>JAWQUS010000005.1:15025000-17525000 GCA_036365455.1 Macrosoma leucophasiata | reverse complement strand
TTTAAATAAATGACCATTTTCTAATATTTATTTTATTCCACTGATTGTACCTACCATTTGAAATAAGTATATTTCTCTGAACTTCTATTTTTACATGTTGGGATATACGAGTATTTAAACTAAATCACCTACTTACCTACCAGTGATTATAACAACACATTATTTCATACAGTCTTTGCACTTATATTGTTATGACGATCTTGTTGATCCAGCGGAGTGAGACAACCGCCTGAACCGAGGGTCACGGGTTTGATCCCCGCGCCGATTTGTGTGACGCACATAATCGGTCAATAATAAGCACACACTGAATGTCAAATACAGACGTTACATTATTTTTCTTGATTCTAACAATTCATCTATAAAAATAGACGTTCTATTATTTTTTACTTATATCACTAGGTAACTTTTAACGATGTCATTGAGTTCAAAAATTCAAAATTCAAAAATTCAAATCATTTATTTTAAATTGGTCTACAAGGACACTTTTGCATTGTCGGGTTATAAGCTACCTAGAGAGAATGACTTATAATAATAATTCAATCTCTCCGTGTCGTTTGCCTTATAGCTGAGGGTCGGGACCCCCTCCGTGGATCCCAATTCCTTCATGGAAGAAAATGAAGAATCTGTTCGTCATAATCATAGTCATTCACTTAGCAGAGTTCCAAGTTCAGGCGCTACTGAGAAGAACTCCGCTACCCAACAAACTCAGCGTGTTGCTATTTTGTCAAAACCTTAGATTTAATACAAATATTATTACATAGAATAAAGATAATAATACAGTTCTAGAAAAGCCAGGAATTAAATTGACTGTTGTTACAGTCAATTTAATTTGGTCATCATGTATATTCCGTCATTTTAACTGTTTTTTTAGTTGTAAAAATTGCTAAATTACTTGACGCTTGATCTCAAATTTACACTCAAATAAAATTATGTGCAAGAATTCAAGAGTCTTTCTTATTATTCATCTGAGCTGATTTATAGTTTAGCTTCAATATTTAGTGTAAATGTAATTTCAGAATGGTTTTAGAAAATTTAACGGTTTTTGGTAGTTTTTATTTTAGCTTAACGCAACTATCCTACAAATGTTGCCATCACTAAAAAGGCGATACAAATTAAATAAAACGATAAGGAATCTAATGAAAACAATGACTAAATATACCTAATACTCTAAAATAAAGAATAGTAGAAAAACAGAAAACATTTTGTATACACGATAATTTAGTTTTTATTACGACGACATAACATTATTTATTCGTACAATAACAATGATATCGAGCGGCACACATCGGATTAGTATTCATATTCCCAATTAAACATTCCGATGACAGTGTAATTAGGCAATAATAATTTATCTAAAAACAATACAATTGTATGTGTATCCACCATTAACACCAGATAATAATAATGAGGATTCTAATTAAAAATAAATGTGGTCGCGCGATACCATTTATTCTGCCAAAGCGTTAACCTCAGAGTTGAATTAAAACCGTTTTATCAATAAAATCAATTAGTGAATTCATTTAAATTATTTGATTATTTCAATTACAGTAGCATAAAAAACGGATGCCAAAAAATTTCGTACATTTGATTTTAGGTAACAAACATACACGTACAATAATTTCGATGTTTATTTGATATCCAGGTGATGGTGAGCTAAAATCCATTAAGATACCAACCAAATTATATATCTATTATAATCATGCCTCAGTAGTGTAGTGGTAGCAGGCCACTACTACTACGCTGGAGGTCCTGGGTTCGATTCCCGGGTCGGGGACTATCAGAGATAACGGTTTCAAAATCCTTTATCTCTGGTTCTATAGGGAGTTTCCATTTTCTGGAAGTTTCCCAGTACCCTGGCGTTTGGTAATGTGCCCGGAGATGGCAACAGGTTTGCCACCTGTTACATGGGCCAAAACGTAACCGGCGAGTCGTGGGTGTTTGCATGTATGCTTGAATGCATGCATTTACCTCTACCTACCCCTTCGGGGATTGCAGGCGTGAAGTTACGTTACGTTATTATAATCATCTATTATTTCAATATTATTTTTTTTTATTGTTGCTTATAAAATATGTACTGCCGTCTATGACGAACAAAACGGCCCTAACGAAACCTAACCAGCTCTGGTTGTCCCTCAAGCAGAACACGCTGAGTTTGGGCCAATTTGTAACAAACATTTTGAAAAAAGACATCTGTGTTGTTCATGTACCTAACATTGTTACAAATAAACTTTTTTATGTTTCTTCTATCTGCCACTAAAAATCTTAATTAACGGAAAAAAAATAATGCGTGGTAAAGATTGTTATTGTGATCTTATCGAACAAATATTTCACAGCCCTAGGCGAATACTGTAGCTATAAAAACGAATGCTCCTGGTGTGAAATAATAGGGCTGTACTATGTAACCAATGAGCGGAAATGTATGTATGTATGTATCTTCACGCCAGGTCCCTAACGGGGTCCCTAACGGCGCTCTACACTCTCTGCCCTAGGCAGAGAGTGTAGAGCGCCAGATATCCCGGTTCAGACAAACCTCTCGTGCCTCGTCTACCTTCATCATTCTCTTCATACATGCGCGCCAATTCCTAAGACTTTTGACCGTGGAAATGTGGTATCGATATACACTAGACATACATATAGGTATGTAATGTGATCCTTCTTGAAGTTTTTCCACTAGCAGTCTTTCCAGTAAGTACCTATTGGCTTTGGGCATGTGGGTGGAACTGAATATTTTTCCAGAAAATCCACGAATACACACTTGTGTCTTCGTGGACGTGCTTTAAAAGTACTTTCTTTTCAAGGAAAAAATAAATACACAACATAATTTCAATGAATGTTTGTAGAACTCGTGGCTTAGGCTAAGCGGTAATGTAGCTGTGTGATTATATTATTATATCATTAAACTAATATTATCATAGTTAAAGTAAACCATAAAAATTTATAATCATTAAATTGCCAAGAAATGATTTACTAAAACTCAGATATTATTTACTGGTGATAGAACTACAGTGACGGAGCTCGCAGGCATAGGCACCACTGCATTACCTAATATACTTGCCGCTAAATGGTAATGTTCAGCACTATCGTGTTCCGGTCAGGTGGTAAAGGACGGCCCTGTAATTTTCCGGTACAGAGGTATAACACCTTAGGTATATTATTACACTACCCTGACCCTTGCTATCGTACCCTGAACACCGTGCCGTGTAATAAGTCCTTTAGCCCCGGGCACATGCTATGGACGAAAAAAGCCTATCAAAATCCCTTTTAGGTTTGCCGGTGTGAAAACATCCGTGGAAGAGCGCATGTCCCCGCGACTGGTGTAGATCGTAAGCGATCTCCTCGGTTAAGGGATACGGTCCGCGGTCGGGTGTGTGATGGGTGACCGCTAATGGCAAATTAAAATGCGCATTTCCGTGCTTGGGAGGGTACACTAAGCCGTTGGTGCCGGTTTCTATCGATAGTTAAACCTTGTTGGAGGCCTTATGGGCGGTTCGAGAACATCCGACAGCGGGTTGGCCACAAACCCGTATCTCCACCAACCAGCATTGGAGCAATATGGTAGAGTAAGCTCCAGACCTCCCTCCAAAAAGCGGTTGCTAATGTGTTGCCATTATTAAGTGGCGATCGAAAAAATCCCTCCATGCAATATTTTGAGATTTCCCGAGGAGTAAGTGATTTTCACCGAGTCTTAGAAATATCATTATACTGCGTGCAACAAATTCTCAAGAATAGCCTTGAAAAAAAACGTTTTAATAACGCAACTCATGGCGAAACCCGCTCTTGGCATCGCTTTTATTTAAAGGGGATCAACACGACGTCGACAAAAGTCCAAGTGCTTTAGCCTCGGGCACAGGCCATGGATGAAAGGAGCTAATCGAAATCCAGTGAATGGAAAACCTTCTCACTGCTGCCACCGCGTGATGTCTTTTGTATGTGTTGGTTAATAGAAATACTGTTTTGGACGTGTGTATTGAGACATGGAATCGTTTTATTAGATTTTGGATAGCTTCGGTATTGTAAGGAACGTGGCAAACAACTATTGGAGAAATTCGAAATATATATTCTGGTAACACTTGATTGTTTGATTTTGACATTGCTGTTTTTTCTACGAAACGTTGTATAGTTATTTTTTAGATGAAATATTTTACATTTTGTTATGAACAACAATCACAATTTTTTTTTTTTTTTATTGTAGACTCTTATGACGTTTGATACTATTTTAATTATATACGCACATACACACGTTAACATTGCACAAATTAAAAAATCGACGTGTGGCACTCGGGGACTGCCGCGGTAAAGCTATTGCAGCCACACCTCCGTGCCCGTCGGAGTGGGGAGCGTGAGGTTTTTTCGTTACGGAATTTCTGAATTCGGTCCCCGCGCTCAAGGCCCGCGATAGAAACTATGCAATAGCTTAAAAAAAATACAGAAGACTAGAGATTTGATATTCTTCAAAATAATACTAACGAAATAAACTATCATCACAATTTAAGATTGTATAAGTGGGTACTGTGGGAGAAGCGCGCATGGCCCAGCGGCTGGTGTAGATCGGAAGCGATCTGCTCGGTTAAGCACTACGGGCGCGGTCGGGTAGTGTGATGGGTGACCGCTAGTGGCAAATTAAATGCGCGTTTCCGTGCTTCGGAGGGCACGTTAAGCCGTCGGTCTCGGTTGCTATCGATGGATAGCAGTCGTTAAACCTTGTCGGAGGCCTTATGGGCGGTTTGAAAACATCCGACAGTGGGTTGGCCACTAACCCACCCACCTCCACCAATCCGCATTGGAGCAGCGTGGTGGAGTAAGCTCCAGGCCTCCCCCAAATAGGGGAGAGACTCGTGCTCAGCAGTGGGACGTATAATGGGTTGCCATTATTAAGTGGGTACTAATAGCATAGAACTAAACATTTTAAATTCAGGTAGCTTGTAACCTTAAAATCAAATATGGTTCTTACAAAACTTATAAAACAAAATTATATTGAAATATTTAAGATAGTTGTATTTTATAATAATGCTATCCAGAATTAAACGTCTAAGGTAAATTATCAATCTCAGTTGATCACAGCAAGGTGTAAGTCTGTAGTCTGGTGAGCAATAATTATGGCAATTAAGAATATTCTAAAAACGAAAGTGTTGGTTGCAAGTTTGGTATTAAATTATCAAGCTCTGCTTTCAAAACTTATGTTCGGTTGCAGCAAAATATTTGATAAAGTTGAAGTTTTTGTAAAATTTTACATCATTCTCTAACTCAAACAAAGGAGATTGCCCACGAGCAGTCCTGAGAAAAATATGTGTCGCCGGTGTCTCAAAAAGAATAATGTGAATATTTTTTTTTTATAATACATTTAATAATATTTATAATGGAGTGTTTATGTTTTCATGTAACTGGTTCTTTTCGGTTTCCGGTCAATAAATACGCCTCTTAGTGAAATAATGGCGTATTGTTATGTCTGCATCACATTTACTTGACGTAACATGCTTGAGATATTCATAATTACCGTTTCAAGTGACTTTTTGTTCCAATTAGACAAACCGAACCTCAACATAATAATTTTTATTTAAGAACGTATCTCAGTAACATCATTATATTTTTATTCCATCTTTTTGTAAAAGCATTTAAATATATCATAGAGTTGTTTAAAGAAATTATGATGGTGACACCAACATTCTGAGATCAAGAATTTTGTCCATTGTGCCGTGGGCAATCTCTTTTGTAAAATTTTACATTAAGAGTAACTTTAACAATTTTTTTTGTTGCAACCGAACCTTAAATAAGCATATAATAATAAATAACTTAACTGCGAACTACTTAACATACATTTTGCGATCATTATGCATTATACTTATTTATTATACTGGTGGTAGAGCTCCAGTGACGGAGCTCGCGGGCGTAGGCACCACCGCATTACCTAATATACTTGCCGCTAAATGGTAGTGTTCAACACTATCGTGTTCCGGTCAGGTGGTAATGTACGGCCCTGTAATTTCCGGCACAGAGGCATAAGACCTTAGGCCTCAGGAGTGGTAACGCATCTGCATTTTGACCTTGGTCTTTGTGTGGGTGTCTATAGGCTGCAGTCATCACTTAACATCAATGTGAACTGCATGCTTGTTTACCACTTCCATTACATAAAAAAAAAAAAAAAAAAAAAAATTGATCCCAACACTAACTGCCTGTATTTTCATTAAAATGTTCACATAATATAGATGCGTAATTAATGCACCCCGAAGCGTAGCCGCTCGTAGCATCAAATGCTACGCGAGGCGTGCTACGAGTGCTACGCCGTCAGAATGAGCCTAAGCGTGAAGCGTTACATAACATTCGAATTTCGAAACATGAAGGCCAAACCAAATTCAGTTTTAATACGATAAAGCTCTATCATGATTCTGAATAAATTGTAGGTTTCATAAATGTTAGAAAAACATTATTATAAGTTGTTTAATAATTACTGCTTATTTTTAATATAAATTTTTCAGTGGTGGTAGAGCTCCAGTGATGGAGCTTGCGGGCGTAGGCACCACCGCATTACCTAATATTCTTGCCGCTAAATAGCAGTGTTCAGCACTATCGTGTTCCGGTCAGGTGGTAGGTAATGTACGGCCCTATAATTTCTGGCACAGAGGCATAACAGCTTAGGCCTCAGGAGTGGCAACGCATCTGCATTTTGACCTTGGTCTTTGTGTGGGTGTCTATAGGCTGCAGTCATCACTTAACATCAATGTGAACTGCATGCTTGTTTGCCACTTTTATTACATAAAAAAATGACATGAATTTAATCAATTTTAACGATATGTAAGCAGAGAGTGTGGAGCCACAAAAATTCCGGTCCTGACACACCGCCAGTAATTCTTCTACATTCCTCATTTTTTTCATACATGCACGACGATTCCTAAGACTTTTGAATCCACCCTCAGACAGTACTTAACCTATTTGGGCAAGATCAGTCTTGGTTTTCTTGGGCCTTTGCTTTCCGTTCGCATTCGCAGTTTACATTCTTTCTGTATGCCCGAACCATCAAGCCGTTTTGATTTTTTTTACTACGATATATTATTTTATGTATTTTAACGTGCGACCGTTTGACATATTTAAATAAAAAAGGAAAATTAAAATAAATGAATTTTAGAATAAATTAATAATAAAAATCATTAATACTGTCACTTCACGTTTTTCTTCACAGTTCGTATTTTAAGTAGGTGAATGACAAATTATGCATACGAAGTAATAAGTCAAATGATTTTTTTAATTAGGTATAATAAGAGTAATGTTTGACTTAACTTTGTACCTGTATTTGCAGAAAGAGAAAGGAGAGTTTATTACATGCACTGATATACAAACGCACATGATTTGCCAGGTACGTTCAAGGAACGTGAAACCGCCGGCGGCTACGGCACAACCGATTTTTTTTTATGTAATAGAAGTGGCAAACAAGCATGCAGTTCACATTGATGTTAAGTGGAGGCTGCAGCCTATAGATGGTCACACAAAGACCGAAGTCAAAATGCAGATGCGTTACTTCTGAGGCTTTAGGTGTTATGCCTCTGTGCCGGAAATTACAGGGCCGTACATTATCATCTGGCCAGAATACGATTGTGCTGAACACTACCATTAAGGGTCAAGTATGGTGGATGAGCGGGGTACCCTGTAACGCAGGTTGCTTAACCCAGTATGGGGGGCCTTGCGATGTTACTTGTAAAACCGTTTAAAATGAATAACGCATTTTTTATTTTGATTTTGAGTATATTAGGTAATGCGGTGGTGCCTACGCCCGCGAGTTCCGTCACTGGAGCTCTACCACCAGTTTGTTTATGTATGAAATTTGATAAAGACAATGTTTCATTCGGTAAACAGAGGTGAATGTCGATTTAGATTTGGATCCCCTACTATGTGGATAAAATGCAATGACCCCAAAGGGTCACATCGAAACAAGGTCGTTTCGCTTCCAATGTCACCTTGAACGCTCCCGATACCTAATCTATATTCATTAATTTTTGGACGGTCACGATTTTTTATAAACGAATTTTATGATTGTTGACATTTATTTTGTCGTGAACGGTGAAAGCGTTTATCAATTTCCTTTTTTTTTTTTGTTGAAATGCAGGGACGATTCAATGTCCATTAATTCTAACTTCCGTTTTAAAATGTAAATGGTGTTCACATTTAAAAATTTTTAAATTGGCTTATTTCATAAAAATAATGTTATTATTTGAAAAGCACAAAGTCACAGAGCTACACGGGCCACCGGCCGCGGCGGACCGGAGGGAAGTAGCCATATGCAGGCTTTCCCCTGTGTCAAAAATCAAGCACATGTTAAATATATGCGTGAAATTGTTTATGTATTTTGTTAAAGTCAAAGTGTGAGTTTCGTAGTAATAGACGATGTTTGTAGTGTGTGTGTGTCAGACATATTTACGCCCCCAAAAAATGACAGACTGTTTTCCATCTGTAATAAACGCTATGGCTACTCCCCTCGGGTTCGCCGCAAGCGATGGCCCGTGTTGCTCTATGCACAGAGAGAAAGCATTCGAATATAAGAATATTAAAATCATTTTGAGCTATTAGTGGAGGACCAATAAAAATTCTTTAAGCCTTAAAAGTTTCATAAAGCCAGCTTTGATAAGAAGTCTTTTAAGTTTCTTAATTTACGAATATAAAATTAAATTAAGATACTCAAAGAGCTGTTTATAAGAAGTGTTCTTTTATTTCTTCAATGTTTTTTTCATGTAAAAGAGGCGTCAAACAAGCATGCAGCTGACGTTTATGTTAAGTAATGACTGCAGCCTATAGATATCTACACTAAACCAGAAGTCAAAATGCAGATGCGTTGCCACCCCTGAGACCATAGTTGTTATGTCTCTGTGATAGTTATTACAAGGCCGTACATTACCATCTTACCGGAATACGGTAGTGTCAAACACTACCATTTGACGGCAGACAGATTAGGTAATGCGGTGGTGCCTACGCCCTCGCCTCCTGCACTGGTACCCTACCACCAGTAAAAAGATATAAGGTAAAGGATGCAATTTTACAAATCCATCAAAACTAAAACATACGTTACTAGCATCATCGTCATAATTTCATCCGAAAGATATCCAACGTTTAACACGTCCACGTTACAACCAAACTAACAAGAAATATAGTTACCCTACTCTATTTGAGTTGGAGTGAGAGAGAGAACGAAATTAAGCGCCTCATCCGCACAAAAGTATGAAGAAAATTTACAGGTAATCCAATATTTCACGTTTTTGTTACAATATAAAAAACTTCCGATTTTAACAGAACATTATGTTTAAAATCCACGCATATATTAACAGTCTATGATCTGAATCTAGGTCAACCTTCACCTATCTGTTTACCGAATGACACTGTTTTAATCAAAATTCATACACACACGTCTTGCAAGTTGCATGTATTTATTGCCTATCAAAATATGTTCATAGAATTAAAATTTTTTTTTTTGGAAATTTCACCTATTTCTTAGCCAGTAAAATGTGATTTATCATATAAAATAGGCCTATGAGGTTTATTGGTGAACACAATGTGTAAAGTATTGGTGAATATAGAACAAATTTTCAGTTTCTAACAAATTTGATTGGTAAAAAAATGGGCGTACTTGTGAAAAAATATATTTTCCTAATTCTAAGTGTGCAATAGTTAACACATTTTGATAGGCAATACATGCAGGACGTGTTTATCTATGTATGAAATTCGATACAAACAAGGTTTTATTCGGTAAAATTCGGTTAACATGAAGGAAGAGAAATCAAGTGTAGGTCGACCTAGATTCAGCTTCCCTACTTTAAAATTATACTCATTACAAAGAAAAAAAAAATTGATCCAGATATGGAACTAAATAAACCTTAATACTAAGCCATCAATACTTAAACGTTATAGAACCAACAAGAATCATGGTTACCCTACTTCGCGGCCTGTGATCGAAGATTTATGAGTTGAGAACGACATTTAGCGCCTCATCCGCACTTCTCTCCGAGGTAATTCAATATTTCACTTTGCACCGCACATTTTTGGAATAATTTCCGTTTAAGGTGTATATTATGGCATGAAAAAGTGGAAGTGGTGGGCTCTAATGGAAATGGTCTTATTTGGTATGCAATTAATTTAAATTTAATTATACTTCTTCAAGGGTTTCAACTCGTATTGGATTAGTATAGTGATGGAATAATTTAAGCATATATCTTTCCAAGTTATCAAATAAAAATATAAAATTAACAATATACAATTACTTTGTGATAACTCTCATCACAGAGATATCATAACTAAGGTTTAAGGGGTGGTAGCGCATTTTGGTCTTTGTGTGGGTGTCTATAGGCTGCAGTCATCACTTAACATAAATGTGAACTGCATGCTTGTTTGCCACCTCCATTACATAAAAAAAGTGTACAGCTCGCATAGATTGTTAGTGAATACTGTAGCTTATAAACAATTTCATAAAAAGGCCTAAGGCGTTAAGGTTTCCGGCCTCTGTACACAGGCCCATTACCACCTGAGCGGAACACGATAGTGCTCAACACTACCATTTAAACGTAACTTCACGCCTGTAATCCCCCAATGGGTAGGCTCAGGTAAATACATTCATTCAAGCATACATTTAAACACCCACGATTAGCCGGTTACGTTTTGACTCATGTAACAGGTGGGGAGCCTGTTGACATCTCCACTACCATTTAATTACAAGTATATTAGGTAATGCGGTGGTGCCTACGCCCGCCAGCTCCATCAATGGAGCTCTACCACCAGGTAGTTTTCCGCAGTGAGTTCGCGGCTCTTGGCGAATATGGACGATATTAATAATATTGCAGTAGCCGCTGCTGTTGCTTATTTTTTTTATTGTAATTCTCATATTTTGGGTCCCATATTAATGGATTATTTTGATATAATTCAATTAAATGCACGGAAGTATCTTCGGTCCACGTGTCCATGATGTTCGGCTCGAGCGACCGACGTCTGTCACTAAACACGTCCACGAACGCACTGCGAGCGCGAAGCATATCCCTTTGTGTTGTTCAAAAAACCGACAACAGGCGGAACGCAGCCGAGCACGAACGAAATGCTCGCAGCGCGCTCGTTCGAGGCTTGTAAGTTGGTCCACACTAGACGAATTGTGTTTGGCTCGTGCGCCGCTCGTGCTCGGCTCTCCTAGCGTTGACGCACCTTAAAACTCGTGCCAGGTACATCAATGGAATTAGGACATAAAAAAAATATTCTTTTTAGAGCAGAACCAGCAATTATATAACAGAACCAATAAGCATAATTACCAGTAATTAGATGCCATTTTCAATAATTTCATTAATAAGAAACATTGCACCCGCGCGAAGTCGGTGCGGGTCGCTAGTGAATCAATAAATTAAGTCAACACAACAAACCAGACGCTTCAATCTTTATGTGTGTAAACTAAAGAACATTGCAAATTGTCTCGAATAGCTATCGAAACCATTTCGTGCCGGGGAAATCTAGCCTGTAATGCCTTCCGAGACTGCGACGTTACGACATGTGACATGCCGTATATCTTCAGTCTAGATAATTGGCTGGAGACGTAAATTCTAACACTCGTACCAGTGACATCACATAGACAGAAAATTGATCCTTTATTAGGGCAGAACTCTCAAGAGACTTTGACTTATTGGGTGATATTATTATAAGAATCTTTGTTAATATTTTTTCTCCGTTAAAGAAAGTAAATGTACAAATAATATTGTATATAAGTTCGTATAGTATTTTAAGCAAGAGTACAAAGTCGCGAGTACAGTGTATGTAATGGAAGTGGCGAACAGGCATGCAGTTCACATTGATGTTAAGTGATGACTGCAGCCTATAGACACCCACACAAAGACCAAGGTCAAAATGTAGATGCAATTCCACTCCTGAGGCCTAAGGTGTTATGCCTCTGTGCCGGAAATTACAGGGTCGTATAATATCACCTGACCGGAACGCGATAGTGCTGAACATTACCTACCATTTAGCGGCAAGTAGGTATGTTAGGTAATGCGGTGGTGCCTACGCCCGTGAGCTCCGTCACTGGAGCTCTACCACCAGTAAAACTAATTTTTATATCAATTTCATATTGCGTCATGAGCAAAAACATACAAAACATAGAGCAACACGGGCCATAGGCCGCGGTGGACTGGAGAGGAGTAGCCATAGTGTTGATTTCCGATGCATGCATAGTCTGTCATTTTTTGCGGGGGGAAATGCGTGCGACACACACGCACACTACAAAAATCATCTATTACTACGAAACTCACACCTTGACTTTAACAAAATACAGAAACAATTTCACGCACACATTTAAACAACTAGGCGACAGGTATAGGCTCATTTGGGCTTGTACTTTGACAGGGGAAAGCCTTACTGGCTACTGGTACGTATGGCTACTCTCCTCCGGTGTTGCTCTATGATTTAAAAGTCATTCATAAAACATTTTCTACGACAATAACTTTGCACTCTAATTCCGAATTAATTTTACCCAGATTAAATCCTTCCCAAGAGCCAACTAAAACTGTCAGCGTTAGCCGTGAGATTGCCATTGGTCCATCGCGATATTAACCGATTAAATTGTTTGAGAGCTAAAAGCCGAAATTGGGATCACATCATTAAATTTAATCTATATCCTAAACCATTTAGGCTTGGTCGGGGCGTTTGTTCGGAGATTATCCCGGATTACGGCAAAGTGGTGCTAATTTAGCTGTAGCTCTTTATTTGGCAGACGTTGACGCCGGTTGCGACGGCGACGCGGTCGAATAGATTAAAATTTAATTTGTTATGTAATCCCGCGACGTTACAATTTGTGGTAACCTTATTTTATTTATATTGACGGAGCCAATGTTGGGATAGGTGTGACTCAGCATTGCTGAAGGTCAAAGGGTCGTCCCCCTCCACACCAGGTGGAACCCGATGGAAGGATGTTATCACATCCAACTCGAGACATCCGCCCCACCGTACGGCCACTGCGCTCTTTGACGCAAGGGGCCTACAGTACTTCACGTACGACCTCCCCGAGGAGAAGCGTCGTCGCGTAGTAATTAATACGCAACATCCCCATTTTCCTCTCTCCCGAGGAAATTATGGCCAACCTCAAAGAGGTCAAAGCCCTCCCAGTCCTGCAGGTGCACAGGATCATCAGCGAGGTACTCTCCCTCTCGCTCATGTTCGACATGAGCAAACTCCAGCCCCTGCTGGATAGGTACTTGTATTTCAAGTCTAACCCCCACCTTCCCAACGCCATGGTAGAAATGGTCCTGGCCGCAGCCGACGTTAACCGGCTGATAAACAACACCCCCCGGTAAACCCAAAATGAAACCCATTTAAATAATTTATCAAGCAGGATAAAACCCTATTCACTGAGAATAGGGTTTTTTAACGCCAATGGCATGTCAGGCCTCCGCGATGAGCTGGGAGAATTTCTCCGCGACAAAAATATTGATGTCTTCCTCATCCAGGAGACTTTTTTAAAACCCGCCTGCCGTAACCTAAGCTTGGCCAATTATAGGTTAGTACGAAATGATCGTACAGACGGTGCATTGAACGCACAGGACGCTGCATTGCACGCCTCTCCCCTCCCCCGACGACCTGGAGAACATTGAAGTCTCAGTTTGCCTATTAGCGATGACCGGTCATCTCTGGTTCGTACACTACCTCAAAAAATGAGTAAATTAAAGAAGAATCCGAAAAAAACACAATTCATTTATTCGAGAATATATTTTAGAGTTACAACCACATTTAATTCAAACGATTTTATCATTTTCAACTATGTTAAAGATGGCGGCGATACAGCCGACGCTTGGGATCGATCAATTTTGCTAGTATTTAGAAAATATTACTCTTTTCTCCAAGTACTATATAGTCAAAATACAATTTAAAAAATGAAAATGTCAAAATGACATCGCCCGCCATATTCGCCGTGTTGGTTTTGAGTTGCAATTCTAACTGCAAACAATGTTTTGTAACTGCGAACAAAACGAAATAAGTGAAAATATGCAGTAAAAAACGTTTTTATATTGATTTTGCCCGTTTAATATATTATATACAATACATGGATATTGTGTACAATACATGGCCGGAGGTCCATACATTTTCGCAACATCTCCTTTAAGATAATTTTCCTTTCGGCGAAATGTATCTGGAGCTGTAAATTATTATATAACCCGTTGCTGAAATACTTCAATTAAGCGACAGACAGATTTAATTATGGGGTTTCTAAACTTCACAAAAGTTTCTTCACTGGAATGAACAATTGTAAACATCTAGAGATATAGATACACAACAAATAAACAAAAGAGAAACAAATTCAATCGACCTCAAAAGTTTGGTATATTGTTAATATTTTTTGACAATCGCCAATATAACCATAAACCTGAATATAATTCAAAAATTTTTTTTTTATATATTTAATTCAATACATATTTATATTCAATATATTTATTTTATTTTCGTACCGCCATCTTTTATGGAAGACTAATTTTAAACGTTTTTATTATTTGTGTAACCAATAACGCGACCTATTGAATTGTTAACCGACGAAAAAAATGGGCGGAGGTTCTCAAGTCGACGCGTACATTTTTTTATGTACGTTTAACTTTTTTCTGAGTAGTCCGACTTCGATTTGTAAGCGCCATTACATACTACATCACAATAAGGATAGTAGCTCTTTAAATCGTGAATAAATCAAAATCATAACCACACATTATTATTTGAATAAAACAAGTACCTAGTAATCTGATAAATAAAAAGGTCCACCTAAAAGCATATAAAAATGAACAACATTTTCCAAACAAGGCGGTCATAACATAACCAGTCTGTTATCGAACCATTATGTCCTGCGGGTATTGCATACGTAATCGAGTAAAACCTTTGATTCAGGCCGCTTTACGACCGCGACGTAAACTCAATAGATGCATGCAATAAAATCATAACCGGCTCACTTTGCATATTTAGACAGCGCTTGCCGAATATGCAATGCTCTACAGAACTGCCAGATCGTTTGAATTTCAAATACGCAATCCAAATAAACTTTAATATCTTTAATTAATGCACATGAGAAATGCATACTGATGTACCATCTTCGGTGAACTTATCTGCCGCCGAATGGTAGTGCTCAACACTATCGTGTTTCCGTTGAATGTATGGTCCGTAATAACTATCACACAGACAAAGTGCTTCTTTTCGACAGCATAAAACGTACCGAAATTCAGAAAAATATGTATAAACGCACGGTAACAAATTATTTCGTACATAGTCGCATACATACATAACCGAATATTTAAAAAACATTTAAAAATTAACTGCCTCAGTAGCGTAGTGGTAGCAGGTCACTACTACTACGCTGGAGGTCCTGGGTTCGATTCTCGGGTCGGGGACTATCAGAGATAACGGTTTAAAATCCTTTATATCTGGTTCTATTGGGATTTTTCCATTTTGTGGAAGTTTCCCAGTACCTCGGAGTATGGTAATGTGCCCGGAGATGGCAACAGGTTCGCCACCTGTTACATGAGCCAAAACGTAACGTTTTAAAAAAAACGTGCCAAAACTATTCAGTTTATTCAAATGTATATTTTTTAAATAAAAGTCTATTCTTGATACAAAGAAGAATAGGAAGTATTAAATAAAGAAAAGGATTTTTTTTCGCATTATTAGAGATCATTTGCTTAGCAGACTTCTGCTCAACCATTTTGGTAGGAAGTAAGCAACCCATCACACAACGCCACCGAAGGAAATTACTGCCAGTTACCGATAACGAAACAATCGGGATGTGACCCCATCGCGTCTAGGGGAAAATTCTTCCGCTAGTGCAGTCAGTTAACCGAATAATGGCAGTCAAACCATTTTAATAGGGCAGTAGCAAATATAATAACGCGGGATGCGGATAAAACTGCCGGAAGTTTAAGCATATACATTTTAGCAGTCGTGGCATTTTTTTTTTATGTATTGAAAGTGGCAAGCATGCAGTTCACATTGATGTTAAGTGATGACTGCAGCTTGTAGACACCCACACAAAGACCAAGGTCAAAATTGGTAGAGCTCCAGTGACGGAGCTCGCGGGCGTAGGCACCACCGCATTACCTAATATACTTGCCGCTAAATGGTAGTGTTCAGCACTATCACAAAGTTTTCTTCAAGAACGTCCACAATAATAGTATTGTGAATCAGGAGGAGAGAAAACACGGAGATAATATTTATTTTATTGATAGAGCTCCAGTGACGGAGCTCGTGGGCGTAGGCACCACCGCATTACCTATCATACTCGTACTTGCCGCTAAATGGTAGTAGTGTTCAGCACTATCGTGTTCTGGTCAGGTGGTAATGTACGGCCCTGTAATTTCCGGCACAGAGGCATAAGACCTTAGGCCTCAGGAGTGGTAACGCATCTGCATTTTGACCTTGGTCTTTGTGTGGGTGTCTATAGGCTGCAGTCATCACTTAACATCAATGTGAACTGCATGCTTCTTTACCATTTCCATTACATAAAAAAAAATGCAGACGCGTTACCACTTCTGAGGCCGTTAGGCCTCTATCAGTGCCGGGGATGTACAGGGATGTACATTACCACCTGACCGGAACACGATAGTGCTGAACACTACTACCATTTAGCGGCAAGTACGAGTATGATAGGTAATGCGGTGGTGCCTACGCCCACGAGCTCCGTCACTGGAGCTCTACCAATAAAATAAATATTATCTCGGTGTTTTCTCTCCTCCTGACTCACAATACTATTATTGTGGATGTTCTTGAAGAAGACTTTGTCCATCAGTGGACGGCCTTTAGCTGGAGTGATGATGATGACCGATGGCTAAGTAGTCAAGCAAATATTTTCACTCAAAGCATTTACATCCCTCACTCTACTTAAATAATTCAATTTAAAATAAATCAAATAGCCGCAATGTGATCATCAAAGTTCTTAACTTTAGTATCCTAAACTTTACTAGAGAAGTAATTAGGTCCGTAAATAGTTCATTCGTAGGACTATTAGGGAATGTCGCAAATCTGCGTGTTTTTTATGTTATGGAAGTGGCAAGCAAGCATGCAGTTCACGTTGATGTTAAGTGATGACTGCAGCCTATACACACTTACACAATGACCAAGGTCAAAATGCAGATGCGACTCCTGAGGCCTAAGGTGTTATTCCTCTGTGCCATAAATTACAGGGCCGTACATTACCACCTGACCGGAACACGATAGCGTTGAACACTACCATTTAGCGGCAAGTATATTAGAAAATGTAATGAATTGTCTGGTTCAGATACACACCAATCCTCGCTTTGAAAATTGCGACATGTCCTTACAAAGCAATAATTGATGGATTACAGAATTTAGTTCATTAAGGAAAGTGGCGCAAGCAGCTGCAGTTGCCGTCGGACCCATAAATTTAATTTGGTGATGGATGACCCATTGATATTTCAGGAGTTAATATAGTAGGTTTACAGTTTGACTTGAGATTGAGATCTATCATAAAATCATTTATAAATCGCTCATCCATAATCATTAAGATTTTTTCTCTAATTATTCATGTATCTTCATGCCAATTCAAAGCAAACACTAACCCCCTTATTCATAAACGTATTTTAGCTAAAGTGTTGCTAATCTCTGCTTTGTCCTTTTCTATCCTGCACATTTGACAGTGCAACTGACAAAGACAAAGCATTCTATAGCTAAAACGTATATAATGTACATTTATGAATAAGGGGGTATGAATTTAGAAGCGGCATGGGAGGTGAGTGTATTGTTTCTTCTGTATTTGACACTTTGATATAATACTCTTCCCATCTTCGAAATGTACTAAACCTGTTTAGTCAAAGTAGTTTGAGTGTTCCTAGGTCTCTGTTACCATCTACATTCGCATCTTATATCGGTTTTATCATTAGCTCATTCGACATTCTTCCAGTAGGTATTGCATATTGTAAAAAATATAGCTACAATACAGGATATATTATTAAATGCTTTTTCTTAGCAGTGCACTCTTGGCAGAGTGAATGTGCCTTTATGGTGATCGTGGCCATGTACCCGTCCTAAAAGACCCGGACGATGAGACCACTTGGCCATATGCGCCATATTTAGAGCACTTTACAAACGCGCCCCCGATTTCCGCGCCACGCCCGCTCTCGCTCTCAGTCCCGACCCTAGCCCGTCAACTCGCATGGTCGTTTCCGGTTATCATCAAACGGTGACTAGAGCGAAAGCTGCACCGCCCCTAATCCCATATGTCTTATGAGTCGCTCCGCAATGCCCTAAGTCGAGGTTTGGACCCACAGGAGTCTCTCTTAAGCAATTGCGCTAACTTTATTTAGGCTGAGAGTGCCCTCTGCGGTCGCCGTTTGTCCGATGAAGTAGATAACCGCCGTCTTGAGACGTGAGTCCATTAAAAAAAACCGGTCAAATGCATCTCGGGCCAAGCCAAGTGTAGGGTTCCGTCGTTTTGTATTAGGTTTTACATCAGCAAAGTGCGAATTGAATTCGCTGTCAGAAGTGTCCGCTAGTCCGCTTCTAATACCAACAGACAGACACTACCTCCTCAACTAAGCAACAAAATTTATGCTTTTATGCAATAAACGCAATTTACTTGAGTTTACAATAATCAAAGTAAACAAAATTTGGCACAACCAAATTTGAAGCCAGTACCAATAGTTTTTGCGCTAAACCGAGGACGGACAGACGGACAGACAAACAGACAGACAGACATACAGACATACATACAGACAGACGAACATAGCGAAACTATAAGGGTTCCTTGTTTACTACGGAACCCTAAAAAGGATTCATATATCGGTTGCTTTTTCTGCCGCCGTCGTGATCGAGATGCGTCGCCATGTAGCTCGATGCCTGGCAGAGTGTTATCAGTCGTTGACGCTGGAGTGCGTCACAGATGAGGTCTGTCCATCTGGTCGGATTTAATTATCCGAAATGCATTTTAATAATGCAGCTCAGTCCATATCCGAACCTAGATTTGAAATAACATAATTTCATTTGTTCGTGTCACAAAATATTTGAAGTTGATATAATTATTTCCGTATTCAATATCGCTAATCAAATAAATATTTAATGCGAACTGTTCCACTTTACAAATAGAATCAATAATAAACAATTGAGCTTAATTGAAAAGCCTAATTGACTATGCTATTGTAATTAAAGGACCTCTCTGTTCAATTTGTTAAAATCGCCCAGCATTTAATGAAAGGTTCGAAAAGTTTTCGATATTATGAGAATCGGATAAGTTTATTTTATAAATTGCGTGCTTGTCAAGAAAGTTGTTGCGTATAGTGTACATGATACATTACATACTTTTTAGGATTCCGTGGTAAACAAGGAATCCTTATAGTTTCGCCATGTCCGTCCGTCTGTCTGTCTGAATGTCCGTCCGCGGTTTAGCGCATAAACTATTAGTACTGGAGACTTGAAATTTGATACAAGTATACACCTTAATCACGCCGACAAAGTGGTAGTAAAAAATAAAAAAATGAAAAATAAAATTATTTATTGTACTTCCCATACATGTAAACGCAGAGATATTTTTTTTTCTATGTCGTTGGATAGGTCTTTTAAAAATGTTATTGGTGTGCTAATATCATTTTTGGATTAAGTTAACTGTTTGTGACTTATTAAGCTTTAAAGTGCCAGTTTTCTTTAGAGTCACGTGTCCCCCCCCCCTCCTCTACCAACTAAACGATTTTTGTTAGAAATTCAAACGTTACGGCAATAGTAGCAACATATAACAAAGTTAAAAGGAAAACTATCACACCTAATTTGGCTTTACTAGTTTGCGAGTAATACTCTTCATATAACTTCATATAACTCCAACAACTTTCATTACATTAATCAAACCTAAAAACTACGAAACCCTACACTGCGTGTAGCCCGACATGCACTTGACCGGTTTTTTAACAATTTCATACAAATTTATCCGCATCGGAACAAATATTTGTATCAACATCATCATATCAGCCGAAAGACGTCCACAGCTAAACCAAAGCCTCCTCATCAGGGGGATATGCCTTAATCGCCACACTTGGCATACGGATCGGCGATCGCAGTGGCGGTAGATTTATTGGAGAACGCTGCCACAGTACAAATATTAACAGTGTGGAATGTACGTACAAAACGTTCGAAACGGCACACTAACACAAACTGCGCATCGACACTCGACGTAGCGAGTGACTCAGTACTGTAGCACCGCGAGAACCGCTTCGAGGCCTCGTCGTCGATGCGCATGTTTGTGTGAGTGTAACGTTTCAACGTTTTGTACGTAGTTTCCACACTGATCATAATTGTACTGTGACACTGCTGCCCATCTTGTGTTATTACACTTACTATCGCCCTTGGAATGGTTTGACTACTGACTGCACTGGTGGAAAAATTATCTGCCAGTAGAAGAAAATTGACGAAAAATGCCGCCAGCACGCCAGACGTAATATTTGTATGGCCTACAGCTATTTGTGTTGGGTCTGGTTGTTTGTTATGTATTGTATGTGTACAACGGCAGCCACGACACATAGGTTTATACTTAGTGTAGGGCTGTGAGTAAAAACGTATTTATTTATGGTTTAAATAAGTTTTTTTAATTCAATAGCATATTCAAAAAGTTTATCGAATTCCACTTCAAAAGGCACTTCAAAACGTTATTCTTATCTAAAAAAAAGTAATATAACTAGTGTAGGGCTGTGAGTGTAAGCATATTTATTTATCATTTAAATAAGTTTTCAATTCAATAATAACATATTCAAAAAGTTTATTGAATTCCACTTTAAAAGTCAAAGGTAAGGAACGTTATTCTTATCTAAAAAAGTAATATTTATTTACAATACAGTATTCTACTAAATCGTGAAAAGATAAAAGTTTCCAACTACATTGTAACCCCAGGGTATCATGGGAAATGATCAGCAAACTATAAGCGATGGTAGGGTCAGCAAAGCAGATGAGTTTGTGATAAGAAAAACTTGATATATTTGTTTTTCGAACAGAATAGTATTGTTTTCTTGTAAAAATGCTGTGCTGGTAAAGTTTACTAGGGTTCAAGGGTCTTATGTCTCGAGATGAAGGTGATATGTCAACAAATTTAATGTAATAAATTAAATTTAAGTGCCCTTTGATTATTTCGAATGTTGATACTGAATGGATTAGACATTTAATAAGCATAAAATCTTTTGAAATTACTGCAGACGTTTGCGTTATTTTTGACGAATTGATTTGCTTATTTTTTAACAGGCATGCAGTTCACGTAGATATTAAGTACTAACTGCAGCTTATAGATACTTACACTAAACAAAATGCAGATGCGCTGCCACCAATGGGTCCTAACGATAGTTATTACGGGGCCATACATTACACGATAGTTGGCATTTATTTGCAACCCCTTTACGTGATCCACAACATAAAATTATGATATTGCACAAAAGCTAATCACAGTATGTAGTTGAAAGTAATACAAGCGCACAACTAATTGGTGAATTCGCTGCGAGCGTATTGTGATCATGCCGCGAATAATACGTAAGAACGTCATGACAGATGATCGACCACAACACTGAAATAAAATGATAATCTCTAATAGTCACACTCTATCAAGCATTAAGCCGTCATCATCATTCCGCCGAAAGACGTCTACTGTTTGACTAAGATTGCCACAACGAACAGTCCTGGGCCGTCCTCACCCACCGATTGCCCGCAACTTTCACCAGGCTGTCGGTCCACCTCGTGCAGAGCTTGCTAACGCTTCGACTTCCTCGCCATTTCAGTACTCTACTGCCCCAACTGTTCTTCGAACTACCTGTATGTCCTTCGGTCGGTTACTTTGTTTCTCAGTTATGTCGATTACTTTGTTTCTCATGCGGATCTCCTCGTTTCGTTTTTTTTTCGATCTCGCAGTTAACTCTATAGCTCTCTCGTTTGCTCTGTGCGTGACCTTGAGCCTTTTTACGAGGCCCATAGTGAGCGACCACAGTTCCGTATGTCGTCACTGGTAACACAAATTGGTCAGTATGTACAAAAATCAAAATATTATATCATGTAACATTATTTTTTAGGTTGAATAGGACGTTTCGTTAAATGTCACTTAAAACATGAGCATATTTAAGCATCTCGCTTCAATTATCAACAGCCGCATGTCTGTCTGGACAAGCGATACGTAAATTAGTGCGACTATTACCGACTAGATAATAGCCCATCTCGTAAATTAAGTCATGCACTACCAATTTATCATCTAGGGTCATTGGTTCTAGATGCGAAACAGGAACGGTTGTGAATTGTAATACGAGGTTTGGCTTACTGAATAATCGCTAGAGTTATTAAAAATATATAAATGTAGAGTGAAACATGTTTTTAACTGGTTTCCAAATGAAGAGGATTAGAAGAATTTGGATCTATTTACGAATATTTTTTAAAGTAATATGTTTCATATTTACTTCGACCATCTACTAGACTATAAAGCAGCTAAATAATAATAATATAGTATGCATTGTGAGACGAATACAACGTTGAAAGTGGCATTTGATGCTAGAACCTTCCGCTTTTAATTTACTGCGCAGGAACATTTCCCTTGAGTATCGGTGTAAATAAGGATAATAATTAAAAGGGAACATGAGTTCTGTAATAACATGGGTAAGTTTTTGTGAATTAATGTGACTTTAAATCACAATATTCTGAATGTACTATGTTAATTACAATAAAAATGTATATAGATAAAGGATTTTACGAGACTATCTCTGATAGCCTCCATTAGGGAATCAAACCCTACTGGGTACTCACCAGCGTAGAAGTGGTAAAATAAGTAAAGCAGAAAAATCAAATAAAAAGGAGATAATGTTTGTTTCTCATTACAATGCACGTTAGTACGGTAGTACGCTGTATTTTTTTATAATTAACTAACTGTTGCCCGTGGCTTCGTTTACGTGAATGTCGTTTTATAAACAACTAAATGGCCTATGTTCTTTCTCAAAGTCAGCTCTATCTCTGTACCAAATTTCATTAAATTTTTATTAAACTTAACTCAAAAAAATTAACGACTCAACCGATTTAAAATTTTAATTTTTAATCGATTTAAAATTTTAATTTTAAATCGGTCGAGTCGTTTGGTGGTGAAAAGGTAACAGACAGACATAGTTACTTTCCCAATTATAATATAAGTAGGGAAGTAGGGGTAGATACTTCAAAAATTATGAGATTTCCTTTAGACATAATTAAAAAGAGAACAAAGCATCCCATAATGTTCCACATACGTAATGATATATTAATATAATGTCTATTCCGACCTTCCGCGAGATTATTAAGCAACCAAATAATGTATTATGGGACTAATACAATGTTGCCGGTTTCATTTGATGCTTGAACCTTCCGCTATTCATTTACTGTGCAGGAACATTACCCTCGAGTGTCAGTATAAATAAGGATAATTAAAAAAAAATATGAGTTTCGCTAAATATCGGTGAGCTAAGCATGTCCTTAGCTGTTAGTAATGGCTTTTTGGGAATGAACGTGACTTCTAATGAAAAATAAACATTACACTTTGTTTAATTCTTTTAAGAAGTAGAGGTGGAAAAAATATTATATTTATAATTTATGCGAAGTATGCGTGGATGATAAGTGAATACGGTAGCCTATGGACATTTGAATAAAATGCAGCATTCAAAATGCTGTTGTATTGTTACCTCTGAAGCCTTAGTTATTTTGCCTCTATGACAGGAATAACGGAGCCACACCCATATTTTAGTGATTTTATTTGAAAAAAGTCAATTTATGATCTTAAATCATGCATTTTCAATAAACGTCACAATGGCCAAAATAATGAAGTAGTGCTTGCTCAGTTCACCTATCTCGTATTTACTTAGTACTTAGGGAACATTTAAGGGAAATACTAATCAATATTTTCTATTTCTAATATAGCGAACACAGAAAATTATCTCTTTTATTGCTTCTTTCTATAAATGGGCAAATATGTTTCTGAACCCTGTTAAACTGTAAGTACTACTGGATACTAATAGCAAGGACATCTCTGGAAACATACTGCTAAATATAATATACTAGCTGACCCGGCAAACTTCGTATTGCCTCAGAATGAAATAATGTGTCAAAGGTTTGATATTTGACGGAGCTCGCGGGAGCGTAGGCACCATTGCATTACCTAATATACTTGCCGCTAAATGGTAGTGTTTAGCACTATCGTGTTCCGGTCAGGTGGTTATGTACGGCCCTTTAATTTCCGGCACAGAGGCATAACACTTTAAGCCTCAGGAGTGGTAACGCATCTGCATCAATGTGAAAAGCATGCTAGTTTGCCACTTCCATTTAAAAAAAAAATAACTGTATCGGACAGAGTTTCAGAAATAAATCTAGGAAGGGGTCATATAACATCGATTCTACCGGAAAATTTCGCGTTCAAGGTCTTCGGTTTGAGCGCGTCACTAAATAATAAATGTGGAGACAATCGTATATTCTGGGAATTCACCTTGTTTTTTTTTATATCTGAGGATTCAGGACGTTCTGCCAAATACCAACTTTATTTTTGAAGAGCTTGTGACGTGGTGGAATTGACTTCCTTTCATAGAATACAAATTAAAGTGTATAGTTTTTTTCATGGATCAATCATTATTTCAATTCCTTTCCTCATATTTCAATTATTTTATTTATTAAATCTTCACTTGGATGCGCAGCACTAACCGGAAGGCATTTAAAAAAAATGAAAATTATTAAATAATTTTGTTTAATAATTTTTAAAAAATATTTTTTTTATTTTAATTTACCCAACGGCGAGGATTTTTGACGATAAAAAGGGAATAAACCATTTTACTTTACTGGAGATCGAAAAACAAACAAAATGAAAAAAAAGTACCTATAATTCTCAGATACTCGTAATTTCATAAAAAGAAGTATTTTCGTTTTATTTTCAAAGCCTAGCCAACTCTGTCTTCAGCATTTTAAAAACCTATATTCTAGATTGTCGGTTCACTGATACCTAAACGTTTAGTCAAACTGAAACCCAACCGTGCCATCTGCAGTCTAGACGTCCATTGACGACGCTAACAGATTGAAGCGGCCACTTGTCTTATTTATGGGTTCTTTGCATTCAATTTTATTCAACTTTGCCGCTTATTCCCTTGATGGAAAGGATATTTAGAAGTCTTTTATCGGGTGTGATGTTGCAAATGGGAGTAACTTTTATAGTGTTGCCACAAAATCATTAACAAAAAATTGTTTTTTTTTGGTATTGTGATGAAGTGGCAAACATGTCAACACACAGATCACGTCATATAAGTACAGTACAGTACCCCGGTATCAAGTATGCGATGCTGTGACTTAGAAATATGAACATAACTTTCTGTTTTGAATGATTTTTGGAAGTCCAGGGAAGGTTTAAAAGGTAAAAAATATGAAGAAATTGACGGGAAATAGTAAAAACCACAATTTTATTTTTCCATACAAACAGTCCATATCTATCAAACCTTTGACACATTATTTCATTGTGAGGCAAAACGAAGTTTGCCGGGTCAGCTAGTTTATTTCTTCGTTTTGCCTCACAGTGAAATAATGTGTCAAAGGTTTGATAGATACGGACTTGCCTTCGCACCCCGTCAGTGAAGCTCATAAACATAACTATCACAAGACAGGTCATAATAATATGTTTTGCGAAAAATATATTTCTACTCGCAAATTATATTGCGGAATGATCTAAGGAGATTTATTTACAAGATGGAATATCGCGTAATCCACGAAGAGGAAACGAATTTAAAGCATTCCCCAAAATACTGTCATACTTGTGGTAAAATGAAAGGAGTTTAAAATTTCATTTTCACGACTTTGGTTGAACATGTGCATTTCATTGCTCCCTGCATTTGTCTTTTATAACATAAATATCATTCTCGACAACTTGTATTTGTTGTTGTGTTTTACGAAATACAACGGTTTTGGGTACGCCAAAAACCTTCTTTTTTTGTTTTTTTTTTCTGTAACAAAGGTGGTAAATAAGCCTGCTGTTCATATAGATGTTAAGTGACACCATCCCCTACCATCATCTCGAGTTCCTCCGAGAGAACTGGGCTCCGCCTCATCCGCCACACAGAGGTACGGCCGGACAGAGCATCAGGTCTCCCACCTCTGGCTTGCCTTTATTGGACGGTCAGAGTGGGGCACTAGAGGTATGGCATTTGCAGAAATTTAGATAATAGGCTGTTGTCTAAATTTCCGGATATCACTCCATAGGCCCAGCCAGCTTGTTCCCCCAGTTCACCCACATAGCATGTCATTTTTCACTAAAATAATTCCATGTATTCTGCGGGGTCTGTCTGTGTCTGTATTAACTATTGATGCAGTCAGAGAGAGAGGTCCCGCCGGACATAACCCATTACAAAGTAGATGAAAATTCTCGAAAGGGCCTCTACGTGTTGAACCCCGTATGTCCCCGCGCAAGCCTGACAAAGGTCCGGGGTTCAAATTGGATCCCGTGCTGACGAGAGACATAATAATAATAATAATGAAGGGGGCAGAGCAGCTTGTGGCGAGCTGTTGGTGAGTAGCGACACCACCCCCTACCATCATCTCGAGTTCCTCCGAGAGAACTGGCCTCCGCCTCGTCCGCCACACAGAGGTACGGCCGGACGGAGCATCAGGTCTCTCACCTCTGGCTTGCCTTCATTGGCTGGTCAAAGTGGGGCGCTAGAGGTATGGCATTTGCAGAAATTTGGATAATAGGCTGTTGTCTAAATTTCTGCAAGAGCCATACACTCGGGGGTGGAAGTGTCTAAAGGCATAATAGCGGGGAAGCCCGCTCCGAGCTCGAGATTACTCGCTCGTGATGGTGAAACCGGGGCCACACCTCTCGACACCCCCAGCCTCTCTCAACAGTGTTGCCCCCTGTCGACCATCGGGTTGGCTGTTTGGGGGGCCCACCAAGGAGAGGCGAGTCACCACCTGCCTAAAGTAGGATTCGATAATGTGAGATGTTGAATATAGACAGGTGCCGGATCTCACTCCATAGGCCCAGCCAGCTAGTCCCCCCAGTTCACCCACATAGCCCAAAGTTTGGCAAATCACTTTTCATTACAATAGTCCCATTATATTCTGCGGGGTCTGTCTGTGTCTGTATTAACTATTGATGCAGCCAGAGAGAGGTCCTGCCGAATATAACCCATTACAAAGTAGATCAAAATTCTCGAAAGGGCCTCTACGTGTTGGACTCCCCATGTCCCCGCGCAAGCCTGACAAAGGTCCGGGGTTCAAATTGGACCCCGTGCTGACGAGAGACATAATAATGGCAATCCATTATACGTCCCACTGCTGTGCACGAGTCTCTCCCCTTTTTGGGGAGAGGCCCAGGCCACCAGAGCTCCAGAGCTTACTCCACCACGCCGCTCCAATGCGGGTTTGTGGAGATAAGTACGGGTTAGTGGCCAACCCACTGTCGGATGTTTTCATACCACCCATAAGGCCTCCGACAAGGTTTAACGACTGCTATCTATCGATAGCAACCGGGACTGACGGTTTAACGTGTCCTCCGGAGCACGGAATCGCGCATTTTAATTTGCCACTAGCGGTCACCCATCACACACCCAACCGCGCCCGTATTGCTTAACCGTGTAGATCGCTTATGATCTACTCGTTAAGCAATCGGTTGTCATTATAAAAGCAAATATTAACTTAATCTGACTAAGTAAGAGTCCACGATAAAATTTATTTTACGGTCTACTCAAGCTAATTTTTCACCTTGACGATCCCTCAACAAGCCCGTCTGTCACCTGTTAATTAAAAATAACAAAAACGTGAGCTTTCGTTGGCTTTCGTGCGTATTTTATATTTCATTAGGGACTAGGGAGTAGAGAGATACTTTGTGTTTTCGTCAAATTAGATGTCACCTTTATTATACTTAGCCTATTTTAAGGTAGGTACGTCTTGAATATGTCTCGAAAGTCGTAAAGTGGGTAATTTGTTTTCTGGTGCTTAGTTGAACTTGATGCTAAGGCTTAATAATTCAGAATGAGGTATTCATGTTGTAATTATCTCGTACTTGGTTTTGCGACAAATACGTTTTTGGTAATAAGGGTGTTGAAATTTTTTGGTCTTTATTATCTCTTAACATTTACCCCCTTATTCATAGACGTATTTTAGCTAAAGTGTTGCTAATCTCTCCTTTGTCTTTTTCTATCCTGCACATTGAAGCGCGCATGACCCAGCGGCTGGTGTTTATTCGTAAGCGATCTACTCGGTTAAGCACTACGGGCGCGGTCGGTTAGTGTGATGGGTGACCGCTCGTGGCAAATTAAATGCGCGTTTCCATGATTCGGAGGGCACGTTAAGCCGTCGGTCCCGGTTGCTATCGATAGATAGCAGTCGTTAAACCTTGTCGGTGGCATTATGGGCGGTTTGAAAAACATCCGACAGCGGGTTGGCCACTAACCCACCCACCTCCACCAATCCGCATTGGAGCAGCGTGGTGGAGTAAGCTCCAGGCCTCCCCCCAAAAAGGGGAGAGACTCGTGCCCAGCACATTTGACAATCCAACTGACAAAGACAAAGTATTCTATAGCTAAAACGTATGTAATGTACGTTTATGAATAAGACCGTTAAGTCCATAAGGCATAGTTTTTAAGATAGAACGATTAAAAGCAACAGTAGCGTAAGGTCTTGAATTGGTTAATAAAAAGTTTCAACACGTTATGACGTCACATTTGTTGGGACGTGATGACCATGCCCTAGTGAAAAAGAATTCTTCCGCTAGCGCAGTCAGTGAACCGAATAATGGCGGTCAAACCATTCCGACAGGGCGTCGGTAAGTCCAATAACGCTGCAGTACAGCAGCGTCCTGCGCTAAAACTACCGCCAATCCACATGCCAAGCATGGAAATTACAGCACAATATGTTATGTTAGATGTTGCATAACTGTGGGAGTTTTGGTTTTGGGGAAATGTCACAACAGTGGGCATCTTTACGAGGGTTTTGTTTTTGGGGAAATGTCACGTCGTGGTAAAACATCAGTGAATTGCATAGCAAAATGATATTATAGAATACCAAATTCTGTTCTCACAAAACTACGACTTACCACAAAAAATAAGGACGTACCTATTAATATACAATGTTGTAAGGTGAAACATAACATGTACAAAGTTGATAATATAGGTATACTTACTAAAAGTTGTTACAAATAATTATGTTTATCAAAATCAATGAGATAGGCTTCAAAACTCAAACTCAAAGTCAAAAATTCACTTAATCACTTGGAAATAATAGAAGTTGCTTGTGATAGGTCAAATTACAAATATAAAATTAAAGCGAATAACAACTGATACGTTGATTAATATGTCAAAGTAAATAAATTAATAATAGTCCAAAAATACTTAATAATAAAAATAGGTATCAACAGAATGTTCCATACTCTCTTTTACAAACGGCAAGATAAGACTAAACAAAAAAAAATATGGGACATTCTTTGTCATTCACTGGCAGAGTTCCAAAGCCCACATTACTGAGAAAAACCTGCCAAAACAAAACTCAGTAGGGTCTTTTCAAAATATGTTCCTTAAAACTATTTTCACAATATGACACTTATAACTATGTTTTACAATATCAAGTACAGTGCACATTCATTTCACAAAATTATTGTTTAGTCTTGTGGAGCTAGACCAGCATTTGTCCAGGCATCTCTATCCTTTAGATAGTCATCGAGTCTATAGTACGCATTTTTACATAGTGTGCGTTTAATACATGACTTGAATTTAATATCTGTAAGTTCAAGAATGTGGGACGGAATTTTGTTATAAAACTGTATACAACATGTTAAGAAACATTACTGTGTTTTCGATAGGCGAAAACTTGGAAATACTAATTTATTTTTATTTCTGGTATTATAAATATGTATATCATTAATTTTCTTAAATAAGTGCAAGTTTTTCCTAGCATACAATATATTTTCATAAATATATTGGCAATGGACCGTCATTATATTTATTTGCTTGAATAATTCTTTCAAGTAGTCACGACTATTTAAGATATATATCGCTCTAATAGCTCTCTTTTGTAATATAAATATTGAACCAATTTCAGCTGCCCGACCCCGCAACAAAATACCGTAGGACATGACACTGTGAAAGTAGCTGAAATAAACGAGTCTCGCAGTGTCGACATCCGTTAACTGTCCAATCTTCCTGACGGCATAAGCAGCAGAACTTAGACGTTTTCCTAACAATTCAATATGAGGACCCCATTGCAATTTTGAATCAAGCGTTATACCCAAGAAGACAGCTTCACTAACAAATTGTGTTTTATCATTGTTGAAGAATATTTCCCCTTCTTTACTTTTGACATTTGGAAGAGTAAAACGAATACATTTAGTTTTTTTACAATTTAATGCAAGACTATTAACTGTAAACCAATAATGTACTTCTTGTATGGCTTTATTAATAGTATCATAATGTGGTTCTTTTCTATTCACTTTAAAGACCAGCGAGGTATCATCGGCAAATAAAATTGTTTTAGGCTCACTGATCATTTATATATACTAAAAACAGAAATGGACCTAATATCGAGCCCTGTGGTACACCCATTTCTACTTTAGAGCCTGGTGATTTTACTCCGTTAACTTGTATTTTCTGTTCCCGGTTTTCTAGATATGATTTAATAAGTTGAAGGGCTTTACATCCAAGGCCATAGTGCTCAAGTTTGCACATTAACGTATTATGGTCCACGCAGTCAAATGCTTTTGAAAGGTCGCAAAAGATTCCTATAGCATCCTGCGAATCTTCCCAAGCTTCATAAATATGTACAACCTTTTGTGAAACCAAATTGTTGGTGGTGTAAGATCTTATTTTTATTAAAGTGCTGCAGCAATTGATTAAGTATCACTTTCTCGAAAACTTTACTAATAACGGGAAGAACAGATACCGGCCTATAATTATTCAGGTCTTTACTATCCCCTGATTTAAATAATGGTACGACTTTGCTCAGTTTTAACAAATCCGGAAAGATTCCCTGCTCAATACACAAATTAAAAATTGAAGATAAATAAGGCGCTACAGTACTAATAATCGATTTACACACTTTAACAGACATACCATAAATATCTTCAGTAGCTTTGTTTTTGAGCTGATTAAATGTGGATATGATTGTTTGTGGACTAATATGACTAAAAGTTAGTTTAATATGACAAGGCTCTACGTTCCTTTTAAGAGTGTCAATCGATATTCCAGTAGAAGAATTTAAAGGTGCCGTAATTTTGAATGGAATATTAGCAAAGTAATCTTCAAAGTGTGTAGCAATGTCTAAACCTGAGCCTAAAATACCCTGTGGTGTCTCCAAAAGGACACGGGTTTCAGACCGCTTGTTTTTGCCTGTTTCACTATTTATTATTTTCCAGGTCGCCTTCATTTCATGGTCTGCATTTTTAATTTTATTGCTTATATAAATTGACTTTGCGTTTTTACAAACTCTTTTAAAAATTTTTGAATATGAAGCGACATACTTGTTAAAATTTAAAAATCATATAAGTTTTAAGACCATAAAGTTCAAATAATCGTTCCCTACTACTTCGAATGCCATCAGTTGCCCAGTCACAAAAACTAAATTTACACTTTGCGGTTCTTGTTCTAATTTTAAAGATATTATTAAAATGTGTATTAATAGTATCAAAAAATTGTGCATAAAAATCATTTGCACTACTTATGTCAAAATTTTGAAAATATAATTTTTCTTTTAAAATATTATTGAAGTTATTCAATCTAACAGATGTTACTGGTCTATGTGTTTTTTCAATTTTGCTGGAAGGTTTATCTACGTCAAAAGTAATTGTCTGGCCGCTATAATCAGATGGCAAATAGTTAACAATATTTGTAGATATATATTTACATTCACAAAAGATATTATCTATACAAGTTGCCGAGGTTGGGCTCACTCAGGTGGGTTCCAAAAAAACATTGCATAAGTTGAATGATTTAAATAGATTCAGTAATCTATTGCTGTTTGAATTATTTTCTAAAATATTAATGTTAAAATCACCACATACAATTACAGACTTTCTACCTGAACATAGTTTTTTTAACAAATCTTCCATAGTGGACTCAAACACATTCAAATTCTGATAATTTGGTGGTCTATAAACGCACACTATTATATGCTTATCCAGCTCAACACAAGAAACTTCTACAATATGTTCAATCGATAACTCAACTATGTCTTTACGTTCCCTGGATTTAATTGAGTTTTTTATCAAAATTAAAGTGCCACCATGTTGCATAACTTTTCTATTGTAACAACTAACAACAGAATAATTCTTATAATTAATCATGATTTGGTTTTCTTTTAACCAATGTTCAGTTAAACAAACAATGTCATACTGGAATTTCTCCAGAACTAGTTCTAATTCCCATAACTTGGAATGCAACCCTTGAATATTTTGGTGTAATACTACCAAACTGTTGACTTTATTAAAAGTGCAAATGCCAGAAGATACCGGTTTATTAGTATGTTCAATATTGGTAACTTCTTCTGTCTTAGAATCTGGTTTAAATAATTGAGAGTGCAACCCATGACGCCTCCGCCAACACCAGTCAGCGAGGATGTACAGTTTGTATTTCCCCCCTGAGCCAGAGAATACTCAAAGTGTGGTGTTGGCAGATGTCATCAGGGGTTGGATGCTATTACACTCTACGTTATTCATAAAATTATTGGTAACACTTATATTACTCTCTAAACTACTAATAGCATTTGCTATATTACATATAACATTGTTAATATTATAGGCTATCAGCGTAGCCAGTAATTTCTTATATTTTTTGAGAAGATACATAGTTTCCCGTGTCAATTTAAATCCACTAATAAACTTATTAGTGTCAAAATAAAATAATTTGTCACTATGACGACAAGTCAATGTATGAATTACATTGTTCAAATAATAAATACAATTATTTTCTCGTTTTGTCAATGATTCTGAGTAGGGAAATGCACAAACCATTATATTTTTAACATTCAGATTTAATAAGGTATCAACACCATCAACAATGTCCTTTTTTTGAGACCTAAGCTATTTCCCAACATTATTATTAAAGTTGAATCACTATCAATTTTTGTATTCTTAATTTTATTAATTATTTGTTTATATGATTGGTCAGGGTAGCAATTATTAATTATATTGCTTGTCAAATGATCCTATAATAAGGATCCAAAACCTGATCCCAATCTATCTGAAAATAGCAATGTTTTATATGTGAGTATTTGCAGATGTATTCGGAGTAATGATTGTAGGCACAGAAGCTTTTGGACAATGAGAACAAGTAATTAAATTGTTCTTAGTCAATGATTCATATCTCTCTGCATTGTATGTGACTAAGTCAACAAGTTCACTAGCCTCTTGTAAACGTTGAGATAGTTGAACTTGTGATGCTTTATGTTTATTAAAGATTGCCTTAATTTCTTGATCTTTTTGGAGTAATTGTCGTGTAAAGTCTCGTGAGTCAGTATCATGTGAGTGCCTGGAAAGCTCTAATTCAACACAGAAAGCATCTAACTTTTTTATAAAATTTGATCGCTGTTCCCTTACGTTTATTTTTTGTTTTAACAGCACATTTTAATGAATTTAATGATTTTAGTTTCCTTTTAATATTTTTATTCAGGCGTCTATACTTTTTGAATTTATTCCTACTACTCAAAATTGGACACTGCTTAATGGTATCATCACCAGTCAAGTCTATTGTTAACGATTGCTTGTTATGTATTTCACTGAGATTCGAAGTGGTACCGACCAACTCATTGTACAAACTATAGATATAAAACGATTGTTCATTAATTTTAGCTTCTTCCATATTTGCAATTGTCTTATGAGCATCACAAACTTCACTTTCCAGTTCTGAAATACGTTGCAAGGCTTGTTCATATGTTTCACCACACTGTTGAAAGGTTGAAATAACCATTTGAAATTGTTGAACTTGGTCGAGTAAGTCTACATATTTAATATGATTTTCTGCCAACTCATTTTTCAGTGAAGTATTTTTGTCAATTAATTGTTTCAATTCCACTTCACTATCTTCCCGTTCCTGTAGTAGTTGTTTGCAGAGTAATTTTGTTGACTCGAGTTCTTTCAGCGTAGTTCTCAATTTGTCCTCCATTTCACGGGTGGTCGCTCTACGTGTCATCATATTCTAGATAGGTTATTTTGTGTAATAACTCCTGAAATATTATTTACTGAAGCTTAATAAAAGGTTTCAAGAGACAAAAGGGATACAATAGGGATATAGTACGTAAATGACTAATAATACTAGAAAAAAGAGAAAGTATGTTAGAATACAGATGGAAACTCATACAAAAAAGAAAAAGAACATAGCAAGAAAGTAGTGTTATATTTTATATTAAATATGTTAACTTTTAAACAAAAATGAGACAGAAAAGAACACAGCAAGAAGTGTTATATTTAATAATTAATTTTACATTATAACCTATCTATAACTTATCAATCTTTATATTGATTAATGCTCAAACTTAATTACACAGGACAACAAATCAGGTAATAGTATTTTTATGATTTGTTTAGTACATAAATTGTGTATAAATGTAGTGGGATGAGTGTCTGTGGCTAATGTTTCTCATCTATTTCACTTCCACTACATAGTCAAGTGAAAAGAGAATAAACTGTGCCTGTATGTAGGTATTTGACGAAGCTCACAAAATGAGCAGTATAAATGGCAAGTAGAACAATGTATAGTGTAACAAAATACTTAATAAACTAAAATTATTTAAGAGTTTTATTGTCTGCGGCTATTGTCAGTTCATCAATTTTACTTCCACATATTGTCAAGTGAAATGAGTATTAAACAGAGCCTATGAGTACTGGACAAAGCTCACTAAGTGAGCAGTGTAATGAATACTGTTATATATAGGGATTTACTACAAAAATACATGAATTAAAGGCAATACTCCCCAGGTTTTACAGCGATTTTTCAAATCTGACCGTTGGGTCGACGTCAGCTATTTCGAAGTCGTCTTTCTTAATGATTTAGCCGCAGATCACCTCGCCAACATTTATCCGTTTAAATTGTATATAATTATTGAATATTACACTATTAATACTAATAACAATCACTAAAACTAATTTTTATACAATAATTAAATACGAGCTACAATTTTGACATCTGACAACCAGTGTTGCCCTTCACGAATGTATTTTCTCTAAAAAGTAGGTCGTATTACCACTAGTAATGAAATGTACCCACAAATTAATGGTGCGCCAATTATATTTTTGGGTACGTTATTAAACTATTCGAAACTAAGGGGAACTATTCGAAAATTGTAGCCACGTTTTGTATTTAGCAGTAACAAAACTAAATATTCCCTCTGTTAAGACTGAAGAATGAAGTGAAAATATTTCACTCGAACTAAGCGTGCAAAATACAAAACAACGGCTTCCCACCCCGCTAACTGCTTTTACAAAGAACATTAACACAAAAATATATAAAAACTTTAAAAATCCATGAATAAAAATCTCGCAAGCAAACTAGGTTTTCATTCCGTACGTGCTCTTTGCACTTAGAATTTTTAATTTCGTTGAAAAATTCATTTTGCTTGATGGCACAAGTAGTTAGGGATAGTTGAAAGTAATTAGCTTTCTATTAAAATTTAGTCAGCCAGTGGAACGTTAACTATCTCTAGCTGAAACTGAGACAAAGCTCAAACTTTGCAGCGCAGAAACTACGCAGACTTTTTTCGTAATATGTACCTTGATGGTTAGTTATAAACTACCCTCCACCTACCTACTTTATAAAGCTTTTATTTACTTTATTGGATCCGAAGCTAATATGAAGCAGATATATTATTAATAAGTGAGTCTAAAAATCCTAACCAATATTTAAAAAGTGGAAGTAACTTGTTTTGTCTTTCTGTAAAGCTTTCAGTCGCTGAGTCAATTGTGATGAAACATAACTTAGAATTAATTTGAAATTGAAAACCAAATAGCACGATCACGAAGATGCAGAAAACAATAAATTTAAATTACAAACTAACTGTTGCCTTGACATATAAAAAACAAAGAGGCGTTGAAATTAAAAATGCGCTTCTTAAAAACGTGAGTGAAACAATCCTATATCGCTGTCTGTCAGCAGCATAGAGCAACTCGGCTCACCGGTCGCGGGGGACCGGAGGCGAGTAGCCATAGCGTTAATTACCGATGCAAAACAGTCTCATCATTTTTTGCGGGGGGAAATACGTGTGACATACACTCACACTACAAAAATTGTCAATTACTACGAAACTCACACCTTGACTTTAACAAAATTCATAAACAATTTCACGCACACATTTAAATAACTGGGCGACAGGCTTAGACCATTTGGTCTTGTACTTTGACACAGGGGATAGCCTGCATATGGCTACTCCCTTCGGGTCTGCCGCGACCGGTGGGCTGAGTTGCTCTATGGTCAGCAGTAATGTCGCTTGAAGGTTGGCAGCATTACATATTTGGAATTCTTTGAATAAGAACCGGACATCGGGGCTCCATGGGCCAAGCATTTCAAACCCAAATGCCGCATACTAATAATTATCTGCAACGTTACATCGTAACTTAAATTAAACTTCGCCTGATGGAAAGGCAGAGGTGAATGCCTTCATTTGCGAACTCAATGCACGCATTCATGTATAAAACTAAAACTCTATAACTATCACACTTAAGTTGGCTTTACAAGTTTGCGAATAATAGTCGACCAAATGTATTTTACTCGAAAATTTCGAATAACTCCATAGAAAATATATATTTTTTATTACATGTCTTATTCTGTAACTACGGAACCCCATACTGCGCGTGGCCCGACACGCACTTGACCGGTTTTATTAGTTGTTTACTGTTTTTGTCAACAATAATATGTCAAGTCACAATTAATCTTAAATTCATTGTATACGTTAAATTAACATTTATGTGGATTCATTCCATGAAAAAAAATAACTATGTAATTGCGAGATTCGTTCATCAAACGGAATAAATTTGAAATGTTTATTTTTCATTAATACATCCACACGGTTTCCATCAGCGGACTGCACACATAGTAATCCATTTTTGACTACCACGCTGAATATAATCATTATACTCGCGTCAATGAGATTTCAGCTTTTGATGAGGTACCTAAAAATAATAGTGTTTTTTGAGGTGTATTCAGCCAATTACGCCTTGCTTACTCAACTTATATAGAAAATAATACACACTACCAAAAGCAATTATTTAAAATTATTTTAGGTTTCTCTCCATAGATATCCGTTTCTTAAGGACCATTCTAATATTTTAGGCCCAAGCTCTGACAACAGTGTTATGGCAATTATTTTACACACATAATCACTTAACACATTTTTCATATGTTAAAAACAATACAGTTTGCTTACATTTTTCGCTTTTCTCGTCGGTTTTGCTCTGTTTTTGATATGTCAAGTTAGAAATACCTACAGTACCCACCATTAAATAATGCACTTCGACCTTAGGAAGAAGACTTCAGCTTATTTCGGATCTGTAGAGCGTTATCTCTTTCGCACCATACCCATTTGACGTTTGTCCACCATTTTGATCAAGCTTTGACCAATACCGGAATATCAGTGCTTAAGCGTGCAGCAGAGATCGCTCTACGAAGTCGAAACTAGCCGATTGTCTCTTTCATAGGCTCGATGTGCAATATTTCTTGATGAGCGATACTTCAATAGTTTTTAAAGTGAACAGACGAAATCCAGATTACGATACTTTAAATAAGGTCATAGGAGAAGTACATAAATGGTTTACTGTCAATAATCTTGCACTGAATAGTAAAAAAACCAAATGCATCCGTTTTACCCTCCCTAATGTAAAAAGTAAAGAAGGAGACATTTTTATAAACAATGACAAAATTCAATTAGTTGATGACGCTACCTTCTTGGGAATAACGCGTGACTCGAAGTTACAATGGGGACTACATATTAGGCAGTTAGCGAAACGTCTGAGTGCCGCAGCTTATGCTGTTAGAAAAATTAGGCAATCAACTGATATAGACACTGCAAGACTTGCTTATTTAAGCTATTTTCACAGTGTCAAGTCTTATGGTATTTTATTGTGGGGTCGAGCGGCTGACATACAATCAATTTTTGTATTACAGAAGAGGGCCATTAGAGCGATGTATAACTTACGTAGTCGTGATTCTTTGAAAGAACTATTTAAAGAAATAAATATAATGACAGTCCCTTGCCATTACATCTATGAAAATATACTTTTCGCTGGGAAAAAATTACATCTGTTTGATAAAATCTCCGATAGGCATAGTTATGATACGAGGAATAAGAACAAGTTGTCTCTGCCACGTTTTCGACTGACGAAAACTAATACATCTTTCCTGAAATATAGTGTAGAATTTTATAACAAGATCCCATCCGGGATTGCTGAACTCACCGATAGTAAATTCAAAGCATTAATTAAACGCACTCTATGTTAAAAGGCTTACTATAAACTAGAGGACTATCTCAAGGATAGAAATGTTTGGCTAAATGCTGATTTAGCTACACAAGGGTGTTAAATGTAATAATCAAAGTGTAATGTTGATATTATGTTGTTAGTTTTAAGTTTGTTTAAATTATGGAAAATTGTAAAAATACGCCTAAGAGATATTTTTAAAAGAGCCGACTGAGTTTTTTTCGGCACGTTTTTTTCAGATCATATTGGCCTTTGGAACTTTGCCGCTAAATGACAAAGAATGACTCTTTTTCTTTTCTTTTTACTCTTTGTTATCAGTTTGTAAAGGGGAAATTAGACATTCTACTGGACTGACATGTATATCAATTGTTATTCACTTTCATTTATTTTGTTTGCTTTTGACGTGTCATAAGAGGTGCCTGTCACCCTAAATGAATAAATGAGTTTCTAATTCTGATTCTGAGCACTGTAATCGGAAATCCATTGGTCAATCGTTTCATTTAAAATCATTAGTAATTTATTTTATTTATATGGTAATATTTGAATCAATAAGATCCGTTTCATTACTTATAGTCAATACGATTTAATCGGATTAATTCCATAACGATTAATTCAGTTGCGAGATCCATTTCTGAAGCTGAATACATTTGAAATATATTTTTTCATTAATACATCCACACGCGCCGATTTCCATCGGTGGACTGCACATGCTATCCGTTTTTAATTAACACACTTAAAAGAGCCATTATAGCAACGTCGGTGAACATTCAGCTTTTGATGAGATGAGTAATGGAAGTTTTTGAGACGTAATCCATTAAAAAAGGCCCAATCAAATGCTCCATAATGACTCATATTGATCTCTGAGATCAAATATAACATATAGAAAATGTGTTGAGTGATTATGTGTGTAAAATAATTGCCATAACACTGTTGTCAGAGCTTGGGCCTAAAATATTAGAATGGTCCTTAAGAAACGGATATCTATGGAGAGAAACCTAAAATAATTTTAAATAATTTCTTTTGGTAGTGTGTATTATTTTCTATATAAGTTGAGTAAGCAAGGCGTAATTGGCTGAATACACCTCAAAAAACACTATAATTTATAGGTACCTCATCAAAAGCTGAAATCTCATTGACGCGAGTATAATGATTATATTCAGCGTGGTAGTCAAAAATGGATTACTATGTGTGCAGTCCGCTGATGGAAACCGTGTGGATGTATTAATGAAAAAAAAAAACATTTCAAATTTATTCCGTTTGATGAACGAATCTCGCAATTACATAGTTGTTTTTTTCATGGAATGAATCCACGTAAATGTTAATTTAACGTATACAATGAATTTAAGATTAATTGTGACTTTCATAACATATTATTGTTGAAAAAAACAGTAAACAACTTATAAAACCGGTCAAGTGCGTGTCGGGCCACGCGCAGTGTGGGGTTCCGTAGTTACAGAATAAGACATGTAATAAAAAAAAATATATTTTCTATGGAGTTATTCGAAATTTTCGAGTAAAATACATTTGGTCGACTATTATTCGCAAACTTGTAAAGCCAACTTAAGTGTGATAATTTCAGAGTTTTAGTTTTATACATGAATGCGTGCATTAAGTTGGCAAATGAGGGCATTCACCTCTGCCTTTCCATCAGGCGAAGTTTAATTTAAGTTACGCAGAACGTTGCAGATAATTATTTGTATGCGGCATTTGGGTTTGAAATGCTTGGCCCATGGAGCCCCGATGTCCGGTTCTTATTCAAAGAATTCCAAATATGTAATGCTGCCAACCTTCAAGCGACATTACTGCTGACCATAGAGCAACTCAGCCCACCGGTCGCGGCAGACCCGAGGGGAGTAGCCATATGCAGGCTTTCCCCTCTGTCAAAGTACAAGACCAAATGGTCTAAGCCTGTCGCCCAGTTATTTAAATATGTGTGTGAAATTGTTTATGAATTTTGTTAAAGTCAAGGTGTGAGTTTCGTAGTAATTAACGATTTTTGTAGTGTGAGTGTATGTCACACGTATCACCCCCCGCAAAAAATGACGAGACTGTTTTGCATCGGTAATTAACGCTATGGCTACTCCCCTCCGGTCCGCCGCGACCGGTGAGCCGAGTTGCTCTATGCTGCTGACAGACAGCGATATAGGATTGTTTCACTCATGTTTTTAAGAAGCGCATTTTTAATTTCAACGCCTCTTTGTTTTTTATATGACAAGGCAACAGTTAGTTTGTAATTTAAATTGATTGTTTTCTGCATCTTCGTGAACGTGCTATTTGGTTTTCAATTTCAAATCAATTCTAAGTATTATAGCAACGTCGGTGAACATTCAGCTTTTGATGAGATGAGTAATGAAAGTTTTTGAGTCGTAATCCATTAAAAAAGGCCCAATCAAATGCGCCATAATGACTCATTTTGATCTCTGAGATCAAAGTGAGTCATTATGGCGCATTTTATGAGTAATGGAAGTTTTTGAGACGTAATCCATTAAAAAAGGCTTAATCAAATGCGCCATAAAAACTCATTTTGATCGTGAGATATTCACTAAATTCATTATAAGTTCACTAAAACAGTTTAACCAGACATAAAGCTAAGAAAAAACAATACGCGCAACCAGACCAAAAAATGCAACAAAGTTGCCCGTATACATTAACGAGAACTTTGTTGTGCATAACTTAACATAAACATAATTATGCCTCTTCAGGAACGCACTAGGATCCGAAAGGGTTGAAAAAAAACCACCTCAATCATGGTGTTAAAATCATCACATCAAAAGTAATTGCATAAAATAAGTCGTAAGTAAAGTGTAGAAAAAGGCTGAACATCGATAAAGTGTAGACTGTAGTGGTTTTGAAAGGAATCAAACATCGATGAGAAGTGTAGTGTTTTGTTATTTATGCACTAAAATTGTGGAACCTGACAGAAACATTGGTATGCATGAAATTCAACGAAATCTACAGTCCCTATTCTATAAATATTTGAAGAATTCCGATATCAATGCAATTCCAGAACAAAATTGTTGGAGCATAAATGTCGAACCCAATTCTAATCGTTCGTTCAACAGATCGAGATAGATTGAAAAGCAACAAAAAATAAATTCAACTTCAGTAAACTGTGTGACCCTGTTCTCCATCCTGCATTATTGTCCTTACCACCGCCGTATTGGAATGGTTTAACCAAAGGACAAACTCTTAGGATCGATATTTTCCTGAGAGAAAGTAAAATACCTTCTAAAAATATCACCTGCGATTATTGTTTTTGAATTTTAAATGATATTAAGAAAAATCTTTTAAGCAACCAATATTTAAAAACCAGTGAACGTATTTCGACGAGAGTGATGACGTACGAACTGCCTCGGTAGCCTAGTGGTAGCAGGCCACTACAACTACACTGAAGTCCTGGGTTCGATTCCTGGGTAGGGGATTATCGGAAATAATGGTGTAAAGTCTTTTTATCTCTGGTTTATTGGGATTTTTCCATTTTCTGGAAGATTCCCAGTACCTCGAAGTTTGGTGATGTGCCCGGAGATGTCAACAGGCTCGCCACCTGTTACATGGGCCAAAAACGTAACCGGCAAATCGTGGGTATTTGCATGTATGCTTGAACGCACGCATTTACCTCTGCCTACCCCTTCGGGGATTACAGGCATGAAATTACGTTGATGACGTACAATTTTTCAAATTTATTTTGTGTGTAAGTACAAGTGCAATGCATGCTACTTTGTAGAACTTTTCTCAAGTTATTACCAGAGTTATCGTATTCTTATCATCTTAATATCGAGCAAATGATCAGTGATGTCTAATACTTTATGGCTCGTTAAAAAAAACAATATTTAAAAAATATAAATTTACGTATCTGATACCTTTTAAACGAGCAATTCTTGTATATATATATATAGAATCAAGATCTCGGAAACGGCTCCAACGATTTTCTTGAAACTTACAGATTAGGGGTTTTTCGGGTCAAGAAATCGATTTATTTAGGTTCCAGGTCCAAGAAAAGCTCGGTGCTAAGTTAATAATAAATTTCCTTCATAACTGACGACTAACGCCATCTATTGATGAATAGAAGAACCATTAGTCTACTAACGTTAGTCGTATATTATTATGCAATTCATACTAAATATAATTTTCAAAAATCGCTACGGAGCGAAGCTCGGTCAACCAGGTACTACCTACTAAAGAGCGAAAAATACTTAACAAAATACCACAACATACAACAAAAATAAGATCTACTCAATGAGTAAATTTTAATATGAAAAGAAAAACTAAAAAGTATTTCGTGCATTACTTACGATAAAAATGGCACCATTGAATTCAAGTTTTTTTTACCCAAACACTTTCGTACCAATTCATGAAATATTTATCCCTCCTAGCTCACTACAATTTCATTGTTAGATTCCAATACAACTGATTGCGTAATGGTGCGTAATAAGATCTCGAAATATGGAACATTTAACAGCAACTTATTTGAAATGTAACATATTCAAATTGTTTTGTGTTTATTGACGGGTTTCAAACGAACACGATATGGGGATTCCTTTTCGTACATAATATAAACGTGAGATGTGAAATAAATTGAATGAGTTCGGGTAGGTATGTTGTAAGCATAATATGGCGAATGTTGCTTATTTGATTTATGTTACGATTCGGATGATTGAGTGACGAACACCGACACGTCTTGTTTAAATGAGTACGTCTATCTTATGTTTTCCATAATTAGACTGTAACTGGACTATATCTGTACATGGGCAATATTAGATAAAAAATTAAGAGGGGCGTTTATACAGTCAGTAGACAATTATTTCGATTCATTCATATATTATGTATCTTCACGCCAGGTCCCTAACGGGGTAGGCAGAGAGTGTAGAGCGCCAGACATCCCGGTTCTGACAAACCTCTCGTGCCTCGTCTACCTTCATCATTCTCTTCATACATGCACGCCGATTCCTAAGACTTTTGACACCACCATCAGACAGAACTCGACCTATTTGGTCATGGTAGGTCAGCCTTGGTCTTCCTGGGCCTCTGCAACCATCCACATTCGCATTGTATATCTGTTTAGTCATTCGCTCATTCGACATTCTTTCTATATGCCCGAACCATCGGAGCATGCCTTTTTTCATTTTTACACCGATACTATCATTCACACAAAGTCTCTTTCTTACATCTTCATTACGAACGCGATCGGTGAGTGATACACCGCAGATCTTGCGCAAAGATCTCATCTCGACCGCGTTCAACTTACTTTCATGCTCTTTCCTGCATACCCAGCTCTCGCTTCCATATATTAATCACACAAATATATAATATAGTCGAAAAAGTGTCGGTCGGTCGGTCACGTCGGTGCTTTATTTGTTCGGTTTTCTTTTGTTGAACTGTAACTCGATTATTTATGTACATGGGATATATTAATGAAAAAAGTAAGAGGGGTGTTTATATAGCCAGTAGACACCAAAATTATGTTCTATAGATTCATATAATAATTACACAAATACCTATATAACACAATCAGCATAGTAAATGACAAATCAGTATTGAGTAGTTTTACTACCAATGCTGTGAATAATAGTTTACAAATGACATCTAATAATGTGGACATTCAATTAAATCATTTAAATTAGATTTAGAGACAAAAGAGACAGCCTCTTGCTCACATTTTCCAAAGGGAAATGTTTATAAATCTAGTATGTTTTTCATAATAATAATAACATTGTAAACCTGGTGCATCAAAATATACAAGGAATATTGGGTAAAGAATTAGAAATTGGGTTATTTTTAAGCATTAATGACATACAAATTTGTTGTTTTACTGAACATTGGTTGAAAAATAGTGAATTAATATTCAATTTTAGTGGACACCAGGTAGGCAGTTCGTTCTGTAGGTCACATGCAGTACGTGGTGGCTGTCTTATATTGTTAAAAAAATACATTAAACATAAAGAACGCAGAGATATAGTGAGTCTTTCCGTTGAATGAACTACAGAAATAGCTTGTGTGGAGCTTGAGCGCTTGATAATTGTGTCCGTATACAGACCTCCAAATGGATCATATGAATGTTTTGAAAAAAAATTAGATGTTGTACAAACACAATCTAACTGCTTCAAAAAAACGTGTCATTATTTGCGGCGATTTCAATATAAATTTGTTGGAGGAAACTCCAACAACTGTGAGGTTTAAATCGTTACTTATGTCATTTAATCTGCATAATTTGTTCTCAGAACCTACTAGAATTACACAGAACTCAGCGACATGCATAGACAATATTTTTATCGATTTTGAACCTACACATAAAAATATTTTGACTGAATTAAGCTCCGACCATTGTGGTCAGTTAGTTTCCTTCTGTGGTCAATTAGATAATGATAAAAATAAACGAGCAATTGTATTTGTTCCTATCAATGCGAAGCGAATTAAGAAATTCAGAGAAAATATTGTCCCAAAACTTGCAAACATGCAATACCATAACACATAATGCGCTAGGGGTATTCTGTGACTTATCTAAAGCATTTGATTGCGTTCAGCATGAAACATTGGTCAGAAAGTTATATCACTACGGCCTTCGAGATACCGCTCTCAAGCTTATGACTTCATATTTAAACAATAGAAATATGTATGTTGATGTAAATGGGACAAGATCTCCCGGGACTTCAATGGATATGGGGGTTCCACAGGGCTCTATTTTAGGGTCATTTCTTTTCTTAGTCTATATTATTGACTTACCCTACATTATCAATGATGGTCAAGAGATGGTATTGTTTGCTGACGATACTTCTTTAGTGTTCAAAATTAAAAGACAGGAGGTAGATTTTGACGGTGTAAACAATACTCTCTCTAATAAAGTACATTGGTTTAGCGCCAATAACCTTTCGTTAAATAGCAGTAAGACAAAATGTATTAAATTTACTACTCCTAACGTAAAAAAGGTTGAAACCAATGTTAAGATAAATGAGGAAGTATTGGAGATCGTAGAGTCCACGGTATTTCTTGGCATTACCGTGGATGCTAAATTGCAATGGAGTCCCCAAATATTGCCAAATTAGCTAATAGACTTAGCTCGGCAGCGTTTGCTGTGAAAAGGATTAGACTATTAACAGGCGTCGAGACGGCTCGCCTTGTTTATTTTAGTTATTTTCACAGTATAATGTTCTATGGGATTTTGCTATGGAGAAATGCCGCTGACGTCAACACTATTTTTGTACTGCAAAAGAGAGCTGTCCGGGCGATCTACGGGCTGAGTCCGAGGGTATCACTTAAAGATAAATTTAAAGAAATAAATATTCTGACTGTAGCTTTGCAATACATTTATGAAAATGTGTTATATGTCCGTAAAAACATTAATGAGTTTCCTACAATAGGTAACAATCACAGTATAAATACTAGGAACAAATACAAATTGTCCGTGCATGCAACGCGGCTGAATAGGGTTAGTAATTCTTTCAGAGGTCAATGTATATGGTTTTTTAATCAAATCCCCAAAAACGTTCAAAGTCAATCGATCAATAAATTTAAGAAAGTAATGAAAGAACGTTTATATAAATGTAATTACTATAAGACCTGTGATTATCTTAATGATAGTACATCTTGGGATTGTAGCGATCGCTGCCAGGCTATTTCATGATACTGTTATTTCGTGTATTCTGTAATTAGTATTGTTAAGGATTGAATAATGTGAATACCCTGGCTGTAAATTAATTCCATCTTTTATTTTGCCGTATGCATATCCGGAGCAGTCATGCACGCTTAAATGTCTTTGCCTTTGGCGGCGTCGTGTGGCGGGTTGCTCACTTCCCTCTAAAATGGTCGAGGAGGGCAATGGCTGTCACATGCGTCATACTCGTGAACGGGTGCTGTTGGTCTGTTCTGGTTTGCAGGAGCTACATCACATTTAGTAGATAGCAGTTTATTTGCATCTGTGCTATGGACGTTCACATTATTTGACTTTTCACGATATTTTTTTTTTTACTAGATTTAAGCTCTCATTTAAAAGAGCTCTTACTGAGTTTGTTGAGTAGCGGAGTTCTTCTCAGTAGTGACTGCACTTGGAACTCTGCTAAGTGAATAACTTTGATCTTGACGAATAAGTTTTTCTTTTTCTTCATTTATCATCATTGAAGGAATTGAAAATTTTTTGTGATTATTATGTTTTAACTAAGTAGTTTAAATTCTAATTTTCAATTTACTATTAATATATATTATGATTTTGCTTTACTTTATGTAATGGTTATTCACTCTAGGTATTTTATATTTCTTGACGTTTTGAGAGTATCTGTAAAGATCTATTCGAAATAAAAATATTTTCTATTTCTATTTTTATTTAATCGAAGAAATGATCGGTCGGTGCTTTATTTGTTTGGTAGTAAAGTACAATATGCAATGTTTTTGAATAGCCACCCACGTCTACGCCAAGCAAATGGACTCGCGAGCCAAGCCAAGCCATTCCAAGCAATCAGTTCGACCGAGCTATTTAATTAGGCCACACAGAGCGAGCAGCCAAATGCCTCGCATGGCAGCTCGCTCTGTGTGGACGCGCCCGCCACTAGATAGCTCGGGAGCTCAGTCGTGCGCGCGCTAACCGAGGCACGTCCACACAGAGCGAGCTGCCTCGCGAGGCTGTTCGCTCCGTGTGGACCCGGGTAATGGATAGTCGTGTAATTGCTTTAAAGCTTCGGCCTCGCGAGACAAACGCTCGACCGTCCCCACCGAACGCACTATATACGATTACTAAAACTAAGTATGTCATGCATTTGAAACAATAATGAATTATAGTCATAAAAGTAAAACAAATCGGAGCGTGAATTAAAAAATAACGCACAGATGGACTTCCATACAATGCAGCAATGGTTGCAAACAATGAATGGGTATAATCATCCCTCGACAAATGAAGATCAGCCGGGCCCGAGGCGGTAAAAACTGGAATAAGGAATCTTGCACATTTGCGATTATACATCATTTGTATAAACCTCTATAAACTTCCTATTGCTAGAATCAGTCAATTATCCTTTGTTGCAAGACCCTCTTTCTCCTTAATGCGTGAATATGTCAATCTGAATTAAACATGGTTTTCATTTCACATTTATATATTTACACATCACCCAGGTCTGCAATGTCCTTCAGCTGCAAAAATATCAAATTACTTCTTTACAAGCTGCATGTATCACCGACCATCTATGTAAGCCGAATGCTTTAAGTTAACAAAAAAATAAAATTACCAAACACATCCATACTATTGGCACGCTGCAGCGATGCAAACAAAAACGGCATTTAGCTAATTGTTTTCACAAAACGGAGCGAAGTGATAAAAGTTAATGGCATAAAATAGAAGCGGATTATTGAAGCGTCCGACAAATCGGATTCAGCGCGGTGATACAGAAAAACATACGGGTTTCACAGTGTTATCAAACAATGCCATATTGTTACGTGGATAATTCATTTACAGTGTTCAGTTTTGCAATTAAAATGATAATTATAGTTGAACGTTTTTCTTTGTACCATACATATTTTTAATTTAAACATTGTTAAACATGATCATGTATGTTTAACTTTGTATCAAATTAATAAAGACCGCCTTTCCACTTTGTGCCTTTGCCGGATCACGAGCTATTTTAGTCATATAGCTAGACCCTGGGAAAATAGCTTAGAGAGGCTGATTGTTGTGGATAATATTGAGGGGAAAAGGGCAAGAGGCCGATCTCCAACCAGATGGTCTGACCAGCTCAAGGACAACCCAGCATCGGTTTTTTACACCATGGTACGAATGGCGGAAGACCAGAGCCGATGGAGACATTTCGTCCGATCGAGAGTGATGCCAGGATGATCACGATCCTCAGCCATGAGGGAACGACCAGAGAGAAATCAATAAACGAAGTTGTAGAAAGAGTTATTAATGAATGTACAATAAATGTTGACATAGATTGAAACTGACAAACTGACTCTTGTATGCTACTTAAAGACATTTACACTAAAACCAAAGGTCAAAATAAAGATGCGATTCTACCCCAGAGTTTTGAGTTGCTTTGTCTCTATGATAGAATTACGTAATCTAGCTTAATTATAATGTATCCGTCAAGCTGGAAAATAATGGCACTAAAAGCTAGGATTTGTGTCGATTACGCACTTGGTTACGTGTAAATCTTTACATGCTGCCGTATCACCAACCATCTATGTAAGCCGAATGCTTTAAGTAAACAAAAAAATAAAATTACCATACACATCCTTACTATTGGCACGCTGCAGCGATGCAAACAAAAACGGCATTTAGCTAATTGTTTTCACAAAATGGAGCGAAGTGATAAAAGTTAATGGCATAAAATAGAAGCGGATTATTGAAGCGTCCGACAAATGGGTTTCGGCGCGCTGATACAAAAAAACATACGGGTTTCACAGTGTTATCAAACAATGTCCATATTGTTACGTTACATACGGATAGCTCGTTTATTTTTCAGTTTTGCAATTAGAATGATAAAATTGAAAAATTTTCAACTTGTCGTGACGAAATAACTTTTTACATAACGATAGTTTAACAGAATGTCACGTCTTTAAAAATATTATTATGTTGATACTTACTTTTTCCACCGGATTTGGATGCGTAGAATTCGTAACACATGTGGCACAAAGAAGATTTTTTTCGTGGGTAAATTTTAACGTAACTACATTGCTCTTTGGGATTAAGAGTCCTTTTCTATCGGAGATGTTCTATGCAGCTATGCTGCGAAGATATGAAATCGATGATACGAAAATATGTGACCGTTTCCACCAGTACTAAGCTATGTAGCTTTACAAGGAAGATGGGCTATGAACATGTCTCAATGCAAAGTGCGTGGCATACTACTGTAGGTACAGGTACTCTGCTTTGCACATATATACCACTCGCGATGGCACATATCAGGCATCCATAGTTCGCATCCATAGCAAACATCCTTTTATATAAAAAAACATATCTTAGCTGAATTCGTCTCCACCAGTACTAAGCGATATGTACCAATGAATATGATTGGTGGATATCAAAGGCATCCATAGCAACGTAGCATAGCACATCTGTGGTGGAAAAGCACCCTAAGCCTGTTATTTTTCACTTGGGTTTTTGAAGTCGATATTTTTAACGAGATTATCATTTACGTACACGGGACACCTTATAAAATACTAGCTGTTGCTTCGCGGCTTCGTCCGCGTGGATGTTGTTGAAAAAGTAGCCTATGTTCTTTCTCAAACTCAACTCTATCTCTGTACCAAATTTCATAAAAATCGGTTCAGTCGTTTGGACGCGAAAAAGTAACAGACAGACAGACAGAGTTACTTTCGCAATTATAATATTAGTAGGGATAGTAGGTATATAGTATGGATAGTATATAGAAATAATAAAACCCTACCCACCGCAACATTTCAAATAAGGCACCCTAAAATTTACCTTACCTTCATCTCGAAAATCCGTGAAATCGCAAGCGTACCGAAATCAGAATCATAATATCTGTATGTAAATTGAAAAGTGCATTTGATGAATAACTTTCATTCGCGACTTGACAGTTGCGATATTAACGGCAGCGTTAGGACCACATTTATATGTTGATTCAAACATTTCTACTGAAAACGTCAGATAGGTCACAAAGAGAAGGATTAAACTTGAAAATAGAATTGCTTTTGTTTGGATTACTGTTGTTAAGTATGAATGTGAAGAAAGCGGAAAATGAATGACGGGAAGATTTTAGGCTTAATTCGAAAATTAATAATAATAATGGCAACCCATTATACGTCCCACTGCTGGGCACGAGTCTCTCCCCTTTTTTGGGGGGGTGGCCTGGAGCTTACTCCACCACGCTGCTCCAATGCGGGTTGGTGGAGATACGGGTTAGTGCCCAACCCGTCGTCGGATGTTTTCAAACCCATAAGACCTCCGACAAAGTTTAACGACTGCTATCTATCGATAGCAACCGGGACCGACGGCTTAACGTGCCCTCCGAAGCACGGAAACGCGCATTTTAATTTACCACTAGCGGTCACCCATCACACACTCGACCCCGCCCGTAATGCTTAACCGAGTAGATCGCTTACGATCTACACCAACCGGAGCCATGCGTGCTTCTATCGATAATTACAACGGAAGAAAGATTTTTTTTTCACGATGAATATTGGCTTAGGGGGCAACTTACACACAAAGAACTCATACACAGGTGAATTAAATTCTGTGCAGATCAAGAGATCTGTAATGGTAAACTCACATACTGTGATAGGTACTAGTGAAGACCATTCATTTCATCTCACTTTTACTTTGCTGAATCAATGATACAGAAATAGAGTCAAAAAGGTAATATTATGAGATAGAAAACTTTTAAAAATGTACAAAAATAATTTAAAAAATATCAGTCTCATTAGACAACGAGAAAATTCATTACTATGAAAATTGCAATTGGTTTATACTAGTAAATAACACTACTAAATAACACCACTGTACCCAACTATTAAATAAGTACATACCTATTAAGTTTACTTTTTTTATGTTTTCAAATACTTACGAAGTTACTTTGTAGTTTACTTTACTTCTAATGTAGTCTAGATAACTGGTTCAATCTAACGAATTAAGAGTTATGGAAATCGGTTATGTCCTGCCTTATAAATGATGGAACTATTTTTTTTTTTTGATTTCATCAACTATTCATCCGGCGAGAAGTCCACTGCACGACAAGAACTTCCCCCAACGATGCTAAATGGCATAATATATGTATATAATTATAATGACGACGGTCAAACTATTCCAATAGAGCGGTAGCCAATCCCGAATTAATATAAATAGTTTTCATAAAATTACGTTATTCAAATTTTATAAACTGTTTATTTAAACCGGCTTACTTAAAAAAAGTACAACTTTTAAAACTCTTTGTCAAAAAATTATCTAAGTATACAATGGATACGCGGGAGTTTTGGCGGGAAGCTTGAAGGATGCGTGTGGTGCTCTTATTTTATTTCATTTTCTTAATGTATTTTAGAGTTACATTAAATAAAGTTGGTGGCATTTTGTTTGATATAGGCTTATTACAGTGCTCGTGTATAGTGAAATAGAATAACATATGCGAAAACAAGTTCTTTCGGGTCGCCTCCAAAACTTCATTGTAAATGTTCTGGTAAAGTAGCCATCGCTTTACTCGAATTACTGTGACTGACCGACGGACTGATAAATTGACTGACTGACTCTGACTTTTACGTTGTTTATTACGAATACGAAATATCGGTTCACTTGACACTGGCAATATGCATAACAAGCGATGCCAAAAAAAAAATAAGAGATACGTGATTTCCAAAATTGGAAATCAGGGCAAAATTTCTTGTTTTTGTACATCAGAACTTTGTAAGCTCTTTAAAATTTCGTTCGAAACTGTTGCAAGGTTAACAGTTCTGGCCAACGGTGCCTCCACAATCCCACTTGAATATAAACAAAGTTCAATTAAGGTAATTGTTTCAAAACAAACTAGTTACAACATAGTTATTTTTGTTCTCGCAAATCTAATCACGTTTTTGGCACGTGCTCAGTATTTGTGAATGAAGGCATAACGTTTTAACATTCTTTAATAAGTAAGCAAGTAACTCTTTATTCTACACCAAAATACAAATAACAGAAATAACTGAAAAGAGTGTTTTTACTAGCGTGCAGCTCACATTGATGTTAAGTGATGCTTGCAACCTATAGACATTTACACAAAAACCAGAAGCCAAAGTGCAGATGCGTTGGCGTTACCATTCCTGAAACTTAACTCGTCTCAGCCTGCGCGGTCACCCGTGTGATCATTAAATAAAACTAGTTTGTAGAAATTAAACTTGCGGATTTTCTCGCGTATACAACACTCCCAAACTTCTTCATACACCCGACGTTTCGGTCGCTTTCCAGCTGCCGTGGTCACGGACTGAATGAGCTGACTGGGCTTCAGCTCCTAAACTTCTTCATACACCCGACGTTTTGTTCGCTTTCCAGCTGCCGTGGTCACGGGCTGACTGAAGCCCAGTCAGCTCAGTCAGCCCGTAACCACGGCAGCTGAAAAGCGACCGAAACGTCGGGTGTATGAAGAAGTTTGGGAGTGTTGTATACGCGAGAAAATCCGCAAGTTTAATTTCTACAATGTATGAAGCTCGCGAAAACCTACGAAAACGTTAAAACTAGTTTTTGGATTTACCTCGCGTGTAACTTAAATAATTATTTAAAATCAACCCAACGTTTCGGTCGCTTTCTGCTTCCATAGTTTCGCACTGACTGAGGTGACAGTTGTTTGAATTGTTTTAGTTTTAATACAAGCAAGATATACCCGAAAACTAGATTTATTTCAATGAGTGTAGCTCGCAAGAACCTTAGAACACACTATGTAAGCTGCATTCTTGTTTTTTTTTAAGTAATGAAAGTGGCAAACAAGCATGCAGTTCACATTGATATTAAGTGATGACTGCAGCCTATAGACACCCACACAAAGACAAGAGGTCAAAATGCAGATGCGTTACCACTTCTGAGGCGTAACGTGTTATGCCTCTGTGCCGGAAATTACATTACATTACCACCTGACAGGAACACGATAGTGCTGAACACTACCATTTAGCGGCAAGTATATTAGGTAATACGGTGGTACGCGAGCTACTTTACTGAAAGCCACCACCAGTGAAAGTGTTTGTCGCCATCGTCACATAAAAAGATTTTTTTTTCTATTCTTCACTGTTACTTATACGTAATTTTTCATCTTCCGTAGCCCAAATTAGGCTAGCTTCGATTCAATAATAATATGATTTCATAAGTAAATGATGTTTCGTATCTCTTTTGAGAGTGAAGCTCTCGGCGCTATCAATTGAGTTAAATGTGAACTTTGTTCACCTAATAGGGTCCGGTTAACGCAAACTAGACCTTTGAACTCCGTTCACAGGGGAAAATTGATTTCAGTGTAAATGGCGTTCAATTTCAATGGTTAAACTGATTTTAACTATGTGACAGTAAATTTTATGCGTATTGTGAATAACTCGGTCGAATGAACGTTGCTATGATACTCGGTAAACAAATACTTTGTTCCCAATGAACATAATCCTTTTTGAAATTAGTATGAACATAAATAATGATTATTACCTAATTTATCTGTAGGTAAATGGTAATGTTCAGCACTATTGTGTTCCGGGGGCCATACATTACCATCTAGGTAATGTATGGCCCCATCATAACTAACTATCACAGAGACAGAACAACTTAGGTCTCAGGGGTGGTAACCCACCTTTATTATTTTTTTATTTATACTTGTTTGCCGCCTACATTACATTAAAAAATATGCATTTGAATTTATACGTCTTTATAAAGAAAATACTCTAACTTGATCTGATTTCTTTATTAGAACTTACTACTTAAAAAACTGAATCAAGATGCCAAATTTTCGTGAACATCGTCACCTAACTTTCTTATTTGTGTTTCCACTTCTTAACTCTTTTGAAGCCTTGCCAACTACCAACAGAAATAGGCATCCGGCGAAGTGGAATTGCTTATAGTAACACGCGTTAGACCAGTGAGCTAAAAAATATACTACGCTTATAGTATATTTTTTGGTTCATTATACAAAATACTTTTTATGGATACAAAAGATGTGTAGGATAGAAAATGGAGGTTAAAAATTCTCTGGGTACAAAAAAAACTACATTTGCTAACAAGCATGCAGTTTATAGGGTTCTATACCACAAAATGTTAACACGGAAGCGGAAGAAGAAGGTATTATAAATACCACTTATGCGTTCCTTCATCTTACCACCCGCCGAAGAGAGAAGTTCCACCCGCAGAGATTGGACACTAGGGCAGTGCTCAACAGCCCGATTCGCGCGTTCATTTCTGCCCAGTACGTACAAATTGTGGAACGAACTTCCATCTGAGGTGTTACCCTGGCTACAATATGGGATTCTTCAAGACAGGTGTCAAAAGAGACCTTCAAGGCTGGCAGCGCATTGACAACTCCCCTGATGTTGCAAATGTTCATAGGCAACGGCAGCCACTTTCCATCAGGTGGCCCGTCTGTTTGTATGTCAATCCTTTGAAATAAAAAAAATATATATGTCTGTTCGTTTATCACAGCGTTCTTATCAATTTTCCCTAAAAGTACTGGACCGATTGAAGTCTGTAGTATTTAAGATAATATAAAAAATCTCTCAATTGTACGGAACCCTGTGAACGCGAATTCAATCCCCATTTAACCGATTTTAATACATCAACAGAGTGCTGTCCGTAGAGCGCACGTGTCCGTAGAGCGCACGTGCCTTTCCCCCACCCACGTCTAACGCCCACCACTGAATTTAACAATATTGTGAGCTACCAATAGGTTTGAAAACAACACTTTTTTTATGTAATAAAAGTGGCAAACAAGCATGCAGCTCAAATTGATGTTAAGTGATGACTGCAATAGACACCCACACAATGACCAAAGGTCAAAATGACCACCACCACTCCTGAGGTCTAAGGTGTTATGCCTCTGTGCCGGAAATTACAGAGCCGTACATTACCACCTGACCGGAACATGATAGTGCTGAACTAGTGTTCAGCAGAAATGGTAGTCCATTTAGCGGCAAGTACGTATATTAGGTAAGTAAAGCGCGCATGGCCCAGCGGCTGGTGTAGATCGTAAGCGATGTACTCGGTTAAGCACTACGGGCGCGGTCGGGTAGTGTGATGGGTGACCGCAGGTGGCAAATCAAATTAAATGCGCGTTTCCGTGCATCGGAGGGCACGTTAAGCCGTAGGTCCCGGGTGCTATCGATGGATAGCAGTCGTTAAACCTTGTCGGTTTGAAAACATCCGACAGTAGGTTGGCCACTAACCCACCCACCTCCACTAATCTGCATTGGAGCAGCGTGGTGGAGTAAGCTCCAGGCCTCCCCCCAAAAAAAGGGGAGAGACTCGTGCCCAGTGGGTCGTATAATGGGTTGCCATTATTATTTATTATTATTATATTAGGTAATGCGGTGTTGCCTACGCCCGCGAGCTCCGTCACTGGAGCTCGACCATCTCATAAAATATGATTGTACGCAGTGAAATTTAAGTCTAAACTCGAAATTTCTGAACTGGGAATCGAAGAAGAAAGGGCTGGCAGCGCGTTCGGAACTCCCTTGGTGTTACAAACGTTCATAAATGATGGTATCTACTTTCCATCAAGTGGCCCGTCTGCTTATCTGTTATTTTTTATTTTATTTATTTAAAACATACAATTTTTAGGTGAATACAATAACAGTTAGACGCAACATAAACTCGTTCGAGTCTTACCGCGCGTCAGTGTCATTAACATATTATTTATTTATATGTTGATGACATTAATTACCTACCTACAAAAATATATTTATTTAGACTAGGCATGCGTATTACAATCATGTAGGTAAGTAGGTAACATAATGGCGAGTGCGAGCACTCCGTCGAACCTGAGCGTTGCACCGACCCACCTGAGTCGACTAATAAGGAAATTTAAAAACTTTAAAATTTATTTATGAGTTCTATTATGCTTCTTTTGGCGCGATTGGAAAAAATGATGAGAGTGAATTTTTACGATGCGCATTTTACACCGACAGATAAAAGCTACAGTCTGAAGCTTGTTGCTAAACAGATAAAAGCGACAGTCTGACGTTTGTTGCTAATTTTTTTGTCGTTTAGTTTTATTTCGGGTTATATTGGATTGTTACGCTATATCTAATTATGTGAGTAAAGTATACATACAGATTTTTTTATTTATTTAGTTGTTCCAATTGTGCTTCTGCATCGCGCATGAGCACTTACTTCGAAGCATAGTATCACAGGCAAAAGAACGGATTTATATTTAACATTTCGAATACTATTTTATCATTCTAACTAATCCATTGGCAAGCAATACAATTAATATGCAAAGTTGAAGATAACATTATTCCGAAATTTGTCACCATAACCATTGCATTTCACGTAAATAATTGCTTTGGCGACAATCTGCGATACCGTAAGTTAATTGTGGGAACGCTGCGGTTTCGGGTAGCACATCCAGAATATTATATTTAAGCAGCTGTTCAACTCACGTAGCGATTTAAAGTGCTACTTATAGAATATATTTAATTTGAAAATAAAATTGAAGCTATATAAAGGAGTCTTTAAGGTCGATCCTTGGTATGCCAATCCAAAATTCAAATGTTTTTTTTGGATTGTTTATTTTTTATGGAAGTGGCAAATTTTAACAATATTTTAACAAATATTTAACAATATTGTGAGCTACCAATAGGTTTGAAAACAATACTTTTTTTATATAATAAAAGTGGCAAACAAGCATGCAGTTCACATTGATGTTAAGTAATGACTGCAGCCTATAGACACCCACACCACTTCTGAGGCCTAAGGTGTTATGCCTCTGTGCCGGAAATTACAGGGCCATACATTACCATTTGACAGGAACACGATAGTGCTGAACACTACCGTTTAAGGCCTTAAGATAGATGAAATGCCTAAATTCGTACATGATTTAAGTCAAATTCTAGAAAAAACTGTTAATTGAATCCGCAATATAAAAATACACGACGACAGGCAAGGATTCAATTAATATTTTGACTTGAACAGAATGTTATATTTGCTAACCCCCTTTTAGAAAAGACCATTTCAAAACGCATCCATTTTTGTTATAAAATGCAAATGTTCTCCAAAACGGCACAATCTTTTTGCTTCGTTTTTATTGCAAAAATTTGGCTTTAAATTACTTACAGTTTGAATTAAGAGTTTTTTTTTGTGTTTTTTATAACTGAAAATTAATAAAATGTCGAAATTTCCGTGCATGAGCGCGAGCTTTTCTCCAGTCAACATCTGTTGGCTAGTCGGCTACGGCCCCTTGTGACGGGAGGACGTACAGCGTGCTGCCGGAATATAAACTTGCGTATTTTGGGATGTTTCTGCAATGTTATGAGTAAAACCTAACAAAAAATTTGTATTATTATACAACACGAGTGTTTACGTACTTAATATTTTACTAAATAGTGGCCATCTCCTATGTTTTTGCGCGAGTTGATTTTATGTTGCTGTCAAAGAATATAAATACATTGACAATATTGACATTGAAACACGGATCATTGACGTAGAAATAGAAACACAAATTAACTGAAGGAGTTGATTTAAATAGTTGATTACTCTTTATACTTGCTATATCTACGTGTAATTTATATATGAGTAAGTGAGTAGGTAGCTATTTTTGGGTAAGATATAATTAAGTTAGTTATGTACGATATTTTTCAATCTTACTATTATAAATGTGAAAGTATGGATGTTTGTTTGTTGTTGGTCAGTCATGCTATAGCGGCTGAACGGATTTCAATGAAATTTTGTTCACAAGTAGAGTATATATAGTTTACAGATGTGTTCAGAGGTAGAGGAGGATTTTTTTGCTGACGGTAGAACGATTAGAAAAAAAAATCTCACCAGTCTAACGATCGAACTAATGAATTAAACTAATGGGACTTAAGGTGTTTCAAGAGAACCTGTATTTATACCTGAAGTCCACGCAGACGAACTAGCTAGTAAAAGCTAGTAGATATATATTAGCCTTGAAAATATTCGCTACCGACTTGAGGAGCGGGATGCGGGAGTTGGTACAGCCACAGATCACCCCCAATGATCTGTGGGTACAGCAGTATTGTATCGGTAAGCGGTATTGTTCGATGAAACAAGTTCTGCTAGACCATAGTAAAATAAGAATTAGTTGAAATAAAACTAGGAAAAAAGAAAATAAAAATTGTTGTTGAAATTTCATGATTTTTTATAATGCTGATTTCGAACATGACACCTGTTTTCAGATCCAAGATGGTGGACAGATTTTTCATTTCGAAATATGATAAGGGTATCAGTTTCTAGGTTTCTTGGAGTGCTGATTACGAAAATGGCATCATTTTTTAAATCCAAGATGGCGGACATAATTATTTTCCAAAATTTGTGATATGGGTGTCAATTTCGAGGTTTCTTGGGGTGCTGATTGTGAAAATAGCATGCGTATGCAGATCCAAGCTGGCGGACATAATTTTTTTTCCAAATTGTGATATGGGTGTCAATTTCGAGGTTTCTTGGGGTGCTGATTGCGAAAATGGCATGCGTTTGCAGATCCAAGCTGGCGGACATAATTATTTTTCCAAGTTGTGATATGGGTGTCAATTTTGAGGTTTCTTGGGGTGCTGATTATGAAAATGATTTTTTTTTTCAATTCCACATCTCGGTCACATGTTCTTTTCAAAATATGACATAGGTATCAATTTCTAGGTTTCTTGGGGTGCTAATTACGAAAATGACATATTTTATTAATCAGCACACCAAGAAACTCGATATTGACACCCATATCACAAATTTTGTAAGATAATTATGTCCGCCATCTTGGATTTAAAAAATGATGCCATTTTCGTAATCAGCACCCCAAGAAACCTAGAAATTGATAGTTATAGTTTTGATAGTTTACGCCTTCGAGCTCGTTCATTAAAGTTTTATCAGCATACAGTCATACATAGCACAACAACCCACCATTTTATGTATATAAAATATTAAGTTTTTAAATTATCCAAGATTAGACCGCTCGCAATGTAGTCATAACTAACGAGCAAAAATCAAGCAAGTTTCGTTTGCTACCCGTACCAATAGCGAAACTTGTATTCAAATTGTTCTAGTGGTATAATCACTGTGATGCAACATTAATAAGCACAACAATGCTTGTCTCCTCTACAATTACTTAATCTTTGATCGTTTCGACCAAGTACAGCGAGTATCCGCTAGATCGTTAAAATTTTGACAAATATTTAATGAGCTCCGTTTTGTCAAGGTCATTCAGGCTACTTAACCCCTTAACGGCAAGGTAATGTGGTAGCGCCTTCGCCCGCGAGCTCCGTCATTGGAGTTCTACCACCAGTAAAAGGTTTTTGTTTTAAAGTATTCTAATGTGGCTTAAAAAACTGTAACCATTCAACATTCATGCTTATAATTATCAATTTGAATACATTGCAAATTGTAATTGTACTTGAGACGTGATAAATATGCATTCACATGTATCCACGCTCCCGTATTAGTGGTCAATGTTAAATTGGACACACGGGTCAACAATTCGACTATAAAATAATGTATAAAATTTGCTATTTGCAAAACGTTTCACTCCCAGTGTACACTGGTCCCAGGCAGGCAACGTGAGTAAAACAAAAGACGTGCTCTAATATTTATGTACCTGTTTTCATCGTGACCTGTTTCGTGTTGTTTCTAGATACATCTATAGTCGTTGCGGAGTTTTTATCTACCCTATTTAACGGTAGATCACAAGTTCTAAGATCGAAGTTTCTTTTATTGGGATAGAACTTCTTATAAGGACTAAAATGACACTTACAGTGGACTAGGAAATAATAAATAAATAAATACATAGATATAAACCTGTGTCGTGGGTGCCATAGCATACATACAACACATACACAAACATCCAGACCCGAAAAAAATATCTTCAGGCCAAGAAAATATTTGTCGCGGTGCGGGGGTGGCGAACCCCTAGACTGACGGGTGTGATCGGATCGTCAAAATAGAAGACAAAGAAGATAAGAGAAAGACAATGTCCTTCCTCAGTCCTTATAGAGAAGTTTCAGAAATTATATGCCGTTGTACATAAATATTTAGAGGATATTCTTAAATAATTATTCTGGTGACAAAGAAAAGATAGTGGAACAGCAAATATTAACACCTTAATTGATATCCCTAGCTTACTGCGTAGGAAAAATACTTTTGAAAACGAATTTATGAAACCTAGTTGTAAAAAACATGTTCACTTTAATTAATAAAAGGTGGAAATTAGCAACAGAGCCGTATATGCAGTGTAGCAGCAGCTACCGCCTAGCACCGCAGTCTGCGACTGACTGTACTAATTTTGAACAACAAGCGTTCGGTGGCAGTCAATACAAAAGCGCCCGTAGCGATTTCAATCTAATTAATTGTCGGAAGCAGATTAATTCAGCTAATTTAAGAATTGGAACTTAACTTAATCAGTATTCTAGCGTTTTACTTAGAAATAATAGTTTTTGAAACCTAATTTAAACTTTGAACATCAAGCGTTACGTAACGTATTGTTCAAACGCTTAATTTTGTTACAAAATGAAGCGTTGTTGTAAAATCACTCGTCGCCGCTTCATTCAAATTAATTAAACAAATAGATTCAATTCAGCAATAGATCCATTAAGCGAACTTTAGAAATAAAACGTACCTACAACAATATTATCTGCATGCATATTAGCTGCTACTCACGTAAAGTGCAAATAATTGAAATTGATTATTGTTTAATTTCAGCTTATTTAATTGATAGTTATCTATACTTATAATAAATCTGTAGAAGTGTAAATTCTGTACATTAAATCAACATTAACAAGGCTGACCTACCATGACCAAATAGGTCGAGTTCTGTCTGATGGGGTCAAAAGTCTTAGGAATCGGCGTGCATGTATGAAGAGAATGATGAAGGTAGACGAGGCACGAGAGGTTTGTCAGAACCGGGATGTCTGGCGCTCTACACTCTCTGCCTACCCCGTTAGGGACCTGGCGTGAAGATACATACATACATACATTAAATGAGAACCAAAGTTACCGACATAGCTCACCGAATAGCGAGACTCAAGTGGCAGTGGGCAGGGCACATAGCTCGACGAACTCTGACGGCCGTTGGCGCAGATAAGGGCGGCCCAGGACCGTTCATTGTGGCAATCTTTAGAAGCGGCCTTTGTTCAGCAGTAAACGTCTTTTGGCTGAAATGATGATGATGATGATGAATAGGTACAGAATTGATTTTTCTTATCATAAATTAACCTTGTACACATTTTCAGGTAAACAAAGTGTATGCAAATTTCAATGCATTCTAAAGAAATCAATAATTCGAAAATCTAAATTAAATACAATAAGAATTAAGACAATATACAATAACAGATCTACTTTTTGATAGCTAACTTTAGCATACCATCCCTACAGTCTTTGCCTATGTCACTTTTTATTCATTTTACTGGTGGTAGAGCTCCAGTGACGGAGCTCGCGGGCGTAGGCACCACCGCATTACCTAATATACTTGCCGCTAAATGGTAGTGTTCAGCACTATCGTGTTCCGGTCAGGTGGTAATGTACGGCTCTGTAATTTCAGGCACAGAGGCCATAACACCTTAGGCCTCAGGAGTGGCAGCGCATCTGCATTTTGACCTCTGGTCATTGTGTGGGTGTCTATAGGCTGCAGTCATCACTTAACATCAATGTGAACTGCATGCTTGTTTGCCACTTTTATTACATAAAAAAAAAAAAAAAATATTATTTACAACAAATCACAAACAATCTTTTTCAATATTTAAATGGGAAACGATACTCTGTGAGATTTCATTAAGAAAAACCAGCAATTGAAACATGTTTACTCTATCTAACTTAAAACGATTCAATTAGCGAAAATTAGCAACAGTGCCGTACCTACACGTAGTTTCAGCAAGCGACCGCATCCTGCGGCTGACTGTACTGACTTTGAACAACAAAGCGTTGAATGAGAATCCAAACAAACTCGTCGTGACTTCAATCTAATTAATTAAACAAATAGATTCAATTCAGCAATAGATCAATTTAGCAAATTTCGAAAATTGAACGTACCTACGACTGCAATGTACCTAACTACTACTAAAGTATGTATCTTCACGCCAGGTCCCTAACGGGGTAGGCAGAGAGTGTAGAGCGCCAGACATCCCGGTTCTGACAAACCTCTCGTGCCTCGTCTACGTAAGTTGAACGCGGTCGAGATGAGATCTTTGCGCAAGATCTGCGGTGTATCACTCACCGATCGCGTTCGTAATGAAGATGTAAGAAAGAGACTTTGTGTGAATGATAGTATCGGTGTAAAAATGAAAAAAGGCATGCTCCGATGGTTCGGGCATATAGAAAGAATGTCGAATGAGCGAATGACTAAACAGATATACAATGCGAATGTGGATGGTTGCAGAGGCCCAGGAAGACCAAGGCTGACCTGCCATGACCAGATAGGTCGAGTTCTGTCTGATGGTGGGGTCAAAAGTCTTAGGAATCGGTGTGCATGTATGAGAATGATGAAGGTAGACTACTAAAGTAATGTATAATAAATAGAAACTAATTACGGTTTAATTTCGTTGAATGTTATTGATAGTCACTGTAAGTCATACATTGAAAAAAAAAAATAGATAAACTAACCAAGCAAATTCCATTGTTTACCACAAATATATACTTATAATAAAAGTGTAGAAGTGTGAATTCTGTACATTTAAAATATTGAAAAAATAAATACCAGGGGATGTTACTAGATCGATACCGAACACAAATATGTGATTAGAAAAATTTTTGTCTGTCTGTCTGTCTGTCTGTTTGTTCAAGCATCACATAAAAACTACCGGTCCGATTACAATGAAACTTGGTATGATCATACTTTAACCTTTGTCTGTGTATTTGTGCACCCTGATTTCAGAAACGGCTTATTAGATTTACTAATATATTGTGGTAAGTTTCACTTAACATTTAGTGATTGTTTCATGTGAATCGGTTCAGAAATAAAAAAGTTATGTTCATTTAAAGAATCATATCGAATATTTTTAAGCTATTCTGTATCTTAGTTCTATCTTTTAGGGGGTTTCGTACCTAAAAGGTAAAAACGGACCCTACGGATTACTAATCCTCCGCTGTCTGTCTGTCTGTCCGTCCGTCCGTCTGTCTGTCACCAGGCTGTATCTCATAAATAGTGATGACTAGAAAGCTAACATTTTAATAAATTATGTATTTCTGTTACCGCTATAAAAACAAAATTAATTACTTAAAACAAGAAAATGAAAATGTTAATTGGTCCAAGGGGGCATACAATAAACGTGTTTTTTTTCGGATATTTTTTGCTCAATAATAACGGATAATAAATTTTAGATCTTTTGTTGTATATTACCTTTCATAATAAATCTATACAAATAAATAAAATTGGAGTGTCTGTTTGTAATATGTATTAAAATAACCGCTTTTTACTAAATGAATATGATGTATGTAAAAAATAGAATTTGAGTGTCTCCGATTTTGACGGGACTTTCACTGGCAGATAGCTGATGTAATAAGGAGTAACTTAGGCTACTTTTATACTAGCTGCGCCCACGACTTTGTCCGGGTAGATACTGAACAATCATATTTTTTCTCACGTGGACGAAGTCGCGGGCACAGCTAGTTAATTAATACTTTCGTGGGGCATTATTTCATTTTAGCAATTTTTTATTATTAGGTATATTAGACTTCAAATCTGTGAATAAGTTTGATGACTAACTATACGATATCAAATTCATTTAGAACTCTATAAAGATAAGATAAGAATACCTACTCTATATTGTACACATAAAAGCACAGTAAAAGGATACATCAACAAAAATGACATATTCAAACAAGATAATCTCTATATATAAAAATCAATTGCTGTTCGTTAGTCTCGCTAAAACTCGAGAAAGGCTGGACTGATTTGGCTAATTTTGATTTTGAATGATTCTTGGAAGTCCAGGGAAGGTTTAAAAGGTAAGAAAATATGAAGAAGTTGAAGAGGAATAGTAAAAAATACAATTTTATTTTTCCATACAAATAGTCCGTATCTATCAAACCTTTGACACATTATTTCATTCTGAGGCAATACGAAGTTTGCCGGGTCAGCTAGTAATATATAAAAACTTGAATACATGATTACGATTCAGACACATAGAAGAATCCTCTCTTTTTATTAATAGTTCAAAACAGAAAAATCAAATCATATGAAATCTAATGAACGAAAACCAGGAAAATATACAAGTAAGCAAAAGTGCCGTATACGCGCCAAGTTCGGCTACCGACCGCAGCCTGCGGCCGACTGTACTAACTTTGAACAACAAGCGTTCGGTGGCAGATCAAATAAAGGTACTCATCGCGACCTATTTAATTAAACAAATGGATTAAATTCGGCAGCACATCTAATCAGACAATTTTAACAATTGCGATTTCCTGAATTGTAGCTAATTATGTTCGTGTGTAAAATGGTACCGTTTATGGTTGTCACAGTTGCCCAGGAAGACCAAGGCTGACCTACCATGACCAAATAGGTCGAGTTCTGTCTGATGGTGGGGTCAAAAGTCTTAGGAATCGGCGTGCATGTATGAAGAGAATGATGAAGGTAGACGAGGCACGAGAGGTTTGTCTGAACCGGGATATCTGGCGCTCTACACTCTCTGCCTACCCCGTTAGGGACCTGGCGTGAAGATACATACATACATACAGTTGTAACATAAGTCGTTTATGTGACAACTATACTGACTGTTAATCATAAATCGGTTATCTGATCAATGAAACAATCTTAGAGCAACACGGACCACTGCACCGGTCCGGAGGGGAGTAGCCATAATATGTTGGCTTTCCCCTCTGTCAATGTACAAGGCCTATACCTGTCGCCTAGATGTTTAAATGTGTGCATGAAATTGTTTATGTATTTTGTTAAAGTCAAGGTGTGAGTTTCGTATTAGTATATTGTAGTGTGTGTGTGTGTGTCACACGTATTTCCCCCGCAAATTCCAAACTTCCAAACTCTTTGCGAATTCCCAAACTTCCAAACTCTTTCTCGACACTTCTCGTGACCAGAGGGCTGGCCTATTTTTAGGACAAGGAATGAGCATTGCTGTTCAACTCGGCAATGCCGCCAGCCTTCTGGGGACTTTACCGTAGGAAGACAGCGATGTGGAGTTCACAGACGTGTACTTTTAGTTTTATAATTAATTAATAGGATAGGATTAGGAATAGTATATAGTTTAATTTAATTATTTTTTATAATCTAGTCTTATTACTGAAAATTTAATTAATTTAGTTTTATAGCGACGACAAAAATATCTTATAATCATCTGTGAAAATTTAAATTGTCTACCTTACATGGTTTACGAGATACAACCTCGTGACAGACAGTCGGACAGCCAAGTATCAGTAATAGGTACTCTTTATGCTCTTTGGAACCATCTTGACGACCCGGTTAGTCTAGCGGTGTGAGACGACCGTTTGATTCGAAAGGTCGCGAGTTCGATCCCCGCACCGAGATAAATATTTGCATGGCCTACAGATATTTGTTTCGGGTCTGGGTGTTTGTGTATGTGTTGTATGTGTACAACAGTACCCACGACACAGGTTTATACTTAGTGTGGGACTGTGAGTGTAAGCGTATTTTATTTTTTGACGCGTGCTGAACTCTTGGTTTAACATGATTCAAAGTCTAGGATAATGACCCTCAGAATTATATTACATATTTCAACACATAAAATTGTACAAATATGTATAATGAACGGAGAATTTGTAACCAAAATGGTAATTTAAATCAAGTTTATGTCCCTTTTGTGGCGTTGCGTAAAAACTGTGATTTTCACAATTGTAAAATGTTTTTATTACTTAATTTTCGCGGACAAAACCTAGAATACAAACGACCAGCCAGCATGACGCTTGCTACTAAATTCGAGTTCTGAATTCAGATCCGCAACTACCAATAAAAACGGAATGTTGACGCTGAAATTACAATGGGAACTGGGTGACGTAGGTAAAAATAAAACAATATTTCATACTGAGCCTAAGTTTTCCACGTATTTAGCAGAAATGTTAAAATAACCTTGTTTGTTCTATGTTATAGGTAAATGTTATAATAACTTTGTATTATTGTTATAACAAAACCAACAAAAAGAATGGAAAGAAGCACCTAATAATATACATTCATAATTTTTTTTTTTTGTTTTTAGCCTTGTTATTACAATGCCAACTGCTGTGAAAAGCGACGGAAACGACAGAATGATAATAAAAATGATTTTAGTTCAATATACCTACGCTCGATGAGTTTATAAAAATTCCCAATGCCCAATGCTAATTGACAGTTTCCAAATATCTCAGAAATAATGATATTAAAAAAAAATCCAGAAAAATATTTTTGGAACACATCAAAGGAACTATTTTCTGAGTAACCTAAAACATAATTAAATTTGTTATTAGGTAGGTAAATCGCAAAATTTTACTTTTCCTTTTGAAGAGTAACTGGACGAAATAAAATTTAAAAACTTTAGTAATATTTCGTCTCGTGAAAATGTGATGAATTTTGTTTATGACGTAAAATATTTTTTACTAAAAGTACATTTCGTAAATATATTTAAAACAAGACTTCCCAACTTAGCATCAGTTTTATATTTTCGTTCTTCGTATAAAATTGTTTCTGCCGAGTTTGAATCTTTTTCCGCGCTGACATTTATTGTTCGTTATTTCTTTTATTTTCAGGAAACCTCATTACTCTTTCGTCGGATGTCTTTCAGAATTCTCATTGTGCTTACTAAATAATATCGTAGCAGCGTTAGTTTTCTGTTGAATATCACTTATATTCATTTTATCTTTCATTGCTTCGAATTTCATTATTATGTATCTTCGCGCCAGATCCCTAACGGTGTTGGCAGAGAGTGTAGAACGCCAGATATCCCGGTCCTGAAATACCTCTCGTGCCTCAGCTACCTTCATCATTCTCTTCATGCACGCCGATTCCTAAGACTTCCGAATTTCATTTCCAATATAATCTTCCATTTAAATAAAATTATTTCAGAAAGTATCATTATCAAATATCACTGGTAGTTGTCGGAGTTTGGCACCTACCTTATCTACTTGGCGCTAAATGGTAGTGTTCAGCACTACCGTGTTCCGGTCAGGTGGTAATGTACGGCACAGAGGCATAACACCTTAGACCTCAGGATCTGCATTTTGACCTCTGGTCTTTGTGTAGGTGCCTATAGGCTGCAGTCATCACTTAACATCAATGTGAACTGCATGCTTGTTTGCCACCATTTTGAATCATTTTTGTATAATATTAATAATGGCAACCCATTATACGTCCCACTGCTGGGCACGAGTTTCTCCCCTTTTTGGGAGCCCTGGAGGAGGCCTGGAGCTTACTCCACCACGCTGCTCCAATGCGGATTGGTGGAGACGGGTGGGTTAATGGCCAACCCGCTGTCGGATGTTTTCAAACCGCCCATAAGGCCTCCGACAAGGTTTAACCACCGCCATCTATCGATAGCAACCGGGACCGACGACTTAACGTGCCCTCCGAAGCACGGAAACGCGCATTTTAATTTGCCACTAGCGGTCACCCATCACACACTCGACAGAACCCGTAAAGCTTAACCGAGTAGATCGCTTCCGATCTACACCAGCCACAGGGCCATCCGCGCTTCATTCTTCATTTTTGTATAAAGACGAGGAAAAACAAAATATAATTCAAGAATAAAGCTATCAAATTGGTCCTTTAAGCAATACGGTTGAAGAATAGCATCATTAGTGAGAAGAAGGAAGTTGTGGATAATAAAGCTGTGTCTTCATAAAACACCTAAACCGTTGAGGTGTTTTAAAAAACGCTCGTCAATTATGTAAGCTCGCTTCCTCGGAGGTCGTACGTGAGTCGTTTACATAATTCGACCGCACATTATCTCGCCTTCGTAAATTCGCTTTGGAATCGTGCCATCCTAGCTCAGATAGTTGAAAAATGCTATACAGTTACATAAAGCTATTTACGTAATTGTCAATCTGTACAAATAAAAAGAATTGGAGTGTCTGTTTGTAATATAAAAATAACCACTTTTTACTAAATGCATATGTATGTATACACGGTACATATACCAAAACTATTTTTACAATAATTGTTTTATATTATTTCGCATTAACACATGCTTGTGAAATATATTTTATTTTTAATGAAAAATGGAAAGAAAAATTTGACTTCAGGCGAGACTCGAACTCGTGACCTACTGGGAATCTAGTCCAGCCGCTCTTCCAATTGAGCTACTGAAGCCCTGCCCGATTTGTCAAATCTTTCCTTCACATCTATTGCATTGCTTTATGGTAGCAGCAGCGCCATCTATTATCAACTACGCTAGTTAGGCAACCGATATAATAGTCTTTTCAGACTCAAACTCGCGACCTACTGGGAATCTAGTCCAGCCGCTCTTCCAATTGAGCTACTGAAGCCCTGCCCGATTTGTCAAATCTTTCCTTCACATCTATTGCATTGCTTTATGGTAGCAGCAGCCCATCTATTACCAACTATGCTAGTTAGGCAACCGATATAATAGACTTTTCAGTTTATGAAAGAAATATTGAAATATTTGCCGAAATATTTTTTTAGTTATCATGACGTTCGTTTTCCTTAGACTGTGATAAAACTCTGTACTGTATTACTTAAAAAGTTTTTATTTTATAAATTTTTAGTGTAAACTAGCGACCCGCCCCAGCTTCGCGTGGGTACAATTGTTATTGATAACTTGGTGTATTTTTTCGACGAATATTAAGTTAAATTAATAACTTTTAACACACCATTTGTCAATTAATTACGAACCGAACGAATTAGAACCAGGTAGATGACTATATGATGCGAGATTACGAACAATGGTTTCCAATGGGTCTAATGAGAAATGTAGTTAGACGTCTTATAATAAATACATGAGGCCAATTTTTAAATTCCTGAAACCTTTTGAGTCATTCAAGGTTTACTCTCTCGACTATAGAAATTATTGATGTCGTTACGAAACACATGAAATGTTATCAAAAATAAAACAAAATTAAAAAAGAACTCACTGGTATTTATAATAAAGTTCAGAAATATTGATTGCTGGCATACGTGATACGATTTGGCAGTTAAGTTAATTCAATTCTATGAAATACGCTACGAGCTAGTTGGCATTCATCGAGCATACAAAATAAATATGTTTTATTTTTGTGATGTTTTAAAAATGATTGTTCAGATTCAATAAAAATTTATGTACCTACTTCAACAGATTTTTCTTGATATAAAACCGTTTGTAGAAATATTTTTTTACACGCCGGGCGTGACCCGCTGCATGGGTCGGAGTGACGCCTGCCATAATATTTAGTACATTATAACTGTTCACCGTCGCGCCAGTACTACGTCCCGCTTCGCCACGCTCATTGTTTTGACTGACCTTAAGACAGTAATTATGTACTTAACGTAAGCAATTTTACACAAACCTTGAAAGATCCAGATATTTCTGAAGTTGTGAAACCAATAAAGCTTATTTTATCGCGATGTCCCTTAGTACTTTCTTAGAGGTAAATCCATGATGACTACTGTAAATGGGTTAATATAATATAATAGTCTGTTTACAAGTCTCCTTTCAGTTTCTTACCCCGTGTGCCGTTGAACAAAATGCATGCAGCTTGCAGAGATTTTTCACTATGGACACTTTTTAAAAGAAATTCTTAAGCTGAGATTATAGTAATTTGCATTTTAATATAAACTATTAAATTATACTCTCTTGAATGTTGATCGTCGTTCGTAATAAGATAAAGGAAGCTAATACTAGTGTTCGCGGAACCCTAATTCTTTATTGCTTAGGCGACTTAATTGGTGATTTGATTTCAAATCACAAACTTTATTATTAATTTAATAAGGGAGCAAAGTTTATCATTACTTTATTACTAAAAATCTAAAAGCAGTTTACAAAATAAATCTACTTATCAAACTTAAACAGTGTGATATATTAATAGTTTCAGAATAAAAAGATAGATATAATTAATATTATGTAGAGTGAAGGAAAGACAAACAGACAAACATGGCAAATCTAGTAAGATTTATTCTATGCTATTCGACAACACAAAAAAATGAAGGTATAGGATATGTCTTAAAAATGTTTTTTATAACTTAATACGAACAAAATAAAGATGCATTTTGTTGTTGTAGAACAGTGTTTTATCCAAGACACAATGTATGGTACTAAAGCTGTTTTAATCCTCAAAAGATGTAGATAGTACTGATATTGAAGAAAGTGAAGCAAATAAAGTTAATTTTATCTCAATGTCCCTCGGATAGGTGCTTTCTTAGAGGTAAATCCGTGATGACTAACGTAGATGGGTTAATAGAATTTTATCTCTTCAGAAGTCTCCTTTCAGTTTCTTACTCGGTGTGTCGTTGAATAAAGTGTCTGCAGCTTGTCGAGATTTTCGCTATGGAGACTTTTTAAAAGGAAGTCGTAGACCGAGATTATAGTAATTTGCATTTTAATATAAACTATGACATTATTACTCTCTTGAATGTTTATCATGGTAATAAGTTAGGGGAAGCTAATACATTTATGTTTAGACAACCCCACTTCTTCATTCCTTAGTCAACTTAATTTGTAAGTCAATTATTTTTTCAAATTACGAACTTATTTATTATGTAAAGAAGCATGCAAGGTTTTAAATATATTTGTGATAACGAAATCGTCTTAAGATTTATACCTAATTGCAGGGGGTCCATTAAGGCGCAAAAAAGTGAGTTTTTTTATGTAATCGAAGTTGTCAACAAGCATGCGGTTCACATTGATGTTTAGTGATGACTGCAACTTATAGACACCCACACAAAGACCAAAATGCAGATGCGTTACCACTCCTGAGACCTAAGGTGTTATACCTCTGTTCCGGAAATTACAGGGCCGTACATTACCACCTGACCGAAACACTACCATTTAGCGGCAAGTAAATTAGGTGATGCGGTGGTGCCTACGCCCAGCTCCGTCACTGGAGCTCTACCAACTCTAGTGACGTTTACAGTATAATCATACTATTCAACATATTGTTGCGTACTCAATTATTTCTCATCGAAATTAGGATGACTTGAAACTTCGTCTCTCGGTATAACATTGTAGTTTCATTCATTTGTGCCATGACAACGAGTTTTCTTGTTATATCGTCGCTCCATTATAAATTTAATGTTGCGTCATGACTTACTACCGCAAACAATCTATGCTTATGATGTTAAAATATCGCTACTGAGAACGATGTTCGTGTATTCGAATTTTAGAAAAAATATATGAATAAAGTTGTGTCTTATTTGCTTTGCTATTTTAATAATCTTAATTTATCATCGTCAATTTTAACCGCTTGGTTGTTATTAGGCGTGACAATGTATATACATATAATTATATGTACGGTGGGTCAGTCTATGTGCCTTAGTGCGGCCAATCGCATGTTCACTCTCGCGTTCAAGCATGTGTGCAAACGCATTTACACGACACGTGTAGAGACACAACTTGAATACAACCGAGCGTCTACCGCACTCGTTGATTGCAAAGACTATACTTTTCTATTCTTCAATCCAGGAAGTCTTCGCCAAGTCTGGGTCAATGTTTTTCTAGAACAAATATATCACGTTTCTCAACGTATTATTGCGTTGTGAGCTATTTCTCTTCGACATAAGGATGACTTAGCAAAACTTTGTCCCTCGGTGTGACATTATAGTTTCATTCATTTGTGCCATAATAGCGAGTTTCCTTTTTATGTCGTCACTCCATTATAAATTTAATGTCACATCATAACTTACTACAGCAAACAATCTATGCTTGTTTAATAATCTCTCAGGTAGTCCCGAAGATACAACCACGTTGCTCAAGTTACCCACACCTTGGCCTCCGAAAACTCTCCAACAGTGCTTGGGAAATCAGGAACAAAATATAACATAACACACTAAATTGGTTACATACACTTTCACTATTTTAGTTACACTTTTTCAAACATTACTATCATACACTGAATTCGTTTACACACACTTTTGCCACTTTCGTTACACTTTCTTTAACACTATTACACTCTTCGCGTTTTCAATATCAACACTCAAAAGCCCCCAACTACTTTTCGATGCCCCTTTTAATGATCTTTCTCCCACCTTTCATTCCTTTTCGACCGTTGTCTGTACTCGAGTCAAAAAGTGTCTCTTTAATTTTAAATAAATAAAACTATTGAATAGTGGTTACTTATTTTACATAATAAGTTACATAAGTTGAATATATGTATATTAAAAATAATAAATTTAAGAATGAAGGGCGAGATTAACTAAAATAAACCTTACACTTGTGATGTAAAATATCTCTTCAGAGAATGTTTTCGTGTATTCGAATTTCAGTAAAAATACATTTACAAAAGGTTTTTCTTTGCTTTGATATTTGTGTTATATTAAATTATCACTATTATAAATATTTTTATTGTATGTAAGGTAGTAGTGAGCGTGCCTTACGGTGGCCAGTTGCACGCTCACGTTCGAGTCTGTGTGCCAATACAAATTTACACATGCAAAAATATACCTTAATATTTTTTCTAGAACACAATACATGTTTACGATAGTCCCGTTTTTCAACGTATTATTGGGTTATGGGCTGGATGGCTAGCAATTTCTCAGCAAAATTAGAGTGACTTGGCGAAACTTCGTCCCTCGGTATAACATTATAGTTTCACACATTTGTGCCATGACAGCGAGTTTTCTTGTTATGTCGTCGCTCCATTATAAATTTAACGTTGCATCATAACTTACTACCGCTAACATTCTTGTTTAAATTTCGCTACTGAGAACGATATTCGTGTCACAGAAAATTGAATTAAGAATAAATTTTATCGTATTTTTTCCTTTGCTATTTCCAACCAGAAATTGATTTGGCGGTGGATGTCAATTTCTATGTCAATTTCTTTTTAATACTTTATGTCCTTCTGCACATGTACTTAATCATTAACCACTTTTTTTAACCACTTTTTCTTGTTCATTTCCAGAGATACCTCCTTCGCTTCGTAACAACGCAGCTCAGATCTTCACCGGTATCAATGCATCTGCATTTGGACCTTAAGTTTTTACGAAGATACAGATATCTAGGCTCCAGTATTCACTTACCCTCCATATGAATAATTTGAATGCAACTATTATAACATAAGTAGTTATCCAAGACAGGTCAAGTAAATATTAAAATGACTCCACTAAAATAACATTTACGAGTACTAGGATTTCATCAGAATTTATTACATCACGACACTTTTAATCTGAAAGCTTAGTCTAATACTAAACCAGGTATGTATTTTCTGTAAATGGATGATGAAATCGATTCAATATTATTTAGGGACGTAGAAACAAATTTAGTTGCGTAACGGAAAATTTTTTCTTTGTTTTAACGGAAACAATCAAAAGTATTTACTCAGGATGAATCAACACAAACTGTTTGCCTCATATAATAATGTTATTATCAAATAATAGAAAATATACCATGATGAATACTGCCTACTATATAATAACATGATGACAAAATCGTTCCGTAAATCAAAACTTTTAGTTGAACTACGAAATGCCAGCTTCGAGATGGGTCACGCGGGGTCCTTTACAATTTTGAACTCAGCTAAGCTGAGTCAAAGGTCTGTCATTAATAAACTGTTCAGATGAAATGGATTTTATAGTTGCCTCGAAAGCCTTATACTCACCCGCCATTAAAAAAGTAAATAACATCCATGTTTAATTTTTTTTTTCATGTGATGGAGGTGGCAAATAAGCATGCAGTTCAGATGGATGTTAAGTGATGACTGCAGCCTTTAAATATATCTACATAAAAACCAAAAAAATCAATGTCGCTGAGTACTACCTTTTAGCGGGCAGTAATCCTACTAATAATATAAAAACGTAAGTTTGTGAGTATGGATGCTTGTTATTCTTTCACAAAAAAAAAGCACATAGACGGATTTAACTCGCGTATATTAAACTAAAATCATTTTAGTTTTTAGTTTAATATACGCGTTAATTTTGATAAAACGTTACTGTAATATAGGTTATACATTGGAATAACACAGGAGCTATATTTTGTAATGATTAGAAGTACACGCGGACGAAGTCGCGGGAAAAAATCTAGTATATTAAATAGTAGGTTTTTCCTTCTAATTATTGCAATGATAGATAATATCAAAATTTGTAACAAAGTAGAAGAAACGGCAAAGATATTTGATACAGACAGTCCTATGGCAAGATTATTTTGAAAAAACCCTCAAATTTCGAAGAACAAAAGTTTAATAAAAACTGTACAGCGATGATTAGTGACTGAAAACTCTCTCGAAATTTCAACGAAAGGAGAATTCGATTAAAGCGGAACTTTATTAAGAGCTGTCTTATTTGTAATTAACTGGCGACTGCCTGCGGTTGTTCGGTCGCTGTACAAACAAACTGCATTTAAACCTTATCTCTATTGTGACAAGGTTGCAATTATCACTGTAGCTGCAGTACACTTACAGAGAGGAAATACAAAATGCTAACTTCGCAAATACTATGAGCGGTGCCTGTATATGCCTACATGGTTTTAAATTTGAAAAAACTTTGTTTGTCTGTATATCCTTACGGAGTATTCGGGAAGTGTAAATAAAATATAACAAAAGCACTTAAATGTTTAATGCGCCAAAAATTATTTGCAGTTTTACAAATAAACTTAAGCTCTTGCAGCGTCTTGAAGCAAAATCACTTGAAAATATAACTTTGTAAACCCAAACGTGGAACAATTAGTAAGACGTAAGAATTCCTCGAGCTGAGAAGATAAAGCAAACGACTGCATTCAAGTTTCACAACATGCTTGGCGCTCATGGGCAAAGTTAGGGACAGGGTTGCCAGATCACATAGCTTAAAGTTTAGCGATTTTTTTGGAAATATCTATGTTGTTTCATTGATTTCTAGCTTGTTTATTTGTTGGTTTGCTTGATTGTGTGTCAGTTTGTTTGTTTGTTTATTTAATGCGTTTATATTAGTAATTTCCTTGCTGGCTAGCTTGCTTGCTTACTTGCTTACTAGCTACCTTGATTAATAGCTAGCTAGATTGCTTGTATATTTGCTTGCTTGTATGGTTCCATGTTTGTTTGTTTGTTAGTTGAACGCGCTCATATCAGTTTGTTTGCTTGTTTGATTGCTTGCCTGCTTGATTCCTAGCTTGCTTACTTCCTTGCTTGTCTGCTAGCATGCTTGCGTGCCAGCTTGCTTTCTTGATTGCTTACTTGCTTGTTTGTTTGTCAATTTGTTAGTTTTATTAAACGCACTAATCTCAGGAACTTTTAACTTTGTTTTACCCCCATAAAAAAATGAAAAATAATGTGTGTCTTGGTATTAGCACGCCCGCTTGCTTGGTCACTTTTTTGCTTTTTTGCTTGTTTGCTTGCATGCTTGGTTGCTTGTGAAAATTCACAATCAGTTGAGGAGACTAAGCAGTAGTTAAGCCTTTAAACTCAGGTTTTTGGTCCCGACGCAAAGCGTCCCGACGCCCAGCGTCCCGACGCCCAGCGTCCCGACGCCCAGCGTCCCGACGCCCAGCGTCCCGACGCCCAGCGTCCCGACGCCCAGCGTCCCGACGCCCAGCGTCCCGACGTCGAGCGTCTCGACGCCCAGTGTCCCGACGTCGAGCGTATCGACGCCCTGCGTCCCAACGCCCAGCGTCCCGACGTCAAGCGTATCGACACCCAACGTCGCCCAGCGTGTTGTTTTAGTATGATCCAAAATTAACCAAAAGTTATATCCAAAAATGCTGCCCAGAGCCACTATTCCACGCGAACGAAGTTGCGGGCACAGCTAGTTCATAATAAACTGTTTGTTTGCTAATAAAAAAAATATCTACTGCGGTATAATAAATTTTACCAACCATTTTTATGGCCCTGTAATTTCCGGCACAGAGGCATAACACCTTAGGCCTCAGGAGTGGCAATGCATCTGCATATTGACCTCTGGTCATTGTGTGGGTGTCTATAGGCTGCAGTCATCGCTTTACATCAATGTGAACTGCACGCTTGTTTGCCACATTTATTACATTAAAAAATAACCTACAACTTTGTAAGCCCCAACGCGGAACAATAAATGTTTATGTTACGTAAGAATTTCTCGAGCTAAGGATATAAGCAAACGACTACATTAAAGTTTCACAACACGCTTGTTGCTGACGGGCGAAGTTGGCAGGTAGGTTACCAGATCACATGGCTTAAAGTTTACCGGAATATCCGGAAATCCCTGTGCTGTTGCACAAAATATTTTGGTATTACGGAGAGCCCGTGAGGTTGAATATTAAAATGATGTTGGAATATATCAAAGTTAATTTTTCTGTTGCGATAGGCGCTGAATAATCCAAATCTATCATCAAGTAGGATACTTATAAATGAAACCGCCGAAAATAAATGGAACTGAAAAGCAAAAAATAAAATTTTGAGTCGGCGCCAAACGAACATATTCATTACCTGCGTGCGTTGACGCCCAACTACGTGGGCACGGGGTCGTTTAGCGCCGACTCAACATTTTATTTTTTGCTTTTCAGTTTCATTTATTTTCGGCGGTTTAATTTTTTGTTTAAAAGCATTTATTTCAATTTTTTTGTGCCTTACCAAAAATTTACAAACACATACACCCTATAAAATACACAATTATCAAAATCGGACAACTCTGAAAAAGTTATACGCATAACCAAGTAGAAATCAGGAAGCGAATAAACAATCATTCCCTATTTTTCTACCCTTTGACTTCAAGGATAATATAATATATATATTAAAGATAATTCGTTTTTAAAGGAAAGGGATTACCTTTCCTTTAAAAACGAATTATCTAAATCGGACTACTCAGGAAAAAGTTATGCGTGGCCATACATAATATATATATATATATATAGGTACGTGTCGACTTGAGAACCACCTCCGTTTTTTCGTCGGTTAGAAATTAGTAGAGTTGTAGTAAAAAAGGAACCAGAATAAGAAAAATGTAATATAACAACATCACATAAATACATGTCAGATAATTGTTTTTGAAGTCTGTTAATAAATGTCGGAAAAAATCAGGCAATTTGTATATCAAGTCTGCAACGCATTAAAAGTATCTCTTACGAGTAAATAAATAAAACATCTTCAAACTTCTTACTACGGTCAAATCAACTTCACTTCTTCAAACGCGGAACAATTAATGTTAGTGCGACGTAAGAATTCCTCGAGCTGAGGATATAAAGCAAACGACTCCATTAAAGTTTCACAACACGCTCGACGCTGATGGGCGAAGTTAGGAGGCGGGTTACCAGATCGCATGGCTTAAAGTTCACCGAAATATGCGGAAATCCCTGTGCTGTTGCACAAAATATTTTGGTAATACGGTGAGCCCGCAAGGTTGAATTTTAAAAATATTTTTGAGTGTATAGAACTTGATTTTCCTGTTTGGATAGACTCTGAAGAATATAAATATAACTTCAGGTAGTATACAGTAAATGATAGCAAAGTTGGAGCAAAAGTGGGAATATAATTAAAGATATGTTTACGTGATTGAATACGCTGTCAAAACTTTTCAGTTACAGTGTGGTTTTATCCATCAGACTGCAGAAAATATCTTCAGGTATTTAATAATGATCACAAATGATGACACACAGATGAAGACAAATCTGAAGTGCGTATGGACCCGTGGCTGGTGTAGATCATAAGCGATCTACTCGGTTAAGCACTACGGGCGCGGTTGGGTGTGTGATGGGTTACCGCTAGTGGCAAATTAAAATGCGCGTTTCCGTGCTTCGGAGGGCACATTAAGCCATCGGTCCCGGTTGCTATTGATAGAGAGCAGTCGCTAAACCTTATTGGGGGCCTTATGGGCGGTTTGCAAACATCCGACAGCGGGTTGGCCACTAACCCCGTATCTCCACCAATCCACATTGGAGCAGCATGGTGGAGTAAGCGCCAAGCCTCCCTTCATAAAGGGGAGAGACTCGTGCCCTGCAGTGGGACGTATAATGGGTTGCCATTTTAAACAAATCTGAAGCTACGCTACCAAATTAAGATGCAAAAATATACAAGTCCAGGACACACCAATATTCGAATGAAATCTGAACGTTAATTTATTAAATTGATGGAGGAAACTTGAATTTAACTTTAAACTCACTTGCAAGCAAATGTCAAAGATCCCCATGGAAGTTAGAAAATGGCCTCGAAAGAATTCTAAAGAACCATCGGAATACTAAAAATATACGTGACATAAATCCGTAAAAACAGATTCGTTTCCCATTAATTGACCGCTATGGGGTCTCTCGCTATCTCACTTATTTGCCGCACCTATCTGCGGTTGAGCGTATCTTTAAGGAATGAAGTTGGTAACAAGCAAATTATTTTTGAAGTTATGCCATGGTGAATTTCTGCCATTTTGTTGGTGCCTTTTTTAACATTTACGCGATATTTATGATTATGACTTACGCAACTGAATATAATTTAATACTGGTGGTAGCGCTCCAGTGACGGTGCTCGCGGGCGTAGACACCACCGCATCATCTAATATACTTGCCGCTAAATGTTAGTGCTCAGCACTATCGTGTTTCCGGTCAGGTGGTAATGAACGACCCTGTGATTTCTGGCACAGAGGCCATTACACATACATTAGCCCTCAGGAGTGGTAACGCATCTGCATTTTGACCTTGCTCTTTTTGTAAGTGTCTATAGGCCGCGGTCATCACTTAGCATCGGTGTGAATTGCATGCTTGTTTGCCACTTCCATAACTTAAAAAATAAATACATAATTTAAACGGTTGAATTGCAGATAGCTCTTCTTACATTTCCAGAAAAGTAGAAAATGTCTGAAATTCAAACTTTAATAAACCAAACGTTACTTTCGCTATAAAGGCACGCATGTGAATATATTAAGCAATGAAGCGAGCGGTGAATGATGGGTTTGCTGGCTTGAATGTTGTAGGAAATGTCGGAAGTAGTTCGTTAGGCGTGAGCATTTATTTTGATCTGATATCACTCTTATTTTGTTTGGCAAAGATAATACAAATCACAGATTTACGCCTGAGTTCGCATGCGGCTCACTTTTATTTTATGTGATGATTGCAGCCTATCGACATCTACACAAACACCAGTGGTCTAAATGCAAATGCGTTGCCAATCCTGAGAGCTAAGTTGTATGTCTCCGTGATAGTTATTACGGGATATTACTCTTGGTAAAAACAAAACGCAGGGCGTCGAGATGCTGGACGTCGGGACGCTGGGCGTCGGGACGCTGGGGTTCGGAACGTAGGGCGTCGGAACGCTGGGCGTCGGGACGCTGGGCGTCGGGACGCTGAGAGTCGTGACGCTGGGCGTCAGTACGCTAAGCGTCGGGACGCTGGGCGTCGGGACGCGGGGCGTCGGGATGCCGGACGTCGGGATGCCGGGCGTCGGGACGCCGGGCCTCGCGACGCCGGGCGTCATGACGCCCGGCATCCCGACGCCATTATCCCGACGCCCCGCGTCCCGGATACTGGGCGTATGGACGCTGGGCGTCGGGACGCTGGGCGTCGGGACGCTGGGCGTCGGGACGCTGGGCGTCGGGACGCTGGGCGTCGGGACGCTGGGCGTTGGGACGCTGGACATCGGGACTCTGGGTATCGGGACGCTGGACGTCGGGATGCTGGGCGTAGGGACGCTGGGCGTCGGGACGCTGTGCGTCGGGACGCCGGACGTCGTGACGCTGGGCGTCGGGACGCTGGGCGTCGGGACGCTGAGCGTCAGGATGCTAGGCGTCGGGACGCTGGGCTTCGGGACTCTGGGCGTCGGGACGCTGGGCGACGGGACGCGGGGCGTCGGGATGCCGGGCGTCGGGATGCCGGGCGTCAGGACGCCGGGCCTCGCGACGCCGGGCGTCGAGACGCCGGTCGTCGTGACGCTGGGCGTCATGACGCCCGGCGTCCCGACGCCATCATCCCGACGCCCCGCGTCCCGGATACTGGGCGTCGGGACGCTGGGCGTCGGGACTCTGGGCGTTGGGACGCTGGACATCGGGACTCTGGGTATCGGGACGCTGGGCGTAGGGACGCTGGGCGTCGGGACGCTGGGCGTCGGGATGCTGGGGTTCGGAACGTAGGGCGTCGGAACGCTGGGCGTCGGGACGCTGGGCGTCGGGACGTTCGACGTCGGGACGCTCGACGTCGGGACGCTGGGCGTCGGGACGGTGGGCGTCGGGACGCTCGACATCGGGACGCTGGGCGTCGGGACACTGGGCGTCGGGACGCTGGGCGTCGGGACGCTGAGCGTCGGGACGCTAGGCGCCGGGACGCTGGGCGTCGAGACGCTCGACGTCGTGACGCTGGGTGTCGGGACGCTCGACGTCGGGACGCTGGGCGTCGGGACGCTGGGCGTCGGGATGCTGAGCGTCGGGACGCTAGGCGTCGAGATGCTGGGCGTCGGGACGCTAGGTGTCGGGACGCCGGGCGTCGGGACTCTGGGCGTCGGGACCCTGGGCGTCGCGACGCTGGGCGTCGAGACGCTGGGCGTCGGGACGCTGGGCGTCGGGCCGCTGGGCGTTGGGACGCTGGGCGTCAAGACGCTGGGCGTTGGGACGCTGGGCGTCGTGTTGCTGGGCGTCGGGACTCTGGGCGTCGGGACCCTGGGCGTCGAGATGCTGGGCGTCGGGACGCTGAGCGTCGGGACGCTTGGCGTCGAGACGCTGGGCGTCGGGACGCTGGGCGTCGGGACGCTGGGCGTCTGGACGCTGGGCGTCGGGACGCTGGGCGTCGGGACGCTGGGCGTCGGGACGCTGGGCGTCGGGACGCTGGGCGTCGGGACGCTGGGCGTCGGGACGCTGGGCGTCGGGACGCTGGGCTTCGGGACGCGAGGTGTCGGGACGCCGGGCGTCGGGACACTGTGCGTCGGGACGCCGGACGTCGTGACGCTGGGCGTCGTGACGCTGAGCGTCGGGATGCTTGGCGTCGGGACGCTGGGTGTTGGGACGCTGAGCGTCGGGACGCTAGGCGTTTGGACGCTGGGCGTCGGGACGCTGTGACGCAGGGCGTCGTGACGCTGAGCGTCGGGACGCTAGGCGTTGCGACCCTGGGAGTCGAGATGCTGGGCGTCGGGACGCTGAGCGTCGGGACGCTGGGCGTCGGGACGCTGGGCGTCGGGACGCTGGGCGTCGGGACGCTGGGCGTCGGGACGCTGGGCGTCGGGACCGATCTAGTAACATCCCCTGGTATTTATTTTTTTATATTTTAAATGTACAGAATTCACACTTCTACAGTCTTATTATAAGTATAGATAATTAGGTTCCTGGAGAGCACTTTTACATCGTCATTTTTTTTTTAAACTAACCTAGAGTGAATTACCAGTAATAACCACTAACGAACACGATTGCTGAACCATTTGACGGCAGGCAGAGGTAATGCGGTGGTGCCTACGCCCGCGAGCTACGTCACTAGAGTTCTACCACCAGTAAAACTACAGTGTTGAGCAATGTTAGGTATGGCCCCGAATTAACTATCACAGAGACAACAACTTAGGTTACAGGAAACAGAAAACACATTTTTCTTCAAATTCCGCAAATTTTTTTTGCAAGATTGTGTGCAAAAATCCATGATTATGCTATAAAGTAGGAAAAACGAAAGTATATCACCGACTTTTTTGCCACCAACCGTCACCTCCGCTGTAAAAGCACGCACGTGAATATGAAATGAAGCGTCAAGGGTCCCATTTCGCTCCCGCGAACATTAAATCTTGTTATTCTTCGATATTCCACATAGCGGAGTTGGAAATGAAGTAGCACGCATCTCAATGCGAATTTGAATTTCACCCCGTCACACTCCAATGGATTTTGCTTCCGAGCGAGCTGGCATTGCTCAATCGATCGGCAGACTTGGTTTGACCATTGAGTGGACTGCGAATCTAATAAAAATGTAGTAAATGTATCGCTTTTGTTCCAGAATAGCGTTGGGAGCAATGAGCCGAGCGGTGAGTGATGGTTCTGCTGCCTTGGATGTTGTAGAAAATGTTGCAAGTGGTTTGTTACTACAATTTTGTTCTGTACGTAAGAATATAAGATCATCATTTTATAAATAAAAGAAAAGAAAAATTTGACTTCGGGCAGGAATCGAAACTGCGATCAGGATAACCAGTCCAGCCGCTTTACCACTAAGCTACCGAAGTCCCACACCGATGCGTTAAATTATGCTTTCCGGTTTTGATTTTTAACTAATAAATAGCAATACAACATCATTTTATGCCCACTTCGTAAAAAATGTTAGGTAATTATGTAAGACATCTACCAGATCTAAAATAGACAGCTGTTTTTAGTAAGTACCATCTACACATTAAGAAGCGATTCTATAATGGCTTTTTCTTTGCCTGTATTTAATTTAAAGATGCTGCTGATAATAAACCCAATTAGTTATTACTTAATAGGCATTACTTTTTTCTTGGATACACTACACTTATATTTATAAAAAATGCCCCTTCATTTATAAAACTTCTAGAAAAATCTTATTGTTGTTTCAGCTTACCTGAGTCAGAAACGAGTCCTTTGTTGACTTTTTCGAGGCATCTAAGTTCTAGCTAGCATAATTAAGTAGTCCTAGGTACCATTAAGCGTATTCCATCACATCCACAACAATTTTATTTAAAATATGCTTTACTAGCTGTTGCCCACGGCTCCGCCGCGGCTCAGCTGTGACCTGTGGAAACTCATCAAATCATCCCATGGCATCCCACAGAAACATTTTTTCGGGGTAAATACTATCCAATGTGTTCATCCAAGTTACCCTCTATGTGTGTGCCTAATTTCGTAAAAATCGGTTCAGCAGTTTTTGCGTGAAGGAGTAACAAACAAACACACATACAAACTTTCGCATTTATAATTTTTATACGACTCATCACTCTTACACGAATCCAAACACCTAAACTTCCCAAACCTCCTTATACTATAGGTCGCGCCAGGTAAAAAGAACGCTGGCGGTCAAGCTGCGCGTCATGTGTTTTTATTTCACTTTATGTTATTCTATGTAATATAGTTGTCAATCTGCCTACAAATACACGAAACCGCAAGCGAAAGCTAGATCAAAAATAAACCAATAGGGCTAGTACTTTCGTGCACGAGTGTACCGATGCGCGAACACATCCCTTCTACTTTCTTCCAGCGTTCTTTTTACGTGGCGCGACCTATACTTAACAAATATAGCTGGTCAAATTAACAGCAATCTTCAAAATACTCGTATTTTGAAGTGTTAATTAACAGAACAATAATTAATCACGAGTTTAAGATTCTTTGTACAAAAATAAGAAATTTTGACAGACGCAAAGAGAGATTCTTTGCCTTCTTTGGCATTTTCTTTTTCTAGTCTAAATTAACTTCTCTCTTGAACTTGGTCTCACTTGAACGTGTGCTGTAACTAAATACCTACTGCAACTTTAAGCCTGGGTTACACCAAGATATTTGTTAAAGTAATTGTAACATTTCACATCCTTCTTTAACTTTAACAGATTTCTTTTAGTTAGAGAAGGATGCATATTGTTACAATAACTTTAACAAATATCGTGGTGCAACCCAGGGTTATTGATAAGTGTAATAGTATATGAATCTTGACTTGAGTGTAAGCTAGAATTGTATGCTTCGTGTCATGATCTTTTCAAACATAATTATGCATTATGTAATACACATAACAAACACCACACTTATAACCAAGAAAAAAATCGCATGTTCAAACGAAATGCTTCCTGATTGGACCAATGACTGATCCAATGTTGAACTAATGTAATAATGACCTAAATGCACCACTCTTAGAACAAACTGAACTTTATGGATAACTAAGTAAAACCACTTGTCACCTGAACTTAATTTATTTGCTCTAAGAACTTATTACATTGAACTATATATTGACCTAATATGATCTATTGTACTTGCGCTCTAATACATAAAAAAGCCAATGAACTATATGAAATCCGTTAAACGTAACGATACCGTGATGTAAATCATCGCAACGCCATCTATTGACAATTTGACCTTAACTATTATTGTATGAAGGACTTTGAACTCGAACACTTCCTAAAGAATTAAAATTATTATTCAATTTTCAAACCATAAAGACTTCTTTGTACTCGTTTAGCTTATAAAGTTACCCTTTGACTAGCTACACGCTAAGGTTATCGGTCTAGATTTTGATGCCTTATTTTAATTCAGCAGCACCTGCCCCGCCACGCGTGACTAAACATCACATTAAGCTCTCCAAAAACAAGGCATGTTCGTTTTTTGGCACAAAACCAAAGTCACTAGCATGCAATTATATGGCTCTAGTTACTGTATTTCTCGTAACCTAAACGTTTAAGTGAAGTCCGCATGGCCCCGCGGCTGGTGTAGATCATAAACGATCTACTCGGTTAAGCATTACAAGCGCGGTCGGGTGTGTGATGGGTGACTGCTAGTGACAAATTAAAATGCGCGTTGCCTTGCTTCGGACGTTAAGCCATCGGTCCCGGTTGCTATCGATAGATAGCAGCCGTTAAACCTTGTCGGAGACCTTATACCTTATACCTTATTACCAACCGCCCGTTGGAAAACATCCGACAGCGGGTTGGCAACCAATCCGCATTAGAGCAGCGTGGTGGAGTAAGCTCCAGGCCTCCCCCCAAAATGGGGAGAAACTCGTGCCCACCAGTGGGACGTATTATGTGTTGCCATTATTAAAGGTTAAAGTAATTGTTAGTTGTAACTAAGGATTAAAAAATACAAAGAATAATAATGTATAATAATAATGTATAATAATGTATTTATTTGCTTATTACAGTTTACAATTATACAGTAAACACAGTTGTACATAAGATAGCGTTAATGCATATTTCATCAATTTCATGTGTGTCGCAACTAGAACTTTTGCTAAGTTATGGAATAACTTGTATTAAAAGCGCTAGTCCCAACCCTTGATACAAGACACATATTGTTGCAATTATACAGACATACAATGGCGAGCGTAGACTGCGGCGATCTATGGTTTGTAAACAAAGAAAAATATGTATAAAAATAAAAATCCAAAACAAACTAATCAAAATTAAGTACTTTCTTGAGTTCCTTTTGAAAACAAAAAAAGTGTAGGTACCTAATTATACAAAGAAAAATGAAAAAGGTATAACTAAAAATAAACAGGGCTTAGCTAAATTTGAGTAAAACAATGCGTGCGTGTGCGTGTGTGTATGTGTGTGTGTGTGTGTATGTGTGTGTGTGTGTGTGTGTGTGTGTGTGTGTGTGTGTGTGTATGTATGAGCGTGTGTGTGTGTGTAACTGTTTGTGTGGTTTGAGTGTTAACTTTTTGCCTTTTTGCGACTGTATGTGCGTTTAAGGTGAAGTGGATAGTTAAGATATAAGTTGTTCTGTATTTAGGTAATTCAATTTTAGGAGCCAGTCTGTGACGCTTTTTTTGAGAGGATTGGGAGTTAGGGAGTAAATATTAAGGTGTTTGTTTATTTTATTATATAACTGTGGCCCTTGATAGCAGATAAATCTTTTGGCAAATGAATTATTAACTTTGCATGGATAACAAGCTTTGTCTTTGCGGCGTTTATTGAGTTCTACGTATGGGGTATAGTGATGTTGTAAAAGGATAGTATTTAAAATGAATAGTTGCCTGACCGAAAGTACTTCACAGCTCTTATATAATTCTTCAGTCGGAGTGCGGATAGGACGCCTAGTAGCGACTTTCAATACTGCTCTTTGTGCCCTCTCTAGTTTTAAGAGTACAGTTTTTGGAGCGCCGCCCCATACAGGTACACAGTACGTCAAAAGTGACTGACAAAGTGCAAAGTAAACGGTCTTTATTATCCTACAGTCAGCCACGTCACGAAGAGATTTGAAGACGTAAATTAGTTTTCTAGTCCTAGAGGTAAGTAAGTTAATGTGTGGTGTGAAACTAAGATTGTCATCTAGAGTGACTCCGAGATATATTATGCTCTGAACACGTTCAAGGCAAGGACAAGCACATAATGTGACATTATCACGTAGGCAAGTATGGGCTATTATACTATGATATTCGGGAGGTTGTGTAGATTGACGTATTGTAAAAGTAAGTATTTTTGTTTTGTCCGTGTTTAGTGTAAGTAGGTGATTATTTAGCCACTTTGTAACTTTATTCAGACCTCGCTGAGCGGTGGCAAATGTATCATGCCATGTATCACCAAAAAAGGTTAGGACAGTGTCATCTGCATATGAAATTATTTGCCCATGTTCCAGTTCAAGGTCACACAATTGATTAACATAGACCAGAAAGAGCGTTGGACCAATCACGCTTCCCTGAGGGATTCCTACCGATACGGGCAGTTCACTGCTGATGTAGTTTTTTAATTTTACACTTTGTGTCCTGTTAGAGAGGTAATCGATAAAAATATTCAATGGTTGACCGCGGACACCGAGCTCTTCAAGTTTTTTTACAAGGGCGGGAATAGGTACAGTGTCGAATGCTTTTTTCAAATCTAGAAAAATAGAGAGCACCCGACGTTTTTTGTCGAGGTGTTTAACGATATGGTTTGTTAAATTTATAACAGCATCATTCGTTGATTTATTTCGCCTAAGTCAATAATATATTTATACAACGTTATACAAACATGATAATTCATTCTTCGACAAGTTGCTTTTTTAGTTCAGAACGACTGGATATTTTTTGAATTGATACTGTGCATGTTTATATAAAAATATCTGTTTGGAGCCATATTTTTACGAACTTAAAATAGTGTCCTTAAACTAAATCTTTCTGTCAAAAATGTCAGCATATAATATTTATTATTATGATACTTATTGTTCTTTCATCTTATCTGAGTCAGATACAATTCTTTATTTATAACTATCTATCTTACCTTTTTTGGAGTACAACAAAAAAAAATAGACTCTAAATACGAAACCCAAAAAAAAGTGCATTCAATGTCAATATTCTGAGTACCGTACAGGTACTAAAATTAACTACAAAATAAACGATTTGTTACACTACACACCCACATTATCATTGATACCATAAACGTTGTTATTCCAGACGTCCCAGGTATGTGATGTACACACAATTATTTGCAAATCGTGTATAGAATAGAGAAGAAATTCGAGGAGCTTGTTGTGACGTGTCGACAGCAGACTACATCGCATTAAACGGAATCCTAACTTCGCTAGGATTAGGCAACGATATCATTATGCCGCACGTCACTGCATTATTAAATGTTAAGGTGCTTACACACGGTATGGTAAAAGTTGTATTATGTATAGCACAATTATTATTCACACAAGTCTTTTTTTTTTTCTTTTATGTTATGGAAGTGGTAAACAAGCATGCAGGTCACATCGATGTTAAGTGATGACTGTAGCCTATAGTCTCCCATACAAAGACCAAAGTCAAAATGCAGAATGCGATAGTGCTGACACTAATATTTAGCGGTAAGTATATTAGGTAATGCGGTAGTGCCTGCGCCCGGAATCTCCGTCACTGGAGCTCTAAATCTCTTCAGCTAGTAGGCGGTGGGGTCGACATAACCCTTATCTTATTTACTATCGTATTTACAGTACTCAACAATTAATATTTCACATCGAGCCTACGAAAGAGACGATCGGCTCGTTTTGACTTTGTAGAGCGTTATTTCTGTTGCACACTGCCTGACAGTCCGGTATTGGTCAAAACTTGATCAAAATGGTCGACTAACGTCAAATAGGTACGGTGCGAAAGAGATAACGCTCTATAGATCCGAAATAAGCCGAAGTCTCCTTCTTAGGCTCGATGTGCAATATTTATGGTTGAGCACTGTATACATATTGTCTTGAATGATTCTATATGACAACATTAATGTTATACGCTTGTCGATCCCCTTATACAGTATAACTTATTAATTTCAAACAATGCATTAGTACTCATATTGGTTAAACCAAACGGGGTGATTGTAATGTGGTTTGAACATAAGTCTACGCTTAACATTATATTTCACGATCAAATTTCCACAGTTTATTAATTGAAGTGCTTGTTTCGATTCGTGCCTAATAATGGCAACCCATTATACGTCCCACTGCTGGGCACGAGTCTCTCCCCTTTTTGGGGAGGCGTGGAGCTTACTCCACCAAGCTGCTCCAAAGCGGGCTGGTGGAGATACGGGTAAGTGGCCAACCCGCTGTCGGATGTTTTCAAACCGCCCATAAGGCCTCCGACAAGGTTTAACGACTGCTATCTATCGATAGCAACTAGGACCGACGGCTTAACTTGCCCTCCGAAGCACGGAAACGCGCATTTTATTTTGCCACTAGCAGTCACCCATCACACACCCGACCGCGCCCGTTTCGCTTGGTCGAGTAGATCGCTTACGATCTACACCAACCGCGAGGCCATGCGCGCTTCGATTCATGCTTTTTGTTGTTCTTACTGAATTTATAATATTGTGATAGCATTGTTGTGACGGTAAAGTTTAATGATGGGATAAAGGTTTCAGATTTGATCCTCGGATCAAGGATAAAGTGAGTCGGGTTTGTTCAATTGGGTTTTCATTGAAATTTTCACATTAAGAAAATATTCCTGAAGAATAATATCAGGTTCGCTCTCATTTTCTCATTCACACGTAGTGCTCACACAATTTATAACAACGGAAAAATAAGAAGGGTAAGCGTAACTACTTACACATATTTAGAAAGGAGCTTGTTTTTACTGCACTAAGTATAACCAGAGAATATGTAATTATACTACGTATAGAATGGACACTTCGACGTCCCGCCCGATTTCCCATTCCTAAAGAGTTCTTTTATACATTATGTGAGTCCCCAATAGGATCTAATATTGCGTCGCCTGAATCTTTTCCGACACGATGAATAATGTAGTGGAAAAAAAAATGAAACTGCGTCACTTGCCTCCAAGACAGCTGTCCGGTACAGATTACAGGAAGCCTTAATGGAAGCATCGAGAACTCACTTAGGGAATCCAATAGTCTTAATTAAACTGACCAAGTTGTTTGGTGCTTCACAAAGAACAAACTTGGTCATGCGGTTTACGTATATAAATCAGTTATACAGTTTATAAATAGAGTTGAAGTTTGGTGGTAACCTCAATTTAGTATGCAGCACGCTAAGTTAATTTTGGATTGGAGAGATTCATATAATATACTAGTTTTTGCTTGCGGCTCTGCCCGCGTGTAGGTAGGTCGCTTTTCGCGTAACCTGTGGAAACTGATCAAATCATTCCATGGCATCCCACAAGAACATTTTTTCGGAATAAAAACTATCTTATGTTAACACATAAGATAGTTTTTATTCCGAAAAAATGAATATATGTGTGCCAAATTTCATGAAAATCGGTTCAAACGTTTTTGCATGAAGGAGTGACAAACAAACAAACATGCAAACTTTAGCATTTATAATATTTATACGATTATACGATGCTCGTAGTATCACGATTCGCGATTCAATTTAAATCTTGGAATTTCCTATTTTTTTTTTAATTTCCTTATTTGAAAGCGTGTATAAAGAAACGAGACAAATCTATTCAGCGATTAGTCCAGTAAAAAGAGCATTTAACTTAGTAATTTTGGAAGGACGAAACTTTATATTTTTGTTATGTAGAACCCATCGCCGTGAACTTAAATTTGAGGTTTTAGGGTTGGGGGTTGTGTCCCGCGGCCGCCATGTTGGAAATAAGGGTGCAACTGGTATTTTGCGTTTATCTTGTTAACTACGAGGGTTTTACCCATCTGTTATATACAACAGTATTCCTGCAACATCTAATAAGCCGTTAAAACAAATCCAATGCTTATCGTCCGAAAGTCAACCGACGTAACGTCCCATTCAATCAGAATACACGCAAGATATCCGCTAAATTACATTTACCTAACACAATCTCATACACCGTTTATGTCACACGAAATGTTGGGGATATTCTAAAATGTCCCCCGTCACTTGTGGCGACCGTCACCCGCGGGCACAGATAACACAACACAGCGTTTAGATATTATGTTATAGGTTTATTTTACTCTGAAAATGGAAGTAGGTAATGAGACTTACTATGTAAAGTAACGCTATTTATTTAAGTAACCTATCTGCCGCTAAATATTGAGTACTATCATGTTTCAGTGAGTGGGTAACGAAAAACTTTTAAGACACGAAAAATAATTTAGATTTCAGTGGATGTGAAGCTTTTGGTTTACCTGCAGATATTTTAAGACAGTAATAGACACCTAAAATCATTGCTTAACATTCATGTGTACCGCTCGATTGTTTGCCAATTTCAATTAATTAAAAAACAATGCAGAATGAAATCCCAGCATACCTATCATCGCGCGATCAATTGAACCAAAATCAGTCATTATTAATCTGACAATATTCATCAATAGGTATGGGTTTTAGCTATACACAGACCAATCAGAGTCGATGTACTATACATAGACCAATCATGATGCTATATAACATTTTTTTATGTAACAAAACAGTGGCAAACAAGTATGTAGTTCACATGGATTACGTGATGACTGCCGCCCATAGACAACTATACAAGAACCAGAGGTCAAAATGTTGCCACTTGCCACTTTTGAGTCCCTTATTGTTATGTCTGTGTGATAGTTATTACGGGGCCATATATTACCATCTAACCGGAACACGAAAGTATTGAACACTACTATTTGGAGGCAGATAGATGATGAAGGTAGACGAGGCACGAGAGGTTTGTCAGAACCGGGATGTCTGGCGCTCTACACTCTCTGCCTACCCCGTTAGGGACCTGGCGTGAAGATACATACATACATACATACATAGATTAAGTAATGCGGTGGTGCCTAGTCCTCGAGCTCCTACTGGAACTCTATCACCAGTAAAAATTGGATAAAAATCAGACATTTCTAATCTCTTATATGCCTGTTTATTGAATTTTAATAATAATTCAGATGAGTTTTTTTTTTTATGTTATGGAAGTGGTAAGCAAGCATGCAGTTCACATTGATGTTAAGTGATGACTGCAGCCTATAGACACTCACACAAAGACCAAGGTCAAAATGCAGATGCGTTACCACTCCTGAGGCCTAAGGTGTTATGCCTCTGTGCCGGAAAATACAGGGCCGTACATTACCACCTGACCGGAACACGATAGTGCTAAACACTACCATTTAGCGGCAAGTAAATTAGGTAATGCGGTGGTGCCTACGCCCGCGAGCTCCGTCACTGGAGCTCTACCACCAGTTAAAAAGTTTTGTAGAATTAGAACAAATCCAGTCAGTGTTAGTCCAAAATCATAGAGCAACACCGGAGGGGAAAAGCCATATGCAGGCTTACCCCTCTGTCAAGGACAAGCCCAAATGGGCCTATACCTGTCGCCTAGATGTTTAAAAGTGTGCGTGAAACTGAGTTTGAGTTAGTGAGTTTCGTAGTAATAGACGATTTTTGTAGTGTGTGTGTCGCACGCATTTCCCCCCGCAAAAAATTACAGACCGTTTTGCATCGGTAATAAGCGCTATGGCTACTCCCCTCCGGTCCGCCGCGGCCGGTGGCTCGTGTTGCTCTATGTCCAAAATACATGAAAGTATTTGATTTCAGATATATGTTTCGATGGACTTATCTCGGTAGATAAAATTATCTCTTTTAAAAAGATCACTGTTTACATAAATTTAGAACAATTAAAGATATAATTTATTTAAACCATTAACTTCACTGGTCTCTTAACTTAAATCCTTCTCTAATCAGATAAGCTTTTAACAGACAAGCACTTGCCAACACTACCATCAAAATTCATTGGAAGTTTTATGTCACCATTAAACTGTGAGTTGAAATCTTATCGGCTTCTTAATTAGGTCGGCAGCGATTTTCTAGCACGCAACATTGTACAATATTATTTTAAGTTATATCACGAAGGGGTTATTATCGTAGAAACAGATTTCTATTTCTGGTAAATCTATTGTTTTTGAAACGAACGAGCTCTTTGGAGAGAACACAAAGGAGCGATTATAATATTATCTGACAGTTAATATAATTTCGAAAATTGGAGAAAATTTGGTGGATTTTTCTGAAATGTATTAGTACAATCAATATGTTCATAATATAATAAGATACTAAAAATCGAGTGTCTGTACATTATATTTATAATATAATGTATGTCTATACATTATATTTATACTATAATGGTTTTTGGACTATCTTCCGTTAAAATAAAGACCAATTGTGTTGCTCTGAAAGAATCATAGTTTTATTTACAAACCATTTATATATTTTTCCATAAAAAACTTTTTGCCTGTCTGCCTTTCTGGTACGTTATAACTTCGAAAATACCCAAGGTATTTGAACGCGGTTTTCCTACGTGGATTACGTTTAATTAGGAGCGTTATCAAAACTTTATTTCGTAAAATTCGGTTATAGCAAAAAGAAGTAACGGTCAATTGTAAGTTTACTTCAAGCACTGCTTTAAAACTTTTAAACAGAGTTGAATGCGGCTTACATAAACATATTTAATTTAGATAAAACTAGAATTTTTACTTTGTTCATCGATATCAATAAAGACAAAAACACACTGCAGTCTCCTTTGAATTTTAATAAAATAACAGTAACATTAAAACCGGGCAAGTTTCGACTCACACGCGGACAGAGTTACGGGCACAGCTAGTAATACAATGATGTATCTAATCAACAAGTAACCTTACTAATGGAGTTTTGGCGGGAACCTTGAAAGAGGCGTATGGTGCTCTTATTTTATTTCATTTTTTTGGTGTATTTTTAAGTTATATTGAATAAAGTTGGTGGCATTTTGTTTGATATAGGTTTATTACAGTGCCCGTGTATAGTGAAATAGAATAACAGTGCGAAAACACGACTTTTCAGGTTGCCTCCAAAACTTCATTGTAAATGTTCTGGTAAAGTAGCCATCGCTTTACTCGAATAACTTGACTGTAACTCACTTGACTGACATATTATACTTCATAACTTATTTATTTGATACTTACATATTATACTTGATGACTGTAATAAACTAACTTTTACACTGCTTAAATAAATACGAAATATCGTTTTACTTGACACTGGCAATATGCGTAATAGCGATGCCATAAAACCAAAAAAAAAAAAAAAAAACCTTACTATTTTTTTTGTTTAGAAACATTATCTGATTATATTATTATATTTAGAATAATCGCGAATTATATTCACCAACATCTTCAAACATTCGATATTCACCAACATCTTCAAACATTCGTGACCTGAAAACCATTAAAAAAATAATTCTAATCTCCTTTCGATCATTTCCTCTTAAATCCTCAATTGCCATTCAAAGGAATTGTTGCTTTGATGGACGAACAAGAAATGGTAAGGAGCAAGAAACGCCTCATGGAATTTAAACAAAGCGTTTATTTCTCCATTGTGCAAGTCTATTAATAGGTCGATTGTACAAATGTATTTCAATTTACGAATTGTTTTCTCATGTCTATTGTATTTAAGGACCAGCTGTTGCACCGCAATGCTTCACATGTCTATATTTTGTTTTTATATTAGACTTGTAGTCGTGTATCTGCATAATAAAGAAAATTTACGATTACAATCTACCAAGCATATTAGCAAATACCAAAGGACAAGCCAATCATTTTTGTGTGTATTTGTATCTTCATGCGAATAGAGAAGACAAAGGATGGAGTGAGTAAGGGCTGGTGCCAAGGACTGGCGTGGCACGGCATAGCAATGGACAGTACGTTTCAGCACAACAAATCATGTGATCAATAAAATTATTTTCGACCTTATTTCTATGACTTTACTAATAGTGGCACAAAGAATATGTATGTATCTAATTAGATAAGGTAATGCGGTGATACCTACGCCCTCTAACTCAGACTCAGCAGTTCTACCACCAGTATAAAATTACTAAAGTTAATAAAATTCGCGCATGCCCCAGCGGCTGGTGTAGATCGTAACCGATCTACTCGGTTAAGCACTACGGGCGCGGCCGGGTAGTGTGATGGGTGACCGCTAGTTACAAATAAAAATGCGCGTTTCCATGCTTCGGATGGCACGATAAGCCGTCGGTCCCGGTTGTCGTTAAACCTTGTCGGAGGCCTTATGGGTGGTTTGAAAACATCCGACAGCGGGTTGGCCACTAACCCACCCACCTCCACCAATCCGCATTGGAACAACGTGGTGGAGTAAGCTCCGGGCCTCCCCCCAAAAAGGGGAGAGACTCGTGCCCAGCAGTGGGACGAATAATGGGTTGCCATTATGATATTATATATATTATAATAAAATTCAAAATTACTGACGATTGCTAGATATCGTACATATTTACAGTATCCAACAAGAAATATTTATTGCACATCGACCTTAGGAAGGACACTTCGGTTTATTTCTGGTCTGTAGAGCGTTATCTCTATCGCATCTTACCTATGTGACGTTTCTCGAACGTTTTGATCAAGTTTTGACCAATACCGCATTATCAGTGCTTACGTAGGTAGTGTGCAGCAGAGATAACACTACACGAAGCCGAAACTAGGCGATTGTCTCTTTCGTAGCCTCGATGTGCAATATTTCTTACTGGGAACTGTAAATAAGTAAGATTACATGGAGTTCTAGAATATAATTATATATGTATAATATATTATGTCTCTCGACAGCACGGGGTCCAATTTGAACCCCGGACCTTTGTCAGGCTTGCGCGGGGACATGGGAAGTCCAACACGTAGAGGCCTTTTCGAGAACTTTTGTCTACTTTGTAATGGGTTATATTCGGCGGGACCTCTCTCTGACTGCATCAATAGTTAATACAGACACAGAGAGACCCCGCAGAATACATGGGACTATTGTAATGAAAATGACTTGCCAAACTTTCGGCTATGTGGATGAACTGGGGGGATTAGCTGGCTGGGCTTATGGAGTGAGATCCGGCACCTGCCTATATTCAACATCTCACATTATTGAATCCTACTTTAGGCCGGTGGTGACTCGCCTCTCCTTGGTGGGCCCCCCAAACGTTGAGAGAGGCTGGGGGTGTCGAGAGGTGTGGCCCCGGTTTCACCATCACGAGCGAGTAATCTCAAGCTCGGAGCGGGCTTCCCCGCTATTATGCCTTTAGACACATCCACCCCCGAGTGTAAGGCTCTTGCAGAAATTTAGACAACAGCCTAACATCAAAATGTTTACAAATGCCATAATTAATATATTATTATTATTAGAACAAAGCAATTTATAACAAAATAATGAACAAGCTGCAAATTAATCTTAATGGACGGATAATTTGAAAGCGATCGTAATACCAAACAACCATAACTTAGAATTGATTTATGATACCAAAATGGGTTGTAGGCGTGCGATCCGATACTATATTAAAATATGTCATATTACCGAACTCTAAATGGACGCAGCACACTAATTCGATTGAAGCGACCCAATCTTTGTCTACTAAAATTTCGTTACTTGCAAAAACAAAACATCGGGATAACTCTAGACGTACACGAATATAAATGGAATAATTAGAAGTCTTATTGCCGATCTATTGCTTCTCTTTTGTACATGTTATTAGTCTAAGATTAATATCCTTAACATATGTGAACAAAGTAAAACAACGGTAAAAAAGTAACAAAACCCAAGGATTGGAAAAGTATTACATTGGGACATGTAGTTTCTAAAAACAGCATTAATTTCTTTTCGTAACCGTAGTGGATATAACTCTATTTTTCACGCTTTTACGATTAAAGATCCGAGATAATTAAGATAAAATTTTCAGATGGACAGCTTTTAGATAGATTTTTCTTTTAGATCAACCGCGAACGTGTACGTGCATAGTTTCTCTTCCCATGGTAATTTCGAGAAATCTTCTTCACTCTAAGGAACATAAAATAACAAAGTTTCAATTTTGTTACATCCAGTAGGTTATGTTACGCGTTGTCTATCAATAAGCTATGGATGTATATAAGGTATATATAAGTTTTAAATATTTGAAATGTGCAATAACACATCAGTTAATATCGTGTGTTATTGCAGTTGCAAATAACATTAAAGCAGTATACGACAGCCGCGCGCATTACTCGACAAGGTGTGGGTGAAACATGATTCCAAAAAAAGTTCGGCGATTTTACTAGCGAGCACTCTGCGAAATGGCCGCGGGCCGGGACAAGTGTGGTTGAGTGCGCTCTTGGGAGTAAGGACGGTTGTACATGTACAACTGCTGTTTCCAGTTTTCATTTTTACAGTCGCGTTTGTGGTATTTTTACATGTGCTGTTTCATTTGCAAATAATATTAAATTTTTTGTCTGAGCACTGGAGATATTCACCACTGCATTTTTTTTCTGGCTTTCTGTTAGTACGGAGTTTTCTAGAATTTAAAGTTAGCAGCAAGCATTTTTAAAGTTTGAGTGTTGACGTACATCGTCTGTACTAAACCAAGCTCAAAGTAAATCTACAGTATCCATCAAGAAATATGTCACAATCTGTTTCTAAAGTAAGAGCATTCTGAAAGTTTAAGTGTTGAAGTACATCGTCTATACAAACCAAGCTCTAAGTATTCAACAAAAAATACGGTACATCGACCTTAGGGAGCAGACTTTGCCTTATTTCGAATCTGTAGAGCGTTATCTCTGTCGCATCTGCGGGACCGTCCTGTAATGCTAGATGTAATCCCGCTTTGCAAAAATTAATAAAACAGTCCTGCAAAACGTTGGATGCTTCCCGCATGTCTTGCATTGGATGCATTGACATATTATGCCAAATTTTTTTCAAGTTACTACATAACCACACCGTTACACACATACATAAAACATTTAATGAGGTTTGAGTGCCACTGCCGGGGTAGTTTTTTGTCCATAAGTTAATGTTAGCAATCCTAGTCCTGCCGCCGAGCGTAGGCATGAAAAGTTAAGTACATGCATGAGATTGACTCCTGTACCTTTTTATTTTTTGGTACTGTACAGAGACTGTCATAATGTTAACGGTACTATTCAGTATCTCTAGAGCAATTGCTTATGATTTCATTGATACTATTAAAGCTATACACTTCAATATCATAAGTGTAACAGAAACTCTGCCTGTTTGTCTGTTATACTTTTACGACCATTAGGCCGATTAGGATCAAATTCAACATGCAAGGTAGTTTGAAGCAGAGGTAGTGGAAATAGGCTACATAGTCGCAAGAAACAGCTAATTTACTATATAAATTTAGAAGTTACTCTGTTTGTCTGTCTATAACACTTCAAACTGTTAAGCCAATTGACACTAAAACCTGAAAATAGTAGGATTAAGAATACACATAGGCAACTTTTTGTGCTGATACCAAATAGCTATAGAACGGTGTTGCAGGAAACTGTGAGTTTTATTATAAACTAGCTGTGCCCGCGACTCCGTCCGCGTGAGAATTTATGAATATTCAGTACTACCCGGACGAAGACGAGGGCGCAGCTTGTATAAAAGTAGCCTAAGTTACTCCTTATTACATCAGCTATCAGGCAGTTAAAGTCCCGTCAATATCGGTCCAGTCATTCCCAAGATTAGCCGAAACAAACAGACAGACAGACAGACAGACAGACATTTTTTTTTTTAAATGTTGTTTTGGTATATGTTCCGTGTATAGACACATATGCATTTAGTAAAAAGCGTTTTTTTTTTAAATATATTATATAACTCCAATTTTATTTATTTGTATAGATTTGTTAATAAAACATAGAGATTATAGTGCTTACATGCTTCAATCCCAATTAAAATGCAATCATATTACAGTACTCAACTAAAATATTGCACATCGAGCCTACGAAAGAGTTATCTCTGCTGAACACTGTTTACGTAAGCACTGATAGACCGCTATTGGTCAAAACTTGATCAAAATGGTCAACAAACGTCACGTAGGTTGTATGCGAAAGAGATAACGCTCTACGGATTCGAAATAAGCCGAAGTCTCTTTTATAAAATCGATGTGCAATATTTCTTTTTGGATACTGAAATTATATATTTTTTTTGTTGCTGTGTTAAGGCTAATGTTCCCACGCTCACTGATGATAGATTGATTACAGTAAATATTATTCTTATATTTGATACATTACATTGTTAACCAAACAACGAATAGTTTATCTCATATCTTATTCAATTCTATCTTATCGGATAACCATTGACCCTTCGGCACGTGTGTACCCCACGTTACAATGAACTTCACTCAGATCACACGCGGGTTCAAATGGATACGAAAAACGACTTCACAAAATCACCTTGACACCTTCAAGTGTCAAGTTTATATGTAAACATGCATACCTAGAACATGTTAAACTTTCCTCCACTTTTTATATTTTCACACAGAATGACGTCTTACTTCACTTTATTAATATTGTGCAATTAACTTCACACATTAAAATAATAATAATGGCAACCCATTATGCGGCCCACTGTTGGGCACGAGTCTCTCCCCTTTTTTGGGGGGAGGCCTGGAGCTTACTCCACCACGCTGCTCCAATGCGGATCGATGGAGATACGGATTAGTAGCCAACCCGCTGTCGGATGTTTTCAAACCGCCCATAAGGCCTCCGACAAGGTTTAACGACTGCTATCTATTGATAGCAACCGGGACCGACGGCTTAACGTGCCCTCCGAAGCACGGAAACGCGGATTTTAATTTGCCACTAGCGGTCACCCATCACACATCCGACCGCGCCCGTAAAGTATTATAACCGAGTAGATCGCTTACGATCTACACCAGCCGCGGGACCATGCGCGCTTCACACATTGCTTACTTATATTCTCTTATTTTCCACAATTAACATCACTTAATACTTGTACACTTCCGAACGGCTTGATGAATACCTGACTAGAAAAATGTTCGCCTTTCATCATCATCATCATTTCATCCAAAAGACGTCCACTGCTGAACAAAGGCCTCCCCCAAGGAATACCACAACGAACGGTCCTGGGCCGCCCTGTTCCAGCGATTGCCCGCGACCTTCACCAGATCGTCGGTCCATCTTGTGGGAGGCCTGCCTACGCTTCGTTTTCCGGTACTAGGCGAACATCATAAATGATTATAGCATATCCCCCTTATGATGTTCGCCTTTAGAAACTCAAAATAGGAAGTGAAAAATAAGTGCTAAGTATTCTGACTGCTGTCAACAATTCGTTACAAGGTGTTCAATTAATCAAATGAGAACCAAATAAGAGCTATTCATTATTTTATACACTTTTAAAATACAAATCATAATTTTATGATCGATTAATAATGAATATAAATATTTAATATCAATAAATAATCAATCAACAACTTAAGTATAACAATTGACTTCATTTTCAATAAATTGGCTAAATATATTATTTTATTTACAATATTCGTTTGAAATTAAAGCATGATTTTACATAAAGCTTACAAACGTATAGTCGGTATTTACAAATTTATTGTGTGCATTCATTTTAATTGTAACTATTTTCTATTTGAACTGTACCTATTCTCTATTTATTGTATGTATTTTCTATTTTAACTGTACCTATATTCTACTTTAACTATACTTTTTTTTCTATTTTAACTGTACCTTTTTTGCTAAGGTACATCATCGTCATCATCACTACAGACGAAAGCTACTGCTGGAAAAAAATCTATCCCAAATATAGCCACAGCTATATTGTGCTGTATATTTTTTTTATGTCATGGAAGTGGCAAACAAGCATCATTGATGTTAAGTAATGACTGCAGCCTATAGACATTTACACAAAGACCAAAGTCAAAATGCAGATGCGTTACCACTCCTGAGGCCTAGCTGTTATGCCTTTGTGAAATTACAGGGCCGTACATTACCACCTGACCGGAACACGATAGTGCTGAACACTACCATTTAGCGGCAAGTATATTAGGTAATGCGGTGGTGCCTACGCCCGCGAGCTCCATCACAAGAGCTCTACCACCAATTTTGCATAAATCAACTCCTAAAGGGTTTAAATAATGATGAAATGAAAGTTTATATGGAAATCTATCATTTTTGTTATGAATGCACAGAGAAAAGTCGCAGGCAAATACTTGTACGCAACAAACAATATATTGTGTTTTTTATATACACAAAGTGAAGCTTTGTGAGAACGTCTTTATTTCCATAATAGAGATTTTAGGATAAGACCTCAGAATGTACGAGCACGGCAAGATGGCTTATCGTTAGTTATTTTTGCGCATGAACGAATTCTTGTTCAGGATACAAGTAAACATACCCTTCGTATTTCAAAACTAAGATAAGTTAAAAATATGTTTATATGTTTTGGGTGAATATTCTTATTGCGTGAAAATCAGGACTGAATCAATCCATTTTCTTTACGATTTTTACTCATCTTATTTTACAAGTAAGATGGGTCTCCTTACTATCTTTATAACATTCGATAGATACTTCGATCGATTTATATATATCGAATAGCCATCCCATCCCAATTACAAATGCACAGATAAATATGCTCTCTTTTGTTATTTAGTACAGGTTAGGTTCCCTAGAACATTTTTTTCCTTTTATTACTAACAAGCTGATTTTTTGTGAGTAGCTTCATTTCAACTAGACTTCATTTTCCTTACAACAATTTTGGTAAATGGTAGCTGATAGGGGGGGGGGGGGTAACAGGGACGAAAGATGTTGATTAGACGAATAAAAAAAATATTACGAACCGGATATTTCTTTGTTAATTCTCACTACATATAACGAAATTAAAAGGAAAACTGTCACACCTATGTAAGTTGACTTTACAAGTTCGCGAGTAATAGTCAACCAAACGTAATACTCGAATTTTTTAAACAACTTCATAGAAAATATTTATATTTTTTTCATTACATTAACCAAACCAAAAAACTACGGAACCCTACGCTGCGCGTGGCCCGACTCGCACTTGACCGGTTTTCTTTTATGTAATAGAAGTGGTAAACAAGCATGCAGTTCACATTGATGTTAAGTGATGACTGCAGCCTATCGACACCCACGCAAAGACCAAGGTCAAAATGGAGATACGTTACCACTCCTGAGGCCTGAGGTATTATACCTCTGTGCCGGAAATTACAGACCCGTACACGCCGTACTATTACCACCTGACCGGAACACGATAGAGTGCTGAACACTGCCATTTAGGGGCAAGTATATTTGGTAATGCGGTGGTGCCTGCGCCCACGAGCTCCGTCACTGGAGCTCTACCACCCATCCTTCTAGATGAAATACAACTCTAATGCCTAGAGTTGTATTTCATCTAGAAGGGATGACGATGATGTATTCTTGAATGCAAGCATTTATCTCAGTCTATCCCATCTGAGATCACTTCTAAACCATAAATAACGATATCCCACACGATATAGAAAACGAAAAATAAAAAAAATATTCGCACGTTACATATAGGGGAGGAACCCTAAATATTTTTTTATGTTTTTATTCTACCACTTTGTCGGTGTGATTAAGGTGTATACTTGTGCCAAATTTCAAGTGTCTAGTAATAGTTTTTGCACTAAACCGCGGACGGTTAGACAGACAGACAGACAGACGGACATGGCGAAACTATAAGGGTTCCTTGTTTACAACGGAACCTTAAAAGGCATATCAAATATCTAAATTTAAAAATGTACGTAGATTTAAAGTCACGCATATAAACAACTATAAACGGCTCTGTAATTTCCGGCACAGAGGCATAACACACATACCTCAGGAGTGGTAACGCATCTGCATTTTGACCTTGGTCTTTGTGTGGGCAGTCATCACTTAACATCAACGTGAACTAACATCAATGTGAACTGCATGCTTGATTCCATTACGTAAAAAAAAACTTAGTTGATATAAAAAGCAAAACCAAAGACCGAAAAAAATAGGCAAAATATTAAAAGGGTACAAAACAGAAAATATTGTTAAACTTCATACATAACCTTATGAAAAGGATCGGAATAAAATTTTACGCATCAAACGAACCTCATATATCCACCAGTTAACTAGGATAGTAACTGAAACGTTTTATTTCGCAGTAAAAACCCCCATTTCCGTCACTCAGGCCCTTACAAATTTCGCCACAAAGGACCTCCGTCCTTTCACTTCTTTCAGACCTCAAGGGTTCCAGTGTAGTGAGTTTAAATTAACTAGAGTATTCTTTATCCTTCAAGTTGACAAGACATTTATTTATACTTGCCTGAGCTAATAATGTTTTTATAAAGTTTTTGATAAGGTATTGTCATGTTGGGGTAGGCAGAGAGCGTGGAGCGCCAAATAACTTGTTATTACTCACTTCCTCTTTAGCTGCATAGGATATCGGATATATTTCCTGGTGGTAGAGGTACAGTGACGAAGCTCACGGGAGTAGGCAGCACCGCATTACCTAATATACTTGCCGCTAAATTGTAGTGTTTAGCACTATCGTGTTCCAGCCAGGTGGTAATATATATATATATATATATATATATATATATATATATATATGACCTCTGGTCATTGTGCGGGTGTTTATAGGCTGCAGTCATCACTTGGCATCAGTGTGACCTGCATGCAACTCTACCTCTACCTATACCGTATTTAAAAACTATTTTTATTCTTTCCTACTTCCAAACCACTGTACCAATCAATCTTAGATATCTTACTTCATTTTTAATCCAGTAAAAAACATCTGTATCCATATGAAAATTCCAAAAAAATTGTGACGCATGTTTCTGGAACCATCCACGTACTATTTCTACGTACTATTTCTATTCCCATCACAGGGGAATACTGTCGTCATCTTTTCCCCGTTAAAATCATGTTGCCGTACTTTCGTATTCACATCAGTCTTATGTATTTGTGACGTGACTTGTCCCCATATCATCCTATGGTTTTAATGAGTGTATTCATGTTAGGATAAAGGTACGATTTCGAACTCCGCTGCCCGCAACAGTGCTGCCCCTGCAGTGCTGCCATATTTCTCGATTTCCTATTGCGTTGCTGCCGCGACATTGTCGCCTGGAATGTAATCTATACAAATAAATATAATTGGAGTGTCTGTTTGTAATATTAAAATAACCGCTTTTAACTAAATGCATATGTATGTATACACGGTACATATACCAAAACAACATTTTTTTCAATTTTTGTCTGTCTGTCTGTCTGTCTGTTTGTTCCCGCTTATCTCGGGAACGGCTCTACCGATTTTGACGGGACTTTCACTGGCAGATAGCTTATGTAATAAGGAGTAACTTAGGCTATTGTTATACTAGCTGTGCCCCTGACTTTGTCCGGGTAGATACTGAACAATCATAAATTGTCACGCGGATGGAGTCGCGGGCACAGCTAGTTGTTGTTATATAAGACAAATGAAACAAAATTCACGCAGCGCCTAAATTGAATCGCAATAAGACGTCATGGTACGAGCGCAGTGCAAAAGATTTATCAGTATGGATTGGTCAGCACTCTGATGGATCTTACTCATTAAGTATAATGACCGTGTTTGTTGGTGATCAACCTTAATGATAGTATCGGACATTAAGGATCCATTAGGTTTTAAGCGATAAACTATCGTACAACATATTTTAGGGTCAAAATAGGATATGTAGCTTAATTTTTACGTAACTTCACGCCTGTAATCCCCGAAGGGGTAGGCAGAAGTAAATGCATGCATTCAAGCATACATGCAAACACCCACGATTCGCCGGTTACGTTTTGGCCCATGTAACAAGTGGCGAGCCTGTTGACATCTCCGGGCACATTACCAAACTTTGAGGTACTGGGAAATTTCCAGAAAATGGAAAAATCCCAATAGAACCAGAGATAAAGGCTTTTTTCACCACTATCTCTGATAACCCCCTACCCGGGAATCGAACCCAGGACCTCAGCGTAGTAGTAGTGGCCTGCTACCACTAGGCTACCGAGGCAGTTAATTTTTACTGAACAATATAAGCTACTCGATGGAACAATTCGAATTCATTTCTAATCTAACTTATAACTCTTGAAGTCATAATACATCATATTCAATGGAATGGTATTATTTCAATGGAATTGTAGTAAAAACCTTATTAGGCGTGGCCTTTGTTACTTACAAATGTGATACAACAGTATATTAATATTATATAAAATCATATAGGTATTATTGCATGTGTAACAATAATCTTTGTTCAAATAAGCGTTTTGGTTCATGCCCTATTTAGTGCCTGGCCGGGGCCGGTCAAGTGGGATATTCTTTTCAGTTTGTTTTAACCTTTGAAGTCTTATAAAATATTGCTTAGAAAGATATACAGTACAATTACATGCTTACAATTACAATTATATACACTCTACATGCTTACTACTATATTTTATTGATGATAGCAACTTTGGATGAAATGATAAGAAATAAACATTTATTTGACACACAGCAAGACACAGACATAAAACGTAACAGGTAACAGAGAAAAGACAACACATTTTCTAAAAATTAATACAATACATACACGTAATATGTGTCTCACGGCTGCCAAAAAGGTGTCCTGTTCAGCAAATGTCAGGTACCTTCATATAAAAGGTACCTGACGCTGGTTTTCAACAGGACCCTTAGTGAGTGAACCACGGATGTCAAATTTATAATAAAGGATAATTGTACTAATACTTATACAAGGTACATACATACGGATATAAAACAGATAATAAGCCATTAAAATAACATACTTAATAAAACGATAAATGTAATACATACTAGTAGGTACAAACAAAAATAAATAGATTAATATCAAAGTAAATAAAATGTAAGTAGATAAAAAACATCTTATTAAATATCATAATAATAATATGCAATCAAAGAATTATAACGCAATTGTGTGGTGGCGCGTCGATCGCCGGGAGAAAACTTATTAAAGACTTATTTTACATCTACGTGAATGTTATAAAAATCAACAAATCCCACAGTGGATCCCCTATCAAACTTGCCCCAATGGCTATTCTATCCTATACAAAGTTACAAGAGAGATATTATCCCTTATCTTATGTCTCAGCTCATAAGATTCCGATTATGTGCTCTGTTACCGCGACTGACATAGCGTAACATTTATATGACTTTGATGGATTTTTATGCATGATAAAATTGTTACCAGTCTGTGCATGATGTCAGTATTTCTTGTTACGATACTGTTTAGGGTTCCGTACCCAAAGGATAACAGCGGGACGGTTCCAGTTTTTTTCATTCAATATACCACAGTTTGCCATTTTAATAATAATACGACAGATGACGTGGAAATTTGTCACTAAATATCTGTCAAATACATTTAGAAACGAAACCGGCAGTTGGTTCTCGGTGTCTTCTCTAGGTATTAACCTCATTGATCTTATAGAAGTAACACACGTCCTGATTCTGTACGGCCGACCGGATCCGCCGACCAAATCCGCTCTCGCTACACACGACCGGATTCAATACGACGGACCGAATCAGCCGACCAAATCCGCGCGAGCAAACCGCATCAAACTTGATTAATAATAATTATGTCCACCGGACTCCTCTACACGCAGTCAGATTTGGTTCGGAGCGTACCGAATCCGTTGTCCGCTCCGTACCAAATCCGGATGTGTGTTACTGATCTCCTGACTTCTATCAAAACAGATATTAAACGATTAGATCTAAAGTTGCACGAGTCATGGGGGCCTAATATACTTGACCAAATAGGTCAAGCACTGTCCGTAAGGGCCAAGTGTCTTCAGAATCAGATTGCAAGTATAAAGAGAGTGATGAATGTAGAATAAACACGGATGTCTGTAAAGATATTCTCAGCTCCATGCCTCAAAGATTTTATACATAAATGAATATAAGTTAAGGTGCGCCTTTAATTAAATTAACTTTTTTACATAATCGCGTATACACACACTATATAATTCCACAGTGTCACTATGACTTTTGACTTTTAGTAAAACAAAATGTTCCGAGCATAAATTTTACCGTGTGACATATCGTGAGGTTAGAGCTGATATTATTTCATAGAGAACTCCCAAATTTAGCTAACGAACCAATTTCACAGTCAGACTAATTCAAAACTTCTACTGGTTGTTAAATTCATCAAATCACAGAACTTTTCAGCTGTCGTAGCAGCAGTCGGTTTTCGTAGCTTTTGGCGATTAATTTAAAACCAAAACTCAGTTCTTTAGGGTTAGTCGATGTGATTAAATTATTATAATCAACTAGCTGCTGCTCGCGGCTTCGCCCGCGTGTATGTCGTTTTATAAATAACTATTGCTATAAACCTCACGGAGCCCGAGACCTTTCCAACGAATGCGAAATCGTGAAAATCGGTTGGTGCGTTCTGGAGTTATAGCGTCAGGACGGAAAACCCGACTTATTTTTATATTATAGACTAGCTGTTGCCCGCGGCTTCGCCCGCGTGGATTGGGTTGGTTGTTTTATAAACCTGAATTTTGCTATAAACCTCACGGAGCCCGAGACCTTTCCAACGAATGCAAAACCGTTGAAATCGGTTAGTGCGTTCTGGAGTTATAGCGTCAGGAAGGAAAACCCGACTTATTTTTATATTATAGATATAGGCAGAAATTTAACAATAAGGTCGGTTGGATGCTTATATTCTTGCGCCTTTATATGTTAAGGCCTAGCTTTTGAACATCACAGCTGCCAGCCCTGGGTGTCTCTGTAGAGACATCGTCTTTTACTGGTGGTAGAGTTCCAGTGTAAGAGCTCGAGGGCGTAGGCACCACCGCATTACCTAATTTATCTGCCGCTAAATGGTAGTGTTCTGCACTATCGTGGTCCGTTTAGATTTTTTTTTATGCAATGGAAGTGGCAAACAAGCTTGCAGTTCACATTGATGTTAAGTGATGACTGCAGCCTATAGACACTAACAGAAAGACCAAGGTCAAAATGCGATGCGTTACCACTCCTGAGGACTAAGGTGTTATGCCTCTGTGCCGGAAATTACAGGGCCATACATTATTAGATGGTAATGTATGGCCCCGTAATGACTTCACAGAGACGTAACTAAACATACGTCTCTGGTTTTGTCTATAGGCGGCAGTCATCACTTAACATCAGTGTGAACTGCATGTTTGTTTGCTACCTTACATAAAAAAAAAATCGTCCGTGGATATGTCGGCTATGAATCGCTGGTAAAGGTTCATCGCATAATACGACTTATCTTTTCGACAACAAAAGACGCAAATTCATATGTGTTTGTGTATTTGTGATTTTTTTCGACATATATTCGACCCTTGTGGAAGTACTTTATGTGACAGCGCGAGAGTATATACACATGTAGCGTCCCTAACAAGAAAACATCCCACGTATAAATATTTACACCCCAAGTAGTACTCGTAGTAGTCCCTAGTGCGGCACTGTGAGTGTTTTTTTTTTTTTTTATTTTATGTCATTAAGTAGACAGACAAGCAGACGGGGGAGTGTAAGTTCTATTTTTCTTTAAATGGTTGTAATTTGCTCGAAATTTATTGCACTAAAATTCATCCTAATCTATACTTTTGGTAGAGCTCCACTGATGGAGCTCGCGGGCGTAGGCACCACCGCATTAACTATTATACTTGCCGCTAAAAGGTAGTGTTCCGGTCAGGTGGCAATGTACGGCCCGCATTGCTCTATGATAATTCTATACTAAACTATTCTATAACATAAAACTGACTAGTTTTTTTGTTTGCTTGAAAGCCCTAATCACAGGAACTGCTGGCCCCATTTCAAAAATTCATTGTTAGATAGCCCATTTATTGAGAAAGGCATATATCATCTATATAACATCACGCTAAGATGAATAAGAGAGGGTAGGTAACATGGGCGAGGGCCGCTAGTGAGTTATAAAGGGACGCCCTTATTTAATCATGTTTATTAAAAAAAGGAATCATCCTTTAACATGTTTATTTCGGTTACATCACACCGCGGACACTCCGCCAAAATTCCATACAAACGCTTAATTTGGTCTCTATTATACAGACATCAATCAGTGACGTGTATTTACACGTGCACCTGTGTGCGTAGCACGTAGAAAATACCAACCGTCGGAGGTCAAAGGAGGTTGGGTGATGCGCGGAAATCGGGCGGGACGACAAAGTGTTCATTCTATACCTAATATATAGTGTAACCAGAGAATATGTAAAAATACTACTTTTACATATTCTCTGGTTACACTACCAAAAAAAACACATTCTCTGCTTTTTAAATCATAATAATATTGCATGTGAATCAAAGCTACTATGCTGCCAATGAATATAAAGAAAAATATGTGTAAAAACTATGAAAAAAGCCGGACATACGCCATAAAAAAGAAGAACCCTCCCAAACTGGCATTCATGATGATATCATTAAAATTAATGAATAGGTTGTTAGAACCAAGTTTTTATATCCTGTTCCGGAGTAATGAAAGGTGACGGTAAAAGTTTGAGAGCCTCTTCATTTGATATTCACATGTAACGAAATAATTTGTAAGCACCATAGCATGGAGATTGTGTTCGTCGTTGCTGAATGCATTTGTCTCTTGGATTTTTTTATTTTTATGCAGAATTGAAGAACTTTTTTTTATGTTATAAAAGTGGCAAATAAGCATGCAGTTCACATTGATGTTCAGTGATCACTGCAGCCTATAAACACCCTGCTATTGCTGTAGACTTATTCAATTTAATTCTAAGTGTCGGTGAATAATATTTTTTTGTAGTTTTGTGTAACAGGGTTTTTCGGTAACCTATTGTGACTCATACATAGATTTGAACCGTCTATTACCGCTATAAAAATATCTATGAGTTATTTTCAAACACAGGTATTAGAAATTTATACTTATGTTAGAGATTACACTAAACTCCTTTGGAAATAACTTTTTCATTACATATAAATGAAATTACAATTAAAATTAAATGAATTCAATTAAATTTATTTTTAATAAAAATACAATTATAAAAAATAAAATAAAACCAAATGAAAAATAAAGTCATTCTCATCATTAAAATATAAATATGTTATTGATTATTAATTTTCTAATTAAATGAAATAAAACACAGAAATATAAATTAAATAGGTAATTTACTTAATTCTAAATGCAAATTACAGGCATGGTCTTGTTGGTACCATTACACATTTATTTGATTTACTTACTCAACTGAATAAAACTCACTTATGTTCCAATCCGTTTATCGACTTATAAAGTTTAAGCTTGCGCTAAATGTAACAAAGAATTAAAAATTTGCTTTCAAAATAACTAATATATCAAAGTCATAAAATAACGTATTGTAGGCATAAAATAACGTATTGTCATAGTGAGACTATTTAAAATATATGGAAGAATATTGATAGCAACTGCGGAGCATCTTGGCTCATTTCCAAGAAAGTTATGTATCGGCTTCTTAAACAATATACTCTGGCAATAAACTTTGAAGATACCGTCTTCATTCCACTTCAATAATATAGAGTAGGTCCTTGAAAGAAAATAGCTTACTGGTGGTGGAGCTCCAGTGACGGAGCTCGCGGGCGTAGGCACCACCGCATTACCTAATTTACTTGCCGCTAAATGGTAGTGTTCAGCACTATCGTGTTTCGGTCAGTCGGTAATCTACGGCCCTGTAATTTCCGGCACAGAGACATAACACCTTAGGCTTCAGGAGTGGTAACGCATCTGCATTTTGACCTTGGTCTTCGTGTGGGTGTCTATAGGCTGCAGTCATCACTTAACATCAATGTAAACTTCACGCTTGTTTGCCACTTCCATTACATAAAAAAAGCTATTAGAGAAGTTGTTAACAAAAACTGATATTATTTTATAGTACGTTGCATAGTTTCCCTGTGAGGTCGAATCAGAAATGAGGAGATCTGCATGAGAACTAAAGCACGGTTGCTTTAGTATAGGTATAGCCTAACAAATAGCGAGACGCAAGTGGCAGTGGGCAGATCACATAGCTCGAAGAACCAATGGTCGTGAGGTCGGGGTGAAGAATTGTCAAATGGCGACTTCGTAGGGGAAGAAGAAGCGTAGGCAGACGTTCAATCACTGGATGAGGCGGCCCAGAAACGGAGGAAGGCTCCGTATGCTGTAGCAAACTTTGGGAGAGACTTATGTCGGAGAATATGTAATAATACAACGTATAGAATGGACACTTCGACGCCCCGCCCGATTTCCCTGCATCACCCAACCTCCTCCCCTCTTATCGGTGACGGTTGGTATTTTGTACATGCTACGCACACAGGTGCACGTGAAAGTACACGTCACTGATTGATGTCTGTGTAATAGAGACCAAATTAAGCGTTTGTATGGCATTTTAGCGGAGAAAGAGGGGAGGAGGTTGGGTGCGGCGAGGAGATCGGGCCGGACGTCGAAGTGTCCATTCTACGTAGTATTATTACATATTCTCTGACGCTACTCGAGTTATTAATTACCTAAATATTGTAGTTTACGGTCAAACAACTACCAAACACAAATATAAAGTTCATAAACAAATTGTTAGAGAATTATAATACGGGATAAGAATACCCTAGAGGTATTTTTCTTTGTAGAAAAGGTTCACTATCATTTAAACTTCTACATTTCATCAATTTCGACCACTAAGTGATATAACCCATTCCAAATGAATTCAATTATTACGTTGATTAGTTTCAAACTCATTTATTTGACTCATTTATCTAGATTCGTATCAGTAAATCCAGACTTGTAAACTTGTTATTGCTCGTATATATTTTATTGGGTGGTCCAATTCAGTTCCAGACTAATTTGCTGGCAAATGTAGCTATCTGCTATTACTGGAGTTTATTTGATTTCATCAAATAAAAAATATGATTTAATTTATCCGCGTACAAATGTATTATTGTGAGTATTCAACACACGTGTATTCGGTATTAGTTCTTTTAGAGGAAAATATTGTATTACTTCTACAACAATTATTTTAAGAGTTTCAATAAATTTCTTGTGGGTTCTGTTCGAACTTTCAGTATGGTGTGTATAGGCATAGTGTGTGAATTCAGCAATCGAACCGAACTTCGGTCCCACGCCCGATTTAAATTACGCTGTACACTATAGCGCAGCATAATTTCGACATAGTGTGTCGTCAGTAATTCAAATAGCATTGCAAGCGTAATAGTACCGAACTTCCGTCGCGTAGCTTCGGCATAGTGTGTTAAACAGCTGCATAAAATCTGCCCTAACATACAATAATAATAATAATGTCCTCCAGACCGATTTTTCGGTCACGGCGGCCACAACGGAGACGACTGCGCGGGAGATATTGCTCAATAATCAATTCTCAATCATTTATTGCATTCCATAATGCACTCGTATAATACTGACTTAGGTGGCATTTAGTCTAATATATGTATCAATTATAGACCCTGTTGGGCACAGCAAGAGTTAGGGATTAAGAGGGCTTTTTATACAAATATAAAGGGGAAAATTTTACATAGTAACTATTCTATAAAAAGTATTTAGACATATTATTATAGATCTATTTACATATTTTTATCTATATTTTAAAGAAAAATGGAAAGAAAAATTTGACTTCAGGCAAACTCGAACTCGCGGCCACTGGGAATCTAGTCCAGCCGCTCTTCCAACTGCAAAGTATAGTATATCGGTTGAATAACTAGTATAGTTTGGCAATAGATGGCGCTGCTGCCACCACAAGGCAATGCAATAAATGTGAAGGAAAGATTTCACAAATCGGGCAGGACTTCGGTAGCTCAGTTGGAAGAGAGGCTGGACTAGATTCCCAGTGGCCGCGAGTTCGAGTCTCGTCTGAAGTCAAATTTTTCTTTCCATTTTTTTTTTAAATATATATCACAAGCATGTGTTAATGCAAAATAATATTTTTATCTATCTATCATATTATAGTACACAAGTGTATGCGCAAATACAGGTGCACTCTCTATTCTATTCCCTCACTCTCATAGCCAGATATAGCCAAATGGGACGGTAAGGGATCGAATCCAGGACCTCAGGCTTCACCATCGCGATTGTGACCACTGAGCAGAATAGTTTTGTACGCCGTTAGGCCATATTCGCCTCACGACAAACCAGCCCCAACAATGGAAGAGAAGGGGTTGAGTGATGCGAGCAAATCGGGCGGGACGTCGAAGCGTCCATTCTATACGTAGTATTATTACATATTCTCTGACGTAGCAATCAATTAAAAATAAAGAACAAAATCTTAATAAAATATTATTATTCATCTTTTCATCGAACAAACGAACAAAATAATCAGATGTATTATTCCAGCAACATTATTAAATATTCTGTAAGACAAGTAAAATAAGTTAGTATCCACATTACATAGAGATGATAGTCCCCTAAAGTATTCTCTTTGGGCACGTAACAAAGCTCTAATTATTATTATTTTTTTGTTTTTATGTCTGAAGATTGACAGACAAGCAAACGGACCACCTGATGGAAAGTGGTCACCGTCGCCTATGAACATTTGCAACACCAGGGGAGTTGCCAACGCGCTGCCAGCCCTGAAGGACTCTTTTGACGCCATTTTTGAAGAACTCCATATTGGAGCACCTAGGGAACACCTCAGAGGGAAAATTTCGTTCCACAATTTACACGTTCTGGGCAGGAACGAACGTGAAAACCGCACCGTTGAGCACTGCCAAGTGTCCAGTCGGTGTGGGTGGAACTTCTCTCTTCGGCGGGTAGTACGGTGTAGGAAAAGAGACGGTGGCACCATGTCGAACAGTTCAGCAGAGCACTCACCATTGTAGAGACGGTACAACACGCACCGACTCCCAATGTCTCTGCGCAGGCTCAGATGTTCGAGCCTGTCGGTAAGTCCTGGATCGTTAACAATACGAACGGCGCGTTTTTGTAGGGAGTCAAGTGGACCAAGCTGGTATTTGGGGGCTCCCGCCCACAAATGCGAGCAGTATTCCAGATGAGGCCGCACTTGGGCCTTATAAAGCTGTAGTAGCTGCCCCGATGTGAAATACTGCCTCGCTTTGTTAAGCACCCCCAACTTTTTGGATGCCAACTTGGTCTTACACTCAATGTGACTCCCGAATTGCACTTCGTTCGATATGTCAACGCCCAGGATACCGATACTCTTATCAACGGAGAGCGGAATGCCCTGGAACTGTGGTGCTACAATGAATGGGGTTTTTTTTGCGGTGAACGTGCAGACTTGTGTCTTCGAGGGGTTCAACTGTACTAAATTAAGTCGACCCCAATCCGAGACCCGCTCCAGAGAGTGCTCGATTTCAGACACAAGTCTAATCCTACTTTCCTCGATAAGTGTCCGAGAGGCATTTGCACGGCTAGTGTAGTGTGCATCTCCCGTACTATCATCGGCATAGCAATTTCATTAGCCTTTATGTATTTCTTGGAGAGTCCTAACCTTTTGTTATAATTTTGAAATAATTAACCAAATTTACGGTACCAGTACTTAACAAACAACGCTTTAGACTACTGGGATTATTAAAACTAAAACAATGAAACAGCACTATATATTTCCACGGATTCCGACCAATATCTAAAACCTTGATTTATTCATACATTTTGTAAGCTCTTAACACAATGTTATGAATAACGTAAAAGTATTCATTGTTGTATATTTACTTGACCAAGCAACGTTTCATGAATAAAACAAAATTACTATTGGAAAAGGTTTAGAACATTTCTATAAAAATAAATATTAGTGCGGAAAGACATGGATTGGTTACGTAACAATATACACACTTTATGCGTTTATAATGGAAGTGGCAAACAAGCATGAAGTTCACATTGATGTTAAGTGATGACTGCAGCCTATAGACCCATAAAGACCAAGGTCGAAATGCAGATGCGTTTCCACTCCTGAGGCAGAAAGTGTTATGCCTCTATGCCGGAAATTACAGGGCCGTACATTACCACCTGACCGGAACACGATAGTGCTGTACACTACCATTTATCGGCAAGCGAAGCCACATTTTTTAAGTAATTAAATGGAGATTTTCAGACTATTAATAACACAGAAAGATTTTTTAAATATACAGTTTTTTTTTAAGCATTATAAGGCTTGAGTGAGTATCCTTGGCTTGCAAGTATTATCGTTAAAACACATTTTGCCTCATTATAATTTTGTCGGTTATTGCGAACGTGTTTAAATCTTTGTTATCAAAAGTATTCCAGTGATAAACGATTACATATTATTTGAACATTTACCCTCCCTTTATTTACACGGGCGTTCAGTTCTGAGCATAACGGTGTTTTGCTAGACCTAAGTGAACTTACTATTTCTTTATAAAGCGCTGTTACGATGTGGGCTTACTATGTTCTCAATTTAAAAACATTTTCAGTATGGTTGTGTCCACTAATCTGGAAAAACAAATTAAACGAAGATTATATGTATTTTAAATAAAAATTATTTTATCTCAATGATCAAGAATTACTTGATATAAGACTGAGCCATTTCGAGACTTGGCATACTTTAGTGAATTTCACGATGAAATAAAATATCAAAGCTTTGATTTTCACTTCAACATTTTCAATTATTTAATGAGATGATGCGCGTGAATAATCCAGACAAAACATTAGCGATTCAAGTAAGATTTGCAAATAATTTTATCTTATAACTAGAATACAATAGAATAGAATAGAATAGAATAGAATAGAATAGAATAGAATAGAATAGAATAGAATAGAATAGAATAGAATAGAATAGAATAGAATAGAATTTATTTTATATAATTACGAAAACATTTTATGAAATGTGAACGATACATCTCCGGTTTTTACATACAAACGGTCACTGGCCTTTTTTGTTCTGAATCAATCGCTTGAATGTTCTTTTACTGACGATAGTGCAACATCATGGGGACAATTGACAAAGTTAACTTCAGTCCATTTTGACGTGACGACATTAAGATTCGATTAACTGTCAGCTCGCTCGCTTCCGTTCTATGGTCGGTCAGTTAAAAATATGTGGCTACGAAAAAAGCTATTTACTTTAAGTACTTCATTAAAAATACTATAAGTATTAATAGGTTTTGAGAAACTCAAAAAAAAAATTTTACGAATTAGTAGTTTCAATGGTCTGAAATCATATGTAGGGACACATGATTTCAGCGTGCAGTTCACATTGCTGTTAAGTGATGACTGCAGCCTATAGACACCCACACAAAGACCGAGGTCAAAATGCAGATGCGTTACCACTCCTGAGGCCTATGGTGTTATGCCTCTGTGCCGGAAATTACAAAGCCGTACATTACCACCTGACCGGAACACGATAGTGCTGAACACTACCACTTAGCGGCAAGTATATTAGGTAATGCGTAAGTGCCTACGCCCGTGAGCTCCGTCACTGGAGCTCTACCACCAGTATTTTGTGATAGGATCTATAATAGAAGGTATTATTAGCATAAAATAAGTATTATTAACGTATTTTAGAAAAGTCTTATCTATGACATACGTATACATTTTATAAATTCACTCGCCTAAATTTTGTCAAAACCTATAAGGTCCTTTTTAAATTTAACAAATCGCTAATTTCCTAGCCCACTTACAAAGTGGCCAGACCTCGCGCGTCGAGAGGTTTTCTAAGTGAAAACAAATGCTCACTTGCCACCCGTCGGCGAAAGCGAGCAATTTATTCAAATAAAACAAAATAAGCACTTCGCTTTAACCCTGAAAGGATATTTAAATGGAAGGACATTTCTAGTTCTATTTAACTTTTGCTTGGTGATCGAATAATATAAACTTATATTGGAAACGAGAAAGTACCTCGTGTTAGTTGGCTCGGTGGCTGCTGTTGATTTGAGCTTTTCGGTTCAAAGTAAATCAATATGTGACATTTTTCACAGTGGTTCTCACAGAGTTTTGAAAATGTGACTGATTCATATCAACAGATTTATGTATGTTGTATGTTAAAGTATATGAATGTCAATGTATGGCACATTGTTAATCATACACTTTTATTCTATGACAGCGTAAATTGTTAACGTTATCATAGAATGTTATTAACGATACATTACATAGGCTTAAGGCAAATGTAAGATAACTTGAGATTTACTTTAAACCGTAAAATATAACGCATAAAGTTCAGAAGCGCGTAACACTGTAAACCTAAGTTTATTAGAAATAGCTTCTTACAATTTAATCCAAACGATTCGTAGTAACTTGGGTAATATAGATAGACGCCACTTAGCCCAGACATAGGCCTTATCTTATTTACTTTATTTGATGCCTATTTTATTAAGATCTCCAAGAAATTTGTTTTATCTTGTTTCATAGCGAATAGTGTTCACTGAAACGAGTAATTAAATTGCTATAATCTAAAAAGGTTGCTTGTTACTTGACTCAAAATATTAAATCACTGCATATTTAACCTTTCAAATGAAAATAGTTGATTTATTCACTGATTGATATAATTCTTTACTGTTCTATTTTATTTATACTTAATGTTTTATTTTAATTCATTTGGAAAAAAATAAACAAAAATATGGAACACTTGTGGCAGTGACTACCAAAAACACTGCATTAAGGCCCGGTATCCACCAAAGCGGAGAGTAGAGGAGACGGGAGGAAAAGTCTTTGAATAAACCAATCCGATTTCGTTATTTCTACATCTTTTGTCTGCTTAGCTCGAGTGGAAATAGATGAAGCGGAGAGGAGAGGAGATGTCTCATTTTTCTATAGAATATGGTGCGGGCGTGCGAGCAAGCGACGCGGTAGATCAGGGAAGTGTCTAGTCGGGCGACCAAGCTGCGCGGTGGGCGCCGGCGCCGCCCGTCCGGCCCAACCAGACTGTTCGCGATCTCTCACATCACATCTCTGCTACACTAAGGCTCGTGTATTCGAATGCAGTTGGCCATTTTCTTATAAACGCGCAGTGACTGTGTTTGAAATGAACTAAATTAAACTCACAGTAAAATTCTGTGTCACAAAACAACGTTTTTGAAATATGATGGTAGCAAAATAATATGCATGCATGCAATGCATCATATGGATGGTAAGTGAGTACTGCAGCCTAACCGGAGCTCAAAATGCAGATGCGTTGCCATCCTTGAAGTCTAAGTTAATTTGCCTGTGGCATAGTTATGACAGGTTCATACCTTATCATTTAACTGGAACATGATAGTGTTGAGCGTTACCATTTGCTGGCCGACAGATTAGGTAATGCGGTGGTGCCTGTGGTAGATTCGCTTCTGTGCGTCGACCCTGAATTTCTACCTCTACTAAAACTTACACTTTCGATTTATTCTCTCAGGTTAAGGGACTATAAACCAACAAAAAAAACAGCAAACTGTCTCATGCCGTACATGTTTACTTGTACACATAGTATATATACAAAGAAATAGAGATGCTAACATATGTGCCCAAAAAAGAAAAATAACGGCTTCGTCTCGCTTTTATTTACCTGAACCACATACATAATGAGAACTAGAGGCGCCTATCAAAAATTAGGTGCTCCTTACCCCAGATCACGTCGCACCGATCGCGATTCGAGATAAATATGAGGTAGCGATGCTAATGTGAGCATCAATCATGGTTAACGCTACACGACTCGCGTTCACGAGTTTGCACCTACCTAAGTTATGGACCGATGTCGTATAAATTATGGCTTACATTTATCATTTAATGTAAGCAGGAATTATAAAGAAACGTGGGTGAATATTTCGTTGTCGTCGGGAGATGATGTTATTTGAATGAGAATTTTATTAGTGTGCCAAGTTGATAAATGAAATTATGAACACAAGTGAACAGTTTGGAACGTATTAGCAGTTGAATCTCTTCCTTTTTGTTTGATAAATTTATAATTTTAAGAGCTTAAAGGTGTGGTTTGGGGATTATCGTCAAGAACGAAATTCTTCACTGATAAAATGTAAATAATTATCACATAAATAATTTTAAGGAAATATATTTAATGCATCAGTCCATTTCATTTTGAACCAGTCCTGATTTCTTTTGTTCAAATCGGAACCGACTGAAGCGGCTCGACTGGTTATCCTGAAGTCGCAGGTTCAATTCCTGCCCGAAGTCTTTCTTCTTTCCCGTTTTTCTTTATTTTCTAAATTTAACTCGCATGCGTTCGTAATTGCGAAAAATATTACAATCCAGTGGAAACTTTTAAGCACACTTACAAAATGCGAAGCTAAGGGCTTACTTTACTTAAAGCATAGTAGCTAGTGATGATGCCATACTGTACAACCATTTATATTTTCACTTAGCAAAACATTTTCCCTCCGACTCGTTGGAGCATGAAAACCGTTTATCTCTGCATTAAATAGCAGATAAAACTGTAAACTGGCTATGAATGCTTCATTTCTATTATTTTTTATTGTACCTACTCTACATCTAATTATGCTTTGAATATAGCAGAGGTTGCTGAAAAAGTTAACATTATTATATGAAACTGTTAAAATAATATTTCTAGGTATATACATAGAAATGATATTTTAACTGTATACTTTAAATCCTACTACTATTATAAAGGCGAAAGTTTGTAAGTATGGATGTATGGATGTTTGTTACTCTTTCACGTAAAAACTACTGAATGGATTTGAATGAAACTTTACCACAATATAGCTTATACATCAGAATAACACATAGGCTATAGCTTATACATCAGAATAACACATAGGCTACAATTTTTGAGGTTTTTAATGTGAGGTCGTAGAAAAAACACATTTTTTGCGCTTACATTGGAAACGCTGACTGAATCCTACAAGATAGATCAAAACAATTTACTACAGTATTGTACAACTTAAAAAGGTCTACAAAAAAGTCCGTGATGGTATATGTTTATCTCTTAGGAATAACCCACAATAACCATTTTTTATCCTTTACTTTGTACGAGAAATAATGGCTTATTTACGAAGCGATTTTAAGCAATACAGTATTAATCCTTATCCAATTAAGTATCTTAAATACATTGTGCTTTTAATAAAGATCAATATGGCTTTTTACAGCATGTAAATTAAATAAATATTTTCGAAGATATCACAGATTTAAAATGGAGAGTCATAGCAATTTCGGCGATAAATACCGTTTCGGTGATAAATACCGGCAGCGGCGCCAGGCGAACGGGGCGTGGGGGGAGCGGGGTAGGTGCGGTGGGGAAGAAGTGGCTCATCGCTGAGTGCGCGACCCGAACGCGGGCAGACGCGTGAGGGCAGACGTCGTTGACGGTTGTGTCCGTTTTGCGAATTTTCAAGGCACTAGCGATTTGATAAAAACGTATGGTCGCCTACTTTAAGTAATATAGGCCTAAGGTTAGTTATTGCCAGGTTTCTTTTTGGTTAGGAGTTACACGTACAAAAAGATACTTCATTTTTACGAATTACTTCATTGATAATTCAATTACTATATAGATAGGTTACTTACAGTTAATTATAACAAACTAGCTGCGCCCACGACTTCGCCCGGGAAGATACTGAACAATCATAAATTCTCACGCGGACGAAGTCGCGGGCACTTTTTGCCGGGTCAGCTAGTTTAAAAGAGTAATTAACTGCGATTCATGTAATCCCAAATGATAAATAAACTTATTGATTTTGATTTTTGATAATTTTGATCCAAAAATCGTAAATTACGCGGAGGAATGGGCGTGAAGTAAGGCTATAACAAATATAGATAGTAAGTAGAGATGAATATATAATATATACATCATACAGGAAAGAGGTCGTTCCTCTTCAGCTGTCCCCCATATTTCATTCAACGTGTTGTTACAACGAAACTTCTTCAAACTTTCGATTGGTCTCCACTTACCACAGAATTACGTTATAAATATTCTTATTGAACTCTTCAAACTTCATAAGTGTTATCGACGTCCCCTATATCACTCCTGAGCATAGAACAACACCAGAGGGGAGTAGCCATATGCAAGTTTTCCCCTCTGTCAAAGTGCAAGCCCAAATATGCCAATACCTGTCGCCTAGATATTTAAATGTGTGCGTGAAATTGTTTTTGTATTTTGTTAAAGTCAAAGTGTCAGTTTCGTAGTAATAGACGATTTTTGTAGAGTGCGTGTGTGTCGCACGCATTTCCCCCCGCAAAAAACGACAGACTGTTTTGCACCGGTAATAAACGCTATAGCTACTACCCTCCAGTCCGCCGCGACCGGTGGCCCGTGTTGCTCTATGCTTCTGAGTACACTTACCAATGATGAAAACTTGTAGTTCTAGAGGTGGTCAATAGTCAATACTTTTGTTCCATACTAGCTGATCCGGTGAATTTCGTATTGCTTTAGAATTAAATAATGTGTCAAAGGTATAATTTTGAAGAGGACGAACTATTTATACGGGAATATGAACTTGTTGTTCTTTCTGCTTTTCTTACAATTTCTTCATATTTTGTGACTTTATGTGGCAAAGAGCTTTTCTTGGACTTTTACAAATTTAAATAAGTATGAAATACTAAAATTAACCAAATCGGTCCAGTTCTCGAATTGTAGTGATAGTAACAAATGTCATTTATTTTTTTAAATACGGCCTAGTTGGTGAACATTATATATATGTTACCATTGAAACCGGAATTCAAGATTTTACTTGGTTTAAACCAGCTCAAGCTCAGCCAAAGCGTGGTTTTAAATAATAAGGCCACTATGACTGATTTGACCTAAGTCCGTTTGAGATAATAATTCAACTTCTAACTAAACATTGATCAAGATTTTAAGGCTTAATCACTATGAATGGAATGTTGGTCTCGCACCTTACAAATTTGAATTTATTAACTCGTATTTGGTATAAACACAACTTAATTGGAATTAAAAAGAACATGATAAATGTTATTTTAATTTGATTAAAATTGTGCTCGGACAAAAATAATTTTTAATTTTCTATGTAGTAAAATTCAGATAAAAATATTGGAATAATTACTATAAAAAAGTTTTAAAATAAAGTCTGCATATAAAGTCAAAAAATGGTCGTGCTGTTAACACCTATATTGTCTGGAAGTCAGATATATCCCGTATCATTTTCATTCTTCGCTACGCATACTCGCACGCCAAGTGAAAAGACAGCCTGAGACATATTTTTAGCTTTACCCTTTGCCCGAATTCAGTTACAAACAGTATTATAAAGTAACAGAATGTTGCGTTGCCGAACAAAGCCTCTTTGAATAATTATGTTTAAAGTATTTGTACGAAGGACCAAGTGGAATTTGACTAAAATGGACCTAAATCAACAATGTCTAAGAGTATAAATAATGTTGCGTATAATTTAAATTAAAAGGTTATCAATCGTTCAACCTTTCAAAGCTATACCAACGATTAATCAAAATTTAGTGTTACAGTACAGGAGGGCGTAGGCACCACTGCATTACCTAACCTATCTGCCGCCAAATGGTAGTGTTGAGCACTATCGTGTTCCGGTTAGATATTAATGTATGGCCTCGTAATAACTTATTACTGAGACATAACAACTAACGTGTCAGGGGTGGTAACGCATTTTGACCTCTGGTCTGTATGTGGGTGTCTTTAGGCTGAGGTCATCACTTAACATCAATGTGGACTGCAAGCTTGTCTGCCACCTTCATCACATAAAAAAAAATCTTGTGAAGAAACCATGTAACAATCTCAATGAATTTGAATAACTTAAAATACATACACTAGCAAAATTTCACGCCAAGATTTTTCCCGCACCGATTTACGCCACTGTAATCCTTTGTATATTACGCAATTAACTTCTCGTCAACGCGCCTAAATTAATTAACATGTTTTGAGCAATATTCTAACCCTGTTTTAATCTATCAATCAAACAGAAATTATTTTAGCAGGTTCAAATCGAATATTGTGTATTGGGGTGAAATTTAATTAGTGTTAACTTCTGACAGTTGAATTTGCTACGGGTGAATTAAGTAACACTACAGTGAGTGGTGCAAATGAGAGATCAGTGAGAATCTTATTAATGTGAATTGTATGTAAAGATTTAGTTAATTTCTGAATAATAGAGGCCAGTATTTGAGTGTATATGTTACGGCTAATACCTGGAGAACAGCTACACTCAGTACTATCCGGCTAAATCTTATACTTAATAATAATAATAAGACTGATAGCAAAGAGCCTCGAACAAACATATCAAGAGGCTCAAGATAGGAAGTTGGATCAAGGGGCTGCTACAGAAGGCTGTAGTCCTCGGCACGGCACGTATAGTGAGGAGGTTTCGGTCTCTGTGACCCTAACCGCCGACAGCTTGGACCCTGTTCCCGCTGCCAGTGGCACAGTAGTTTTGTTTTTGTTTTATATATGTATATTTATGTTTTTTTAGTAACTTACATATTATGTATAAAATATTTAATATGTACCTGAATAATAATAATGGCAACAATAATGGAAATGGTGGAATGGAGGTGGTACAGCTCCAGTGAAGGAGCTCGCGGGCGTAGGCACTACCGCATTACCTAATATACTTGCCGCTAAATGGTAGTGTTCAGCACTATCGTGTTCCGGTCAGGTGGTAATGTACGGCTCTGTAATTTCCGGCACAGAGGCATAACACCTAATGCCTCAGGAGTGGCAGCGCATCTGCATTTTGACCTCTGGTTATTGTGTGGGTGTCTATAGGCTGCAGTTAACATTTAACATCAATGTGAACTGCACGCTTGTTTGCCACGTTTCATTACAATTTATTCATTACATTTAAAATTTTGGGACTTATCATCAAAATATCGCGACAAGTGAATTTGGCAGTCCTCTCGTGATGTTAACCTAACATTGCATAAAGAATTCTGAAGAGACCGAAATAGGTAGAAATCTGAAGGTGCAAGGAGGACTATACGGCGGATGCATTAACACCTCCCAGCCAAACTCTCTTAATTTTTGCTGAGTGGCTATAGATGTGTAAGGTCTAGCGTTATCATGATGAAACACCACAGCCCTTCTGTTGATCAATTCCGGCCGCTTTCTCTCATCTTCTGGCTTTAATCTCATCAGTTGTTCGCAGTAGAATTCAGAATCGATAGTCCTGCCTGGTGGTAATAGCTCATAATGAATAATGCCATCACCACACATCACCTTATTGCGAGTTAACCCGGGTTTCGCCACAGTCTGTGAAGCCTGACCGGCCCTTAACCACGACCTTTTTCGCACGTTCTGGTCGTACGTGATCCACTTTTCATCACCAGTTATCAGCTTCTTCAAAAATGATTCGGTTTCATTACGTCGTAATAAATAATCACAAATGAGTACACGGTTCATTAGGTTTCTTTCAGTGAGCTCGTGAGGTACCCAAATATCGAGCATTTTTTTTGTACCCAGCTTTTTTCAAATGCGCCAAAACTGTTTTGTGATCAATTCTCAGTTCTTCAGCTACGTCGTAACTACTGATATGTCGATCTTGCTCCACTTTTTCAAAAATGGCATCCATTTTATCCGTAATAGGGCGACCAGAGCGAGGTGCATCTTTGACATCAAAATTTCCGGTTTGAAAACGCTTAAACCAAATTTGTGCTAGTCTCACAGACACTGCACTAGGTCCATAAACATCGCAATTTTTTTTCGCGGCTTGCGTTGCATTTTTACCTTTTTTGTAGTAAAATTTTAAAATGTATCGAATTTTTCATGAGATTCACTCATCTTGACAGTACGAAAAACAAATGAAAATCACACATTTGCCTAATTTGAATTTGGAATTATGTTCTTTAAAATTTCAACTTTCAATGATACCAAAACCAGCCAGATACAAATACTACAGCCAAAGAGATTTTATTACAGGTTTGTACATACTATAATGCGAAAAGACTTTTTCCCCAACCTATTATACGAGTATCAACCACCAACAGAAACATGAATAAGATATCGAAACAAAATTGCAGTTATATTTCCAAACTTATAGCAAAAACTGAAAACTATCCCAGGTAATCCTATTTCGTACCGTAAACATCTCGTATTTGAACGATATCTGAATCGAATGGAGCGGATTCCGATCTCAATCTGACATGGATTGCAGAGTCAGAGATTACGTGTTAGTCCGCTTATTTACTCGTTGCTCAATCGAAATTCGATTTGATGTCAACTAACTTAGCAATTATTTGTGTAAAAACGTTTTAATGGGATAAAATTATATTTGCTACGTATAGGACTTTAAACACAAGCAAGCAATTCGAATATCTAAGTGATGGCGAGTCCAAGTACATAATAATTCTCATGATCACTACCTTCATTCGTTCGTTTAAACCTCTTCTCATTGCACTTCGCTATTTCAGCAATTAAACTTTGAAACATGCTACTCCTTGACATTCGACAATCTGCTAGTAAATCTTCAAGCGGAGCACTAAACATTTTCCTATAAGTCACTTACTTTATACAGTTGTTTAGGTAGGCGCTTGAAATATTCACAAAATATTCAGTTATATTATTATATCTTGAAAATAAAAATAAACTAATGACCCGGTTAGTCCAGCGGTGTGAGATGACCGTTTGATTCGAAGGGTCGCGGATTCGATCCCCGCACCGGGACAAATATTTGTATGGCCTACAGATATTTGTTTCGGGTCTGGGTGTTTGTGTATGTGTTGTATATGTACAACGGCACCCACGACACAGGTTTATACCTACTGTGGGGCTTTGATTGTAAACATAAGCGTATTGTAAGCGTATAAATGGGAATGACTCTTTTTTAATGGGAGATTTTTTGGCGTTTTTTGTAGATAAAGGTACGGAACCCTCTGTGCGCGAGTCCGATCCGCACTTGGCCTTTTTTACACACTGTATAATCTCAGTGATATTGGTTTTATACTGCTAGGCATGAATACTGCAATGAGGATAAACCTACGAAATGCACCTTAAAAATACGCAAAGGTAAACGAGAACAGGTTCATTAGCAGCCATGACCGATAGAAGTTAATGCAGTGACGTACAATTAGGCGTACAGCTGCACCTGTGTCGACCGCAGACAAATGGGTCGACCCGCGCCAACACTGACCGATCCCCCATTCCTACTGACCAATTCTACTAACTAATGACTGAGCAATACTCTGCACTAATTCAGGTACGTTTAAACTTGCTAAGGCAATTTATTTTTTTTACTTTCTTTATTTTCGTCAATCGACAACCCTCATCGAGAGAATCACTGATATACTGGGCTTCTTAGTGAATACTTCAAACCTATTTATTTGTTTATTAGAGCTACTGTAATCGTATAAGTATCATAGTGTGGCGTCCGAATTCGAGCCAGGCATCCGAATAAAATCGGCCATAGTTTTGATTGTGTGTCCGTATATAAAAAAAAATCGATCGTCCGAAAATAATCGGTATCCGGCTTTTGTCAGCCTTTTACATTTCGCAATCAAAATGTGGCCGAGCGCTGCTGTCGCGGGTGTCCGGCTTTTTACCCTATTGTCCTGCCGTTGGGCTGTCCGGCTATTGGGTTTGGCGACCTGGTAACCCTATGTCGATAGATTCCACCTACGCCGTCAACCAACAATGGAGCTCTCTATTCAGTGATACTGACAATAAACAAAATACGAGAACGCCTACGATACTAGCTAGTTCAACATTTCAATAATACTCTTTTAAATTTCTTTTGAATTATAAATAATAATGAATCGTGTACAATTAGTTAGGTATGCAATTGCAACTGTAAGGACCATAAAATATGCAAATTGGATCTCATCACGGTAGTCAACATTGAATCAAACATTTCTGCCAATTCCACGAACAAACGACTGTGCTCCACTCTAATTTAGGTGAGATTAAACTCACAAAATCCCACTTAAATTTTCATCGTGGAAAGTCGTTCTAAGCGATCGTCGATTCAGATGGTTTCTGAATGGAATGTAGTCTGACAAAATAACTACACACTCCTGATTACTAAATACAACTTCACGCTATTTCTCCGACGGAAAAATGACATTATACAACGTGTAACAGGATTAAATGTACTACCCGATACTAGTTTGTTCAGAATCGATTTCTATAATATTTTGTCCCAAAATTAATTACAATTAAGGAAATAATGGTCACCCATTTGATGAACAGTCAATACAAACGAAAATGAGACTAACGCAGGTTACGCTACATCACATTGCGACAGTGTACGTGTGTGAATTGGTTTGTGTTTTATGTGCAGTCGTAGGTAGAGGTAGGGTAAGTATGCATAGGGTGTGCATACTGTTCGTACACATATTGAGGACAAATTGTTTCTTAAATAAAAAATATTAAATACTTGAACATGTAATTTCAGTTCATGTATTATGATTATAACTCGATTTTATTATCGAGGTGTTTAAGAGTGGGCATTGTTCCCGTTACATATTGTATGTAGGCATGTATGCTTACGAAAAGTCTCTTACAGTTTAGACACAGAGCGCAAAGTGACAAATATTTTACACCGTTGAAACCTGCCGTGCCTCTCCTAAATTAATTCCCCTCTTTACTGAGTTTGTTGAGTAGCGGAGTTCTTCTCAGTAGTGACTGCACTTGGAACTCTGCTAAGTGAATAACATTGACCTTGACGAATAAGTTTTTCTTTTTCTTAATTTATTATCATTGAAGGAATTGAAAAATTTTATGATTATTATGTTTTAACCAAATAGTTTAAATTTTAATTTTTAATTTACTATTAATATATGATTTTGCTTTTACTATATGTAATGGTTATTCGCTCTAGGTAGTTTATGATTTATTGACGTTTTGAAAGTATCTGTAAAGATCTATTCGAAATAAAAATATTTTCTATTTCTATTTCTATTTCTCTATTTATACAGGGAGTTTTACTGGGTAGAGTATTTACTGGTGGTAGAGCTCCAGTGTAGGAACTCGAGGGCGCAGGCACCACCGCATTACCTAATCTACAGCTAAATGGTAGTGTTCAGCACTGTCGTATTCCGGTTAGATGGTAATGCATGGCCCCGTAATAACTTATTACAGAGACATATCAACTAAGGCTTCAGAGGTAGCAACACATCTACATTTTGACCTCTGGTCTTTGGGTAAGTGTCTATCTATAGGCTGCAGTCGTCATTTAACATCAATATGAACTGCATGCTTGTTTCCCACCAAAAAAACATAAACACTGATTTCAAAGATTGAAGACTTATATTTATTTAGTAACATTTTTTTAATAATTTCTTGTTTCAAATCTATATATTCTATTTCACGTCAATGTAAAACTCCTCAGATCAATAAAATTTTATGCATCTAAGCCAATAACAATCTAAAAGTTGCTAAACACAATTTTAAAGTCCACAAACAAAATCACGAGTACAAGTTAGTTTATTTAAATTCATTTCGAGCATAAAGTTTTAACGTATGAATCGCGAGCGTAGGTAGCGACACAAAGTCTTCATTATTTATACTTTGTTACGGTTTACTTTCACATTTGTATTCAACAACTCACATTGTTTACTTTGTTGTTTAATTTATTGCTTGCAATTAAGGTGCAACTGCTGTAAATTATTTTCATTTTCCATGGGTTGAAACAGTTTGACATAAGCACACCGCGGACACTCCGCCTAAATTCCATACAAACGCTTAATTTGTTCACTATTACACAGACATAAATCAGTGACGTGTATTTACACGTGCACCTGTGTGCGTAGCACGTAGAGAATACCAAACGTCGCCCATAAGAGGGGAGGAGGTTGGGTGAGGTGGGGAAATCGGGCGGGACGTTGAAGTATTCTATACGTTGTATACATTCTATACGTCGTATTATTACATATTCTCTGAAATAAATTTCCTTTGCGTCTTTGGATGTGATGCCACAGGAGTATTCTTCGGCTAGTCCAAGGAATATTTAAGTATTCTTCCACTATTCCAGACACTTTACCTGTGGTATGGTTTGCCATGGCGAGCAAACTTTTCCAGTAATGCAGTAGCAATAACGCGAAATGAGTAGCAGGGTGGCAATTGTGATATTTTTTTCTTCTTAGCTGTATCTGGCATCAATATTCTGGCATCAATATTGTTACTTCAAGCAGATTTGTTATGCGGTATGGTTTTTCAAGCGTTGCTCACATGAGGGGGAATCTACTTTAATTCTGCATGCTACTCATCTATCATCATTTCAGCCAAAATTCGTCCACTGCTGAAAAAAGGCCTCCCCAAAAGATTCCCATAACTTACTTAACTTCAATTACAATTTTGTGATGAAGACGGTAGATACAAAATATACATATAGGTATCACAATTTTGATATAAATCAAATCCAATAAACCCACACGTGGCAAGAGAAAACCTAAAACGTTTCATATCCTGCCGAAATAATGAATTATGACATCTGACTCTTTATTAAAATATACGACTTGTAGGGTGAAAATATTAACCAACTGAGTGAAGCTGAGAAACGATAATAATATGCTTTTTTTTCTACCTATCATCCTGTTTCGCGACGGTATAATAAAGACGGTGGGGTAGATATCATTTAACATTTAATATTTTCTCTTTTGTGATACGATGGTATATTTGTACGTGAAAGGGCGATTAATCGAATTGTGTGTGTTTGAATGTTACCTTTTCAGCAGTATTTTAATAGTTCATTGTGTTGATGTGTGTTTTCAAAGTCTTGAATTCAAACAAAATTTTAATGTAACAAATATTTAATTAAAAGTTTTAAAAATTATGTAAATTTTAAGTCTTATAACTTTCAGGAGAATAAAGAACATGATGAATACTTACACTGAGTAAGGACGTTGACAATACGGCTATTTTGAGATTAGCTGCCTACTGTATAGTCCAGTTGGAAAAAAGAGCTTTGAGGGACGTTCTAAGGTCCTTCCTACTTTTGGCATGGGACGAATAGTAAGAAAATAATGAACAGAGACTTGGCGTGGAGATACATGAACAAACAAAGCTTACAACCGTACATCTCTGCTCGTCACTAATGGACGCAGTTTCTTACTCATATATAGAATAGAATAGAATAGAATATTCTTTATTGTACACCAGAATTGTAGGAAATACAGATGCTATTATAATAATAGTAGGCAATACAATAAGGCGGTCTTATTGCTGAAAGCAATCTCTTCCAGACGACCTTAAGGTGGAAGGAGAATCATCGTTAATATTGCAACATTCTCTAAAGTAGTAAATACTAAAACATTTATATTGCATAAATACATAAATACATACATAATACTATCAATAATAATAATTTGAAGCTTACATATAACCACAACAATGCGATGAACATTAAACATTACTCGTATTTTCGCTGAGATAGTACTCATTCAGCTGTTTTTTGAATGATTGAAGAGTCTGTGCTTTACGTATGAGCAGTATGAGGAGTATTGCAAAAGGGGGTCTTCAGGTTCTCTTCAATAACTTTGTTTTATTTAAAGTAGATTATACGTTTATTAAAATACAAAATTAAATAACAACAAAGGTTCGGTAGCTAGAGTCCTTATATACCTAGGCTTACGGTACTCCTGCTTTACTATTGTCGCGCTAGTTGGCGCAGCAGCTCCTCCAACTGAAATGCTCCCAGCCGTCATGATGACAGCCATTAGGTGTCATGTAACGAGCGTAGACAAGGAGTACATTTCTTAGATTCTATTTCATGACTGAACGAGCCTAGTGGGCGCCAACCTTAACGCTGAACTAATTTAAATCTTAACACGCTAGGGCAACAAAGTCATTAATATTAATGTCATGATTCCCTGACACCATGGGTCGCACACCGGCTCTCAAACCGCCAACAGCTCGGTACTGAAGCGGTATTTGCACCCGTGCCAACTTCGTCTTCACTGTCTTCTAATTTGATAGACGTATAGCGTCCACTACATAAGGCGCCACTAACAAAATACCAAAGAATTTGCCTAGTACGATAGATGGCGTGTCAATCGAAGTACATCACACATACGAAGTTTTGTGAAGGGTTGGCATATATATACAACTTCCTAACGTCAATCGTTGGGCCGCGCCCACTATTCCAGAGAATCCTCCCTTTAGTGTCCCTCTAAACAGTCGATAGCGCGATAGTCCTATCGAAACTATCGACCCTTGACGTTACTATCGATTGTTAAAAATAAGCAATACTATTGGCAAAGATCAATAGCATCGATAGTATTGTTATAAACACTATCAACACTATCGATAGTATGCGTGTCAATAGTATCGATAGCTTCGATAGTATCGATACTATTGATCTTTGGCAATAGTTTGACAATAGTATTGATTATTTTCTATTAATCGATACTATCGATAGTATCGAATCGATAGTATTGCAGCATGTCGATATTTAGTGACACAACAACAAATTAGTGATACTTTTTGTTATGTTATTAAGGTGACAAACTGCATTTTGACCTTGGTCTTTGTGTGGCTGTCTATAGGCTGCAGTCATCACTTAACATCAATGTGAACTACATGCTTTTTTACCACTTCCATTATATAAAAAAGACTATTTCAGTTTTAGTATTAGTAAAAAAAACTCAAACTCAAAAATTTTAATGAATCACTTGGAAATAATAGAATTTGCTTGTGATAGGTCAAATTACAAGATTAAAAATTAAAGCGAATAACAACTTGATTAATATGTAAACAAAATAAAATAAATAATGGTCCAAAAATACTTAATATAAAAATAGGTATCAACAGAATGTTCCATACTCTCTTTAAGAAACGGCAAGACAAGACTAAACAAAAAAATATATCGTAATTGAAGATGTGTGCAATGTTTATGCAACACGATGAAACAATCGACGATCTTAAAAACTCTTTTTGAATGCAATTCCTTGCAAATCTTTTCCAATACATAGCTTTATTCAGAAGACAGAGCGCGCATAGTGTGATGGGTGACCGCTAGTGGAAAATTAAATGCGCATTTCCGTGCTTCGGAGGGCACGTTAAGCCGTCGGTCCCGGTTGCTATTTGAAATTTGAAATTCGGCGGTTTGAAAACATTCGACAGCGGGTTGGCCACTAACCCACCCACCTCCACCAATCCGCATTGGAGCAGCGTGGTGGAGTAAGCTCCAGGCCTCCCCAGGGGGGACCCAAAAAGGGGAGAGACTCATGCCCAGCAGTGGGACGTATAATGGGCTGCCATTATTTTTATTATTATTTAGAAGACACATACTCAGTAAACAACATCCTAGTCTAAAGAATTATTACAGAAATAACTCAAACACTAAAAGCGAAAACTAGTAGAGGAAACGGTAGTAAGACAAAATGATACCTGTCTTCGTATTTCTTCCACGACAAAATACATAAGTTCACCCAGATACACCAGCATCACATACGCAACGAAATTTTCTTTTTCCTAGAAAATGTAGAGAAATAAAATGTAGGTACGCTTTTCTGAACATAGAAATTTATAAACAGCAATGTTGGAGGAAAATGGAAACATATAAGTGAAATGAATGATTTCTAGTTTTGTCTTGGGGAGATTAAGATCACAGTAATACACATTCCCCCAGATAAATTTATATACCAGTATTTGACTTACAGTGGGAATAGAACCCGCGACACTTGTATTTTATCTCCGTTTGTTTATTACTTACTTATCAACAATATGATATGTATACCTAGTATCAACATTATTGATGTTACCTCCAGAAATTAGTGGATAGCTATACCTCAAAAACGGCTTAACCGATTACGATTAAATTTCGACTGTTCCCTTAGATGGAATATACCTAATTTAAATAAAAAAATATTTCACTCGCATATGTTATTGAGAAAATCCAATAATGACACAAATAAAAAAAACGGTCTGGATACTTTTTTGAAACTGTTACTTACAGTTACCGTGAATTTCGCGGATAAACATACATACGCTTATTAAACCTATCACACCTACTTCAAAGCCTGAATAGATCATCATACAATAATTAGCCAATCCTAACAATATTTTACTGGTGGTAGAGCTCTAGTGACGGAGCTCGCAGGTGTAGGCACCACCCCATTACCTTATATACTTGCCGCTAAATTGTAGTGTTCAGCACTATCGTGTTCCGGTCAGGTGGTTATGTACGGCCCTGTCATTTCCGGCACAGCGGCATAACACCTTAGGCCTCAGGAGTGGTAACGCATCTGCATTTTGACCTTGGTATTGTGTGGGTGTCTATAGGCTGCAGTCATCACTTAACACCAACGTGAACGTGAACTGCATGCTTGTTTGCCACTTCCATTACATTAAAAAAGATATATTATCACATATCTAATAATAGTAGCAACATACATGTGCAAAAACTGATAACATACTTTTTAGAAGTCGGTTGAAAAGAATCCATCCGTTCAAACGAACGGTGAAAGCCTACAACGCTTTCGTTCAACAAAAGACAACAATTTAACAAGTGTCTTTCTCAGCAGTTCATCCGTATTGAATTTCCGGTTGAGAGCTTGTTAGACACTTCACATCGCGCCTCAATTCACTGTTAATGGTTATGTTGGCAAAGGGTGATTCTTTGATTTTCGTTTTATTGTCTCATAATTGACTAATTGGGTCTGCGGACGTCGAGTTTTTAAAACAAAAATAAAACTCGGTTTAAATCAAAAACGGAAAGCAAATTTTGACGCATCGGTGTGGGACTTCGGTGGTGAAGCGGCTGAACTGCCCGAAGTCTAATTTTTTTCACGTGCACTCATGTAAATAATTGATCTGCTCTGAAAAAGTAAAGTCTCTCTCTCTCTCTTTCTCTCTCTCTCTCTCTCTCTCTCTCTCTCTCTCTCTCTCTCTCTCGCTACTTTCAACGTTCATCACAAGAATCTATTAGGACAGCTTGAATGACACACTATACCTTATGAAAACCATTAAACCATTTAACCATTACTCAATAGAGCTTTTCATTTTATCGACGATCACAGGCGTCAATCTTCGTGGCTGCAGAGGCTATTTTAATCCCGAACGATATGTGCCAGCGTTTACGTTAGCTTCGAAGCTGATCCATTTATGAAAGAAAACGCAAACGTGAGAGTTGTTTACACGTAAGTCACGTAACGTACTGCAAGCATGACAGAGAGAATCCCTTGGCATACCGTTAGCAAACGCTTGAATGGTTTATGTTAGACTAGTGTGGGCTGCAGATCCAAGAGAATTGTTTGTCCGTGAAGATTTATTCTATGATGCAGGTAAACAGCTAAGTTTTACTGGTGGTAGAGCTCCAGTGACGGAGCTCGCGGATGCAGGCTCCACCGCATTACTTAATTTACTTGCCGCTAAATGGTAGTGTTCAGAACTATCGTGTTCCGGTCAGGTGGTAATGTACGGACCTGTAATTTCCGGCACAGAGGCATAACACCTTAGGCCTCAGGAGTGGTAACGCATCTGCATTTTGGCCTTGGTCTTCATGTGGGTGTCTATAGGCTGCAGTCATCACTTAACATCAATGTGAGCTGCATGCTTGTTTGCCACTTCCATTACATAAAAAAAGCAATGTATAAGAAATAAAAGAAAACGACAAAAAATATATTTGATTCAGATGAATAATGTAACAATTTATAATTTACAATGTAAATAAATTATTTATACCGACAATTCACCTCAAATCTGTAAATATATTAAAACAATATATTAAAACCACCTTTACAACTAATATTCAAAACAAATAATTTTACTGATAAATCTATAGGTACATATAAAAATCAATTGCTGTTCGTTAGTCTCACTAAAACTCGAGAACGGACTGGACCAATTTGGTTTTGAATGATTTTTGGAAGTCCAGGGAAGGTTTAAAAGGTTAGAAAATATGAAGAAATTGAAGGGAAATAGTAAAAACCACAATTTTATTTTTCCTTTCAAATAGTCCGTATATATCAAACCTTTGACACATTATTTAATTCTGAGGAAATACTAAGATTGCCGGGTCAGCTAGTTATCAATAAATATCTAAACCTATACGACGGTATAGGTATTCAATTGAATTAATAAAAACACAAATATTTATGTATCTGCTATGTTTTTGCTTAGATACTGTGGTTACTATGTTGGTAGCACTGTTTACAAAACTTATGAAAAAGCAACTAACTTCAGACTGATTATTGCTTTTATATGTTTAGCAACTAATTTCACACTGTCGACGATGCGCGCGCATCTTAAATATTCACACACATCATTTTTTCCAATCGCGCCAAAGAAAATATAATTTCAAAAACATCGTTTTGTATCCTTTGCCACCCCACTCGAAAACTTGTCTTTACAAAAAGTTACTTCGCGAAGTTGAACCATTACAAAATTAGCCTCGAACTGAGGAAGGAATCATTGTTTCACAAAAGATAAAGAAATATCAAATCCTTTACTCCATTAAACGGATCATTGGGTCATTTATCTTCTTTTTCAGGGCACAATCCCCAGCTCGAGTGCTTTTGTGTGTTGTTAACAATAGGTTTAAAGTCATACAAAGTAACTCAAATAAACATCATTTAATTCATGAGATAGAATTATATATGATTTGAAGATTATTAGCTCATTCTCTGTACCAGTTTTTCCTTCACCTAACTAAAAAAATAATAAATAAATAACAGTTATTTTTGGGGTTCCGTACTTTGAACTGGAAAAACGGATACCTTATGGGATCACTGGACCACTCGTAAGTCTGTTTATCTGTCTGTCCGTCTGTCACCGCCAATTTCCTACAAAACTACTCAACCGATCGAGTTGAAATTTGGTACACATATTATGTAAATCAGTGATCACAAGTTCAAACTGTTATAATCAGGATACTTCCCAATAGAACCAGAGATTTTAGACTTTACACCATTATCTCTGATAACCCCCTACCCGGGAATCGAACCCAGGACCTCAGCGTAGTAGTAGTGGCCTGCTACCACTAGGCTACCGAGGCAGTTATCTTAAAGTACATAAATAAATAAATAAAATTATAAGAATAAAAGACAGATATCTGTTACACTATACTATTACCAAGATTATAAAATTATAACTCTTCAGTGATATAGCCCCCAAAAAGGGGAGAGACTCGTGCCCAGCAGTGCTATAAATAAAATGTTAAATAATGTTCTTAGTCAGTTAGTTTAATTAGAATTCTTTTAGTAGTTTAAGTATTTCAATAAATTTACAAAACCTTAAATAGCATTTCGAAATTCTAGATTCGAACTTTGAGTAAGCCAGTTAATACAAGTTTGCTGAGTACAAATACAACAAATGTAATTAAAGTTTCTTTGTAAAGCCTAAAACGGAATCCAATTGTTTGTAGTTTCACAAGAGATAACCCAATTGTTTTGTAAGATAAAGAGAAACATAACAAGGTTTTAAGGATTGAATCAAACTAATATAGTCAAGTTTTGGTCTCAAACTAGCCATAAACAATATTTAAAGTTTAAGTTGTATTATATGTGAAGCGCGCATGGCCCGGCGGCTGGTGTAGATCGTAAGCGATCGACTCGGTTAAGCACTACGGGCGCAGTCGGGTAGTGTGATGAGTGACCGCTAGTGGCAAATCAAATGCGCATTTTCGTGCTTCAGAGGGCACGTTAAGCTTTCGGTCCCGGTTGCTATCGATAGATAGCAGTCGTTAAAACCTTGTCGGAGGCCTTATGGGGCGGTTTGAAAACATCCGACAACGGGTTGGCCACTAACCCATCTACCTCCACCAATCCGCATTGGAGCAGCGTGGTAAAGTAAGCTCCAGGCCTCCCCCTAAAAATGGGAGAGACTCGTGCCCAGCAGTGGGACATATAATGGGTTGCCATTATTATTATAAGTTTTATTATTGTTTACTGGTTGCAGAGGCCCAGGTAGATTAAGACTGACCTACCATGACCAAAATTTTTATCTTGTTTGACATGTATATCAATTGTTATTTGCTTTAATTTATTTTGTTTGTTTTTGACGTGTCATAAGAGGTGCCTGTCACCCTAAATTAATAAATGAGTTTCTGATTCTGATTCTGAATAGGTTGGTCTAGTACTGTCTGAGAATGGGGTCAGAAGTCATCGGCGAATCGGCGTGCATGTATGAAGAGAATGATGAATGTAGAAGAAGTACGGGAGGTGTGTCAGGACCGGGATGTCTGACGCTCCACATTCTCTGTCTATCCCGTAAGGGACCTGGCGTGAAGATACATACATAGGTATATATTTTATTATTTAATAAGCATACAGTTTAATATTATTATTTTCAGTTTCATAGCTAAGTAGGATTTTTTACAGTTTCTAAATGTTCGTCTCTTTGTCCATCACTTACATCAGACCTAAATAAAGACACGCAGTGCTTTTTCAAAAATTAAATTACCTATTTAACGCTTCCCGTAGTTGGGTAGTCTTAATTTTATTTTTTATTTATGTAATGGAAGTGGCAAACAAGCATGCAGTTCACATTGATGTAAAGTGATGACTGCAGCCTATAGACACCCACATGAAGACCAAGGCCAAAATGCAGATACGTTACCACTCCTGAGGCCTTGGGTGTTATGCCTCTGTGCCGGAAATTACAGGGCCGTTCATTACCACCTGACCGAAACACGATAGTGCTGAACACTACCATTTAGCGGCAAGTAAATTAGGTAATGCAGTGGTGCCTACGCCCGCGAGCTCCTCCACTGGAGCTCTACCACCAGTGAAAACCAGACCAGTTTTTGTGTGTAATTGTATAGCTACGTCCAGTCGTTTTTTTAAATGTGGGTAATATGATATTTGATTTGCTAATGTATATCTGCCGGGATACATTCCAATTTTAACAGATTCCAAACTCTCTGTAATTTTATTTTGTACTAGCGGCCTGCCCCTGCTTCGCGCGGGTGCAATGTTACCTACCCTCTCCTATTCGTCTTAGCATGATGATATTATTGATATAGCCTAAAGCCTTCCTCGATATCTTCTATAGTTTAGGCAGCGTACGCAAAATGAGTAACTTTTCTAATTGATTTTTTACACCTTGTGTCTGAAAAACCCAAATATCTTACGGAACCCCATTTTTTCCTAAATAAAATATAGCCTATGTTACCCGTGGATAATGTAGCTTTCGAATAGTGAAAGAATTTTTAAAATCGGTCCAGTAGTTATTGAGCCTATTCAAAACAAACAGACTGGTCTGGTGTGAATGAACACCAAACAGCCAATTTACCAACTTTGAAGCATGCAGTCTTAATAGATTTGGAGTAAAGTGGCTGTGATATACCGATGGACAAACAGACAGACAAACACACATGACGAATCCTGGTTTTCTTGGACGAATCTGGTCCGTTTTTGCCATTCAATTGTTGTACACTTATTATCAGAGAAATAGCTTGCAAGCGATTTTGAATTATCTGATTCCCAGGTAATTCAATGTTAATGAGTAGAATACTCCGAAATTTTCAATCAGTCAAATGCGTTTGAGAGATTGATAAATACCACAGATAAATAAACATTTTTATCCCTAATCCAAATGTTTACTTACCATCTACATGGACTGTTTTGTTTGCCACCATCATCACATACCATACAAAGGGAAGATAAAATGGGACCACATTAAAAAATCTTCTTAAGCGGCATGAATATAATGTCACTGTTAATGTTATTATTAATATTCAAGTTACAGAATTGTTTTTTTTTATGTAATGATAGTGGCAAACAAGCAGTTCACATTGATTGTTAAGTGATGACTGCAGCCTATAGACACCTAAACAAAGACCAGAAGTCAAAATGCAGATGCGTTACCACTCCTGAGGCCTAAGGTGTTATGCCTCTGTGCCGGAAATTACAGGGCCGTACATTACCACCTGACCAGAACACGATAGTGCTGAACACTACCATTTAGCGGCAAGTTTATTAAGTAATGCGGTGGTGCCTACGCCTGCGAGCTCCATCACTGGCACTCTACCACCAGTAAAAAAATGTATAGACGAACAGCTGTATCAATGCATCTCCGAGGGGGAAGAGAAACATCAACGTTAACGTAGAGGCTATGCCCTCGGGGAAAGAGCGCCGGCTGGCGACGGATCTTTTGAAATAGGGCTCTAGCTCACTAGGACGCCATGGCGACGTGGCCGGCTACATATCCAAGCTGCTAGTATGGAAATACATCATACCTACCTTTTTTACTGGTGGTAGAGCTCCAGTGACGAAGCTCGCGGACGTAGGCACCCGCGCATTACCTAATATACTTGCCGCTAAATGGTAGTGTTTGGCATAACAAAATAACCATAATTTCATTTTCCCCTACAAATAGTCCGTATATATCAAACCTTTGACACATTATTTCATTCTGAGGCAATACGATGTTTGCCGGGTCAGCTAGTTAGATATAAAGAACAAGATATTATAAGATATTATACAAGATACAATAACTGCCTCGGTAGCCTAGTGGTAGCAGGCCACTACTACTACGCTGAGGTCCTGGGTTCGATTCCCGGGTAGGGGGTTATCAGAGATGATGGTGTAAAGTCCATTATCTCTGGTTCTATTGGGATTTTTCCATTTTCTGGAAATTTCCCAGTACCTTGAAGTTTGGTGCCGTGCCGCCAGTAATGTGCCCGGAGATGTCAACAGGCTCGCCACCTGTTACATGGGCCAAAAACGTAACCGGCGAATCGTGGGTGTTTGCATGTATGCTTGAATGCATGCATTTACCTCTGCCTACCCCTTCGGGGATTACAGGCGTGAAGTTACGTTTTTTATACAAGATACAAGTGTTAATTCTACTGGTGGCTTCTACTGGTGTTTCCTACTGGTGGTAAAGCTCCAGTGACGGAGCTCGCGGGCGTAGGCACCACCGCATTACCTAATATACTTGCCGCTAAATGGTAGTGTTCAGCACTATCGTGTTCCGGTCAGGTGGTTATGTACGGCCCTGTAATTTCCGGCACAGAGGCATAACACCTTAGGCCTCAGGAGTGGTAACGCATCTGCATTTTGATCGTGGTCTTTGTGTGGGTGTCTATAGGCTGCAGTCATCACTTAACATCAATGTGAACTGCTTGCTTGCCACTTGGATTACATAAAAAAAAAATATATTTTGTTTTGATTTTTATATGTAACCGCTTTTTCAATAGGTACTTTAGAGTAATTTGTAATTATGAAGCGCATCGCATCTAGATTGAAATCTCTGGTTTCGTGTAGATATTCATAGATTACAGTATGCTTACCATCAATGTGAATTGTATACTTGTTTGCCTGTTATAAAAAAAATCAACATAAATTTACAGTATGGATATAAGTCAGGTATAATTGAAATACAAATAACTACGATGATAACTGTATAAGATAATTTATTACAGAACATTGATTCTGAGTTCAACATACAAACTAAAAGTAGTACCTTACATTTTTTTATATAGCATGTTTCTTATTTCACATGGTTTCCTTAAGCATAACGTAGTACGAAAATATTGATTTGATGATCTGAAAATAATAAAAAATATTAACTTTTAGAATTTTCCCGGAATAAAGTGCAACATTCACCTCCCTTTTCTGTAGTCCTGCAACCTTACATTCTCACTTCAGTCGTAAAACGTCCACGGCTGGTGGACTTCTCCCCCGAATATATCGCATCATATAGGGGGATAGGGGTATATACCATTATCTCCACGCTTTGCATGCGGGTTGGCGATCACAGTGGCGATAGTTTTATCGCTTGACGCTGTGGTCCACCCCTCGTTATTGCATATACTACCATCGTATAAGAATGATTTGACCACCATTGTTCGGTTGACTGTCGGCACCAGCGATAAAATTCTCCTCCACTACCACAAGGAACGGTCCTAGGCCGCCCTCATTCAGTGTCTGCCAGCTAGCTTCACCAGGTCATCAGTCCAGCTTGACTCAACCAAAATAAAACTCAAATCGAAAATAAAACACAGACGGATAGACAGACAGACTGACAGATAGACGGATAACGGAGTCTTACTATAGGTTCCCAATTTTACCATTTGGGTATGGGATCTTAAAAACCCTTACAACGCGTATCGATGCCTTCTAAGAATTTTAATTTAGTTTAGACACACATGCCACTAAATCAAATTCTGCATCGGACCGAAATAAGGTGCGGCTGAAATAGGCGTAAATATATTTTACCGATATCATAGGACTGACGCCAGCCCTCATACCGCCGACGGCTTGGAACTCCATTGTGGGCTGAACATTAGTAAGTAATACCAGCACTATCTTCTGGTTGGAGACTGACATGTTCTGCCATGGTATATTGTATACCAAATCTGATAAATTGTCGCTCTGCAATTGTTTTAAAAAATAATATGTGCATTTTATAAAGAAAGTCCACTTCATGACAAAAATAATAATAATGATGAGCAATTATTGCAAGCAATCCAATAATGTACCAACAAAATACTGACACGGATTAAAAAATAAAGGAATGATATGTTCAAAACATGTTCAAAAAATAATTGTCATTTTATGTCACCATCGTCTTTTTGTTAATGTCATAGTTTGTACAACATACTAGTACATTTTTATGTAAAAATAATGCCAGCTACAATGAAAACAAATTCTGCAAAGAATATAAAAGCACCAAAAGTTAATTTTAGAAAAATCCTAACAAGTTCCAAATCAAAAAAAAGTGCACAACATGAGCGGCTTTGAAATACTATCTTGACAATGTAAGGTATCTGATGGAACTTCTTGATATTTAAAATATTTTGAACTCGCCGGAATAAAAATGATCTTTCATACCAACTTACATTAAAAGACATTGCTTAGAAAACTTTAATTTCAATTGCTTTTTCTTTTGGAAGTGAAAACTTTCTTAGCGGCGTTGTGCACTTTTTTTAAAGGGCAAAAAATTTTAAACTTCCGTCAGGTCACGTGACCTGACCGAAAATATAAGGTTGGGGAAAAAGTTTCTTCGCATTTTTTAAAATAATTCAAAACATTTTTTAATATAGTTTATTTAAATTTAACTAAAGTATGTATGTACCATTTTGTTCGATAACCTTTTGCCATCTTGTAGGTAGGGACATGAACCCATTGCTATAAGTATTTTGGGACTTCTCGTCAAAATACCGCGACAAGTGGATTTGGCAGCCCTCTCGTGATGTTAACCTAACATTGCATAAAGAATTCTGAAGAGACCGAAACAGGTGGAAATCTGAAGGTGCAAGGTCAGGACTATACGGCGGATGCATTAACACCTCCCATCCAAACTCTCTTAATTTTTGCTGAGTGGCTATAGATGTGTGAGGTCTAGCGTTATCATGATGAAACGCCACACCCCTTCTGTTGATCAATTCCGGCCGCTTTCTCTCAACTTCTTGCTTTAATCTCATCAGTTGTTCGCAGTAGAGTTCAGAATCGATAGTCCTGCCTGGTGGTAATAGCTCATAATGAATAAGCCCTGCCAATCCCACCACACACATAACATCACCTTATAGCGAGTTAACCCGGGTTTCGCCACAGTCTGTGAAGCCTGACCGGCCTTTGACCACGACCTTTTTCACACGTCTTGTCGTACGTGATCTACTTTTCATCACCAGCTATCAGCTTCTTCAAAAATGATTCGGTTTCATTACATCGTAATAAAGAATCACAAATGAGTACACGGTTCATTAGGTTTCTTTCAGTGAGCTCGTGAGGTACCCAAATATCGAGTTTTTTTTGTACCCAGCTTTTTTCAAATGCGCCAAAACTGTCTTATGATCAATTCTCAGTTCTTCAGCTACGTCGCAACTACTGATATGTCGATCTTGCTCCACTTTTTCAAGAATGGCATCCATTTTATCCGTAATAGGGCGACCAGAGCGAGGTGCATCTTTGGCATCAAAATTTCCGGATTGAAAACGCTTAAACCAAATTTGTGCTAGTCTCATAGACACTGCACTAGGTCCATAAACATCGCAAATTTTTTTCGCGGCTTGCGTTGCATTTTTACCTTTTTTGTAGTAAAATTTTAAAATGTATCGAATTTCTTCATTAGATTCACTCATCTTGACAGTACGAAAAACAAATGAAAATCACACATTTGCGTAATTTGAATTTGGAATTATGTTCTTTAAAATTTTAACTTTCAATGATACCAAAACCAGCCAGATACAAATACTACAGCCAAAAAGATTTTATTACAAGTTCATACATACTATAACGCGAAAAGACTTTTTCCCCAACCTATTATGTAAGACCCCTGTCTTTATTATAAGTGGAGTGGCGTAGGAGTGAAATATCCCCCTCTCTTTCTACCGCCCAGCAAAAATGTATGCCTGCCTGCGCCTACTATTTCGTTTTGACGGGCGCTTGCGCGAATGTGCGAGTGTGTGCGTTGTACTGCATTGAAACTAATTTGACATTCCTATAATAATTCTGAAGTGTTACAATTTTTATGTAATATCACTTGTCATGTACGTGTATGATAGCGATATAAATGAATATTGTAATTTACACATAAATAATAGAATACTTATTATTTAAGCAATTCGTGCAAAATTATCCCCTAACCAGTCCAAAAAATTAATATTCAAGTTTTCACTTCTGCCGGCACTCCCAAACGTTTTCTTTTTTTCGTACAATACGTGCAATGATCCTTTTTAAAATGCCTAAAAATAAAAAATACCTCTCTTTTAATTTGTTCTAACACGAATGACGTCAGAATGAGTTGTCCCAATTGTAGCAATAACATGAATCCATGCGTCAACACATTAGCTTTCTCCTAAGGCAGAAAAGTGAGAAAAACTATAATATTAGCTGTAATCGTAAAACCTGAAGGCGTATTATGTATCTAAGTTGACATCATTTCAATAGTTACACTTTGCTCGAAAGGTAAATTGATGGCCACCCAGTTACAGAATACGCCTTCTGGCGTAGACTTGAACTAGATCGAAGCCAAGATCTTTGAGTGATAAATCAGTAAATTTGTAAAAACCAAAGTTCTACAATACTTTAAATACTTATACATTGTGTGAAACGTCAAATAAATGCTTAATTATTGTAAAGGATAGAATCAATAGGCGTCTCGTTTCCATAATAAAATAAGTAAAGTTAATGAAGCTACTATCCGCCGCATACAGCTGTGGCGCTGCAGGCGGTCATTTTATTGAATTAGGTAGTATTACAAGATAAAATGTAGGATAAAGGGCATAAGAATATGAGTTATTAAAATAAAAGGGCAATAGATAATGTAATGAATCATTTATTGTATCAGAAAGGTGTGATCTCGTTACATAGTTTTACGAACTGGTGAAGCTTGTAATGGCCACCAGAGGCCTCCGCAGGAAGGGTGCAGAGGCAAATTAAAATCGATATAACTTGTTAGGTTCTCGTAGTAGACCTGTGATATTTGAACACAATGATAAGAATGTTGTTATCAAGCGATTGCCATATGAAAGATTAGACTTGAGAGAGTAGGTATTTTCGCTTGGTCGAGAAGGTCGTCCACGGAGAGGTGGCCGACAGAGCACCTGATCCGCCTGCGGGGGCGGGGGAGAAGTGCGGGGAAGCGACGCGGAAGAAGCGTAAATACGAGGCGCCCTTTTTTAGAGCTCATTCAGTGGCAGAGCTCGGCGTAATAATGACTGATTATGTATATTCACGACCACCCCCACGCATGGCATAGGCAGAGGAGTAGTTATCAGCTGACAAAGCTCGCTTCAATGTACGTTACTATGAGATGAATATTTACATGAACAATTAACTTAGGTATTTTATTACATATTTACCACGCACACGCTGGCCTGAGCATGTACACGGATTGACGACGGTGTACCGCGCGTAGAAAGTTAAGAAAATTAAGAAATTGTAACACGGCTTTGTATGGAATATTCCGCCTAGAAATCTCAACTTGTACATAGGTAGTTTTGATTTATTATGTAATCACAGCTGATGTTGAATACGATGTTTTGTATGAAGAGAGTGGTGAAAGTCGCTGTATTTTCGTAAATAAGAAAGGTACCGAGCTGAAAGTTATGTACGGGATGTATTTTTGTTGCCCCCTCAAGGAAATATAATTAGAAAATGTGTAAGTTGACTCAAAGTAAAAATAATGCGAATGTACCTAATCTAGCTTGACAACAAAATTGTCTCTCACTCGTAAAGTAAAGGGGATAGGCAGATGCCGTTTTCGGTTTTAAGTTTGACTTAGGTTTGGCTAGCGATATTCAATCGTGTCATAGGTGATAAAGCATGACAGAGCCCCTAAAAAATTATGTATTTTAAACAAGTAGACACTTTAGTAATGTATAGTATTAGCATTAAGTTTGTATAAGTGTTGTATAAGAAATTTTATTAAATAAAGAGATATTGTGTATGCATTGTAGCAAGGCAAAGATGGGTCGGCAGAGACGTATGACGGTGGTTGTAATTTAGACCGTATAGGCAGCCTTTTAGAGTCCTATATCTGTTGACCCAGACCTTCGAAACTTTCCGTGTTTGGGGCGTGTCACGGAATTTCTACATGGAGGGAGACGGTTTGGAAGCATATAAAAAGCGGCACGTTTCGGTGCAAATTTGTCCGGCTCGCGCCCCGGCCCCGGCCCCGGCTCCGGCCCCCGCCCTGGCCCCAGCGCCAACCCCCATTAAGCCCCTGCTGGCCGCCACTACCGCACCTCGCCGCAAACCCACCCAGGACTATCAGGACATCTATCCCCCCAACGCAATCTCTTAGTAGGCGACCTAGATCGTCTATTTAAGCTTGGCGACTCCGTCATAGTGGCAGGAGATCTGAACGCCAAACACATAATGTGGAGCTGTAAATCGTCTAACGCACGAGGGACAGTTCTAGAACGTTATCTTGACAGAGCACCTATAGACATTCTAGTGCCACTCGAACCCACCCACTATTGTTATGACGACAACATGGGACGACCCGACATACTCGATCTAGCACTTGTAAAGAATGTAAACTTACGTCTACAGTCTATACGAGTGCTACACGAGTTAGATTCTGACCATAGACCTGTTACCATAGAATTTATCCCCCATAGCGGCCCCACTGATACAGGTCATAGTGACATCCCGATGAGAGTGGTAACCGACTGGTCTCAAGTGAGACGCAAGTTGGCTACCACCACATCCAAAGACCTCGATACGATCCCCTAACTCATAGAGACCCCGACGAAGTCAATAGCGCGATCCTTACTCTCACTAAACACGTACAATCCGTCGTAGATGGATGTTCAGAGGAAAAACCCGTGACTGTACCCAGTCACGCCGTTATCCCCGAGCACGTACGGGAGATAGTGAGAGAAAGGAATGCAACTACAAGAGCTTACTACTCTGCCCCAACGGCCGATAGAAAAACCACCATGCGATACTAGCAACGTCAGGCTAAGAAATGCAAGGTGGAAGTCTATAACGGCCGCTGGGAGCAAAAGCTCACTGACCTTGATCCCACTCATACAGAGTATTGGAAGCTTTTCAGCTGCTTCAAATCTCCCAAAGAGGCATCCATGCCTCGCCTCATTCGTCCCAACCAACCGCCAGCCTTCGATGACTTCGAAAAGTCCGAATGCCTGGCGAGCGAACTCGAGACTCAATGCTCTCCAAGTACGATGCCGATAGCTGCCGATCATTTAGATAAGATTAACTCGGAAGTCGAAAGTAGGAACGTGAGACCGCCAACCCCTCCGCGCAAAACCGGTCCCATTCCCGACACGCAGTTCGATGAAAACGCTAACGATAATAGCGAAAATAATGATGATCCTCTCAGACCTGTGACAGTCGTAGAGGTGTCAGACCTGATCAAGCGTCTAAAAGTGCGGAAAGCGCCGGGTGCGGACGGCGTTTCCAATCGCACAGTTAGAAACTTTCCCCCCTTGCTCATTGCCCTTTTGGCTGCGATACTCAATGCAGCGTTTAAAAATAGTATGTTTCCACCCGCGTGGAAAGAGGCCACAGTTATCGGGTTTAAAAAGCCCGGTAAGCCGAGCAACCAGGCCTCGTCATACAGGCCGATAAGTCTGCTCAGTTCTCTCAGTAAACTTTACGAGCGCGTCGTGTACGCTTGACTCTTAGATTTCACCCGAGTGCGGCACTTGATCCCGGACGAACAGTTCGGGTTCCGTGCTCGCCACTCCTGTGTTCATCAAGTACATCGAATCACTGAGCATATACTCAGTAAATTCGATAGAAAGATTGTGACGGGAGCCCTCTTCTTCGATATCGCCAAAGCGTTCGACCGCGTGTGGCACAACGGCTTATTATATAAGCTGTACACTCTCGGAGTGCCCACCCAAATCGTGCACATCATTCGCGATTTTCTGTCGGACAGAGGCTTTCGATATCGAGTCGAGGGTACCCTTTCGAACCGTCACACTATAACAGCCGGTGTCCCCCAAGGATCTGTACTCTCCCCCCTCCTATTCACGCTATACACTAGCGATATCGCTGTCCGCCATGGCGTTCAGGTGGCAATGTACACTGACGACACTGCTATATACGTCTCTGGCAGAAAGCCAGAGATCATAAGGAAAACCTTGCAAGCGGCGGCCAAAGACCTTGAGTCTTGGTTCCGCCGTTGGCGTATAGAGGTAAATCCTAGCAAGAGCGCTGCCATCCTCTTTATACGGGACCGCGCTCCCAGACCTAACATAGCCCCAGTCCGAATGTTTGACGAGCCCATCCCCTGGATGGACAAAATCAAATACTTAGGAGTGACGCTTGATCGGCATCTGAACTTCGCTGCACATGTAAAAACAGCGCGCGCTAAGGCTGCATTCGTGTTGTCCCAACTACATTGTTTATTAAATAAAAAGAGCAAGCTATCGGCCCGGAACAAACTCCGTGCCTAAACGTCCTGCATAAGGTCCATACTATGTTACGCGTCTCCGGTATTCGCCCACGCGAAAAACACAACATTGTTCACAAGTTTTTCAGGTTTCTCTTTAATACCACTGAGCTTACATAACAAAGGTTGGGAGACTATTTGTACGTACCCCAAACATGACTTGATACAGTAGCAGACTATCACATATCAAATTGTGCAAATAAGTCGCTGACACAGGCATTGCAAATGCAGACTGCACGTCCTTAAACATCCTGCAAACATATATGACATTTTATAAAACCGGAGAGGTCTTTAATGATAAATTGTTAGGGTGTGAGTTGACAGCGTAAAAATACAAGCAAGGTCTGAGCTGGCGCTTTGAGGCTCTGCAGGTCTTTGACACACCGCGGACACTCCGCCAAAATTCCTTACAAACGCTTAATTTGGTCTCTATTACACAGACATCAATCAGTGACGTGTCACACGTGCACCTGTGTGCGTAGCACGTACAAAATACCAACCGTCGCCCATAAGAGGGGAGAAGGTTGGGTCATGCAGGGAAATCGGGCGGGACGTCGAAGTGTCCATTCTATACTTAGTATTATTACATATTCTCTGTCCTTGAACACCATGCAAACATATATGACATTTTAGAAAACCGGAGAGTGCTTTAATGATAATTTGTTAAGGTGTATGTTAACATCGTAAAAATACAAGCAAGGTCTAAGCTGGCGGCTCAAGGAAAGGAACCTTCCCACTATACGGATACGTGCCGCTAAGATTAGTGGGTTATAGGTGGCATTGCTGCACCAAACTCTTGACTCGATTTCATATTGAGAGCCTCTTCAGATGTTGGTCGAGGCTCTTGTTGATAAGTACAGTTACCATAATGACCATCAAAACAATGACAGCTGAAGCTACGAGAACATCACACCTGCCACGCCCATGAGTGGATACCTCATGGGCTAAGTCCAGGTATTTTTATAGTTTTTGAAGGGACGAAGGGGAGACAATGTGTAACGTATCTAATAGTTTGCAGCAATGCATTTAAGATATTTTTGGGGTAACCAGGTTTCCGCAGCGCTTCCGCTTTGTTTGCTGAGGCGCACACTGATGATATTTACGCAATAATCAGAAAACGATGCGCCTCGCTATTAAAGCGTGTACGGTATATAGCTCGAACAGTACCCTAAATGTCAGGTAAAAGTCAAACGATGGGACTTTCCTATGTTGAAAGCGGATGAAGCTTCACGCCAGTTGCCCTACGTATATTTAAAATTTTATTTATTATTTTTTGTAAATGTTAAAAATATTTGACATTTAATTTTAAACAATTTTATAATAGAAATTAACACGTTTTCTTTAGACTGTGATAGAAGTATAGTACCTATTATTCGTTCAAATGAGCTCATTAATGTTAAAGTCTTAAAAATAACTTCAAAATGTAGTAATGTTTTTTTGTAATGTAAATTAATGGTTTTCATTGATTTTTAATATCCAAAATAAATGAATTATTACTATCTCATTTTTTATTTTCATTCACATTTTATACTTTTTTACATTATATATTTATATTTAAAAAAACAAAATTGTCGGTGGTAGCGGGTGCAGTGTCCAAAGTGTCGGTGGTTGGAGGCTCAGAGAGAGGAACCTCCTTACAATACCTGCCGTGTCGAGAAATACCGCTTTCTGTACCAAGTCCTTAATCCAACTTCACAGCCTCATAAGGTGAAAAATAGAATCCAGAATAATATTTAGTATATATTATTCTGTTACAACTTGAAATTAACTAAAAGTTATCTCCTTAGGCAGATGTTCAGCATAGGTTTAACTTCGAAATGTTTCATCGTTGCTGTGTCGTATAGGCGATATGAAATGACACAGCAAAATCTTAAAACTAGCCAAAACGTGCCCAAGACATTGTATTTTTATTATTAAACTAGCGGCCCACCCCGGCTTCGCGCGTTTGTAATGTTACCTACCCTCTCCTATTTATATTAGCGTGATTTTATATAGCCTAAAGTCTTCCTCGATGGCGAGGCTATCTAACAATGAAAAAAAAATTTTTTAATCGGATCAGTAGTGCTTAGCGCCTTACACCCATATTCTAAGACGTTACCCGAAACATTCCTTGACTCACACTCAGCTGAGGACACTTTATAAGGACGCCTCGAAATCCATATTCTTAGTTGTATTTTGACAGTAAATCATGTGTACGGATTATTATAAAGATAATTCAGAAAGTCTTGAGAATCTATTTATATATAAAAAAATTGTATTTAATTATATTTCCAGACAGTTTCGACACGAAAAACTGTGAAATGTTAATAATCCTCGAAACTTCAAGGTAGGTCGTGAGGTACCTTGGAGTTTGTCAGTTGCTCTCTTACCTCAAACGGAGGAGAATGTTGAGTTCTCGTTATTAGTTACAACTAAGAATACCAATTCCCTTGAGTAAGGTTGAGTTAAGGTCGAGGTTATGACTTAGAATATGGGTGTTAGAGTAGTAGAGATTAGCGCATTCAAGCAAACAAACAAACTCTTCAGCTTTATATTCTAAGTATAGATTTATCTTCCTAACCGGCGCAGTTGCCTGCGGCGATAATTTGTTCCTAGCTTCATACATTTAGCAATCGAATCCAAAGAATTAATGTCGAAAAGGAACACGTATTACACGTTTATGGCCTTGTAATTTCCGGCACAGAGGCATAACACATTAAGCCTCAGGAGTGGAAACGCATCTGCATTTTGACGTCTTGTTTTTGGTGTCTATTGGCTGCAGTCATCACTTAACATCAATGTGAACTTGTTTGCCACTTCCATAACATACAATAGGTAATATTGTAACATGATACAGTTAAAAAGCAAACTTATTAATCTAAACTTACTTCATAATAAAATTGTGATACGTAATCACCTCCACCAACTCATTCTTAATATCTCCGTCACTCAATAAGTTATCGAATCTGGTTCTGATGTTGTATTTCAATATCTTAATGTGGCCAATCAAATTAAATACAAATGCGTAATTCAGAGTAATGCAAATTGCTATTAATATACCGGCAACTGCTACGATGTAAAAGTTCGCAGTGTGTATGATAATCCAGTTTACAACATTGTATCGATATTCAAAAGGCGTCCAGAAATAAACGGTCGTTTCTAATTTTGCTGTCATATTGCGTATTTCGTCCATTCTTTGTAGGTTGGTGTATATGGGTAAAAGTAACCACGAAGAGCAATCGATTGTAATACACGCATATAAAAAATATACCGCATTCCGTGTGAAGCGTTCCACCTGACATAATTGCTGAAATATTCAAAGAAAATCATGCATTTTTCTTTACGCCAAGTGAAGACAGCGAGGCAGGGAATATTTTAAAGCTATTTATTTATTTATTTATTAGGTACATTTACAGTTGTTACAATTTAACATCTTAAAATTAAATATTTTAAATTATCCTTCTAAATGCACCACCAATTACAAATGTACACCCCATGCACTTATACGTCGATTAAACTTATAATAATTTACAGAAAAATATAATAATGACTTTATATTAGTAAATAAAATAAACAGCATTAAATAATTCAACGAACACAACCAAATATATATATAAACAATATATATGTATGGAAATAACAAAATTATGACACTATTTGATTTTGTTAAAAAATAAATAAATACATTAAAACATCACGAAGTGGTCTAAAACATATGAAATGAGAATAACAATAAAATATAGAAATAATCATGATAAAATAGACAATTTATGAGTAAGTACATTTTATGCATAGGCTCAGAGTAGACCTCATCCGCTGAGGACATTTGCATAACGTTTAACTATTACAATGACTTATTAATTAATTTACTGGTGGTAGAGCTCCAGTGACGGAGAACGCGGGCATAGGCACCACCGCATTACCTAATATACTTGCCGCTAATTGGTAGGGTTCAGCACTATCGTGTTCCGGTCTGGTGGTAATGTATAGCTCTGTAATTTTCGGCACAGAGGCATAACAACGAATACCTCAGGAGAAGCAGAGGCCATTGGCCATTGTGTGGGTGTGTATAGGCTGCAGTCATCACTTAACATCAATGTGAACTGCACGCTTGTTTACCACTTTTATTACATAAAAAATAGACAAAACTATTCAGATTGTAACTTCCAGTCTAGTGCACAATCGAGCAACAACAAGTGCAAAAATCCCAAGAAGACAGCTTCATTAACAAATTAAGATTCATCCATATTTAAGGAAACTTCCCTACATTGATTTTAACATCGGAAGAAGTGAAACAACGTTTGTTTTTAATCATCTTTTTTAGGCATCTTCACGCCAGGTAAGGTACCTGGTAAGGGACAGGGTAGGCAGAGAGTGTGGAGCGCCAGATATCCCGCTCCTGACTTACCTACCGCGCTTCTTCTACATTCATCATTCTCTTCATACATGCACGCCGATTCCTATGACTTTTGAGCCCACCCTCTGACAACACTCGACCTAATGCACTGAATAATTCAAACTCATTGATTGAAAACCACTTAGGGTAAAAATCGTTCTATTACTCAGAAATAATTAATCTAATTACAAAAAGCTTTATGTATGTCAATTAAAACATTAATCTTTAATCCTTTTTTTTAAACATAATTTTTAACAATTTTTCCGTAAATTTAGTTTCATAAACCTTTGAGAAAACGGATAGTTGTTTACAAAAACCTCGGCCCTGGGATGATGCTCCAGGCATCGATAGATGTTTAAAAAAAAAAAAATTAAAGCGGCTGGACTTAATATCCTGAGGTCGCAGGTTCGATTCCTGCCCGAAGACATTTTTTTTTCTGTTTTTTCTGTAATCTCCTAAGTTCACTCTCATGTGTTATTGCGAAAAATAAATAGTACAAAAATTAACAACTTATTTTAGTGTGAAGTCTTTTAAATTATTAAGATTTAACGATGGGCAAAAATCATCATTAAAATCTCTGCATCAATCACCTGACTGACATACAAAAATACTGTGGTTAGCATTTTTTTCATTAAGTTCTTCGAAAGCTACTAGTTTCTGGAATCCGTTGGAAATTTCGAGGAGTTTTCTCCTCCTATAACACTTGTGACATTTACAAAAAGTAGTCTATTAATAGCAATATGCATATGGCAACTTTCCGCAAAAATAGATGAGGCAGCTATTCTTATTAACGCAGATAGATGCCTTTTATGTACGAAAAGTAAATATGATGTGCCTTAAATTAAATTGAACACATATAACACAGAAAATATCCCTGGATTTTTCCATACAATTTATACGATATTGAAGCTTCTAGGGGAATCTATACGGGAGCTACAATGTGCAAAAAAGACTGGTCCGAGAATAAACATATCTTATATGGTGCATTGGCAACCGGAGCAACTATCCCCCAGAGGCAGTTATCCGGTTTTTACCTATGGACTTCTCATAGGGTTATTTATTACAACTATTACTATAATTATTTTTTTTAAACTTATCTACTAACTTAAAATCGGATTATCACAAGAAAATGAGACTATTTAAAAATCTATAATATAAAAATCAGTCGGGTTTTCCTTCCTGACCCTATAACTCCAGAACGCACGAGCCGATTTCTACGGTTTTGCATTGGTTGGAAAGATCTCCGGCTCCGTGAGGTTTATAGCAAAGAAATTTCAGGCAAAATATTTATAAAACGACATCCACGCGGGCGAAGCCGCGGGCAACAGCTAGTCATTTATATAAAATAAAAACAGAGATGGACCCAAAATTGAGCCTTCCCACAGGGCCACCTCCTATTGTCACTTCAAATGATTTTACTCCATTAAAAGCTCTAAATAATACTATTTTGCTGATTCTCTGCCTCTGCAGCTTTACCACCAAGAACATTTTTCAGATTACTTCAAAGATAAGCATTTCATTTTCTAGTGCTTGTATTACCTTCGAAACATATTCGTTGCGATCTTTGCAATTTCGCAAGTGAATTTTCGTCATGAATTCCATCATTATTTTTTTAAATATCGAACATCGTGATGAAAATAAGCACACCTGAAAAGATTTCATTTATTAACGTTCACGCCTTCTTAGATATATAATATCTATAGAAAATAGATATTGACAGAAATACAGACAGACGGACGAGTGATGTTTTGATGATAATTTCTTTTTTAACTGCCTCAATAGCCTAGTGGTAGCAGGCCACTACTACTACGCTGGAAGTCCTGGGTTCGATTCCCGGGTCGGAGGCTATCAGAGATAACGGTTTAAAATCTTTTATCTCTGGTTCTATTGGGATTTTTCCATTTTCTGGAAGTTTCCCAGTACCTCGGAGTTTGGTAATATGCCCGGTAATGTCAATAGGCTCGCCTATTGACACCTGTTAATTGTTTTATATTATTTCGCATTAACGCTTGCTTGCCTACTACAGTCTATTATATCGGTTGCCTAACTAGCATAGTTGGCAATAGATGGCGCTGCTGCTACCATAAAGCAATGCAATAAATGTGAAGGAAAGATTTGACAAATCGGGGAGGACTTCAGTAGCTCAATCGGAAGAGCGGCTGGACTAGATTCCCAGTAGGCCGCGAGTTCGAGTCTCACCTGAAGTCAAATTTTTCTTTAAATAAAATATATTTCACAAGCATGTGTTAATTGCGAAATAATATAAAACAATTATTAATGGTAAAAGCGACTTCTTTACGATATTCAATACACTGCAAAGTCTATTATATCGGTTGCCTAACTAGCATAGTTGGCAATAGATGGCGCTGCTGCTACCATAAAGCAATGCAATAAATGTGAAGGAAAGATTTGACAAATCGGGCAGGACTTCATTAGCTCAATTGGAAGAGCGGCTGGACTGGATTCCCAGTAGGCCGCGATTTCGAGTCTCGCCTGAAGTCAAATTTTTCTTTCCATTTTTCTTTAAATAAAATATATCGCCACCTGTTACATGGGCCAAAAATGTAACCGGCGTGGGTGTTTGTATGTATGCTTGAATGCATGCATTTACCTCTGCCTACCCCTTCGGGGATTACAGGCGGGAAGTTTCGTTACTATTTCTTTTCTTTCTTGACGTATAAAGATTACTGAAAATCAAAAGAATGTGTGCCATCGGTAGTGCGAATAGGACCTACACTTGCGGAGATCAGGATCGCCGATACAAGAACCTCCATTACTGTGCGAGCCATGTTGAGAAGTACTTCTTTCTGCATCAAACACTTTATTCATCCAAATGTTTTTTACTGGTATAGCTCTAGTGACGGAACTCGCGGGCGTAGGAGGTGTTATGCCTCTGTGACGGAAATTACAGGACTGTACATTACCACCTGACCGGAACACGATAGTGCTGAACACTACCATTTATCGGTAAGTATATTAGGTAATGCCATGGTGCCTACGCCCGCGAACCACACCACCAGTAAAATTAATTAATAGGTAGATACTAAAATTATTAAAGTTTCTTAGAAATCATCTACTATAAGCTGGTTTGTCGGGTGTGACTAACATGATATAAAAAAGATCAGTTCTAATTACTATAATTTAATCAACCATTTGTAACTTCGCATGGAAATAAATAATAAACGTACATTATTCTCCAATGCAACAGGAAAAATTACAAGGATTGTGCCCCATGTATCGAAAGTCAGCGTTTCATAATTCTCAACAACATATACAAGTTGGGAGAATACGCTGAGTGGGGCGATTATCTTCAAAGCGTCATAGCTGAAACTGCTGAGCCTCCAAGCGCGGTCATATCCCCACCATTCTTGCCTGCCTAAGCCCACTGCAGTCATGACCAACGCTAAATAATAGTAGAATTTTTGTTTCACCGGTAACTGCCTGAAAACAATTTTAGTTTTTAGTATTCGTGGTTTCACATCTGAATTACCGAATCATTAAAACGTATAAGCAGTGCCGGATTAGCCATATAGCAGGAGGCAGCAAATGCTACGGGTCCTGCGCCTTTGGAAGGCCCCGCGCCTGTGCCCAAAAAAAACACAAATACATATGTATAATATGTAATACGCCTTAGCTATTCTCAAAGTGAGCGTTGGCCACACTGTAATTATATAGGTATTATGTTATATGGGATAGTTATATGGAAGCGAGAGCTGGGTATGCAGGAAAGAGCATGAAAGTTAAACGCGGTCGAGATGAGATCTTTGCGCAAGATTTGCGGTGTATCACTCACCGATCGCGTTCGTAATGAAGATGTAAGAAAGAGGCTTTGTGTAAATGATAGTATCGGTGTAAAAATGAAAAAAGGCATGCTCTGATGGTTCGGGCATATAGAAAGAATGTCGAATCAGCGAATGACTAAACAGATATACAATGCGAATGTGGATGGTTGCAGAGGCCCAGGAAGACCAAGACTGACCTACCATGACCAAATAGGTCGAGTTTTGTCTGATGGTGGGGTGAAAAGTCTTAGGAATCGGCGTGCATGTATGAAGAGAATGATGAAGGTAGACGAGGCACGAGAGGTTTGTCAGGACCGGGATATCTGGCGCTCTACACTCTGCCTACCCCGTTAGGGACCTGTCGTTAAGATACATGTTATATGGGTCGTTATATAGGTATTATGTTGCAAGTTGGCAATACCATAATACTTACAGGGGAAATCCCCTAATGTTGTTTTCGATTCCTTTTGGAAAATGTCCTGTTTTATTTCGATCCTAAATTTCAGTAGGCAATGTAACTCTAGGGCCCCATGGTCACATTTGCTACGGACCCGCCCGGCTTTATCCGGCACTGCGTATAACTATACATAAATACATGCATTCATGCATAAATACATGTCATGTAACCATCCACGATTAAATTTTTTTGGTCCCAAGTGTAGTTAAAAAATTAGGTGAGGATCCTATTTTCCGGTGGCAAAACCAAGTTTTGAGAGCGCCATTGGGAACTGAAGGAATAATTACTCTCTGATCCAGGGGGATCAGAGAGTGGCAAGAAGGACTTCAATAAATAGAGAAAATGACCTTTCAATTTTTTCTCAGATCATATTGGCCTTTGGAAATCTGCCAGTGAATGACAAAGAATGATTCTTTTTCTTTTCTCTTTACTCTTGTTATCAGTTTGTAAAAGGGGAAATGAGACATTGTACTGATATACTTATTTACATTAGTATATTCTCATTTATTTAGCTTTTTACATATTTTGTATATTTTTACATACATATATTATTACAAAAATAAAAAACATACATATATAAAAACATACAAAATAGGTTCCGCCGGTAGCGGGAGCAGGGTCCTAGCTGCCGGTGGTTAGAGGCTTAGGGAGAGGAACCTCCTCACAATACGTGCTGTGTCAAGACTGAAAACTGCCTTCTGCACCAAGCCCTTGACCCAATTTCCCAGCGAGAGCCTCTTGAGGTGTTGGTCGAGGCTCTTCGCTACGAGTCCGTTAACCGTGACGACTACCGGTACAATGACAGCAGAATATACATTAGTATATTATTATTATATTTAGTTTTATCTTAGTGATAATCTTGACTATAGTTTTTATCTTGTTTGACATGTATATCAATTGTTATTCATTTTAAGTTATTTGGTTTGTTTTTGACGTGTCTTAAGAGGTGTCAGTCACCCTAAATTAATAAAAGAGTTTCTGATTCTGATTCTGATCCCGTTTGTGGAGATAAACCCAGAAGCTCCAACACCGACTAAAGTTTTTTAAATATACTCGTATAATTGTTAATCTGCACAGCGCAGAGCTACGCGCACGCGACGATCTACTGATGATTAAATCCAATAGCCATATCTGCATGCTCATCAATTAGCAGATATGGTTGGATTTACAGCGTAAGGTAGATCGTGATGGTGGAGAATAGTAAAGTCTGAAAAATATGAAGATAGTTTTATTCGATTCGGAACAGCATGCGAATATTTTATGTTAACAGTAAAGTTCCTCTAGTAAAATTTCCATAAGTTATAAACAACTCAGACAATAGAACGGTTTGATTTCTATGCAAATATTATAAAAACAGGGCATTTTCAAAATGAGATAACATATTCCAAGATAAGAACAGTTACACTGCCCTCGAAACTATAGAAACATTATTATAATTTTTCTACTACGAAATACTATGACTTCCATAAAACGCGCCCACTTCTGATCGTTTGTATGTGTAAGCAAAATACGTAATGAAACAAAAAATAATAGCAGAATATAATAGTGATCAACTGGAAAAATTTAGAAACAACCATCCTGCTTCATTATTTTCAGTCGGAATTTTTTGTGTCATCAATTATTCATGGTATTACAAAAAATACTAAGAAAGAAAACATTTATTTGGACAGCTCAGTGACACAAAAAAGCGAAATTATTAGAAAATTACAAACAATAAATTAAACACGAAAAAAAAGTTGTTAAGAAAGAGATCAAGACTCACGGCTGGTACAAATGGGAGCTAAGATCAGCTTCACGTCAGGTCGATAACATCAATCGACCTGACATGAAGCTGAATTTTCATCCAGGACCCTGTGTTCCACGGATGTCAAGCAGGTTGGACAATTAAACAAGCCATTGTACATAATCGATAATGTAATATTTATATTATTTATGTGTTTTTAATATTTATACTAGTGCTTATTTAAATAGAAAGTAACTTACAAATAATATTCGTTCTCCATAATATTGAAATTTTACTACTTGCTGTAATGCTAACACACCAAGTGAAGTTAATGATTCACGTAACATAATTTATGTAAATAGATGTTACGTTTCCATTTGTTGTATACTGTTTTAAAAAGTTCATTTTTATATTATCATTAGCTGTGCCCGCGACAGTATGATTGTTCAGTATCTACCCGCACGAAGTCGTGGGCGCAGCAAGCATAAAAGTAGCTTAAGTTACTCCTAATTACATGGTCCCGTAGTAGAAAGTCCCGTCCAAATCGGTCCAGCCGTTCCTGAGATTAGCGGGTACAAACAGACAGATAGATAGACAGACAAAATTGTAAAAAATGTTGTAGACAGACAGACAAAATTGTAAAAAATGTTGTTTTGGTGTGTGTACCGTGTATACATACATAAACATTTAGTAAAAAAGCTGTAATTTAATATTACAAACAGACACTAAAAATTTTATTTATTTGTATCGTATGTATTGTATAGATATTATTGACCATTAGAAAAAAAATTGTCAAACAGATTAATTCATTTTAATGTGTTTCCTGGCTTGGTGAAGTTATATATATAGATCCCTCTAATTTCAGATCTATTTCAGTCCTACCTAAATAAGAAGTTCATGAAAAGGTCATCCCTTTTATTTACTTTTTTACATAGATTACTATATGAAATATACCTTTGAAGTATATTTTATATAACATAGGAAGATACACGCTATGCTTATGGTAGTAATTCAAAATTATCAGACAGATTGATACAAAAGAAGAAAAAAAATAGCGGATCATATAAAATATATTTTGTATCATATCGCTCCTCCGGTGCAATAAAGTCATAATTGTAATTTTTTTATTTTACAGGAGAGTATTCTAATGATTTTATTACCCTTTAAGTTAATTGAAACTATGGATTGCTTTTCACTTTTATTATTTTGGTAGATGAGGTAAGGTTTATTTTAGAGTATATTTATCACAGTGTAATTTTGATAAAGAATTGTAAATAAATAATATACCTATAAAATCATGCAAAATTATATAAAAAAGACATTGATACCTGCAGTTAAGTTAATGTTGCTTTAGATTTTTTCAAAATTGTTACTATTATTGTTACGAGAGCGTGTGTGTCTTTGTTGCCCTGAAGGCTTCAAAATTTAAATGTCACAATTACCTTTGAGTCAATGTAGTCCTTGGACAGGACCGTTTTTTTCCACGCACTACTATCCAATAGGACGATGTTGCAGTTGTGTCGCAACCGAGCAAAAAAAGCCGTTAGTGCTATAACGACTTCTAACGCCATCTAGGAGCGCATTGTTTAAATATAGATGTGTCGTTCTTGTTACAATATCTAATTCCTTTGTTGGTTAATATTACTAATTAGCATAATAAAAACTGTTATTACATATAAATGATATTCGGTAGCTATATTTATAAAGTTTAATAATCTCAAGTCTATTATAAACACCATAATATATTTAAATTTACGATGGTTGAAGAGAAAGGTCAACTGAAGCGCTTTTAATGGGAGAAAAATACCAAAATATCAATAAAAACCGGACAAGTGCGAGTTCGACTCCCGTGGTGAGGGTTCCGTAATTTAAATAAATATTTTCGAAAATATTACAGATTTAAAATGCAGGGACATAACGGTTACGGTGGTACCGGCAGGAGGAGTTATATTATTAAGAATTTTCCATTTAATTTGAATACTCAAACTTCTTATAGGTTTTCTAGTAATCTATAGGCAAAGAACTATTTTCCACATTTTTTTCAAAATTTTAAGTTCAGTAGTTTCTAAGATAGGGGAGGGCGGAATGGTCAATTTTCGTCGTTTTTCTTAAATAACTTCAAATTTGTTTATGCAAAAATTATAAAAAAAATATATCTGAGATGCTGACAACAACCTCTTTTTTTTTTAATTTTCTGGCCACTTTCGGGGGGTCTGTTTTGCCCCTGTTTAAAATTTATTATTTTACTTGACATGTTCATCTTTGGGTCACCAATTTAAACATATTCAACAAATTTCAACTCAATCGGTCGAGTAGTTTCGGAGCAAATTGGCTGTGACAACGGACAGACAGACAGACAGACGCACGAGTGATCCTATAAGGGTTCCTTTTTCCTTTTAAGGTACGGAACCTCACATTTACCAAAGAATGACAAGTTTCTCATTTTTACACATGAAATGAAAAACGAAAATATGTAAGTACATCATTAATGGTTATGGAAACACGCTATGGAAAACCAATCGTGTAAATCTTGTCCATGCGTAATTTTTTTTAATCGTTTCAGAATAACCGCGCTTATGGTTAAAAAACTTATATTATAATTTACTAGCTTTTACCCACGGCTTTGCAAGCATATTTTTTCCCTTCCATATTGCTCCTTCTTTTATGAAGTTTGTCAGATACATAAAATTGTGAAAAATGTGTCACTCACATTGATATACAAAAAACCCTTTTGTATATCAATGGTCACTCAATAAAAGTGCAAACATTTTTGCTTTTACGTAACCAATCAATCAATCAATCAATTTATTAATTGCCAACATGTACATATACATTACATTAAAGGTCTTATACATATAACACTTACATCAGTAGTTAAGTAGGTACATGGGACCCTTCTATGGGGCATTGCAATATGGAGTACAGAGTGATTCGTCTTGCAGTCATATTAATTTATCAAAATAGGTACATAATATTGTCATTTGTAGGTATTTAACACATTCTTGATTAATGGCATAATATGTCACAGCGTTAGATAGTGAAAATTTTTAAATAAATCTACATTTAAAATTTCAAATAAAAATGTCAATAATTTAAGAATGTTAAGATTACAATAGTAAGTCAATTTGATAAAATAAATGTCAAAATAAAATAAAAAAAATAAAATCCATTTCACTGTTTATCGCGTAAGAATTCATCGACTGTATATTAAATAGGACTTAAGTTTCTAAAGGAATTGCTTGTCATTAGTTACAGTTTTCAAATTATTTGAAATATTATTACATAATTTTACAGCTTTATAATGTGGTCCCTTTCTGTATATATCCATATCTCCTATAGGTAGTTCTAATAGATTTTGACGTCTTGGATTTTTACAGTATGGAAATAATACATTTAAATTTCGCCTTACGAAATACACTGCTTCCAAAATAAAAATTGATGGGAATGTCAAAATACTCTCTTTCACGAAATGCGGTTTGCAGCTATCTCTAGGCTTAATACTAAAAAGAACACGTAAACACTTTTTCTGTAGAATAAATACATTATGCGCTTCTGCGCTATCCCCCCACAATAAGAAACCATAACGCAACCACGCGTAGGCATACGCATAGTTTGCAGCTAGTGATGCTTCACGATGTGTATTTGTTTTGAGAATAGCCAGGGCATACGTAAACTGAGAGATTTTAGTTTTCACGACTTGGATATGATTTTCCCAAGTGAAGTGGGTATCAACCGTGATCCCTAACAGGTTATATTCGTTAACTTCTTCAATATTTAATTTATTCGAAATTTGTGATAAGTCCAGTTGATTTTTTTGACGCGGTCGGAATCGCATAATTTTGGTCTTTTTAAAGTTAACTTCCAGGTTATGTTTAGATAACCAGTTTTGTACCTTCGTAAAACTCTGTGTGATATTAATTATATTTTCATTGTTATCAGTCTTACACTTAAATAATATTGATATGTCATTCGCAAATAATATACATGGATGGTCTAGGACGTCTGGTAATTGGTTAATATATATCAGGAAGAGGACACAGCCGGCTACGGAGTGTGGCGTTTCAACGTTTTGTACGTAGTTACCACACTGTTCATATATACTGTGCCTCAGAGTTCACATTGAAACCAGTTTCATGTAGATGTTTATAGATTACAATATAACTTACCGTCAATTTTAACTCTAGGAACTATTGTTTGCCTATTGTATAATATGAAAAACTTCTACATAAATATATAATAAAGACAAACGAGCTTCCCCGACTAACTTCGTATCGCCTAAGAGACATAAAAAAAATAACAGTCCAAAAATCGAAAAAATTGATGAGAATCACTTTTACCATTTTTGGATATAAGGAATAGACTACCGCCGATTCTTATACTTACTAAATATATGTAATACGAGTTGGTATCTAAAGTATTGTTACGAACACTGTGACAGGAGAATTTTATAAATGAGACTAGCTGTCCCGACGAACTTCGTATCGCCTAGTTAAGTGACCAACCAATACCGCAATTTAAAAAATTGGTTGATAATAGAAGAGTGTAAATTTAATTATTTTTATTTTTATTTAATTAATAATTACTAGCTATCCCGGCAAACTTCGTATTGCCCGGAGTAAAATAATGTGTCAAAGGTTTGATATATACGGATTATTTGTATGGGAAAATGAACTTGTGGTTTTTACAATTTCTTCTTACCTTTTAAACCTTCCCTGGACTTCCAAAAATCATTCAAAATCATAAAAAGCCAAATCGGTCCAGCCATTTTCGAGTTTTAGGGAGCCTAACGAACAGGAATACATTTTTATATATATGTATAGACTAGCTGACCCGACAAACATCGTATTGCGTCATGAAATAATGTGTCAAAGGTTTTATAGATACGGACTATTTGTATGGGAAAATAAGATTGCGGTTTTTACTATTTCTCTTCAATTTCTTCATATTTTCTTACCTCTTTAACCTTCCCTGGACTTCCGAAAATCATTCAAGACCAAAATTAGCCCAATCGGTCCAGCCGTTCTCGAGTCTTAGCGAGACTAACGAACAGCAATTTTTTACTTTTACATATATATATATATATATATATATATATATATAGATAGATAGATAGATAGATATGTATCGAGAAATAGATAGAGATAAAATAAAAACTACGTTGATAACATTAATAAATAATTTATTGTGCAACATTAGTTCTGAATTCAACATACCAACTAAAAGTAGTTATATCAATCATGAATACCCATAATTTTACATACTTTGCTTAAGCATAACGTAATACGAAAATATTGATTTAATGATCTGAAAACAAAAAAAAAATAATTAGAAATTAAAATCGTACATTTAAACCTCTTTTGGTGTTTCCTACCAAAAAAACAATAATAATTTGTACCTACATGTATGTGTATATATCGCCTCTTTACAAGAATAATGTGACATTTCATATAGAACGATTTAGATGAAATGTTACGTTATTCTTGTAAGAATAATGTTGCATTTCATAAAGAACGATTTAGATGAAATGTCACATTATTCTTGTAAAGAAGCGATATATTATGTCAATAGTATTTTTTTATGTAATGGAAGTGGCAAACAAGCATGCAGTTCACATTTATGTTAAGTGATGACTGCAGCCTATAGACACCCACACAAAGACCAAGATCAAAATGTAGATGCGTTACCACTCCTGAGGCTTAAGGTGTTAGGCCTCTGTGGCGGAAACAGGGCCGTACATTACCACCTGACGGGAACACGACAGTGCTGAATACTACCATTTAGCGGCAAGTATATTAGCTCTATCACCAGTAAATATTTCATTATGTTAAATGTTTATCATCACCACTTCAGCCGAAAGATGTTCACTGCTGGACTAAATGTGAGATTCACAGACCGCAATACGACTTTACTTTGAGCAAAGTATGCTTAAAACTGTCAGTAAAGTATGAGTTTTGACAGTTCTAAGCGTACTTTGCTGCAAGTAAAGTCGTCGTGCGGCCTGTGAATCTCACCCTAAGCCTCCCACAAAAATATCGCATTATGTAATAATAATAATGGCACCCCATTATACGTCCCACTGCTGGGCACAAGTCTCTCCCCTTTTTGGAGGAAGGCCTGGAGCTTACTACACCACGCTGCTCCAATGCGGGTTGGTGGAGATACGGGTTAGTGGCCAAACCCGCTGTCGGATGTTTTCAAACCGCCCATAAGGCCTCCGACAAGGTTTAACGACTGCTATCTATCGATAGCGAAGCGAAGCGTCTGCGGAATATGGTGTGGAAATATTTACTGTCCAGTGTAACAAAGTCTGGCAAACAGGAGCATGGCCACAAGATTGGGCTCATTCCATATTTGTTCCTTTACATAAGAAAGGTTCCACAAAAATATGCAGTAACTACCGCCTTATTGCACTGATTTCACACGCTAGCAAAATTTTACTGCACATACTTAATGAACGGTTCAAATCATATTTGTCGAGAGAAATCGCTCATGAACAGGCTGGTTTCGTAAAAGGGAAAGGCACCAGAGAACAAATCTTGACGATCCGCCAAATTATTCAAAAAGCAAGGGAATTTAATACACCAATTTACATCTGCTACGTAGACTTCTCAAAGGCATTTGACTCAGTAAAATGGCCTTAGCTATGGGAAACGCTGCTGGCAATGGGTACACCCAAACATCTTGTGTACCTTCTCAAACGACTGTATGAGGCGAGCACGGCTTCTGTAAAAACGGACGATATTCTATAGTTTCCAACCCTGTTCAGAAGTACGTCAAGGGTGCATTATTTCGCCACTTTTATTTAACATGTACACAGAAACTATCATGAGAATGACTCTTGAAGATTGGACAGACGGAATCGCAATCGAAGGCATTAAAATCTGTAAACTTCGATATGCTGACGATACGACTTTGATCACAACCAGCATAAACCATATGGAAGTTTTATTAAGCAAAATGGAACGCACTAGCCTCGAATTTGGTCTAAAAGTCAATCGTAATAAGACAAAAGTAATGATAATTGACCGTGCTAACAATAACTCGCCAGATGTCACCAGAATTGCGAATTGTGAAGTTGTGCAGTCATATATATATATATATATATATCTAGGGGCTCTTATTTCGAATAACGGCGAAAGCGTAGATGAAATTAAGCGGCGTATGCTTATAGCCGACCTTGTATGCTATGGGCAAACTCACAAAAATATGAACCGGAACATCACAAAAGCCACGAAAATCCGGATGGTGAGAGCGTTAGTGTTTCCCATATTTTTCTACGCAGCTGAAACGTGGACGCTGAGAGAAAGTGAAAAAAAGAGGATAGATGCACTAGAAATGTGGTGCTGGCAAAAAATGCTTGGAATATCGTGGACTCAATTCAGAACTAACGCATCCATACTTCAAGAACTCGATATCAAGCAGCGTCTATCCTCCGTGGTTCAGTCTCGAATTCTTACGTTTTTCGGACACGTTTCGAGACGGTGTGAACACTCTATAGAACGCTTGACCGTCCAGGGAGTTTTCAACGGCAGAAGAGGATGTGGTAGATCTCCTATGCGCTGGGCTGACCAAATTAAAGCCGCTACTAAGAAATCGTTCTACGAGTGCACCCGAAAAGCATCGGTACGTGAGGAGTGGCGGCGAGTTGTGAAGCAAGCCACCAACCCTGAAGTGACAACCACGACGACTCTGTCAAGAGTTGTCAACCACAACGACCAAGAAGAAGATCTATCGATAGTAACCGGGACCGACGGCTTAACGTGCCCTCCGAAGCACGGAAACGCGCATTTTTAAGCCACTAGCGGTCACCCATCACACACCCGACCGCGCCCGTATCGCTTAACCGATTAGATAGCTTACGATCTACACCAGCCGCGGGGGCATGCGCGCTCCTACCTAAATGGTATATGGCTGACATAGATGTAAATCATATATTTTACCGATATCATGGGTCTCACGCCAGCTCTCATGCCACCGACGGCTTCGAACTCCATTGTGGGCTGAACATGCACAAGTAATACCAGCACTATCTTCTGGTTGGAGACTGACATGTTCTGCCATGGTATACTGTATACCAAATCTGATATATCATCGCTCTGCAAAATGTTTAATATATGTATTTGTATGTTATAAAGTAGCGCACAATCATACAGTTCACATTCATGGTGTAAAACATCTCATAAGAAACCAAATATTTCAATGTAGAGAGTACCCAGTAGTGATAGTACGAGGACGAATCATTATTGTAATCAAATTTCATACATAAACAAACACTTCTTGTATCAGAATTTGTTAGCTATCATTAATAAGGAAAACAAAACATTTTTTTAACAAGGTTCACCCAGTTGCTAATCAATCAAATGGATGACCGAAAGGCGATAGCGCAGAACACTACCAAGCAAGTTGATAAGGTAATGCGGTAGTGCCTACGCACGCGAACTCCGTCACTGGAGTTCCACCACCTGTATTACGTAATAGGGTATTTGTAGAAATTAAATTTGCGGATTTTTTCGCGTATACAACACTTCCAATCTTCTTCTTTTACCCGACGTTTCGGTCTGCCCGTGACCACGGTGGCTGGAAAGCAAGAAGAAAATCCGCAAATTTAATTTCTACAATGTATGAAGCTCGCGAAAACGTTATTTTCGAAAATAGGGTATTTGACAATGTTCATTTATTTGTTTTAAAAGACATAGTCCGAAAGTAACATGGAAATGAAAAATATAATAATGGCAACCCATTATACGTCCCCCTGCTGGGCACGAATCTCTCCCCTTTTTGGGGGAGGCCTGGAGCTTACTCCACCACGCTGCTCTAATGCGGATTGGCGACATGAAAAGTAAATTCATGAAAATTATTAAAATTGGTGCATTAATAAAACAGTTATAAATATTTACTTTAAAAATAATAACAGTGATTCCTTGTACAAAGCCCAACAACTTTTAACGTGCAAACTATTTACAAAAACGCAATATTAACGAAGATTTTTTAAGATTCTTTGAATTCGGTTTCACAAGGTGGTTCGTCATCACCAGCAAGTACAACTTTGTATGAGCCGTTTGAAATCATTTCATAACTTCCAACTTTCGAATGGTGATACCTATCTCAAAAACTATTAGTTCTAGACTAGTTCTTACAATGACGATATTTACTAACATTCCCTATACCTACCTACTTTTTGAAATCACATTAAAAAAAAGTATAATCGAATACCCTATTGGGTATTTGAGTTGCTATAATCACAGTGTAAGAAAATAAGTAATTAATAAATTCTGACCCCCTTATTCATAAACGTATTTTAGCTAAAGTGTTGCTAATCTCTCCTGTCTTTTTCTATCCTGCACATTTGACGATGCAACTGACAAAGATAAAGCATTCTATAGCTAAAACGTATCTAATGTACGTTTATGAATAAGGGGGTGAGACTATAAGATAATTTGTTACTAGTGGCCCGCCCCAGCTTCGTACTGGTGCAACAAATACTATATTAGTAGATATTATTATTTTAATACTAATATAGGTAGTATGTTTTCGGGGCAGTGTAATTGAAAGGTAATTTTGCGTATTAATTATTTAAAATTGTAACCTAATTTAGGTACACAATCAGATAAAATACTTTAAAAAACACATCTTATCTTCATGAATTACTTCACAAATAGATTTCCACTACAGATAACACCTTAAATATCATTATTTTTAGGTGAAAATATTAATTAATTTATCAACAATATTCTTAAATAAACTTTATATTCCTTTGAGAAATAATATTTGATACGTCGGTAAATGTTCCCAAGGTTCCCAAAATAACTTTCAAGGCTGTTTCGACTTTCTTTTAAATTTTTTCGTACAATTTTTGCAATGATTTTTTGTCAACCCTAAAATTAAAAAAAAAATGTTACCTCTCTTTTAATTTGTTCCAACACGAATGACAGTAGTATAAGTTCTCCCAGTTGAAGCCATAACATGACTCCATGCGTCAACAAATCCCCTTTGTCCTAAGGCAGAAAAACTTTAATATTAGCTGTAATCGTAGAACCTGTAGTCGTATTATATTGTCAACATTTCAATAGCCACAATTTCCACAAGTGACTTTCAAAGTGACCACCAAGTTACAGAATACGACTGCTGATGTTGACTTGAGCTAGGTCGAAGCCTCGCACCTTTAGGGTTAAGTTTGTACATGTCAATTTTGCGAAATATCAAATAAAAGTTGGTATTATAATTTTTAAATTTAAATCAAATAGTTTTGAAGATATCTACCTATATTAAAAAAAAACCCACAAATCGAATTTCAAGAAAATTTTATTATTTAGATCTAAATTGTAGAGGCACGAGAGGTTTGTCAGGACCGGGATATCTGGCGCTCTACACTCTCTGGCTACTCCGTTAAGGACCTGGCGTGAAGATACATATAAATTGTACTGCTGTTACTTATATCAGTTATCTTTTTAACTTTTGTTTATATTGCCCTAAAAAATTTCACACGTTCAAATACAAACAGGGGGTCTCAATGACTCTAACACAATTATAAAGCTTAACACTTCGTAGACTGATCGTCAATACGTCAAATCGAAAATAGTTTATTCGAACCCGCAACATTTTTCAAAGACCTATTTAACAACACTGCACATAATAGATACGCGCAATGAAATCTTGAATTCTTAATACCCTTTTATGTATCAACTGAAGGTGGCAAACAAGAAGTTCAAGTGAGTGTTAAATAATAACCAATAGACAGAGAACACAAAAACGAGAGGTTAAAATGCAGATGCGTTGCCACCCCTGAGACCTAAGTTGTTATATCTAAGTATGTAAATTCAAGTATGTAATCACTATCACATAGTGATTACATACTTTCTATTCATCTTCTGTGCCGAGTCCGAGCCTCACTTGGCCAGATTTTTTAGGGTATCTTTTTTACTACCACTGAGCTGCCATTACAATGGTCGAAGACTATTTGCACATACCCCGAGCATAACTTGATATAGTAGCAGACTATCACATATCAAATTGTGCAAATAATTCACCGACACAGTCATTCCAAAGGCCGACTGCTCCTCCTTGAACACCCTGCAAACATATAATAATGACGTTATAGAAAACTGAAGATATTTTTATGTCAAATGATTTGCAGACAAGCAGACGGGAATCCTGATGAAAAATGGTTACCGTAGCCTATGAACATTTGCAACATCAAGGAAGTTGCCAATGCGCTGCCAACCCTGAAGGACTCTTATGACCCTAGTTCTGGGCAGGAATGAACGCGCGAATCGGACTGTTGAACACTTCCAAGGGTCCAATCTGTGCAAGTAGAACTTCTCCCTTCGGCGGGTGGTACGATGTAGGTGTAGGAATGGAGACAATGGCATAAAGAGTGCTTTAATTACAATTTGTTAAGGTTTATGTCAACATCGTAATAATACAAGTAAGGTCTAAGCCAGTGATTCCCAAAGTGGTCGATATCGACCCCTGGGGGTCTATGACAATCTGAAAGAGGTATACATCAGCGAAAAAAAAATTGGGGGTCCATGAAATGAAAATGAGGGTCCACGATAATGGATCTCAACACATACACTGATAGTACCAATTTACTTACATCATACCAGTGATTCCCAAAGTGGTCCTTGGGAGACTCGATGAGGGTCTACGTAGGCGTGAATTGGAAAAATTGGAATAATGGGAATGTGATATAAATTTTAATGTAGCAAGGACGGGGGTCTACAGAAACCGGAAAAAATTGTAAAGGGTCTACAAGAAAAAATAGTTTGGGAACCTCTGGTCTAAACGGTGGTTATAGGCTGAAGAAGAAAAACGTATCCACAATACGGATTTGAGCCGCTTAGAAGTCACATTGCTGCACCAAACCCGTGAACCAACTTCCTAGCGAGAACCTCTTGAGGTGTTTGTCGAGGCTCATGTAGCTTTTGGCTATGAGTTCGACAAACACCTCAAGACGTTCTCGCTATGTTATGACCACCGGAACAATGTATTACCCTGTTATAACTGTCACAGAGACATAATAACTAAGGTCTCAAGGGTGGCCACGCATCTGCATTTTGATGTCTGGTCTTTGTGTGGGTGTCTATAGGCTGCAGTCATCACTTAACATCAATGTAAACTGCATGCTTGTTTACCACCTTCATTACATAAAAGAATGACATCCACATCCCACATGTTAACAATTTCATGAGATAAGTTCAGGTATTTTTAAAGGGGCATATGCGAGGCAATGTGTGTACGTACCTAATAGTTTTCATTATTCTGTTACTAACTATCTGGCTAAGGGCGGCCACACAAAACTGCGATGCGATGCGAAGCGACGCCGCATCATAGGCGATGCCTTCGTACGAGCTCGCAGATATTTGCGATGCGATGCGAATTCGCAGTTATATGTGGGATCCCTAAGACTAGGTTTGTCTTCAAGTAGTTTCGTCGTTGTTGCGTCGTTTAGGCGAAATGACACACTAATATCTTAAATGTAGCCAATACGAAAGCCATTAATAAGTAAGACAGTTGATCCCCAGACAAAGTATTTTAATTAATAAATATACTTTACTAGCTGCTCCAGTTAGCTACGGCGATTTGTTCCCAGCTTCATACATACATATATCAATCAAATCCAAACAATGAAAACGAAAAAGAATACAAAATGAAATATACAAAGTGTAGCCGGCAAAGTCCAAGAATATTTTAACAGTGCATGCCTATTCTAATGTTGACTTTATCCCTCAAGGTCTTTTTCTCGTGAGAATGTAAAATCGTCAGTTATTACGCGTCAAAGTTTGATTAAAATTGCATGTGTTTCAAGCCCGACAACAACAGCTGACAGCATAATTATATCAGTCAAAGGCGAACGCTACGCGTGTGTGCGTAGGTACGAATTGCTGAGATGCTGCATTTCATACGCACACACGCATACCGTTCGCCTTACCGCATACCGTCACCACGCACGGTATGTGTGTGTGAAATGCTGAACGTTTATATTGACAATTTGTTAGGGTTGTCAAATTTAAAAAAATAACAAATAATAAATTTTAAAACTTTGTATAAAAAAAATTGTTATTTTATTGTTATTGTTTTTATTAAATGATTTGAATCTTAATATAGATAACCATTTTCCAATATTGTTATGGCCGTATACTCAAACGTCACTCAATTTTAAGTAACCCCCAAATGTGCGCTATCTCTATCGTTTGAACGTGTTTAATAAAGACAGAAGACTTTTAAGTCCCACTTAGATTTAAGTGACGTTTGAATATTTGGCCGTTAGACCTTTCCGGCTATACCGTGTATAATTATATATTAATATTGTAATATAATAAAGTTAATAGGCAAACTTACTAATTCATACTTACTTCATGATAAAATTGTGATACTTAATCACCTCGACCAACTCATTCTTAATATCTCCGTCATTCAATGAGTTAGTGAACTTGGTTTTGATGTTATATTTCAATATCTTAATGTGCCCAATTAAATTAAATACAAATGCGTATATTATAGTTTTGAATATCACTATTATTGAGCCGGACAAAGCTACGATGTAAAAGTTCGCAGTGTGTATGATAATCCAGTTTACAACGTTGTATCGATATTCAAAAGGCACCCAGAAATAAATGGTCGTTTGTAATGTTGCTGTCATATTGCGTATATCATCCATTCTTTGTAGGTTGATGTATATGGGTGAGAAATACCATGCCAAACAATTGATCAGAATACATGTGCATATGAAACATGCTGCATTACGTGTGAAGCGTTCCACTTGACATATTTGCTGAAATATTGACAGAAATAATGTACGTACGCATCTTCACACCACGTGAAGACAGGGAGGCTAGGGTTTTCCAATACCCGTCATTTTTAATACCCGGGTATCGGGTATTATTTTTGCATATACCCGGATATACCCGGGTATTTACAGTTTTTACAGAAAAGGATACGATTTTCTTATAGTTATGTTTTATATTACGAAAGAGTGTGTATAGTATGTCAATAAGTCTCCTTAACTTAAAGTGCAATCAATCACACAGTTAAACAGTTCGAGTGGAAATACCGTCTTGTGCAACCCAGCGTGCAACAGCTCTTCCAATTGAGCTACTGAAGTCCTGCCCGATTTGTCAAATCTTTCCTTCACATCTATTGCATTGCTTTATGGTAGCAGCAGCGCCATCTATTACCAACTATGCTAGTTAGGCAACCGATATAATAGACTTATCAGTTTATTGAATATCGTAAAGAAGTCGTTTTTAACCATAATAATTGTTTTATATTATTTCGCATTAACACATGCTTGTGAAATATATTTTATTTTTAAAGAAAAATGGAAAGAAAAATTTGACTTCAGGCGAGACTCGAAATCGCGGCCTACTGGGAATCTAGTCCAGCCGCTCTTCCAATTGAGCTACTGAAGCCCTGCCCGATTTGTCAAATCTTTCCTTCACATCTATTGCATTGCTTTATGGTAGCAGCAGCGCCATCTATTACCAACTATGCTAGTTAGGCAACCGATATAATAGACTTTTCAGTTTATTGAGTTCGAGTCTCGCCTGAAGTCGAATTTTTCTTTCCATTTTTCTTTAAAAATAAAGTAAAATAATACCCGAGAACTAAAAAAATCATATACCCGGGGATACCCAGGTCCGGGTACCCGGGTAGAAAACCCTAAGGGAGGCAGAGAATTTAGAGCACCAAATATGGTGTATAACCACCTCCCGTGCTTCTTCTACATTCGGCGTTCTCTTTATATATGCGCGCCGATTCCTAAGACTCTTGCACCACCTTTAGTCGTACTGGACCAAATGGTTAATGTAACTCAGTCTGGGTCTTCCTGGGCCTCTGCAACGCTCTACATTTGCCCCTTTTTCATTTTTCATCGACAATTTCATTCACATATAGCCTCTTTTTTACATATTCATTACGACTGCGATCGATGAGCGATACAACGCATATCTATCTGCCTCTGTCTTTCCAAGGTTGCAATTAGTGACGTTTCCAGTCTTAGATTGGGTTTTGACAAAAAATACCCACTAACGGCATTGAAATATTATACGTTCCATAGTCCCTAAGATGTTGAGGATGATGTTTGGGCCTTAAGATTGCTCTGGTTGTCTACAAAAGATATTAAAATAGTCCCCCAAGCATCATAATACATATTTGTATGAAGATAAAGAATGTATGAAAAGTGAAGTTTTTTTTAATGAGATTTAAAGGGTCGTGGATGAATTACCGCGCACAGAAACTGTATGTAAATATGTATTTTTTATTTTATATAACATTCTGTGTTACATATAGCATTAGTTTTATTTCATCTACATAGGCCGGCACTATCCCAAGCGTTGGCTGTATCGCCGCCATGTTGAACATGGTTGAAAATGATAAAATCATTTGAATTAAACATGGTTGTAACTCTAAAATATATTCTTGAATAAATTAATTGTATTTTTTTCGGATTCTTCTTTAATTTACCCATTTTTGAGGACATGTACCGAACCAGAGCCGAACTCGCAACATATCCATTGTTTAAGTACCAGTTAAATAAAAAAACCGGTCAAGAGCGTGTCGGGCTACGCGCAGTGTAGGGTTCCGTAGTTTTTAGGTTTGATTAATGCAATCAAAAAAATTTTTTTTTTTCTTAAGAGTTGTTTAAAAATTTCGAGTATTACATTTGGTCGACTATTACTCGCAAACTAGTAAAGCCAACTTAAGTGTGATAGCTTTCCTTTTAATTTCGTTATATTATGTAGCTACTATTGCGGTAACGTTTGAATTTCTAACAATAACCGTTTATTGAAATAAAACTAGTTTTCGGATTTATCTCGCGTATATTAAACTACAATGACTTTTTAAAATCGAACCCGACGTTTCGGTCGCTTTTCAGCTTCCGTGGTCTCGGGCAGACCGTTTAGTTGGTAGAGGGGAGGGGGACACTTGACTCTTAAAGTAAATTGGCATTTTAAAGCTTAATAAGTCACGAACAGTTAAATAAATCGAAAATTATTTTTGCACACCCTTAACATTTTCGAAAGACCTATCCAACGATACCCCACACTATGTATATAGAAAATGAAAAATAAAAAAATATATCCGCGCATTGCATGTAGAGGAGGTACCCTAAATAATTTTACTTTTCATGGTTTTATTTTAGCTACCACTTTGTCGGCGTGATTAAGGTGTATACTTGAGCCAAATTTCAAGTCTCTACTACCAATAGTTTTTGCGCTAATCCGCGGACGGACAGACAGACAGACGGACATGGCGAAACTATGAAGGTTCCTTGTTTACTACGGAACCCTAAAAATGATTTGCACCAATTGAAAATTGTTAAATTTGACACCATAACATTAAGTTTAACCGTAACTGGTCGAGGTGCGCTGGTATATGGTAAAAGAATCTGTCCTCATAACTTTAAGAAATATTTTGGTGCAACTGAACCTAAATCGCTAAATAATACTATGCCACATTTTGATCCTCCGTCACTGCATCCCTACCACAAAAAAAAAGTTTCGTTTTCTAGTGCTTTACCTTGGTAACATATTCATTACGATCTTTGTAATTTTGCAAATGAATTTTCGTCATGAATTCCATCATTATCTTTTTATATATCGAACGTCGTGATGAAAATACGCACACCTGAAAAGATTTTATTTATTTATTACTAGATGCGCCCGCGACTTCGTCCACGTGAGAAAAAATATGATTTTATTTTAAAGAAAAATGGAAAGAAAAATTTGACATCAGGCGAGACTCGAACTCGCGGCCTACTGGGAATCTAGTCCAACCGCTCTTCCAATTGAGCTACTGAAGTCCTGCCCGATTTGTCAAATCTTTCCTTCACATTTATTGCATTGCTTTATAGTAGCAGCAGCGCCATCTATTGCCAACTATGCTAGTTAGGCAACCGATATAATAGACTTTGCAGTTTATTGAATATCGTAAAGAAGTCGCTTCTACCCTTAATAATTGTTTTATATTATTTCGCATTAACACATGCTTGTGAAATATATTTTATATAGAGTCTCGCCTGAAGTCAAAAATTTTTCTTTCCATTTTTCTTTAAAATAAAATATATTTCACAAGCATGTGTTAATGCGAAATAATATAAAACAAAAATATGATTGTTCAGTATCTACCCGGACGAAGACGTGGGCGCAGCTAGTATTAAAGTAGCCTAAGTTACTCCTTATTACATCAGCTATCACCAGTGAAAGTCCCGTCAAAATTGGAGACACTCAAATTCTATTTATTTGTATGTAGGTATGTATGTATGTATGTATGTATGGAGATAAAAGTAGCCTGTTACTCCTTATTACATCAGCTACCTACCCGTGGAAGTCCCGTCAAAGTCGGATACACTCCAATTCTACTTATTTGTATGTAGGTATAAATGTATGTATGGATGTATGGAGATAAAAATAGCCTAAGTTACTCCTTATTACATCAGCTATCTGCCTGTGAAAGTCCCATCAAAATCGGTCCAGCCGTTCCCGAGATTAGCCCCGCCAAACAGACAGACAGACAAAAATTGTAAAAAATGTGGTTTTGGTATGTGTATTGTGTATACATACATATGCATTAAGTAAAAAGCGGTTATTTTAAGATTACAAACAGACACTCCAATTTTATTTATTTGTATAGATAGAATCTAAGTGGACCTTCATCTGTTTTCCAAATGAAACATTGTGTTTATCAAATTTCATACATAAACAAACACTGCATGTATTACAACATATAAATACCAACGGGAATCGAAAAATGGGCTGTACCAATCTATATGGACCTCTAGGTTAGAGAAATTAGTCTAGAATTCTGGCACTTGCCCATGATATATACCTTACAATGATTATCGAATTATTATTTATGCAGTTAGCGACTCGCATTTTCTACGAGTTCCTCCCTTATATACGTGTCAGCTTGATTGTTTAAATCAATTGAAACAATCAAGCTGATAGTTGACGGGCAGCGGTATATGCTACTACTTAGATAAAGTTTTAATGACGTAATTCGAGGTTACAGTCTTAACTTTAACCTATTCACACAATCAATCTATCTGTCACTAAGTGGTAATATCCAGAACTCATAGACTTCCAAATAAGTAACGTGTCTACATTGACAACTGTCTAAATGGTCGGTTCACGACCTTGCGGCTAGGCGCGAAGTGGCGAGCTGTAAAAGCAAAATTATGAAAATATTTGACAGATGCCACGAAATACGAAATGCTGCTTGTTTCGACAAACGTCTAAACGACACCTGCATTTATAATTCATAATTAATGTCATATTTATTATTATTATAACTTCATATATACGTATTTTTTTAATGAAATTATATTTAAATTTAGTGTCCTGTTTTAGTGTTTCGTTTTTATTTTTATCTTTAAATTGGTAGCAGTTGGGCATCCGTAGTGTCACAGTATAAGGCCCCAACATAATACCAGCGCCGGGTTTCACCAAGGCAAAGCATTGCCATCACTTATGGTTTTTTTTTAATGTAATGGAAATGGTAAACAATCATGCAGTTCACATTGATGTTAAGTGATGACTGCAGCCTATAGACACTTACACAACGACCAAGGTCAAAATGCAGATGCGTTACCACTCCTGAGGCCTAAGGTGTTATGCCTCTGTGCCGGAAATTACAGGCCCATACATTACCACCTGACCGGATCACGATAGTGCTGAACACTACCATTTAGCGGCAAGTATATTAGGCAAAGCGCGCATGGCCCAGCGGCTGGTGTAGATCGTAAGCGATCTGCTCGGTTAAGCACTACGGGCGCGGTCGGGTAGTGTGATGGGTGACCGCTAGTGGCAAATTAAATGCGCGTTTCCGTGCTTCGGAGGGCACGTTAAGCCGTCGGTCCCGGTTGCTATCGATGGATAGCAGTCGTTAAACCTTGTCGGAGGCCTAATGGGCGGTTTGAAAACATACGACAGTGGGTTGGCCACTAACCCACACCCACCTCCACCAATCCGCATTGGAGCAGCGTGGTGGAGTAAGCTCCAGGCCTCCCCCCAAAAAGGGGAGAGACTCGTGCCCAGCAGTGGGACGTATAATGGGTTGCCATTATTATTTATTATTATATATTAGGCAATGCGGTGGTGCCTACGCCTGCGAGCTCCGTCACTGGAGCTCTACCAAAAGGCTTGAAAGGCCTTTGTCCAGCAGTGGACGTCTATCGGCTGAAATTATGATGTTGTTGATGAATAAGTTTTGTCCCATGGCGATGAACATTTCGTACCGCTAATGTTCATATTGACACCTGAAAATTATTGAAGTTTCTCAGAAATCATCGTCTGTTAGCTGGTTCGTTGGGTATGACTGGCATGACATTGACAAGATCAATCCACTATACTATAGTGCCGGGGGAGGCCTGGAGCTTACTCCACCACGCTGCTCCAATGCGGATTGTTGGAGGTGGGTGGGTTAGTAGCCAACCCGCTGTCGGATGTTTTTCAAACCGCCCATAAGGCCTCCCACAAGGTTTAACGACTGTTATCTATCGATAGCAACCGGGACCGACGGCTTTACGTGCCCTCCGAACCGAAGCACGGAAACGCGCATTTAATTTGCCACTAGCGGTCACTCATCGCACTAACCGACCGCGCCCGTAGTGCTTAACCGAGTAGATCGCTTACGATCTACACCAGCCGCTGGGCCATGCCCGCTTCGAAATAAATAATATACGTACATTATTCTCGCAAGCAACAGGCATTATTACAAGGATTGTGCTCCAAGTGTCGAAAGACAGCGTTTCAAAATTCTCAACAATGTATACCACTTGAGATAAAATGCAGAGCGGGGCGACTATCTTCACAGCATCATAAATAAAATTGCAGAGCCACCAAGCACGGTCATAACCCCACCATTCTTGCCTGCCTAAGCCCACTGGAGTCATTACCAACCCCAAATAACGGTAGAATTTTTGTTTCACCGGTAACTGCCTGAAAATAGTTTTAGTTTTTAGTATTCGTGGTTTCACACCTGAATTCCTGGACATATATGTATACATATATACATGCGAACAACCGCGATTTGTTAATTAGTTTTTTTAATCCCAAGAGAAGGAAAAAGAGGTTGGTGGCGATCCTATTTACCTGTACAAAACCAAACTTTGAGAGGACCACAGGGTTAGCAAACTTCGTATTGCCTGAGAATGAAATAACGTGTCAAAGGTTTGATAAATACGGACTATTTGTATGGGAAAATGAAATTGTGGTTTTTAATATTTCTCTTCAATTTCTTCATATTTTTTACCTTTTTAACCTTCCCTGGGCTTCCAGAAATAATTCAAAACTAAAGTTAACCAAGTCGGTAGAGCCGTCCTCGAGTTTTATATATAAATAGATATAGATAAACACTAAAAATAAAGTAGGATGTGTTAAAGTATGGTTGGCAACCCTGACCACTGGATACTTAAAGAATAAATCCCAATAATTATTTTTCTTAGATCCGGGTGTTGATCCCTGGATCAGAGTGCAGCAAGAAGAAATTCAATAAAATTACCCCCGTTTGTAAAGATAAATTCAGAAGAATTTCCAACACCTAACTAAATTATTATAACTTTAAGACTGTTAATCTGCGCCAATACCCTCCCAAACACACATTACATATTGAAATAAAACTATTTTTGCCGATTTATCTCGCGTATATTAAACTAAAATGATTTTTAAAATCAACCCGACGTTTACGAAATCGATGGAGGTAGCTACACATATTTTTTTAAAATGCTGTCAGACAAATGTCATCTCAGTTTGCCGGGGACCACGGAAGCTGAAAATCGACCAAAACGTCGGGTTGATTTTAAAATTAATTTACATTTATGTTTAATATACGCGAGATAAATCCGTAAAAATACTTTTATTTCAATGAGTGTAGCTCGCAAAAACCTAAGAACATATCACACATGTCTTATCATAATTTAATGATGGAAAAAAAGAATTTGGGTGCACCTATTATTTTCAAACAAAATGATTGTAACTTTTGAAATTCTTAACGAGCGGATATATGTATTTAAAATATGTAGTATTACAAAACAAAAAGAAATAACTTACAAATAATAATCGTTCTTCATAATATTATTGTTTACTATTTGCTATAACGATAACACACAAAGTGAACATAATGAGTGACGTAAATTATTTAATGTAGCTGGGTACCTATTATGTTTCCATTGCTGCCATACAATTTTTAAGAGTTCATATATTTTTGACAAATTAAAAAATTAAACCTGTTTTAAAACATGTTAATTGATATTAAGGTGAAACCCGTTAAACCCGTCAATTTTGCGTGAATCCTGATCACTACGCAATGTGTTTATGAAATCGGTGGAGGTACGTATAATTTTTCAAACTGCTGTCAGCCAAATGTCACTTTAGTCTACCCGGGACCACGGAAACAGAAAAGCGACCAAATCAAAATCAACACGACGTGGGTTGATTTTAAAAATCAGTTAAGTTTAATATACGCGAGATAAATCCCTAAAGAAGCACGCATGACCTCGGGCTGGTGTAGATCGGAAGCGTGTGATGGGTGACCGCTAGTGGCAAATTAAAATGCATGTTTCCGTGCTTCGGAGGGCACTAGGAGGCCTTATGGGTGGTTTGAAAACATCCAACAGCGGGTTGGCCACTAACCCGTAACTCCACCAACCCGCATTGGAGCAGCGTGGTGGAGTAAGCTCCAGGCCTCCTCCCAAGAAGGGGGGAGACTCGTGCCCAACTGTGGGACGTATCGAGGGTTGCCATTATTATAATGTTATTATAAATTCGTAAAAATAGTTTTATTTCAATGAGTGTACTAATTGCCTCGGTTGCCTAGTGGTAGCAGGCCACTGCTACTACGCTGAGGTCCTGGGTTCGATTATCGGATAGGGGGTTATCAGAGATAATGGTGTAAAGTCCTTTATCTCTGGTTCTATTGGGATTTTTCCATTTTTGGTAATTTCCCAGTACCTCAAAGTTTGGTAATGTGCCCGGAGATATCAACAGGCTCGCCACCTGTTACATAAACGGGCTGGGCCAACGTAACCGGCAAATCGTGGGTGTTTGCATGTATGCTTGAATGCATGCATATACCTCTGCCTACCCTTTCGGGGATTACAGGCGTGAAGTTACGTAGTGTACTAACGCCACTGCGATCGCCAATCCGCATGCCAAACGTGGCGATTATGGCATATACCCCCATATGGATGTAGTATACCTAATTACATAATATATTCTCTGCCTATGGGGAGGCTTTGGTCCAACAGTGGATCTTTCGGCTGATATGATTTTGATGACATATTTCATGTATGTATGTATGTATGTATCTTCACGCCAGGTCCCTAACAGGGTAGGAGAGTGTGAAGCGCCAGATATTCCGGTCCTGACACACCTTCCGAGCCTCATCTACCTTCATCGCTCTCCTCGTACACGCACGCACATATTTCATGAAATAATAAAATTATATTCATAATTTTATTCATATTAGTGGTTATGGAAACACACGCTATGGATAAACAATCGTGTTAATCTATATACATAAAAATTATTCTAAAAACATGTTTGTATGTGCAGAAATTTCTGATATCGTTTCAGAACAACTGCACTTATCACTACGCTCCACAAAATTAATTGTTATAAAACTTTAATTATAATAATTTACTAGCTTTTAAAAGCGGCTTTGTTCGCATTTTTAATCTTTCCTCATTTTTTTCTTTTAGTAAAAAGTATTCTATGTTACTTTTAATACATCCAAAAATATGTGTACTTACACAATTTCGTGATGATTGGTTAAGTAGTTTTTGCGTGAAGGTGACACAAACAAACTCACATTCCCATTATCGATATTAGTAGGGATAATATCACAATGATTTATATCCTTGGTTTTTACTGTTCACTTGAGATATAAAGTCATGCAATAGATAAGTAAGTAATACAAGGTACTCGTACATTTCTACATACAATGTGTATTGAATTGGTTTCAAATGTAATTTCATCAAAATAATTATAAAAATTATCTCTTTCTTCTACTGGAAGATAATTCTTCCACTAGTTTTTTTTTGTAATGGAAATGGCAAACAAGCATGCAGTTCACATTGATGTTAAGTGATGACTTTAGCCTATAGACACCCACACAAAGACCAAGGTCATAATGCAGATGCGTTAACACTCCTGAGGCTTAAGGTGTTATGCCTCAGTGCCGGAAATTACAGGGCCGTACATTACCACCTGACCGGAACACAATAGTGCTGAACACTACCATTTAGCGGCAAGTATATTGGGTAACGCGGTGGTGCCTACGCCCGCGAGCTCCGTCACTGGAGAGAGAGAGCTCTACCACCAGTGATATAGTGCAATCAGTATTTACTGATGGTAGAGCTACAGTGACGGAGCTCGCAGTCGTAAGCGCCACCGCACTTGTATTCTGAGGTATCGTAAGTGATTGTGATCAATGTGGGTGAAATCGGGGTAAACTACTAGTATACCTTACAATGATTATGCAAAGAGATAATATGCAATGCAAATTGAATAACATTCCATATATTATGTGTTACTGCCTTATTATTTAGTAAGTATTGTTTTATCAAAGAGAACCAACCATGTAGTGTTTAATTATTATCAAGAGGTACATATCTATGTGAATCGACAACTGTTGACTCAGCTATTCATTAATTATTATTTTTTCAGCCTTACTTGAAACATTATAACCAATCGAATTACATTAATTACACAATAACAAAAATAGTAAATATTAACGTTGGGTTGCACCAAGGTATTTGTTAAAGTAAAAGTTAACGTAACATTTCACATCCTTCTCTAACTTTAACAGTTAAGTATAAAAATTTTGTACTTATTTTTATTACATATTTTGGACGAGAATCAAAATCTGAGTACCGGTTATTCGCCAACCCGACACAAATGACCGGACACACGTGTGACAAACTTTACCTTGCAGTAATACATAATAATATGTCCCATGATCTATCAATATCTAAGTTACAATCTCGGAATTCTTACTCAACAGCCATTAAAATTTATAACAAGTTACCTAAATCCCTAAAAGAATTGAATGGAAGCACTTTTCGCTGTAAACTGGGTAACATATTGACGGAATAATGTTTTTATTCACTGGACGAATACTTATATGATAAATTTTGACTTTATAATAAATATTCTTGATGACATGATATTATGGTTGCAGAGGCCCAGGAAGACCACCAAGGCTGACCTACCATGACCAAATAGGTCGAGTTCTGTCTGATGGTGGGGTCAAAAGTCTTAGGAATCGGCGTGCATGTATGAAGAGAATGATGAAGGCAGACGAGGCACGAGAGGTTTGTCAGAACCGGGATGTCTGGCGCTCTTCACTCTCTGCCTACCCCGTTAGGGACCTGGCGTGAATATACATACATACATGATATTATGTATGATTTATTTTTATATTTTTTTTTTGTTTTGTAAATGTTCCAATATATTTTTTCTGTGTTTGACTAGTCAAAATGAAATGTTATTATTATCCAAATATAATTTGATCAATGTTTAAATGGAATTGCAATGATTATAATGTAGTAATTGATAAAGTATATTATATTCTGTTATTTGCATGCCAATGAAGTGGTAAAATATGAAATAAACTTTTTTCACTGGTAGAGCTCTAGTGACGGAGCTCGCGGGTGTAGACACCACCGCATTACCTAATATACTTGCCGTTTAATGGGAGTGTTCAGCACTATCGTGTTCCGGTCAGGTGGTAATGTACGGCCCTGTAATTTCCGGCACCTTAGGCCTCAGGAATGGTAACGCATCTGCATTTTGACCTTGGTCTTTGTGTGGGTGTCTATAGACTGCAGTCATCACTTAACATGAATGTGAACTGCATGCTTGTTTGCCACTTCCATAACATAAAAAAGGAAGTTATTGTATTATACTGAAGATCTCATGTACTATATTTCTAGCAAATAAATTCATTCATTCATTCATGATTCACTAGACACCTTATATAATGTGATCCCATTAACTAATGCGAAGATGCCTCTGCCATTGTAGCTTTATCATAAGCAATATTTAAAATCTTCTAAAAGAATGATATGGTAAATATCGAACAGAAAAGAGAAACATTTGCCCCACAGTTATATAAAATATATTATTATAATATTTACAAACATGAACTGGATGTATAAAAATATTTTTCGTAATCTGAAAAGAATGATCCATCTCATTGATCCGATTAGAATAATTCCGCGCATTCCTCTACGAGTTCATTTAGATCTTCACAATCTTTTCTATCATAAAATTCTTTGCAAAGCTGAAATAAAAAAAGCCTTTATTCATTATTTGAATCAAATTAAGTCTTGGAATGTTATTGATCATAGAATTAATTCTAACCGATGACCTTTTTTGAAGACTAATTTGATTTATTTCTTAATTATTTAGGTTTCATTATGAATAATGAAATTGAATTGAATTATGAACGATGAGAGTGAGGTCAAAAGTCTTAAGCCGGCTCTACAGTCGCGCACGACGTCGCGCCGTGAATTTACGCCATGAATAAAATAGTGTTGTTGCAATAGTAATAGTCTATCGATAGTATTGCGATCTATCGTGACCACGGAAAAACAGTCACACTATCGATAGGACTATCGAAAATATCGACATGCTGCAATACTATCGATAGTATGCGTATCAATTTATCTTTGGCAATAGTATTGCTTATTTTTAACTATCGATACTATCGATAGTATCGAAAGTGTCATCAAGGGTCGATAGCTTCGATAGTACTATTGCGCTATCGACTATTTACCGAGGTCAACTATCGATAGCGCAACTATCGATAGTTTAGCAACACTGGAATATAAGCCGTAATCTGCGCGTGAACTCTTCACACTCGCAAAGCTTCACTAAAAAAAGTTTCAGTCTTCACAGCTATGATGGATGACCACGTGATTCTGCTGCTGCTGTGTCACTGCTTGCCATCACGTATTACAAATGTATACTGAGGCATAAACCAATGATGATAATGATGAAGTATATATTCGTTCTTACTACATAATTACTGTAATTTTACTGGTGGCAGAGCTCCAGTGATGGAGCTCGCCCTGGAGATGGCCTTGTAATTTCCGGCACAGAGGCATAATACCTTAGGCCTCAGAAGTGGTAACGCATCTGTATTTTGACCTCTGGTCTGTGGGTGTCTATAGGCTGCAGTCATAATTTAACATCAATGTGAACTGCATGATTGCTTGCCGCTAACATAAAAAAATCAACAATAACAAGGTTAATTGTAGGGTTTTGATAGGTACCTTCAAATTTTGAAAAATCAGGCATTGAGTGAATTTTGTGTAATCACAAGTATCAGACAAACCATATGCATCTATATCGCTTTCTAGACAATTCTCTTTCACTGCTGCTAATAACTCTGGTTTATTTGCCAAGAACACCTGCAAATGTTCTAATAGACTCTGCCAATTTATTGTACCCGCAGATGACGCAAACCCAGATTTCATTGCAATACATCTGTCACGTTCACACTAAAAATATACAAAATTAATGAAAATGTAATTCACTTTAGATTTATTAAAATCTATTTATATAAAAATCAATTGCTGTTCGTTAGTCTCGCTATAATTCGAGAACGGCTGGACTGATTTAACTAATTTTGGTCTTGAATAAATTTTGGAAGTCCAGGGAAGGCTTAAAACGTAAGAAAATATGAAGAAATTGAAGGGAAATAATAAAAACCACCATTTTATTTTCCAATACAAATAGTCAGTATCTATTAAACACACATTATTTCATTCTGAGGCAATACGAAGTTTGCCGGGTCAGCTAGTAAAATATAATATTCTCAACAAGTTGAAAGAAACAAAACACAATAGAGAGGTCCAGTGACGGAGCGTGCGCCACCGCATTACCTAATTTACTTGCCGCTAAGTGGTAGTGTTCAGCACTATCGTGTTCCGGTCAGGTGGTAATGTACTGTCCTGTAATTCCCGGCACAGAGGCATAACACCTTAGGCCTCAGGAGTGGTAACGCATCTGCATTTTGACCTTGATCTTCGTGTGGGTGTCTATAGGCTGCAGTCATTACTTAACATCAATGTGAACTGCATGCTTGTTTGCCACTTAAATTACATAAAAAAAATCAAAACACAAAAGATAATATAGGTAGTTATGGAAAGTGTCAGTCTCAGATTCTACCCACTATTGTATCAGCGGGAACATCATCCCATCATCAAATAAGGTAAATAGGGTTCTTGGTTTATTAATAATGGCAACCCATGATACGTCCCACTGCTGGGCACTAGTCTCTCCCCTTTTTGGGGGAAGGCCTGAAGCTTACTCCACCACACTGCTTCAATGCGGGTTAGTGGAGATACGGTTTACGGCCAACCCGCTATCAGATGTTATCAAACCGCCCATAAGGCCTTCGACAAGGTTAAACGACTGTTATCTATCGATAGCAACCGGGACCGACGGCTTAACGTGCCGTCCGAAGCACGGAAACGCACATTTTTTTTAATTTGTTACTAGCGGTCACCCATCACACACCCGACTGCGCCCGTATCGCTTAACCAAGTAGATTGCTTACGATCTGCACCCTGGCCTGCGCGGAGTCAAGCGCGCTTTGTTTATTACTAAAAATAATCCAAAAAAGCAAAGATGATATATTTTTAATGCCGAATTTTGATAGACACTTTTAATACAGTTCATGTTCCTGAGTTCGTGTTTCATGTTATTGTTATCTTTATCTTCATGCTTTTGAGTGTTGCAATTATTTGATTTGAGTCGGTGTATCACTGTAGATCTACCACCAGTGAAAAACAAAGTGATTATGTTAAAAACTTACATTGTCGAGAGGAATCTGGAAGCACTCTCTCCTCGTATTTGCATTTGTGTCGTTAATTGTAGTTGCAAACGTATCATCAGACTTGCAACACTTAGACTGAAAAAAAAATGAAATTATGAAATCCATTAAGTGGCATTACTGGGTATCACAAAACTATGAATAATAAAACAATAGAAGTGTTGTGCCGTACAGATAGGGTTCGGTATCCCGACGGCAAAAGTTACACCTCGCCCTACCTACCTAAATTACTCGGAAAACTATGTACTTACCGATGCGATGGGACTTCCGCCACGAAGTACCTAGGTCACCGTCAGTCAGTCTTGGTTATGGGGGGTAGGGGATCCCCAGAGGAGGGAAAACAAAAAAACGTTAATATTGCAAAGAAAGGGAACAAAGGAAAAGGGAACTTAATTTGTCCTGTCGAGTGACCTATTGCTCCCGCGTGAAACGCGTGATCGGTGTCCCACTGTGGCCGCCACGCAAAACGTACACACAGCAACCACCGAATCCGTTAACCCGACGCGTAACACCAACACCGCGGCACTACAGTCCTCGATCCGTTCAGGACAACTAAACACCTGATGGCGGATGGCTCGATTATGTTTTAAGAAAAATCCGTAAATATGCACAGATGCACACCGCGCGACTCCCTCGATCTCGCGCTTTTTTTCTTTCTTTTACTAACATGCGGTTGCACGGCTCACACAAATCCAGAATCTGAGAGTAGTTAGCAACTGTACCAAACAAGTGTTATGAGCCCTTTACATTATAGCCACCAACATTTAGACGTTTTTATGTACATAATAAAGGTGGTAAACAGATATGCAGTTTACATTAATGTTAAGTGATGACTGCAGCCTATAGACACCCACACGAAGATCAAGGTCAAAATGCAGATGCGCTGCCACTCCTGAGGCCTAAGGTGTTATGCCTCTCTGCCGGAAATTACAGGGCTCTACATTACCATCTAACCGGAACACGATAGTGCTGAACACTACCATTTAGTTCTACCGGTAGACACTGAGATCAGATAATAAGAAAATAGTGACAATATTATTATTTATCTGACAATATTACCACAAATTGGTGTCTCTACAACTACAGGTATCTGTGAGGAGATTCCTAGTAGTAACCCGGAGTCTGGTACCCGTACCCCGGAAAGTTCTTCAAGCCCGGTCCTGAACCCGATGCCTCTCTTGATTGCGACATAACTGAAGACTGACTGAAGACTCCGAGGATGACACTGGGAAACTTCCAGAAAAAGGAAAAGCCCAATAGCTCTTACCTCTCCGAGTGGGGTGCCACCACAGATCACATCTGTGGGTGCCACCCAGCGTGGCAGTAGCTAGTCTACTAAATCTAGATTTCTGAGCCAGTTCAGTAGATTATAAATAACCTTTAAATAGTAACATTTTCTCAGAATGTTACTATTACCTACTTACGTATCTAAATATTTTCTCGCATTTTTCGTAATCACCTGGCTGTATAGCCTGTAAACAGGTATTATATTAAAACCACACAATATAGTCATCAAAACTTTTCAATTTTTTTTGAGATATGCCACTTTAATTCTAAAGGTCTGACATGATATGATGTAATAGCTAGAACCGTTCTTTATAATCTTTTGAGTGTTGCTAATGTCTTTGGCTATCTTTTTTTTTCTATAAGTGAAGGCTTATGATTATTCTTTAAATGATTCTTCCGTTTTTTTATATTGTATCCACGCTATAATTGTAATAATCGACAGTCTTCCTAATAAATAAAACTTTCTGTTTTTTTATGTAACGGAAGTGGCATACAAGAATGTGGTTCACATTGATGTTAAGTGATGACTGCAGCCTATAGACACCCACACAAAGACCAAGGTCAAAATGCACATGCGTTACCACTCCAGAGGCCTAAGGTGTTATGCCTCTGTGCCGGAACTTACAGGGCCGTACATTACCACCTGACCGGAATACGATAGTGCTGAACACTACCATTTAGCGGCAAGTACATTAGGTAATGCGGTGGTGCCTACACCCTCGAGCTCCGTCACTGGATCTCTACCACCAGTAAAAATGTAATTACACCACGAACCACACATTACTCACCAAAGCCATTGCAACAATAAACCAAAGCAAATACATTCTTCAACACTCGATATTCAACTGCATTGCGTTATAAATCCCTCTGTTTTATATCCATAAAAATTAACTGTTGACAGGCCGCACAGCGTAAAATTGCAACACCATTAAACCGTTTCCCGATATAAATATAATCAAGTGGAAATGAGGCTCTGTTTGTTGGCCACTGTTTAATTTGTTATGGGTTTGAATAAATATCGTCATCCTGCTCTTTAAAGAGTACGAGCGCAAGCCCGGATGTTGTAATGCAAATATAATAGATTGAAGTTATCAGTATATAGTAGAAATATTTAAGTAGATTCCACTGTAGGTACAAATAATATAACTATCTAACTGTACAATATATACGGCATTTTACCTGTCTATTATGTAGCCTCTATATGATCGGCCATGATGGATTACATACTGCGCTATGGTTGACACCATGATTGCGCCGCTCTCCACACGATCGGTTTTTATTATGTAAAGAAGGTGACAAACAAGCACGCAGCTCACATTGATGTTAAGTGATGACTGCAGCCTACAGACATCTACATAAAAACCAGAGGTCAAAATGCAAATGCTATGCCACCCTTGAGACCTACGATGTCTTGTCTCTGTGATAGTTATTACGGGGCCATACATTACCATCTAACCGAAACACGATAGTGCCGAACACTACCTTTTAGCGGCAGATAGGTTAGGTAATGCGGTGGTGCCTACGCCCTCAAGCTCCTACACTTGGAACTCTACCACCAGTAAATTGCATTTGTCAATTGTTATCCAATTGATATGTAAAAAAAAACAGTTGCTGGTGCAAGCTCGTATTTTTTTGTAACGATGATAGCAACCAAGCATGTAGTAGATATTGATGTTAAGTGACGACTGCAGCCTATAGACATCTATCTGCACATATACCAGAGGTCAAAATGCAGATGCGATAGCATACTACCCGCTGCTGCCCTGAAGCCTAACTTATTGTGCCTCTTTAATGGTTATTGCCATCTAACCTGAACCCGATAGTGCTGAACATTCATGAAAAAAATAGAACTCCACCTCCTATTATTTTATAGAAGAACAGACATATATAAAACTGATTTGATAATTCTGATTTAATTTACCGGGACCCTAAAAAATAATCAACATTTCGAATCAACTCAACGGAATTTTGGAACCATCGAACCATTGATACCATGAGTCATTTTCAGAATGGAATTATTTCGATGTCAGATTCAGTACACCTTGTACCGATGTGATTCGTAATTTTTTTGTGTGCTATTTATTTCATGAAGAAAAATAAGAACTTACCTCCTTTTATTTTACAGAACATCAACAGACTGACAAATAAACGGATATTTATGATAATACCGATTTAATTTCCCGGAAAATTAAAACCCTAGTTAATCAATATTTTGAACTCAGCATTTCATTACGATTGATACCATCGTATGAGAGTCATTTTCAGAATGAAATTATTTCGATATCCGATTCAGTATACCTTGAGATCATTCCAAGCTACGACATCATATTCCCGATTCCTCGATCACAGTTTTACGACATCATCCCGTTATCGAGACGCGGCAGGCTTCAAATGAGGAAATCTTTGTTAGAATTGTCGATTTTATGTTACTGATATCGGTTTTTGTGGTATTTTGTTACAGTATTATGTCATATATAGGTACAAAGTTTTAAATTAAATATTTTACCTTTTAATAACTTTGCCAACTTTTCAAGTCATGGATACACAAAAGTCCAAAAGTACCTTCTTTTACTTTTATTTTGATAATTTAAGAAATTATAAAATCACGTACATGAATTAACCCATTTATTGTTTGGAAACATCTTTAAATCACACGATGTGTGCTATACGGCTATACAGCTACCTATATAATAATATATCAAACTTTTCAGAAATCGGTTTGAGCAAATCCACCGGTATCCAATCGTCATGAATTTTCTATTAAAATCCGGCGCCAAATCACTTTGAGTTCTAAAATTGAGAAATAAAAACGAATGTTCAACCTGTAACACTCAGATTGCATAATGCAGAAAAGGCATGCCAAAACTGTTTCGTTGGCAAACCACCGACGCTGCTACTTGTCAGATCTCAAAATAAAGCACTGGACTTCTGTCACTGTGAAGTGAGTTCAAAATACGTTTGTCGCTTTCAAGCTACAAGGCTGGCTTGGAGTATCAAGAAAAGTTTGGCAGTACTCTGTGTGTGTACTTATTTTTTATGTTTGAAGTATTAAATACATTTTGCGACCTTCAGAGTTTGTTGCAGTAAAAATGTATTTGTGATTAGTTTCAGAAGTTTTCATCTTATCTTATTCAATGCATCTTAAAGCTACAAAAATAAAAATACACCAGTTCTTTTACTTTTCGAGAATGGCCGTAATAAACATTAAATTAACTTTTCAGAAGTAGATTAAATTGATTTTGCTCCCGCACCCTTGACTATTTCTCCCATAACCCCATGGTTGACTGTCAGAGAATGCCTAGTGGCATTAAGTCCGCCATATGTATCATGCGCATAAAAGTATAAATAAATAAGGGAAAATCCAACGGAGTCTAATCGTCATGAATTCTGTATTAAAGCACGCCACAAAATCACTTTGATTTCCGCAATGTAGGTACTCAAAAGTTAAGTAAAGCTTTAAGTTAGAAATAAAAACTAATGTTCGTCATGCTTAACTGGAATTAACGCAGCGTATAGTATATATGGCAGCTACGCCAAAACTGTTTCGTCGGCAAACCATCAACTCTGCCACTTGTCAGTTCTCAAACTAAAACACTCAACTTCCTTCACTGTGAAGTGACTTGAAAACGCGTTTGTCGCTTTCTAGCTACGCGGCTTTGGGAATGTTTAAAAATGTATAATACTCAGGATGGTATTTGATAAACTTTCGATGTGTTTTATAACACATTTGCTGCGTTTATATCCCGACGATATAATATTATAAATACGAAAGTAACTAGACTGGTGGAAGAGCTCCAGTGATGGAGCTCGCGGGCGTAGGCACCACCGCATTACCTATTATACTTGCCGCTAAACACTACCAGTGTTCAGCACTATCGTGTTCCGGTCAGGTGGTAATGTACGGCCCTGTAATTTCCGGCACAGAGGCATAACACCTTAGGCCTCAGGAGAGGTAACGCATCTGCATTTTGACCTCGGTCTTTGTGTGGGTGTCTATAGGCTGCAGTCATCACTTAACATCAATGTGAACTGCATGTTTGTTTGCCACTTCCATTACATAAAAAATAAAACGTCCAAACGACAGAACCGATTTTAATGAAATTTGGTACAGAGATAGAGCTGACTTTGAGAAAGAACTTAGGTTATTTAGTTATTTATAAAACGACATACACGCATGCGAAGCCGCCCGGCAATAGCTAGTTTGTTATAAAGAACAATAGTGGCAACAAGCGTACAGTTCACGTGGATGTTAAGTGACAACTGCAGCCTATAGACGGCTACACAAAAACCAGAGATGCAGATTCGTTGCTATTCCTGAGACTTTAGTTGTTATATCTCTGTGATACTTATTACGGAGCCATATATTACCATCTCACCGGAATACAATAGTGCTGAACACCATTTGGCGGCAGGTAGATTAAGTAAGGTGCCTACCCCCTACACTGGAACTGAACCACCAGTAAAACATTCATCAGAATTCGTGGCATGGGGAATTGTTTACATTTTTCTGATTTTAGGAAACTTACTGTAACTTTGTACTATTGAAATATTCATTACCATAATTTTGTTCCAATGTTGTAAAAATGAATACAAAACTCTTCAGAAAGGGTGCATCACTACGACCGTTATTGTAGGAGATATTTATGGAAAGCAATAGCCATCATTATTTTAAAGTGGCGAAACATATTTAGGCGAATGATCAATCTAAGAATTGAGGATTTGAAATTTCAATACTTTTTTCCAAAACCTATATATAGATATACTTACAGTATTCCGTATGCGTATGTATACGTATATATACGTACATATTTTTTGAGTTGAAAGTAATATAAATAGAAAGAAAACAATAGTTACCGACACCCGGAAAACAGGGACTGGATTTCTTCACAACATTTTAATGGACTCGCATACATCAAATAGTTACAGATTTAAAAGTTGATTATTTCAGCGCGGTACTCTCTGGGTGTAGTTAAAACTGATGGCTTAATCGTGACGTGAATTTGAAGTGGCCTGTTTCATGTGCCACGTTCCACGTTTTGGCCTACATACAGTCAGCGATAAACAAAGGATACTAAACCTTATTTTAAGGTAAAAATTGCGGTTTTTAAAACATCAGTGCGTTGTGAGCTAATTAGCTATTCCTACGTTTGTAAGAGATATCGTGAAATGCCTTCGTAATTCAAACTGCCTTTTTTAATGAAACGGGACAAGTTTATATTAGTTTGTAAGTTTCTCAATTTGTTTGTAGACTGATTTATGGCGTCAGGGTGGAATGCATAGATCGGTATTCATGGGGTCGGTGAATTATTTACATTTTGCCGATGTCTTATTTCTGGTTTAAGTTTAGGTTGTTTTTAGTAAACTTATTGTGACTTTATGCTATTTCAAGATTGATGAGGTTAGCTTACATTTTATTTACAAATTTGAACTCATTTGTAAATAAAATGTAAACTGGTATATTAAATTAGTCAGAATAGATACATCACTCTGTCGATAATTATATGGATTCGATTCGCCATTTTAGCATTTCGATACACGCACGGATATTAATCCGTGCGTGTATCGAAATGCTAAAATGGCACACAAGTTAATTCATGAATGAACCACCTGAAAACTGCTATATTTGGACCTTTTCTTAAATCCCTTTTTTTTCATTTCGATTTACATATTTTACAGGGTTCCGTTGCATTCTTAAACAATTTAAAGGTGGAAAACAACAGTCACTGATATCCGACAAATAGGGACCGGATATGTTTACAGCACCGTCATTAACTTAAATCACATAGAAATTAAAGAAAAAACGGAAAGAAAAATTTGACTTCGGGCAGGAATCGAACCTGCGACCTCAGGATAACCAGTGTAGCCGCTTTACCACGAAGTCCCACACCGATGCGTCAAATTTTGCTTTTGATTTTTAACCGATTTAGGGTAGGTGAATAAATAGTACAATTAAATCACATACATCGAATACATAGTCACAGTTTTCAAAGTTGATTATTTCAGCGCGGTAAGTACTCTCTGGATGTAGTTAAATTTGATGGCTTAATCGTGACGTGAATTTGAAGTGGCCTGTATCATGTGCCACGTGCCACATTTTTTCAGCGTAGATACATTGACCAATAAACAAAGGATACTGAACTTTATTTTGAGGTATAAAAGAGCATTTTCAAAAGCATCAAAGCAGTGAGCTAATCAGCTATTCCTACGTTTGCAGAAGATATCGTGAAATGCCTGCGTAATTCAAACTGGCTTTTTTAATGAAACGGGGCAAGTTTATATAAGTTGTAAGTTTCTCAATTTGTTTGTCGACTGATTTATGTGATGGAAGGCATAGATCGGAATTCGTGCGATCGGTGAGTTATTTACATTTTGCCAATGTCGTATTTCTGTTTAAGGTTTAGGTGGTTTTTTAGAAAACTTATTGCAACTTTGTGTTATTTCAAGATTCAAGATGTTAGTTGAGTTCAAATTTCGTAAATTTGTAGGTAAATAAAATTTATTGTAAATAGTGCATCAGTATGTCGATAATTTTATTGTGTGATATTTTTTAATAAAATAATATCCGTGCGTGCCTCAATATGCTAAAATGGTGCATCATTTAATTTATTGATTGAACCACGTGAAAACTGACACGTTTAAATTTGTGAATGAAATTCTTCATAAGGAGTACCTATATAAGTAGGTTCAGATAAGAACGCAATACTCGTGAAAAATGTTAAAATTGCAAACCAGTAATTTCGTACTATATATACGTATATGGACTACGTAAAAACTGACACGTCTGGTCTTTTTCTAGTTTTTTCTTCCATTTCGATATATTTACAGTATTTCGTAATATTTATTTTTTATGGAAGAAAAAATAGTATCTAATAATGATATCCGGTAAACACGGATTTCTTAACATAACCGTTATTGACCTGAATACGTCGACTAGGTAACAGCTATAAAAGTTGATTATTTCACACGGTACTCTGCGGGTGTAGTTAAAACTGATGGCTTAATCGCGACGTGAATTTGAAGTGGCCTGTTTCATGTGCCACGTTCCACGTTTTGGCCTAGATACATTCACTAATAAACAAAGGATACTGAACTTTATTTTGAAGTACAAAAAAACGTTTTCAAAAACACCAAGGCAGTGACCTAATCAGCTATTCCTACGTTTTTAAGAGATATCGTGAAATGCCTGCGTAACTCAAACGGACTTTTTTAATGAAACGGGGCAAGTTTATATTAGTTTGTAAGTTTCTCAATTTGTTTGTCGATTGATTTATGGCGACAGGATGAAATGCATAGATCGAAATTCATGGGGTGGGTAAATTATTTACATTTTGCCGATCCCATATTTGAGTTTTTGAACTTGATGTAACAGTGTGGTACCAATTTCAATATTGATGACCTAACCATGCATAACAGGTCCTGATCTGATAGTAGAAGTATATAATAAGTACCTATAGATAAACTGACGAAATTGAAGAAGAATGTTATAGAAAGATATGACAATTAAAAGTCACATATACAACGTGTAACAGGATTAAATGTACAACCCGAAACTAGTTTGTTCAGAATCGATAACTGAATTGATTTCAGGCATTTTTGATGTAGGTAATATTTTGTCCCAAATTAATTACAAGTAAGGAAATTATGGTCACCCATTTGGTGAACAGTCTATACTACACTGTACCAACGAAAATGAGACTAACATCTATCCAAAATAAAATGCTAGTCTCAACAATATTATTAGAATTGTTAGGACGTGCTTTTTATTGTAAATAATAATTTAAGAAATAAAATAGTGGAAATTAATCTTATTACTAGCGAGTGTTAAATAAATTGTGTTAAATAAATACAAAATTTGGGTATACGCAGGTTACGCTACATCACATTGCAACAGTGTGGGTATGTGAGTAGGTTCGTGTTTTTATGTGCGGCCGTAGGAAGAGGTAGGGTAAAAATGCATAAGGTGTGCATACTGTTCGTACAAATTGAGGACAACTTATTTCTTAAATAAAAAAGAACATAAAGATGTAATTTCAATTCATGTTTTTTTTTTTTTTTTATGTAATTGAAGTGGCAAACAAGCATGCAGTTCACATTGATGTTAAGTGATGACTGCAGCCTATAGACACCCACACAAAGACCAAGGTCAAAATGCAAATGCGTTACCACTCCTGAGGCCTATGGTGTTATGCCTCTGTGCCGGAAATTACAGGGCCGTACATTACCACCTAACCGGAACACGATAGTGCTGAACACTACCATTTAGCGGCAAGTAAATCAGGTAATGCGGTGGTGCCTACGCCCGCGAGCTCCGTCACTGGAGCTCTACCACCAGTAAAAATAAATCGAGTCATAATAAATGTATTATAATTATGACTCGATTTTCTAATCGGAGCGTTAGTGAGTGTGCATTATTCCCGTTATATGTTGTATACGTATAGAATATTAATGTTGAACCACTCCACCTCTCTCAGTAAAATAACACTCCGTCTCCCACTATTTGGTCTACGTATTCATTAATGTCAATATTAACACATCCCCATGTCTCGTTCTCAGCTCGATGTTATTACAAAATGGAGGTGCTTACTCAAATACTTGTACTTGATAGATAAATTCAGGTGTATTCGCAAAAGATGAGTATGTTTTACCTTTGAAAATCACAGGCATATAGTTATGATACAAATTGTCATCGGAGAAAACTTCGCATCGGCATGAATATTAAAAAAAACACTAACACTCACAGCCCCCATAAGGTATACCTGTGTCGTGAGTGCCGTTGTACACACACAAAACATGCACAAACACCCAGACCCGAAACAAATATCTGAAACCCATACAAATATTTGTCTCGGTACGGGGATCGAACCCGTGAACATCGGTTAAAATGGTCGTCACACACCACTAGACCAAAAGGCTGATCACTTGGAACACACTCATGGAACATCAGATGGAATTCACATGATCGCTGCAACACGGTTCGCGAGACAAAACGTCTGCTTCAGAATAGATTGTGCTTATTTATTGTGTTGTTAAACATTTAATTTAAAATGTAACGCCAGTAATATTTGAAGGGGTAGGCATATCAATACATGCATGCAAATACCTGTTGACAACAGACTCCTTACCTGTTACTGAAAAACTTCCAAAAACGTAAAAAATGATTTTGAAATTTCATTCATTTACGCACTAGGCGAATCATTTCTCAACTTTTTCCGATGCGTCAATACCTCGAATACGAATCAACGTCGCCATTTTCATCCTTTGTTGCTAACATATAAAATGACAAATACAAAATTTATTTCTTAGATTAATACCAGCTAAATCCTTGAGTGTAATCTAGAAGCCATAGAATTCTCTACATATTATCTTTAGAACTATGACAGACGGTCCCTATGTGGAGAATAGTCTTAAGTGTCGTAAATATTATGTGTGGCTGCTTGGCTAGGTTTATTTAGCTTACTTAGGTTTAAAGTCTTACGAACCGGTTATTTCAATTGCTTTTAACGACTGCTTGAAAGATATTTATTGATAATTTATCAGTAACATTTTTTTTATGTAATGCAAGTGGCAAACAAGCATGCAGTTCGCATTGATGTTAAGTGATGACTGCAGCCTATAGACACCCACACAAAAACCAAGGTTGAAATGCAGATGCGTTACCCCTCCTGAGGCTTAAGGTGTTATGCCTCTGTGCCGGAAATTACAGGTCCGTATAATATATTACCACCTGACGAGAACACGATAGTGCCAACACTACCATTTAACGGCAAGTATATTAGGTAATGCGGTGGTGCTTACCCCCGCGAGCTCCGTCACAAGAGCTCTACCACCAGTAATCTTCTCTCAAAAATATTAATTGTCGTTTTGTTTTATTTCTGGTATATTGTATTGTTACGCTAAAGAAGTATGATTTCTTACGTTCACACTATGTATACACAATGTCTATATATATTTTTTTAGCTATGCAAAGGTTACACAGCGAATGACTCGTCGAGAATGGATGATGTTGATAGAAACACTAGGGTCCCAGATGAAAATCAGCGTCAAGTCGATTGATGTGATCGACTTGACATGAAGCTGATCTGGGCTCCCATTTGGACCAGCCGTGAGACTTAATCTCTTTTTTTTTCTTTTTTAATTGTTATTGTTTTTGCTTTTTGTTTAATTGTACCTGTGTACCAATCGTCTGGCAATTTGTATCGTCATGTCTCTGTGCTGTCCAAATAAATGTTTTCTTTTCTTTTTCTTTCTTTAAATATTTGGCATTCATTCAATATTCTGTCTAGACTATCAGCACACCGCGGACACTCCGCCAAAATTCCATACAAACGCTTAATTTGGTTTCTATTACACAGACATCAATCAGTGAAGTGTATTACACGCGCACCTGTGTGCGTAGCACGTACAAAATACCAACCGTCGCCCATAAGAGGGGAAAGGGTTGAGTGATGCGCGCAAATCTGGCGGGACGTCGAAGTGTCCATTCTATGCGTAGTATTATTACATATTCTCTGCTATAAGGAAATAACGTGGAAACATACATTGAAACCCAAATACAATGTATGTTTTCGCACTACAACTGTACTTATTGCAATTGGGTACTTTATTGGTTACACTGGAGACGCTACGTTACAAAGTTAAAGAACTCGTAAACGATAAAAATAGTGCCAATTGAATTTATAAGTTTATGCGTATAATGCATACTTACTGCACAACATTTCACGAAGTTTGCGATATAATTTTTGTGTGCTCCAGTGACAGAGCTCGCGGGCGAAGGCACCACCGCATTACCTAATATACTTGCCGCTAAATGGAAGTGTTCAGCACTATCGTGTTCCGGTCAGGTGGTAATGTACGGGTCTGTAATTTCCGGCACAGAGGCATAACACCTTAGGCCTCAGGGGTGGTCGCATCTGCATTTTGACCTTGGTCTTTTTGTGGGTGTCTATAGGCTGCAGTCATCACTTAACATCAATGTGAACTGCACGCTTGTTTGCCGCTTATATACATAAAAAAGAATAAAAGCATACAGACGGATTCCGACCAAATCCGCTCACGCTACACACGACCAAAGCCGCACGAGCGGACCGCATCGAACTTGATTAATAATACGAGTAATTATGTCCGCCGGACTCCTTTATACACGTCCATATTTCCACTCCTCGATGCGCATGCTTGTATGAGTGTGACGATTCAACGTTTGTATGTAGTTTCCACACTGTTCATATTTGTACTGTGGTTATACTCAAAGAACAAAGTATATTATAATAATAATAATAATATAGCCAGCAGGTTCGTCGCAACCGAAAGAGTCTCTCGACTTGCTGGATAGATTATAAGAAGGCTTACGACTCCGTACCGCATACATGGCTCCTGAGAGTTCTGGAGCTGTATAAAGTAAATACAGTTCTACGTACTTTCCTGGGCTCATGTACGACGCAATGGTCGGAGGCCTTAGGCATAAACGAGAGCGACATGAGACAGTCGTTGAAGGAACGTTTCTTTGGTCGCCTGACAAAAGTACTGAAAAGTCTTTTGTCGGGTGGTAATAAGGTGCGTGCCTTCAACGGTTGGGTCATGCCGGTCTTAATGTACTCCTTCGGCATTCTCAAGTGGACTCAGACCGACCTGGAATCCCTTGACAGGCGAGTCCGCTCTTTGCTGACGGCATACCGGATGCATCACCCACGGTCGTCGGTCATGAGACTGTACATCCCGCGGAGGTGTGGAGGTCGAGGCTTTCTTAATGCCAAGACTTTACTGCACACCTCACAACCGTGAGGTGTGCAGCCTCAGACAGTACTTTTTTACCGCCGACGGGGATATGCATAAGGATATGGTGGCAGTTGACAGTGGACTCACCCCTCTCTCTTTGGCTAAAGAGAACTGGCGCAAACCTGAGGTGCTCACGACCAGTGACCGCAGGAGTGTGTGGCAGGGCAAGGAGCTACATGGACGTTTTTACCGGGCCCTTCATGGACCTGATGATGACACATTAGCTTCCGTGACCTGGCTACGGTTCGGCGACCTATTTGGAGAAACCGAGGGTTTTGTCTGTGCAATTATAGACGAAGTGGTAATGACCAATAACTACCGGAGATTTATCCTGAAAGATGGAACGGTCGACATATGTCGGGCATGCCACCGACCGGGTGAATCTATCAGGCATATTGTGTCCGGCTGTTCAAGTCTTGCCAACGGCGAATATTTGCACAGACACAACCAAGTAGCCAGGATTATCCACCAGCAACTTGCCTTGCGATACGGTCTTGTGGCCATGGAGGTGCCATACTACAGGTATGTGCCCGACCCAGTTCTCGAGAACGACCATGCCACAATGTATTGGGACCGGTCTATTATCACTGACAGAACTATTGTAGCCAATAAGCCTGATATAGTGGTAATAGACCGCTCGGAGCGCCGCGCAATGATCATCGATATCACCGTCCCTCATGATGGGAATCTCGTGAAGGCCGAAAAAGACAAGGAAATCAAATATCTTGATCTGGCTCACGAGATTGTCGCCATGTGGGATGTGGATTCGGCCATCATTGTGCCGATAGTCGTCACGGTCAACGGAGTGATAGCAAAGAGCCTCGACCAACATCTCAAGAGGCTCAAGTTAGGAAGTTGGATCAAGGGTCTGATACAGAAGGCGGCACTTCTCGGCACGGCACGTATAGTGAGGAGGTTCCTGTCTCTGTGACCCTAACCACTGACAGCTTGGACCCTGTTCCCGCTGCCGGCGGCGCACTATTTTTTATTTTTTTATATATATTTGTTCTTTTTTTTTTTTCAACTTATATATGTAAAAAAATACTTAATAAGATAAAGAATAAATGAGTGAAATAATAATATGATGCAGGATTGTCGTCCATCGCTACGCTGTAACCATGCTGGTTACAGCGTAGCGAAGCCTCCTACGGAGATGCTACGATTGCTATGAAGTTGTAGATAGTGAAAATGAGGGTGGAGAAACTTTTTTTTTTATGTTACATCCAGATATTTCAGTGTAGATGCGTTGCCACTGCTGAGGCCTAAAGGTATGCCTCTGTGCCAGAAATTACAGGGCCGTACAAACTTACTACTTTCTTTCTGTAATATTAATTTTTCGCAATAACACGTGCGAGTGAACTCTAGAAATTAAAGAAACAACGGAAATAAAAATTTCTCTTCGAACAGGAATCGAACCTGCGACCTCAGGATAGCCAGTCCAGTCGCTTTACCACTAAGCTACCGAAGTTCCACACCGATATGTAAAATTTTGCTTTCCCTTTCTTTGATTTTGAAGCGCGCATGGCCCCGCGGCTGGTGTAGATCGGAAGCGATCTGCTCGGTAAAGCACTACAGGCCCGGTCGAGTAGTGTGATGGGTGACCGCTAGTGGCAAATTAAATGCGCGTTTCCGTGCTTCGGAGGGCACGTTAAGCCGTCGGTCCCGGTTGCTATCGATAGATAGCAGTCGTTAAACCTTGAGGCCTTATGGGTGGTTTCAAAACATCCGACAGCGGGTTGGCCACTTACCCACCCTAACTCCACCAATCCGCATTGGAGCAGCGTCGTGGAGTAAGCTCTAGGCCTCCCCCTAAACAGGGGAGCGACTCGTGCCCAGCAGTGGGACGTATAATGGGTTGCCATTATAATTATTATTCTTTGATTTTTACTTTCTGTGTTTAATAGAGATACTCCTCAAAATACGTAACTTCAACGTTACTTCACGCCTGAAATCCCCGAAGGGGTAGGCAGAGGTAAATGCATGCATTCAAGCATACATGCAAACACCCACGATTTGCCGGTTACGTTTTTGGCCCATGTAACAGGTGGCGAGCCTATTGACATCTCCGGACATATTACCAAACTTCGAGGTACTGGGAAACTTCCAGAAAATGGAAAAATCCCAGTAGAGTTCTAGTATTATAATTGGTCTCTGGTTAGAGATAAGGGATTTTATACCGTTATCTCTGATAGCCCCCGACCCGGGAATCGAACCCAGGACCTCCAGCGTAGAAGTAGTGGCCTGCTACCATTAGGCTACTGAGGCAGTTAATTTTATCGATTTATTATAATAATTTCACTGGTGGTAGAGTTCCAGTGACGGAGCTCGCGGGCGTAGGCACCACCGCATTACCTAATATACTTGCCGCTAAATGGTAGTGTTCAGCACTATCGTGTTCCGGTCAGGTGGTAATGTACGGCCCTGTAATTTCAGGCACAGAGGCATTACACCTAATGCCTCAGGAGTGGCAGCGCATCTGCATTTTGACCTCTGGTCATTGTGTGGGTGTCTATAGGCTGCAGTCATCACTTAACATCAATGTGAACTGCATGCTTGTTTGCCACTTTTATTACATAAAAAAAAAATTTTAAAAAAATGGGCATATAAATATACTCTACCTTAGTTACCTAGTTTGTAGGTTACTAAATAAGAAAATCGTTAATAAACAGAAGGAAAATATACACGCAGAATGAATAACGTCCGACAGTTCTAGGGCAGTGTGTTAACTGCTTGAGGGAGCTGTAGTCGATTAGAAGAGGAAATGTTGCGGATGAAATAGGCCTTTTTATTTGCTAAAGATGTTTGAAAGTTTAACTCTAGATAGCTGGATAATTTGGTCTCTCTTTCGCTAAGATAGCTACTGTCTCGGTAGCCTAGTGGTAGCAGGCCACTACTACTACGTTGAGATCCTGGGTTCGATTCCCGGGTCGTGGGTTATCAGAGGTAATGGTATAAAGTTCTTTATCTCTGGTTCTATTGGGATTTTTCCATTTTATGGAAATTTTCCAGTACCTCGAAGTTTGGTAATGTGCCGGAAATGTCAATAGGCTCGCCACCTGTTACATGGGCCAAACCGTAACCAGCGAATCGTGGGTATTTGCATGTATGCTTGAATGCATGCATTTACCTCTGCCTACCCCTTCGGGGATTACAGGCGTGAAGTTACGTTTAACGATTTTTTGCTACGATTTAGGATTACGTTGATTTTACGTTTATTTGAATTTACGTTTTTTTTCAGGTTATAAACTAAAACAGTATGTCGTACTTTTGATTACTTTTTATTATTTTGATTATTGATGCACTGTTCAACTTCAACATTAAATGATCTCCCATCATATCAGTCGAAAGTTGTCCACTGCAGGACCAAAGTCTCCCCATAAAGAGAATGGCCTTATGGAGATATGAAATTATCTTCAACTTATCAAGTTCAACAACTTAGCAACTTATGGAAAGCTATATGTAAAATTACAGGCTATAACGTCACGGAAAATTTTCTTTCAAAACTTCAAAGCCCAAAAAAAACCTTGGACCAATTTCTATAAAATACAATTTAATTTACCATTCGATACCTATATTATGATGTACAATAATATAATTGCTGTATATAAAAAATAATAAATCATACAAATCAATCTCACACTCACACATTATTTCATAACAACGTTCATAGCTCAGCAACAGGTATTAAAACCATCAAGCTCATATCAAGCATGAACACTAGACCCGCAAATAGTTTTAAAATAATTTCACCTCAACCAAGCTCTTATATTGCACACCTATAAGCTCAAATTTGCATAGAAATAGGTTTGCAAGGCACAGTTCGTGCTATCACTTGTAATTAAGCCGTCGACGGCTGTCTAGGCACGGATCATTTTCACCTAGGCTCGCTATCGTTTTGATAAGCGGACCCTTCAAAAACTTCAATAACTAGTTGAATAGTTCATGAATAACTGATGATGAGTTAGTAAATAGTTTGTAGCTACAGTTTACGATGAATGGATGTCGAATTAAATGGGAAGTTTTAGAATAAGCTACGAGTCTTTATCAGGAACCGAAATATTTTTTTGATTCGCATAACTTAGTTTTTTTAGTTCCTTGATCATCACTGGTAGTATTTAGAGAGAATTCATGTAAAAAAGGTATATATTAATGTTATTATAGAACATCAGTCAGTTTTTTAAGGGCATGAAGTGGCAAACAAGCATACAGATCACATTGATAGTAAGTAAAAACATCAACATCAAATCAGAGATTGCAATGTAGATGAGTTGCCACTCATAAAGCCCAATTAAAAACAAAAATATCTAGAGATTGACAGACGGGCCACCTGATGGAAAGTGGTCACCGTCGCCTATGAACATGCAACACCAGAGGAGTTGCCAACGCGCTGCCAGCGCTGAAGGACTCTTTTGACGCCATTTTTGAAGAACCCATATTGTAGCACCGAGGGAACACCTCAGAGGGAAGTTCGTTCCACAATTTACACGTTCTGGGCTGGAATGAACGGGAAAACCGCATCGTTAAGCACTGACAGGTGTCCAGTCGGTGAGAGTGGAACTTTTCTCTTCGGTAGTACGGTGTAGGAAAGGAGACGGTGGCACCATGCCGAACAGTTCAGCAGAGCACTCAGCATTGCAGAGACGGTATAACACGCAATTTTTTGTCCGTAAATTAACCGCCTGACTGTTCCACGCTTGCGCTGAACACTTAACTCAAAGCATGAAGTAGATTATGCGAGTAGGTAATGCGACCACTAGAATATAAATACTTATGAATATATTAAGTAGTTAATACTCTCCATCCAATTTATTCATACCATATCTATCATACTGTTTTTATAAAAATATAACATAGCAACACGATACGATACATGGAACTTGTATCAAGAGTGAACACTAGATCTGCAAGCAGTTTTAAAATAATTTCACCTAAACTAAGCTCCTATATTGCACATCTCGAAGCTTACATTTGCATAGAAATAGGTCTGCAAGGTATAGTTCGTGCTATCACTTGTAATTAAGCCGTCGACGGCTGTCTGGCTGGCACAGATTATTTTCACCTAGGCTCCCTAACATTTTCATCAGCGGACCCTTCAAAAACTTCAATAACTCGTTAAATAGTTTTTGAATAACTCACTTCAGGTTGTAAAATAGTCTGTGATTACAGTTTGAGGTTAAAAGGTGTGGATTCAGATTAGTAGTTTAAAAAGTTGAGTTGCAAATCTTTACTAGGAACTAAGTACAGTTTTTGATGCATTATGTTACCCTAGTACGCGGTTAGTTAAAACATCGCTCTTTTTCATGAAAAGTCGATTGTGTCGTTTCGAATTTTGAATAAATATTACATACATGTTGCAGAGACCTAGGAAGACCAAGATTGACCTACCTTGATCAAATAGGTCGAGTTCTGCCTGATGCTGGGGTCAAAAGTCTTAGGAATCGGCAAGAGAATGATGAAGGTAGATGAGGCACGGGAGGTGTGTCAGGATCGAGATATCTGGCGCTCCACACTCTCTGCCTACCCCGATATGGACCCGGCGTGAAGATACGTATATGGACACATAATATATACATATACACATATAATTAATAAAGGAAAAGTAAGACTAACAAACACAATCTGTTTAAATTTTGATAAATATAACAAACAGAGCACAATATGTTTCAACTAGCCCTTCGATGTAGGACACACTGGATATTTAAAAAAAATGTATAAATCCTAACGTTCGGTATAAAATAGACACGATTCTTACGGTTATGTGAGCCCAACATAAAATCAGAGTCGTCATGATTGCCGTTCCCCGATTCCCTATCTTCCAATTTCGTTGTTATTATCATCGTGCGATTCCGTATTCAAATTTAGATTATCTTTAATATACTGTCTGTAATCATGTTAATTTTAGAAATTCATTACGCAAATGATTATCGAGATGAATTTCGTAATATTTTTTAGATATTCCGTGACTTGAGTCCCGGGCTTGATTTCTTCGCTGGTGTTACTTATAGGAAACTTTATCTATTTATAATTTACATAATTATAACTTTACGCCTTTATGTTTCTCCGCAACATAAGGCTAAGATAATTGGCTGATTATATTTTTGATTCTCGTGTAATCAAAGTGTTTATTCATGTTGTTTATTCTCACGTATGTATAAATGGGACAGCCTTATCGTCTTCTTTTAGATATTTTATATGATTCGATTTTATGCCATGTATCATTGCGATACGTTGTCTTTAAAAAGTGTATCAGAATGTCGATCCACTGCGTATTCATCTGAAGAAAAATTGCGATTTTATAAAAAAAAATAATCTAAAAATGTAAAGACATCGCTCGTCATCGCTGAATAGGTACCTACTTATCGGTTTCAAAGTCATTATGGAACTGAAATGAAATTGTAAGTGTAAGTTTCAAAGTTCCGTATGACGCGCTATATAAAATTTTAATGAATAAAGTTGATCTTCAATTGGTGGTAATTTTATCACTTACGTCTTTTTAAACGATACGATAAACAAAAACTGATTCATTTCAAATAACCAAGCAGTGAAAACAAAAGACTGCGCGAATATTTTAACTTCACATTTTCTGTAGTTCAATAGAGTTTTATTTCGAACGTATTTGAACGAGCCAGAATTTAAAATGTATATAAAGGTATTAGGTTAGGATCCCACTGCAGAATCATTTCGTTCATCCAGATATGCTACAAACCTAAGTTTTACGCATATTTCTAATCTAGAAAATATATATCCACTAGGATGCCTATAAAAAAACGGTCAAAATTGCGGCCACGCAAGTATTTTTGTTGGGGTAAATTTTTTTTCAATAAAATATTGTCTACTTCACGGCAATATGTATAAAGTCACGGCTGCCGTTGCGCACTTGACCGCCACGACATACCTATTAACGTTCCGCCCCGATTTTTTTCTCATTATAATGATACACGTAAGTCAGTGGCCTGCTACCACTAGACAACTCTACTACTACACTGGAGGTCGTGGGTTCGATTCCCGGGTAGGGGGCTAACAGAGATAACGGTTTAAAATCCTTTATCTCTGGTTCTATTGGGATTTTTCCATTTTCTGGAACTTTCCCAGTACCTCGGAGTTTGGTAATGTGCCCGGAGATGGCAACAGGCTCGCCACTTGTTACATGGGCCAAAAACGTAACCGGCGAATCGTGGGTGTTTGCATGTATGCTTGAATACATGTGTTTACCTCTGCCTACCCCTTCGGGGATTACAGGCGTGAAGTTACGTTTACGTGAGTCAAATTAGATCGGCCGCAAATAAGGGTTGCTGGCTGTTAAAGATAAAATAATTTAATAAAAAATACTCGTGGCCATATTTTGATAGGCAACCCAGTAGATATATATTCTCTGAAATACTCAAGATCATAAATTCATAAACGTTAAATTAGGTTTGCAACATATCTGAATGAACGAAATGATTCTGCAGTGGGATCTTAGCCTATATTCGAAGTCTAGGCTTGAAATGTTGCCGTTTGGTATATCGAATGAGTTATCGCCCGGTTCTCTGTCGCTAATGCGTTTCATCTATCATCCGATACTGATATTGGATTTTTTTTCCTTTGAAATAGGTGGCTGTAGTATTTTTAAGTGTTAACTGTAGTAGTTTTTTTCATGTAATGGAAGTGGTAAACAAGCATGCAGTTCACATTGATGTTAAGTGATGATATGCAGCCTATAGACACCCACACAAAGACCAAGGTCGAAATGCAGATGCGTTACAACTCCTGAGGCTTAAGGTGTTATGCCTCTGTGCCAAAAATTACAGGGCCGTACATTATCATCTGACCGGAACACGTATGGCAGGGTTCCCACTACGCCGGACCGGCAGATCTGCTGAAAAACCGGACACCGGACAGAGTGTTCACATTACATCGGATCCCGGAAGAAATTCAGACAGTCATCAGACAGTTTCTTTTTCATCCAGTTCATCGAAGTTTGGTTTCAGTATTAAACATACTTCACGCCATGTTGCTAACTTTAAGTTTTTGTCTTTATAGACGTCTTCGGTCTTATCCCACAGAACAGGTCTCTCTGGGACAAGCGTAATTAAAGTTCCTGCTTGAATATCCATGCTAAACGTCTACTTTTACCAGAAAATGCGAGCCGAATGACGTGAGTGGAACACGAGCGGGGCGAGGGGAGCACGAGCGGGGCGAGCGGGGTACAGATACCGGCACAAACTCGTTCACATTACTCCGGGCCCGGTCGTTCTACCGGCAATTCGTAGTGACAAAACGTTCGGTAAAAATACCGGGCTCGGCAAAAATGCCGGACCCGGGATATAATACATATATAAATAGCTTCATATAAATTGTACAGCCACTAGCCCTTCCGGCAGATTTACCGGCGCGGCAGATCTGCCGGTCCGGCGTAATGGGAACCCTGCCAGAACACTACCATGTAGCGGTAAGTATATTAGGCGCATTGGAGCAGCGTGGTGGAGTAAGGTCCAGGCCTCCCCCATGAAAGGGGAGAGATTCGTGCCCAGCAGCGGGACGTATAATGGGTTGCCATCATTATTATCATTATTATATTAGGTAATGCGGTGGTACCTGCGCCTGCGAGATCCGTCTAAACATAGTATAATAGCACTAGCTTTTGCCTGCAACTTCGTCCACGTGGAATTCGTAACACCCATATATTACGTAACTTTAAGCCTGTAATCCCTGAAGGGTAACATAGAGATAAATACATGCTATATTATATTATACTTATCATTCATGTTATAATCAACGAGAACGTAATACTTGTTTGGATTGCAACTACCATAGTAGTTTGTCATAAAGTTACGGACCCGAACATTATCACCTGACCTAATAACGATAGCGCTGTATAACTACCATTTAATTGAGCTATATGGCGATTATTACACCCTTAGCTCTATTCTGAAGGCTATATTTACGGCCACATTTTAATATCGAGCATTTTAACTCATCGTCATAATATTTGGAAAACAAATAATGGTTGATCCTCGTTTTTATAAAATAAATAAACTGAAAGGATTTATTAATATAATATGTTGAAAAAAGTTTGAAATGTAAAATATCGTAAAAAAATTAGTCGACTCCACAATGAAGAGAAATGAGGATGAAAAGCTAACATTTTGATACGTTTGATGATTGATGAGAAACTTCATTTAAATTAATATTTTTTTTTTAAAAATGTTTTTATAGTACGGAACCCTTTGTGATCTCATTACTTTTTCTGGCAGAAGAAATACATTACTAGAGTTGCAGAATTTTGATAAAATTTTTACCGCGTATTAGTGTTCAGAAAAGTAAAAATTTTTTTCCATATAAACCTAGAAGTTTGCACTCAAGCATGCAGTTCACATGGATGTTAAGTGACGACTGTAGCCTATAGACAACCACACAAATGCCAGAGGTCAAAATGCAGATGCGTTGGCACCCCTGAGATCTTAGTTATTATGTCTCTGTGGTAGTTATTAAAGGGCCATACATTATCATCCAAACGGAACACGACGGTGCTTAACACTACCATTTAGCTGCAGATAAATTAGGAAAAGCGATGGTGCCTACGCCCTCGAGCTCCTAAACTGGAACTTTACCACCAGTAGAGTCCCTAAAAGCCCCTGCAAAGATATGGCGAACATTTTTCAATTGATAAAAGAGCCCTGAAGCACAGTATAATAGGTTGACTAGGCTGAAGTCATCCCGTCACGTACAAGTAACCGAAGCTTTAGACATAGTATTGAATATCACTGTATTCATGTCACGTTATATTTTCTCTTACAAATACTTAGCTTGGGTACGGAGATATCGACACTAAATATTATATAGAGGTTTTGTTTTGTTTCGCGTTTCCGTAAAAAAGTTATTTGGTGAACTTAAATATAAATAATAGGTTGGGGAAAAAGTTACTTCGCATTTTTTAAGATAATTCAAAACATTTTTTAATATAGTTTATTTAAATTTAACTAAAGTATGTATGTACCATTTTGTTCGATAACCTTTTGCCATCTTGTAGGTAGGGACATGATCAGGATGCTATAAAAATTTTGGGACTTCTCATCAAAATACCGCGACAAGTGGATTTGGCAGTCCTCTCGTGATGTTAACCTAACATTGCATAAATAATTCTGAAGAGACCGAAACAGGTGGAAATCTGAAGGTGCAAGGTCAGGACTAAACGGCGGATGCATTAACACCTCCCAGCCAAACTCTCTTAATTTTTGCTGAGTGGCTATAGATGTGTGAGGTCTAGCGTTATCATGATGAAACACCACACCCCTTCTGTTGATCAATTCCGGCCGCTTTCTCTCAACTTCTTGCTTTAATCTCATCAGTTGTTCGCAGTAGAGTTCAGAATCGATAGTCCTGCCTGGTGGTAATAGCTCATAATGAATAATGCCCTTCCAATCCCACCACACACACAACATCACCTTATTGCGAGTTAACCCGGGTTTCGCCACAGTCTGTGAAGCCTGACCGGCCTTTGACCACGACCTTTTTCGCACGTTCTTGTCGTACGTGATCCACTTTTCATCACCAGTTATCAGCTTCTTCAAAAATGATTCGGTTTCATTACGTCGTAATAAAGAATCACAAATGAGTATACGGTTCATTAGGTTTCTTTCAGTGAGCTCGTGAGGTACCCAAATATCGAGCTTTTTTTTGTACCCAGCTTTTTTCAAATGCGCCAAAACTGTTTTGTGATCAATTCTCAGTTTTTCAGCTACGTCGTAACTACTCATACGTCGATCTTGCTCCACTTTTTCAAAAATGGCATCCATTTTATCTGTAATAGGGCGACCAGAGCGAGGTGCATCTTTGACATCAAAATTTCCGGATTGAAAACGCCTAAACCAAATTTGTGCTACTCTCACAGACACTGCACTAGGTCCATAAACATCGCAAATTTGTTTCGCGGCTTGCGTTGCATTTTTACCTTTTATGTAGTAAAATTTTAAAATGTATCGAATTTCTTCATTAGATTCACTCATCTTGACAGTTCGAAAAACAAATGAAAATCACACATTTGCCTAATTTGAATTTAGAATGATGTTCTTTAAAATTTTAACTTTCAATGATACTAAAACCAGCCAGATACAAATACTACAGCCAAAAAGATTTTATTACAAGTTCATACATACTATAATGTGAAAAGACTTTTTCCCCAACCTATTATATATTTATAAAAATCAATTGCTGTTCGTTAGTCTCGCTTAAACTCGAGGACGGCTGGACCGATTTGGCTAATTTTAATTTTGGTAAGTAAAATATGAAGAAATTGAAGGGAAACAGTAAAAACCACAATTTTACTTTCCGATAGAAATAGTCCGTATCTATCAAACCTTTGACACATTATTTCATTCTGAGGCAATACGAATTTTGCCGGGTCAGCTAGTTAAAGATATTATTATATCTCGTCGGGTCTAGTCAGGGTTTTTATTCATGTGGAATGTAGTCATAATCATATGTATAGTATTTTCGTACAGATTTTCTACACCTACCAAGTACCTACACCTTCGCCAAAGCAGGTAGAGACAGAACAAGTAAATTTTAATTTACGGTAGTGAGTACAGTGGTTATAAAACTCACTGTAACAAATAAATAAGACAACAAAGAAAATTGAAGTCTACAAGGTTTCCCAATACATAAGTATACTTGGCTAATGAAAGAGGACATTTAATAAGACATTCATCAACAATCTTTGATACTACCCTATACTTGCAAGATTGTGTATGTTTCCATAAACAATTCCAACATTCTATTAAAACGGTTTGTGTAAAAAGTCTACTCGGTATCACTGCTCGAAATCCAGTTAGGGAATATTTAAAAACGAAAAAGTTGTTATCATTATTCGGAATCAGATCTGTTGAATAATTTTCACGACTTTTGAGTTATTCCATCTCCGTTGACAGAGTTCCTATGCAAGCGCATAAATAAATAAAATATTAGACTAAGGGTCATAGCTCACTAGAGCCACCCGGCACCCGACCAGCGCCCAACCGTCTCGAGCGGTCTACACTCATTACATCAACTCCGCTCCGTATCGTCTCGACCGCAAGCCGTCAAAGCGCGGGCGGCGCGTGGGCCACGCGCGGACACGGAGTGGACCACTCGGTGAACACTAGCTTATCTTGCGTTGACTTTGCATTGCCAATTCGCTGTTTCCAAGTCGACCGCGCGCGGTCCGCGAGTGATTCACAAGTAACAACGCGTCGTTCACACGTGGACCACCCATCGACAACGACTGGACGCCGTAAATGAGGCGGTGCCGGTTGGCTGTAGTGAGCTATGACCTTTATAACCCCACAGTATTTACCTCGTATCGTGTCTTTACGCACATAATGTGTAACAATATACCCAGTCCTGAAATAAATATCGCTAGATCTTGCACTTGTGAGTCCTGTTTGTATCGGTGTATGAACCAGGTCAACCAGTCTCTCTATTATCTATTAATTTAATTGCCTTTTTATAAAAAGAAACCTTCCCTTTTTGTTTATACACTAAACACTAATTGTTACTTAATTTGAAGATTTGTAATATCTGCTAGAATTATCTTTATTTTTAAACTTTTAAACTCGCTTAAAGCAATGGAAATGTAATACCTATTTGCACGTATTTCGTAACTCGGCTGCCTTCATTCCACCTGTCGCCGCTAAAGCAAAGAGTAAAGAATAACATTATGAAGAACGAATATTATTTGTAAGTTGTTTCCTTCATAAATACTACCTTGTTTTGAACGAGGAGAAATTTAATATAACGATATATAACTAGGTTGCCGAGTTTATTCTTAGGTTATCTATTTTCATTGTAAGTTGTTATCACAAAGTAGTATGTCGACGTCCAACGTCCACGTCCAACGTCCACATTTTAGGGTAAAATAAAAATATTTTAGTAATATGTAATGTGACGTGATACAAAGTATAATTTTAGATTATGAACTATTTGTCTTCAGTAGAATTATCAATAGACAAAAAACATTTTTTTTGTATTTTTTTTAAGTGTACCCAAGGTGGCAAACATGCATGGGGTCGTCCATTAATCACGTGAGGCTCGAAAGGGGGAACCCCCTTTTCAGGTTCAGGAAAAATCACTAAACATCACAAGGAGGGAGGGGGGAGCATATGGAGATATCACGTGTATTTATTTCTTCCTTGAGTGCCCGTTGAATTTCAACCGAAAATTGGTGCGTGATTTAGGCAACAATTAGAGAAATTTTCGTCACGACAATCAGTCATTTTCACACCAAATACATGCTTAGTATATTAAATTTGCGCGATTCTTAATCCCGATGCCTTATTTTCAGCTAAATTTAAAAAATAGGTAGCAACCTACCTACCAACCTATTTTATTCCAAAAAATACCAAGGGGGAAGCGGGGGGTAACCCCCATGTAGATCGCATGGATGTTAAGTGATGACTGCAGCCTATAGACATCTACACAAACAACAGACGTCAAAATGCAGATGCGTTGCCATCCCTGAGACCTAAGTTTATATTAAAAAAAGCTTTTTAAAAACAGTTTTCCTTGTTTTTTTTATTTCAATTTTCGAGTTTTCAACTTGTTTTACATATAATCTTTACTTATAATAAAACTGTAGAAGTGTGAATTCTGTACATTAAAAATATTGAAAAAATAAATACCAGGGGATGTTACTAGATCGATACCGAACACAAATATGTGATTAGAATTTTTTATGTCTGTCTGTCTGTCTGTTTGTTCAAGCATCACATAAAAACTACTGGTCCGATTACAATGAAACTCGATATGATTATACTATAACCTTTGGCGCACAACACTGGGCACTTTTTATCCCGAAAAAATGTCTGTGTGTTTGTGCACCCTAATTTCAGAAACGGGTTATTCGATTTGCGGGTTTCACTAATATATTGTAGTAAATTTCACTTAATATTTAGTGTTTGTTTCATGTGAATCGGTTCAGAAATAAAAAAAGTTATGTCAATTTAAATATCGTATCGAATATTTTTAAGCTTTTCTGTATCTTAGTTCTATCTTTTAGGGGGTTTCGTTCCTAAAAGGTAAAAACGGACCCTAGGGATTACTAATCCACCACTGTCTGTCTGTCTGTCCGTCCGTCCGTCTGTTCGTCACCAGGCTGTACCTATCTCATAAATAGTGATAGCTAGAAAGCTAACATTTTCATAAATTATGTATTTCTGTTACCGCTATAAAAACAAAATTAATTACTAAAAATAAGAAAATGAAAATGTTAAGGGGTCTAACAATAAACGTGTTTTTTTTTGTATATTTTTTGCTCAATAATAACGGTAGCAAATAGACGCTTAAAATTTTCACAGAATTTTTAGATCTTTTGTTGTATATTCCATAATAAATCTATACAGATAAATAAAATTGGAGTGTCTGTCAGTAATATTAAAATAACCGCTTTTTACTAAATGCATATGCATACACGGTATATGTACCAAAACAACACTTTTTACAATTTTTGTCTGTCTGTCTGTCTGTTTGGCGGGGCTAATCTTGGGAACGGCGTGACCGATTTTGACGGTACTTTTATCTCCATACATCCATACATACCTACATACAAATAAGTAGAATTGGAGTGTATCCGACATTGACGGGACTTCCACATGTAGGTAGCTGATGTAATAAGGAGTAACTTAGGCTACTTTTATACTAGCTGCGTCCACGACTTCGTCCGGGTAGATGAACAATCATATTTTTTCTCACGTGGACGCAGTCGCGGGCATAGCTAGTTATTAATATAACCACACCGCACCGCCATCGCGACAGAACGTGGTCTGGCTGTAGTTATGAGAGAAAAGTGTTCCTATAGCTTCTTGTCCTGTCATCATTTACTGGTGGTAGAGCTCCAGTGACGGAGCTCGCGGGCGTAGGCAACAACGCATTACCCAATATACTTGCCGCTAAATGGTAGTCTATCGTGTTCGAGTCAGGTGGTGATGTACAGCCCTGTAATTTCCGTCACAGAAGCATAACATCTGAGGCCTGATGTAGTTGCATTGTGGTTGCATCGTGACTGTGATGTGGTCGGAAATTGCGACAAAAATCGTACCGACATAATTATTATTAATTTTTTTCTCTTATTCATTTTTCATGCTAGGTACGTCTGAATCAAACTTTCAGAAGTTTTTCATAGTATAAAAAAAATAAAAGTTTTTATAGGACAAACGATCTTACAGTTCATTATTTTTAATCATACTTACACATAACAGACACCTATTATACTTACACATAAATACATGGTCATGAAATGGGTCAACGAATTAATAATACATTGTGCCAGTTCAATTAACTGAAATAAATTAGTTAAATTATAATATCGTTCATGATTTGCACAATAAATTTGTTATATTGAATGAATGATACGCTGCAAATATAAATATTTTGATATTAGTAATGGAGAATAAGTGATTCCTATAAGTAACTTAATGAATTCTGTGCGATAACCAACTAATTGCGATAGTTATTTCATAAACGTAACTTCACGCCTGTAATGCCCGAAGGGGTAGGCAGAGGTAAATGCATGCATTCAAGCATACATGCAAGCACCCACGATTCGCCGGTTACATTTTGGCCCATGTAACAGGTGGCGAGCCTGTTGAGATCTCCGGGCACATTACCAGACTTCCCAATAGAACCAAAAATAAAGGACCTTACACCATTATATCTGATAACCCCCTACCCGGGAATCGAATCCAGGACCTCAGCGTAGTAGAAGTGGACTGCTACCACTTGGCTACCGAGGCAGTTATTTCATGTTTATTAGAAATTATATTTTTTATGACTGTAAGAAAGTTGAAAGTTGTACCACGGGTCGGTCACGACTTGTATGAGGCTTTACTGTAACTAATTAACTATTGGGTTTATTTTTGTAAAAAATAATCAAGAAAATAGTTAATTAGCTACATCACAAGCAAACTATAAGGTTGTACGGAACCCCGTACATTTGAGTCCGACTCGAACGTGAGCAGTTTTTTAAATATTTTCAAATCATTTTTTTATTTAGGTTACATGTTTAATTACTTTACTTAGACTTACACAAATACGGTTAAGACAAAATTGAATATTGGCCCAAACAAGGCATGTTGTAATAAAAGAGGCTGTTAAGTAGCAAGAGATGTAATAAATCCACTAAATTAAGTTTAGGGCCTTCGGAACAAGGGCGATAAACATAAGACTGTATACCATGACAGCCTTTGACTTTATTTACTGATCCAATAATGAAACAATAAATTTAAATAAAATGAAAATTGTTTATAGCTTTCACAGCTCATTGAATATGGTGAAGCGATAGAAATATCATCATCACCCAGCCGAAATATGTCCACAGCTGGACAATACCTTCCCCAAAGATGACTGTTGTGTTATGAGTAGCTAGCTGTTGCCCGTGGCTCCGCCCGCGTGTAGATCGCTTTTCGCATTACCTGTGGAAACTCTTCAAATCATCCCATAGCATCCCACAGGAAAGTTCAGCAGTTTTGGCGTGATTGACGGACAAACATCCAAACAAAGAAACTTTCATATTTATAATATGAGTGTGATTAAGGAATGATATGCAGCTAATGCTACGGTGGATTCCTGGGTTCGGCCCCCAGTAACACAACAACAATTAGAATTTTTCCATTTTCTGAAAATTTTCTAGAGCTACCCTCGGTGTTGGTTAATGTGTCCAAAGATTCGCCAGCGTGCCAAATATCACGTGGCAACCTAACATTAGCGTATACATGCATTTACTTCATGCCTACCTCGAGAATTACTGGCGGGAGGTTATGTTACGTTACATATAATAATATTTTAATTACTATTATGTAATGGAAGTGGCAAACAAGCATGCAGTTCACATTGATGTTAAGTGATGACTGCAGCCTATAGACACTTACATGAAGATCAAGGTCAAAATGCAGATGCGTTACCACTCCTGAGGCCTAAGGAAATTACAGGGCCACCTGACCGGAACACGATAGTGCTGAACACTACCATTTAGCGGCAATTAAATTAGGTAATGCGGTGGTGCCTACGCCCGCGAGCTCCGTCACTGGAACTCTACCACCAGTAACTATACCTTTTTCTATACCATTATACTACTATCACTGCCAATGCCAACACGCATGCCAAGCGTGGCGATCATGGTACATCTCCCCTCCATACGATACAGTAGGACGTTTATGAGAAGCTTTTGTCCAAGTCTTTTGTCTGAAATAATAATGTTAAACGTCAAAAACTAATTCAGGTCTGTTTGTTCCAGACAAGTTCCGGTGAAACAAAGATTCTACCGTATTTTGGCGTTGGCCATGACTCCGACAAGTGTAGGCAAACAAGAGTGGTGGGGATATGAGCGTGCCTTGTGGATAAATATCCTCAGTTTCTACTGTGTCAAGATAGTCGCTCCATTCTGCCTTGTATCTGAAGTAGTCTATGTCATTGCTAATCATAATACGCTGACTTTCGATACGTTTGGTACTATCCTTGCAATTTTTCCTGTAGCATGTGTGGTGAATGTACGTATACCTTTATCAATATTTATTTTTTTATCATTTTAGTAGGCTACAAAGGAGATGTTGCGAGCTCGGCTCTGGTTCGTACACGTCCTCAAAAATTGGGTAAATTAAAGAAGAATCCAAAAAAAAATACAATTATTTTTTTCAAGATATATTTTAGAGTTACAACCACATTTAATTCAAACGATGTTATCGTTTTCAACTATACTAAACATGGCGGCGATACAGCCGACACTTGGGATCAATCGATTTCGATAGTATTTAAAAAATATTACTTTTTTCTCCAAGTACTATATAATCAAAATACAATTAAAAAAATGAAAATGTCAAAATGACATCGCCCGCCATATTCGCCATGTTGGTTTTGAGTTGCAATTCTAACTGCAAATAATGTTTTGTAACTGCAAAGAAAGCTAAATAAGTGAAAATATGCAGTAAAAACGTTTTTTATATTGATTTTGCCTGTTTAATGATATTGTGTACAATACATGGCCTGAGGTCCATACATTTTTGCAACATCTCCTTTCAATATTTTATTATAATAACAATAGGTACGGATTTTTTAGCGAGGTGTGGTGTGTGTGGTATGTGTACGGTTACGGTACTCACGGTACAAGAAATAAAGTCCGACACAAATTAGTTTCACACAGTTTATTGTGTAACACCACAGTACACGCTACATATATACACACACAGAAGGATAGAAGCACAGCACGGAAGAACAGTACAAAATAGAAGCGAATGCACTAGATTAAGCACAGCGTATATAGCGCGAGTATAAAATCAAGCGAGTGAGCGACGTGCGTCTAATGTCGGAAGCAAGTAACGACTGGCGTGGCAAGGATCGCCTGCGCCGGCTAGGTATAGCGCGAGAACAAAGGCAGGCGGCGGTTGAGCACTGCACACTTTTAATACGCGTTGTCGACACGTCCAACTGGTACAGTTTGTCGGATGGTAAAATTATGTATGTGTGTTTGTATGTCTATCAGTATATATATATGTGTAAATATGTATGTTACTATTTATGTATTTATGTGTGTAAGTATGGTATATGTATCATATGAAAAAGTTGCCCACATCACTCCCCCCCAGAGACCTGGTTAGGGGCGATAATAGTCCGGAAATCGAACACGACGACCGGAACGTGTAGTTTTCGGCATTATGTCACTAGACAATGCATTATGACCGGCGTCATCAGGCGTACAGTTGTTAGTAAGTGTGTCACCTGTACGATCTTGTGCGTCAGTTAATTTGTACGCAGGTTTTAAACGGTCCACCGTTACTGTGACCGGTTTGCCCTTGACGAGGAGTTTAAAAGTTTTGTCTCCTCTCTCCAAGACCTTATGGGGGCCTGTATAAGCTGGTTGAAAGGTAGCGCGTGAAGCATCTTCTCGCAGGAAAACGTTTTCAGTGGTTGCTAAATCCTTGAATACAAAAACTTTATGTTTGTTGTGGTTGGAAGCCGCCACTGGTTGTAAATTCTCGGCGAACGAGCGTAATCGAGCTGAAAAGTCGGTCAAATCTGTTGTGCCTGGTGTACTCGGATCGAAGAACTCGCCGGGAAGTCGGAGTGGCTCGCCATATAGTAGTTCAGCAGAAGATGACTGTAGGTCCTCTTTAAACGCACTGCGGATACCTAGCAGCACAAGAGGTAAGACTTCTGTCCAGTTTGAGTCAGCGTGGCATGTGATAGACGCTTTGAGTTGTCTATGAAAACGCTCTACTAACCCGTTACACGCCGGATGGTAGGCGGTTGTGCGTTTATGCTGAAAGCCAATGATTTTGCTAAGATACTGAAATAGCGCGGACTCAAATTGACGACCGCGGTCTGTTACAATATCCAATGGACAACCAAATCTAGATATCCAGCCTGAAATTAAAGCCTTGGCCACAGTTTCGGCTGTTATGTCAGGTATTGGTATGACTTCAGGCCACCGAGTGAATCTGTCCACGGCGGTTAGACAATACCTGTGTCCCTGTGAAACAGGCAGAGGGCCTATAAGGTCAATGTGTACATGCTTGAAACGTGCACGAGGTAGGTCGAAAGTGCCTAAAGATGCGGACACATGGCGACTTACCTTTGCACGCTGACAGGACAAACACGATTGAGCCCAATTTTTGCAATCTTTTCGAACGCCTGGCCACACAAATCTTTCTGCTACTAACTTAGCTGTCGCGGTTGCGCCAGGGTGACTGAATGAGTGCAAGTGCTGAAAAATTTTCTTTCGAAAATCCTTCGTGACAAAGGGCCTGGGAGTCGGTGTGCTGATATCACAGTACAATGACTGACTTCCAGGGTATGTCATCTGCTTAAGGCGGAGTGAAGTACCATCATTCAGGTAATGCGCTAGCTCAGGGTCAGTTTCCTGTGCTTTGGCAAGGTCAGTCATGCATATTGGACTAGTCAACTCTTCGACCCGTGACAAAGTATCGGCCACGACATTATTTTTACCGGCGATGTGTCTTATATCGGTCGTGAATTGAGATATGTAGTCCAAATGCCTGAACTGCCTTGGTGTACAATTGCGCTTTCGATCGGCGAAAGCAAAACTTATGGGCTTGTGATCAGTAAATATTGTGAAGTGTCTCGCTTCCAGCATATGGCGGAAATACTTAATAGCCTCATAGATGGCCAGAAGCTCGCGATCGTACGGCGAGTATTTTTGCTGGGTCGGGTTCAGTTTCCGGGAAAAGAACGCCAGAGGTTGCCACACATTGTCCTGCAGCTGCTGTAAAACCGCTCCGATTGCGGAATCTGATGCATCTGTGACTAATGCGAGCTTATTATGGCAGTTTGGATGGGCCAGGAGAGCTGCGTTAGAAAGGCTTTCTTTTACATCTGAGAAAGCCCTCAGAGCATCGCCACTTAGGTTGACAGGTGTGGAACCTTTGACTGAACCGGTAAGCAAGGCATTGAGAGGTGCTTGCGTTTGGGCGGCGCTTTTCAGAAATCTTCTGTAAAAATTTGCCATCCCTAAAAACCGTCTGAGCTCTCTCACGTTCTTAGGCGGGGAAATATCGCGAATCGCTATTACCTTATCGACAAGTGGCTTTGTTCCACTCTCCGAAATACGATAACCTAAAAAAGTTACCTCGGGAACTCCAAGAACACACTTAGACACGTTCACGACCATCCCATAGTCCCGGAGCCTACTAAACACTTGGCGAAGGTGATTTTTATGCTCGTTTTCATCTCTGCTGAAAACTAAAAAGTCGTCTAGAAAACAGTAAACGAAGCTTAGTCCACGCGTCATTTCATCGACGAATCTTTGGAATGTTTGACCCGCATTGCGTAGACCAAAGGTCATAAATGGAAATTCAAACATTCCAAAGGGTGTGGTAATTGCCGTTTTAGGGATATCCTCGGCGCAGACCGGTATCTGGTTGAAAGCTTTCACCAGATCAATAGTGCTGAAGACCTTACAACCGGAGATGTTATGGCTGAAATCGTGGATATGACGTACCGGATACCTATCTGGAATAGTCCGTACGTTAAGTTGCCGATAATCCCCGCAGGGGCGCCAGCCATTATCCTTCTTCGGCGCCAGGTGTAGTGGTGATGACCAAGGGCTTTCCGAGGGCCTAGCCGTACCATCGGCCAGCATGGCCTCGAACTCCTGCTTCGCAATGTTCAGCTTATCTGGAGCTAGACGTCTGGGAACGCACGAAACAGGTGGACCAGGAAGTGTGCGAATGTGGTGTTGTGTGTTGTGAGGTATTGTGCGTTGTGTACCAGCTGGTCGCATGATCTCAGGAAACTCGCGCGACAAGATGAGATGGTACGGGGAATCGCCAGTCAATACCTTCACAGAAAGAATATTACAATTACTATGTGCAAGCGAAGCTGGAGCAGTAAGCGTAGTAGCATTATCAATTATTACTTTATTTTTACAATCAACTACTAAATTATAAAAACATAAAAAATCTACTCCTATAATAGGTTTGCTAACATCTGCCACAACAAATTGCCACGGATATGTGCGACGTAGTCCAATATCTAAATTCAAGTGCATATACCCAAACGTATCGATAGTGGTCCCGTTAGCTGCAGTCAGTTGGTAGGTAGTAGCTGCACGACGCTCTCGAAGCTGCGACCGGGGAAAAACACATAGGTCGCTGCCGGTGTCGACCAAAAATTGTGCTTTTGTGTTACGGTCGGTAACAAAGAGGCGACCTGGTGATGTTGAGCAATCGTTCGTCGCCATTATCGACTGCTCGTTGCGTTTCCCGCCTTCTGATAGTCGCAAGGCTCCTGACATCTGTGGGCCTTGGATCCGAATGTGTCATGGTACCAGCAGATGGGATACCGTCGATAGCTGGATGCAGACCGTGACCTGCTGCGCGAGCGTGACTGAAATCGTCTTCTGGGTCTGGAGTCTCTGGAACCCGAAGTTGCACGCGATGGTCGTGTGTAGTCATCCAACTTGATCGCGAGTTGTTCCACCATCTTACGAAGCTCGGCGATCTCGCCTGAGGTGCTGCTCTGAGCTGCCGTCGATGAGGTTGCCATCACATTGCCAGGTGCTGAGATTTCCTGGATTCGATCAGCCAAATCTGCTAGTTGCTCGAGCGAATGGGATGGTTGGGATGCCAAAACCGTTTGAATACTTTGGGGCAATCGATTGCTCCAAATTGTCTTGACAAATTCCTCTGGAACATTAGGCCCTGCCAGGTCTTGAAGATGCCGAAGAAATTGAGACGCTTTTCGGTCACCAAGCTGCTCATGGGTCAAGAGTTGCCTGACCTTCTTCTCATGAGAGGCTGTGAGACGTCGAATCAGCTCGCATTTAATTTTTTCGTAGCGGTTTCCACTTGGGGGGTTCACGATAACATCCTTGACAACTTTGGCGTGGCTGATATCAAGGTTGGTAATTACATTATTGAATTTTATGTTATCTTCAGTAATGCCAAAATTGTCGAACTGACCTTCCAGAAGTGCGAACCAGATTTCGGGATCGTCCGGTGAAAATGTAGGAACCTTCAGATTGAATTTCCGCATGTCGGATGGATCGCAGCGATCGTGTCCAGTGGACGACCGCATCTTCTTCGACCGCATGGTCACGCCGTCGGTTCGTGATCCGGCGGTTTTTATGGATGCACTGCTGTCACTCATTATGTGTTCGTTAGGGGTCACCAATTTAGCGAGGTGTGGTGTGTGTGGTATGTGTACGGTTACGGTACTCACGGTACAAGAAATAAAGTCCGACACAAATTAGTTTCACACAGTTTATTGTGTAACACCACAGTACACGCTACATATATACACACACAGAAGGATAGAAGCACAGCACGGAAGAACAGTACAAAATAGAAGCGAATGCACTAGATTAAGCACAGCGTATATAGCGCGAGTATAAAATCAAGCGAGTGAGCGACGTGCGTCTAATGTCGGAAGCAAGTAACGACTGGCGTGGCAAGGATCGCCTGCGCCGGCTAGGTATAGCGCGAGAACAAAGGCAGGCGGCGGTTGAGCACTGCACACTTTTAATACGCGTTGTCGACACGTCCAACTGGTACAGTTTGTCGGATGGTAAAATTATGTATGTGTGTTTGTATGTCTATCAGTATATATATATGTGTAAATATGTATGTTACTATTTATGTATTTATGTGTGTAAGTATGGTATATGTATCATATGAAAAAGTTGCCCACAGTTTGTTGTTTGAAATTCAGTGTACTACAAACTTGTCTACTATCAGTAAATACTAATATGTATAAAGTAAGTATAATACAGTTATTATCTTGATCAAAATTAATGTACATCATAATATATATTCCACTAGCTGTTGCCCGCGGCTTCGCCCGCGTGGATTTATCTTTGTACCAAAAGTTTGTGAAAAGGTAACAGACAAACAGACACACAGAGTTACTTTCGCATTTATAATATTAGTAGGGATTATACTCGCATAATTCACATTTCACCTTAAACAAAACATTTTTTATTATATATTTTAATGAAAGTAGCTGAGCTGACTGCTAAATGTAAACTTTTCAGTTATGCATATTTTCTACATGGCGTTCAATCTATAAAAAGGTGATGATAGAATTCATGACGAAAATCCACTTGCAAAATTACAAACATCACGGTGAATATGTCGCGAAGGTAATATTAATACTACAAGAAATATTTAATATCAAGCTGAGAATATTAAAAAATTTTTCTTAAATCTAATTTTAGTGAACCTTGTAGATGACACTTTTCATAATATTTCTTGTAAGCTTTAGCTTAGCATTGTCTTCGGTAAATTACTATTTTTTCTTTCCTTTAAATCTGGGAAGTTAGTATAAGTGTGTACACACTTTCATATCTTAGTCATAAGGTCAAAAGTCTTAGGAATCGGCGTGCATGTATGAAGAGAATGATGAAGGTAGACGAGGCACGAGAGGTTTGTCTGAACCGGGATATCTGGCGCTCTACACTCTCTGCCTACCCCGTTAGGGACCTGGCGTGAAGATACATACATACATACACTTTCATATCTTCAAGTACATTTTATAACTTGATTGACTATAATTCGTAAGCCCAATTCACTAGATTAGTTAACCTTTTAACTTCGATATATTGTAGAATGTTGCGATAATGTTATATGATAATTAATTACCTTACTTACTACTATTGTGATTTTTCCAAGCAACCAAAAAATAATTTCGTTGACTGGGGGAGTATGCACGTAGAGCTCTGCCTATATTTGAGAAAAAGAAACATTTTATTACATGTCTATTTTTTATAAATTTTAGCAATTATTTCAAGTGGAACGCCTTACACGGAATGCGGCATATTTCCTATGCGGATGTCTTTCGCTGGATTGGCTTGCATGGTTCCTCATACCTATATACAACAATCATAGGAAAATAGACGAAATACATAACATGACATTGAAGTTTGAAACAAGTGTTTACTTCTGGGCACCATTCGACTATCAAAACAACTTAAAATACTGGATTTTCATGCACACTGTAAATGTTTATGTCACAGGATTGGCATGCGCAATAATATCGCTTTTTAATACTTTAAACTACGCATTTGTGTTTCATTTGATCGGCCATATTAAGATATTTAAATACAAAATAAGAACCAGATTTGATAAGTTATTGAATGATCGAGACATCAGGAATGAGTTGGTGGAGGTGATCAAGTATCACAATTTTATTATCAAGTAAGATTTTAGTAAATTTTATACTTTATTACGTTAATAAAGACACTGATACAGAAAGATGCAGAGATAGTGTCACAACGGCAGAAATATAAAGACACAGAGAAAAATAGAGACGGAGACACAGAGAGAGATAAAGACAGAGACACGTAGACAGAGACACAGAGAGAAATTAAGATAGAGACACGGAGAGAGAGACATAGACAGAGCCACAGAAACAAAGATACAGAGATACAAACATAGAGATAGAGACACAGACACATAGACATACAGAAACAAAGACAGGGACACAGAGACATCGAGAAAGAGATGCAGAGACACAGAGACAAAACATAGAAATAAATCTGTGACGCTGATGCACAGAAACATGGAGACACGGTGGTGTTACAAACACAATCTGTAAAAATTTAACGCTGTTTTCATTTACCTTTGTGCACAACTTTTCGTTTATAATTCCAGTGTCCACAAGGACCTGCAGTCAGCCTTCGGGTTAAATGTAACCGCAAATTACATGCACAATTTGCTTGGTGACAGCCTGCTGCTTTATCAAGTCATGTTTGGGGTAGGTGCATACTATTAAGACCATGTTAAATGCTACAGTAGCTCAACGGCAATTCTCAGAGAGATTAAATTCCTTTACGCTTGCTATAGTACGAGTTAAGCATGAGTTGACTGATGAAGATTGTTACAGAAATGAAAAATACGTTTGTCTTACGCAATTTAAATATATATAAATAAATAAAATAAAAATAAAAAGGACTTATAATTCTTACTAAAAAAAACATTAACAAAAAAACAAACTTTATTATAAAATCACTGTTATCTGTTACTATTTTTTTTAAACATATAAATATTGAATTTTATAATAATCTTTCTACGTTAAAGAACCCCTCGCTACTCGAAGGTGAAGGCCTCCTCTAATGATTTCCAAGTATGCCTATTTTTAGCTGTACTCATCCACTCTTTAACAGCCACCTGTATTATATCATCTGCCCATCAGGCAGTAGGTCTGCCCCTTTTTCTAGCACCTGGTGGGCCTTTCCAAGATCTGGGTATATGTGTCCATCGATTGTCTGTCAGCCAAGTGATGTGACCCGCCCAACGGCACTTTAATTTTTTACTGTGAAACAGAGCATCAGTAACATTTGTCTTTTTTATAATAATAGTATGGATATCTTTTGAATTCTTTTAAGTTCTAAAATACTTCTCTCCATACTTCTTTGACTTGTTTTAATTTTTCTTTTATTTCGATATGTGAACTTCCAGGTTTGGCTAGCGTAAGTTAATGAAGGGAGTAAGCAGGTATTCAAGACATTCTGTTTTATTTTATACATTAAATTACAGTTTATACATAATATATTATTCATCATATATTATTAATCATCGTAAACATATTTTTTTCTTTCTTCCTTTTTCCTTCATCGTCAACTCCTGGGGTGCGACCGCCTATCGACATTGCTGTCGTCATTGTCACTGCTGTTGAATGTTCATGTCGATTTGTAGCTCCTTTAAAAGCAGTAGTGATAATCTGATTGTTTTTCTTGCTTTCGTAGGTGAGAAACAAGCGATAATGGTAGATTATTTCGATTATTGTTATTTAGCTAAAGTAAAAATCGACATGAGAATTTGACAGCAATAACAACGACGACAGCAATGTCGATAGGCGGTCGCAGGCCATACTTGCCATCACATCACAAGTGCATAGCGCGCTTTATTCACATAACAGAGGTAAACAAATTTAATCAGACGATAAAAAGAAGACTATTTATGTCTCTATAACTCTCCATTTTTTTCTGTTTCGTTCTCTTCAGTTAACATTCCTATTTTCCTATATAATTTTTATGTAGTGTATACGTTTATGTTGTTTCTAAAAATATGTTGTTTTTTTTTTCTTTCTTATTTTTGTTTTACTTTGTTCTGTTGTGATTAGTACACCCCTGTTACTGTTCGATTTATTTATTAAAATCGCTTTAAAGCGATAAGGTCGCCATTTGTGCTTTTCTCTTAACATTGTACTTTATTTACTACTGTTCGGTGTACAATAAAGAGTGTTGTTGTTGTTGTTGTAAAAAGAGAGAAAAAGGTGCAGTAATAGAACGAGAAAAATACTACAAGGAAAACGTTAGAGTGAAAGGGATAATAGAGTGTGAAAAAGACAAACATGTAAGAGAGTGACGCGATACCTACGAGTATATAGATTAAGAACGATTATACATTGATACTCCTTTTGATCGCGCCAAAAGGAGACGTCCAAGGCACGTCTTAAAAGATCCGGACGATGAGACCACGTAGACCATCGCCGCTATGCAAAATCACCTACAGAATCACACTCCACAAACCGCCAACAATACAACGCGCCGACGCGCTTCACGCCGCGCCCACCCCTGATCCCGACCTTATCCCCGGCCCCGCGAGGCCGATGACATTCCGGTTATCACCAACCGAATGGAGCGGAAGTTGCACCGCCCATAATCGCATATGTCTCATATGTCCCTCCGCAACGCCCTAAGCCGAGGCACGGACCCGCATGGGTCACCCTTAGGCAGTTGCGCTAACTTTTTTGCTAGGCTGGAGCGCCTTCTGCGCTCGCCGATTGCCCGGTGAAGTAGACTAGTGCCGTCTAGAGACAGGCTGCCTACATAATGCTTAAAAAAAACCTAATAAAAAAAAAATTGAAAAAAAAAAAGATAAAAATGTTAAATATTGATAGATGTGTTTATATTACTGTTCACTATTAAGTTTGTCACTTAGTTCCTGATAGAGTTCCAACCACTGCACTTCTTTAGAATGGTACTTGTTGAATTTCATCTAGGTGTTTTAATTTCGCTCAAATTGAAATTTCAAATGCATAAACAAACAAGACTTTTCTCACACATAATATAAGTAGTAATAACTTGTCGTTAAAAATATAAAAGTTAGAGTTTTGGCGTAGACATATTATTATGTTTATTACAATTACTATAAAGTAATGATAATTATAAAAGCTTCAAGAAATGCTAGTCTATCAGATTTATCTCTTTTTATAAGTTTCAATATTATGCACATCTAATAAATTTGTATTTTAGGACAAAGGAAACCTATTGACGTATGGATTCATGTTTTTGGTATACATGGGCGGACTCATACTAATGTCGTTCGTGCTAGAACAAATTAAAAGAGAGGTGAATCTTATAACTATTTTAAAACATATTACAAACAATTTTTCTAAAATCAAATTACCTAAAATCTGTATATTTCCGTTTTTTTTTTGTTGTTAATTTACCCAGGAGATGTTTGGATTGGATTTGTTTGTAGTAAGATCAAATTAAATATGAATGAAATGATGATGCAGTGGTGTTATACAATTTAATCTCATATTGCTTGAATTGCCACCAATTTTTAATTTAATCATTATTTTTCGATAATTTCTCTTTTTGCAGAGTGATGGTTTATCAGATGAGGTATACGGTATACCATGGCAGAACATGTCAGTCTCCAACCAGAAGATAGTGCTCATGTTACTTGCACATGTTCAGCCTACAATGGAGTTCAAAGCCGCCGGTGGTATGAGGGCCGGCGTAAGACCCATGTTATCGGTAAACATATATAAAAACTTACCTGCCTTTTTTAGAGAAAGAAAATCTTTTGATGCCTTATTAAACATCATAAAGCCCGAAAAAACTTACATAAAGTGTACATCTTTGATAAATGTAGGTATGTTAATATTCTCATTTAGCTTACAATTCCTAACAGAAAATAAATCTCTCAAAGTAGGTACGCTGATAAACTCTCGGAGAAAAACTCCTGAAGTGTATCAATTAGTGCTGACTAATTAGACTAATAAGACACAGGTACGAAAAACTCCGTCAGCTAAGCGAGCTTTCGGTCTGTGACCCACCCGTATTAGGGTCACTAGAGCCACCCGACCAGCATCCGACCGCCTCGAGCGGTCTGCGCTCATTAAATCAAGTGCGCTCCGTATCGACACCGCTCGCCTCGACCACAAGCGCTGGCGGCGCCCGGTCCACGCGCTGACGGCGAAAGCTCACCAGAGCTACCCGGCACCCGACCAGCATCTGACCACCTCGAGCGTTCTGCGCTCATGACATCAACTCCGCTCCGTATCGACACCGATCGCCTCAACCGCAAGCGCGGGCGGCGCCCAGTCCACGCGCGGAAGGCGAGTGGACGACTCGGTGACCACTAGCTTGTCTTGCGTTGACTTTGCATTGCCAACGCGCTGTGCCCAAGTGGACCGCGCTGTCCGCGAACGATTCACAAGTAACATTGCGTCGTTCACCCGTGCACCTCCCGTCGACAACGACTGGACGCCGTCAAACGAGGTGGTGCTGGTCGGATGCCCAGTGGCTGTAGTGAGGTATGACCCTTAAACTTCGCACTATTTTTTTAAATAATTTTGATGCATCATACAGAATTTTGCTGATGGCAACCCTTTATTATTTTCAGATCGTAAAATCAACATTCTCGTACTACCTTATGCTAAAGCAAAGCATGTAATATAATGCTTAGTGAAGACGATCGCAATTATTACTGACTTCGTAGTCAGTTTTCAACGTTATTATTAATTATATTAAAAAAGTAATTTTGTTTTTAAATAAATTAGTGAAATAATCATTTTTTCCCAATGTTATACATAATTAAGATCTATACACATTGGTGAGGATATTTCTTTTTTTACGTTCATTTTGTACTATTTTTACTTTTAGTTGTAACATAATTATGTGAATAAATTAAAAACCTGTGACATCAGGATAACCAGTCCAACCGCTGAATGCCTTAGTCTTTCAGGTCATACATACCTTCAACCTACTTTTACGTTAAGTTGAAATAAATATTAGTAGGTATAGTTGTGTCAGCAGTTGGTGGTTCACATAGATCCATTACTAACCATTTTTCTTACTAATCAAATAAAGTTCTCTTTGATTTCACGATGACGAAACGATACTTAAGTACCTATGGGTACTTAAAAATAACTGGGTAGTACACATAATGCATGATAAATGGGTTGATTGCTATAGTATCTCAACGGGTTATCAAGAAACTTATTTTTATCCCCGTCGACAATGAGTGTATACCTGTGTGTCTGTATGTCACATTTAGCTTCTTTGGAAGCTAGAATGTGACAGACAGACACATATTACATAAACTCTATTTTTAGTACACATTAACCTGTATCCAACGGTATGTAAACACTAGTATCAAAATAAATAAATTAGCAAAAAGTTTTCCAAGTTCCTTAATACCCAGCTCCACAACTAATTCTAGACATTGAGATCTGAAGTAGTTGAGGCAAAGTTTTCCCCAACCCTTAATTTTGCTTCAAAATGTAATCCTACCATGCCCTTATTCTCAGTTAATACAAGTTAAGTTAATTGCAGGAAAGGGTTAGTAGAAAATACTCAGTGTTTAGTGTGCCGTGACGAATTCCTGTACTTTCTGTTAATGATAACAATTAGGGGTTACCATTTCTTAATTCTGAAAGACAATTGGGAAAATTTGAGGTTGTCTGTTCCTATTTTCAGTTACGAACTTCTATCTAACAAGTTAACCAGAGTTTAGAGTTTGGAACACTTGAGGCATACTAAATGGTTAAATGGTGAATATTCTAAAATTAAGTCATTATTAATGTAACTTTTAAAAAAATGTTATTTTAAGGTTAATGCATTGCGATTACTCTTGAATTTTGAAACTATGTTCCATGAAACATTGTAATGTCATTCGTATCCACTTCCTCACTTTACGTTCCGTACCTTAAAATGAAAAAGCCCTTAAAAAAACACTCATGCGTCTGTCTATCTGTCTGTTCATTCGCCAAAAGCAAGTAAGCACTTATGAGATGATTGATTTAAAGTTTTGTGTGCTTATGTAAATTATTGACTAAATCATGCACATTACATGCATGCATTATTTAATAAATTTCATACATTGGGACCACTTTTGCGGAAAAAGTATTGTGAAACATTATACAAAAGATTTTATTCTAAGGATTTAAAAACAGCAATTATTAGGGGGTGCGATACGGGACTTCGAAAAGTGTAACACCAAATATCACGTCCCTGTAAGTTCACTAACACGAATCACGTGACAACGAATGCACGGTACAACGAAAAACTTAGCACCGAAGCCACGCGACCCCGAATAACACCACCTCTAATTCACTATAATACGAATCACTTGAAAACGTATGCACACCACCACGAAAAACTTAGCACCGAAGCCACGCGACCCGAATAACACCACCTCTAATTCACTATAATACGAATCACTTGAAAACGTATGCACACCACCACGAAAAACTTAGCACCGAATGCACGCGACCCCGAATAACACCACCTTTAATTCACTATAATACGAATCACTTGAAAACGAATGCACACTATCACGAAAAACTTAGCACCGAATCCACGCGATCACAAATAATAGAACCTCTTATTCACTAATCTCTAATCAATTGAAAACGAATGCACACCGAATGTAAACCACTACAAAAAAGTAAGTACCGTAGCCATGCGATCTCGAACATTTTGGTTTTTTTTTCAAAGTGTGTTTCAAAGGTGGCAGACAACCATGCAGTTCGCATGGATGTTAAGTGATGACTGCAGCTTATAGACATCTACACAAAAACCGGACGTCAAAATGCAGATACGTTGCCACCCCTGAGACCTTAGGTGTTCTGTCTCTGTCTGTGAAAGTTATTACTGGGCCATACATTACCGTCTAACTGGAACACGATAGTGCTGGACACTACCATTTAACGGTAATGCGGTGGTGCGTACGACCTCGAGTCCCTACACTGGAATTCTACCACCAGTAAATTTCAGATATTCTTGTGATTTCACATATTTGTAATGTTTTGTTTTTCGCAATAACGAGTGAAATTAGGAACTAGAGAAAAAATGGAAAAAAAAAATTAATTATGTGGCGTGCATTCGTTTCACCGTATTTCGTATTAGTGAATTAGAGGTTCTGTTATTCGTGGTCGCGTGGATACGGTGCTAAGTTTTTCGTGATAGTGTGCATTCGTTTTCAAGTGATTCGTATTATAGTGAATTAGAGGTGGTGTTATTCGGGGTCGCGTGCATTCGGTGCTTAGTTTTTCGTTGTACCGTGTATTCGTTGTCACGTGATTCGTGTTAGTGAACTTACGGGGACGTGATATTCGGTGTTACACTTTTCGAAGTCCCGTATCGCACCCATTATTAGGAGTTTTTGGCAGTTAGGTTTATATAATGACCAGCTAACGTTGAAATCTTTAAAAGTTTTACTGGTGGTAGAGATCCAGTGATGGAGCTCCCGAGCGTAGGCACCACCGCATTGCCTAATATACTTGCCGCTAAATGGTAGTGTTCAGCACTGTCGTGTCCCGGTCAGCTCGTAATATACAGCCCTGTAATTTCCGGCACAGAGACACCTTAGGCCTCAGGAGTGGTAGCGCACCTGCATTTTGACCTTGGTCTTTGTGTGGGTGTCTATAGGCTGCAGTCATTACTTAACATCAATGTGAACTGCATGCTTGTTTACCACTTCCATTACATAAGTACTCAACAATAAATATTGCACATCGAGCTTAGGAAGGAGACTTCGGCTTATTTCGGGTCTGTAGAGCGTTATCTCTTTCGCACCGTACCTATTTGAGTCAAAACTTTAATATCCCCGACTCAAGAATCGATCCCAGGACTCCAGCGTAGTAGTAGTGGTCTGCTACCACTAGGCTACTGAGGCAGTTAATTTTTTTTATTAATTAAGTTATAAATAAGCAATTGTTGTTAAAAATACTTATTTTTTTATTTAAGCGAAAATAATAGTTAAGCAAATTTGAATAAGATTTAATAGATAGCGAAAGAGTAAATTATAAAGCGAGTGAGCGAAACCGCTTTTTTGTCAACTATGTGTGCAAAATGGCCACATCAGCAACAAAAGCGAACTAACAAAAACTAACTAAACCTTTGTTCGCTTAATTAACTATTAACATAACAGCGCTGAGCGGTAAGCTTTGTTGCGGTTAAAATATTCTATTAACATGTTCATTGTGGTATAGATCTACGAGTAGTTTTATGTGGCAATGTGGATTAATTTCGTTAGTTAGCTACTGTGTTTAATTCGACCTGGATTTTAGTTTTCGATTCTATAAAAAAAAAACTGTCTGAGGTGTCACATGTGGGACACCCGATTGGAACAAAGTACCTCTAATGAATCACTTTTACAATCCATTGTTTATTTTTTTAAATATTAAAAATAACAAAAATTATGTAGTTTTGTGCACACGAACACGACAAAACAATTTATGCACAGCAGACGCGCGCGTCGCGTGGCTTGTCACTGTCGAGAGAGAGAGAGAGACAGAACGAATAAGTCGAATCCTATACTCGGCCTGTCCCCTCTCCGAGCGCTACGCACTATAGCAAAGGTGTCGTGAAGATTTTTCGTGACGCTCGCCTAGCCCCCTTACCCCACGCACCGCGCGATAAGGAACTTCAATCGAAAATCTTATAAATACAATTTAATTGTTTTAAACTTTCACGATTTGTATTCATATTTTTATATTGTATTGTGTCGGGACCTTAATGTATTGAATCGAAATAAAGACGACCAACCGCGGGTAGTTCGAACAACTGGCGCGGGTACGAGACGATGACACCATGGAGCAGCAGTCTACTCGTGACCACGGCCGTCGCATTACGCCCGAAACGTCGAGTGTCGAGGTAAATACTTCGATTAAAATAGTACGCGATTAAGTCCCGTTTACAATATAAAAATATAAATACAATTTAATCAAATACTTATCTAATAATAAATACGCCTACGAAACATATCTGCGACAAACGTTTTTCTGTCGCACGATTCACCGACAAAACGATTCTTGATTCTTCGAACGTTACCTTGGGCGAGATTGGGAAGACGATCCCGACTTAGCCATGTTCGGTCGACCATAATTTACTTAATTGTAAAAAAAATGACAAAACATTACGTACGAGTATATTAAAATGCCTGATGACGATTCGCTTACCGATTCTGAACAAACTACGGTGTATGTAAAAAATTGTTTATCATTTAATGGAATAAATGAGTGGATTACTATGGTATCTGCAAAGTATAATAAAAGGGTTTGGTTGATTACACTATCCATGCCAAATAAATATGACTTACTTATTAGATTTGATCGTTGCCCGTGGTACATCTAGTTTAAGTGAGTGAACCGACATTTTACCACAAAAAAAACAGAATTGATAATAATATTCCTATAGTGTAAATTAAAAGTCGAATGTTGTTGGCTCCAGAAGATTGATAGCTTGTCTTAAAACATTAATTTGTCGCGCTAATTATGCGCGCCTCGAATATTTATTATCGTAGACTAATTTTTGCTAGCGGTAGGGATGTCGCTATGAAGCTGAATTAAAAGGAGGACGCGAAACTTTTAACGCTGATTTATTATTCAATTACTTTTTGAATGGATCTTTTATTTGGTGGATCTTTTAAAACATTTGAATGACTTCCATTCAGTTTCGACGTGGCATTCAATTCAATTAATTGTTAGAGTCTGCTGGATTAAAAAATACATTTAATATACACGTACAGACTATTGTACATACTACCATTCCGCCATGATCAGTTTATCTTCGGGAAACATAAATTGCATTTCAAGCTTCTAGAATGTTGAAGAAGCCTGTATAAAATGTTGGATTTTCGATATAATTTTCCTGTTAACATTAAGCGAGGCACTTTGCGGGCTGATTTATTTCGGCACATTAATATCGGGCTGGATATTATTCTACTAAACTGGATGCTCTATTTTCGCATATTTCAGTAATTATCCTCGACGTCGAGAGCAATTTACAAGTTTCTGCATCGCATCTTCTAAAATCGAGTTCGGTAGAAAAAAAAATTAGATATGTAAATAAGGTGGTAAACAGGCATGCAGCTCACATTGATGTTAAGTGATGACTGCAGCCTATAGACATCTACACAGAAACCGGAGGTCAAAATTCAGATGCGTTGTCACCCCTGATACCTAAGTTGTTACGTCTCTCTGATAGTTATTACAGGGCCATATATTACCATCTTACCGGAACACGGTAGTGCTGAACACTACCATTTAGCGGCAAGTGAAAACTGTAATAACTATAATGCTCTAGGAAATCTAAAATAGCGGATTGTCACTTTCATAGGCTCGATGTGCAATATTTTTTGATGAACACTGTAATAATGCCTTTGGACGACCATACTTGAGAACGTTATCGAATCACAATTTCATCCATCAACCACAACAAACAGGCGACTACTATACGACTGTCCCACAAAAACTGGGTGGGTGGGTGGTTTTACTGGTGGTAGAGCTCCAGTGATGGAGCTCGCGGGCGTAGGCACCACCGCATTACCTGATTTACTTGCCGCTAAATGGTAGTGTTCAGCACTATCGTGTTCCGGTCAGGTGGTAATGTACGGCCCTGTAATTTCCGGCACAGAGGCATAACACCTTAGGCCTCAGGAGTGGTAACGCATTTGCATTTTGACCTTGGTCTTTGTGTGGGTGTCTATAGGCTGCAGTCATCACTTAACATCAATGTGAACTGCATGCTTGTTTGCCACATCAATTAAATAAAAAAAAAAAAAGTAGTACTAACAATCTATAAACAAGCTAGACATATAATTGTGTGTCACGAGTTTGGTGTTTAACCACCTCCAGAAAAGGATCCTTATTATAATTAAGGACTACGAAGGGTCAGACCCTCGTTACTTTCATTTGCTATTTGTTTTTCTGTATTGCCCCGTTAATTACGTTTCGTTTGGAACTTGTAAGAATAAATGATACTAACCAATCGATCTATTATCTATAGCAACCCAAAGCTATCCCTCCAAATGAGATACATTAGAAACGGAGAACATTTAAAACCTTTTATTGATTTGCTGTTTTCTTCTAAATATTAATAGCGGGAGGCTATCTACTTATGTCCCTCAATTTAATGCTGGTGTTAATAATACTCCAATGTTAGAAACGAATAATTCAATACTTTTTTTTTTGTAATGATGATGGCAATCAAGCATACAGTTCACAGGTGGTAAGAGAATGCTGCAGCCTTAGACATCTATACTAAAACCAAAAGTAAAAATGAAAACGCTTTGCCACCCCTGAGGCCATAGTGGTTATGCTTCTGTTTTAGTTGATCTTCGCGCGGATGAAGCGCCGGTGCTGGCCCTCTGCTATGACTTGTTCTGGCCCGCCCATGCATCCTGGCGCGACCAGTGGGTTCTGCCAGTGTTTTATTATGAAAGAAAGGTGGGGCAAAAAAGCATACAGCTCTCACTTATGTTAAGTAATGAGTGCAGCCTATAGATATCTATCTTCATAAAAACCAAAGGTCAAAATACAATTGCGTTACCACCCCTGAGATCTAATTTGTTACCATCTAACTGGTACACGATAGTGCTGAACACTGAACCATTTGGCGGCAAATAGATTATGTAATGCGGTGGTGCCTACGCCCGCGAGCTCCGTCAAAAGAGCTCTACCACCAGTGATGACATAGGAACTAAAATGAAGTCACTCACTATGGCCTTTATAAGAAAGTTCAAGGCCATGCAGAGGACATTGGCCTTTCCCGCGATTTCGAGTGAAAAATGAGAAGACCCACATGAAACTGAACCAGACGACACAGCCCACAGAATAGTGAAACTCTAGTGGCAGTGCATAAGAACCGCTGGCTGTTGGGGCAAAAAGATTTGCGAGTGGTAGAAAAAACGTGAGAAGGACCGTTACTAGATGAACAGATGACATTTCAGATGGTTTTCTATTTGTGTTGCATGAGAACGGTAGAAGTGAAGTAAATTAAATATTTAATTATTTTCTGAATCACACGATAAGTTACAGATCTGTTGCAGACACTAATTTTGAGATCGTTCTACATATAATATTTAAATCCAAGGTCACCCCGTCCATAAATAAGCTTGTCATACAACAGAGTGTCACGAATGTGGTGATTAAAGGAACGGATCCCTATTGTAATTAAGGACTACCGGTCAGACCCTTGTTACTTTTATTTGGTATTCCCTTTTCTGTATCACAATGTAAGGTAATTACGTTTCAGCTTTGAAATGGCCTGGAACTTGTAAGTGATATTATCTGATGGATCTGATATTTATTTATAGCTATGTAGAGCATCTCCAGCAAAGATATGCCCTAAATTTTATTGTTAAACTAGCTGTCCCCGCGACTTCGTCCGCGTAAGAATTTATGATTGTTCAGTATCTACCCGAACGAAGTCGTGGGCGAAGCTATCCGCCAGTGAAAGTCTCGTCAAAATCGGTCCAGCCGTTCCCAAGATTAGCCCCGCCAAACAGACAGACAGAGAGACAGACAAAAATTGTAAAAAATGTTGTTTTGGTATATGTACTGGGTATACATACATATGCATTTAGTAAAAAGCGGTTATATTAATATTACAAACAGACTCTACTCAAAACAGACTCCAGTTTTATTTATTTGTATAGATTAACTTTTTTAATTAATTGTAACATTCTAGTAGCAGTAAGTTACTATTTCTCTCGGTTTAATGCTGATGATGACAATCCAGTACATAAGCCTGATGTAAAGGCGCAGAAGTAGGTACCTTATTTGTTATTTTACCATAGCTATTTGCTACTCTAAGATGGTTCTTCTATTCAGGCTTATAAACAATTAAAATCTAATAAAATTAATTTTATTATTTGCCGTAGGAAACGATATATTACGAAACCGTTGGAATAAGTTTCCTTGGGATAATCCTAACTAATCCTATCTAAATCCAAGGTCATTCAGTCTATAAACAAGCTTGTCATACAACTGAGAGTGGTGACTAGGGGAAAGGATCCCTATCGTAATTAGGGTCTGACGGTCAGACAGGTTATTTTCAGGTTTTTCTGTATCGCAATATTAATTGCGTTTCAGATGCGAAAAGTCTTGAAATATGTTATTTATGGATGTACAATAATCGAACTAATAGAAGGACTAGTTGGAATGAGCCCAGAGAGCAATGGAATTTTTATTCGTTCAAGCAAAACACGCAGAGATATTTAAGTAAGTACTTATTACATTCGAATACGTAAGCCCTTTATACAAATAAAACATAAAATGTTTTATAAAGATCATGCAATTGAAATTTTCTATGGTATGATCTTCAGTTCTAGATTCCCAGGAAGGGAAATAAATCATATAGGGAATTTTCTACTACCAAAGATTTGATAATAATAATATGTGAATGTGGATAGAATTACTGGTGGTAGAGCTCCAGTGACGGAGCTCGCGGGCGTAGGCACCACCGCATTACCTGATTTACTTGCCGCTAAATGGTAGATCAGCACTATCGTATTCCGGTCAGGTGGTAATGTACGGCCCTGTAATTTCCGGCACAGAGGCATAACACCTTAGGCCTCAGGAGTGGTAACGCATTTGCATTTTGACCTTGGTCTTTGTGTGGGTCTCTATAGGCTGCAGTCATCACTTAACATCAATGTGAACTGCATGCTTGTTTGCCACTTCAATTACATAAAAAAAAAAAAAAAGAATCACTATCTTTTTCTAATTTGAGATGGTGGCAAATGAGCTTGCTTTAAATTATAAAAAATATAACAGAGTGCTGTTTATACAACTCATGCAGTTCTTATTGATGGTAAGTGAATACTGCAGTCTATAGACGATCACACAGAATGCATTATTACGTTGCCACGCCGGAAGTATAAGTTGTTTTGCATTCATAGTTGTTATAGGCCATAAAAATATATTTCTATTTAAAATTGGCCTCAATATTATTTAGATAAACCAAGGTCAGTCAGTCCTTTAATAATCTACAAATCAAGCCAGACTCTTGCTTGACTCATGATACTTTCATTTGGAGTTAGTTTTTCTGTATCGAAATTTGAATTACGTGTCAGCTGTAAAAAGGCTTGTTACTTGTACATACAATTTAAATCCACACCTATTCCCCAAATATAACGCAATAAATATTTTCATAAACATTTGTTTTATTCCACCGAAATAAAAAGGAAATTAAGTGATGAGTAGTAAAAAACGCGATTTCATATTTTATGAACAGACATTTCATGTCACAAAACAAGTTGACCCTACAATACAACTAACAGGGATCTATCGCTAACTAGTTTATTGTAGTGACAAACATAAAATGGGAGGAAAGTAACTAAAACGCCGTCAAAACTCCGAAAATTACAGTCCCATATAAACCGCATAAACACCGGCCGCACATAAAGTTGATTATTTGGTTGCTTTAAGAGCAAGGCTGACATATGAGCTTGGGCTCCAATGCTTATCCTTTATTATTAGTCCCATCACTAATCCTCGTGACACTACTATAGTGTTGAACCTAGCGGATGATATAGCGTGGAGATGAGTATATTAATAATAACATTCTAGTGGAAGAATTTTCTCCCAGTAGAAGACAATTGTTCCGCTTGTGGGCGGTGGGTTCGCTTCGCCCCGACGCCAGAACATAAATAGTTCAGCTAATTATTATAACTGAGTATAACATTACTGTATATATCATATGTGTACGTTGTTAGTATTTGAACGACACGTCTGTGGCAAATTTATCTTGTAAAGTTGATCTAGGCTTAATTACATTGTAGTTTCAAACTTGGTTATTATATCACTAAGGTTATATGGTTGATTTGTGAACTGGTAAATATAGGAGGGTTTAATTATTCTTGTTATTAGAGATAAGGATCTTTATCTACTGGCTTTTTTTACTGGTGGTAGAGCTCCAGTGACGGAGCTCGCGGGCGTAGGCACCACCGCATTACCTGATTTACTTGCCGCTAAATGGTAGTGTTCAGCACTATCGTGTTCCGGTCAGGTGGTAATGTACGGCCCTGTAATTTCCGGCACAGAGGCATAACACCTTAGGCCTCAGGAGTGGTAACGCATTTGCATTTTGACCTTGGTCTTTGTGTGAGTGTCTATAGGCTGCAGTCATCACTTAACATCAATGTGAACTGCATGCTTGTTTGCCACTTCAATTACATAAAAAAAAAAAAACTTTATTTTGTACTTAACCTTCTCTCGTATTGTACATGTTGGGTGTATTTCATTCTATATGTTGTAATCTTATCGATAAATTTGTTTCTCGTTGTTGGTTTACCTTCATTTTGATGGGTAATTAATAACTTTGACAGAGACATAACAACTACGGTCTCAAATGTGGCAACGCATCTATATTTAGGTCTCTTTTTAACCGACTTCGAAAAAAGGGGATGTTCAGCGATAATTTAGACACGCCTGTTTCGATTTGGATGATTTTTTTTTTGTGTAGATGTCTGTAGTCATCATTTAACATCCACTTAAACTGCATGCATGTTTGCCTCTTTCTTTATAAAGAAAAATTTTTTTTTTGGAATCGTGTGCTTTTGTCAAAAAAAAGTCCCACTCTATGCCTGCTATCGCTTTATATCCTGCTTATTGCTCTGTCTTTAAAAAATATTTTTTGGGTTCGTGTGCTTCTGACAAAAATAAGTCCCACTCTATGCCCGCTATCGCTTTATATCCTGCTTATTGCTCTGTCTTCAGGCCATTAGTCAATTCGATATTAAATTCGATGTTAAATTCTATAAACTAGTCTAAACGATCACGCATATCATAATAAAGAAGGATCACGCCCTGAAAATATGCTCATGTAAGTAATTTTTAATCTGTCAATTTAATGATATTTTATGAATAATAGGTATACGTTGAGTTCGTAATTTAAAATAACATAAGATATTTAGGCTACGATTATTGGGATTAATAAGAAGGAAATTTATGTCTGTACCTAAGTATTTAATAAAATAATAGACAAACAATTAAAACAATAACATTCCAATATCTATGAATGATATTAATATATGATTTATCATTATACAATTCTTTAAAAAGAAATTGCTTAATAGGTAACTCCTTCGTGACTTTTGGAATATATTTTTATCGACATCGTATACGTAATTGTTTTTGTGGGGCAAAGCTGTATTTCTCTTCGGTATCATTAATCAGTGCAGTTTAGTCCTAAGCAAAGAACATTTCATTTCGATTTACCTAACAAATTTCTGAACTAATATAATAATCTATACTAACACAAATTTAAAAAAGCCGCGGGGTTCGTTTGTTTCAACCCGCTGATTTCTGGAATTACCAATCTAAGTGGATTTTTTTTCTAGTTTTGTATATGATAGTTCCAATTAGGAGGAAGATTAAAGACTACAATCATGCTATAATCTCTAGAGCCAGAGCAGTGTTGGTGAGCTGTGCTCGTGTAGTGGGATCGTACATGAAACAATTTCCAACCCAAGTGTAATTGCGGGCACAGGTAGTTGTTTATTGATACGAGTAAGCTCCTCGTCCTGGTTTCGCATGGCTGCTATGCTAATTTACTACATTACTACTACAGTACAAATTTATACTTCCATATTTTATATTCCATATCGACGATCCGGTTAGTCCAACGGTGCGAAACCACCGTTTGATTCGAAGGGTCGCGGGTGCGATCCCCGCACCGGGACAAATATTTCAAAAATTTAACATTTAAAATTCAAATGGACTACAGATATTTGTTTCGAGTCTGAGTATTTATGTATGTATGTTGTACACATACACAACGCATCCACGACACTATTATTTAAATTAAAAATGCACCTCATACACTACAGACCACAGAGACTAAAAAGCGACCGAAACATTGGGTTTTGAGTTTATTACTAATTAGGGGTTTTTTTAACTCACTAACACGAAAAACTAGTTTGATTTCAGTGAGTGTATACTCGCGAAAACCTAAGAACATATTTATTCTTAGTTGCAAGTCGTAACTAAGAATAAGTATGTTCTTAGGTTACACACAATTAACATTTAACTGGTGGTAGAGCTTCAGTGACGGAGCTCGCGGGCGTAGGCACCACCGCATTACCTAATATACTTGCCGCTAAATGGTAGTGTTCAGCACTATCGTGTTCCGGTCAGGTGGTAATGTACGGCCCTGTAATTTCCGGCACAGAGGCATAACACCTTAGGCCTCAGGAGTGGTAACGCATCTGCATTTTGACCTCGGTCTTCATGTGGGTGTCTATAGGCTGCAGTCATCACTTAACATCAATGTGAACTGCATGCTTGTTTGCCACGCCCATTACATTAAAAAAAAAAAAAAAACAAAATGAAGTTCATTAAGCAGGACCGCCCCTACAAAGTAACTTAACAGCGGTTCGTATAACTTCACCTTGACTTTTGAATTAAGTCCCGACTTAATTTTGACAGGGTCGCAAATAACGATATCGTTCGTTATGATTAAATATTAGCATACAGATTTTGGTATCGTGATCTTTCTTGAGTTATTTACCGTTAGATTGTAACGCATAGAGGTTAAGCAAAGACAAATTTGACTTCGGGCTGGAATCGAACCTGCGACATCAGGTTAACCAGATGTAAACTGCAAAGTCTATCATATCGGTTGTATAGCTACTAATTAGTTCACAATGGATCTCGTTCACTGACCCTAAATTGGTTAAAAATAAGAAGCGGAGGCAAAATTTTACATATCGGTGTGGGACTTCGGTAGCTTATTGGTAAAGCGACTGGATCCTGAGGTCGCAGGTTCGATTCCTGTCCGAATGAAACATTTTCTTTCCATTTTTTCTTTAATTTCTAAAGTTCACTCGCATGTGTTATTGCTAGCGAAAAATAAAAATATAACATGCGTAGAAGTCTATAATCACTAGAAGTTGTGATATCAAAAATAAGATTATTTGTGTGCTATTTTCATACTTTTGTTATGGAATCAATATCCTTTGGGGTATGTAAGTACTTAAAATCATGAACGACAATATTAAAAGGAAATGGTAAGATATCTAGTACTACGAGTATTGGACTTATTACACGGCACGGTATTCAGGGTACGAAAGCAAGGGTCCGGGTAGTGTAATGAACATTTAGGAAGTTAGGGCCCTAATTAGGGCGACCGGAGCGGCCCGTGTATTTGTACTGTGATTGAGTTAAGGCGCTGTCGACCGGATAGTGTAATAAGCTGCAACCCGGCGCGAGGCCACGCCCACTCTTTCTGTCGGACTCTGAATACCGTGTCGTGTAATAGCCTTTTATAACGTTTTCGTAGACTTTTGCAAAGGTGTGCGCACTCATTGTGGGGATTTATTTACGGATTCAGGTTCAATATATGTTTAAGAAACATTGACGACCCGGTAAGTCCAGCGGTGTAAAACCACCGTTTCATTCGAAGGATCGCGGGTTCGATCCCCGCACCGGGATAAATATTTGTATGGCCTACAGATATTTGTTTGGGTCTAGGTGTGTGTGTATGTGTTGTGTGTGTACAACGGCACCCATGACACAGGTTATACCTAGTGTGGGGCTGTGAGTGTAAGCGTATTTATTATTTATTTATTTTATTTATACTGTTACTTTCTGCTCTAAAAATACCGAACAACATAGCAAAAATATGGAAAATAAATAAATATGAGTTGACGTTAGTTCATACCAACATGGCGCTCGATTAATATAGAGTCTACTCATAAATTACAATGGATACAGCAAATGTTCTGCCTAGTCGGCTGAAATATTTATTAATTCCTCTTTACTACTAAGAAACCAGATGGTCTATGTTACATAATATCTGCCTAATGCGAGGAACGTGATCCATATAATGATATAAAATGTGTATTATGAAGTATTAGTTGCTATTCTGTATGTTTGTTGAATAATAATGAACCTATTTATTTTATTTAGTGCCTATCACATCACCATCACCTTCACATCATCCTTGTTAGTAGCTCTATCTGTACTATTTATTTTTCGCAATAACATGCGAGTGAACTTTAAAAATTAAAGAAAAAAAAAACGGAAAGAAAAATTTGACTTCGGGTAGGAATCGAACCTGCGACCTCAGGATAACCAGTCCAGCCGCTTTACCACTAAGCTTCCGAAGTCTCACATCGATCCGGTCAAATTTTGCTTTCCTTTTAAGTTTTTTAACCGATTTAGGGTCGGTGAACGACATCCATTGATAACTAATTAAAAGCTATACAACCGATATGAAAGACTTTGCAGTTTATACAATATCGTTAAGATGTCGCTGTTCCCTTAATAATTGTACTATTTATTTTTCGCATTACGTTTTTTTTTTCTTTAATTTCTAGTCGCTCTGTGTTGAAATTATTGAAATGTATATCCTAAGTGTTAAAGGAAACAACTTTGTACGCAATTGTTATTGTTAAAACTATCTCATTCAATGATATTTAAATTTACTGAAGGTAATTTTCAAAACAAAAAATTGGCTTTTTTCTTGACTAGTTATCATTTTTATATACATTCTTCCTGTACTTGCGAGAATTTTCTTAAATATTATGTGTCGGTTGCTTCGAAGAGATAGTCACCAATTTAACTTATTTAGGTACTGCATACATTAAAATCGTGATATCTTATTCGTAAGAAAAAGATACACTGTACAACTATATATTAGTTACTTATTCAATGAAATAAAACTATTTTTACGGATTTATCTCGTGTATATTAAACTAAAATGATTTTTAAAATCGTTACGCGCGCTACGCAAGGCGTTTACGAAATCGATGGAGGTAGCTACATATAATTTTTTCAAACTACTGTCAGACAAATGTCACCTCAGTCTGCCCGGGACCACGGAAGCTGCAAAGCGACCGAAACGTCGGGTTGATTTTAAAAATCATTTTAGTTTAATATACGCGAGATAAATCCGTAAAAATAGTTTTATTTCAATCAGTGTAGCTCGCGAAAACCTAAGAACATATCATGTTACTTATTCAAACTGAAATCATTCGACTCAGTAATAAGAAAACGAAAAATATTTTTTCCTAGACTTAACGTGTATTGAATTAAACCAGCAAAATGCTACAACCATCGCACCCGATACAAGTTCATCAATCAATAACGACCCCGAATCTTAAGGCGGCCAACCATCCCGGATTCTGCGGGACCGTCCCGTAATGCTGGATGTAATCCCGCTTTGTAAGAATCAATAAAATAGTCCCGCAAAACGTTGTATGCGTCCCGCATGTCCCGCATTCGATGCATTGACGTACCTACCATGCATATTTTTTTCAAGCTACTACATAACCACACAGTCACACACATACATTAAACATACACTACACGCATGCAAACACGCATTGTGTGAGTCAATTGAAAATTGTTAGCGTGTGTGTGTATGGGATCGCTTTGTTCTATTTTAAATAATAATTCACTATAGAATATTAATACTATTTTAAAATTAATGACTTCAGTATGTAAGTTATGTGTTTTTATGTAATTTTGGTACGTAGGTATACTGACAAAACTTCATACTTCACATTCATCATGGCCTATTCACAAAAAGTCCCGCATGCTATTTTCAGAAAATATCAACATACATCTCGCTGAGGCTTCAGCTATGGCTTATCATAGCTTTATTTTTTATTCCTTGTCGTACTTTCAATGTCATTTTTTTATATGTAACGGAAATGGCAAACAGGCATGCAGTTCACATTGATGTTAAGTGATGACTGCAGCCTATAGACACAGACACAAAGACCAAGGTTAAAATGCAGATGCGTTAACACTCCTGAGGCCTAAGGTGTTATGCCTCTGTGCCGGAAATTACAATACCACCTGACCGGAGCACGATAGTGCTGAACACTACCATTTAGCGGCAAGTATATTAGGCAATGCGGTGGCGCCTACGCCCGCGAGCTCCGTCACAGGAGCTCTACCACCAGTAAAAGTGGCTACCCCGTTAATATCACATTCTACACTTGTATTTTTAGAAACTCATTAATTCAGTTTTAAGTTCAAGACTTTATTCTTGCTTCGTTCTAGAAACTAATAAAATCGCATGCAGACGCGAAAGTATTTTCGCATTAGGTAACTACATTCCTTTTCATTAAGCTACTGATAGCGGAGATAATAAAATATATAGCCCGGAAAACGCATACATTCTACTATACACACTTTGCATTATAGACTTATCTTTGGTGTAAGTAGTATAAAACTAAGATGAGCAACGTAGTAGGTAATAACTTTCAGCATAAAGTCGAGTCATGTTTCTCCGAGTAGGTAGAGAGACGTGTAAATATATTCGATTCGTAAGTACCTTTTAATCTATACGTAACTTCACACCTGTAATCTCCGAAGGGATAGGCAGAGGTAAATACATGCATTCAATCATACTTGCAAACACCTACGATTCGCCGGTTACGTTTTGGCCCATGTAACAGGTGGCGAGCCTGTTGCCATCTCCGGGAACATTACCAAACTCCGAGGTACTGGGAATCTTCCAGAAAATGGAAAAATCCCAATAGAACCAAAGATATAGGATTTAAAATCGATACCTCTGATAGCCCCCGACCCGGAAATCGAACCCAGGACCTGGGTTCGAGTGGTAGCAGGCCATTACTACTACGCTGGAACGTAGTAGTAATGGCCTGCTACCACTAGACTACTGAGGCAGTTAACTAATTTATCTGCCGCCAAATGGTAGTTGAACACTATCGTGTTCCGGTTAGATGGTAATGTATAGCCCCGTAATAACTATCACAGCGATATAACCACTTAAGTCTCAGGGGTAGCAACGCATCTGCATTTTGACCTGGTCTTATTGTAAGTGTCTATAGGCTGCAGTCATCACTTAATATCAATGTGAACTGCATGCTTGTTTGCTACCTTCAATACGTTTAAAAAAACATTTAAAACTTCATAATATTTTTACTGGTGGTAGAGCTCCAGTGACGGAGCTCGCGGGCGTAGGCACCACCGCATTACCTAATATACTTGCCGCTAAATGGTAGTGTTTAGCACTATCGTGTTCCGGTCAGGTGCTAATGTACGGCCCTGTAATTTCCGGCACAGAGGCATAACACCTTAGGCCTCAGGAGTGGTAACGCATCTGCATTTTGACCTCGGTCTTTGTGTGGGTGTCTATAGGCTGCAGTCATCACTTAACAACAATGTGAACTGCATGCTTGTTTGCCACTTCCTTTACATAAAAAAAAAAAAAAAAAAAAATATACAAATCCGCGTGCATTCATTAGTGACGCCTATCTCACTCGCAGTCGTGGCGATTAGCATAAGGTTAGTAACTCGTTCTATGGTAGCCTGCACATTTTATTTGCATAACTGCCTTGCGAGCTTGATACACTTTACATTAGCTTTAATATCCTTTTAAATTATACTCACTCTGCTTGGATTCATTCAAATTTATTTGTATTAGTGATGAATTTGTTCTGCTCGGGATAATTTATTTGTGGAATGTTTTCCGTATTTGATTTTAGGTCTTTATAAATGTAATTGGAATGTAGTTAGTTAGTTTTGAGGCTTAACAATAGTGATGTGTAAGCAATCAATTGTAGTTTTTCCGAATTGTTTACAACCTTTACAAAAATCTTCAGAATCTCCGACAACAAGGTTCCGGGTCGTCAAATATATTTCGTGTTGACTTTTTACCAAGAGTAAAATCAAGCGGACAAAATTATTATTTACCTCATTTTCATCCTTTGCCAACGTTGTATAAAAATTACACTTATTTAATTGAAAACCTCTGAAACAAATCCGCGTGCATTCATTAGTAGCGCCTATCTCACACGTAGTCTCGGCGATTAGCATAAGGTTAGTAACTCGGTCGGTGGAAGCCTGCACATTTTATTTGCATAACTGCCTTGCGAGCTTTATACACTTTACATTCGCTTTAATATCCTTTTAAATTATACTCACTCTGCTTGGATTCATTCAAATATATTTGAATTTGTGATGAATTTGTTCTGCTCTGTATAATGTGTTTGTGGAATGTTTTCTGTATTTAATTTCAGGTCGTTGTAAATAAAATTGGAATGTAGGTACTTTTTAATCTTTATACATAAAAATCACTTGCTGTTCGTTAGTATCGCTAAAACTCGAGAACGGCTATACCGATTTGGCTAATTTTGGATTTTGAATGATTTTTGGAGTAAGAAAATATGAAGAAATGGAAGGAAAATAGTAAAAACCTGAATTTAATTTTCCCATACAAATAGTCCGTATCTATCAAACCATTATTTCATTCTGAGGTAATACGAAGTTTGCCGGGTCAGCTAGTTGGTTTATACAAAAAAATACGCCCACATACTGCTGTGTACTAGAATAATAGTTACGTTCTTTTGTCTGTGGTACTAGCCTGTAGTAAAACGGTTTACACACTACAAACACAAAATAAAGTAAAACTTATTGAAATTAAACTATTTTTACGGATTTATCTCGCGTATATTAAACTAAAATGATTTTTAAAATCAACCCGACGTTTCGGTCGCTTTTCAGCTTCCGTGGTCCCGGGCAGACTGAGGTGACATTTGTCTGACAGAAGTTTGAAAAAATTATATGTAGCTACCTCCATCGATTTCGTAAACGCCTTGCGTAGCGTTCAGGATTAACACAATAATTACTTATGGTGTCTTGAGGTCTTGCAGACTGCTGCGGCTGGGATTTAATCTTGCTAAGTATGGGATCCCATGATGTTGATAATCGCCATCCATCTTCTCTATTGAAATTTGGGTGTTTTTTAATTTCAATAGCCTCGCGTACCATTCGTGGAATGGGTTTGTGTTCTCTAGCGAGTATTTTAATTTTATCAAACCGGATGTAATGGTTCGTCTTATCCGCTATGTGTTCACAGACTGCAGACCTGCAGTCCTTGAACACTTGATTTTAAAAATCATTTTAGTTTAATATACGCGAGATAAATCCGTAAAAATAGTTTTATTTCAATGAGTGTAGCTCGCGAAAACCTAAGAACATATAAAGTAAAACTTATCACAGAAGTTTGTCCTAGATACTTAGGTAAGTACATTCGATGTATTGCGGTCGGATTTTATCAATGAGGTGATCACTAGCTGATTTAGTTGCTCGTGCGGGAAATATACGAGTAGAAACGTATTTTGGAAATTCTAAACCTGAAAATTCCGAATTTGGTACCAGTTAAAGATGCGGTAGACATTATATCCTGTTTCCTTCAACAATTATTAAAAACTAGCTGTGTTCGCGACTTCGTCTACGTGAGAAAAAGTATGATTGTTCAGTATCTACCCGAACGAAGTCGTGGGCGCAGCTAGTATAAAAGTAGCCTAAGTTACTCCTTATTACATCAGCTATCTGCCAGTGAAAGTCCCGTCAAAATTGGCGACACTCAAATTCTATGTATTTGTATGTAGTTATGTATGTATGTATGGTAGTATGGAGATAAAAGAAGCCTAAGTTACTCCTTGTTACATCAGCTACCTACCCATGGAAGTCCCGTCAAAGTCGGATACACTCCAATTCTGCTTATTTGTATGTAGGTATGTATGTATGGATGTATGGAGATAAAAGTAGCCTTAGTTACTCCTTGTTACATCAGCTACCTACCCGTGGAAGTCCCGTCAAAGTCGGATACACTCCAATTCTACTTATTTGTATGTAGGTATGTATGTATGTATGGATGTATGGAGATAAAAGTAGCCCTAGTTACTCCTTATCACATCAGCTATCTGCCAGTGAAAGTCCCGTCAAAATCGGTAGAGCCGTTCCCAAGATTAGCCCCGCCAAACAGACAGACAGACAGACAGACAAAAATTGTAAAAAATGTTGTTTTGGTATATGAACCATGTATACATACATATGCATATAGTAAAAAGCGGTTATTTTAATATTACAAACAGACACTCCAATTTTATTTATTTGTATAGATATAGATGTATACAACATAAGACCTAAAAATTCTGTGAAAATTTTAAGCGTGTACATTATAGCGGTAACAGAAATACATAATTTGTGAAAATGTTAGCTTTCTAGCTATCACTATTTATGAGATACAGCCTGGTGACAGGCAGACGGACGGACGGACAGACATACAGACAGCGGAGGATTAGTTATCCGTAAGGTCCGTTTTTACCCATTAGGTACGAAACTCCCTAAAAGATAGAACAAAGATACAGAATAGCTTAAAAATATACGATACGATTCTTTAAATTGACATAACTTTTTTATTTCTGAACCGATTCACATAAAACAAACACTAAATGTTAAGTGAAACTTACCACAATATATTAGTGAAAACCAAAAATCGAATAAGCCGTTTCTGATATTAGCATGCACAAACACACAGACAAACAGACATTTTTCCGGGATAAAAAGTACAAAGTGTTATGCGCCAAAGATTAGAGTATAATCATACCAAGTTTCATTGTAATTAGACCGGTAGTTTTTATGTGATGCTTGAACAGACAGACAGACAGACAGACAGACAGACAGACGGACAAAAAATTTTCTAATCACATATTTGTGTTCGCTATCGATCTAATAACATCCCCTGGTATTTATTTTTTCAATATTTTTAATGTACAGAATTTACACTTCTACAGATTTATTATAAGTATAGATGATGTTTTTTTTTACCCGAAGCCTAAACATTATTCTTATCGATTTAAACATAGCAGCATTTAAGATTTGGATAAGCAACCCACAATGTTACATGAAGGAATGTTATTTTATATTTAAAGTTTTATCGCTTATATTTTTATTCAACTATTGGATTACCCAGGATATTGCCTGAATCAATTATTTCAATTTCCTCTAAAGTAGTCTAAAGCTTACCAAGCAAACATCCTTGTTAGTTGTTCTTATAATTAAATGTCTTATAAACAATAAACTGGCTGGCAGCCAGAGTTAGAAAGTTGAAAATTAAAAAATAAAAGTTACGCTTACAATAAAAGACGTAGTTGGCTCGAGCAATACCCAGTGTCCATTGCCAATTCTTTAGGAAAGGCACAATGAAAGTACATTAACTCATCTCCATGAAAGCAAGCCATTACACCGCTTTGCAATTTTCATAGCGATTTCATAACAACAACTCGACGCTCGTTTGAGAACGTTAAGCGTTCCGACTACAATATATTAGAAATATCGCTTTATACAGGACGTTAGATGAGAGCTTTTCAAAGTTGATGTTAAATATAACGATGATATGATTATGAGTTATGGTATCGTTACTTTTTTGGGTAGCGCTAGATTTCTGAATAAGGTTATTATTTTGCTGTTAGTCACAAGTTCGGAGCGGCGAAACCAAAAGCACATTTTCACTTTAATTTGTTAACGATGCCGTTTTGTGGATTTTTAATCAATGATTAGATTTTGTTAAAAATACATTTTTTTTGTATCTTCACGCCAGGTCCCTAACGGGGTAGGCAGAGAGTGTAAAGCGCCAGATATCCCGGTTCTGACAAACCTCTCGTGCCTCATCTACCTTCATCATTCTCTTCATACATGCACGCCGATTCCTAAGACTTCTGACCCCACCATCAGACAGAACTCGACCTATTTGGTCGTGGTAGGTCAGTTTTGGTCTTCCTGGGCCTCTGCAACCATCCACATTCGCATTGTATATCTGTTTAGTCATTCGCTCATCCGACATTCTTTCTATATGCCCGAACCATCGGAGCATGCCTTTTTTCATTTTTACACCGATACTATCATTCACACAAAGCCTCTTTCTTACATCTTCATTACGAACGCGATCGGTGAGTGATACACCGCAGATCTTGCGCAAAGATCTCATCTCGACCGCGTTCAACTTACTTTCATGCTCTTTCCTGCATACCCAGCTCTCGCTTCCATATAAAAGCGTTGGAGTAAGTACAGCATTATGTACGGCTAGTCGAGCCCGCTGGCTGAGATGTTTAGATTCTAGCAGCTTACCCAACGCTCCATTCACGCAATTCCCAGCAAGCACTCATCCTTCTATGTCAGTGGTGTGTGTAAAAATACATCATAAATTCATATGTTTTTTTAATGTAATGGAAGCGGCAAACAAGCGTGCAGTTCACATCGATGTTAAGTGATGACTGCAGCCTAAAGACATCCTCACAAAGACCAAGGTCAAAATGCAGGCCTGAGGTGTTATTGTCTCTGTGCCGGAAATCACAGTTAATTACCACCTGACCGGAACACGATAGTGCTGAACTTAGCGGCAAGTATATTAGGTAGACTGGAGCTCTACCACCAGTGATACATTTTCGCTCATGCATTTGTGAGCAACATTATAAATAATTAGCTGTCATATTTAACATTATTAGGTCCTGTATTAATTATTAAGTAAAAACAAAAGAATAGCAATGAAATACATTTTAGAACTACACAAAACTCTATTTTTCAACATAACTCGGTTCAACCTCGTTTTTAATATAAGTACCTACAAAAAGGTAACGGCACTAAGCTAAAAATCCAAGGAAAAATTTGTGCTTCGCTCATTATCTGGGCACTTTAATGAAATGGTCTGTTTTTCTTGTTGTATGGCGTGGTTCCTTGTGAATGTGGAAATTAATTTGAAGTGTTTCTCCGTATTCCCTTTGATAACGATTTACGATATAGGTACACGGGATATCTAGTTGCTGGCACAGTTTTGATTATGCATTTAAATAATAAATACATAATCAAAACTAAAACATGATCTACGTATACAAATAGAAGATAATATAAGAGTGACCTTCACCCATATGTTTAATGACGTTTATTTATCTCAGCAAGGTATCACACCAGACGACGGCATTAAATAACTCTCTTTCTGAACTCCTCTAATGTATTAGCTAGAGTGATTAATTGAACTGTCATAAGATGCATAGGCAGTCATGAGCGTTTGCTCATGCTCATAGCTCGGGTTTACATGCCACGCTTTCTGACTGGTGGTAGAGCTTCAGTGACGGAGCTTGCGGGCGTAGGCACCACCGCATTACCTAATATACTTGCCGCTAAATGGTAGTGTTCAGTACTATTGTGTTCCAGTCAGGTGGTAATGTACGGCCCTGTAATTTCCGGCACAGAGGCATAACACCTTGGGCCTCAGGAGTGGTAACGCATCTGCGTCTTGACCTTGGTCTATGTGTGGGTGTCTATAGGCTGCAGTCATCACTTAACATCAATGTGAACTGCATGCTTGTTTGCCACTTCCATGACATAAAAAACGCCCACATAGACTTTCTAACCTTTTTTTACAATTCTTTGAGTGATCCTATAAGGGTTTTGTTTTTTTCTCATTTTGGCTTACGGAATCCTAAAAATGATTGTTTCAATACTCCACTGTATCACCACCCTTATCAAGAGGCCTTGAAGGCCGGACACACATGCGTCGCTCATTATTTAAGAGATAACACATTATAATGACCTGTAGTAACACAGAAAGGTCCTTTCTCGCCTCATTTGGGCCCTTAAGAGCTAAATTTGAAATCCTGTCTTAATACGTGCTTACTTCACTTAAAGTAATTATGTAGGATTTCGAGTTTCCACTTGGAGCAAAGTTTCGGTTGATTAATCTTTCTAGTGTTTAGTAGGGCTTAGTTGTTATCAAAATAGGTCGCTACGGCGCTGAATATATTTATAGCTGGCCTAAAGTTTGAAATTATACTCTGTATCGAAGGCATTATACTCAGTATTGAAGAGCGCATGGCCCGGCGGCTGGTGTAGATCACAAGCGATCTACTCGGTGAAGTACTACGGGCGCGGTCGGGTAGTGTAATGGGTGACCGCTAGTGGCAAATCAAATGCACGTTGCCGCGCTTCGGAGGGCACGTTAAGCCGTCGGTCCCGATTGTAATCGATAGATAGCAGTCGTTAAACCTTGTCGGGGGCTTTATGGGCGGTTTGAAAACATCCGACAACGGGTTGGCCACTAACCCACCCACCTCCACGAATTCGCATTGGAGCAACGTGGTGGAGTAAGCTCCAGGCCTCCCCCCCAAAAAGGGGAGAGACTTGTGCCCAGCAGTGGGACGTATAATGGGTTGCCATTAATATTATTATTGTTATATATCGAAGGAATTTGAACTAAGACCTACCATGATCAAATAGGTCGTGTACTGTCTGAGGGTGGGTCAAAAGTCTTAGTAATCGGCTAAAAAATGCTAATAATCACCTAAAATTTTGTAGCGTTAATTAATGGGCAATCTAATTAATTTCTTATAAGTTTTCACAATGTTCTTTTCGAAGCTTTCTTTAGTACTTAGAACAATTTAATTTGTCGATCATACTCTATATTTAGTTAATTAATTAAGTATGACCTTGTCTCTGGCGTCTTAGCAAACACTAAAACTAAAGAAGCGAAAATAGCCGCCTACAATTTGAAGGTTTTCCAAGTTAATCCTATTAACAAAACTTTATTATTTGCGTTCGCTTTCATTCAGTTTCAATTCAGTTATCTACTTAGATTAAACTAACATTTGGTTGCTTATTTAACAAACAACAAACAAACATGCAGTTCACATTGATGTTAAGTGATGACTGCAGCCTATAGGCTGCAGTCATCACTTAACTAAAACCAGAGTTCAAAATGAAGATGCGTTGCCTTGCACCCTTGAGACTTTAGTGGATAATGTTGATATATATCTGTGATAAGTTATTACGGGGCCGTACCGAATTTCGTAGCGAACACAATATTCAGCCTGAAACTAGATAAAGAAAAACATTGGAAGCTATGTTATGTACTCTAAAATATACAAACATGATGTACATACATATGTATGCCATAATTTCAAAATATTGAACATTTCAATACTTGGTAGAACTCTCATCACGGAACTTATAAGGATATTTTTTTTAGATTTTGGTACAAAATACTCATACGTAAAAAAACACAGATGTACAATGCAAATGTAGCCTTCTTCTCCAAAATGGGCGTACATCTATTGAAAGGGTGATCCATGTAAAAGAGGCACGAGAGATATGTAAGGAACCGGGATATTCAGCACCCTATGCTTTCTGCCTACCCCGTATGGGTGTTCAGTATTGAACATAAGATATTGGATAGAATAAAAGAAGGCGACTAACACAATAGTTCACTTTAATTAATTTTACAATTTCAATGTTTAAAGGTCGGTGAGCTAACGGCAAGTGGGGTGTAGAAAAGTTTTAGTATAGGTGGTACCCTACCACCTAGTTTAGTACGACTAGTTTTTAGTTCTAGTACTCTCCGCTGGCCCCTCAGACACCGTCGGTGCTGCGGTTGAAGCGCCGACAACGGCACCTGGCGAGAATATGAATACATAAAAAACCGGACAAGTGCGAGTTCGACTCGCGTGGTGAGGGTTCCGTAATTTAAATAAATATTTTCGAAAATATTACAGATTTAAAATGCAGGGACATAGCGGTTACGGTGGTACCGGCAGGGGGGGTTATATTATTAAGAATTTTCGATTTAATTTGAATACTCAAACTTCTTATAGGTTTTTCAGTAATCTATAGGCAAAGAACTATTTTCCACATTTTTTTCAAAATTTTAAGTTCAGTAGTTTCGGAGATAGGGGGAAGAATGGTCAATTTTCGTCGTTTTTCTTAAATAACTTCAAATTTGTTTATGAAGAAATCATAAAAAAAATATATCTGAGATGCTGACAACAAACTCTTTCATTTGATATGTCACACGACACAGTTTACTTTTTTTTTTTTTATTTTCTGATTTACCCCCCGAAAGTAGCCCTCCTGTTTAAAATTTATTATTTTACTTGACGTGTTCATCTTTGGGTCACCAATTTACATATAATATATTCATCAAATTTCAACTCAATCGGTCGAGTAGTTTCGGAGCAAGTTGGCTGTGACAGACGGACATACAGACAGACAGACAGACGCACGAGTGATCCTATAAGGGTTCCTTTTTTCCTTTTAAGGTACAGAACCCTAAAAACATCAGTAGTTGAACATAAGCAACCAAAATTCTGTAGCTCAAATAGTTTTTATTTTTTAATTCTCCGTTTAAAGATCTTGGTCAAAGTCCATGAGCTCTAATAGTTAATAAAGCAATGTTACTAGTTAAATTTCCCGTTCACTACAACGGGAAATCTTACTAATAACATTACTTCTTATTTGCCACAATTTTCTTTTTAAGGCCTTCTTTAGTTAGAAAAATTCAATTTGTCGATTAAATTAGTTAAATTAATTAATTCAGTATGACCTTGTCTCAGGCGTCTTAAGCAAACACTAAAACAATTGAAGCGAACACAGACGCAGCCGCCTACAATTTGGAAGGTTTGCCAAGATGATCCTTTTAACAAAACGTTATATATGTGCGTTTGTTTTAAATTAGTGTTTTGTTTATTACGAGTTGAGTATTATTTGTTAAAAATCAACATCAAAAACTTTATTTATCATTTGTGATAACAAGAATAGCTTGATGATGGAAAAATTAAAGTGGATAGGTAAAGTGGATAGGTAGTGGTAGTTATTATTAGAACTATCTACAAAAAGCAAGGAAATATCATAACAATATCCTAAAGAAAATATCTTTCAACTCAGTTCTTCTACCGTAAGAAGTTGTGATGTAAGATCCATGTAATACAAAGTCGCCTTATTTATTCAGTCCCTACTTAAGGGTGCTTCTCTCATAAGCTATTATAATGAGCTAATCTAACATTAGCTGATCTTATAGTAATCATATCAATACTAAAAATCTTTTACGATTTTTTTTATAATAAGGTTAATAAGGTAATTAAGGAGGCAAATAAGCATGCGGTTTACATTCATGTGATGTGATGACTGGAGACTATAGACACCCACACAAAGACCAGAGGTCAAAATGCAGATATGTTGCCATGCCACCCCTGAGACCCAAGTTGTTATGTCTCTATTATAAGTTATGACGGGTAATGATAACTACCATCTAACCGGAATCGATAGTGCTAAACACTATAATTTGGCGGCAGATAGGTAATGCGGCGCTTACGCCCTCGAGCTCTTACACTGCAACTCAACCAACAGTAAAAATGATGTCTCGAATGATCCTCAATTTGATGTTCATAAAAGCTTAGCATTCAAATATATTGTTTTATATTATTTCGCATTAACACATGCTTGTGAAATATATTTTAAATATTAAAATATAATTTTAATATTTAAATATATTTTTGTTTGTTGTGTTGCCTAACTAGCATAGTCGGTAATAGATGGCGCTACTGCTATCACAAAGCAATGCAATAGATGTGAAGGAAAGATTTGACAAATCGGGCAGGGCTTCAGTAGCTCAATTGGAAGAGCGGCTGGACTAGATTCCCAGTAGGTCGCGAGTTCGAGTCTCGCCTGAAGTCAAATTTTTCTTTCCATTTTTCTTTAAAAATAAAACATTCAAATATGTATCTAAATTTCAGCAATAAAACTACATGCGCGCAGTAAGTTTGGGGCACCCTAATTATGCAAACAACTATCGCCACAAGCGTTGGCTACGCTAACGTATGCAAATGGAACTAAACCCACGGTCAGGTACACTTCTAGTTTGAAGAAATATGTGCTCTCATTGTTACCAGCTTCCAACTAAAGGCCGGTTTAAATCGGGTGTGCATGTTCTATTTGCTTTAAGGTTAATAAATACACTAGAAACGTTATATATAAGAAGAGATGCCAAGGAATTTATGACATAATAAATATAATAAGAGGGGCAGAGCAGCGTGTGGCGAGCTGTTGGTGAGTAGCGACACCACCACCATCATCTCGAGTTCCTCTGAAAGAGCTTCTCAGAGGTACGGCCGGACAGAGCATCAGGTCTCTCTCACCTCTGACATGCGTTCATTGGCCACCGAATGCAACACATTACAAAGTAGATCAAAATTCTCGAAAGGGCCTCAACGTGTTGGACCCAAGTCCCTGCGCAAGCCTGACAAATGTCAAATAAAATATATTTATACTCACAGTCCCACAATAAAACTATGTCGTGGGTGCCGAAACAAAATCTGTAGGCCATACAAATATTTGTCTGGGTGCGGGGATCGAACACGACCCTTCAAATCAAACACTTTCTCGACGCTGGACTATATAAGATGCATACATCAAAAATATCAGTAGTTGCACATGAGCAACATAAATTCTGTAGCTCTAATCCCTACTTCTCTACTAATATTATAAATGCGAAATTAACTCTGTTTGTCTGTCTATCTGTTACCTTTACCTTCAAATCAAACAGTTTCTCAACGCTGGTCTAACTGGATCGTCAGAAAGTAAGGTGCGATGTGTCTTTCAGTGTGAAATTATCATTTTCAGATTCAAATACTTACGTAATTAAATATCGAAACACAATTTCAAACGTACAGTGCTCAAACAATAAATATTGCACATCGAGCCTAGGAAGGAGACTTTGGCTTATTTCGGGTCTGTAGAGCGTTATCTCTTTCGTACCGTACCTATTTGACAATTGTCGACCATTTCGATCAAGTTTTTACCAATACCGGACTGACAGTGCTTACGTAGGCAGTGTGCAACAGAGATAACGCTCTACGAAGTCGAAACGAGCCGATCATCTCTTTCGCAGGCTCGATGTGCAATATTAATTGTTGAGTACTGTATGTGTTTATGCCATCATCAGATCCCAACAAATTTATTCAAGCAGTCGCATTCAGAAATCGTGTATGAATACCACTAGAAACGCTTCATAATCAGTTTTTCCATAAATGATAAGACACGTTAGTAGAGTTAAGGGGGTAGGTAATGTCAAATTCCGGTTACATTCACACCCGCTGTAAACACACTATGTCATGCCATTTAAATTTACGTGAAACGCTTTTAAATTTCACACCTGCTTAAAAATTTTAGCTCTATTGTTCCTATTACTCGAAATAACAATTAAGGCTGACTAACACGACTTAATAACAGCTGGGACTGAGCCAAATACCTGAGAGCGCACTCTAATCAGAAGCTAACACCAAGCACCGGCCCTGTTAAAGATAATTGATGTTCAGGTAGGAAAAGGTATCGTTTTAGGCTGACTTATTTTTTTCCCCTGTTGGAAATTAGAGAACTGGACCATAATATTAAACTAGAATAGAATAATGCTGAACAAAATTTTACAGCAACGTAATCTACCTTGCTGAAAAATTTTGTTCATTTGAAGGTTCATTTGTTCATATCATGCAAAGGTGGCTACGCCTCCGAAGTACGAGTGTATCCTGGAGCTATATCATTATTTTACTTTTAATGGTGGTAGAGGTCCAGTGTCAAAGCTCATGAGCGTAAGCACCACCGCATTACCTAATATACCTACTTGCCGTTAAATGGTAGTGTTCAGCACTATCGTGTTCCGGTCAGGTGGTAATGTAATGCCCTGAAATTTCCGGCACAGAGGCATAACACCTTAGGCATCAGGAGTGGTAACGCATCTGCATTTTGACCTTGGTCTTTGTGTGGATGTCTATAGGCTGCAATCATCACTTAACATCGATGTGAGGTGTATGCTTGTTTGCCACTTCCATAACATAAAAAAGGTATAAACTTAAGAGCAAAATGTTTTAATAATATGCAGTACGAAACTCACAAGATAACATCCTAAACGAAAGCATTAGAGTTAGAGGGTCGGCCCCCAACAGTAAACAGTGTGTCTAGAATAGTCTAGATTATGTCACATCTGAACGGGAACTTTACATCCCATTCGGTCACTTCTCACAACTTACAATAACAGCACAGCAATTTCAAATTTGAATTATTCATACCCCATTTTAATAATTTCACGGTCCAATTGAAAACTGGTTGGTTACAAGGAATTTCCGCCGCTTTCAGAACAGTTTTAGGTGAACTGTCTTTGGCTGCTTATATCGTTTAGCTCAGTGGATATTCCGCTCTCGGGATACACAAATAGAAAAATGAAAGAGTTATAAAGCGAAATTTTGTGAAAGTTTAATGTTGATGACAAATTAAATCAAGATAGTAAGTTTAACGCTAATAATAATATAAATGTACCTACTTTAACCTACATTTTCACTGTTTTTATAATTATGGATACCGACTATGTTTTACATTACATTTTTTTTTATTATTTATTCTCACAAATTTTAGAAGGTTTTTCTAATGAAATAGTATTATTATGAGACACCAGATGGCGTTTTTTTACAACTATAATAATATACGGGTACCATAGTAACCAGCGGCGTACGATTTTTGGGTACCACTACTTTCAGTAATTAATTCAATCATGTAGTACTTCCATTATATATACCTTTACGATTTTGCGATTGTTTTATATGAATAGAATATACAACGTGTAACAGGATTAAATGTACAACCCGAAACTAGTTTGTTCAGAATCGATAACCGAATCGATTTCAGGCATTTTTGATCTAGGTAATATTTTGTCCCAAAATTAATTACTATCACGGATATTGAGGTCACCCATTTGGAGAACAGTCATTACAAACGAAAATGAGACTAACGTCCATCCATAATAAAATGTTAGTCTCAACAACTTTATGAGAACTCGTTAAGATGTGCTTTTTATTATAAATTATAATTTAAGAAATAAAATAGCGGAAATTAATCTTACTTCTAGCGAGTGTTAAATAAATACGTATGCAGGTTAGGCTAGATCGCATTGCAACAGCGTGCGTGTGTGAATAGGTCCGTGTTTTATGTGCGGTCGTAGGTAGAGGTAGCGTAAGTATGCATAGGGTGTGCATACTGTTCGTACAAATTGAAGACAACTTATTTCTTAAATAAAAAAAAAATAATACTTAAACATGTAATTTCAGTTCATGTATAATATAATGATTATAACTCGATTTTCTAATCGGGTTGTTTGATAGTGTGCATTATTCCCGTTACATGTTGTATAATAAAAAAATCCTAAAAACATAGCATCCATATAAAAATCTGCTGTTTTTTGGGTATGTACCTATCACTGCCTATTTTTAATTTTCAAAACAGTCTATGTTGGCAATACGAAAGAGAACATATTTTTCAAAGTGCTTTTTGTTTTTTTCATCCCTACAGGAAGGTAGCAGGATGAAATTGTTTCTTTTGCCGCTTTTTAACAAACCTTATTATACATGCAAAGCCTCCATTTATACGATATCTATAATAAGGATCTTAATAAACGAGCAATATAAGATACACGTGTACAATATGGTTCAAGGATCGTTTGAGAAACAAAGCGATTGTGGTCTCCAAATTATGGTAGACATCTACGGCAACATATGCCCTCTTCAGATTAATTAAATAATTTGTATCTTTAATTACACGCTAACGAAGGCTATTGTGAGTTTCATTGGAAGTAGGTCGCTGGCTGCTTACAAAATAAATGCAAACCGTATACATACCTGTGAAGAGTAAATTCAATGCATGTATCAAACTTCAAATATTTAATTCAAACAAACGACGGATTCGCGCGACGGCTTCGCGCCCGTTCAATATAGTTTGTTACAGGTAACCGTTTTTTTTTATATATTCCCACAAATTAATCTATGCAAAAGGATTATTGCAATGCTCATGCTACAGTGCTCAACAATAATTAATGCACATCGATCCTAGGAAGGAGACTTCGGCTTATTTCGGGTAGATTATTATCTCTTTCGAATCGTACCTATTTGACGTTTGTCGACCATTTTGTTCAAGTTTTGACCAATACCGGACTGTCGGTGCTTAAGTAGGCAGCAGATAAGATAACGCTCTACGAAGTCGAAACTAGCCGATTGTCTCTTTCTTAGGCTCGATGTGCAATATTTCTTGTTCGATACTGTATGAAACTTTACTCCTCAAATATTTATTCCAAATTGGTTTATGGTTTACAAGGACACTTTTGCATTGTCAGGTTAAAAGCTACCTTAGCGAATAATCAAACGCACATTATAAAAATTCCTTCTGTAAATACAATCTTTACTGGTGGTAGAGCTTCAGTGACGGAGCTCGCGGGCGTTGACACCACCGCATTGGTCTATGCACCGCATTACCTAAGATACTTGCCAATATCTATAAATTCTTGGTCAAATACTGGTCTAGCTCGATGAGATTGTTAAAACTCAAATTATGTGTAATGTTCATATTTCGTATTGTTCAACAATAAGAATGTTTTATTAATTTGGGCGACTGTAATGTTATTTTTAAAAACTCAAAAGGAACGACTTAGTCGTTTTTGTGAGGATTTCTCAGTACGTTTTGACTTTTGGAGCTGTGCCAATAAATGACAAAGAATCGATCTTTTTCTCTTCCTGGACTCTTTGTTATCGGTTTGTAAAAGGGGAAATGAAACATTCGTTTTATTTTTAGTGACATTCATGATTATCATTATCTTTTATTTGTAAATTGGCATGCGTATCTGTTGATATTCACAATAATTTATTTGCTTATAACGTCAAAATCCTGATTATTTTATGTTTCATTTCCATTTTCGATCCCATTGAAAATATTTCTTAATTACACATCAAAACAACTGCACACAAAGATTTCATCCTCGCAGTAGTTAATATAGGATTTGTGTGAGGAAGAACAACCATGACTTGGAAATTACAATAAAGAAAAGTAACCATAAGTAAGATACCTTAAGTAATGATTGTGTTAATCCTGAACGCTACGCAAGGCGTTTACGAAATCGATGGAGGTAGCTACATATAATTTTTTCAAACTTCTGTCAGACAAATGTCACCTCAGTCTGCCCGGGACCACGGAAGCTGAAAAGCGACCGAAACGTCGGGTTGATTTAAAAAAAAACATTTTAGTTTAATATACGCGAGATAAATCCGTAAAAATAGTTTTATTTCAATGAGTGTAGCTCGCGAAAACCTAAGAACATATCATGAAAGAAAAGTAAACTACTGAACTGTGACAACACTTTACTACAAAACATTAAACTATTTCAAGAGTTGGTCAGTCATTTACCTAAACATGCGATGGACAGCGACATTGCCTCTCTCTGACCCAAACAAGTTAAGCTTTGTCTTGGTCACATGAGCAGTATAAATCAAATTAATTGCTTTCACAGTTGTAGGTATGTCGTAATAGGTGAGGATCCCACTGCAGAATCATTTCGTTCATCCAGATATGCTGCAAACCTATTGTTTTTTTCAATAAAATATTGCCGTGACGAGGACAATATTTTATTGAAAAAAAAAGTTAAAAACATTCTGCACCAAAAAACAAAAAAAAATTGCGACAAAATTTTGATAGGCAACCTAGTTGGATATGTATTCTCTTGATTATAAATATGCGTAAAAATTAGGTTTGCTACAAATCTGGATGAGTTTCGTGAGTGAGATATTGTTTGAATTGATTAGAATATGATGATACATTTAGGCTTCTAAGCACGTGTACTAAATTCCGTAAGAGTATGTTTGTCCATGGATTTCGCTGCGGGTCCGATCATCGCCCATCGCCTTAGGGCATTGAGGAGGGAAACATAAGACATATGCGTTTAGGGGCGTTGCAACTTTTGCTCTATTCGGGTAAACTCGAAAGTGGTGGCTGGCCCTTGTTCGTATGTGGATAGAAACGATGCGGCGCAGTGACTACTAACTGCACTAAAGTAAACCTGCAACATCGCAACACCACTACCGCCTAATGACTGTGTTGGTATCAGGATACTAGACGCCGCTTGCATTTTGCGATAGCGGCAGAAACTTACATAGTAACACACGACCAGATTTGGTCGTGTGTTACTACTATACAAAAACGCGCAAGCGGACCGCATCGGACTTGATTAATAATAATTATGTCCGCCAGACTCCTCTACACACCGCCAGATTTGGTTCGGAACGTACCGAATCCACTGTCCGCTCCGTATCCAATCCGGATGTGTGTTACTACTATTAGATACCCCGGAGTGCGACGAGAAGTCCACCACTATGACAGTTATAATTAAGATAAGCGAAACAAAAAGCAAATGAATGTGTACAAATAAAAAAAATAATACATCAAAAAGTAGCAACCCTATTGAAATACAGAACAGTTATACATTACGCACAATAGTCGGAGATATGGATGGGAGCATGAGTAATCGCGATGTCCAGACATCTTCATCCATCAACAGAACGTGGTGTGTCATACTCGAACCATTCAGCCGCCGTGATTGAGAGGCTATCAATGATAAATTGTTACTATAGGTACGAATGAACCTATGATATTCTGTTGATTAATTATGTACGTTTGTTTGTATACTGATAAGGATTCGGGGTGTTTGGATAGAATTAGAAAGGTTGTTTAACGTCGGTATTGCGATATCCACACTTTAAATGCCTGTTTTACTTTTATCAAATTATAAAACTGTTGGACTGGTGATGATGATAGATATTTAAAAGTTTATAGAATAAGAGCCTGCGACGATTTTCAACATCTTTTCAACAGTATCGTAACAGATTTTCAACATCTGTTACGATTTCAATACAAAACCACTGATCCGATTTGTGATGAAATTAACATGGGGGTAGCTTGAACCGTGGGTTTCCTTAACCCTAAGGGAAGATTCACACTACTATTACTTTGACGGAACCGAACTTTCAATGCTTATTTTATTTCACAGACAGCTCGGAGTGCCAAAACCAAATGAGACGTAAACGAAATCGCTACAAACAACGAGGTAATAATATTTTGGTAAGTAAATCTCATAAACAACAGTTCAAATATGCGAGGTTACCTATCCATTAGCTAGCTGACTAACTTTTTGCCAATATACAAAAACTTGTTATTATTTATTTTAATTATTTTCTCTGCAGATATTTAAATAAGCACGTGGGTGTAAAAAGGGTAACTTCAAAGCCATCAGAGCGAACTCTGAGAGCCCCTCCGGTGAAATAACAGGTCTGGCATGTACCGGTAACTCAAATACAGAGTTTGTTTCTGTCAATAACTTTATACAAACAGGGTCAGTAGGGGTAAGTAAGTTATAATATTATAGTTTAATGAACGCGGAAGTAACTTTATCTGTTATTGATGAGTTTAACATTTATCAGAAAACGGATTTATTAAACAATTGCGTAAAAATATAAAAAGATTATCAGAGGGAGTCAAAAATATATAGTAAAAATAAAAATGTACCTACCATACGCAATGTTTTCAGACACGAATAATCGAAAATTATAACTAAAAACAAGGGTTACATAAAAAATATCCGTGGAATTGGTGTGTCGAAGCGGTGCGTTTGTCGTTTGTCGTATGGCGCAAGGACGGTCATTTGTTTTCATACAAAACGAACGGTACGGCAACAGTTTGGTGTCGCTCCCATTGTCGAGTGTTCGCGGTACAGACGTCGCACTGGTTGCCGAACCGTGCGCTTTGTATGAAAACAAATGCCCGTCCGTATGCCGTACGACAAACGCACCGTTTCGGCACTGCAGCGGTCCGACACAAAACGCATAAATTGAAAGAGCCCTAAGTGTTAGTGAAACTTTTTTGTAATCTTTTTCTTTTTCGCAGGTTTTCGCGAGCTTCATACATTGTAGAAATTAAATTTGCGGATTTTCTCGCGTATACAGTCTGCCCGTGACCACGGTAGCTGGTAAGCGAACGAAACGTTGGATATAAGAAGAAGTTTGGGAGTGTTGTATACGCGAGAAAATCCGCAAATTTAATTTCTACAATCTTTTTCTTTATTACAAGTATGTTACATTGTGTAACTCTTACCAAGGGCACAGTCTCAGGGACGTATTCATTTGTGTTTTTCTTATACTGTTTCTATGGTTTACTAGATCACTGTGGCATTTGATTTTGACTCGCTACCTTTCAAACCTTTTTAAACTATTTCGTTTCTATTATTCACTATAGCTGCACTGAACTTCCGAGATCGATCAAATGAAGTTACACGAACGACGTGTTCAATGTTTAGAATTCAGAGTTGAATGTTCTTCGTATATTTCAAAGCTTGGTACTTTAAACCCATTTTCAACATAACCTTTTACGGTTGAATATTATTTTTAATGAAAAATGTCATGACATTCGAAAACCGTTCATAATCTCTCACGTGGGTGTATTGTTCGATTTATATCAGCAGACCTCTTCTTGGTTAATAAAAACACGAAAATTTACAAGCAATTATTTCATGCGTGAAACGTTTAATATTGAAGTGGGTTGTTCCGGTTACGTTCATAATCAATTCTGCTTACACAATTACAGATATTACCTGTAAATCATTGTACATTATGATGTCTGTACATTACATTATTCATATTGAGAATTCCGACAATCCACCGATGATTTGAATCGTCTTCCAGTAAGATGGTAATGTATGGTATCATAAATATTATCCTATTGATAAGTAAATCAAGTAAGTCCTTAAGGTTCTTGCAAGATAGCAAGTTAGGTGTAGCAACGCATCAAAATTTTGCCTAACTCTGCTTTTTTTTTGGCAAAATATCCTTTTTTTTTATGTAATGGAAGTGGCAAATAAGCATGGAGTTTACATTGATGTTAAGTGATGACTGCAGCCTATAGACACTTACACAAATACCAAGGTAAAAAAGGCAGATGCGTTACCACTCCTGAGGCCTAAGGTGTTATGCCTCTGTGCCGGAAATTACAGGGCCACACATTACCACCTGACTGGAACACGATAGTGCTGAATACTACCATTTAGCGGCAAGTATATTAGGTAATGCGGTGGTGCCTACGCCCGCAAGCTCAGTCACAGGAGCTCTACCACCTTTAATTATTGAACAGTAAATGTGTACATTATAGATGTTTATAAAATAGAGTCGACACAACAGTTTATCCCTTTCGGTCATTCAATATTAATACCTTGTATTAATATAATCCTCCTCCTTCAGGTTTTGTACTACCCTCGGAGTCCCTGCCTCCTGGCCATAACCTGCAGTGGCCAATATAGAAATCGCTTAATCGTCTGCGAACCCAGGTTGGTCGCTGCAGGGAAAACCTGGTTAAGTGGGTTTCGCAGCCAATACGATGTGCGACTCTGTGGAATCCGTTCAGACGATGGCTCACCTGATGGTTTGCCCTCTGTGTCCCACTAGCTGCTCCACAAGCGACCTTAGCGGGGCTACGGATAATGCGGTGGCCATTGCCAAGTTTTGAGTCAAAATTCTTTAAAACTTAAAACATTTCGCTTTGAAGTCGTTGACACGAAGAAGAAGAAGAATACCTAGTAGGTAGGTACAAACATTTTTTAAAATGAAATGTAAGTAAAAGTATTATTTGTACAAATCTTTTATAAGTTATACACGTTATGAATATTAACAATTATAGTACTCATTCAAGTTATAGAGAGACATCGAGGAAAGCCACACCTTAAGGATTGCCGATGATGCCCACATCGTAATCTCCAATTAAAAACAATATAAGTATTAAAATCAGAACAATTTATAGTAAATGTTACGAAGTGGTAACAAGCCACTCAATACTTACTGGTGCGGTGCTATGGTAGAGCTTAAATCTGATTTCGTTGAGCGGGCGGAAACACGTGGCATATATATACCTATCTATTTTATTAAATGTTGTAAACAATGTTTTTCGTACGTTCCACGTCATACAAAATTATAATGGGTAATTAAATTATACTGAAACAGTTGCGTTGCAATCACCATCAAAATTTAAAAAAAGTCTTCGCAATCGGTGTACATGTATGAAGGAAATGTTTTTTAGGGTTCCGTACAAAAAGCATAAAAAGGGAACCCTATTACTAAGACACCGCTGTTCGTCTATCTGTCTGTCCGTCCGTCGGTCACCAGGCTGTATCACATGATCCGTGCTTGGTAGAAAGTTTAAATGTTCTCTGATTATGTATTTCAATTTCCGCTGTAACAACAAATAGCTAAAACATATTAAATAAATATTTAAGAGGGGCTCCCATGCAAAAAACGGTAGCAGATAGATGCATGAAATATGTAGTTAGGTTAGGTTGTATACTCGTATATATTATATTCCCGGAACGGGCCATATTCATAGAACGGTATACGGAACCCTTCATGGCCATGTCTGAGACACACTTTTTTAATTCTCGCCGGCGGATTGTGCGTGAATCTATGAATACGTAATTCTATATAAGCGTAACTCTCATACAAAGCACAATAAAAATTTACACCACGGCTCGTTGCTATGGGCAGAGAATATGTAATAATACTACGTATAGAATGGACACTTTCGACGTCCCGCCCGATTTCCCCGCATCACCCAACCTCCTGCCCTCTTATGGGCGACGGTTGGTATTTTCTACGTGCTACGCACACAGGTGCACGTGTAAATACACGTCACTGATTGTCTGTGTAATAGAGACCAAATTAAGCGTTTGTATGGAATTTTGGCGGAGTGTCCGCGGTGTGCTATGGGCTTAACATTGACAGTTAATTTAAATCATAATTGTATGAACAACGCCCTTAGCAACAAAATATTAACAAATTTTGACTTGTGTACTCCGATATTTGTCAAACTTGTGGCGCCACTTTTTGTGTTTGATTATGTTTCAATAGAATTACTTATTTGAAGGCGTGTAATCCAATAAAATATATAAGAAGTCTGTTTCGTTACTCAAAGAGACGGGAATTGCGTCACTTGCTCAATAGATTTAATTTTCAAACGGCGTGATTTCTCTTGAAAATTGTAGGTTGCTTAGAATTGGGACTTGACATTTTGAAGTTTAAATTAATCTTAAATCATTTTAATAATTGATTTTTAACACTAAAAATTATTATTATTGTTGTCATGGTTTTCGTTGTCATGTTTAGTTTATTAGGTACGTTTCTTGTGAATTTTAAATGTACGCTGAATTGTGTGTATTTTTTTGTATGTTATGGAAGTGGCAAACAAGGCTAGTTCACATTGATGTTAAGTGATGACTGCGGCCTATAGACACCCACACGCTTGCACAAAGACAAAGCTTACACTCCTGCGGCCTAAGGTGTTATGCCTCTCTGCTGGATTACAAGGCCGTACATTACCCCTGACCGGAACACGATAGTGCTGAACACAACAATTTAGCGGCAAGTATATTAGGTAATGCGGTGGTGCCTACGCCCACGAGCTCCGTCACTGGAGCTCTGCCACCAGTAAGAGTAAGTATTTTCTTTATGTAGCAAAAACATCAGATTGATTTTATAAAAACTTGTAAGTTTCATCATCATCATACCAACCGAAAAATGTCCACTGCGGGACCAAAGCCTCCCCATAAAGGGGGAAATGCCGTAATAGCCACGCTTGGCATGCGGATTGGCGATCGCAGTGGCAGTAGTTTTATCGCAGGACGCTGCTGCCCATCTTGCGTTATTGACTTAGATACTACCGCCCCATTGTAATGGTTTGACCGCCATTGTTCGATCAACTGACTGCACTAGAGGAAGAATTATCTTCCAGCAGAAGAAAACTCTTCCGCTAGAGGGCGGTCGTCACGTTCCGAGAACCCTTCGTTAGCATTTTGCCAATTTTGACTTCATATTCATTATTTCCACTTAAACATTTTCTCTTCTCTAAGTCATAGAGCAACACGAGCCACCGGCCGCGGCGGACCGGATGGGAGTAGCCATAGCGTTGATTACCGATGCAAAACAATTTGCGGGGGAAATACGTGTAACACACACACGCACTACAAAAATCGTCTAATACTACGAAACTCACACCTTGACTTTAACAAAATAAATAAACAATTTCACGAACATCTAGGTAGCCTAAATGTAAGTGTCGCAAAAAATGACAGACTGTTTTGCATCGGTAATAAACGCTATGGTTACTCCCATGCGGTCCGCTGCGGCCGGTGGCTCGTGTTGTTCAATGACTTAAGAGAAAATGTTTCAGTAGAAATATTATAGGCCCATTTGGGCTTGTACTTTGACAGAGGGGAAAGCCTGCATATGGCTACTGACCTCCGATCCGCCGCGGCCGGTGGCCCGTGTTGCTCTATGTCTTAAGTCAACACGCGCATATTTCAATTTCTCACAACTAAGCGTTACTCATATGATTACAGTTTGTCCAAACGCGGATTGAACTTTGACATGAATCATGCCGCACTTTATTGACTTTGCAAGTTATTAACTTAACGGGTAGAGATGAAATTATCATTCCAGTTTACTCTAGTCTCATGAAATTCAAATTTTGCTATTTCCCTAACCATATTCCCAGTGAACGTTCTAGTATTAAAAATATAACCTAACTTCCGTATTCAGCGAAGTACCTGGTATATCTTCATGATTATATGCATGTACACACGATTTGCCTATTTGAGGGTTTCGTAACTGAAAAGGATCACTTGTGTGTCTGTCTGTCCGTCTGTCACCGCCAATTTACTTCGAAACTACTTTACTATGCGATTTACCACAAAAATAATAAATCAGTGACTCAAATACAAACGTGCAACATGAATAATGACTTGAATTACTAATGACAAACTTCCAACATGGAGGCCACAACTGAGAAAAATAATTAAAAATTAAAAACAAACAAATTTTTGTAAGCTATGTAGCATAGTGATTGTATTTTCTTTGCTATATAGAATGCCATAACAATTTTTTGAACTTATTGTTAAAGATGTTTTTATCTATTCTGATATTACGAAGGAAACATATGAGTTTTTAAATTATTACAAGCTGTCCCGGCAAACTTCGTAATGCCTCAAAATGAAATAATGTGTCAAAGGTTTGATAGATACGGACTATTTGTATGGGAAAATGAAATGTGATTTTTACTATTTCCCTTCAATTTCTTCATATTTTCTTACCTATTAAACCTTCCCTGGACTTCCAAAAAACATTCAAAACCAAAATTAGCCAAATCGGTCCAGCCGTTCTCGAGTTTTAGCGAGACTAACGAACAGCAATTGATTATTATACATAAACTAGCTGACCCGGCAAACTTCGTATTGCCTCACAATGAAAATAATGTGTCAAAGGTTTGATAGATACGGACTATTTGTATGGAAAAATTAAGTTGTGGTTTTTACTATTTCCCGTCCATTTCTTCATATTTTTTTACCTTTTAAACCTTTTCTGGACCTCCAATAATCATGTAAAACCAAATTTAGCCAAATCGGTCCAACCGTTATCGAGTTTTAGCGAGACTAACGAACAGCAATTCATTTTTATATATATAGATTTTATAACAGTTTGTGTAATGTGTTTGTAAAGTTTTCACACAAAAGCAACTGGTCCAATTTCAGAAGTTCTTTCACCATTAGAATACTGCTTTTTCCCTGAGTGATATAGGCTATAACATTCATAGCACCCGTGCGAAGCCGGGACGAGTCGCTAGTGTATGTATAAATTGGCTTTGGGGTATTTTGAGAGAATAGACAAAAATTGACCATTTCCCAATATACCTCCTAAAATATCTTGAAAATTTTAGATTGTGAAAAAATCCAAAAATGATTCTTTACTACTAATTTATAAAAAGTCTATTTAAGGCAACATGCTCCGACCACAGTTAGCCGGGTTTTTTTATTAAACTTTGGTGGCTGGCAGCTACTACAAGCTTTATACACAAAAAGTGCTTAGTATATAAACAGATGCGTTACGATTCCTTTGATCCAAGATCTGTTCTTGGACAAGAATCTTGGACAAGAAATTACAGGGTCATACTTAAATTGCACTTATATATTTCAATGTAATAGGCCTATCGATATTCATTGGGCACTTATCCAAACTCCGTTAGTGCACTGGATCTTTCGGATTGGAAAAAAGCCAATATCACATTATTTGCTAACCTTACGGCCTAGGTGATACTCTATGTAATATCTATGAGATCGTTTCAAATCCTGGTAATTTGGTGTTTTAACTAACCTGTAAGGGTTTCTACTTTTATTTTATTGTTTTTCAGTTGCTCCTTGTAGCAGATTTTTATTATTATTTATTCACTTGGAAATTCCAAAAATGTTTATTTCCAGAATAAAGAATTCTTACCTACCGCAAAAAAATCATTGGTTTAAATGCGTATCGAAGTTCTAAAAGTTGGTCTAAAAAGTTGAAAAAGATTCATAAAATGTGTCTAATGCAATAAATATGCATTACGCATAAAACATCCAAAGCGATATGCAAATAATTGGCATGTTAATGTGCAGCGTAGCGATTTCACTATTTCCTTCATTCGAAAATTCAAATAACATTCCTTCCTATTAACACTCTCTTTACATTCTTTCCTATTCTAACAATAACCCTTTGCAAATCAATCGGGCCACTAGTCCACTTTATCCGTAAAAAAACATCTGAAAAAAACCCAACTTTCTTCAGATTACACTTAAACCTTTTAAGAATTCAGCATTGGGACAAGAAAATTGAAATTCTACTAAATGTTTTCGAACACAATGGGTCGGACATGAATAGATATAAATAAATGATAGCGTGTGAGAGGAGACCAGACTATCTTAAAGGCTACGGTACATTAAACGCGGATTTGAGTTAAGGTACTCATTAGATTTCTTTCATACTTCTCAATTTATCGAAAAGGCGCTCAATATTTTTGGTAGCAGATTATAGAGAAGACAGAAATATATTGGTGACAAAAAATTATATAAGAGAGAGAGGAACTGGCTACGCTCTTCTGTCTCCTGCAGTTTTATTAGTGGTAAAATTTCTGTGACGGAGCTTGAGGGCATGTACTACCTAATTTATTTGTACCTATTTTTTCCGCTGTAAAATACTAATGTTTAGCACTATACACGTGTTTTAGTTAGATGGTTAGTGATGTATAGCCCCGTAACTACAAGTCGAAACAACTTAGGCGTCAAGAGTGGTAATGCATCTGCACTGTTAACATCGGTTTTTTCTTGTTTTGTTGTCATATCTATAAACTGCAGTATTACCAGCAATGTAAACTGCATACTTGTTTACTTTCATCATTACATAAAAAGTCAATTTATGCCATACTTAAGTAGGTATGAGTATGTTGAATTGTACTACAGCCTCCGCAAAAATGCCAAAGCGTCTATTAAAACATCAAAGTACTGTGAAACTTGTCTTTGAAACGCCACTAAGTCGGTTCGTCTTCAGAACCACAACTCAAAACCTATCCAACTGCAACGAGGTGAGTAAGCCGCACAATGTACTTTCAACTCGCTACAAGCGCCCGCCCGCGTATCAAACGTTATATCCTCATACAAAGAATTCCGTCTCTTGAGATTTCCGCAAACAGACAGAAAGCCATTTATATTTTCCGAGATGCACTTGTAATAGGAACTCTCCAACCTGCAACCGAAGTCAGATACAAGAATTTCCCTTAGTCGGCAGGCGTAAATCCGATTGTTTCGATTTCAATTGAAGTATAACTGAAAAGGTGCTGTACTTTAGCTTATTTGGTATTCTGTAGCGAATCTTCAGCTTAGTACACAGAGCTCTCGTGATTTTATAGCTTTTAAAACTCAACTGATATTGTGTTGTATGTATCACATGTAGGTATTGGACTGGAAATTACAGGGTAGGTATCTAATAGGTAATAAGTGAACATATGAAGTGAACAGCTCATATCGTCCACCAGTCAAACATGGCCCATGACGCAGAACACTGCTGGGAGCATCTTTGGGCAAGCTTTTATCCAGTAGTGGAATTTTTTCGGCTAAAGTAATGAGTGATGAGGTGAAGATAGTTTCAGTTTAAAAAACCAACTTTATAAACATTCTAAGGGTCATAGCTCACTACAGCCACCCGGCACCCAACCAGCGCCCGACCGCCTCGTGCGGCCTGCGCTCAGTATATCAACTCCGCTCCGTATCGACACTGGATCGCCTCAACTGCAAGTCGTAAACGCGCGGGCGGCGCGCGGTAGCCGAGTGGACCACTCGGTGACCACTTGCTTGCCTTGCGTTGACTGTGCATTGCAAACGCGCTGTACCCAAGTGGATCGCGCGCGCCACCTCCGCCCGCGAGTGGTTCACGCGCCGTTCACTCGTGGACTACCCGTCTTCAACGAGTGGATGCCGTAAAACGAGGTGGTGTTGGTCGGGTCCCGGGTAGCTCTAGTGAGCTATGACCGTAATGAAGGAAATAGGTACTTTGTCATTTGTACTGCGTCCATATTCCATTGTTAATTACAAAAAAGTCTCAGATAGTATTAACTGCTACTGAGTCGTGCTGAGTAAGATTATGTAGCTCTAAGCTTCTAGCTAAATTGAAATGAACTAGATATTTTAATTAGGTCGAGGCGTCGCTGTTCTAGCTTTTTAAACCTTCTTTACATTTCTAGATTTTAAGAAATCTTGTAAAAATTAATCATTGGTATTCACTTGAAATAATCTATTAACAGTCTCAGTAGTCTAGTGATGGCAGACCTAGTGTCCTGGATTTGATGACCGAGGGGGTAATTGTTATCGATTTTATTTTTAATTCCGGAAACTTTCCAGTGTCGCCAGAATTTGTTTATATGCCGGGACATTATCAAACTTTGTAACAGGGTTCTTTGTAGGACGTTAGTGCTCACTAAGATGGGATTTTGGAAAATTCGATCCCTAAGGGGGTTGTTTTTGAAATTGACAGTTTGTACGAAACTTCGTTCCAACAAGTGCTAGAAGTCACAAATTTGGCGCAGGGATTGATTTTCGGACAGTATGTTTAAAACAGATAAAGCAAGGTCGGTATAAAGAAACATTACCGCTTTTGCAACCCTTTGTGTTATATTTCCTATTAAGTTTTTACAAAAGTAATATCAAGTTTTTTGTTGATCGAATTTTAGTAAGAAATATAGATTAGTATTTTAGGTAACATAGCATCCGTGCGAAGCCGGGGTAGTCCTCTAGTAATATATGTATATACCATGTCATAATGTATATGTACGTAATATATTTGTACATAAACAATAGTTTTTTTTTACATAGACCTTATCTTTTCAAATTGAAAGAAGACAGAAACCCATTTTTGTAAATTTCAATTAAAAATATTTAATAAATGTCGTGTCTGATATTGCTGTTCCACTTAATCTTTGCATTCTTAAGCCAGTGACGCTGCAAAAATTAGTAGCAATTTCTGTGTATAACGTTAATGGATATCACAAACAAAACCGAAAGTTCCCGACTGAAAAGACATTCATTAATCATTCTAATTAATTATTCAGCTAGTTAGCGAGTGACAAATGTCGGTATATTTATTTTTAGCAGACTCTAACCAAAGCCAGAGGATATTTTATACTAGCCGTTCTTTGCATGACTGTCAATCTAAAAATTGTTATTTTTCAGTATATTTCAAGCTTATTTTTAGTCATGTTTATGTGCTTTTAAGTAAATATTTTAATTTAAAGTTTTCTATTATTATCGCTCTGGAGGACTGGGCGAAAAAGTTTAATGGCGGCAGACTTAAATGCAACACATATAAAATAAAATAATTATTATTCTATGGTCCCAGTTAACAACGTCGGTTCCGCAAAAACAGAGTTCTTTCAGACAAGCAGTTCAAAATTTGTTTTGACGATAAAAAACTACTTATTCATTTACAACACCAACTTCTCACTAAAAAAGCTAAAATTAGCTAAGATTCAGTAATTTAGTTTTTTTTTAACTATCAAAACAAACTTTGAACTGCTCTACAAAAAGCACTCTATTTTTGTGAAACCGACTTTGGGCCAACCTATGAATTGCATTGCACGTAATACATGATAATTGAATCCAACGAATAAAAATACAATGCGTGCCAGCACCTCAACCCGCCGATGTGTACAAAAGGCACATTATAACTCAAACTTCGCAATATAATCGATCCAAAAACATTTCCCTATATGATAGAACCATGTTAACATTTGCCATAAATCGTTAGTATGACATATTTATTACATTTATACTCGCACCCGCATAACAATATCCAACAACAACTTGGGGTACACCATAACATCTATATAAAAGTTTCATATTTCTCACACCTCTACCTCAATTCACATAAATTTTCCCGCTATATTATAAAGGACCGTTTACATGAAAATTCATCACCTGCGATTTCTATTCATTCCTATTAAGGAAAAATAAGAAATTGTTATGTGATAAAATGCTTTGTAATTCAATGTTACGTGTGATATATGTGATATGTGAGGATAAACTTTAATGTATATTATTCTTTTAATTGATTTGAATTATTTATTTACTCTCATGAATGTTGACAACATAATTAAGACAAACAATTATATCCAAATGAAGTTACCCCTCACTAGGTATAATCCTGTGTCGTGGGTGCGTTGTACACACAAAACACATACACAAACACCCGGACCCGAAACAAATATTTATAGACCATACAAATATACAAATATTGTCCCGGTGCGGGGATCAAACCCGCGACCCTAAACAAACGGTCGTCTCATGCCGCTGGACGTCTGGGGTCGTCATATCACCGGGTCGGTCTTAGGTAATATCTTTTCAACTAGAATTTACCTAGGGGTTGTTAACTTTAATAAAACGCAACATTCATGTAAGTAATGAAAATGGTGCTTTACATTACGTCATAGACAGTAATATACACGTGGTAGTGACCGAAACTCGCCGATTTTATATCGTAAAATCTAGATGAGATCTTCAGATATCGTTGATATTACTGTTATTTTAGGTTTCTCGACATCATTACATTTATTGTTTCATCAAAAATGATCTTTTGAGATAAAAGGGAAGTAAAATCCTTTATGAGAATGGTTTTATGTCCGAGAGAAAATGTTATAAGAAATAGAAATGGAATTTTGGTTTAGAAGCTTCGTTTTCACCGAAAGTAAAATATAAAAACAGTTTCAGGTTGATAAAATAAAACATAAAATAAAATACGCTTACACTCACAGCCCCACATTAGGTATAAACCTGTGTCGTGGGTGCCGTTGTACACATACAACACATACACAAACACCCAGACCCGAAACAAATATCTGTAGGCCATGCAAATGTTTGTCCCGGTGCGGGGATCGAACCGCTGAACCAACTGGGTCGTCAAATTGATAGTACTAGTGATTCTGTTAATTTAATCAAGGTAGCTGAAAATTGGATGGAACGAAAATGTTTACACAAACTTTCTGCTAGTAAAATATTAAAATTACTCCTATATACATACACAAAATGGTAGGTATATGGTGGTAGAACTCCAGTGACGGAGCTCGCGGGCGTAGGCACCACCGTATTACCTAATATACTTGCCGCTAAATGGTAGTGTTCAGCACTATCATGTTCCGGTCAGGTGGTAACGTACAGCCCTGTAATTTCCGGCACAGAGGCATGACACCTTAGGCCTCAGGAGTGGTAACACACCTGCATTTTGACCTTGGTATTTGTGTAAGTGTCTATAGGTTGCAGTCATCACTTAACATTAATGTGAACTGCAAGCCTGATTGCCATTTCGATTTCATAAAAAAAATTGCATGAAAAAATAAGCATTTTCCTTACTTGATCAGTTTAAATTACTGTTTGGTATAGTCACTATGATCTGCTCAAAAGTTAATGCTTCAAATTTTTTATTCAGTAAATTGAATTACTAACATGAACTATTTTTACACACGTATGGTGGTAGAGCTCCAGTTCACACGGAGCTTGTGGACATAGGCACCACCACATTACCTAATCAACTTGCCGCTTTATGATAATGTTCAGCACTATCGTGTTTCGGTCAGGTGGCGGCTCTGTACTTTATGGCCCTGTTATTTCCGGCACAGAAGCCTAAGGCCTTAATACCTTAGGCCTCAGGAGTGGCGACGCATTTACTTTGAAATCTCTAATATTATGGATATTTGCCACTTCATAACATAAAAAACGTATTGTTTTTTCTTGTAAGCAAATAGATATGTAGTATTCGGGCCGTCAATCTTTATTGATGATCATTTCAAACTAAAAAATATTTTTCCATCGATTTTCAATGCCAGAAAAAAGGCGAACATAGATTAAAACAGAACCTCTTCTTTTCTGAAGTAGCTTTAAATATGATAGTATGAAATAAATAAATCGTTTAAAATTATATTCACCTTCATTGGTCAACTGAAATTAATGTTCACAACAAAAGTTTACAATCTGTAAACTTTGAAGCACTCCAGGCACGATGCAAAGCCCTTTTGTTATTTACATTCATTAATTCGAAATGATTTTATAATGAATATACGCTCGAGCAGAAAATGATTCGTTGAATATTTAATGATTTAATAACTGGGATTTTATCAATTTTCATGGATACATGCACTGGATAGCCAATTTCGTTTTGATTACCTTTTGTAGGAGAGATTGTATCCAACTTTATTACTCATCTACCAATGTGAATAATTGTCTCATTCTCGTTTTTTTTTCATTAAGTTCCTTTTTTTTTGAAGAATTTCATTTGAGTCTTGACATTCAGACTTCTGAAATATCTACATTCGTGTAATGTGATGCCATGTGTATCCCAATATCTTAATTTAGTAATTCTTCATTCATATCTTTCATATTATATTTCATTAATACACAATTGGTCGCTCTCTTGTTTAAGAGAGAAAACCAACCACCACCACCACCAACCACCGCGATACGTTTCTTCTCTGTATCATCCCGATGAATAATAGTACACAATAATAAGTTATCTGATGCTAGAGCTCCAGTGACGGAGCTCACGGGCGTAGGCACCACCGCATTACCTAATATACTTGCCGCTAAATGGTAGTGTTCAGCACTATCGTGTTCCGTGCAGGTGGTAATGTATGGCCCTGTAATTTCCGGCACAGAGGCATAACACCTTAGGCCTCAGGAGTGGTAACGCATCTGCATTTTGACCTTGGTCTTTCTGTGGGTGTCTATAGGCTGCAGTCATCACTTGACATCAATGTGAACTGCAAGCTTGTTTGCCACTACCATTGCATAAAAAAAAATATATGAAAAACGTAACTTCGCACCTGTAATCCCCGAAGAGGCATTCAAGCATACATGCAAACACCCACGATTTGTCAGTTACGTTTGCAGATACATAAATTCTAAATTCAATCAAAGTGTATCTCGTAATATCACAATAAGATCATTACGATCGAACGTTCCAACTCAATCTCATTTGTAATTGGAACACGGACGCTATTAACCCAAATAAAATTAATTGGGCCAACTGCGTTATTAATTTTTATTCCGGTCCAGCAGGTGGACACAATCCATCCACAATCCCTCAAGTTACCATCAGATTATGCTTTTAATTCTCAAATTTCCAGCAAAACTTTATTGCGTTCGCGAACCGCTGCGTCGTTGTAAAACTTGCCCGTTCGGTAACACGAAATAAACTTTGGAATTGTATTTCTAAGTTGCAGATGGGTTAACTCGTTGGCACTTCGATGGATCGTATTATTTTATTTTGCGGTTTTTTAGTCAGATTAACGTTATGAAGTTGATATTTATGGGCATGATAGTGACGAACAAGTTTACAGTTCACGTTGATGATAAGTACCCAGCCGGTCGCAGGGTCGGAATGGCCGAGTGACACGATGGTGATCTTAGTACACTCGGGGCCTAAGAATGAACAATGCGCCCAGGGCCTAAGACAGATGCTCTGCAAGCCTTGCAAGCCAGACCCGAGCTGGCAAACGCCATCTCGATCATATTGGACAGTCCGACACTGGCTTACAGGCATCTACATAAACACTAAAGCTCTTATTGAAGCTATAATTAGCGCTTCATAGGTACTTTTCTATAAATTTGTAAAAAGGAATTATTTGCCAATATTTGCCATTACAATGAACCGTGCTTCGGAGGGCACGTTAAGCCGTCGGTCCCGGTTGCTATCGATAGATAGCAGTCGTTAAACCTTGTCGGAGGCCTTATGGGCGGTTTGAAAACATCCGACAGCGGGTTGGCCACTAACCCACCCACCTCCACCAATCCGCATTGGAGCAGCGTGGTGGAGTAAGCTCCAGGCCTCCCCCCAAAAAGGGGAGAGACTCGTGCCCAGCAGTGGGACGTATAATGGGTTGCCATTATTATTATTTATTTCACTCATTTATTCTTTATCTTATTTAGTATTTTTTTACATATATAAGTTGAAAAAAAAATTAAAGAACAAATATATATAAAAAAATAAAAAATAGTGCGCCGCCTACAGCGGGAACAGGGTCCAAGCTGTCAGTGGTTAGGGTCACAGAGACAGGAACCTCCTCACTATACGTGCCGTGCCGAGAAGTGCCGCCTTCTGTATCAGACCCTTGATCCAACTTCCTAACTTGAGCCTCTTGAGATGTTGGTCGAGGCTCTTTGCTATCAATCCGTTGACCGTGACGACTATCGGCACAATGATGGCCGAATCCACATCCCACATGGCGACAATCTCGTGAGCCAGATCAAGATATTTGATTTCCTTGTCTTTTTCGGCCTTATTATTTATTATTATTACAATGAACCGCTTAACAATTAGGTACAGAGAAGACTTCTCAAATAGTTACTATTATCAAACTTAATAAATCAGACAACAATTTCGGGTTACACTTAATATTCACATATCAAACCAAAGCTGACCGAAACGCGGACATGTCACGCATTCCATATATCACGCGAAGTAGTGCCCAAATATTTCCTCCACATAAATATATGTACATATATAGATATAATAGAAACAAACATAAAGAAGAAAACTTCGTAGCGTTTTATATAGGGCCTACTTGAACTTAATTCATGAGAACATTAACTTTTGTTTCAAAAATGGTTTGTATGAAAGTAGCAAACAACTAGTGTCAAATATTACAACCAGTACACATAAAAGCTAAAAAAACACTTCTAAACGAAAATACGTTGCCGATTCTGAGATCATAATGCAGACTGAATTGTTTACTGGTGGTAGAGCTTTAGTGATGGAGATCGCGGGCGTAGGCACCACCGCATTACCTAATCTTCTTTCCGCTTTCGTAGTGTTCTGTACTGCTATCTACTATCTACTATCGTGTTCCGGTCGAGTGGTAATGTACGGCTCTGTAATTTCCGGAATAGAGGTATAAACCTCAGACCTTAGGAGTGACAACGCATCTGCATTGAAACCTATTGTTTCATAATATAGATGTTTATGGGCTACAGTACTTACCATCAATGTAAACTGTATGCTTGATTGCCATTTCATGACATAACAAACGGAATAGTATAGTAGTGTAGTATAAAGTATTAAGTGCACTACCATTTGGCGAGAGATAGAATAGATAATGTGCTTTCGAAATCAGACACTGGAAATCCACCACCAGAAAACATCAATATGGATAAGACATACAACGTGTAACAGGATTGAATGTACAACCCGAAACTAGTTAGTTCAGAATCGATTACTGAATTGATTTCAGACATTTTTGATATAGGCAATATTTTGTCCCAAAGTTAGTTAAAATTAAGGAAATTATGGTCACCCATCTGTGGAACAGAAAAAATATTAAATACATAAACATGTAATTTCAGTTCATTTATAATGATTATTACTCGGTTTTCTAATCGAGGTGTTAGATAGTGTGCGTCATTCCCGTTACATGTTGTATTATTAAATATAATCTGTCGTACTAAAAATAGAGATAAAGAATACACTCATCTCTTTCCTACAACATTATTACCATATGTAAACCGATCAACTAGCCTACACGATGCCTCTATGATAATTCAGAAAAGTATGACTTAAATTAATATTTATATATGACACGTCTGAAACACACCAGAATCAAACTAAATTAATCTAACAACAATTTCACGTTAAACTTAATCTTCCCATATCCAACCAAGACCCCGACAGCATGTGTCACGCATTCCATAAATCACGCCGAGCTAAGCCCGAATATTTCCTCTCCCTACATAATAGAAGCAAACATAAAGAAGAACTTCGTAACGTCTTATATAAATTTCATCTTCGCAAAGATAGTCAAAGCAAATTCATGAGTGATGTATTATGCAGGTGGCTCTAAAATTTTGCATACCCTCAAGTAACACGTTATGCACACAAAGTTTAGAACAAGGTTAAGAGAATGTGATATTGAGTTTGCTTTAAAGATGCACTCACTTGGTTCTTATTTACTGGCATTGAGTTTGAGAATAATGTGTATTGTGTACGAGTATTTTCGACACTTTGAAACACTGGTCATATTGAGTTTGCTTTAAAGATTCACTCACTTGGTTATTCTTATTTACTGGCATTGAGTTTGAGAATAATATGTATTGTGTACGAGTATTTTAGACACTTTGAAACACTGGTCATATTGAGTTTGCTTTAAAGATTCACTCACTTGGCTATTCTTATTTATGGGCATTGAGTTTGAGAATAATATGTATTGTATACGAGTATTTTAGACACTTTGAAACACTGGTCATATTAAGTTTGCTTTAAAGATTCACTCACTTGGTTATTCTTATTTACGGGCATTGAGTTTGAGAATAATATGTATTGTGTACGAGTATTTTAGACACTTTGGAACACTGGTCACTACTTTAGCCTTCTTTTACCAGCAGCTATCATACCTTATACAAGAATTAATTTCATATTGCGGTTCACATGTTAATAATAATAATATATCAGCAAATAACTATTCTTCTCGAGTTTAAGCGAGACTAACGAACAGCAATTGATTTTTATTATAAAGATATTGGTGCTAACAATTTCAAGAATTTTAAAAAATATAAATCCTATAGGGAATTTATATCAGGTGCTACGAAAGAGTGTTATTGAGTTTAATAATTCAGATGCTGTTAGTCTCCCAAAACGTCGGAGGGGTCATAGAGTATCACACTTTGGGAGCTATATCTAAAATCGTTGACTTCGTTCCAATGCAATGGAACAATCGACTTCAATCGAAAGAGTCGACTTCAAAGTTGTTTATTGATACGGGTCGGTATCATCCTTCAACTATGTCTGATATTGGATATTATTTCCGTTAATCCTTCAAGGATCGTACGGCAACCGGCGGCGAGACACAATTGTTTTTCAATTGTCATATTTTCTCGTGTCTGGAGAGATTAAAACGTATCTTCTAACGGCGTAGGATAGGTCTTATGATACTATAAATACCTACTGCTTTCTATAACAAATTAAATTATGAACCCTTATTCAGAACTTTCCTTCTCATTATACATATTGCGAACATATGCCATACATGATGCCATGGCGGCTGCATTTTCCCTCCTATTGAAGTTATTCATATTCTTGGTGAAAATCATTTTTGAGCTGCACGAGCCCTACGCGCCTGTCGAAGAAGGTAAGGGTCGACAATATTCAAGGAAATGAATGTTTTTGATGCCAAGCCAAGACATTTACGGCGGTAAAGTTTTCCTACAATGTTTTATAAGAAAAATGATCAAAATATTCACATAAAACTATAAAACAAATCACCTCAAACATACATATTTGAGATAACCAAGACAATTTACCATAACACACCAATTTACAAGAAAAAAAACTTGACTTCAATGTACTTTCAACGATAAAACTAGTCACAAAATGTCCGTAGTTATAGCTTCGATGTCGCAGGATAGCGATAAAATCTTTTATTTATGTCCCAGCCCGTAGTTTAGACCTATATCTCGAACGTTCGGGGAAATGCGCCTGCAGTGTTGGTTTCCTTCCAGATGTTAGCACCCTACCAGGAAATCAATTTTGCGCCAAGTTACGATAATCGTTGGAAATGTTTGGATGCTCACAGCTAAGTGGGTTTGTAGTCGTCGAATTTTCTCAGAACAACCGTTTGTCGGCTATAAAAGGCAGATGCTATTTTGAAGAGCTGGGGTCGTAGTTTGTTACAATTTTCTCGGAATTAACTAAACATTTTCTGCTGTTTATTTTATTTGTAACAATGCGCCAGAATAAAGTTGATTCCCATTGGAAAATTTGTTCATTAAATGAGTACAATAACCCTAAATTTATTTGGAAATAAATTTAGACTATAGACGCTATCATCATCATCATCATTTTAGCGTAAAGACGTCCACTGCTGGACAAAAGCCTCCACTAATGGGTGATGTTCCATGATCGCCATAGAAATTTAAATAACAAGATGTTAGATATTGTTGGATTGGATCAAGAAAATAAAAATAGTGTTTACTGTTTGACGGCAGATTTTATTATATTCATTTTTGAATACTTTGACAATATCAAGAAAAAGAATACGAATTACTTTTTAGTGTTTAACCTCCTTGAATATTTGTATATACCGATACAAGACAATAGAAATAGCATGTTCCTAAAAACGGTCGGGAAAGCATGTTGCTTCTTTCTTGCGCAAGTCGCAAAGTGAATTCTGCAACCTGTGGGCAGACGTTACGCAAAAACCGGAGGTCAAATGCAGTGTTGCCACTCCTGAGCCCTAAGATCTTTGGTTTCTGTGATAGAAATAAGGGGGTGGAGGGATATGAAAAATCTAGTTACCACTCTGGTAACGGTTTATAATTATCATGATCATATGCTATAAACCTAACCTGAAAAAGTATGTTAATCTAAATTGAAAACCATGTAGACATCCGACAAAAGATGTGAATTAATTTATCCCACAAAATTAATGGCTAATATAGAACGGCCACGTACATTAACTCATTATCGTCATACTGAAATTAGTTAGTGTTGGACAGTCATGAACATTTTAATTGTCATCAACGTCTACTAAATTAATAATACGGTGAACAAAACTGTTCGCTTTATGCAACGGAAAATTTGTGACGTCATTGTTTTACAGGTATAGTGAGGGTCTTAATCGGTATATCGAAATCGATAAAACAAAGATATCGATTAAATATGGTTGAAACAACGGCTAATTTCCCTAGATAATGGAGTAGGTAAATAAGAACACAGTTCACTTAGATTTATGAAGGACTAAAATTGATATGAAAACAACGGAATTCCCTGCGATTGCCAATCCGCCTCGCAGCGTGGCTATAATGGCATATTCTCCCCTAATGACGCACAGCACTGTTGTGTCTTTGGGAAGGCTTTGTCCAACAGTGAAGGTCTTTTGGTTGGAGTGATGATGATCTGATGAACTTTGCTAATATTGAATAACATTTATTTTCACTGTTGGTAGAACTCCAGTGACGGAGCTCGCTGGCGTAAGCACCACCGCATTACCTAAAATACTTGCCGCTAAATGGTAGCGTACAGCACTATCGTGTTCCGGTCAGGGGGTAATGTACGGCCCTGTAATTTCCGGCACAGAGACAAAACACCTTAGGCCTCAGGAATGGTAACGCATTTTGACCTTGGTCTTTGTGTGGGTGTCTATAGGCTGCAGACATCACTTAACATCAATGTGAACTGCATGCTTGTTTGCCACATCCATTACAAAGAAAAAACACAAGGTCATCAAGCCAACTATAGACGGTCAGCCAATTTTAGATAGGGTTAAAAGAAAAAGAAAATTCTTTCTATTCGCCATATCTGGATTTTTTGCATTAGATCAGCCCATCACTATTAACTGTTCACTCAGTACATTGAATGCGAAAGTTTTATAAGCTTTTAACCGCATGATTGCTTCGTGCAACGAGCTTTGTAAATATTTTAACTACCTAATTTTTATACGTTCAAGTTTTTTAACTGTTCGTGTCATTTTGGAAATTGTTGTTGTTTGAGTTTAGATAAACAGTACTTTTAATGGTCAACCATTTTATTAATGAATTGATTTTAGTGTAGTTAGATAGTTAAGATTAATTTAACCAGAATCTCGTATGGCCCCGCGGCTAGTGTAGATCGGGAGCGATCTACTCGGTTAAGCGATACGGGCGCAGTCGTGTGTGTGATGGGTGACCGATAGTGGCAAATTATAAATGCGCGTTTCCGTGCTTCGGAGGGCACGTTAAGCCGTCGATCCAGGTTGCTATCGATAGATAGCAGTCGATAAACCTTGTCGGAGGCCTTATGGGCGGTTTGAAAACATCCGGCAGCGGGTTGGTCACTACCTAACCTTTATCTCCATCAACCCGCACTGGAGCAGCGTGGTGGAGTAAGCTCCAGGCCTCCTCCCAAGAAGGAAAGAGTCTCGTGCCAGCAGTGGGACGTTTCAAGGGTTGTCATTATTATTATTATACCATTTACGGCTGTAAAGCGTCAACATTATTCGAAAGATGAAAAATAATTCAGTAAGGTTTTTATAGTCACTTAATATTCCACAATGTCCTTTTTTTCACCATTAAGTCTCTTTCTTTGTATTAAATATGTTGTTCCATTCTTTAACATTGAAAGAAACTCGCCAAAACTCTTTGTGTGTCAAGAGCAAAACATAGATTGAGATGATAATGCGCAATACCTTATACAATGGAATGAAAAAATAGCTCAGTAAATTTTTAGTTTGTTCTCCTAAGCCGAAGTTCAAACCCACAGGGATCTCCCTTGGGCAACTATTTAAATATTTAGGCTGAGAGCGATTCACGCTCTTCACTTGACCGGTGAATTGTTAAGATTGACTATACATATGTATGTATGTATCTTCACGCCAGGTCCCTAACGGGGTAGGCAGAGAATGTATAGCGCCAGATATCCCGGTACTGACATACCTCTCGTGCCTCATCTACCTTCATCATTCTCTTCATACATGCACGCCGATTCCTAAGACTTTTGACCGCACCATCAGACATAACTCGATCTATTTGGTCATGGTAGGTCAGTCTTGGTCTTCCTGGGCCTCTGCAACCATTTACATTCGCATTGTATTTCTGTTTAGTCATTCGCTCATTCGACATTCTTTCTATATGCCCGAACCATCGGAGCATGGCATGACTATACATATGTGGTATATGAACTATTTTAAAGTCCTACGTGTTATTAGTGAACATTATACTCTGCCACCAAAGCCATGACAAATGTTTACCTCATATGAAAGTTCTAATGGTATCTATAATATACCTACAAAATTCTCGTGGCATTGTGTACCTAACCAATATCCTCCGAAATAGCTTAACCAATTTTAATGTTTTTTTTTAACTAAGGTGAGTACTTACTCGTACATTAGGTAGATGTGAGAAAAGGTCGTTATATTTTTGGGATAGCTAGAAAAGTTACAATTTTCTCCCCGTTATGTTAGGATTATATGTATACGTTTTTATCCAGTATAAAAGTTATCCTTGAATATCCATATCTGCTGAACATGTATAGATTTTGCGTTGAATATGTTACTTATCCGAATTAGAGATACATTAGGTATAATATCGACTATTTCCTTACATGAATATAGGATTTGCGGCTCTTAGGGATAATACTAGGGGGATTTATCAATAATATTTTCCTTTGATAAGAGAGAAATTTAAGAACCAAAACCTAAGCGCCTGTTTAATTTGTAATAGCAATTTATAATTTGAATATTGCTCTGCTATGTAATCTGTAATCTGTCTCTTGCCTTTGGTCCAAAATTGGCAGCAGGCCTCTTGGATTGAATTAGTCTGGAATTCAATCCCCGAGTATGAACTGTTAATTGTTTTTTTAGGGTTCCATTCTAGAAAAGGAAAAAACGGAACACTTGGGCTAATTTATATTACCTATAACCGCGCGAATCCGCGCGTAGCCGCTCAGTGGGAGCATTCTGCTAGCCTAGCATCAACCTCTAATAAATCCTAGTTGGTAGAACCTGTGAGTGTGAAGCGCACTACCGCGCCGTTTCAACACGGTACACGAACGTGCAGTGCCACCGCGGGTTTGGTGAACTTAGTCTGATTAGATCACTCGTGAATCTCCCCCCTCGATCTCCAACATGAGAAATTTGCCACCAGGGAATGTGTTATGTAGTATATATTATCATGCCAATTTACGATTTAATTAATGAAGGATCTCTGATAAAAAACAGTCATAATATTATGCAGATGGAACATCAATTTCATGTACCTGTATATCACGAATCCACACATTATTCTGCGTGTTTCGAACCAAATTTTGTGTAAGAATTTAGTGGCAATATTCCCCGGCGCTGCCGTGTTTCGAGAGACATATTAAGCCATTGCAGGAGCGATAGCTGGGCTATCGCTCCTCTGCTGGAGGTATCTGTTAATATATTAAAGCTGAAATCTAATACATATGGGTAGGTGAGAGTATCATTAATCATCAGATTGGATAATACGCCTATTTATTTGCTTTCGTAATATAAAAAACGGATATGTGAGAGTCGGACTCGCACGTGTAAGGCTGGATACAATTTTTTGTTACTTAAAAAACGTAACTTCACACCTAGATGCCCTGAAAGAAAAGACAGTTTAATGCGTGCATTCAAGCTAAAGCTAAAAAATAGGATTTACTGTTTTTTTTTTACTTTGAGTTACGTGGTTTCAGAGATATTTATCTACTTACCTACCTATTTTACTACGTTATCTTCATGCCCATGTTTGAGTCACTCATTGAGGTGCGGAAAAACCATTGAACTTTCGACACTGTTACCGCCACCAACACCTCTGTATTGTTCAAGTTTTCAATTCTTCCCTTCCGGAGTGCCATTTTTAAGTTATAAAAATGACAAACAAGCATACAGTTCACGTTGATGGAAAGTAAATAGTACTGTAGGCTTTACACTTCTACATAAAAACTAACTTAGATGCGTCCCCACTTTTAAGGCAAGCCTTTACGCTGCTGCGTCGGCAATTACTGGTGGTAGAACTCCAGTGACGGAGCTCGCGGGCGTAGGCACCACCGCATTACCTATAAACTTGCCGCTAAATGTTAGTGTTCAGCACTATCGTGTTCCGGTCAGATGGTTATGTACGGCCCTGTAATTTCCGGCACAGAGGCTCAACACCTTAGGCCACAGGAGTGGTAACGCATCTGCATTTTGACCTTGGTCTTTGTGTGGGTGTCTTTAGGCTGCAGTCATCACTTAACATCAATGTGAACTGCAAGCATGTTTGCCACTTCCATAATATAAAAAAAAAATACAATATCATACATTACTACCAAACCAGAACACCGTAATGCTAAACACTTCCATTTAGCTACAGGTACGTTACGCTTCCGAGCTTATTCGACGACTGAATGTTCCCTGATTCCCTCCATCTTTATGGAAGGTGTGACCAATGTAGGTAGGTTACTTGAGGATTATTTGTATGCAAGTGGAAGATAGTATCGTGATCATTTTTTGCTCCTTGAGTATCGAGAAGTTAGTAGTAAGTAATATTTGATCGAATCGATAGCTTTGCATACTCCTCCAGTACCAGATCTCGAAAGGACAAGAAATACCTACGTATAAATAAAACAAAAGTACAAATCGAGGATCTTAAGGTTACTCATTTACATAAATATTTGTCTAATAAACTCTTTATTTCTTACTTTATCCGTCTTAAATATTTTTAATCTCTCCAGACACGAGAAAAATATGACAAATTGAAATTCAATTGTGTCTCGCCACCGGTGGCCTTACGATCCTTGAAGGATTAAGGCGGTAATGTTCACTCTTGGTCGACGACATCCGTAGGGCGGTAACTCCATTAATTCTAATAATCGTTTTACTCTCAGCTGTCCATCTTCCAGTTTCTTCAGTCGAGAGGAAAATGTTCACAAATTTTACAGTAAAAATAAAATAATCTCTAAGAATTTGTGCAGTTCAAGCAATTAGCATTTGGATATTAAAAATGTGATGACGACAGCAAATAGCTTTGGAATAATTTAAAAAATAAGTTCCATTTATAATTTCTGCAGATGGTACATGCTATTAGGATTTTTGCTTTTTTAGAAAGTTTCCCAGTCACATCCTTGGTGTTTGGTAATTTGCCCGGAGATGTAAATCTGCTCACCACCTATTAAAGAAGACACAATATTATATTATCCTATGCAATCGTCGATGTTTATTTGCCGCTACGAAAATACAGACAAAAAAGCAAAGGTAATATGTTTTTTTTTTGTCTATGTTAATGTAAAATGGAAAAGACATTGTTATATTCATTTTTGTTCTTTAATATTAAAATATACGAGTAAAACGGATGACGAATTCAGATTAAAACCAAACATACGTACATTATGTAAAAAATTGTGCTCACATTACACAATTCGTTCTTTTACGACTTAAACACATGACGTTACGTTTCATGAAAAAACGTAATGACCTATCTCAATATTAAACACGAAGCAGTTGGCAATAATACCGGTCGAAACGAGTCATATATTCAAATTTATGCAAAAAGCGCCCGGTTTCAGAGAAATGTACTAGGGTTGTAACGAGTTCTTTAACCGATTCCGAAACATCGAAACTTCCGATTACACACGCCACTATATCCAATAAAGTGAAAACTGTTTTGTCGAATATCAAGATGAACTTTTTATAACTGGAACGAAAATGAACTGGGTGGGGAAAACTTTGCAGCGTGTTTGTCGTCGGTGTGTATTTCTCTGTAGCTTAGAATGTTATTATATTTTATTTGCTTTGCAAACGTGCACCTTGTTTTGCAAAATATGTTTGGTTGACATTTCAAAATTATTGTGACCTTTTTAGAATCATTTTCATATAATATCTGCTCACAGGAAACAGTTCTTCTCATAGGAAATGAGAATAAAATAGATTTTACTTCACTAACCTTTGCAGTACGAGTAGCATCTACATGGGATGCTCTTTTGTATGCCTCTAAACATTTATCACCAGCGTAACAAACACACTAACTAATTATTTCTGTAATTTTTATATATATAAATCAATTGCTGTTCGTTAGTCTCGCTAAAAATCGAGAACGGCTGAACGGAGTTATCTTATCTTGGTCTTGAAATGTTCGTGGAGATCTAGGGAAGGTTTAAAAGGTGAGAAAAATTCAAATAATTGCCGAAAAATTCCTAAAAACAGCCCCTTTTTCCCCATATTCAAAATGAGTTTTATTGCTATTGTATAAAGTTCATATTAAATTACAAATTACAAGCACTTACTGTCTAAGCAATGTAGGTAACGTCAAAGAGTCAACATATCTTTTTGACAGTACTTAGACTATTGACTTACTTAGGTCAGACCGACAATACTTAGGTAATGGAAATACCCACCATTCGTATCAGTTACGTTTTTGTCCCATGTAAGGCGAGGTAATTTCCATCTCCGGGAACGTTACCAAACAACGAGGGTAGCATTAGGAAAATTCAGAAAAATGGAAAATCCTACACTTAGCGTATCAGTAGTGACCTGCTAGATATAATGAAGCAGTTGTATGATTAAATTCAATTGCACACTCGATATCACTTTAAACGATGAAATCACACTCGATATCACTTTAAACTACGAAATCATCACATCCCTTAAACGCAGCATAAATTTACGAATGTTCTCCAGCTAGTGTTGTGTTTACCGGCTGTGTTTGACAAGTACGTTGTAATCGACAAACGAACACTGTTTATCTCGCCAGTTCCAGTTTTGGGGATTGTATGGATGTTTTGTCAAAAGAATTCTCGTTCTTAGCTTGACTCGTGACTATTATTTTAAAAGTGTGAAATATTTAAGAATATTGTTGGAGCATTGGCGTTCTAGAGGCTCACTTGTGCCGTGAGCTTATTTTGCTCTGAACATTTATGAATCACTGGTTTTTTTTTTCACTTTGTCGGCAATGCAATGTTTGGTGCCTGCACCAGTTCAAATACTACGAGTAGATACGTAGTAGTAACTACCATCGAAGATATTTCTGGTGATCCAAAACCATTGAAGAACAAAGAAGATAAGAGTTTATCACTACGCAAATAAGGTACCAATGTGAATTCCGGCACATTTCTTATACGTAACGTTAACTGAATTACTTACTATCATTTCTCACGCTTTCGTCATGATGATAGTCAGGTGTATGTAAAATCCCGGACTGTAAATCTTGTGGTCCTTCGAGTTCGGACCAGTAAAACTAATATACTTAGTTGTAATGTGCAGAGATTATAATTACCTTTACCTTATAAATCAGACACTTATCAGAGACAGTACCCACAGATATTATTCGCAGAGAATTATCCACCCACTTGTATAACACCCAGCGTCCAACAGATCTAATTAATGTTTTTCTGCTGGGACATCCCAGATAACTAGATATTTTACCAAAAACCAACACGTAGGTATATATATTATGTTTGTTATTACTCGTAGTTTATTTGCTGGATAGGTGTTAGATAATTGGATATTTTACCAAAAACCAACACGTATAAATGTTTGCTATTAGTAGCCTGTGAGCTGGATAGGTGTAGGCTTGTATTACAATAATGTGCCTAATGAACTTGTTTTTGTGAATGATTTTTTTTATTTAGATTACGAAGATGGCAATCAAGCATGCAGCTCGCGCGGATGTTATATGACGACTGCAGGCTTTAGACATCCACACAAAACCAGAGATCAAAATACAGACGCGTTGCCATCCCTGAGACCTAAATTTTTATGTCTCTGTGATAGTTATAACGGGGCCATACATTACAAAAGTATTTTCTTAACTTTACTCCTATGTTCCCAAAAATTCAAATTCAAAAATTTATTTAATCACTGAGAAATAATAGAATTTGCTTGTGATAGGTCAAATCACAAATATAAAATTAAAGCGAATAACAACTGATTCGTTGATTAATAATTATGTCAAAGAAAACAAAAATAAAATAAATAATGGTCCTAAAATAGCATTGCCACCAATTGCAGCATGGCGATATTTTCGATAGTACTATCGCGCTATCGACTATTTTTTCGAGGTCACGTTAGTTCACAATACTATCGATAGACTATTACTATTGCAACAACACTAATCTGAATGAGTCTGAGACCTTAGTTGTTTTGTATATGTGATAGTTGGAGTTTTGGCGGGAACCTTGAAAGAGGCGTATGATGCTCTTATTTTATTTCATTTTCTTGGTGTATTTTTAAGTTATATTGAATAAAGTTGGTGGCATTTTGTTTGATATAGGTTTATTACAGTGCCCGTGTATAGTGAAATAGAATAACACGAAAACACGACCTTTCAGGTTACCTCCAAAACTTCATTGTAAATGTTCTGGTAAAGTAGCCATCGCTTTACTCGAATAACTTGATTGTAACTCACTTGACTGACATATACTTGATAACTTTTATACTTGATACTTACATTATACTTGATGACTATATTATACTTACTTACGCTGCTTAAATAAATACGAAATATCGTTTTACCTGGCACTGGCACTATGCGTAATAGCGATGCCATAATAATAAAAAAAAAATATGTGATAGTTATTACTTACATTACCATTTAACCGGAACACGATAGTGCTGAACACTACCATTTGACGGCAGATAGATTAGGTGATGCGGTGGTACTTACGCCCTTGCGCTCCTACACTGAAACTCTACTACCAGTAAAATTGTCTGGTCAAAATTGGTCTCTGTCTCGTCTGTGTGTTCGTCGCGATCAGAATCAGAAATTCATTTATTCATTTAGGTGACAAGCACCGCTTATAAATAAAACATCAAAAACAAACAGAATAAATTAAAGTGAACAACAATTGATATACACGTGAAATTATAAATTAGAAAAAATATAAGTAATGGAGAATATCAATAAAATAAAACTAGATATAATATACTAATGTAAGTAAGTATATGAAGCGCGCATGGCCCAGCGGCTGGTGTAGATCACGAGCGGTCTACTCGGTTAAGCACTATGGGCTCAGTCGGGTAGTGTGATGGGTGACCGCTAGTGGCAAATTAAATGCTCGTTTCCGTGCTTCGGAGGGCACGTTAAGCCGTCGGTCCCGGTTGCTATGGATAGATAGCAGTCGTTAGACCTTCTCGGAGACCTTATCGGAGCGGTTTGTAAACATCCGACAGCGGGATGGCCACTAACCCACTCACCTCCACCAATCCGCATTAGAGCAGCGTGGTGGAGTAATCCAGGCCACCCCCTAAAAAGGGGAGAGACTCGTGCCCAGCAGTAGAACGTATAATGGGTTGCCATTATTATATTATTAAGTAAGTATATCAGTAGAATGTCCCCTTTTACAAACTGACAACAAAGAGTAAAGTTCAAAGCAACTGTTGCAAAGTTTACGCATGCAACTTCAAATCAGTGACGTTTATGTTTTGCCTGGACTGTGCGTGCAATCCGCACGATTCTCTAGTGAGGTTATCGAAGTCCCATGTAATGAAACTTGGATCCATGTAATGATTACTATGATTAGATGATTGAACTCATGTCATATAAGAGTAATTTTTCGCCTGTTTTTAGGGTTCCGTAGTAAACAAGGAACCCTTATAGTTTCGCCATGTCTGTCTGTATGTCTGCCTGTCTGTCCGTCTGCGGTCTAGCGCAAAATCTATTAATACTAGAGAATTGAAATTTGGCAAAAGTATACCTCTTAATCACGCCAAAAAAGTGGTAGAATAAAAACATGATTTTTTTCTTATTTGAGGTACCTTCCCTTCATGTAACGCGCGGATATTTTCGTTTTCTATATAGTGTGGAGTATGGGGGTTAGTTTATTAGGCCCCCATTCCAATAGGCACCCGGCACACCGCGGACACTCCGCCAAAATTCCATACAAACGCTTAATTTGGTTTCTATCCATCAGTGACGTGTATTAACACGCGCACCTGTGTGCGTAACACGTACAAAATACCAACCGTCGCCCATAAGAGAGGAAGGGGTTGTGTATGTATGCAAATCGGGCGGGACGTCGAAGTGTCCATTCTATACGTAGTATTATTACATATTCTCTGCACCCGGCCAGTACGCTTCCGATACGAAAAAAATGTTATTCCACTACGCTCCCGGCCACGACGCAGCCGATTGTAAAACATTTTTTTTTTAAATAAGAATACGAGTACACGTAAAGACAAAAGTGATTTTTTAATTAGTGTGGGATCGTTGGATGGGTATCGTTGGATAGGTCTTTCAAAAATGTTAGGGGTGTGCAAATATGATTTATCGATTTAGTTAACTGTTCGTGACTTATTACGGTTTAAAGTGCCAATTTTCGTTAGAGTCAAGTGTCCCTCTCTCTACCAGCTAAACGGTTGTTGTTAGAAATTCAAGCGTAACGGCTATAGTAGCTATACATAATGAAATTAAAACGAAAACTATCACACTTAAGTTGGCTTTACAAGTTTGCGAGTAAAAGTCGAATGTATTTTATTCGAAAATGTTGAACAACTCCACTAGAAAATATTTTTTTTCTCTTATTCTTTAACTACGGAACCCTACACTGCGCGTGGCCCGAAATGCACTTGGCCGGTTTTTCTTCAATTACTTCATATTTTAATTATAAAACTATTTTAAAAACAATAGTTGCATGAAATAATTTTGGCTGCCTACTTTTCCAATAGTTATTTTTTTGATATTATAGTTTAATCATCGAAAATATTATAAAAGTGTGAAAATTTGACGGGTAATGATAAATTAAATTTTCAAGGTTACCGGTGCATTAAAGTTAAGATTAGATACTAAAGATATTCATAAGCAAACTTGATATTTAAACCATCCAATTTTATTTACCGATTAAGGGTAATGTTTATTGTTCAACAATAAACATCGCCTTATCCTTATGCCTGTCTGAAATTACCGCACTAATATTAATGTGTCAACTTATTTATTTAACACCAAAGCCCCTTTATTACTTACAGATTATCTTGGAACCCCGTATTGTCGAGCTCTATTAACTGGCAACACTCCCCATTGTCTTTAAGGGTGGCTTATCTTTATTTACGAAGGTTGCCGCGGACGTATTAAATTTAGTTGAGTGAATATCTCTTTTGATACAAAATATTACATTTATTTATAATTATTGTATTTATATCAATTGGTTTAAATTTTGAATAATAGTTTTGTATACACCAAAAAAGTGTATTTCTTTCTTTCTTTCTGTATGGACTCGTAGTCAGCGACACTCATGGACAATCAAACGAAAATAACTCTCGGATTTATCTCGCGTATATTAAACAAAAATTATTATTTAAAATCGAACCCGACGTTCGGGCAGGACTTCAGTAGCTCAATTGGAAGAGCGGCTGGACTAGATTCCCAGTAGGCCGCGAGTTCGAGTCTCGTCTGAAGTCAAATTTTTCTTTCCAATTTTCTTTAAAATAAAATATATTTCACAAGCATGTGTTAATGCGAAATAATATAAAACAAATATTATTATTATCATAAAAATGCCGATTATGTTTTTTTTTAATGTAAATCCTAAAATATTTACCAAATACTAGCAATTACATTACCATCTTACTTACCACGACAGAAACGTCGGGTACGATTTTAAACAATCATTTTAATTTAACATATGCGAGATAAATCCGAAAACTAGTTTTATTTCAATGAGTGTAGCTCGCGAACTCCTAAGAACATACTATGAAAATAGCTCTTTAAACGAAGATATAATACTAAAAGAATTTGATTCCAAACATATCGAAACGACTAATATACGCCTGAGATATGAAATTACCTACCGCACTAGTGATAACGTGCGTTAACTTATTTATTCAACATGCGGCTCCTTTATTAGCCACAGATTATCCCGGAGCCCCATATTGTGAGACTCTATTAGCTGGCAACACTCCCTATTGTCTTTCAAGGGAGCGTTATCTTTATTTACATAGGTTCCTCGGAAAATATCATACGTTGGGGATGGATATCGGTGGTTATTTTTGGTTGCTGGATTAGGAGTACATATCACAAAAATGCCAATTGTGTTTGTTGTTCATATTGTTGGTACATACATACGTGCGTATATAAAACAGCCTATCTCTATTGCGGGGCCGTTCTAAGTCCTAAAATGTTTACCATATGCTAGCTATTACATTACCACTAGATTTATACTAGACACATTACATTAAACTAGCCTTTATTTACCGACAGATGCTGTAGATATAAATTAGATACTACGGTGCTGCTTACTCCTTAGATCTCTTCTACTAATAAATTACAATTTATTAAGCAATTGATAATAATAAATCACTGTTATAATGTACCTAAATAAAACAACGGGTTGCACTTCGGGAGTGCCAGTCAGTTGAGCAATAATAATGGTGTAAAGTCAAAAGACCACCATTATTTATTACCCATCACAGAAAGTGCAAGGCGCCGCCAAAAAAGTTTATACTTCAATAATATTTTTGAGTTATTGAATTATTGTATTATATAATAAAAGATATGGTACAGCAGTGTTAAAAATTAAATTTGGTGCCAGCACAAGCGTATGCAAAAATTGGTGTCTATTTTGAAAGTACGCCATTATTCAAAAGTATTACGTGAGCGTATTCATAGTTGCCATACGTTAAATGCTGATTTTAAAATCGCTGCACCGAGTTACAATGCAAATATGAACGGATTTCATTTCCATAATCCTTCATTGTGCACAATTATCATTGGAGATTCTTTACGTAAACTGAAATTATTGAGTTGAACGTTGGTGGGGGTAGATGTGTGAGTTAATTATTGTAGGTTTAACGTTTTTGCATTTTGTGAATTACTATTTTCCATAAATGTTAATTAATGTATCGTACGTTTTCATTTGTATCAAACAAATGGAAACATACGACATGTAAGTTTGTGCAGGGGTGCCCAAGAGCTTGCAATAGCTCGAGCACGACAAATGAAGATTTAGGGAAAACCTTGTACCCTGTTCAATATTAAAAAAATTAAGCTGTCTGTCTTAACACCACGGCAGCTGTACAAAATTTAAAAAAAGCCGTCATTAGGTTATAATGTTTATTTTTCATATCATTTTTCATGATTAGTCTTCACAGCAGATATCTAATTTTTGTTTGCCAAGTGCATTTATTTTACTAATTTTACATTATATTACCTAAATTTTGGTTTTATCTTCTGTTACTTCATTTCTCAGGTCTTTACTGCACTTGGATCTACAGGCAAAACAGTAAAAAAATAGTATTTCAAGCCTACCTCGTTCACCCTAGTGAACACTAAGCTCTTGTGTAAATAAATGTAAAAATCAGCGGCACGTATTCGTAAAATAAAATACTCTACAAATCCAGTACTTGGGCCATATTGGAACCAGATAAAAGCGCTCTAAACCAGTACGGACCGGATCGTAGTAATTTTCACAGCTCCCCCATTTGGACGTCGATTGCGTAAGCTATTGGTTGCTCGGTAACATCGCCAGATGTCGCTAGAACGTAAACAAAGCATTTTATTGGATATTCAACGGGTTGAAACAATTACGGGCATTATTATTGGGGATGAACGGTAGTCTCATGCACTATCTGAGCATTATTAAATTTTACGTCAGCGGTAAATTATTGAATACAATACATTGGGTTAATATTGCACAATGTATACCCCTGTCACATACACTGCACATGAATAGACGCTGATATTTGAGGGGTTAAATATTGTTGGTGTATTTATCCTTATCTTGACTGTGTAGTTTCGAATCAGAATATTGTCCCGGCGCTTCTCGTGGGTGTCATTTAGATAATATACCAAATATAGCCAAGATAGACCAACAGCAGGTACTTTTATAAAATATCATCTTCTACGGGAGGAGTGTCAGCACCGAGATATCTAGGACGCCACACTCCCTGCCTGCCCCGTAAGGGACGTGGCGTGAATATACATATATATACTAGCTGTTGCCCGCGGATTCGCCCGCGTGGATGTCGTTTAAAAAGTAGCCTATGTTCTTTCTCAAAGTTAACTCTATCTCTGTACCAATTTTCATTAAAATCGGTTATGTAGTTTGGACGTGAAAAGGTAACAGACAGACAGACAGAGTTACTTTCGCATTTATAATATTAAAAGGGATATCTACTACGACCGCCCAATTAATCTCTTAAGAGTACCATAGCGAAAGATTCCGACTTACTTCTTAGGAAGTGAGCTATTACCAACAGTGAACTAATGAGTTCAAACATGCCATATTCCATTTCTTGTTCGTACCAGTTGCTTTACGTAATTCCCAGTTTTTGAAAATATGTGAACGTTCTCATGTTCAAAACAATATAAAACTTTTGTTGAACATTTTCTTTTGAATAGTTTTATTTCAATAATTACTTATGGAACAGATACATAAATAACACACAAAACTACCTACAATAACGTTTTCGTAGGTTTTCGCGAGCTTCATACATTGTAGAAATTAAACTTGGCACTAGGGTTGTGTTCTGTCTCAGCTATATAAGACCAGGCTGAACATCGTCGAATTAGTCAGCCCGTGACCACGGTAGCTGGAAAGCGACCGAAACGTCGGGTGTATGAAGAAGTTTGGGAGTGTTGTATTCGCGAGAAAATCCGCAAGTTTAATTTCTACACTACCTACAATGATAAGATTCAAATATGAACGACATCAAACCAACGACATGGTTCGCACTTACTTCTTTCAATATTCCTCAGTTGGATAAGCAAGACTGATTGCAAGGCATTTGTGAATATGGACCGAAAGCATCGACTTAAAGATAAAAATTATACGATCTCATAGAAAAGGTGTCAATCTCGTATCACGTGTTCGCAGCGACTTTACTACGCTATAAAACATGATGCCGTGTGGCTTTTTATTATATTTTTGTCTAGAAAATATTGTACGTACGATTAAGCTCTTGATATTTTTGATGATGAACAAGGTCAACAATGGTTAAACAGGTTGCCTTATGTTTATACCTTTAGTACCTTTTTCAGAAAGTGACAAAACAAAACCCCAGTCTTTGTAGTAGGGGAGGGGAGGAAGGAGGAGGATGGAGGCCAAGAGGGGATTTTTTGGACTTACTCGAGGGCGTCATTAAGATATAGAGGCTACCTTGCACCGTGTTGAGTATCACTACCAATCTCTACCCAATCTGAACTGTCTATATAGGATCCCACAATCAGGGCTACTGTTCACAATTTTCAAAAAATCGCCACTCATACCTGTCTTCTAAATCGTCGGACTTTTGGAAGGGAGATTTGTGTTGGGTATATTTATGAGTCCTTAACTTGTGACATGGATGCCGTGACCTTTTCAAAAGGGTCAAAAATGAAGGTGGAAAAGTACTTAAGCTTGTCAAATATTCAGAGAGGCTCATAAATGAACGCGCGAAGATTCCACCCAAAACCTAGAAGGTTTGGAAGTGAGACAAACTCGTGGCTGTTTTTTTTAAATTATTTTAATAGCTGCCCTAAGGGCGCGGCGCTATATAGACATCTCCGATTTGGTAGAGATACTTAACTGAGTGCAAGGAAATACTCATGTTTTAATCTGACGCGCCCGAGTAAATCCGAAAATCCCCTTTAGTCTCACTACTATTGAAATAGACTCAATACATTAATTGCGGAGATCAACTTAAAAAAAAATGACGATGTAAAAGTGCTCGCCAGGAGCCTAATTAAATGAAATAAACGAATAAACTGAATAAACTTTTACGTGACACGCCACTAGTGTCTCAATGAAACGTTCTATCAAATCGAATGCGTTCGAATGCTCGACTAATCGGCAAACTTTACAAACATTGCTACTGCAGTTGACCAATCATTATTGCTTGTGGTTTCACTCGCCACGAGAAACTGAATGCAACGTTTTATCAATTGCTCGATCTAGTGGCAAACTTTAGAAACATTGCAACTACAGTCAACGCGTGGACTATGTTTATACGTCCTGTCAGATTTAAAATTCCACACTCTTTTATCACTTTTAAAGTAATTGGTCACACCTATTTGGTCTGAATGTAGTTAAATAATAGACAGCAAAAATATTTTTAGGCATTAATAAACTTATAAATTGTTTTGGTCAATGTTTCGGAATACGTCTACCTCGACCGCTACTGCGAACCGCTATTCCAAGTAGGTACGTGACGTGCAAAACGCTCGCCGCACCGCTTGCCGCTTCTGACCAAAGTCGTAACCGGCCGTAAAGCGTCAGTGTGTAAATATGTGTAATAGGTAAAATTGTGTCAGTTAAATGCGAAATCTCCTTAAACTTGTATTTAAAGATTATCAATTTATTGGGCGTGTTCATTTTCAAACGAACCCAATGTTTCAACTAAAAATAATTTAAACACCACTGCCGAAATACTTATTTCTAATATTTTTTCGACTCAACTTCTTCATACATTTCGACAAAGGAGATAAGTTACAAAATTTACGTGGCTGTAAGTTGGCAAAAAATATATATAGTTATACATAGACATACATATAAAATACATATACTTATATAATACGCTATTCAACTAATCCGTACATAAATCCCATTCAAGCTCTCCTACGAAAAGAAACGAAACTAAAATCTGTCAAGTTCGCTAACACGCCATTTACACCGTACACGACACGCCACGAGTGTCTGAATAGAACGTTTTATCGAATGCTCGACTTATCGGCAAACTTTACAAACGTTGCAACTACAGTTGACGCGTCGTAAAATACTTCGATGTTGCGACTTTAAACCGTGAATAAATTGAATGGTGCCTTTAAATTTAGTCATAGCAGAAAAGAAAAGCGATGTAACATACCTAGGTACGTTATATGTGTAATAGGTGATATTAACATTCTTAGATCATTTGAAAAAAAAATGTTTTTAATTTTAATGCTTATGTTTTGATAATACTATATCTCTAGTATTATTATTATTTTTACGTCTATGGTTTCCCATGTTTGCTGTGTCATCATACATCATACCGCCCACCTAACTCTCTAAACTGCGAATGGTTTAGCTGGTAGAGAGCGCTTTTAGCGTTAAGCTCGCCATTTGTACCAATATCATGTTTGTATTGTATTATAAAAAAGAGTTAATAAATAAAAATAAATAAATAAAAAATACTACTAAAGGTAAACTAGGGAACTCAAAAAAACGTCCCTTACAAAATTGCTATGTGTATTGTTATAGACGGTATCAGTGTTATTAGAGCTCCTCACACATAGACATAGATAAACGTTCGAGTAATTCAAAGCAATTTGAAGCGAGCTTTAATTTAACTGCCTCAGTAGCGTAGTGGTAGCAGGCTACTACTACTGCGCTGGGGGTCCTGGGTTCGATTCCCGGGTCGGGGACTATCAGAGATAACGGTTTATAATCCAAAGCATTTACCTCTGCCTACCCCTTCGGGGATTATGGGCGTGAAGTTACGTTTTTTTTTCTTTAATTAGCATTGAAGAAAAGTAATTTAGTACTGAATAACAGTATTTTTTAAACCTGAATATAGCAATTGCCAGATTTAGCTCCCTTTTCATGTTGTTTCATTTACGGTTTTGTAAAAGGTTTCGTTAAGCCATTTCATTTGAATGACTAAATTAAAGTAATAAACAGATAATTTTGGATCACTCTATTGGATAACTGGCAAATTGTGTGAATGTTCGTATAGATGCATGAATCCATTTAAGACAGAAGTACAAGTATTTATTTCTACTTACACCATCAGAGAAAACGTTTAACATCTTAGTTCGAATAAAGAAAAAGTTGTTATAATATCGCAACATATACATTATATCGCATTATATATTATACGCACACCATAAAATGCAACTAAACACTCGAAATTTTTTCAAAATACACTTTTTAAAGTGAATGCCACGGATATTTGAAGTAAGTTACATCCGCACAATCGTGCGGCAAATGCAACGACTTCCATTTGGTGGACAAAAAAACTCACAATGTTTATGAAAATAGAAATTTCTAAAAAGTCATTTCAATTCTTATACATAAACAAAACATTTGTACTCAATATTTTTTTTTACTCTGAGATGGATAATTGAAATCGCGCCAAAGAATACATGCACAGTTTTATATAGTCATCAGCCTGAAAGCATAAAAGCCTGTAAATCCATATATAAAAATTGTATAGACATAGGTCATAAGCTCACCTTAAGCGAACTCTTTTCTTTTTGAGTAAAATAAATGTCTTTAAATTTTTAAACCTTGAAATTTAGCAACAGCATACACAACAATGTATTGAAACCATTTACGAATAGTGCGTATGTAAATAAAAATAATATCTGGAAACAATGAATCCTAAAAATGCATTGAAAAATCTCCAAAACATCAAAATCACTTTTAAAAGTGTATCCCAGGGATATTAGAAATACTCTCGCGTTTCATCGAACAATCGGACGGCAAATGGAACGACATCTATTGGCTGGACAAACGACAACTCGATCGTGCATAGAATGCGGATTTTAAATCGCACAACAATGTTTTAACTGAGAGATATTATTCGTCCCAACGTCCAGCGTCTCGACGACCAGCGTTCCGAGGCCCAGCGTCACGACGCGAGGTAGCGTCATGACGCCAGCGTCACAAAGCCCAGCGTCCCGACGACCAGCGTACCGACGCCCAGCGTTCCGACGCCCAGCGTCCCGACGCCCAGCGTTCTGACGCCCAGCGACCCGACGCCCAGGTCCCGACGCCCAGCGTCGCGACATCGAGCTACTCGACGCTCAGCGTCCCGACGCCCAGCGTCCGGACGCCCAGCGTCCCGACGCCCAGCGTCCCGACGCCCAGCGTCCCGACGCCCAGCATCCCGACGCCCAGCGTCCCGAGGCCCAGCGTCACGACGCGAGCCAGCGTCACGACGCCAGCGTCACAAAGCCCAGCGTCCCGACGACCAGCGTACCGAAGCCCACCGTCCCGATGCCCAGCGTCCCGAAGCCCAGCGTCTCGACGCCCAGCGTCCCAACGCCCAGCGTCACGAGGCCCATCGTCGCGACTCCCAGAATCCCGTCGCCGAGTTTCCCGACGCCCAGCGTCACGACGCCCAGCATCACGACGCCCACCGTCACGACGCCCAGCGTCCCGACGCCCAGCAACCCGACGCCCAGCGTCACGACGCTAAGCGTCCCAAGGCCCAGCGTCACGACGCTAAGCTTCCCGAGGCCCAGCGTCACGAAGCCCAGCGTCACGAAGCCCAGCGTCCCAACACCCAGCGTCCCGACGCCCAGTGTCCCGACGCCCAGCGTCCCGACGACCAGCGTTCCGAGGCCCAGCGTCACGACGCCAGCTAGCATCACGACGCTCAGCGTCACGACGCCCAGCGACCCGACGCCCAGCGTCACGACGCTAAGCGTCCAGAGGCCCAGCGTCACGACGCTAAGCTTCCCGAGGCCCAGCGTCACGAAGCCCAGCGTCCCAACGCCCAGCGTCCCGACGCCCAGTGTCCCGACGCCCAGCGTCCCGACGACCAGCGTTCCGAGGCCCAGCGTCACGACGCGAGCTAGCGTCACGATGCCAGCGTCACGACGCCAGCGTCACAAAGCCCAGCGTCCCGACGACCAGCGTACCGACGCCCAGCGTCCCGACGCCCAGCGTCCCGACGCCCAGCGTCCCGCCGCCCAGCGTCTCGACGGCCAACGTCTCGAAGCATAGCGTCCCGACGCCCAGCGTCACGACGCCCAACGACACGACACCCAGCGTCCCGACGCCCAGCGTCACGACGCGAGCCAGCGTCCCGACGCCCAGCGTCACGACGCCGAGCGTCCGACGCCCAGCGTCCCGACGCCCAGCGTCCCGACGCCCAGCGTCCCGACGCCCAGCGTCCCGACGCCCAGCGTCCCGACGCCCAGCGTCCCGACGCCCAGCGTCCCGACGCCCAGCATCCCGACGCCCAGCGTCCCGACGCCCAGCGTCCCGGCGCCCAGCGTCTCGACGCCCAGCGTCCTGACGCCCAGCGTCCCGACGCCCATCGTTCCGACGCCCAGCGACCCGACGTCCAGGTCCCGACGCCCAGCGTCGCGACATCGAGCTACTCGACGCCCAGCGTCACGACGCTAAGCTTCCCGAGGCCCAGCGTCACGTCGCCAGCGTCACGAAGCTCAGCGTCCCAACGCCCAGCGTCCCGACGCACAGAGTCCCGACGCCCAGCGTCCCGACGACCAGCGTTCCGAGGCCCAGCGTCAGGACGCGAGCTAGCGTCACGACGCCAGCGTCACAAAGCCCAGCGTCCCGATGACCAGCGTACCGACGCCCAGCGTCCCGACGCCCAACGTCTCGAAGCATAGCGTCACGACGCCCAACGTCACGACGCCCAGCGTCCCGACGCCCAACGTCCCGACGCCCAGCGTCCCGACGCCCAGCGTCCCGACGCCCAGCGTCCCGACGCCCAGCGTCCCGACGCCCAGCGTTCCGACGCCCAGCGACCCGACGCCCAGGTCCCGACGCCCAGCGTCGCGACATCGAGCTACTCGACGCCCAGCGTCCCGACGTCTAGCGTCTCGACATCTAACGTCTCGACGTCTTGCGTCGCGACCTCACGACGACGAGTGTTCATAGGCATTGATGGCATTGATGGTGTTAGTCTTATATCGCGTCGAGAGAAGTATTTAATGTAAAGCAGATTGATGAATCGATAATTGTTTTTGTATGATCCAAAATTAACCAAAAGTTATATCCAAACATGCTGCCCAAAGTCACAATGCCACGCGAACGAAGTCGCGGGCACAGCTAGTACAAAATAAAAGTACAAAGCAAGTCCACTGACAAAATTTCACCATTAAAATGCAATAGGAAATCTCCAAAAAAATTCAAAAACTTTAAAAGTAATCCTTCGGACGTTGGAAATGCTTTCGAGTTACATCCAAACAATCGAGCGGCAAATGGAACGACCTCCATTTGCCGGACAAACGACGACTCAATCGTGCACAGAACGCGGGTTTTACATCACACGACAATAAAATACACAAAAGTCACATTTTTTTCTATTGATTCATTAGCTTTTTGTAAAAACTTTGAAAGCTATTATTTGAATGACTAAGTTAAATTTTTGCTTCCAATGCGGAGTTACAATTCATGTACAAAACGTACATGTGTGATATAAATTCCTCAAACAAGCTGCTTACTTACTTATTACTTTTATTTACTAATTCCCGTAAAATATACGTGTATCCCTCACCGGTCGCGTTCGTAATGAAGATGTAAAAAAAGGCTTGGTGTGAATGAGAGTATCGGTGTAAAAATGAAAAAGAACAATGGGATAATACATTATAATGGACTCAAACATATTCGACAAAAATCTAGTGACGCTCAAGTAAAAATCTTATTAATGTGCTAAATAAATTTTGCTCTCTAGACTCACGATGATTAACTGGAGGAGGGCAGTCTTGGCGTTAATTTCCCCACTTATCAATATGTTGTACTAGGTTTTGCCCGCGACCGGATATTTCGTTGCCCCTGCATCCTATACGATTTTTCACCAATATTATGAACAATTCCAATGATGTGGGACTTCGGTAGCTTAGTGGTAAAGCGGCTGGACTGGTTATCCTGAGTGCGCAGGTTCGATTCCTGCCCGAAGTCAAATGTATCTTGCCGTTTTTTCTTTAATTTCTATAGTAGACTCGCATGTGTTTGGCGAGCCTGTTGACATCTTTGGGCACATTACCAAACTTCGAGGTACTGGGATATTTCCAGAAAATGGAAAAATCCCAATAAAACCAGAAAACGCAGGACTTTACACCGTAGTAGTAGTGACCTGCTTCCTCTAGGCTACCGAGGCAGTTTCAGTACAGACCCCACAAACCTGTGTGGTTTTTTTCGAAAAATAAATATTACAATTATTAAGGGAACAGCGACGTCTTAACGATATTTGTATAAACTGCAAAGTCTGTCATATCTGTTGTATAGCCATTAATTAGTTATCAATGGATGTCGTTCACCGACCCTAAATCGGATAAAAATCAAAAAAGGAAAGCAAAATTTGACGCATCAGTGTGAGACTTCGGTAGCTTAGTGGTAAAGCGGCTGGACTGGTTATCCAGAGGTCGCAGGTTCGATTCCTGCCCGAAGTCAAAATTTTCTTTCCGTTTTTTCTTCAATTTCTAATGTTCACTCGCATGTGTTATTGCGAAAAATAAATATTACAATTTTTTTTTTATGTAATAGAAGTGGCAAACAAGCATGCAGTTCACATTGATGTTAAGTGATGACTGCAGCCTATAGACACCCACACAAAGGCCGAGGTCAAAATGCCGATGTGTTACCACTCCTGAGGCTTAAGGTGTTATGCCTCTGTGCCGGAAATTACAAGGCCATACATTACCACCTGACCGGAACACGATAGTGCTGAACACTACCATTTAGCGGCAAGTATATTAAGAAATACAATTCCAATGATCTCTCCATTCTAACAATTTGTCTAATTAACGTTCATGGAAATAAACCAGCACGTACAATCGCCGGCTACAATGGATGCCATCAGAGAAAGGAAGAACCCGTTATTACTGTAGAGCTCGCAGTCTATTTTCATTTCGCTTTATTTTATGTAAATTTTTATCGCGAACAGTCCTCAAGGGAAATCTGTAATAAAGTGTTTTGTATGAGAAGCATGGAAATATTGATTCGTCTCTTTAGAGACCGCTTCGGGTGGATAAACTAACTTTTTAGGTCTATGTATTGAATTATTTACTTGTAAGATAAGCGAGCATGGCTCCGCGGCTGGTGTAGATCGAAAACGATCTACTCGGTTTAGCGATACGGACGCGGTCGGGTGTGTGATGGGTGACCGCTAGTGACAAAATTAAAATGCGCATTTCCGTGCTTCGGAGGGCACGTTAAGCCGTCGGTCCTCCACCAACCCGCATTGGAGCAGCGTGGTGGAGTAAGCCTCCAGGCCTCCCACCAAAAAGGGGAGAGACTCGTGCCCAGCAGTGGGACGTATAATGGGTTGCCATTGTTAAACCTTGTCGGAGGCCTTATGAGCGGTTTGAAAACATCCGACAGCAGGTTGGCCACTAACCCTTATCTGCACCAACCCGCATTGGAGCAGCGTGGTGGAGTAAGCTCCAGGTCTTCTCCCAAGAAGGGGAGAGACTCGTGCCCATAGATAGACGTATCGAGGGTCGCCATTATTATTATTATAACCTTTTGGTAGCACATATTGGCAAGGAGAACGATTTTCACGCCTGCAGGAATATTTAACTTTAGAATGTAACGGCACCACTGCGTTGTCGAATATTGTTTTTCTCCTTGTTAAACGACTTCGAAAAAAGGAGGAGGTTCTCAATTAGTCCGAATCTTTTTTTTTTATGTATGTTCCCCGATAATTTGAAAACGCCTGCACCGATTTTCTCTTGTCTTTTTTCCTTTTTTTCCCTCAAAGAGTCGGATAATATACGTACTGTACCATACTTATCACCACACCATTGGTTGAGTTTTGGTAGAATATATTTTCTGCTTTTTTTATTAGGTATATATTTTTAAAATGAATGTGTAACTTAATGTTCCGTGAATATTTCCAACATCTGTCTGCTACTGTTATTAATATCGAGCAAAAAAATCACGCTTATTGTATGGATGCTCCTAATTATATATTTAGAATTTATAGTTACAGCTGCATCATCTGTGAAAATTTCAACTATCACGGTTCACGATAGTGACGGACAGACGGACAGCAGAGTTTTTGAAATAGAGTCCCGTTTTCACTTCGGAACCCTAAAAATGTTACATGTGATACCTACTGATTTTATATTTGTAATAAAAACAAAGAACATTATATTCAATTACCCAATCCTTCTTCTCCCTTCTAAATTAAATAAAACAATAATCATAAAACCGAGATTCACCGCGTCCATACATTTTCATTATTCACGCTTACGAGTTATTTGACAAAAGCAAATGCAATACACGATTGACCTTCTAACCTCCCCATTTGTCCTCGTGATCCTAACATAAGCAAATGAAAGCTTTTTTTATTAAAATATGAGAATATTTTTAATTAAAATTCTCCACTTATTCCCGCTTTGTAGTGACGTGGACATTGTAAAGATAAATATCGATGCATCTATGAATCGTTTTTTTATAAAAATACTACGGTCCATCGGTACCTCGCTAATCAGTAGAAATACCTACTGTATGAAAGGGTAGATTTTTAAAATTTGCTTCATGTCAACTATGGCTGTTTTTGCATCTCTATTTAATCGTAATGAGTGTGAAATAAGTTAACTAATAAATATCTGAAAATTCGATTTTTCTCTTCAGTTCTTCACTTCAGGTCGATTTCAGAAAATAGATAAAAAAACGTAACTTCACGCCTGTAATCCCCGAAGGGGTAGGCAGAGGTAAAATGCATGCATTCAAGCATACATGCAAACACCCACGATTCGCCGGTTACGTTTTGGCCCATGTAACAGGTGGCGAACCTGTTGCCATCTCCGGGCACATTACCAAACTCCGGGGTACTGGGAAACTTCCAGAAAATGGAAAAATCCCAATAGAAGCAGAGATAAAGGATTTTAAACCGTTATCTCTGATAGTCCCCAACCCGGGAATCGAACCCAGGACCTCCAGCGTAATAGTAGTGGTAGATAAAAAAACTTACTTTGTTTTCTTTATTTGAAAGCTTAAAATGGTGAACATTATGATAAAACACAGACTTTTAATTTTAAGGCAGTAAAGGTAATCTGGTCCAAGGTAAGATTCAAGAAAACATTTTATAAAATCGTGACTGGAGATGATTCTGAATACCCTCACTATGATGTAACTAAATTTTATGTTTGGACGTCTGTTTGGGCCACCTCGCACACCGGGAAGATATTTCAATTCTATTTATTACAAGTTATTATACTATGACCCGAGGAAGGTCGAGGAAGGTGGTTTTGAAGCTAAATTAGTTTAAAGAAGTTTTTTGCAGAATTCTAGAATTACAGAAAACATCGATGTTATAAAAATCGTATAGTTTAATCAAAATTTAAGTTCTTCAACCAATGTTTCACTAACATCGATAATTTTGTTGGCATCCCTATAGCTATAACCCCGCCCTTACCGATTCAACGTTCTCACTCAGGCGGAATATATTTTAAATGAATGGCGCCTCTAATAAGAATTTCATTTGGTAATTTCTGTGAAATTCCTCAGTTGCGGCAAAACAGTGTTCCGGTGTATTCTATTGGCGCGAACTAATTAAAATATAATCAGAAGTTGTAGTACCGCCTGTGATATTGTTGAAAGCACCGCCGCCACTTTGTAAATAAACATCTCTCTCACCGAATTTCATGTAAACAATTCAAATTAGTTACCTATACGTTATAACATGTTACTAAAAGTATCTAAACAAATAGGTGAGTGATTCCTTCTCCTTCAAATTAATTTGGAATGAAAGTTCGACTTATTTTGAGGTCAATGGAGTTATCGACTTTGTCGAGCAAAAAAGAACAAGGCATTCATCATATTTAACATATATTTAAGTCCGCCATATGTATATTTCATGTGCATAAAAGTATAAATAAATAAAATAAATAAATATAACTATTGTAGGTAATTACTATTAAAACTACATCAAAAAGCTTGAAGAGGTTGGTTTTGATGTAGGTATTCGTTGAACATTTAAAAGTATTCTCGAGTAGGTACATTATTTCGTCTTATCAACGGATACAATATGTGTCATTCTACCAACCGATATTATGAGAAAAAAGTTTTGAACACAAAAGCTGTAGATCTTTTTATTACAGGACCTACAACTTTGCAATTCATCTTTTTTCCATCGGACTTATTGGTAATTTTGCCAGAAATTGAGATAAACCGTTTTATACCTTTTTTTACCGTAGCCCTTTTAAGGAGTTCGGTAAAAAAAAAACTAGTAACTACTGTGGTCTGTACTGTTGAACCATATCCATACTATATACATTAAAATGTCTATCAAAACACAACTGAAACAATTGCTTGCTCTGACGTTTCAACCGGGGCGAATCCGAGCTGAATAAATTGTTTGCGAATTGACAGTAACGACTTACGGATAGAAAAAAAAATGGAGTGAGAATTTCGAGCAAAACGGCGCGGTGACTCGTAATGGATTGAAACTATGCACTTGCCAGTTGGTCACCCCGTGATGTGACAAAAACTTTACACCACAGTTTTACTTGTAAACACTAACCCCCATAAACTTAAACGTAGGTAGGTAGGTACTTTAGATATGTTTTAACTACAATATACTTATCTTTGTCAGTTGCATTGCCAAAAGCGTTCATATATGTATATATAATGTTCATTGAAATAAAACTATTTTTACGGATTTATCTCGCGTATAATAAACTAAAATGATTTTTTTAAATCAACCCGACGTTTCGGTCGCTTTTCAGCTTCCGTGGTCCCGGGCAGACTGAGGTGACATTTGTCTGACAGAAGTTTGAAAAAATTATATGTAGCTACCTCCATCGATTTCGTAAACGCCTTGCGTAGCGTTCAGGATTAACACAATAATTACTTATGGTATCTTGAGGTCTTGCAGACTGTTGCGGCTGGGATTTAATCTTGCTAAGTATGGGATCCCATGATGTTACGCGAGATACGCGAGATAAATCCGTAAAAATAGTTTTATTTCAATGAGTGTAGCTCGCGAAAACCTAAGAACATATCATGATAATGTTACTTCGTTATTTGCTAATGAAGTTACAGAACGGTAATTACTAGTGGATTCTGGCTTTGCGTTATTGTGGAGTTCACCTAGAATCTAATCACTACTAATTGGATAAATGAGGTCCATTTCAACTGAAGTTAAACCTTTAGTGTGAACTACAAGTGTAAAGATTTTTGCTGTTCACCAACTTTGATTCAAAATATGTCTGTCACCACAGTTAGGTAAATCTATATATGGTTTTCGTTAATTTTGTTCATGCTACGTACAACACTGCTCGAAATTGTCGTCCATATCTGCCTAATAAGGGGTAAAAGAAGATTGTGTTGACACCTGGCCTGACATAAGAGAAGAGATTGTCCTCGGAGGTTGGACAAAAGGAATTCCATCAAATGGAAATACGTACGTCGAAATACGTCAGATATAGTTCATATGGGAGCCAAAAGGATCCCTTTTTATGAAGCATGGTGGATTAATATTCCAACAGCCGATCAACCGCAACAACTGAGCAAGGAGAACCCCATACCTACATCTAAAGCTCACCAGTAACATCTTACGACAGTCAAAAGATACTACAGTCCCATTTTTATAGGTGGTAAGCACCACATACCAATTTAAACAAGCATCAGGATTCAGTAGCTAATGCTTGGATAAATCTAGTACCTAGCGGTATTGATTAAATAAAATACACCATGGACCTAAAATATTGAACATTCCCACTTAAAAATCTTTACTTAATTGCCACCTTGCTAAGTATGTGAATGACAAATGACAAAAACACGGCACACATTTTTATCCTAGCTTCGTTTATGCTTCACTTTAAATTTAACAGTAAAAAAGCTCGGGTCTGACATAAAGATAATAAAATATGTCAGAATATCGCCCACCTCAACTGATACGTTTATTTCCCACGAGATAGTACCCGCATGTAATTTACATAAAGTACCTAATGCTGTATTGTCCATAACATAAAACCAAGGATTTTACGACCGAAAACTCTGGTTCTTGGAAAAAAAATCATCTTTCGCATCGTGTGAAAAATGATGGTAGAGATGAGTAAAACAACTTATTTTATGTGTTTGTAGTAGACTTCTGTTTATGAGACGAGTGCAAAACTATGCAGAGTACGGACTGCCGGTGACAGTTTGCTATAAAAGATAGGAATATGAAAAGACCCTTTTTATAAACCAGGCAACCTAACAAACTGATTTACTGAGTATGTGAAAACATTGTTCACGTGCATATCTTTCAATTGGTACGATTGATTGAAATAGATAATATCAAAATATTCGATATTAGTAGGCATAAGTAGCCAATCATTTATTATAGTATCCGTTCGTAGTATATTATACTAACGAATACAAGGCGCGCGCGGCGTGTGCTACAAAAACGAAAATTGTTGTATAAGTTAAATCGAACATCGATTTCACGAATGGATACAAATACACATATTACACATCAATATACAATATATTCGCATAATAACCTTTCAAAGAGAGGCACATGTAGACCAATAGCAATAGTATAGACTCACAGAGACTAGGTACACGCGATTCTAAAATCCCCGAAACTCGAAGAGTTGAGTAAATAGAACCCTAAAATAATCTAGCAAATAGTGTTATTGAACTCGTTTAAGAACGTAAAATGCGTGTTATTAAGACGATGAAATCGGCCCTTAGGCCTCAGGAGTGGCAACGCTTTTGCATTAATCCTTCGGTTTTGCTAGATGTCTTGAAGCTGCAATATACGAGTACTAACGATTCATGTGAACTGCATGATTGTTTGCCAGTTTGCCACCATCATAACATAAAAAATTGGCAACAAACGTGATACATTTTATATCATTTTTAATCCTCCCACCTCTTAGATTCTGTGCCGCATTCTGTCGTTTCAGATAACCGCGTATTTCGGCCAGTGCTCGTCGTATGTCATAAAATAGGAGGTGGCTCGTGACTGGAAACTATTACTCGGTTTGCCTTGTGTGGATTTTGCTGTTGCTTTGTAATTTAGGAGTGGATTCGACATTAATTCCTCGCTGCATCCTGTTTCGCCAATTGTGCCGTTGTATGATGATGCCTACGTATATAGAAATGAACAAATTAATACGAAAATACAACGATGTCAGATGACGATTTGAACGAGCTCACTAGTTTACGAATTATTATCGTTCTTTTCATGATAAGAGTACTAACACTAACCTATTAGAGAAAACTGGTCTATCTTTTGTGGGTAGTAGGTACTTATGAGGAACCTAGGCTATAGTTATGACTACAGCCTAGGTTAAATGAAATAGTAAAAAAGCAGTTTAAATTGAAAGTATGTTATAACATACTTTCAATTTAAACTGCTTGCTTTTTTACTATTTCCATTCAGTAAATAAATAAAAGTTTTAATGTTCGATCCTTCCTCGTTTTCCCCGAATACATTGTTTCAGAAAATTACACAGGTACCTATTATTATGAAAACATGAAATTATATATGGGTTGCTTTTCATTAAGAGAAGTATGCTATATTATATTGAGATTTTATGACTTCGACTGGTGTAATCTTGTAATCCATGTTTTATGGTACATTTTATCTTAGAGGATTTTATGTATCACGTTTGGGGGATTGCTCAATATACATTGTTATGCCTAAACATCGTAGCCCAGTGGATTGAGTTGATTTTTTCAAAATGATGGAAGTAACTCACTCATCCATCAGTTGACATCTTCTGGTACATTACGAAAATCCGAGGGTGGCACTAGGAAACTTCCATAAAATGGAAAAATCCATGATGTAAGTAACCCACTCAACCATCAGATCCGGAGACCCTACCCAGGTGTCCTGACTCGTAGCTACACCAGATTTTTCAGCGTAGGAGTGGTGGCCTGCTACCACTAGGTACCTACACTACTGAGGCTGATACATCGGTCTTAATCTCAATTTATAAAGCTTACGCGCTCTTTATAATTTGTGTTGAGAAATAAAATTTTTTTTCAATAGCATTCACATCTATGCAGTAAGTACAAGTTTCTACCCGCTGCCAAATTTCACCAAAATTACAACGCTTTGTTCAGAATTGCCTGTTTCCAATGACCATTACATGTATTCCGTAACAATGCACGTTCGTCGGTTAGGTACCATTGTCTGAATTGGCGTATTCAAATACCATTCCTATGGTTAAAATGGTTGTGCCAGTTTTTTCTGCACTTGCGAGTTTGGTCATTAAATTAATCTATATATATATATATATATATATAAATCAATTGCTGTTCGTTAGTCTCGCTTAAACTCGACTTGGATAATTTTGGTATTGAATGATTTTTGGAAGTCCAGGGAAGGTTTTAAAGGTAAGAAAATATGAAGAAATTGAACGGAAATAGTGAAAACCACAATTTCATTTTCCCATACAAATAGTCCGTATATATCAAACCTTTGACACATTATTTCACTGTGAGGCAATACGAAGTTTGCCGGGACAGCTAGTAGATCTATAAAATACACACATATATTTTACTTAAAGGTTCGACATTTTGCATTAATATACCCAAGCATAGCCGTCAAAAGGCGTCTTTACCTTACTAAAGTTTGACCCGCGGATGGCGCTGGACAATACTTCACGGCGTAATATATTATGTAATCAAATCATCAGAGGAACGAAGGCGCGCGTATCAGCTAGTCTTTTATATACTTACTCAGAACTAAACAAGTTATTTTTAATACACGGAATACAATTATTGTTAAATTAAATGCAACCTTTTCAACAACATAAAGTTGTAAGATATATTAAGAGTACGTTGTACGCATAATTCATGTATTGATTCAATAACAACAAGTTGTTTTGTAAAACACTGAAGCGTCAGTTTTGCATAATTATGGTACAGATACAATTGTTGTCAAAAACAACAAAACACCAAATTTTCTTATTTGAAAAACATTAAGGTAAAAAAAACATAAAAATGAACCTACTAATTAACCGATGCGTCGCATATACGACCCCCGAAAGCTTAATTTTTTGCTCAGTGTTCCTTAAAAAACTGCCTAAGTGCGAATCGGACTCGCGCACGAAGGGTTCCGTAGCATTCTCTATAAAAACGGCAAAAAGATCACGCTTGATGTATCCGGTGTGACGATATATGATGGATGTCGTTAATAGTAACAAAATCCTACGTACGAAGCCGCGAATAAATGTTAGTTGAATCTAAAAATATTTAATTCATATTTCTTACATATTTTGACTAAAGCACAGACATAAAAAGAAGACAAAAATTATTTTAATTTTAGTTTTTTAGTAATCTTAATATATATAAATCTCGTGTCACAATGTTTGTCCTCAATGGACTCCTAAACCACTTAACCGATTATAATAAAATTCGCACACCATGTGCAGTTCGATCCAACTTGAGAGATAGGATAGCTTACATTACGCTATGACTAATAGGAGCAGAGCAGCGCGGGCGAAGCCGGGGCGGGCCGCTAGTGATATTATATATTTTTGTATTATATTACCATTTGGCGGCAGATAGAATAGGTAATGCGGTGGTACCTAGGAGCTACTGCGCTGGAACTCTGCCATCAGTGAAGGCATTTTTCATAAATAGTGTGGAACCCTAAAAGTTATCGTATGCATAAAACGTCCGTCCCTTTACACGCTTAGAATAAATAATATAAATTATTGCTAATTAACATAAGGTTAAAAGAGATTTATGAATGGGATTGAACCAAGTGTCATTTTTTGCATGTACCTTAGATCACCGGCTGCATACATGACAGCCATTTACACCTTTTTCATACTTACAATTGCTTTGTACTTGAGATGACTAATTGACTACCTACAGAAGTAGTAAAGTACAATACAAACGTGTGCCGAAGATTCTATACAATTTAGCATTTTTTATGATTACTTTTCGGTTTACCTGCAGTAAGGTATAACGAATAAAATGCTTATAGGCGTTTCGGTCCGCGGGACGAAACACGAGCGGACCGAAACGCCCCAAGACCCATCGATACATATAAATAAACAAGTATACTATGTTCATTTTTTTTTATAAAAGGGACTTATTTATGTATTGATGATGGCAAATAAGCATACAGTTCATATTGATGTTAAGTGATGACTGTAGCGTATGGGCTGGTATTTGTGTGGGTGTCTAACTGTCTATACACCCACACAAAAACCAGAGTCAAAGTGCAGATGCGTTTCCACCCCTGACACCTTAGTTATTATGTGCATTATCATTAAACCGGAACACGATAGCGCTGAAAACTAACATTTGGTGGCAGATAGATTTGGTAATGGCTACACCTTCGAGCTCCTACACTATTATTATGATTATTAACTCTACCACCAGTAAGGGACTCTACCACCAGTAAAATTATGAAGATATAGAGCAGATGAAGATGAAGTATGAATCAAATGAAATTTACAATTTCTGTGACGTCAAGATGACGATTCATACCACATACTTTGGTACTGCCTCAGTGGCGTAGTGGTAGCAGGCCACTACTTTTGCGCTGGAGGTCCTGGGTTCGATTCCGGGTCGGAGGCTATCAGAGATAACGGTTTGAAATCCTTTATCTCTGGTTCTATTGAGATTTTTTCATTTTCTGGAAGTTTCTCAGTACCTCGTTGTTCGGTAATGTGCCCGGAGATGGCAACAGGTTCGCCACCTGTTACATGGGCCAAAAACGTAACCGGCGAGTCGTGGGTGCTTGCATGTATGCTTGAATGCATGCATTTACCTCTGCCTACCCCTTCGGGGACTACAGGCGTGAAGTTACGTTACTTTTAAAAAAAAACTTTACTTCACACGTTATTATAGATGGTTTAAGCAGACTTTAGCGTACGGTATAGCGTAATCTACGCATTCGAGTTTCTACAACACCACCAGTAAAAAAAATACAAGTGTAGAATTATTATGTCACTTATCTTTGTATTGTGATTGTTGAAGACACCTACATTGTAATTAAAAAGTATGATTTATAAATGCACAACTATTATAAGTCATTTTGCCACTTTGTTTATCTTATCTGAAAATAATTTACGTAAATACTAAATGACTCACAGACAAATGAAACACTAAATAAGAATGTCTAGAATAATTAGGTAGTAATTACAGACTCAATGTAAGTTTAAGTTAAGTTACATTAAGTTTTAACTGCCTCAGTAACCACTGCCTCAGTAACACAGGTAGCAGGCCACTACTACGCTGGGGTCCTGGGTTCGATTCCCGGGTTAGATGTCTATCAGAGATAGCGGTGTAAAATCCTTTATGGAGATAACCTACTGGGAAACTTGCAGAAAATGGAAAAATCTCAACAGAACCGAGCTAATAGAGCTCATAGTAAAAATTGATTAATTTCTCACTGGTAAAATGTATTATTTTTTTGAATGGAATGACACCAGTCGCCAATATTTGATGTCAATTGCAACGTTTTCATCTAACAATCGGCTGTTAGTAGAAAAAAATGCAAAATAAAGTACAAAATAGTGCGTAAAACCCATTATAAAACTTAATTACCTACTATATCCTTCGTCCTTACCTAAATTAAGAATTATTTTATTTATTTCAATATCTAGTTAATTTACATTTTTTTTATTATGACATTTAGGTATCTAGTTGATTTTATGTACATTTTTTTTCATTACATACAAGCGCTGCGGCAGGTAAAACAGAAGACCGAAGAATATAACCAGCTCCTATACCTAGCGTTCCTGGACTATGAAAAGGCCTTTGATTCAGTTGGAATTTGGGCTACATAGCCCAAATTCACAGTCAGTCCAGAGGTGCCAAGTCGACTACCGATACATCGAGGTGCTGATGAGCTTGTACGAAAATGCCACTATGTCAGATCGTCTCGTGATCTTCAGGATCAAAACTCGAAACCTATCCAATTGCAGCGAGGTTTGAGACAGAGAGATGGTATACCTCCGAAACTGTTCACTGCTGCATTGGAAGATGTCTTCAAGCTTCTGGACTGGAATGGACTCGGCATCAGCATTAACGGCGAGTACATCTCCCACCTTAGATTTGTGGATGATATTGTAGTCATGACTGGTAGAAGTTGGCACAATGCGCAATGGCCTCAGTAGGGCCTCCCAACGAGTGGACCTTAAAATGAACATGGACAAGACGAAGATCATGTTAAATGTCGGTACAACTTCGTAAAAGCGGTCAATCGGCGAATCCAGTTCGGTTGCGCAGCGTTCGGGAAGCTGCGATACGTCTTCTCGTCCGACTTTCCTACCGCAGTGTCTCAAGAAAAAGGTCTTTGACCAGTGTGTGATGGTATATGGAACAGAAAGGTGGTCGCTCACTATGGGACTCAAAAGAAGGCTCAAGGTCATGCAGAGAGCATTGGAGAGAGCTATGCTTGGAGTTTCTTTGCGAGATTGAATTAGAAATGAGGAGATCCGCATGAGAACCAAAGTTACAGACATACCGAATAGCGAGACTATTACTACTAGACTTCGAGCTTCGTGGGCAGGGCACATAGCTCGAAAATCTGACGGTCGTTGGGGCAGAAGAGTTTGCGAGTGGCGACCACTTACCGAAAGGCGAAGTGTAAGCAGGCCTCCCACAAGATGAACAGACGACCTGGTGAAAGACGCGGGCAATCGCTGGATGAGGGTGGCCCAGGTCTGTTCATTGTGACAACCTTTGAGGGAGGCCTTTGTCCTACTGTGGACGTGTTTCGGCTGAAATGATGATGATGAAAAGACCAACCATAAGCCAGTGCAGATAGCTTTGAAATTGATAAAGAATTATAGAAAATAGTAACAGTATGATATCCATTGATCAAGGAACAGAAAGTAATAAAAATAAAAGGAAACATACATTTCGATTTGCGGTTTTTAGGTTAGGAAGTGCGAGGATATCGGCTTTTTAGGTTTGAAATTAGTTTATCACGACTCTGCAAAAAATCCAACTACAGGACATTTGTAACATAAAAGCGAACATTTTCGCCAAGTTTCATAAAAACCCGATTTGTTTTGTATGAGAGAAAAATGAAACACCAAAATATCGGTTATTTGGCTTTTTCGCAATTATTCTTAAGTTATTATTATGTGAAAGTGTGTGAAGATAAAAGTTGAAGTCCTTTTTATGGCCTTGAACTTTGCCATTCAAGGTTTTATAGTAGGACATGTAGTTTTTCCTGAAATCCTTTTAAACCTAAAAAGCCCACATGCTCCTGCTTCCCGACCTCAAATCACCCGTAATTTATTTTTCCTGTTATTTTTATTTTATGTTCGTCTTCCTGTAACTATTATTCTAAAAAATATCTGTACCTACTGACTAACCATACATTATTACTTGCTAGAATTGAAGGAATTTGGATTTCTATGCGAACGAACTATTAACAGAACTGAGTCGAGTACCTACTAATACCTACCTAGGCACGGCAAGCGGGAAGGTAGGGCGCACGTCGTGTTGTGATTTATAGAAACTTGTACAGCAGCGATTGGATGACAATTAGGAGCAGTTAAATTTACCTACTACTTAATTTTATTTTTTGGGAAATGTATTTTTTGTACATATCACGTACGCCGCGCCCCCCTCCTGACATGTCTCTACGCCTCCCCAGGGGGGCGTGCCCCCCATGTTGGGAAGTCCTGATCTAGACGATATTTTTATAATCATTTTAACATCAATAGTTTGGTTATGTTTTGTTAAGTTATTCAAGAAACATCTAAGTTAGCCCATTAATATAATACCTATAATCGATTCAAGGAAAACGCATAAGGACTATAGGAAACTTGAGCGTGAATTTATATTCTTTTAAGTTCCTTTATACCTACTCTACTCCTCAAACCTTAAAACCGTGACATTGGTTTTGAAATCAAGATCACAATGAAAATGTCGTAAACATTTCACACAATGTAGTAATTTGAACGATAACAATCATTAGAACTGTAATGAAATGCCGCAAAGTGCCGCATACCATACCTTCCGAAACGACTAAACTAGGGTCAGTTCAACCGCGCGCGTGTGCCGCACACCATACCTTCCGAAACGACTAAACTAGGGTCAGTTCAACCGCGCGCGTTCCGTGAATCGTGCGTACGCGCATGCGGTAACGTTATCAATATCGCATTTTATATATACGAGTGTGTTAAAAATATGTAAAATTATTTCACGATCGTAAAAAATATATAGTGTGATTAAAAAAAGAAGGGTTGTTTTTGTGTTATATTACAATGTCTAATGTACCGTTAGTAAGGCGTGCGATAGCTGGGGCAGCTCTGGCACATAGCTCGACGTCAACATCACCCGATCCGGGATATGTCGCCCCCGCACAAGAAGATCAATGGACCCCCGCTGCCCTGGAACGGGCCGGGTCGACCTTGAAGGCATTAAATCGTATGGCTAAGCGACCACCCGTCCATATTCTATTCGAAGACATCGGGTTCACCATTAATTCAAGAAAGGGTGAGTTTGTCTATTAGGAAGATGCATGCTATTTTTGTAATTACAAATTATAATTTTCGATATTCTGAATAAATCGTTCAAGTAACATTTTACTAAAATTGTATTTTGTCCACGAAGCCAAGGTTCGCTAATTGTATTCGTAATTTTACACAAATCAAATGATTTTACAATTAAAATGCGGTCATCGATCATTTTGCACTGTCACAAACATCGTTGGTGAACATTGTTTAGATTTGAATAAAATGAATGTTAAGTATAAAACTAATATGCAGATATTCCTAAGTTATTTTCTGGAATTTCTACTTGTTGGATTGACAACCTTGATTGTATTTCAAATTGAAATATTTTTAATTATTCGACAGGGGAGGGATATACGGCTAACAATTTTCGTGGTGGATATTTTTAAATGGTCTTCGCACATCTCATTGGGCTACTCCTTGAAATTTGCTAGGAGTTTTTTTTTTTAATGTCATTGATAATAATATGTATTAAAACAAAAATTAAACGTTCATTTTACCCTATATGAAACTAGTTTAAAAAATTAACATATTCATATTTAGTACTTTTATTTGGAGCCGCATTAAGTAACATGTAACATAAGAATCTCTTCATCTACAATTTTTTTGCATTGTTCACAACATTAAATTATCGATTGGTTTGGAAGAGGACCACCATCAATAAAAAGGTAATATTTCCGGTCTTTTTTCGGTTTTTCGGAAAAACATTAAACAATAGAGATTAATACGAACCTTTTCGTAATCGTATTGTATTATTATAAATGGGAAAGTTTTTTTGTTTGTTTGTTACTCCTGCACGCAAAAACTGCTTAACCCATTTTCATGAAATTTGGCACACGCATAGAGGGTAACTTGGATTAACACATAGGATAGGGAGCTTTTATCCCGAAAAATTGTTCCTGTTCGATACCATGGGATGATTTGATGAGTTACCACAGGTTACGCGACCTACACGCGGCCGGAGCCGCAGGCAACAGCTAGTTGTTAATAAATCGATAAAACATGTGCATTAGGTTTACGAGATATCGGTATGTGTTCATTGACACTTTATTGAATTTTACTGATTTGGCAAATCATATTGCCACCTCCTTCACATAAAAATACTCTTAAGCAGCAGCTGAACCATATAGGGTCCAAGACAATAAGATGTTGTGATTCTGAGGATCTTTGGTTTAAACACTTAAAACTTAAAGAAATAATGCCCAAATCAATTTAAGCAATATTTCTTTAAGTTTTAAAAGTTTAAACCAAAGATTTGTGGCATGACACTCCTCACTTTAATAATTAGTTCGCTCAATAAACAGTCTAAACGTCAGTCTAACATTCTTCCTAATGTACTTTTGTTTACTTGTTGAAGAAGCCAGATGTCAGTTAATTAGTGTAGGTACTTATCGACATTAATTTGAACATAGGTATTTGAAAAGGAAACAAAGCAAAGTTTTGGTTAATCGTTTTTTTTTTTTCTATTGTCACAAAAATGGTTAATATCACCAGTTTAAAAAAAATCATATGATCATGTTGATCATGATCATCATGGAGAGATCATCTCCAATAATTTAACGTAACTTCACGCCTGTAATCCCCGAAGGGGTAGGCAGAGGTAAATGCATGCATTCAATCATACATGCAAACACCCACGACTCGCCGGTTACGTTTTGGCCCATGTAACAGGTGGCGAACCTGTTGCCATCTCCGGGCACATTACCAAACTCCGGGGTACTGGGAAACTTCCAGAAAATGGAAAAATCCCAATAGAAGCAGAGATAAAGGATTTTAAACCGTTATCTCTGATAGTCCCCGACCCGGGAATCGAACCCAGGACCTCCAGCGTAATAGTAGTGGCCTGCTACCACTACGCTACTGAGGCAGTTATATAAATATATCCAATAATTTAGTTCCATTGAGACTATCCTTCTGTTATTTCTTTATCACGTAGGTACCTATCTACTTATATGATTTTTTTACTGGTGTTGTGTTATAATTAAAGGTTCAACTACTTTACATTTTGGATGAGTCATTTAATTATTAATATGTTATTAGAATACTTGTTTAGTTGAATGAAGCACACGTAGATATTTTTTTTTTGCATGAAATAATAATAACATTGATGATGTAATTATAATTATAAATTCAATTAATTTAAATATTTTTTAATTACTATGGCAGATTGTACCAGAAATTAAATATGATAGACATTACAGTCACTATTATTAAATAAAAAAAAAATACGCTTACACTCACAGCCCCACAGTAGGTATAAACCGGTGTCGTGGGTGCCGTTGTACACATACCTACAACACATTCACAAACACCCAGACCCGAAACAAATACCTGTAGGCCATACAAATAATTGTCCCGGTGCGGGGATCGAACCCGCGACCCTTCGAATCAAACGGTCATCTCACACCGCTGGACTAACCGGGTCGTCAAAATTTTTATTATTAGATATCATCAAGTTTTTAATTTTATTTATTCGGTATTTAACGGACGGATTTTGGTATTTAGTACAATTATTATTATTAGTATTATTTATAAAGTGAACCCATAATATATTTTGCCACGATTTGAGCAGTCAAGTAGATTCATAAATTTATACATACTACCTAAGTAATATTATAAATGCGAAGGTATGTCTGTCTGTACGTCTGTGTTGCTTTCACGGCTAAATCACAGAACCGAGTTAGATGAAATTCGGAACAAAAATTAATCGAAATAATAACCCAAAAAAGTGTTGAATATGCAATGAAAGTTTGTATGTATGGGAGTTAACTACCTATATCTACGATTTTGGTAGGTGTATATGTATGTTTAATTTTGTGATAACGATGCCGTAAGCCTGTATGGATACATATTTTAGTAAATTTTTTTCTAACACTGGGCAGTGTCAATACAATCTAATGAATTATTTAGTAAGTACCTAGTGACACTATGTTTATAACATGTCTCATAATTTGAGATAAAGGAGATGTTGCAAAAATGTATGGAACTCCGGCCATGTATTGTACACAATATCATTAAACAGGCAATATAAATATAAAAGCGTTTTTTACTGCATATTTTCACTTGTTTAGCTTTGTTTGCAGTTACAAAACATTATTTGCAGTTAGAATTGCAACTCAAAACCAAAATGGCGAATATGGCGGGCGATGTCATTTTGACATTTGCATTTTTTAAATTATTTTTTGATTTAGTACTTGAAGAAAAAAATTAATATTTTCTAAATACTATCGAAATCGATTGATCCCAAGCGTCGGCTGTATCGCCGCCATGTTGAACATAGTTGAAAATGATAAAATCGTTTGAATTAAATGTGGTTGTAACTCTAAAATATATTCTTGAATAAATTAATTGTATTTTTTTCGGATTCTTCTTTAATTTATCAATTTTTTGAGGACGTGTACGAACTAGAGCCGAGCTCGCAACATCTCCTTTCTCAAAAATTAAAACTTGCTATAAAAAGTTCAAGCCACTTATTTAACACTAGTAGCTCGCCCCGACTTCGCGCGGGTGCAATAAATGTAATATAGCCTATCGACCAAATACTCGAACGTCACTTAAATCTAAGTGGGACTTAAAAGTCTTTATAAAACACGTTCAAACGATAGAGGTAGCGCACATTTGAGGGTTGCTTAAATTGAGTGACGTTTGAGTATTCGGCCATATATGTCACTCAGTGAAGATGTTTGAAAACGGTCCTGTAGTTTTTGTGTAAAAACGTTACAAATATACATACAAAAACACAAATGTTTCCTCCTTATAATATCAGTTTAGATTATTTATGTCACTTATATTTTATGATTTGATTACATCGTGAGAAGATCAAAGTAACAATGAAATTGAAATACAAAGTAACGTATGATGACGCCATATTTTTATGGCATACAATACATACCACAAAATTGTTCGATTCTATAATAACAGCTTTATGTCTTATGGTTAGATATGCAGAATGGCTTCTGGCATCTGTCGATTAATCCTTCAGGCCTCCAATATGACAATAGATTTCTTATTGTCTTGGACCCTATAGGGTCCAGCTGTTGCTTGAAGGATTGTATTTTTATGTGAAGGAGTTGGAAAGGAAGTATACAGCTTACTTGAATATGAAGTAACAACTGCAGCCTATAGACATCTTTACCAAAACCAGGGCTAAGACATGCAGATGCATTGTCAGTTGTCACCTTCTCCTCTATGATTATCAATTTTTAACCGACTTCGAAAAAAAGAGGAGGTTCTCAATTCGTCCGAATCTTTTTTTTTTCATCCATTTCATAACTGAAGACACCAGGTGGTGTATTCTGTAAATCGGTTGCTATCAATTTGAATTGCACTTCGCAGTACATTGCGGTTTACCATAAACGATCGTAATTATTATGTAATGCCAAAACAATAATGTACTTATTGCAAAGTGGCTATTGAATTTACGTCAACCGAGACAGACAATACGCCTTCAGGGCAATTAGGTAAGACGTTTCGGATTAATTTAAAAAAAAGGGGGAATTAAGTATACCGAAATACCAGGGAAATAACAGCACTGGGCAAAAAGCTGCCACATGCATGTAAGCGTAATATTTAATATTAAAAAGAAATGAATTCAAAGGTTGTGTAGTACAGTTCCCTCATCTAGCAACTTTTAATTTTCGTGTATTTACTTATCTGGTGTACAAAAAAAAAACAGTACAAAAAAAATGTTGTCATAGTACCTACATTCAAATAAATTTAAACGTACCCAAGATCATTTTTTTTATGTATATTGTAAAAGTGTTAATTGAACAAGCGTGCAGAATAGCCTTACCCCCTTAGTCATAAACGTATTTTAGCTAAAGTGTTGCTAATCTCTCCTTTGTCTTTTTCTATCCTGCACATTTGACGATGCAACTGATAAAGACAAAGCATTCTATAGCTGAAACGTATCTAATGTACATTTATGAATAAGGGGGTTAATATCTAACTCAAAGCCAAAACTTTTAAGGGTATTACATAGGAGGTACGTCTTTTTTGAAGTCCATTAAAAATGGATTGAATTTTCATTTTATAGGACTTAAATATGTTTTCAACTTTTCTAAAACTGTTTCCAACTTTTCTGCAAGCTTTTTATTTGACTTGCGTCGATATGGGTCCGATTTTCGGTTATCAGTATCTGCCTTTTAGCAGCGGATCACATCAGGCAGAAATTTTAGTCGAACAACTTTTTTATCTCTTTTCTTTCAATTCTAATGAAATAGTTTCAGATAATCTTTTATTTTTAATTAATCAATTCAATTATTCAACATGTTGATTTCTTTACATTCCTTACATATAACTCGTGTATAGGACGGACGTAATGTTACTAGGAATTCTCTTACAGACATGCCTACAATTGCGTATAAATTGACGAATTCAATTTGAAAAGAATTAATTTATGGAGTAGGTAATTTATTAAATAAGTAATTTACGGTGACTTTTATGGAGAAAGGCTTACAATTGAATGTGGATAAAACTAAAGTATTAGTATTTGAAAGAGATGAACAGAGAACAAATGCAAGGGTAGTAGTAGATGATGCAGTGTTAGAACAGGTTGATGAAATTGTATATCTTGGATGTGCTTTTAGCAAGGATGGTAGGTACACCACTGACATAGAAAGAAGAGTGCTTGCTGGGAATTGCGTGAATGGAGCGTTGGGTAAGCTGCTAGAATCTAAACATCTCAGCCAGCGGGCTCGACTAGCCGTACATAATGCTGTACTTACTCCAACGCTTTTATATGGAAGCGAGAGCTGGGTATGCAGGAAAGAGCATGAAAGTAAGTTGAACGCGGTCGAGATGAGATCTTTGCGCAAGATCTGCGGTGTATCACTCACCGATCGCGTTCGTAATGAAGATGTAAGAAAGAGACTTTGTGTGAATGATAGTATCGGTGTAAAAATGAAAAAAGGCATGCTCCGATGGTTCGGGCATATAGAATGCAAAAAGAATGTCGAATGAGCGAATAACTAAACAGATATACAATGCGAATGTGGATGGTTGCAGAGGCCCAGGAAGACCAAGGCTGACCTACCATGACCAAATAGGTCGAGTTCTGTCTGATGGTGGTGTCAAAAGTCTTAGGAATCGGCGTGCATGTATGAAGAGAATGATGAAGGTAGACGAGGCACGAGAGGTTTGTCAGAACCGGGATGTCTGGCGCTCTACACTCTCTGCCTACCCCGTTAGGGACCTGGCGTGAAGATACATACATACATACTTTTAAAAAAAAAAAATTAAATATGTTATTTCTAAAATACCTAGAAATATTAATTATAAGTATAACATTCAGTATTACAGCACACCCACTGCCCTTCTCAACGTCATTGAGGATGTAAGATCCGGTATGGAGCACTTAAAAGTAACTGTACTAGTGTTGATTGATTTTTCCAACGCTTTTAATACCGTTGATCATGATATACTTCTAGTCATCCTCGCTCATTTCAACTCCGCGCCACTGGTCCAGGAATGGTTTTCCTCATATCTTCGTGGACGCCAGCAGGCGGTGCAAGGTAACAGTGAGTTCTCTAACTGGGTTAATCTCTCTGCTGGCGTTCCGCAAGGCGGTATACTATCTCCTCTTCTTTTTTCTCTCTTCATTAATATTCTCACCTTTAATCTTCAGGGCTTTTACCATCTGTACGCGGATGACCTGCAGATATACGCTCAAGCTGATATCGATAGTGTGAACTTCGCTATTTCCGTGATTAATAATGACCTTCGTGTGATCTCTGAATGGTCTAGTAAGTTTGGCATTTCAGTAAATACATCAAAATGTCAATCTATTATTTTAGGCAGCTCCTCTCAGATTCAGCAAATAAATTTCGGTCAATTAGTACCTATTTCGTTCGAAAACTCGATAATTCTGTTTTGTGATAACGTTAAAAACCTAGGATTGAATATAGATTCCTGTTTGAAATGGAAGGTACAAGTCATTATTGCCATCAAAACACTATTGCCTCACTGCGGACTTTGTATAGATTCAAAAACTTTTTGCCTTCTAGCACTAAAAATCTTTTGGTACAATCTCTTATTGTCCCTCTCATTGATTATGCTGATGTTTGTTGTTCAAATATGTCAGAAGAACTTGTGAACAAACTGGATCGTTTGCTCAACAATTGCATTCGATATATTTTCGGTTTACGCAAATTTGATCATATTTCCCACTATCGTTCAAAGCTTAAATGGCTTCCCATCCGACAAAGAAGACACGTAAGGTCTCTTTGTTTAATTTTCTCCATTATAAACGATCCTTGTTCTCCCATTTATCTCAAAAATAAATTTCGGTTTTTGGGCGACTCCCATAACCTTGGCTTACGCTCATCTAAAAATATGTCTTTGGAAATTCCTTTTCACCGTTCCGGTTTCATGTCTAACTCTTTTGCTATATCGGCAATAAAACTCTGGAACATGCTCCCTGTTGATATCCAACAATTTTCCTCTAAATTTTCTTTTAAAATGAAACTTAAGAAACACCTATCGAGTCAATTTTCTTAACCTGAATGTGTGTCATCATCGTTACAAGTTTTTTTTTTACAAATTAAGCATATTTATTTATACAACTATATTTATGTAAATTTATGTAATTTCAATATATTTAATTATTATTATATATATTATATATATATATATATAATATCTATTTTATATTTAGTATACCGTTAAATATTATTCGATAAAGTATATATGTATTTTATAATACGTTTTTTTTTGCCGTAAGTGATTACTTTAATTTATGTATATTATTCCGCACCCTACACAAAGCCTTCCCATGACCCCATGGTTGACTGTCAGATAATGCCTAGTGGCATTAAGTCCGCCATATGTACAAGGTGCATAGAAGCATAAATAAATAACATTATATAATAACATGTTCTTTTTCTTTAGACTAATAATATGTACCTATATTGTCAATAGAAAATTTCAAAAAATGCGAAAATAGAACCAGTGATAAAGGAATTTACACCGTTATCTCTGTTAGCCAGACCCGGGAATCGAACCCAGGATCCCAGTGTAGTACTACTAGTGACCTGCTACCACTAGGCCTCTGAGGCGGTTAGATTTTCTGATAAAACGTATTTTTGTACACAAGTGAGCTCTTCTAATAAATAAATGTAAAGTATATAAATACAGCCTTAATTTAAATTAGCGCAACATCTCTTGCACGCAGCCTCTCTAGATCAATCTCAAAAACATTTGTTCTACGACTTTTACAAATCTTGATAAATCACCCAAAAAAAAATACACAAAAAATATTTTCAAAAGTTCAAAAGAGCATTGCCGCCGCTGCATCACCCCGCAACCCCGCTCCCCGCTGCTCGTAACCGTAACGATATTTTGCCTAGGCAAGGTGCGTGGCATACGCTGTGAGTAAACGCCAGTTCAGATGCAAAAAATAATTTTGTATGGAAAAACTAATAAACTATTAATTTTAAAAAGTCGTAGAACAAATGTTGTTGGGATTTATGTAGAGAGGCTGCCTGCAAGAGGTGATGCGCTAATTTAAATTAACCCTGTAAAAGTACTCACTGTGTTCATAATAACAGCATAAACGTATCTTAACGAAAACCTCACTTAAAATTGTGACAAGATCTTATTTCTAAAAAAAGATCGCAACGTGTGATTGTGTGCACGTTCGCCCTTGCCCAAACATGTGTGGACTTTTATAACAAAGGTTATTGACACGTGGGTATATGATTTATTTTTCCTTCATTTCAACCTGGCAAGCAAAAATATGTTTAGCAGAACATTAAGTCGTCATGAATGTGGAATATTCTTTCAAATCCGACTGGTAGTTCCACAAGTGTGTGTAAACAGAACAATGAAAAACTTCAGCTTTATAATATTAAGGGTATTTAATAAGAACTTAGGTACATTGTTATTATAAATAAACATTGTTTCTTTCTTCTTTCTAAACCTTTAGGATGTTTCTTTAAGACTTAGGCACTTATTAAAAGTTTTAGCTATTTAAAATTAGCTATCAATATGAATTAATGGCGTCCACTTTCTTTACTTACGAACGTCCTGCGATAAAACTTCCGAAATTTCGGAATTGAAAATTCGAAGTTTGCGATCGCCAATCCGTGTGCCAAGCATTGCGATTATAATAATAAATAATAATGGCAACCCATTACGTCCCACTGCTGGGCACGAGTCCCTCCCCTTTTTTGGGGGGTGGAGGCCTGGAGCGTACTCCACCACGCTGCTCCAATGCGGATTGGTGGAGATACGGGTTAGTGGCCAACCCGCTGTCGGAAGTTTTCAAACCGCCCATAAGGCCTCCGACAGGGTTTAACGACTGCTATGTATCGATAGCAACCGGGACCGACGGCTTAACGTGCCCTCCGAAGCACGGAAACGCGCATATTCATTTGCCACTAGCGGTCACCCATCACACACCCGACCGCGCCCGTATTGCTTAACCGAGTAGATCGGTTACGATCTACACCATCCGCGGGGCCATGCGCGTTTCATTGTTGCGATTATGGTATACAGTAATATCCCGACTTCGCTATCCCGTTTTACGAAATACGCGGTATCCACTCCACTCGGTCAGTGTTCGGTTTAAGAGAAGTTACATTATTGATTTACCTACCTATAATTATGTCATCCAAAAGCTAAAAAAAATAGTACACGTAATTTGAACCTAGTATTTATAAGCAAAGGTGAACCCCGACTTACGCGTATTCGACTTACACTGCTATCGCGTGGTCCCACCTATCGCGTAAGTCCGGTTTTAAAAAAATAAGTAAATTTTGGTAATACCGGCTTTGGTCCAGCAGTGGACATCTTACGGATGAAATGATTTTGATAGTTCCGTTTGAATATTCTGAATATAATATTTGGTTGTAGTCTGGACCCGGAACCGCTTAGAAAGGAACTTTCCAAGGAAAAGGTCCTTGAGTCATTTCTTCTAACTCTACTTTTGAGAAACCCTTACAAACGGTTAAGCATTTCAAACCGTTAATCGTTTATGTGGTTAACACCTTAGTTAGAATTAATTCTTGTGGACTTCGGACTGAGCGGGCATTTAATTAATATTTAACTCGGTAGGTACGGACCCATTCGATTAATTTTTGATTGAAGACGACAAGCTGTTCGTTTGAATGAATTCGAGTTAACTCAAAATTATGCAAATAAAAACCAGTATAAATGACTTTAAGAACCGTATCACAAACTTCTTTAAAACCCTAAACCAACTTACCAAAACAACTTCATTTAGTTTGGGTTAACCCAGTCAAAAATCCTCTGAAATGGTTAAACTGAACAAAGATTAACCCAAACCAACGGCTAACAATAAAATGGGTTAAACGCCGAGTTTTGCGTTTTCATATCTAAGTCTATTAATTGGACCACGCGACTAAATGGACATCCTACGCGAGATCGCATTAAGGATTTTGAGAAATCTATGATGTTATAACAGTATTATTATAGTATTATAGTAATATTATAAAAGTCTTGTTATTCCATAGAGCTTAAGGAAACAACCTAACACTAAAAGTCTCTTGAAATTAATATTCATTGCGCGGACTTTAAAACGAACTATTTATGATTTATATGCTGATTCAAATTTTATGTTATAATTTAGGAGGAAACTTAAATAATATTATAGTAGATATGCTTCTTGTATCCTCAATATTCAAATGCTCAATTTTTTTGTCATAACATATTAGGTATATTATTTTAATCCGTTATTTAATGTTTTATTTAAATAATAAAATCTTCTTGTCTTACGTCGGTCCAGCGCAGCGGCGTGTGACTACCGCTTGCAGAGAGGCAGGGAAGGGAATCTATGCTTATTAATATTTAATATATTATATTCACTGATTTTATTATTATAATTACATATCACAAATTATATTAATGTAAAACAATTATTTTATTACCTTAACTTTAAAACTAAATAATTAAATATGAATAAATTAAAATTAGAATACAAAAGAAAAGTATGATGTATTTCTTAAAATTATCAGTTAAAGTTTTATCATGTTTCTGTGATAGTAAATTGTTGTGTTTCTGTGACATATCACCATAGAGCAACACCGGAGGAGAGTATCCTTAAGCAGGCTTTCCCCTCTGTCAAAGTACAAGCCCAAATGGGCCTATACCTGTCACCTAGATGTTTAAATGTGTGCGTGAAATTGTTTCCGTTTTTTAAAAGTCAAGGTGTGAGTTTCGTAGTATTAGACGATTTTTGTAGTGTGCGTGTGTGATGTGTGTGTCGCACGCTTTTACCGCCGCAAAAAATGACATACTGTTTTGCATCGGTAATAAACGCTATAGCTACTCCCCTCCAGTCCGCCGCGGCCGGTGGCCCGTGTTGCTCTGTATGTCACCATGACCATAATGTATGTACCTACATAACATCAGATAAAATATTTTAATAAAATTAGGTAGGTACTTGCCGTTAACAAGGTACCAACTTACTTAACACTGTACTAAAGTAAAAGGTTAAACATTATAATATAATTTATGACTAGAAATAATAATTCTTAGGTGATTATACAGGCCCGTAAAATGTGACACGTACGACAAATTAAGTTTTCTTTATGCTATGAAAATAGAAAACAAGCACAATTGCTACTTTTTATCTACATTAATGTAGAGAAACTGAAAATAGGTAACTGCCATACAAGAAGAGAATAAAAGATAATCATAGCAGAGAAGCAGAACTGTCACACCAACTGTATATGTTAACACAGGTTGTTTATGTAATTATGGTACCTATTTTTTTTTTATTGAAAGAAAAAAGTGTGACAAGTGACAAACAAGTTAAGTAAATTGTTATGTTTCTGTGAGTTTTTACTGGGCCATATATTACCATCTTACTGGCATCGGTGGCAACACAAGCCACCGGCCACGGCGGACCGGAGGGGAGTACCTAGCCATATGCAGGCTTTCCCCTCTGTTAGTATAATTACATATTCTCTGCATCTGTCAAAATACAAGCCCAAGTGGGCCCGAGAAGTTTAAATATGTGCGTGAAATTGTTTATGCATTTTGTTAAAGTCAAGGTGTGAGTTTCGTAGCAATAGACGATTTTTGTGGTTGCGTGTGTGTGTCACACAAATTTCCCCCCGCAAAAAATGACAGACTATGTTGCATCGGTAATAAGCGCTACGGCTAATCCCCACCGTTCGGACGGTGCGGTGGCCCGTGTTGCTCTGACTCGTAATAACTATTTATTACTAGGTACGCTCTTCTATTTATAAAGAGTTATATACAGAACTAAACGTTTGCTCATTATGTTTATTTATCAGGTCATCTAATTAATTTTGATACTGTAGGTCACCTTCTTCCTGATAAGCTGATAAGTCGTATCTCAAAATAAAATACTTATTACACAGTGATAATGTTCAAGAAGATTAAGTCTAATCGGTAATGACTGTGGCACATGAAGACTCAGGTACCGGTAACTATAATAATTAAATGACAAACATTTTTGATTACATAAGAACTGATATGAATTTGAGTACCTCTGAATACTCACTGTTAGCTACCGAAGCGCCCACACCAGACTGATATCTTTCTCTCTTTTTTCAAACCGCCTTGATTGCCTTTGTCTTTCTATAAAAATATGTTATTAGGACCTTTTAATTATATTAGTATACGATACACTTTTTTCTGTTTGTTTTGTGTAGATGTTTAGGCACATAGGCTGCAGTCATCACTTACTATCATTGCCCTCCTGTTTGCCACCTCTATTTCATAACAAAAATATATAAATGCAGGAATCACACGGAGATACTAATGAACGGCTTATCATATTGATCTCGTTAGCAAAATTAAAATATCTCCTCAATTAAAAACACGTAGGTAGGTCTTTAGCCTGATCTAAAAATAGTCACATGTTTATATTAAACCAAATATATTTTGGTATGTCATATTTTTGATTACGGTTTTATGCTAATCGCTTATTATGTTCCGATACGAGTGATTGTGTTTTTTATAAAACATTATCTTGTGAATGAAATAACAAACGGAACCATAAATATAATAATATACGATTACAAAGATACTGCAATCCAGTAGGTACCATCATGAAAACAAAGTCTTCTTAAAAGGTCAAGGGAATCAAGAGAATCACAAGAAACAAACGATAAAGATGGTAAGTTTTTTAAATTGGACATGGCTCTCAGCCTAAGAAAATCTAAATTGTAGTTTTGCAGCCGTTTTTACGTGGATGAAGATCATTCAAACAAACTACATTTCTTGCAGTATTTAAATAACTACACAAGGCACAACTGGAACAAAAAAAATACGAGTATGAACAGAAACACTCAAACTGCCACGATGTAGAATGAACTTCCTAAATCGCACTTACGAAGTTTTCTTATAAGTTGCCATACATAAGCAACTTCTCAAACATCGCGGTGTAAGCAGCTATCGTAGCTGGATGCTTTTCGTAGAAGGAGCAATAACTCCTCCCTCCCCTTTGGAGACACTTACCACTACAGAATGCTAAAAACACTATTTTGTATGTATCCTGTCCAAGATAGTACATCCATATTTCATATAGGTACAGTAGCCATTTCTAAATTACAGAATACCAAAACGACGTATTCGACGGCAAGTTCGTTTCTAGGTTTTGCTTATTGGAAACAAAGGGATAGTTCTCAACACATAACTAATGAATAAAGTTTCCTCATTTAACCTTCATTTCACTTCTACACATTGTTTGACTTTCGCTTCTACGGTGAGTAAATAGTTGTTTGTTGGGATAGAGAAAAAAAACTGGCAAAGTGGGACTAGCGTTCACAGGTTTCCGTACATTAAGATTGTTATAGTACCTACGAAACGAATCTAGGTCAAACTTGACCTACCTGTTTACCAAATTAAACATACACACATAAATGACGTGTTTGTTTATGTATTATGAAAGGAGACGGGTAATTTTGACAGTACATTTTGTAATATAGTTAACAATTAGCAAATCTGAACCAACTTTTAAACATATGTACTTCAATTACTGGCAATTCAAAATATGCCCTAATTCAAAATTATTGTATTTTATTGTCATTCGAAAATGACATAATTTGTACAGTGTTAAAAATGTATGGAACAGCATCATTCTCCTTTCATACAAAAAATGTTTCATTCGGTAAACACATAGGTGAAGGTCGACCTAAATTCTGATCTTAGACTATTATGTTATCATGAATGCGATAGACTTCTCAATAATTTTTATATTTTTGGTCCTGGAGATGACAGCTCACATTTATTCTGACAACTCTTATAACACCCACGTATGTACTAAGCAGCACGGGCCACATTGATCTATGGAATGATAGAACGACGCACGTTTGTCGGGTCAGCTAGTTAAGATAACAGCTAATATTTTCCTCCTGTTTTTAATTTGATTAAAAAATTACTGTTCCAGTCCAAGAGAACTATCATCTATGATTATTATCATACAGAATATAAAGTCTATTGATAAAAAAAATGGTTATGCAATAAATGGTGTATAATGAACGAACAAAATATGCATAATTATAATTTTTTTAAGGTATTCTGCAGAGATTAAAATATACCTACAACGTACGAAACCAGGATGTTACATAACAAATTTACATAAATCACAAACTGTATGATTATATTTTTTTGGACTGATTTAGGTATATGTATAGAAAAATTCAACAAAATCTTCCCAGTCATCAGACGACAGACAGACACAAAAGTGAACCGGCACCGCTCAAAAGAACAAAATGAGTCCCTTTTTTATGATTCCGTACTCAAAGGGTAAAAACGTGACCCTATTACTAAAACCTAAGTACCTGTCTCTGTCTGGCCCTGGTCTATTTCACCTACAGTCGGCGAGCGCAAATGGCGGCGCTCCAGCCTAACAACAAACGCGCAAACATTTTTGGCCGATATTGGAACGGTGACATGAAGAAGCTTAAGATATTCACAGAACACATTGATATACAAAAAATCCTTTGTATATCAATGACATAGAATTATAACGTACCTCTATGATCAATGACAGAACCCTAATTATAAATTCACTTTATAACAACATAAATAAAATAAGTATTTAATTCATACAACAAACGTGATTTTTTGTTTATCGTTTTTTTATAGTTAATGTATGACCCTATTCGTGCGCGAGTCCGATTCTCACTTAGCCGGTTTTTTTTATTTTCACGAAACCCTCCAAAAAAGGCAGTAGGTACGGCCACGTAAGACGTGACGACATTTAAAACGATCACTTCTGTCTCTTGCCTTCTCTTATGAGTCTTGCGAGATTCACAGACCGCACTACAACTTTACTTTCGAGCAAAGTACGCTTCGAACTGTAAAAACCCATACATTTCTGACAGTTCTAAGCATACTTTGCTCAAAGTAAAGTCGTAGTGCGGTCTGTGAATCTCGCAGTTAGTCATTATATCAGTCGAAACGTGTCCACTGCTTGACAAAATTTCATTTTAAGCCCATTTTACTGCATGACAGACAGAACGACGTTTTCCTGGTCAAATTTCGATAAAAGTCAAAATGTTTATATAAAATTTGAGATTTCAAGGATCGTATTATATACGATATGTCAGAAATTAATAACTATATCAGCAGAGTGGCCTCTCCAGCCAGGACATCTAGGTAGTATTGCCTGCGTGTCTTTCCATACGCCGACATGTTATTCGTGTTTGTCAGCGTCTGTAGGTGGGTACTCGAGCGAGTGATGAAATAAAGCACATGGTTTGGCAGAAGATGAAGAAAGAGACGTTTATTGCCAAAGATCCGCTCGATTACCCCGGCAGAGAAGAATGGGCAAGAAACTCTTACGACCGGGGACACAGTTACCGGGATACAAATGTTCATTGCACAATGTAAATCTCTTCTCGCGAATCGTTACTATATCTTGTTTACCAGTATTACAAATTGTACAACTTGAATCTAGATCATTATAACGAGATACAGAATTATATCCAGGAACCGACGCGGACGCCGCCTTCTCATTTTTCAATTCTCAAGTTCAACTGTCAAGTGTCGTTGATGACACTTGTCAATCAAGCTACTCGGTATGTTTAGTACTTTGATTAGGACTTTCTTTAATCGTTAGTTTAGTCAGCTAAGTACGTTTGTGTTCTGTATTCCCGAAAACTATGTTAAACTAAACCGATTAAACCTATTTACAACTAAAAATTGATAATCAATGTTACTGAGAATAAATAAATATTATATACCTACACACTCAATCCTATCGATACTTATATATATTTATATACTTATGTAATGCTTCATCATATCAGCCATTAGACGTCCACTGCTGAACATAGGCCTCCCCCAAGGACCTCCATGCCGACCGATCGGAAGCGACGTGCATCCAGCGGGTACCTGCAGCCTTGATCAGGTCGTCGGTCCATCTTGCAGGTGGACGTCCTACGCTGCGTTTGCCGATACGTGGTCTCCACTCGAGAACCTTTCTGCCCCAGCGGCTATCGGTTCTCCGAGCTATGTGCCCTGCCCATTGCCACTTCAGCTTGGAAATCTGCTTGGCTATGTCAGCGACTTTCGTTCGCCTACGGATCTCCTCATTTCTGATTCGATCCAGTAGGGAAACGCCGAGCATAGCCCTTTCCATTGACCGCTGAGTGACTTGGAGCTTTCGCACGAGACCCATAGTGAGAGACCACGTCTCGGCACCGTAGGTCATCACCGGTAAAACGCACTGGTTAAAGACTTTCGTCTTCAAGGACTGCGGGATGTTTGACAAGAAAACGCTCCTTAACTTCCCGAACGCTGCCCAGCCGAGTTGGATTCGGCGAATGACCTCTTTCTCGAAGTTCGACCTGCCTAGTTGTATGGTTTGTCCTAAATAGACGTAGTCGTCGACAACTTCGAGCATCGAGTTCCCAACGGACACTGGAGTGGGCGATACAAGGTTATTGAACATGACCTTGGTCTTATCCATGTTCATTTTAAGGCCCACTCTTTGGGACACTCGATTGAGGTCTTCGAGCATTGTGCTGAGATCTTCCAGCGACTCTGCCATGACTATAATATCGTCGGCAAACCGAAGGTGAGTGATGTATTCGCCGTTGATATTGATGCCTAGTCCTTGCCATTCCAGGAGCTTGAAGGCGTCTTCCATTGCATTGGTGAAGAGCAGAGGTGAGATGACATCTCCCTGTCTTACTCCCTCTCTCTGCAAAGGAATCGCCTTCGTGCATTGGTCCTGTACTCGGACTGACATGGTGGCGTTTTTATACAGACACTTCAACACTTCGATATACCGATAGTCAATGTGGCAACGCTGTAAAGACTGCAGCACAGCCCATGTTTCAACCGAATCAAAGGCTTTCTCATAGTCCACGAACGCTAAGCATAATGGCCGGTTATACTCCTCGGACTTCTGTATAATCTGCCGCAGCGTGTGTATGTGGTCTATGGTACTATAGCCTTTTCGGAAACCGGCTTGTTCGGGAGGCTGGAAGTCATCAAACCTGCGAGCGAGACGGTTCGTGATCACCCTCGAAAACAGCTTGTAGACATGGCTCAGAAGCGAGATGGGTCTATAGTTCTTCAATAGGGCTTTATCACCTTTTTTGAAGAAAAGCACCACCACGCCTCTGTTCCATGCTTCTGGCGTAGTACCTTCGAATAGGACGGAATTAAAGAGCTTCTGAAGGACTTTCAGTAACGGTGATCCACCCGCTTGCAGAAGCTCTGTAGTGATTCCGTCCTCTCCAGGCGCCTTGTTGTTCTTAAGCTGTTTGAGGGCCATCCTAATCTCGTACAGGCTGATGTCCGGGATATCTTCGGTATAGTGTCGGGTTAATTTGGCTCTCGGGTCTCTAACCAAATCAGAGGCAGGTTGTGCGACCGAGGTATATAACTGCCCATAGAACCTCTCGATCTCCCGCAATACCTCAGGCTTAGTCGACGCTAAACTGCCGTCCTCTGTCTTCAGCTGCATCAGCCGGCTCTGTCCAATAGACAGATCCCTTGCAAACACTTTGGAGCCCTTGTTCTTCTCTATCGTTTCCTCAACACATTTTGTGTTGAAGGATCTGATATCGTGCCGCAAGGACTGTTGGATCTGTCTATTAAGTTGCCGGTATTTTTCAGCTTCATCAGAGGTCTGCAGTGTCATTGAGCGTCGTTCTGCCATAAGGTTGAGGGTTTGATCGGTTAGTTTGTGAGGTCTATTTCGTCGGCGAGTTTTAAAGTATTTATACCCCACCGACTGGACAGTTTCTACCAACCTGTCATTCATATCGTCCACTGAGATGCAATCCTCCAGGCAAGCAAAGCGATTTTTCAATTCGAGCTGAAAGCTCTCGGGGTTTTGTATGTGAGAAATAGTAGGTCGGAGCGTAGACTTCATTAGACGAGATCTTTCGATCTTGATGTTTAAATTCAATGTGCCCCTAACCATTCGGTGATCACTTCCGGTTTTCACCCTGTGAATCACGGAGACATCATTGAATATGTGTTTCTTATTGGTCATAATGAAGTCTATCTCATTTTTTGTGGAACCGTCTGGGCTCATACAGGTCCATTTCCTATGAGGCGGCTTCTTGAAAAAGGAGTTCATCATAAAAAGTTCCTCCTTCTCCAGAAAATTGGCCAGCCTCTGGCCCCTAGGGTTCCGATTCCCACATCCAAATTGCCCCACTCTCAGCTCATTATCGCATCCCTTGCCCAGCTTTGCGTTGAAGTCTCCCATTACAACAGTGAAATACGTTTTGGAAGTATGTATGGCCCTACTTATGTCCTCATACATAGCTTCCACCTCGTCGTCCGGGTGTGCCGAGGTCGGTGCGTAGACCTGGATGACCTTCAAGGAATATCTCTTGGATATTCTGAGTATCAGGTACGCGACCCTACTCGACACACTCGTGATGCATTCAATGTTGTTAACGAGAGACTTGTGGACGATAAACCCGACACCACCTTGGGACTGCTGGTCGCCCTCCCGGTAGTAGAACAAGTTGCCAGACTTCAGGGTTATCGTGTCCTCTCCCTCTCTACGGACTTCAGATAGACCTAAGATGTCCCAGTGCAACTTGTTCAATTCTTCTTCCAGCTCAGCAATTTTCTCGTCTGTCCTTAACGTGCGTGTATTGTATGTTACCAGTGATAACCTACGTCGGTTTTCCGTTGTGCATGCCGAAGTCGTTTGACGGAAGCGACTCACCCGGAGATTCTTAGCACCCCTGGCTCCAGAGCTCGACCAGCGCCCGTCTACGCCGGTTTTGCTCCTGGAGCCGCCGGGCACTTGGGGCCTTTTCCTCGTCTGCATTTCCATCTTGGGGGGGTTTAGACCATAACCCGCCACGCTGGTCCAGTGCGTGTTGGCAGGTCGCCAGAGCCTCGTTTGTTATGTAGCAGGGTGCACCACGTGCAGGTGAGGTTGGCTTGGGTCTCGATGGTGTTGGTTGAGACCCCTTACACCCCACATAATACTTAATTCCTTTTATTGTATGACTATGTTACAGCTCAAACTAATGTTTTTTCTCGAAGCTACAGTAGTTTTTTTTGTAGTCATGCTTAAAAATGAAATAATTTTATGAGCCGTTGCTTTTTTTTTCTAAAATTAACCGTTACCAAGGATACAAAATATGTTTATAATACTACACGTTCTAAGGTTAGCGACCTCACGAAACTTCTAAAGCGTAATAATATTATGTTTTATTATTTATATTTTTACTAAGAGGTCAGCACTGTTTGTATTCCGGTGTTTTTCCGCGATGGACTCCAAAACAAATAAGATTTTAATCAAATTTTGCACACTGTATGCAGTTCGATCCAACTCGATAGAGAAGATGGGTTTTTTGTATATCAATGGAAGATAGCGTATAGCGAACTGAACGCATCTGATTGACAAAGTTATGTTTGCAATTTCAATAAAAATGATAGTGGTGAACATACAACATCAAATATTCGATACTTGCTCTTACGGAATCTTTCATGGGCAAGGCAGACTCGCACTTGGCCGCTTTTTATGAAATATCTTCATAATTAATATTTATTTTTTTATTTTCGTGTCCATCATTCCGATCTTGTTAATTTGATAACAAACAGGAAATTATTAAGAGTAGTAATTAACTTCGAATTGAATATATTATGAAAACCCGTTTACTAGGTATTTATTATTTAAAACATATAATAACAATTCTTTGACACAATAGTATTTTTACGATTCGTTTATTAAAAGTGAACGCACATTTATCCGAACCGAACACATCGAGGGTGTCGAACAAACAGAATCTTAGAATTCTATTCATATGGCGGCACCCACGCCCGCTTGCCGCAGGTTGAAGCGCCTTCTGAGCTCGCCGATTACGCCGGTGATCTGGCAGAAAACCAGAAATCCTAGATATTTTAGTGTTCTACCAGATTCTCTAGCTTCGCATGAAGTCATCAGATTCGGTGCGGCTTATTCAGTAGACTCGAAAGATCGCATTGTATCAGTTGCTTACGACAAAACAATGCACGTGTACTACTTGTATATACTTTTTAAATGTGAGTGTTTCTAATTCAATTGAGTTAGTACATAATTACGAAGAGCTCTGCAATCTATGACAATCGCAAAACTCTAACAATATTTACGCAATAACAATGCGGCAAGGGTAAAGGAAATGGTAATGATTTCTTCGATTCTTTCGGCGTGCTCGATTTTATCGGTGCAGATACAAACATAAATGTGTGCGAGGCCTTCTTGGCTTCGATTCGTTTAACGCATTCAGCTCGGACATGTGTGCGTTCACCTTAAATATAGGACCGGTTATGAAAACATTTTGATAATATGATCAATCCTATTACATAATTTATGTATGACTAGCTGTTGCCCGCGGCTCCACCCGCGTATAGGTCGCTTTGTCGCGTAACCTTTTTTTTTTTTTTATATATATTTTTTTTTACCAGTGGAAAATGCATTACGCATACCCACCCTTGGGGAGAGGGGTGGGTTATGTGGGACTCCGGGAAAGGCATCCGTCTACCCACTAACCCCTGGGTGTTCCGACTCGTCCGCCATCACTGGCGGGGTCACGGGAACGCTATCGCACACATCCGCGACCCCACCGGCGGCTGTTCGTTGCCGAGCCCTCCTCGGAGCCTTTCGGCTCCAACCAACACTAGTGGCGTGCGGAACACCTGCACGCCAGCCAGCCCGGGACCTCTCCATTCGGTCGACGGACATCCCCTAGTCCGGTGCCCGAGGGTCCCTGCCCCGACCACTCACTACGCCAGGCGTCCCAAGACGCCCGGGTGGAGAAGTCCAGGGGCACACAGTGCGGCCCCGGGGGAGCGGGAGTGTCAGAGATGAACTGACCTCAACCACCCCCCCGGGGGCCCACCACGTCCCTATCTGACTGCGGGACCACCGCTAGGCGGCTGGGGATAGGGTGCAGGGCAACGACACACCCGTACACCTCTTCCCCAGCCGCCTACCCACCACGTCCCCATCTTACGGCGGGACAACCGCTAGGCAGCTGAGGATAGGGTGCAGGGCCAGCGACCTACCCGTACACCTCTTCCCCGTCTCCTCACCACAGCAGCGAGTGGCGGGCAGAGCCACGCCAAACGCCGCTCCCTCTCTGGGTTCCTCTTGGCTTCTCCGGTGTGAGGCCAACCACCGGGTACTGAGCCCCCCCGCCACGACAAGGCGAAAACCCTCGGGGGGGTTGTCGCCTGTGTAACCTGTGGAAACTGCAATTATCCAGACCTAATAATAGATTTATAGCAGGGAATATGTTGTAATAATACTTGCTAATACTTATTTTTTCTTTATTTTACTTGCTTCTAGGCAGTAGCCGATTCTTTCAATGTATATATATATATATATATATATATATATATATTCTATTCAATCATTTCGTTTAAATAGCATAAATGTATTACATTATTATAAATATCAAACTTATATGAGTAAAGAAGCATTGACAATTACATAACGTCCTGACCGTCCTCCTAAATAAGTCACTATTGTAACTTGTGATAAGGAGATAACAGCCCCTATCCCCTATGATTACTCTAGCTAAAATTCTAAAGAATTCTGAAGTAAGTCAGCGCCATCTATTCAGGTTTTATGTAACTGTATTATACAATTTAGTAATAGTCAATTTAGTATTATATTGTTTAATCTAGTTACATAAAACCTCAAGAGATGGCGCTGACTTACTGGGCGTATGCCCAAATTCAATGTGTTATTTTAATAAAATTTAATAGAGACTGCCGTGTGGTTTTGTCTTTATTAATATCGATAAAGCAAAGTAGAAATTCTAGCTTCTTTTTCCCCTAACCTAGAACTAAGACCTAATCAAGTTGCGTTACACTTGTGGATCCCTGATTCTCCAACTAGAATAATCTGTGATATGAGAGTCGGTGTTCCTCGGTGTTAACTAGCAATATTGCGGTGCATAGAGCAACACCGGAGGGGAGTAGCCATATGCAGGCTTTCCTCTCTGTCAAAGTACAAGCCCAAATGGGCCTATACCTGTCGCCTAGATGTTTCCTCGTAAATGTGTGCGTGAAATTATTACTGTATTTTGTTAAAGTCAAGGTGTGAGTTTCGTAGTAATAGACGATTTTTGTAGTATGCGTGTGTGTCACACGCATTTCCCCCCGCAAAAAAATTACAGACTGCTTTGCATTGGTAATAAACGCTATGGCTACTCCTCTCCAGTCCGCCGCGACCGGTGGCCCATGTTGCTCAATGTTGCGGTGCCTTGTAATGGCGTTAAAATCAACGTAATGAAAGTGGCAAACCAGCATATAGTTTACATTGATTGTAAATTGTTAGTGAATAATGCAGCGTCGGACTGGACATATTAGTTGAGGTGGCATTTGCCCGCCGGGTCCTATCCTACTCGGGCCTCCCAACAGTCTGGTTTGCGGGGATTGCAGCAAATATCTATTCCAAGGGCCCACTATCCCGTCTCAGGCTTCGGGTATGTGAGGAGCCACTCCTTCAAATCGGTCCAACCCTGATAGAGTACCTACGAATCAAGCTAACGATAACCCACATCACCAATAGCGAACAACATATCTAAGTGATAAAACGACATAAAGCAACTAAAAAGTATGAATAAAAGAGGCGAAAGCAAATTATTAGGCAGTAAAAGAAAAGGGAAAATAGTAAGAGGGAGACGCAGTGAATTTTGAATAGATCTTTTGAATGATATGATGATCTGTGCCTGTCGGATAGGCACAGGTAAAGAGTTCCGTACTGCTTCAACGGAGATTTTCAAAAAAAAACTCCTACTTATTTAAAAAATTACAGGATTGTATATGATAATGTTTACTAAGGAACATAGTGCCCGAGAGTGGACATCTCTAACTTATCGACAACAAGGAGATTTTTTATCCAGTAAGGATTTATATAAGCTCAAGGGGACTCCACCGCATCACCTAATCTACTTGCCTCTAAATGGTAGTGTTCAGCACTATCTTGTTCCATTCAGGTAGTGATATATAGTCCTGTAATTTGTGGCACAACGGCATGATACCTTAGGCCTCAAGAGTGGCAACGGATCTACATTGAACTTGCATGTAGACGTTTATACGCTACAGTATTACTTACCATCAATGTAAACTGTACACATGTTTGCCACTTCTTGACGTAAACAAATGTCCATAAAACATAATGATGACTACTGTAAACACATTATTACAGCAACCAACCTACCTAATTGTTTACTTTTAAGGCAGATAGTATTATTTTCCTTGTTTGAGACTGTCAGTATTCCATAGCATATTTTAATAAAGAAAGAAATAAGTGGCTTCTCTTTTCCTTAATAAAAAAGAGACAAAGGTTTTTGTACTGCTTAATACTTGCCAACCTGTTTTATGATGATGAATATAATTGGACAATATTGAGGAAGAATGATTAATTATGCCCAAATAACGACATTTCTTTCGCGTTAACCAATTAACTGAGTATTTTACCGATATCCATTAAACACGTCATGACATTGCTAGAATTCCAACTCGTTTATTAATTAAATAGGTCCACTACAGACATACATTGTAAGTTTTAATCTGATTCTCAGATAAGTATAGTAAAATGCTAACTATGAATGTTTTATTCACCATACATTAAGAATTCAGAATTACATTACAGAAAGTCAATAATATTTCATAATTACCTACTGGTGGTAGATGGTATTGGTGGTGGTGCGGTGGCACCACCGCATTACCTAGTCTACTAAATGGTTGTGGTCAGCCATAGAGCAACACAGGAGAGAGATTAGAAATCAGGAGTGGGAACGCGTCTACATTAAGGGTACACTCGTATATATAAATTATTATTTACGTTACACGTACACACGAAGGTTTCCGGACCATATTCTTTAAAAAATGGTGAGAGATATCGTTTGTTATGTATGGGGTCCCTCTTAAATATTTATTTTAATTTCATCGTCTATTTTTAAGTGAACATGTTAATAAACTAAATATACTGTGATTATTTCAAGCGTCTACTTGTTAGGTACCGTTCCTACAGAACAAACGTGATTTTTGCTGGATATAAATTACTTGTTAGGTACCGTTATTTATATCGAGCAAAAATCACGTTACATAACAAATAATTTTTATCGAGCAAAAATCACGTTTGTTCTGTAGGAACCCCCTCCTCCTCCTTAAATATTATTTGAACGAAGTTCCTTATGGCGCGGTACGTTGGCTAAGGGGGCTAGGCGAGCGTCACGAAAAATCCTCACGACACTTTTGGTGTAGTACGAGTATATCATGTATCATGTACATCAGTGATCCAAACATTAACGTTTAACAAGAAATAAGTAAATTTGCCAGCCGGGCCCCAGCCTACTCGGACCCCCATGCTTGCGAGGCTAGCAAATGGTAGATGATCTCATAATAATATGTCCTATGTCCTGGGTGCTTAGAGCCCCGGCCGTGCCACGCAGGCTCTTCCGGCTCAGTCCGACCCTGACATGTGTAACTGCTCCCTAGTTCATCCAACTGCCTGCGCATTCTGGCTACCCGCCGCTAACCGCACCAGGACCCATTCACCGCGCTTGTGGTATGGCCAGCCCCTAAGGATGCCGTTCTTCCTTGATGAGATACGGTACCCTAAAAACGTACTAGACTAGGACACAACCATAACCATTAATTACTTTAAATTATAAGGCCGTGTTACCGTGGAGGGTTATTACGACAGGCTATTTTAATTTACTTCCCAATTTCCTTAATCGTCGAATCGTCCGAAGCTTGATTAATTGAACGTTTTGCGTCATTATCGAATATATAGGTAATAGGTATAAAATTGTCTTTTTGCATCATTTTAAGATTGTTTTTTGGATCTAATAACTGCAGCGTCGGAACTCGAGGTAGGTACATTAACTATCTGCCGCCAAATGCAAATATTGTGCTCTATCGTGTTCCAGGTAATGTATACATACTCGTATATTATCCCAGAGGTAAAACAACTTAGGCCTCAGGGGTGGCAACGCATCTGTATAATGACCGTTTTTTTACAAAAGCTTCTTATGGAATAATATTGTTGGTAAATTATTACTTTATATCTACAAAAAAAACAATTCGGTGTGGCAGCATTTGTGTTATTAAATTTTGGGCGATTTGCTGTGTTAGCTTAAATACCAGAGGTTTCTAATTCTTGTTCCTGTAATTTATAGAAACCAAATTTAATTTGTGTTTTGCTTCGACACGTGTTTTAGTGAACACGTTTTTTACGCTGCAAAGTTTAGAGAGGAACAAAAAAATATTATATAAATATTAAGTAAAAAAAACAAAACGACAGTTTTTAGTTTAAAGCTTATGCCCACGTGTAGAGTTTGTCTCATATCTGAATCAACATTGATAAACAAATAGTATGTACCTAATTATAAATTGCTTTGATAAACCATAATGATTGATTATCTTGCTTTAATAAGACGCGATTTTTTTTTACTCAAACAAAAAATAATAGATACCCGTTCGTATCTTTTTGTAGGCATTTTTATGATTCCATGGGGTGGGCTGAATATAAAAATACTGTACAGGCGAGTCCAACTCGCACATGGTCGCAATTTTGGATTGCTATCACATATTGTGACAGCCCAACATAACAGATCTAAGGATTTGTTTGCGCTGTAGTATTTTAACCAAGTGTAGGTAATTTTAATAAATATTATTCTAAAATGCAGATTTTTATATGCGGTATGTGTGCAATATTTGATAAACTTTTTGCTAATTTATGGTCTGGTAGTTCTCGTCTATGATTAGGTACTAACTGACCGCGGCAAACCTACGTCGTTCTGATAATAATTTACAAATATAAAAGCCAATGCCACACAAAAAAAAAAAAACTCCAGCGAGTCCCATCTTTAATCACCAAAGTAGCAACGCGTTTGAATAAAATTTATTTTCGTGCGCAATTTTTTTTGCAACTACTTCTAAGATATTAATTTTAAATATATGGAATAATATGTAAATGAAATGCTAAAAGTAACCAAAGAATATAATTTGATAAGGATTCATACTGTATTGGTCTAAATAGCTTTAAAATTTACCGCATTGTAAGCTACCATTTTTTTTCGAAAATATAATGAATACCCATTCATTATATTTACCGTAAGTTATCCTTAAAAGACAGATATATGCCATCGCGGACTTTTTGTATATCTACCAAAGCGGCAATATTCCACGATACAATGTTTTATTACATTTTATGTATCTATATCAAAAGGCTTAGGCAGCGTGTTAGATTAAATCTCCCAAGCGGTTTGATTATTTCTGAGACCTTTAACATTTATCGTAACATTACAATCAATGTGTCACAAAATTTCTAAAACCGCAGTAGTCTTTAGATTTATCGCGAAGAGACAGACAGACAGACAGACCGACAAAGTGCGCAGAAATCGCGTGCATGAAAATAAATTTAATCAAAACGCGTTGCTAAAAAGTTTTTTTTTTTAATTTTGTGCGGCAATAGCTTATATATATATATTTATTGTATGGCAAAGAACGACGTTTGCCTGGTCAGCTAGTTCCGCTAGTTCTATATAAATCTTACAGTAAATTCAAATAAAACTGAGTAGGAACTTTTTCAATGCATCAAATTATTCCTGATAGAATTTCAATATTTATCGTGAAGTGGTTATCTTTAAATCATATTACGAAGTTAAGAAAAAATTTACTAAGTAAAATCTGATATCCTAGCTATAATTTAAATGTCATGGCCATTGATGACGTCTTAAACCATATCTCAATGTCTTTTACCCAATTCTGGATTTGACTAATGTTTAAGGTAACTAATTAATAAGGAAAAATAAATTTAAAAGTACCTATATTTATATCCCGCCTGCGTCAGTGTATGAAACACTGACGCAAATGGAAAAAAAAATGTTGCATTTAAAAATACGAGTAGAATAAAAATCGGTCAAGTTCAATAAATTGATTGTTATGATGTCATCATTCACTCTCTTTCATTTTTAATATCATACCTATCCTAAGAGATGACTGCAGCCTTTAGACATGCACAAAAAACCAAGATCAAAATGCAGATTCGTTACCACTCCTGAGGCCTAAGGAGTTATGCCTCTGTGTCGGAAATTACGGGGCCGTACATTACCACCTGACCGGAACACGATAGTGCTGAACACTACCATTTAGCGGCAAGTACATTAGGTAGTACGGTGATGCCTACGCCCGCGAGCTCCGTCACTGGAGCTCTACCACCAGTAATTCTGTTGTAAAGGCGTATTATGTGTACAATGTGTATGTGACAATAATACGATAGCTACTTTGCAGTACACTGCTTTTTAGAGGTACGACCAAACTCATTGTCTGCACAAGACCTCAGGAGTGACAACGCACCTACACTGAAATCTCCAATTTTATGTAAATACTGTAGATACATACAACATATAGTTGTATGTATCTACAGTATTTACTGAAATTCACTTGCCATAGAACTGAACTGTATGATTGCCACATTGTGTGTCATGGTACGTATCCTATTTATTGTCGCGTCTATTACACCGGCCAAAAATACACCGACGTATTCGTTCCAAAACATGATTTTTAAGTTTGAAGCACTTGACCTCTTTTGACTCTACCAGCAACTCTATATTTGTATTCACACAATCAAACGACCCTTAACGTTGACCTGTATTCTGGCGTTTTCGTGATTCGCACTATTGTGAGCGCGTGAACTGAACTGGGCACAATTTGTCCAAACTTCCGTCCCCTGTGACGTCAGTACTTTGTGAATACTAGTCGAGTTAGCGTCCCGTAAAAAAAAGTTGTGAAATCTCACGTGTAAGAAAATTTCACGTTTTAAGAAGTTTAGTAACTCTTGACTTACTTAGGTTAAAATTAATGGCATAAAGCCAAACCATGAAGCACAAGTGAAGAAGAAAAAAATTTTAAAACCCTCCTTTCTTTATATATAGGTACATTGCAGCATGAAAAAATTTAACAATCGATCTGACTCGCGAGTTCTAGAATATCTTTTACGATGGAGCCATAGTAAAAGATATATTAATATATATCCGTCATTATTAGCACAATGACCTATGAAACTATTCTACCTATTATTATTATATACATATAAGTAAAAATATATCGCTAAAGGCGTTGCTAAACATAAAATTCGCGATGGGTGGTATCGATTCCGATATTTTTTTTCAAATAATAATGATTAAAATTCTGAATTAAAAAAAGGTGAAAATATTGTGAGGAAAATGGCAAAAAGAGTATTCCTCTTTTTCGAATGTAATTGTTCCTATGTTTGGACAGAAGGAAGTGTGTCGGGTTGGCTAGTTAGATCTTAGAAATAGTACCAAAATAAATATTTTTTTTAATGAAGGTCACGTGTTAGAATGTTCATATTATGTGACTAGCTATGTCTGCGACTTTGTTCGCGCGGCATAGTGACTTTGGGACTTTTGGAAGCGCTTTTGGATATAAATTTTGGCTAATTTTGGATCTTATACACTTTTGAGAAGCTAAATAATCTTCTTTACGGCAATGCTTCTCTGTACACGATATTAGACGTATGGCCATCGGGGATAAAAGCACATAGGCTGCTAGGATTGCGAAAAATTACAAATTATGTGTTTAAACGCGCGGTCGTGTAAGTATCTACGACCTACAATCGTCCATCCTATGCTGAACCGTATTTTCGAAAAGGCCATTTTGAACTTCTATGCTTAATATTTGTTTATAGACAATTATTACAAAGTTTTGTAAAGTTTCAGTCAATTAGTGCTACTTACAGAGAATGAAAGATAAAAGATAGATCTATACATGTAAAGAAATACTATTTCTTTCTTCGCACTCTGTGTGTTTTTTACCATGAAGTTTGGTTATAGTTTTTAACTTTTTAATTGTCTGATTTTAAAGAAGAAACGAATTCAGAATGTCAGAGACAGATTCAAATACGAGTTGATTGACAATTGCATAATCAATGAAAATTTTAATATTATATTATTTTATGTTTTAAAAGTGAAAGAATAAACTTTCATTGTCGTTTCTTCTTTTCAGGTTTGAGTTCATATTGTTTTATATTACCTAGATAAAATAGTCTCTGTATAAAAAAAACTAAAAATTAAACTTCTTTTCAGCAACACAAGGTTTATTTCTTTCATGTAGTAAAACAGACTTATGTACATATAAGTATATGCACTCCGTAAGAGCCGGCAGAGGTGAAAAATTGAATACTAACGTTGTGCATTTTAACCACTAATGCCACCAACACCACCACCACCATCCCCACCATCGTCACCACCACCACGATCACCACCACCACTGTCACCACTACTACCTCCACCACCGCCACCACAACAAACGCCACCAACGCCATCAACGCCACCACCAACACTAACTTCACCAAACACCTACGCCACCAATGCCACCAATGACACCAACGCCACCAAAGCCACGAAAGCCACCATCACCACCACAACCAATGCCTCCATCGCCACTAAAAATCACCACCACCACCAGACTCACCAAAAACAACATGATTATGCAACAAAAGATCCCGAACGAAACGGATAGACGCCTTTGTCTGGTGGGGATTAATGCCCTTAGAGGCATCTATCCCCTTACTTAGGCGTTATTAATATCAAGCAAAAAATATACAAAAAAAAACACTTAACTGTATGCCCCTTGGACCCCTTAATATTTTCATTTTCTTCTTTTTAGTATTTAATTTTGTCGTTATAGCGGTAACCATGCGGTAACAGAAATATATAATTTGTGAAAATTTTAGCTTTCTAGCTATCACTTTTTATTAAATACAGCCTGGTGACAGACGGACGGACAGACAGACAGACAGACAGACAGCGGAGGATTTTTAATAGGGTTCGTTTTTACCTTTTAGGTAAGGAACCCTAAAAAAGATAGAAGATAGATATTAGTTATAGAATAGTAAAAAAATATTCGATATGATTCTTTAAATTGACGTAACTTTTTTATTTCTTAACCGATTGACATGAAAAATACACTAAATATTAAGTGAAACTTACTACAATACATTAGTGGAAACAGCAAATCGGATAAGCCGTTTCTGAAATTAGCGTCCACCAACACACAGACAAACAGACATTTTTCCGGGATAAAAAGTACCCAATGTTGTGCGCCAAAGGTTAAAGTATAATTAGACCAAGTTTCATCGTAATCGGACCGGTAGATTTTGTGTGATGCTTGAACAAACAGACAGACAGACAGACAATTTTTTTTCTAATCACATATTTGTATTCGGTATCGATCTAGTAACATCCCCTGCTATTTATTTTTTCAATATTTTCAATGTATAGATTTACACTTCTACAGTTTAATTATAAGTATAGATTATTTACATTCGTAATTGTGTTTTTATCTTTGATAACTAACTCGGCAAAACTGAACATATTCGAATGAAAACACCCATACAAAGACCAGACCTCAAAATGTACATGATATATTATTATTACATATTCTCTGACATGAGTTGCCACTCCTTGACCTTAGTTGTTATGTCTCTGTGATAGTTATTACGGAACCATACATTACCTAGGTACATACATGGTTGGAGACTGATAATATTAGACATGACAAAACTTAACTAACTTAATATTAGACCCGGCTCAGGGGCATGACAATTTTATTCCTGCAAATCCTTTAGTCACCCCTATTCATATTCAACCAGAATGATATTTCTTATTTGCTTATGCTATTTTACGATCAATTCCTAATAAATTAGGAGGAATTATTGCTTTAGTAATGTCAATTTTAATTTTAGTTATTTTACCATTTACTTTTAATAAAAAAAATCAAGGAATTCAATTTTATCCAATTAATCAAATTTTATTTTGATCCATAATTTCTGACACCTTAGGCCTCAGGAGTGGTAACGCATCTGCATTTTGACCTTGGTCTTTGTGTAAGTGTCTATAGGCTCCAGTCATCACTTAACATCAATGTGAACTGCATGCTTATTTGCCACTTCCATTACATAAAAATAACCAACTACAACAACATTTGGATATGTTGTTATGATATGAGGCTCGCGAATAGGCCTCATATTATTATAATTCATTATAAAAAATGAACACAAATTCGTCAAAATTCTCTCAGATTATCTTAACATGTTGTCTTACCAATGAATCTCGTTTTCATTTATTATATAATACATTAATCACTATGGTAATTTTATATTATCACATTTGATAATATGGAAATTATGTTGTTTCTGCTTTAGTTTCCTAGTTGAATGATCTTTGCTCAATTTGGCATAATAAGTATTTATTTAGTACGTATTATATAATCACGGGCGAAATTGCTCGACTGTGACAGATTTATTATATGCCTTCACCATATTCCTACATCATATTTATAAATGCACAAAATATTTAAAAAATAAATAAATTTGCGATTACACTCCCAGCTCCACACTACCCTACACACCCCTGTGTTGTGGGTGCCGTTGTACACACACAACACATACACAAACAACACGACCTGAAAATAATATCTGATGGCCATACAAATATTTGTGCCGGTGCGGGGATCGAACCCGCGATCCTTCGAATCCAGCGGTCATCGCACACCGCTGGACTAACCGGGTTGTCTTGTATTTAATAGTGATTGAGGACCACCGGCATCGGCGTGATGTCAAGGCAACGGAGCGTTACGGCCCTATCGCCCACTAGTGGAGGAAAATTCTTCCGCGTGTAACCAGTCAATAAGTAAATAAAATACAATAAACTTTTTTTTAATGTCATTACATTGACAGACAAGCAGTCGGGCCACCTGATGGAAAACGGTCACCATCGCCTATGAACATTTGCAACACCAGGGGAGTTGCCAACGCGCTGCCAACCCTGAAGGACTCTTTGGACGCCATTTTTGAAGAACCACATATTTTAGCACCGAGGGAACACAACTGCCTCGGTAGCCTAGTGGTAGCAGGCCACTACTACTACGCTGAGGTCCTGGGTTCGATTCCCGGGTAGGGGGTTATCAGAGATAATGGTGAAAAAGCCTTTATCTCTGGTTCTATTGGGATTTTTCCATTTTATGCAAATTTCCCAGTACCTCAAAGTTTGGTAATGTGCCCGGAGATGTCAACAGGCTCGCCACCTGTTACATGGGCCAAAACGTAACCGGCGAATCGTGGGTGTTTGCATGTATGCTTGAATGCATGCATTTACCTCTGCCTACCCCTTCGGGGATTACAGGCGTGAAGTTACGTTACGTTTATTATACCTAATATTATTCTCTAATTTAGGGTTCCTACCCATCGGGGTACCAGTCGCCCGATCGTGCGAATTTTTGTCGTGCGTCGAGATAGGGATGCTTTTCTCTACCCAATAAGATTTATTCGTCATCTCGCACGATCGGGCGACTTGGCACCTTTTGAATTTAAATAATATTTCTGTCGTCAACTCGCCCGACCATAAAATTGTGAGGTAACTATGTACAGCTACAAAAATCCTTTTTAAAAACGATTAGTATTTCATGGTTGGTCTTTAAAATTAAACAAAATATTATTATATTAAAACTCAATTTTAGATATATACATTTCAATCAAAAATATGAGATAAAATCTAGAATATCACGAAAGAATTTGGGTTGTTACTACTTCTTATAACATAAAATAATTGTCAATGTAGTGTACAACCGACTTATTTTTTTTAGTTTTATGTATAAATCTGGTTTAAGTTAAAATTTTAAAACAACAACAGTTAGTCAGTAGCAGTCGCTATGTCGTTTCTAAAATTTAATTTCAAATTTACTTATCTGGCTGTACTTTGTATGAGCATGCGAGTGGACGACAGAAATATTGGGTAAATTCAAAAGATGCCAAGTCGCCCGATTGTGTGAATTTTTGTCGTGCGAGATGACGAATAACTCAGCAGTAGACGTCTTTTGGCTGTAGTGATAATAATGAAACACACAGTTCTTGCGGTCATGACCTCTTTCATTGGTGACTATTATTCCACCACTGAAAAATTGATAACGTGTTGAACTGTAGAAGGTTAGGATCCCACTGCAGAACTATTTCGTTCATCCAGATATGCTGCATACCTTTTTTACCCATATTTGTAATCTAGAGAATATATATCCACTAGGTTAGGGATACACGCAAATCTAAATTGAATAAATATTGGGTTCGATTAAAGTCCAAAGTTGATTACCTCGAATTCACAAACAAACCGGACGCGATTCAAACCGCTTTTCCGTAAATTGATTTACGACCCGTACGAGTCGTGTTTGAGTAACATTATGCATCGGGTCTTCTTTAATGGATGGTAACAGAATAAGTGATAAAGTCCGACATAACTGTTTTGTAATAAGTCCTACAAAACAAAAATATGAACCCTACATAAAAAATCGCCTAAGAAATTGATTAAATTAGAAATTGAAAAAAAAACTCAAAAGAAAATACCTATTTACGTTTAAGTGATACATTATTGACGGGTTCATCTATAATATCAATTGCTGTTTGTTAGTCTCGCTAAAACTCGAGAACGGCTAGACCGATTTGGCTAATTTTGGTCTTGAATGATTTTTAGAAGTCCAGGGAAGGTTTAAAAGGTAAGAAAATATGATGAAATTGAAGGGAAATAGTAAAAACCACAATTTTATTTTCCCATACAACAACATAATAGTACAAAACCGTATCTCTATCAAACCTTTGACACATTATTTCATACTGAGGCAATACGAAGTATCAGCCGGGTCAGCTAGTTCTCGCTAGGTCCCGATTCTTTCGTTAATGTAGTCAATCGCTCCATGGCAGTTAAACCATTCCAATAAGGCGAATGCAAATAAAATGACAATAGCGCAATGGAAATTTCTATCGGCTGAATTGATGATGAGGAATAACATTATAATTGAACATTTTAATTAAACACCATTTAATTCGAATACACAATTTTATTGCAAAACTAGTAAAACTAATTTGATTCCCAAAAATTTGTTAAAAAATATTTGCAGCCATTTTTTGATAGGCAACCTGGTGGATATATATTCTCTAGATTATAAATATGCGTAAAAATAAGGTTTGCAGCATATCTGGATGAACGAAATGATTCTGCAGTGGGATCCTAACCTACTTCACCGGGCAATCGGCGAGGGTGCTCTCAGCCAAAAACAGCATTTTCTAGAAGCCTTCTAGTGTAAGGTCTATTAAAGTGCAATTTAAGATTATATCGGTACGATGCGGGTACGATAATTTATTCAGAAATAAAAAAATTAAAAGGTCCGTATTACCATAAGGGCATGTAGATTAGGTAATGCTGTGGTGCCTGGTACCTACCTTGTTAAACCAGTAAAACTTACCGTATATTCAAACTAAATTATTTCTGAACAATATACAAATTGAAGTGAGGAAGTAAACCTTTATTTACGCGGTGCATATATGCCGCATGAATTCATTACTGGCGGTCGCTTTAAGTCTTTTATAAAATAAATTGGTGTTCCGGTTGTGTTATTATTTTTTATACGAAATTCATAAACAACATTTTTAATTCATGAAAGTGACAAACCAGCAAGTATACCTTCAACATTTCACATCCACGATAACTACTCTAGCGTAATAGACATCTACATAATAGTAAATAAAGAAAAAACGGAAAGAAAAAATTGACTTCGGGCAGGAATCAATCTTAAGCTACCGAAGTCCGAAAAGAAGTTTGTGGTACTTCGGTAGCTTAGTGGTAAAGCGGCTGGACTGGTTATCCTGAAGTCGCAAGTTTGATTCCTGCCCGAAGTCAAATTTTCTTTCCGTTTTTTTTCTTTATTTTCTAAAGTTCACTAGCATGTGTTATTGCGAAAAATAAATAGTACTTATAATCTACAAAATATATTTTTGGATCTCGGTAAAGATGAATGGTATAAATTACAGAACCGTACGATATCACATACAATAACCAGGATTGTGGTCAAGAGTAATCAAATATTTTTTTATTATCTATTTGATAAATATCACCTTGTTGGGTTGCCGCTTCTGAAGAAGCCTTGGCCTAGAAGTAGAAGTAACCGACCTGAAAATAACGCACTACACTTTTGATATCAATATAATAAATATCGTAATATTATTTTTCCGGGAAGTAAGAGAAATTACAAAAATAAATAACACCAATATTTTTATAATCGAGTCGATTTTATTTATTGATTTAATGTACTTTATAAGCATAATAATGCTTATAAAAAATATATTATATTATGCTTGAAAAATATTAGCGTTCTGCATTTCTCTAATCCCTACTTCCCTACTTAATATTATAAATACGAAAGTAACTCTATCTGTCTGTCTTTCTGTCTGTTACCTTTTCACGTCCAAACGACTGAACCGATTTTAATGAAATTTGGTACTGAGATAAAGTTAACTTTGAGAAAGAACATAGGATACTTTTTACAACATCGTTGCGTAACGCGCCCGCGGTTTCGCCCGCGTGGATATCGATCCACGCGGGCGGAACCGCGGGTAACAGCTAGTAAACTATTAGTGGGCCAAATTTTTTACTCCTCCGTCAGCGCAATTTTCGTAAAAAGGGGCCTTTGTTTTTACTTTTCGATTCAATATTATGAAAATCTATGACATCAATTAATATCTTAAAACATAATAGGTACCACTTGAAGTACCTACCCGGAAGTCAGAATTGATTTATAAGTATTTTGACATTGAATTTTAAAGAAATCAATATTGTAATCGAATATTTTTTTACTGTACATAACACGTACTGACATAAAGCACATACTTGAGTAGGATCAGTATTTTATTTAGTTGTCCAAAAGCATACTTAAAGTCTATAGACATAAAGATTGACATTATAAGTAGTTCGACATTGATATTTAGCAAAGTAAATATTATTGCAGCTTTATTTTTTCCTTAGGCGTAAAACTAATACTTGAGATGAATGAATAATAATAGGTTGGGGAAAAAGTCTTTTCGCATTATAGTATGTATGAACTTGTAATAAAATCTCTTTGGCTGTAGTATTTGTATCTGGCTGGTTTTGGTATCATTGATAGTTAAAATTTTAAAGAACATAATTCCAAATTCAAATTAGGCAAATGTGTAATTTTCATTTGTTTTTCGTACTGTCAAAATGAGTGAATACAATGAAGAAATTCGATACATTTTAAAATTTTACTACAAAAAAGGTAAAAATGCAACGGAAGCCCCGAAAAAAATTTGCGATGTTTATGGACCTAGTGCAGTGTCTGTGAGAGTAGCACAAATTGGTTTAAGCGTTTTCAATCCGGAAATTTTGATGTCAAAGATGCACCTCGCTCTGGTCGCCCTATTACGGATAAAATGGATGCCATTTTTGAAAAAGTGGAGCAAGATCGACATATCATTAGTTACGACGTAGCTGAAGAACTGAGAATTGATCACAAAACAGTTTTGGTGCATTTGAAAAAAGCTCGATATTTGGGTACCTCACGAGCTCACTGAAACAAACCTAATGAACCGTGTACTCATTTGTGATTCTTTATTACGACGTAATGAAACCGAATCATTTTTGAAGAAGCTGATAACTGGTGATGAAAAGTGGATCACGTACGACAAGAACGTGCGAAAAAGGTCGTGGTCAAAGGCCGGTCAGGTTTCACAGACTGTGGCGAAACCCGGGTTAACTCGCAATAAGGTGATGTTGTGTGTGTGGTGGGATTGGAAGGGCATTATTCATGATGAGCTAGGCAGGACTATCTGCCCATGAGAATGCTGATGAGAAGTCCCAAAATTTTTATAGCAATGGGATCATGTCCCTACCTACAAGATGGCAAAAGGTTATCGAACAAAATGGTACATACATACTTTAGTTAAATTTAAATAAACTATATTAAAAAATGTTTTGAATTATCTTAAAAAATGCGAAGAAACTTTTTCCCCAACCTAATATATGTATTTTTCCGTCTTTTAGTTTAGTTTTCGGACAGAAATGGAAGCATTTTCGAGAAACAACAATGACGTTTTACAAATAGACACGTCAAACGAAATAATTGTACCACTAAACAGTGTAAAAGAATGGCAAGATTTGTACAAGAAAAAATAAAAAAGGTACAAGGCTTTGAAATATTATTTTGAGAACCTAAAGAACATTTTTAATTGCTTAAAATATTTTTGTTTTCGGAATAAAATAATCGCCGCGCTTGGCTTTATAATATATTATTATCATTATATTTCCTGAAAAACTATTAGTACTTAGTCTGTAATATAAAAATAACCGCTTTTTACTTAATGCATATGTACCTCTGTATACACGGTACATATACCAAAACAACATTTTTTTCTATTTTTGTGTCTGTCTGGCTGTTTGTCCCCGCTAATCTCGGAAACGACTGGACCGATTTAGATGGGACTTTCACAGGCAGATAGCTTACATAATAAGGAGTAACTTAGGCTTCTTTTATACTCGAAGTCGCGGGCACAACTAGTGTACACTAAAATAAGTAGCACATATATAACTAATGGAATATGTTTACTTAAGACTTCAAATATTTAGGTATTATAGTTATTCAAATACCTACTTGCGTAATTTCCAAGGAGCAGGATAGATTATAATGACCAAGTACTCGTATTTACAGTCTACCTTACTACTAACAATAAATAATAAATCCGTTATTTATTTAGAGATATCTACATTTAGGTAGGTATGTCTGAGATTTATTGTCAAAAAGCGCGATAAAATCTCAAAACGTTACAAAACCATAAGCAAATGGTCACCTATAGAAACAATGTCTTCTCGTTTTTTTTAAACATAAGATTTAGTTATGTTCAGAGGATTTCACTGAACTGCAAACACACACTCACAACAGCCTTCCATCCATCCATCCACAAACAAGTCGAAGTCGGGAAAGGCCTCCAAAAGAGCACAGAGAGCGCGCGCGGAACAAAGGAGTTAGCGTGTGCAATTGTCCGAGTAGATGGTACAGCGAGGAGTTTATGCTTCCTAGCACGCAAGTATTTGTCCTGGACGAGCGGGACGTATAAACGAGCCAACTCATTGTGCAGGCACGGAGCATCAATCAAACCACGGAGGAGGTTGAACATAATGACCAATTGCCCATTGGCTCTCCTGGTCTTCAGGGAGTTGTAATTGAGGCACCCCAGGAGGAAAGCCGTGGGGTACATGAGTGGGTAATAACCAAACTTGTGTTTGTAAAGATATCTTAGAAATGCCTTTTGTACCTTTTCTAGTAGGAGTTCGTGGGTGGAGTGATGTGGGTTCCACACGCATGAACTAGCCTCCAGTTTGCTACGGACTAGCGCGTTGTATAAAAGCCGTATTACGCAATCACTACTAAAAAAAAAAAAAAAACCATGGGCATTCCTCAGTACAAATCCTAAACGCTGGAACGATTCTTTTGCAACGGTACTAACGTGTTCATTGAAATTAAGTCTACGATCAAAAATGACCCCCAGATCTTTCATTACCGTAGACCTACTTATTTAGGTAATACCTATTTTGTAGTCGAACATGATCGGGTGTTTCGTGCGGGCAAAACTCATAACACAACATTTGGAGAGATTAAATTCCATATCGTTTTTGACACTCCACTCGTATACAGCACGTATATTCTCCAGGAGTGCCAGGAAATCCGCTTCTGATCTTATCTCTGCGTACAGTTTGAGATCATATGCGTAGAGAAGACACTCTGCATGTCCAAGAACCGTCGGAAGGTCGTTCACCATGAGCAGAAAAAGCAATGGGCCAAGTATCGAGCCATGACTGACGCCGGATCGTGTGTGGTACAGTGAAGACTCATATATCCCTAGCCTGATAAATTGCTGGCGGTCGCGCATATAGTCCGCAAGTAGCCTTAAGAGACCTGGTGCAAATCCGATTATCCCAAGCTTAGCTAGCAGAATATCGTTGTTAACTCTATCACAGGCCTTTTTAAAGTCAAAATAAAGCACATCTACCTGACTACCGCGATCCAAACGTGTAGATATATAATTAGTAACGGTTAGAAGGTTAGTGTCTACTGAACGCTTTGCTCTAAAACCATGTTGCGCGTCAGTCAGATATTTCTCTACTTGTGAATAAATACGTCGATGCAAGATGATTTCGAAAATGTTGGCTGGTGCCGGCAGAATAGCAATGGGACGATATTCCTCCACAGCGGACTTGTTGGATGTTTTTGGTATCGGTGTAACTCGTGACGTTTTCCATTGCGGGGGATATACGCCTGACTCTAAACATAGATTAAGTATGTGACATAGTGGATAACTTACACTGGTTTTAGCGCATTTTAAAATTGCAGACGGAACATTATCAGGACCTACGGAACTGCTAGATTTAAGTTTGTTAATACCAAACAATATATCCGCGGGAGTAAACCTAAAAATGTTAACAAAATTACTGTCTCGACTGGAATCATGAATGGCAACGAGGTCAGGGTGTAAACGTGGTACAATAGGTGAGAATACACTACCAAAAAACTTTGCAAAAGCCTCTGCTGCAGCGATGCCGGTGAAAGATTCGCCCTGGTAAGTTACCACCGGTTCGAATCCTCCCCTGGATCGCAGAGAACTTATAAAGCCCCAGAATTCTCGAGCATTCGCCTTTATATTAGCTTCGATACGTGCCAGATAAGAGTTGTAAGCCAATGTTACTTTAAGCTTTAGGGTAGTTCTAATGTCCTGAAAGGCCTTATATGAGTCATTCGATTTACTACGTTCCCAATTAGCATGCAGCTTTAATTTCTGCTTTGCGTCCTTTATGATTTCACATGTGAACCAAACTGGATAGCGATGATTGTTACATTTCACACGACGTTTCTTGGGCATACATGCATCGAAAATTTCATATAAGATGTTATAAAAACAATGTACAGCATTGGAAATACCGTGCCGTGTAAGAAGGCCATTAGACAGTTCTGTTTGTTTGCAACCGTAGAACAACCGGCCGCAGCGGACCGGAGGGGAGTAGCCCACACACTGTAAACAATAAATACACAGAGACTATTATTATATTTCAGTTTACTATTATTAATACATTAAAATTAAGGCTGGCCTACCATGACCAAATAGGTCGAGTTCTGTCTGATGGTGGGGTCAAAAGTCTTAGGAATCGGCGTGCATGTATGAAGAGAATGATGAAGGTAGACGAGGCACGAGAGGTTTGTCAGAACCGGGATGTCTGGCGCTCTACACTCTCTGCCTACCCCGTTAGAGACCTGGCGTGAAGATACATACATACATAATTAAGGGTGTGCTGCAGCCTATAAACATTTGAAGGTTGGGTTGCCACACCTGGGATCTAAGTTCTTATGCGTCTATGAATGAAATATCATTACCAACCTGACCGGAACACGACAGTTCTGAAAACTACCACTCAGCGGCGAGTAAATTAGGTAATCCGGTGGTGCCTTTACACTTGAGATTCGTCACTCGAGCTAGCTAGAGTATTACCATGTATTACCACTGCTACAGTGTATTATGTTGATCAGTTGAACTCCAAACATGATAGTATACTCGTATTTCAATAGCAAAACAGCATAGGTAACATCTATCACGTGCCTAGAGATTGTTAAGTTAACCATTACGCATTAAATCATGAAAAAAACGTGAGTTACAGACATACACGATGGCAGTTAGATAATTCTATGTGTAATCATGACCTTAATGTTCACATAATGTCTATGTATGTAATAATGGCATCGTCGATAACTTATGTCATTGCCATTCCTGGCGATGGATACCGTATCAGGAGTGTAATTAATATACCTTCATTAAATAGGTAAAATATACATTCATTAAACAGGTATAATAATTAGCTGACCCGACAAACTTCGTATTGCCTCACAATTAAATAATGTGTCAAAGGTTTGATAGATATGGACTATTTGTATGGAAAAATAAAATTGTTATTTTTAACATTTCCCTTCAATTTTTTCAAATTTTCTTACCTTTTAAACCTTCCCAGGACTTCCAAAAATTATTCAAAACCAAAATTAGCCAAATCGGTCCAGCCGTTCTTGAGTTTTAGCGAGACTAACGAAAAGCAATTGATTTTTATATATTATATAGATTTGTAATTTCCTGCACAGAGGCATAACACCTTAGGCCTCAGGAGTGGTAACGCATCTGCATTTTGACCTTGGTCTCTATGTAAGTGTGTATAGGCTGCAGTCATCACTTAAAGTCAGTATGAACGGCATGCTTGTGCTACTTCCATTACAAAAAAAAATGATAACACAACTAAAAGAAAATGAAATGACTATTGAACTCAGCTTTACCGGTACATATATGGTTTACTGGTGGTAAAGCTCCAGTAACATGCGTAGACACCATCGCATTACCTAATCTACTTGTAGGTAGTGTACAGCTCTATCGTAATCCGGACAGGTAATGCACGACCCTACAATTTACGGCACAGAGACAATGCGGGTTGGTGGAAATACGGGTTAGTGGCCAACCCGCTGTCGGAATATTTTCAATAAGGCCTCCGACAAGGTTTAACGACTGCTATCTATCGATAGCAACCGGGACCGACGGCTTAACGTGCCCTCCGAAGCACGGAAACACAGTATAGTTTGTATCTATACTGTGACGCAAACGCGCATCTTAATTTGCCACAAGCGGTCACCCATCACACACCCAACCGCGCCCGTAATGCTTAACTGAGTAGATCGCTTACGATCTATACCAGCCACAGTATTACTTACCATCGATATAAACTGTATGCTTGTTTGCCACTTCATGACATTTAAAAAAAACATGTATAGAAGTTCACGGGGTGTTGAAGGGTGATGAACCCCAATCCAAAAAACTGGCGAATTATAAGTAGGTGCAAGAATCCATGTATCGACGAAATACGATAATTTAAAACCTTAAAATTGTAAACAAGTTAATTATCCAATTAAATAAGAACAATCCGTACCCGTACAATAATTGCCGTGACGCACGATGTTTTAATTTTTTTTATTACGTAATTTTCTACAACATAAAAATTGTGCGTAAACCGTATAACTAAACAAATGCGAATATTCGATAATCATGAACTGGCAATAATTCCGGTTCTGTGCCAGTAACACTTTCGTCACGACCGAATTATGAATTGCCTAGAAACAGGTTCCGTTCATTAAAATGCCTTCTTTTTCTTTATGAAATGCTCCTAATTAATTCTGTTACACAACCGAGTTTTCGTTTTTCGGTGACTATAACCGGTATGGTAACATATTGTCAATAAAATAAAGCTTCGCGAAACCACAGGTGCGAAATCACAGTAGATTCGCCATGGCAACCAGGGTATACATAAACGTAGTGTTGTAAGACGACAGTTTGGTTCAAAGGGTACCGGGCTCGATCCCCGCATCGGGATAAATACATATTTGCATAGCCTACAGATATTTGTTTCGGGTCTGGGTATTTGTGTTGTGTGTGTATAACGACACCCACGACACAGGTTTATACCCACTTTGTGTGGGGCTGTGAGTGTAGGCGTATTTATTTTATTTATGACTTATCCGTTGTACCTCCGCTAAACGAAATTAGAAAATGTGTAATAAGGTACGTATAGAATGGACACTTCGACGTCCCGCCGTAAGAAATTGTAATGAAAAAACAAATTCTATGGAGTTGTTTGAAATTTTCGAGTAAAATACATTTGGTCGACTATTACTCGCAAACTTGTAAGTCCAACTTAAGTATGATAGTTTTCCTTTTAATTTAATTATGTACGAGTATAGCTACTATTGCCGTAACGTTTGAATTTCTAACAACAACCGTTTAGTTGGTAGGGGGGGAGGACACTTGACTCTACCGAAAATTTGCACTTTAAAGCTTAAGAAGTCACGAACAGTTAACTAAATCAATTCATAATATTTTTGAAAGACCTATTCAAGGAATCCCCACACTATATGGAAATCAAAAATAAAAAAAAAATAGCGCGTTACATGTAAGAGAGGTTACCCTAATTTTTTTTTTCCATGTTTTTTTTTTACCACTTTGTCGTCGTGACTAAGGTGTATACTTGTGGTAACTATAAGGGTTCCTTGTTTACTACGGAACCCTAAAAATGAACATCCATTAAGTATCAAGTTTACTTATTGAAATATGTAAAGCTAAGAAATAAGTACTTATGTACTTACCATCAAAGAAATTGCCGGCAATTTATTGTAACGGCTCACTGCAAACTTCCTCTGTGGTACCTACATATATTATGAATGAATGGACGTTCAGGATGATCACGGTCCAATGCATATGTTTATGTCTCTTCTCTCTCTATCTCTCATCAACTTACTTTTCCTTTCTAAATCGTCGTTTCACGTTCTTTTACGTAATCCACTTTTTCTTTGTCCAGAAACATGAATATTACGTCTTACATACAAGAACTATAAATTAGCAGCTTCAATTTAGAAAAAAAATACTCCACTCGGCCGCCATATCTATAGATCGTTCCGGCCAGGTTATGTCTATCTATCTATCCTTTGCCTATAGGAAATTCTGTAATTCATATTTTCATTTCATTTTTTATGTAACGATGATGGCCAAAAACATGCAATTCACAAGGATGATAAGTGATGTTAAGCGTTAACTTCAGACACAAAAACCGGAGGTCAAAATGAAGATGTATTGCCACCCCTGAGACCTTAACTGTTATGTCGCTATGTTAGTCATTACGAGGCCGTTACGCTAGCAGAGAATATGTAATAATACTACGTACCTATAGAATGGACACTTCGCCGTCCCGCCCGATTTCCCCGCATAACCCAACCTCCTCCTCTCTTATGGGCGACGGTTGGTATTTTCTACGTGCTACGCACAAAGGTGCACGTGTAAATACACGTCACTGATTGATGTCTGTGTAATTGAGACCAAATTAAGCGTTTGTATAGAATTTCGGCGGAGTGTCCGCGGTGTGACGCTAGTAACATTTTTTTTTATGTACCTAATGGAAGTGGTTAACAAGCGTGCAGTTCACATGATGTTAAGTGATGCCTGCAGCCTATAGACATCCACACAAAGACCAACGTCAAAATGCAGATGCGTTACCACTCCTGAGGCCTAAGGTGTTATGCCTCTGTGCCGGAAATTACAGGGCCATACATTACCACATGAACGGAACACAATTGTGCTGATCACTACCATTTAGCGGCAAGTATATTAGGTAATGCGGTGGTGCCTTCGCCCGCGATCTCCGTCGCTGGAGCTCTACCACCAGTAAAGTAATCAAAAAATATAATAATTTTATAATAGATACCTACAGCTCTATAGTACTCGTAAAGGAATATTTATTAGGTACAGATTGATCTAAGGAAAGAGACAATCCGAGTTCGAGAGCGTTATCTCTGCTACACACTACACACTGCCTACGTATGCACTAATAGCACACCGCGGACACTGCCAAAATTCCATACAAACGCTTAATTTGGTTTCTATTACACAGACATCAATCAGTGACGTGTATTTACACGAGCACTTGTGTGCGTAGCACGTAGAAAATACCAACCGTCGCCCATAAGAGGGGAAGGGGTTGAATGATGCGGGCAAACGTCGAAATGTCCATTCTATACGTAGTATTATTACATATTCTCTGCTAATAGTCCGATATTGGTCAAAACTTAATCAAAATGATCGACAAACGTCACATAGGTTGTGTGCAAAAGAGATAACGCTCCACAGAGACAAAATTATTTGTAGTCTCTCTCCTAAGGTTGATATGCAATATATCTTGCTGTGTACTGTACCTCCATAGAGCATCACGGGCCACCGGCCGACCGGAGGGGAGTAGCCACAGTACAGAAAATTCTGTTCTGTAAGAGTAGCCATAGCGTTTATTACTGATGCAAAACAGTCTGTCATTTTTTGCGGCGGAAAACAAAATTTGTCTATTACTGCGAAACTCACACCTTGACTCTAACAAAATACATAAATAATTTCACGCACACATTTAAACATCTCGGCGACAGGCATAGGCTCACTTGTGCTTGTACTTTGACAGAGGGGAAAGCCTGCATATGGCTCCCCTCGGGTCCGTCGCGGCCGGTGGCCCGTTTTGCTCTATGTGTACCTCCAATAGAATACTTTCCTACATCATTTTACATGTTGAATCTACATAGTATATCGTTTTATATAAAACTCTTTAGTACCCTTAGTCAAAGCTTAGTAATATAATATCCATAATATGGTAATGTTGAGAAAAATAGAACATTGGTTGTGTCGTAAACTGAATCACCGCCGAGTTTCTACGTTATGTCATTTACACTTGTATACATATTTAAAGCAGTATGATACATTTGAGAGCCATAAAGTTTGCCTGTAAATCACGATAGGGCGAGAAAGAAAAAAGGCTGTTAATGTTATTGTACTCATATGCCTTTAGGCGGTCTGAATTCTTAATAGGCACTTTCAACTTTGGGCATATTGTATATTTTTTTGATTTTATACATTAGAAAGGACTTTTACAGGCAAACATAATACACCGACCGAAGCGTTAAAAGTTTATTACACTGTATGTCTTTACAGATTTATATTTTACAAAAATTGCTAATTGTTTTTTTTTATTTCGTTAGAATATAATTACTCGTACAGATACGTGCATTATTATATTAAAAAAAAAATATTACACCACATAATCGACGTAACGTACAGTTGGTAATGTATGGCCCAGTAATTTCCGGCACAGAGGCATAACACCTTAGACCTCAGGAGTGGTATCGCATCTGCATTTTGACCTTGGTCGTTGTGTAAGTGTCTATAGGCTGCAGTCATCACTTAACATCAATGCTTGTTTACCACTTCCAATACCTACATAGAAAAACCTTAAAGTATTTGCCACTTAGCCTTGGACAGTCTGGAGAACATGTTATATTGTTAATTACCTATTATTTATACTGTGGCAGTAGACATCAAATTCATTACAGATAACCGTCTCAACTTCCTAACTGATGTTTCATGCTAAGATACAATTGTGCTAAGTGCGCTAACCTAGTTGAAGAAAATAGACTCGTTTAAATCTCAAGGCAATATCTAGACAGCTGTTTGCTCCAAAGCCATTATTACAGTCTTTAGACAAGATAATACACCAAATGACGTTCGTTGAAGACTTACACAAATAAATACAATATACATTATTATAAACATTTCTTTAATTTCTAAAATACAATGTATTCAGATAAATATCATTGGTAGGTATATGAATTAAAGATAAAAAAAATCTTTTAAAAAAATGTTGCAACTTCAAAAACCAGATAAATTGTACACTAAAAGTGAAAAAATGACACAATATACCTAGATGTAATCCAACAGAGAAATGTATGTTATTTTTATTAGGTACACTTTAATTCAGAAGTTGCAAATTATACAAACTATAGGTAGATCTATGGCCCAAGTTCTTTTGTAATTAAATAAGAGCCTAGTTTTCAAGACGGTTTGTGTGTGTTTTATTTTTTATAATATTTATGTATTTATAAAATTCATACTTTCGAATTCTAATTTTAATTATTTTGACTAAACAATAATATTTCATTTTGTTACTTTGTACACATTGTACATGCATCGCATATGACTTGTGCTGTATTAAAAAAAATATAGGTAGGTAGGTACCTATATAATTGATGAATAATGAATAAATTAATTCTTCTAGTAGGTAATATCCGAGGTCAAACACAGTGTCAAAGTTAAACACAAAAACGTCCTAGTGATATTACCTTGAACGGTTAAGGATTAGTAATTATAAAGTAAATGTCAATAATTTAACAAAAAGAACCCTGATTTATCCCTACAAGTTGACCGCCAGATTTCAAGTTCCACCAGGATTGAGGAGCTCCTTTATTTATGAAACCTGATTATATAGGATGTGAATTACATGATAACTCCAGCAAGAATAACTAATATTCATTAAAGCTTGCCACATAAATACTTTACGTATAAGGATCGTACTCAAAGACACACTGAAGTGGTAATAACTAATACAGTAACTTTCTCCAAGATGGCACTTTAGCGAGGGATTTATACATTTTATCTCACGATTTTCGAAACTGAAATACAAATTCTTTTTACGTTGACAAATTAATACTCGTGAGTGCCACAACACGCCACGCATGTGGAAATAGATATATGGAAAAAAAAGGAAAAAATACGAGAGCCGGCAACCGTTTCCAACAACGTTTAAAATCTAAAAACCACTGAATCAGAACGTTACTGCGACGAACCGTTTCCACGAAACTGTTATTGAGAATAACGAACAAAAACTTTTACAAAAATAACTCCATTGACATTTTATTTGCAAGGTTTCAGTGATATCATGTAGTGATAGAATTCGAAGGCTTGTTCCCGGGTTCGGAAAATTGAGAGTTTTCCAATCGGGAAGATTTTGATTTTAATGTATGTCCCCGTAATAACTATCAGGGGAGAGCCTGCATATGGCTACTCGCCTCCCGTGTTGCTGTATGTTAAATGCACATTGAGCGTATGTACATATGGCGGACTTAATGACCTTATTTTTTTGCATGCTTATCGACAGTAGTAACTTGTATAAAGACATATTCATAAACATATTTTAGCTAAAGTGTTGCTAATCTCTCCTTTGTCTTTTTCTATCCTGCACATTTGACAACGCAACTGACAAAGACAAAGCATTCTATAGTTAAAACGTATCTAATGTACGTTTATGAGTAAGGGGGATACTATATATCTTTAAATATTTAACCTAATCATACAACTGTCAAAAGATTATCTAATTCGATATTTAATTATACGATTATCTAATAACTTAGTTGTCACATACTGCTTCCGTATCATTTGTTTGTGTTAAATATTTTCTTAAATAAATTATGTTAATACTTTTTTACATCCACGTACCTTGATATCTTTCTATGCCGTACAAGGATCTTATAAATTATTTATAAAATCCTTGTATTATTTAACAGGATTTGGTTGTATATTTATTTTGACGTGCCTAATATATACACAAATTTCAACAGTTTTAAATAGGAATTATACAATTATATATATATAACAATACTTATACAGGAAAACATAGTTAGCTAAGAGCCTAAGACCAATTATGTAAGGCTGTTCCTAAACTTATTTGCACTGTGACGTCCCTCAAAATACATATTTATTACAGCACTTCTAAACTCCTGACCACATTCGAAAATGCCTACCAGTTTTAGTGGGTACTAACCTAGTAACAGGACACCAGGTTATAAGGTTTAAAAAAAAAAAGAAAATTTTGTTAGAACCAAAGATAAGTCTACAAGAAGAAGAAATTACGAGTATTACGCGCACACAACTCACAACGCCCTGGAATCATACTGCAAGGCCGTAAGCCCGGCACACAGTTTGGGAAGCCTTTGAAGAATACGATTTGTTTGTACCTATAAGAGATGGTCATAAATCTATTATTTTCAACAGCAAGAAGTCCTACAACTGGACATAGATCTATCTTCTGACGAAAACAATTACAAACTTAATGCATCATCTTCCCTAACCGGCCGGTCTCTATATCGTACCTCTAATCGCACCCATTTAAATAGCAAACGATCTTTCGATGGATCTGCTGTCAGTGTCTCAATAACAACATAAATTCATGTGTTGATTGGTTATCGAAACTGATTGAAGGTTTTATTATCTTCATTAGTATGTCTTTAACCAAATACGCAAATTATCATTCAGACCTTGAACTTCAATGAAGTGTTGTAAAACTTTGAACGTCACACACAAATCTGACAGCTATTAATAATATCACCTCTTTATTTTAGCAACAGTTACTTAGTATAGTCTAATTTAAAATAATGAACAATTAATTGTAATTTTATTAAGTTTAACATAGAGTTCTCAAAGTGATGTTGTATAAAACACAGTTTTTTTTACAAAATATACAATCTTGTGGTTGGTTATCGAAACTGATCGGAGGTCGTCAAAAATGGATTAAAATTGAATATATATAGGGATCCGCAATAAGACATATTTTCCACTCACGCTGATTTATCTGCTCTGGCATTCGGAGTTTAAGGACGCAATACTGACCTGTAAGTTCTATAATAATACGTATTAAGATTAACGACGTCATTACTACGTAAAAGACAAAAAGTGACGTGTTGTCAATCCGATAAATCACTAGCGCTAACAGCTTTACTTGGAAATATTTTATAACATGTACATATTTAAAAATCAGCATAAGAGGAAATTAGTGGGTATTAATCACATATTAATCATTTTCATCTTTATTATACATAACATATTTACCCAAAAAAACGGAACTGATGTTTTTTCTAAGTATTAAATATTTTAATCTATTCTTGCTTGTCGAAAACGACACATTTAAATGCACATATTTATCATTTCGTTGAACAGTACGAAAATACGTTGCAATGGTTCTGAAAATAACGTTCCGTGCTGATACAATGATTTTTATTGTTTTTGACTGATGATACATTGGGTCTTGGGGCGTTTCCCCTTTGCTTATAAAAGTGTGCTCTTGGCTGATGACATTAAAGATGAATAAATTAGAAAGCAGTCTCAAAGAAATTATGATGTAAGTAAATTTAGTCACCTGGTTATTTTTTATTTTAGCAAACACACGGGCAATCTGATGCAAGGAGCTTACCCTCTTCTATTGAAATTTGTTTTGCTGACTACAAGCTGAGACCTGCCTGCCTGTTTTGACGGGCTGCATTATTGCTGCCGAAAATCTGCATTACTTATTAGTAATGCAGATTTTCGGCAGCAATAATTCAGCCCGTCAATAGGTGAAAAACATTGATTGGAACATAGTGAAAAGTTCTACCCGTCCAGATAAAGTTGTTCACAACACGAGCCCATAAATTCTTTGATTTTAATACAATACAAGAAGATGAAGATGATTAATGAGATCCTTATCTTTTTGTTTTGTATTAAAATTAAACAAAGTTATTAAATTATTCTGAGATTATTAAAGAATTAAAAAACGTAGAAGATGAAACAGCTTTGAAATATTATTATGAGACCGTAAAGAACATTTCCTTGTACCTATTTAAAATATTTTACCTCACCGGAATAATAATTGTATGGTTTTCCCAGTAGGTACTACCAACAGCAGTAATGTAGCCATCGATACTAAATTTTTATATTCAACTTTTTATTCCGGAGGTAAGAATATTTTAAATATCCTAAAATTTTCTTTTCAATCTCAAAAAAATTTTTTTAAAGCGATTTGTGCTTGGTGATTTTTTGTACTTATCTTGCCATGATCCATTTCTCAAAGTTTATCAAATCAAAACTTATTTAACAGTGTTTTATTTACTCTAGAGCAATTTACCTTGCTTCTATCGTAGACACCGACACAACTTTGTCTATGATTTCATTGGCATACCTCCTGCAGTTTTCGAGCAAACATTCAAATAAATGCAAACTCTTTTATTTTCTGCTTCGCTTGTTATAAGGCAGGTCTCAGTGCAGGATTTTTTAAAGTTTTTTATTGCAATAGTTTGCTGTTCTCTAACGCCAGGAGTTCGATCACGGCTTCATGTTAGAAATATCGGGAGTAATTGGAAATTTGCATGTCTTTCATTGATCTGGAAAATGAAGACAAATTTTAAGTTCTCTGAAAATTTTGAATACCTAACTACTTTTATTATGGAATCACGAAAAATAATAAATAGGGCTCCTTACGATAAATGCATCGTTACGTATAGAGCACTGTTTTTTAATTTTAGGATTAATCCTATGGTAAGAATCGTTAAAATTATATGTAATGACCTTACATTATGTTATCTTCGACTAAAAATAATCTTTTAAAACACCCAAATAAATAGTAAAATTCTTAACCAATAATTAACTAATGAAGCTGATATAACTCTCCGATACCTACGCAAATAAACTCACAAAACTTTGAAGTTTTTGTATTAGTTTGGAACCAACTCTGTAGTAGGAAATAAATTTCATCCAAAATAGTTTTATTATCTTCATTGAAGTATGTCGTTAACCAAATTAACAAACTATTATTAAGACCTTGAACTTTAATGAAGTGATATTATTATAAAATGTTGAACATCACTCACAGAACTGCCGGCTATAAGTTATATAACCTCTTAATTTTAGTAAGGGTAACTTAGTTTAGTCTTATTTGAAATGTCAACAGGCGGTCGCACCCCTGAGCGTTTGCGCCGAACTGTAGTAGCACCATTACTTAAAACATCAAAATAATTAACACCATTTTAAAACGTTCGTAATGCCACATTAAATCGATGATTAAGACGTAATAATACCTGAACAAAGTTGCAATACGTTCCAGTAACTAACCATTAAATGCTATTTACGAGCTTTTAACGAACTGCAGATAATAACTGCTAATGCTATTGCTGGTGTGGTAGCACGCTGCTTAAATACTTATGATATATTAATAGCTTTATACCAAAGAGTAGGTAATAACTGTTGCACCTTTACATAGTATCGTGTCGCTCTATTCATATACTTCTAAAAATATCATATATTATATTTTTCGCAATAACATATGTGAGTGTATTTAGAAATGAATTTAGACGGGATCTCAATAAAATCTTGTCATAATAATGTGAACGAAGCGCGCATAGCCCCACGGCTGGTGTAGATCGGAAGGGATCTATTCGGTTAAGCGATATGGCCGCGGTCGGGTGAGTGATAGGTGACCGCTAGTGGGAAATTAAAATGCGCGTTTCCGTGCTTCGGGGGGCACGTTAAGCCGTCGGTCCCGGTTGCTATCGATAGATATCAGTCGTTAAACCTTGTCGGAGGCTTGGACTTGTGGGTTTGAAAAACATCTGACAGCGGGTTGGTCACTAACCCGTATCTCCACCAACTCGCATTAAGCGCGGCACAAGTACAGCACGCGCAAAACTTGAATGGCACGATGAAAGAAAACGAGTATCAATTTATGTTGCCTCGATGAAAGCGAACTACTGCCACATTTTCCTCCTCGCGTATCTGGTCTTAACGATGAAATCGTATTTTTCGCAGCGACTTTTAAGTAACGACATACTCTAATTCTGTCAATCCCTTCAAGGAATATAAACGTGCATTTGAGTTTTAAATTAGTGTTATACCACACTGTAAATCTCAATAGCGGACGGCAAGCTTAATATCTGCAGATTCCAATATATTCAGTTAATAATTTATGTAAACATTATTTGCTGTTATAAATCACTGGTGGTTCGCCGCGAACTTAGGCCTCGCTTAAAAATTTATTATGCGTTTAGCACGCAATAAAAATTCCATTCTTTTTAAGGTGACACCGATGTGACAAAGCTACCGTCCTTTTTTTTACACTCTTGATTTGGGGCCTTGGTAGACTTATGTGTAAATTTTTTAAATTGATTAATTGACTTATGATACAATAATATGTGTTCTGTGCATCAAATATGAAATAAGTAATTAAAAGCTATTAATAAAGTATGTTTTTTTTCGCATTACGTTTCATTTTGTTGGCGATATAGGTATTTAATGTTATGATGTAATCGAAGGCAAACTATTTTATTTCTGAGTAAGTTTAAGTAAAAATACACATATACAGTATTTTTCCATAATAGTAATATCTGTTAGTGAAATATATTTATTTTAAAGAAAAATGGAAAGAAAAAATTGACTTCAGGCGAGACTCGAACTCGCGGCCTCTGGGTCTGGGTCTCTAGTCCAGCCGCTCTTCCAACTGAGCTACCGAAGTCCTGCCTGATTTGTCAAATCTTTCCTTCACATTTTATTTATATCGGTTGCCTAACTGGCATAGTATGGCAATAGATGGCGCTGCTGCCACCATAAGGCAATGCAATAAATGTGAAGGAAAGATTTGACAAATCAGGCAGGACTTCGGTAGCTCAGTTGGAAGAGCGGCTGGACTAGATTCCCAGTGGCCGCGAGTTCGAGTCTCGCCTGAAGTCAAATTTTTCTTTCCATTTTTCTGTATAATAAATATATTTCACAAGCATGTGTTAATGCGAAATAATATAATAAACAAGATCTGTTAGATTTTTAAGCAGAGAGCAATTTTATAGGATATCAGTTTCATTTAATAGTTCAAGTCATTCTAGTCTATTTATTGATTAATCACATTATTTATTTATGTATAATATTGTAATTAAAAACCTATGAATATCGTGCATTTAATTTATTATAATATTTTGATTTAATTTTATGTCATGCTAAAATTAAAATTTTTCCACAGCCAAACATACCTACTATACCTAAATCTACAGTTAATATATTTTAGAAGCGAGTTAGCGAACATAATTAAAATCTATTTGAATAATTAGAATGACTTTCTTAAAATTTGAAAAATTTCCATGGTTCTGAAACCCAAATCCTGAACACGACAATCACGGCAACGTTTAATATATTAAAGTTAAAAGTCGTTAAATTACTCTTCTTTCTTTCTATCGGGTAACGATTATTTGTGTGTTGTGCTCGCTCGCAATGCTCGCTTATACCATTTTTTCCAGTTCATGAATTTCTCAATTAGAAAGAATCAATTGACTTCTGGCTGGATTCGAACCTGCGAACTCAGGATATAATGCGGCTGGACTGGTTATCTTGAGGTAGCAGGTTCGATTGCTCCTTTCTTTCCATTTGTCTTAAAATTATCAAAATATGCAGAAATTTTCACAATAAGCCTAGTGAATAAACAAATTTAATGAACCCAAGTTTGTCTGGACACCTTCAATGATAAGATCGCCTTTTGTACTGTTTTCCATTTTCAGGGTTCCGTACACAAAGATTAAAAACGGGACCCTATTTATAGGTCCGTCTGTCCGTCCGTCACCAGGCTGTATTTCATGAACCGTGATAGCTTGAATTTTAGAAATGTTCATAGATGATGTACCTATTTCTGTTGCCGTTGTAATAACAAATAAGTGCTAAAAACAGAATAAAATACATATTAAAGCGTACAACAAATGTAATTTTTTGCTCGATATTAATAACGATAACAGGTATGGCATAAAATATTGTTAATTTGAATCTGTACATAATTTTAAACAAAAAAGCACCAAAGTTGATCTCCATGGTAATCAATCTGCTAAATGGTTGTAGTCGCCGCTCCCATATTCTGGTTTCACGGTTATGTAAGTACGCGGTCAATTTGAGATCAAGTTCATTCAACTAGTAACTAAGGCTTATCAATTTTTTTTTGAATAACACATGTGAGTGAATTTAGAAAATAAGTAAAGAAAAATCCTACTTCTGTAATAGGTACTACTAAACTGTAAAGCTGAAAGTGGTAAAGCGGCTGGTCTTGGTCCTGAGTTCGCAAATTTAATCCCTGCTCGAAAGCGGAGTTTTCATTCCATTTTTTCTTTAATTTCTCAACTAAGGTTTACATAACTTATGTATTTATTTCAATCTATCTTAATTTATTAAACTAAAATTGATGAAACTTTCACCATTCTCTTAGTGGAAAAATAAAAAATGTTAGAACAAAATATCAAAAAAGTTATTTTTAGGTAATTTAGAAAGTACAAACTTAAAATTAAATATACATTATACCTCGGATAATTTCGTTTAGATGGAAATGCACAAATATGTTTAGCCTTTGCCTTTCTTTATAATAAAGAGTAACGTTGGGAGAAATTTAAAAAGACACGCTATCATCCAATCACTTTATTGCATGCTTCTAATATACAAAGGATATCTTCAACTTAACACTACTCGCTGTCCCCGCCGGAACTGTAGATATTTCTCTGTCTCTAAGTTTATCTTTGAGGATTCCGACCGCGACAAAAATAGTCCGTTATTTTTGTATACCATTAATCTCCACAATCTGCACTAAAAAAAAAACGTTTACATGAAAGCGTAATAATTTCTATAGACAAACGAGTCTAATGGTGTACTTAATTAAGACGATTTATTTAATGGAGGCCGTAATCTAGTAACCTTAATTAATATAGCATCTAAAAACAATTAATGAAATCTTCAACGTACATTACGTAAGAAATTCTAAGAAGATCAAAAAAACACTATAAATAAATAATCATAACTAATAAAATTTTTGTTCTTTCCTTATTTACTTTAAGTTTATAGCAAGCTAAATATTAATACTCAATCATTTATTATAAATAATAATAATAATGGCAACCCATTATACGTCTCACTGCTGGGCACAAGTCTCCCCCCTTTTTGGGGGGGAGGCCTGGAGCTTACTCCACCACGCTGCTCCAATGCGGATTGGTGGAGGCCAATCATTTATTGCATTACATAATATACATCCTATTCTGACTTAGAAGAAACTAAGAAGAATACATTTATTTTTGACAATATTAATAATTTAATAAATTTTTTATAGGTACTTAATAAAAACCTGAACAGAAAAAAAGATAGAAAACAAAAAAACAGAAACAAAACTAAATTAAGAAATTGTCCAAAAGGGTTCCTCCACTCAGCATTGTACCGGATTAATAACCTGGCGCTGGTAATATGCTGGGGCCTTATAGTGTGGCAATACGGATGCCGAACTGCTGCCGAAATATAAAGATAAAAAGAAAAAAACAAAACAAAAACAAGATACTTTAAATAATAATAAATTTAAATATTGCTACCAATAATAATGTAAAAAATGCATTCAATCCAGCATGATTCCAGGTAAATAGACACACTGTGGGCGGGACATAAAAAGTACACACTACAGCGCGACAGACTAAGTATTGCACGTTTCCTTGCGCTCGGCGAAATAGCCTTGTCGCGACCAATCGAATGCAAGCATTGTCTTTGTTGATAGTGTGAGTATTTGTTATGATTGCATTTAGTTTGTTTGCGTAAATGGTATCAATATCGTGATGAATAAATTGTATGACAGGTACATTTCTAAACATTATTATTCGTTGCTGTATTGCAATTATTCTTCAAAACTCCTAATGTATGTAGAATTGGGATCCCAGGCAGTAAAGAAAACTAAAGATTAATGTCAATGTATATGTATTTACTTCGATTAAACCACTTAAAAAACACAATATACATCGTAACCCGTAAATCGAGACCAATCGTCTCGCCCACCAAGAAAAAGTCCTCTATCCCCTTCCTTTCACAACTGTCATGCCACTTCACTCTTCCTACTCTTTCATTACATCCTTTCACTCACTCACTTACGTTCCGTTACCTATTCCTCAGACACACCGATCCTGCATGTATGTTTCAACCAAAGGACAATTTGGTGTGCCTGATTTTCTCCTCAGTTAAATTATAAACGCGACCTTTCGTATCGATCTCGAAGATCACAAATATTTAGACGTTAGCGACATTTAATTGGCATTCAAATTAGTTCAGCCAACGTTAAAAATTATAAGACAAAGAGGAAACAATTTTATTACCGTCTTTAGAGCCAAACGTTTGTAATGACAGTTTGACAGACATTTAAACCTCAGCAAATCTAGAAATAAACGTGTTTTGTGAAAGTAATAGTGAAAGCTAGATCTAATCTTGTACATTGGTTATACTCTGATAAATGCAATATTAATACAGTAGCTCACCGTTGTTAGAAGTAGTTAGAAGGTGAATTTAATTTTTAATATCATCATCAATTTGAAAATTCAGATTTGATGTAGGCGTGGAGTAGTGGAGGATTCTTTCGCTACCGTAGTCAGTCAATCGAGCAATGGGGGTAAACCAGGGCGGTATAAGTACGTTAAAATTACCGCCGTTAAAATATACCAAGCGTGGCGATTATGGAAAATCACCCCATATAACGCACAAATAAAAAAACGGGCCCTAGTCCCTGGCGGCGCCGGTGTGACTAAAAAGTGACGACGAACTAACACTGACTCACTGAATAGAAGCATACGACTATATTATTCAACAACACCAAAAAAAGGAAAACACTACAAGTTTATAAATCCAGACAACATAGAAATATGTTGAAATGTAATCGAACATCACATTCAAATGATAGAAATACGTAATAAAATTTCTGTTCAGCCACAAGCAAGGACTTCATCCGTTATACTTTGTATTTAAATGTCACATTCTATAAAATTTCAGTATCATCCAACTATAGCAGTAGAAGAAAATAACATACGAAAGTCGCAACATCGTAACGCCTCCAAAGGGCAAAACGAACGCGTAAAAATGGTGTAGAATGGAAATAGATGTAATTTGTTATGCCCAAACTGTGGAGCAATCTCTTGGCGAGTATTTGTGATATTGGATTAGTTCTGCCAATATATTTTTGTTACTCGTGTCAAAGATTTGAGACTACAATATTTTTGACGGATCCAATTTTTTGTCGGCGATACGACAGACGCTATTCGTTTTCACCATTTGTTTCACAATATCTTTATCGGCCAGTTTATTTGCTGTTTGTCCTAAATAGATGTCAGTTTATGATGATCTAGCTTTTTATTCATGTTATGGAAGTGACAAACAAGCATGCAGTTCACATTGATGTTAAGTGATGACTGCAGCCTATAGACACCCACATAAAGACCAAGATCAAAATGCAGATTCGTTACCACTCCTGGGGCCTTAGGTGTTATGCCTCTGTGCCGGAAATTACAGAGCCGTAAATTACCACCTAACTGGAACACAATAGTGCTGAACACTACCATTTAGCGGCAAGTAAATTAGGTAGTGCGGTGGTGTCTACGCCCGCGAGATTCAAATGGTGTTGACAAATATTTGTTGACAATTATTTTCAATATGAAACTAACGCAAAAGACGAATATTTTCAAACAAAATTCTCTCAATGAAAAGTCTAGTCTTAAAGATAGTCTCCTATAAAATATTTGAAAGCGTTAGACGTGTGAATAAATGGGGAAAAGAGCAAGATTTACCGGAAGAAGCGAAGCGTTTCGAGATCGCTCTAACATTAACAGAGATAATTTCAAGCGGAGTCGTCGAGATCTTTTGAATCATTTTAGATATATCTAGAGTAGTAACGATTTATTACGCTTAGCTCATGTGAAGTCACCATGTGATCTGAATTGGAACCGGTTACTCTTTTTATCTCGCCAATTCATATTTTACAGAAATATTCTTAATTAAAATGAAAATAAACCATCCAATCACATCCTATTATAAATGCGATAGTTTGTGAGTGCGATGGTTGTTTGTTACTCTTTCACGAAAAAACTACAGCGTGGATTTAGATAAAACTTTACAGTATGTATGTATCTTCACGCCAGGTCCCTAACGGGGTAGGCAGAGAGTGTAGAGCGCCAGATATCCCGGTTCTGACAAACCTCTCGTGCCTCGTCTACCTTCATCATTCTCTTCATACATGCACGCCGATTCCTAAGACTTTTGATCCCACCATCAGACAGAACTCTACCTATTTGGTCATGGTAGGTCAGTCTTGGTCTTCCTGGGCCTCTGCAACCATCCACATTCGCATTGTATATCTGTTTAGTCATTCGCTCATTCGACATTCTTTTTGCATTCTATATGCCCGAACCATCGGAGCATGCCTTTTTTCATTTTTACACCGATACTATCATTCACACAAAGTCTCTTTCTTACATCTTCATTACGAACGCGATCGGTGAGTGATACACCGCAGATCTTGCGCAAAGATCTCATCTCGACCGCGTTCAACTTACTTTCATGCTCTTTCCTGCATACCCAGCTCTCGCTTCCATATAAAAGCGTTGGAGTAAGTATAGCATTATGTACGGCTAGTCGAGCCCGCTGGCTGAGATGTTTAGATTCTAGCAGCTTACCCAACGCTCCATTCACGCAATTCCCAGCAAGCACTCTTCTTTCTATGTCAGTGGTGTACCTATCATCCTTGCTAAAAGCACATTCAAGATATACAATTTCATCAACCTGTTCTAACGCTGCATCATCTACTACTACCCTTGCATTTGTTCTCTGTTCATGTCTTTCAAATACTAATACTTTAGTTTTATCCACATTCAATTGTAAGCCTTTCTCCATACAATCCTCTTTCATGACTGTGACTAGTTCTTGTAGCCCAGATGGTGTAGAGCTAACAATTACGGCATCATCTGCGTAAAGCAGACAGTTCACCACTAAGTCACCCATACGCACTCCCACATCCATCAACTTCACCCTCTGGAGGCATTTTACAGTAATATAGGTTATACGTCGGAATAACATAAAAGCTACAATTTGTAGATTTTTTAAAAAATTAAATTAAAAGTAAGTATACGCGGACGAAGTCACGATTACTAATATAACCGATACTGTTTTTATCAGAACAACATTGACTGCAAGCTTATTATATAAGTAAATAAATATTGTATATTACAGTTCTTGTGAAAAAATTTTAAATCATACTTCATCATACGATTGACATTTAAGAGGTAAATAATTAGGTGGCTTTTTTACTATATTTCTGTAGTAATGACTTAGTAGGTGTAACTTTAGTGAATAGTTCAAAAGCCATTCCCTGATTTCTCGACTGATAGATAGATAAAAACTTGAGCAAGAATACTTTTAAAAATATATCAGATTCACATAACCGTACATTCGCAGAAGATAGCAGGAAACTAGATCGGAGATATCTACGGAGTGGCATCGGAACGTTCTAGAAGTCATTTGCGGTACAGTTAACCTAAAATTGGCCAGTCATTGTTATATATTTGTAAGCGATTTTGTTTCTTAAAACGATGGTTTTAAGTGTGGAATTGGGTCGTGTCAGAAGGTGTTTTAGAGTGAATTTCGATGGGCGGACCATCGTATTATTCTGGAATAGCTAGTATCAAGTCGGGCGACGGGTGGTTTTCCGAGAAAATTTCACGAACGTGCCGATTTGGCTTTTGCGTTAATAAGATCAGTTAGATGTTGACCGCACACTTATAGTGCGAATCTGTTCTTTGGGCTAAACAACATGACTTTCAGCAAAATACTGAAACGCCACTCAATTTTAAAGTTACTTTAGCAAAAGTTTTTAGTAAAAAGGGTTAAATACGCCTACCATAATAGAACACAGCGCCGCAGACCGGACGATATGTCATAGATGCCTTGGAGGCTGGGTAGGCCTTTGATGTGGGACGAAACTTGCCTTGACACCTTAACGCCATCCCATCTTCCAAACACGGCGTGTTCCGCTAGCACTACTGCTGCAACTCCGAAGACCCTAAAGAATGATATGATACGTTTTTCAGGCATACTGTACAATAAGTGGGTACAGAATGAAACGACTCCTTTTGATTTGAAAACTTACCTTCCTTTTTTACACGGGGCAGAAACTATTAAGATATAAGAATACAGTAACTATATTCAATTAAGATAAGTACTTATTAGGTACAAATAGGTATGACTAGAAAAGGAACGACTTGCGTCAACACTTGCAACAACACAGATTTAATGATTAGGGTAATAACTAGTAATAGTCGTAATGTTTTGTTATGTCATACATTTCCTAGCTGACAGTCATGGTACCCACGTATAAATAGCCACAGTAGAATTATCTTTTCTGTTTACCAATAGTTTTCTCAGCTGAACGCCGTAATACTTTTGTAGAATTTATAAGTAAAAGAGCCACTTTTTTATCTGACAAAGATGGCAAACAAGCATGCTAGTCACACGGATGTTAAGTGATGACTGTAGCCTATCAAGTATGTATCAGAAATCTTTCCGTTGGCAAGCACTCTTCATGGGCTGATTTGTTTTTGTAACAGTCATAGTTCAATCACAGCGTACAATGTTGAGTTCTTCGGTCTGTAGTTTTCAATATTATAAATTATACTTAGATGCTGCCTCTATACAGTTCACTACGTTTCTAGGTAATTGGCCAATTCTTCTAGCTTGACAAGTATTTATTTGTTGAAAACAGACAAGTAGATATGCACGATTCTTGAAAGTGAAGGTTGTAACAAAGCGAAAATAACAAAAGAGGCAAGCATGCATAAAGTTCACATTGCTAATAAGAAATACTGTAAAACTTTCTGAAAAATTAAATTTGTAACAATTTTGTGAGCGGGACAACTGGCCGCTCTAAGGATACTACATCATCATGTCCTCTGCATAAAAACTAAGGATCTCAATGCTATAAAAATAAAAAACTCTAAGAACGAGATTCACAGACCGCACTACGACGACTTTACTTTTACTTAAGAGTCGACCTTTCATAGGTTATTTTGTGTCACAGACGTGTCAAAAGCCTTGTTTTACTAGGAGAAGCAACACTTTACTAAGTAAGGAATGAGTATATACTCGCAAAGTAAAATTGACTCGTGTATGAAATGGAACAAAATAAACATTGAAAGATCGACTCGAAGTCAAAGTAAAGTCGTAGTATCTACAGTCTGTGAATCTCACACTTAAAGTCTCAAGCTTTTTGCCTCTGTGCAAGAAACTACGGTATCGTACATTAACCTCCATGTATCCAGTCTCTATCCGGTCCTCGATATAAGAGTACTATAAGTTACGTTATTACCTAACATAGGGTTGTCGGTTAGGTTAGACCAACATTAAAATGACTTTATATAACCAAAATGTCTTCTAGCTTTAATGTTTTTGCGACAAACACAGCTACATTTTCCGGGTCTTTTATGTCAGTAGCGTTCATTGCATTTCTAGCTGGCTCTATATATTACCTTATTACTCACCTTTTAAAGTAAGTATAGAAGCAAATTGAAGTGGTTGTAGTATAAAACACCAAACGTAACTTCTTTTTATCTTAACATGTTTAGTCTTAAAATTAGCGGTAAATTTGTTAGAAACCTATAACATTGCCAAGCAGAGTAGCAAAAAACCGTAGGTACACTCAAAAATAAAGGTCCACGTAAAAGGGTGTAAATAGATTGGGTGAACGACTGGCGGTTGAAAATTTGTGGAACCCTCGCCGGTTCGTTGTCGAGCACTCTGTACTCCGCTTCGCTGGTTAATCTGTTTTTGAGACATTCACAGCTTAATGTTGGGAGACTTTAACATTGAGAGCATTCACTACATTTCTAAGCACATTTTTTCCTCGCATAAAGAGATACATTTTGCGAAGAAGCGAACGGGTATGTATATTGCAAGTAGTTGTCGCGTTCGAGACATATGGATCATATTTATGATAATTTTAAAAATAAACAAAGCAAAGCTTGACGACCCGGTTAGTCCAGCGGTGTGAGATGACCGTTTGATTCGAAGGGTCGCGGGTTCGATCCCCGCACCGGGACAAATATTTGTATGGCCTACAGATATTTGTTTCGGGTTTGGGTGTTTGTGTATGTGTTGTATGTGTTCAACGGCACCCACGACACAGGTTTATACCTACTGTGGGGCTGTGAGTGTAAGCGTATTTTATTTTTTTACGTATTTTAAAGCTGCAAAATGCAAAAAAAAACGTAGACCAATACGGAAAAATTAAGGTCAACGTAAAAGTGTGTAAATGGATTGGGTGAACGAGCGATAGTTGAAAATTTGTCGAACCCTCTGGCTGGTTCGTCGTGGAGCACTCTTCACTCCGCTTCACTGGCTAATCTGTTTTTGCGACTTTCGCAGCTAAATGTTGGAATACTTGTATATTGATGGCGTTCACTGCATTTCTAGGCGCGATTTTCAGAATATAAAAAGAGCCTTAACTTTTTATTTAGGGAAAAAGCGAACGGCCCTGTATGTTAAAACTTGTATATAATAATTTTGGATTACAATGAAAACGTTGCTCAACCGCAAAGTAGCAAAAAGCGTACACTCCAAAATAAAGGGTGAATTGAAAGGGTGTAAATGGATTGAATATGCGAGTGGTAGTTGAGAATTGGATCCCTCGCCTGTTCACCGTCGAGCACTCTTCACTCCGCCTCACTGGCTAATCTGTTTTTGCGACTTTCACAGTTGAACTATGAAGAGCTTTTAATATTGTTGGTGTTCACTGCATTTCTAGGCACGTTTTCCTTGCATAAAGAGATGCTTAACTTCTTACTGTGTCAAGAAACGAACGGGCTGAACGATATATGTATGCTTGCAATTTTAGTCGCGTTCAAGGCATAAAGATTATATTTAGGATGAATTTAAAATAAAAAAAAACCGCAAAGTCGCAAAAATGTGTACACGCTAAAGTAAGGGTCGTCCTGAAAGGGAGTAATGGATTGGATGTGCGAGTGGTGATTGAAAATTTGTAGGATTTTCGCCGGTTCTGGCCATATTATTTTTGTAAACTCATTTAAACATTACCAAACTGTAGAGTGGCAAAAAGACATGAGATGCATCGAAAAAATAATTTTATTTCAGTGTATTTTTTCTCCTGCTTAACTCGTATATTTTATTGAATGTTGATTGAATTTAACGCTTAAACTTATTGCACCTTTTACGAATAATTTATCAAGTATGCACAAATAATGTACAAATAATTATAAATTTTTCATTAACAAGGTAAACTTGAAAAAAATATTCAACGATAAGTAGTAGCTAGAGTTCACAGAACTCACTCAAGGTAGTATAGTATATTTATTTTTATTCTAGGGTTTAATGCTCGACGAAGACCATGGTCAGTCATGAACTAGCTAGTGTAGTTAGTAATGAGCTTTATAGGTGCATAAAAGTGTACCAACAAGTACTTTATCAAATTTAGTGACCATAGAGTCCCAGTGTAGGGACTCGCGGATGTAGCACTACTGCATTACCTAATGCCGACTGCCAAATGGTAATGTTCAGCAGTTCACATTGATGTTAAGTGATGACTGTCGCCTATATGCACTTACACAAAGACCAGAGGTAAAAGAACTAAATTCAGATGCGTTGCGACCCCTGAGATCATAGTGGCCTCCCCCAAAAAGGGGAGAGACTCGTGCCCAGCAGTGGGACGTATAATGGATTGCCATTATTATTATGATATAACAGATAACTACTACCTATTCATTCAAAAGATGCATAATAAATCTATACAAATAAATAAAATTGGAGTGTCTGTTTGTTTGTAATATAAAAATACCCGCTTTTTACAAAATTCATATGTATGTATAAACCTATACACGGTACATATACTAAAACTACAATTTTTGTCTGTCTGTCTGTTTGTTCCCGCTAATCTCGGGAACGGCTGGACCAATTTTGACTTGATGGGACTTTCACTGACAGATAACCTATGTAGATACTGAACAATCATAAATTCTCACGCGGACGAAGTCGCTGGCACAGCTAGTTACAAATAAAAAAAAAAAAAGAGAGAACGTAATTTCTGTATTAGGTAACTCAATAATCCGAAAGGAATCCGCACGATAAACTTTTCATCTGTGTTCACTGCACTGTTTATTGTGCAAAGTTGGCAAGATTTGATCATTTCATCTTCTAAACTGAGCACTTTGAAACTTCGCTTCAATTAATGTAAATTATGAATAACCCTAAAATGTCTTTTACTCTTGATCCACAATCAAAGTTGCGGCTGACTTTGTCCTAATTTTGAGAAAGGGTTATGATACGAACGCGGTAAAGTGATGGCAAAGTTAATGTTTGCCTTTATGTTGAATAATTATATCGCTTCTTGTTAAATATTTAAGACTAATAACTCTTCGGCCAACCTTAGCAAATATTTTACATAAAAAATATTTTCGGAACATTTTATATCAAAGTTTTCAACACCCTAGCGGTATGAATGACCTGACAGACAGAAAACAGAAAAAAAAAACAGAAACAGTAACGAAATAGCATAACGGTTCGGTTGAGTCGATTCGGTGTAGTTATCACCAAGTGCACCAAGTTATAATAATAATAAGCTATATTTTTTCCATACATAATAATTGGATTGATTCACAAGAAAATGTACAATAAAATTGAGCCATACCTGATCTACGTTTTTTTATGTTATGGAAGTGGTAAGCAAACTTGCAGTTCACATTGTTGTTAAGAGATGACTGCAGCCTATAGACACTAACACAATGACCAAGGTCAAAATGCAGATGCGTTACCACTCCTGAGGCCTAAGGTGTTATGGTCTTGGGTAGTTAATATCACCAAGAATCCGTACTTCATAAATGTGAGAGTAACTCTATGTCTTTCTGGGACGTTTTCACAACCAAAGCTGAGTCCGGAGAGCCGATTGAGATTAAATTTATCGTAAAGATAGTGTAAATCTGGAATAAGAACATGGGTCACATGGGTTACATTTTAAGTTAATAATTTAATAACATGCAATCACAGAACAGTTTATTCTTTAAGCATCGTATAAAAATAACGTTCGTACTTATCTAACCCGAAAATATAATTATATTGTACTGACCATTTCTTTATGTTCAACGTTATTTGAATGTAAATATTTATCTAAAGACTTGATGAGGAACGTCAATCTTGAATTTCTGTTACCTGACCGCCAGTATTGCCGATCTGCAGCATTCCTCGTGAATCGGGTAATTCTCTTGGATGAAATCGGAGAATGCCGGGGAATGATTAATTTTATAATAGATGAATTATTAATTCATTTAGGTGGAATTTTGGAACACATTAATTACTGTAGCATACAAGATCCTCATCCAATAAAATGTCACCAATTAAATGCTAGAGCTAACAACTTTTCGCTTGAGAATTCAATTTGCACATTTTCAGGGATTTTTCCGAGTATCGGTCAAATGAAGCAGCCATTTTAGGGCTATTTATGCTTAATAGCGGGGAATCAAAAAAATAATTGGTATCTCTACAGACCTTTTAACTATCCTAATTATTAATGTCGGTTCTGCCAAAATAGAGTTTTTTCAGAACAGCAATTCAAATTCTGTTAAGATTTAAAAAAATAATAATTAACAACTGTATTTTTTAAACGTAAAATATACTTTCAGTCTGACAAAACTGAGATTCTGTATTTTATTTCTTTTAATTGCAAAAAGAGTCTTAGTAATCTATGCTAGTTAGGCAACCGATATAATAGACTTTTCAGTTTATTGAATATCGTAAAGAAGTCGCTTTTACCCTGAATAATTGCCTAACTAGCATAGTTGGCAATAGATGGCGCTGCTGCTACCATAAAGCAATGCAATAGATGTGAAGGAAAGATTTGACAAATCGGGCAGGACTTCAGTAGCTCAATTGGAAGAGCGGCTGGACTAGATTCCCAGTAGGCCGCGAGTTCGAGTCTCGCCTGAAGTCAAATTTTTCTTTCCATTTTTCTTTAAAAATAAGATAATATTTTAATTCAATTTACAATTTTTATGATTGGATTCAATCATATTTATATTGAAATTCAAATCACATATTAAATCATATCTACTACTGGCGTTTTAAATCCAGCAATCATTATTTATAGAATACATTGATTCAATACAAAGTTTTATATTAATACACCTACGTAATTTTTTTTTAGGATTCCGTACCTAAAATGCAAAAACGTGACCCCATTACTAAGCCTCCGCTGTCTGTCTGTGTGTCTGTCTGTCGCCACGCTGTATCTTATGCACCGTGATAGCTAGAAAGCTGATTTTTTTTACAAATAAGCGTCTACCTGCTACCGTTATTTTAATATTGAGCAAAAATACGAAAATAAACACGTTAATTGTATGGAGGTTCCCCTTATTTTATTTTCTTTTTTTTGTCTGTATTACATTAAGTTTGAAAATTTTACACACACAATCATCACAATTCCTGTAATACCCTCACAGACAGATGGACAGCGGAGTCTTAGTAGTAGGATCCCGTTTTTATCCCTCGGGTACGGAACCCTAACAACGATGCCGAACCAATGAAAGAAAACGTATACAAGAAATAAAACGTATCCACAGTAACATGTGATAGATTCCCTGTAAACAGTGCAAAACCGAAAACGATCGAGTATTTACACCCGCGGAATCAACAAGGACCACTGCAATCAATAAAGAGACCTTTTTACCCCAATCTTTCTCCTCTTACCCCACTTGCCCCGCTAGGCCTACCATCCGATATTCAATCTTTTGTAACCCTTGTTACATATCCTTCATTCAAGAGTTAACTCATGTTGATTTGTTCATTTAATCGATTCAACGTATGCGGAAATTGAAATAATAGTATTACGCATTCGTCAGAGGTTTCCTTTAGATTTTGAACTCAACTATAGAATTTACGGAATTTGATAGAACATCACATTAGAAAATCAACTTGATAATTTAAGTCAGTCTTTACTGATATTATAAAGAGGTAAAGTTTGTAACTTTGTTTGTTAGCTAAAATTCTTTCACAGAAAGCTACACTATTCAGGAGTGCTATAGGCTATATTTTATTATGACAGTAGTAACGTAGATAATATAGTAACCGTGCGAAGCCGGGGCGGGCCGCTAGAAAATGACAAACAAGTCTTGGACAGGGACTTCGCGGATTGCAGTTTAAAAAGTTACCAAGCAACAAAGTACATATCTCTAATGGCCAAATACTCAAACGTCACTTAAATCTAAGTGGGACTTAAAAGTCTTCTGTTTTTATAAAACACGTTAAAACGATACAGATAGCGCACATTTGAGGGTTGCTTAAAATTGAGTGACGTTTGAGTATTCGGCCATAAGATATATTGATTATTTCTGAATTCTAACCCCCTTATTCATAAACGTTAATTAGATACGTTTTAGTTGTAATATGCTTTGTCTTTATCAGTCGTATTGTCAATTGCGTAGGATAGAAAAAGACAAAGGAGAGATTAGGTACACTTAAGTTAAAACGCTTTTATGAATGAGGGGGTTAAATTTTAAATCACATATCTAATCAGGTTAAGTTAGCCTACATGCTATAGCCCACAGTTTATACAACATACTTATCTATTATGGTGTTGTTACATATCACCTGTAATACGATATAGAACACAATTACATCTATTTTATCTTATATCTTATCTATATATATATATTTGGCTAATTTTGGTTTTGAATGATTTTTGTCCAGGAAAGGTCAGACATGAAATTGAAGGGAAAAATTAAAAACCATAATTTCATTTTCCCGTACAAACAGTCCATACCTATCGAACCTTTTTACATTACAAATTTAATACTCGTGGCAGATACATTATTTAATTCTGAGGCAACACGAAGTTTGCTGAGTCAGCTAATCGTATCGTATATTAATATTATAAATGCGAAAATGTATATGTTTCCTTGTTTGTTACTCCTTCAAGCAAAAACTGCTGAACCGATTTGAATGAAATTTAGCACACTCATAGAGGGTAACTTGGATTAACGCATAGGATTTCATCCCGAAAAATGTTCCTGTGGGATACCATGGGATGATTTGATGAGTTTCCACAGATTACGCGAAAAGCGACCTACACGCGGGCGGGGCCTTGGGCAACAGCTAGTAAACATATAACAAAATTGTAGAAATGAAAATTCTGTAAAAGTAAACACAAAAAATATTGACAAAATAAATACCAGGGGATGTAACTAGATCGATACCGAATCCCGATATGTGATTTAAAAATCTGTCTGTTCAAGCATCACACAAAAATTACCGGTAAAGCCGAAGTAACCTTTGTCTTTGATTGAATTCGGAAACTTGAATGTCAAATCATATAACAGTTGTATTGATAAATTGTAGTTATATCCTAACAAGCTGTTGAAGTCGAAACACTCGAAACTGTCGAACACAAAAGAATCGATTTCTTATTAATAAGTATAATCAAAATATCATTGAACATATTCAAGGCTTTATGATGACATACTCGTGCATACTTAGACTGAAGTTTCTTAAGGGCAATGTATTTACTAAATAATTTAATATTGTTACTCCGATATAGACATACATTATTATTATTTAATATTACTTTTTTAAATCTAAGATATATTTTTTCAACTATTCATTAGTTTTGACAGCATTTTTATATGGTTCAGCTGCACGTATCAGTTATTTATCAAGTCGCAAATGTCCCTAAGCAAATATAACCACGTGCATAGGTGCTGTCAGCTTGTATGTCATCCTATTAACATGATATAGAAAAAAATACACAACAGTTAAAATCTTTTATAAAATTTTTTGAATAACGTTAGTAGGTAGGTAATACGATACTGAATACCATCCTTCATGGTCGGATATTTGCTTTTTTTTTTTTTTTTTTTTTGTAATGGAAGTGGTAAACAAGCATGCACTACCATTTAGCGGCAAGTATATTAGGTAATGCGGTGGTGCCTACGCCCGCGAGCTCTGTCACTGGAGCTCTACCACCAGTAATTTTTTTTACATTCTGTTGATGTCACCATAGTAACTAACGGTCTCGTAGAAACACTCAAACCATTCCAAATTGTAGTATTTGTGCCCTCTTTGTCCAAATTGTTCAAACGATGAAGAGGGGCTGCCCGCAAGAGGTGATGCGCTAATTTTTTTTTATGTAATGGAAGTGGCAAATAAGCATGCAGTTCACAAAGATCAGAGGTCAAAATGCAGATACGTTGCCACTCGTTAATGTGAGGCCTAAGGTGCCTAAGGTGCCTCTGTGCCGAAAATTACAGGGCCGTACATTACCACCTGACCTTAACACGATAGTGCTGGACACTCGCCATTTAGCGGCAAGTAGTTATATTAGGTAATGCGGTGGTGACTACGCCCGCGAACTCCGTCACTAAAGCTCTACCACCAGCAACAAATTAATACACACCAGTAAAAAAAATCAATTAACCCTGTATACTACAAATAACCTACGTAAATGAGCTTTACATAACAGTTATAAAAACCGTTATATTATTGAGTTATCTGGCATCCTAATATATACATATTTGTCATATAAATATGTAAAATAAATGAGGTTTTATGTATATTTGGTCAACGTTTGTAATATATTCCTTGGCACTTATTATTATTTAAATTTAGATTTTTTGTTCTATTGATGTTATTTACAGTTAGTCTAAAGTCTAAAAGATCATAATACGATACAGTATAAGAATGAATCAGTCTTCACAAAGTCAGTAGGTACACAGGATCGGTACCTACCTACCGTAGTACCTAATAAATAATAAATAAAATACGCTTACATTCACAGCCCCACAGTAGGTATAAACCTGTGTCGTGGGTGCCGTTGTACACATACAACACATACACAAACACCCAGACCCGAAACAAATACCTGTAGGCCATACAAATATTTGTACCGGTGCGGGGATCGAACCCGCGACCCTTCGAATCAAACGGTCATCTCACACCGCTGGACTAACCGGGTCGTCAAAACTTCACTGCTACCTGCTTAACTTTAACCCTACCAAATATCCAGCGCCGGTAATTATTCCTTACGTATAGGATTGTTGTTATCTTGATACGTAGTTGTATCCGAAATATGATAAAATTGCGGATGTGGTATGATTGATACTTGTTTACATTTGTCGTGGCCTAAAAATGTTGACATAATAACAGGATTTTCTTACTAGTGGAAGAGCTGGGCGTAGACATTACCTAATATACCTACTTGCCGCTAAATGGTAGTGTTCAGCACTATTGTGTTCCGGTCAGGTGGTAATGCACGGCCCTGTAATTCCGGCACAGAGGCATCCTTTGGCCTCAGGAGTGGTAACGCATTTGCATTTTGACCTTGGTATTTGTGTGGGAGTCTATAGGCTGCAGTCATTACCTAACATCAATTTGAACTGCATGCTTGTTTGCCACTTCCATTACATAAAAGAGAAAGTTTCTTTCGAGGATTTAGAATTGCAGTCGTATTTTAACGATTTGATATGGGAAACAGATGAATAATTTTCTTTGATAGATACATACAGGATGTATTTATAAGTGATTTAAGATGTGGAATATATTGTTTACGTAAATGCCTTGTGTTAAAACCCGTGTGCCTGCTCGGTAAAAAAAGGAATCAAATAGATAGGAGTACGAATCACATCGAATATAGTAGTGACCTAATGACCTACTACTGAGGCAAATGAATGTAATTGTTTTACCATAGCTTTGCTGTTTCGGCCTACGTTAGGTGGAAATTGATTACCATAGCTATATCGGGCATATTATGAAAATCCAAGAGTACCACTGAGAATCTTTTTTAAACATAAATATCGCATTTGCACTTACTCCCTGAACCGGGAATCCGTTCCGCCCGATAACTTTTTACGTCCATAACGTAGGTACGTGAATTATTTATATATATATATATAATTAACTGCCTCAGTAGCGTAGTGGTAGCAGGCCACTACTATTGCGCTGGAGGTCCTGGGTTCGATTCCGGGTCGGAGGCTATCAGAGATAACGGTTTAAAATCCTTTATCTCGGGTTCTATTGAGATTTTTCCATTTTCTCGAAGTTTCTCAGTATGGTAAACATAAACGTAACCGGCGAGTCGTGGGTGTTTGCATGTATGATTGAATGCATGCATTTACCTCTGCCTACCCTCCCTTCGGGGATTACAGGCGTGAAGTTACGTTTTTTTTTATATATATAAATAAAGCTATTCTTTTCTCATTATTATGATATACGGGAGCCAAATTAAATCGTGAGAATGTATGATTGTTCAGTCTCAACCTAGACAAAGTCGTGGGCGCAGCTAGCATAAAAGTAGCCTATTTTACTCCTTATTACATAAGCTATCTTAGACATCCAGTGGCGTAGCGTGCATTGGCGGGACCCCGTATAAAACATTGTTTGGGGCCCTTATATTGTTTGAGGGTAAAGATTTTTCAGAAAAGAAAAAAAATTGTTGTGAAAAGAAATATTTATTTATCATAACATAATTTAACCATTTTACAAATAAAAATCAAATTTTAAATATTCATACTCCTTGCCTTTTTTCGGCAAACTGATTTATTAAATCATTTATGGCTGATGATGATTTTAGTGTTTCTAAAGTTTCTACCTCTATGGACAATAGTGAGAGGTCTGACAGCCGTTCTTGTCCCATCGAAGTTCTTAAGTAATTTTTTATCAGTTTTAATTTTGAAAAACTTCTTTCAGCAGTTGCGTTTGTAACTGGAAGGGTCAAGAATAAAAAGCATGCTGTGATTGCCTCGGGAAAACTAGATGCAAGACTATTGAATTTTACTAGCAATAATTCAATGAGTTCTGTAATGGAATTTTTTTTTTTAATTTCAGATTTTAAGCATGTTTTTAGAGCCTTTAATTGGTCACAAAGATTAACTGAGATGTCTTTACTGTATTTAACCGACAGTTTTCCGGAAGCGATTAATATCTCTTCGTTTGAAGAAGATAGGAGTTTCTCCGGTTGTAATATTTCGAACATACTACTCAGGTCGCAAAGGCTCTGAAATCTTTCTTTAGTTTGAGAAATTAATATATCTAAACAGCAATAGTATACATTGACTTTGAAATAGGATTCCGGGTCGGAAATTCTCTCATCTTGTGATAACTCATCAAAAAAACGCTTCGTTATCTTACGCCTACTGTTTTTAAAAACAGTTGTTTCCCCCCGCTCTTATGCTAAATCTTTGGACACATTTAGCAAACTATTAAATGAAATATGATTTATTAATTGGCACAGTCTATTTAAAAGATTACTTAATAAAATACTAGATTTCTGTAAGTCATTATTTTCATACTGTAGAGCTTTAGAAATAAGATTAATAATTTCAAATAGTGAAGAAAAAAATGTAACGAGCACTAAGAAATCATAACTCTCTAAAATATTAATTATATTTTTATAATCTTCACGTTCATCTTTTTTATTTGAAATTAAAGGAGATGTTGCAAAAATGTATGAACCCTTGGCCATGTATTGTACATAATATCATTAACAGGCAAAATAATTATATAAACGTTTTTTTACTGCATATTTTCACTTATTTAGCTTTGTTTGCAGTTACAAAACATTATTTGCAGTTAGAATTGCAACTCAAAACCAACATGGCGAATATGGCGGGCGATGTCATTTGGACATTTTCATTTTTTAAATTGTTTTGTTTATTAAATAGTACTTGGAGAAAAAGTGTTCATTAATAATCGATTTCCAATTTTAAAAAAATCATCGGAACTTCTTTAAATTCATCGATTCGATACATCTTTTTTTTATAATATGTGATGCACTAGTAAGATACAGATAGCATTAGTTTTGTTTTATCTACATAGGTACTATCCCAAGCGTCGGCTGTATCGCCGCCATGTTGAACATGGTTGAAAACATTGTTTAAAAATGATAAAATCGTTTGAATTAAATGTGGTTGTAACTCTAAAATATATTCTTGAATAAATTAATTGTATTTTTTTCGGATTCTTCTTTAATTTACCCATTTTTTGAAGACATGTACGAACCAGAGCCGAGCTGGCAACATCTCCTTTAGTTGGTACAAAGTTTTCATGATTAGTAAAAAAATTTTCTTTACCGCTAATAAAGCGTCGTTCCTAGAAGACCATCTGGTTGGACATACCTTTTTAAGGGTAATCAAATATTTAATATAATAAAGTGTGCCGTTATACACAACACATATACAAACACCCAGACCCGAAACAAATAGTGGTGGTAGAGCTCTGGTGATGGAGCTCGCGGGCGTAGGCACCACCGCATTACCTTATCTATCTGCCGCTAAATGGTAGTGTTCAGAGTGCTGAACCGGAAAATCCGTGTTCCGGTAAGGTGGTAATGTATGGCCCTGTAATAACTATCACAGAGACGTAAAAACTTGGGTCTCGGGAGTGCAGGGATCGAACCCGAGACCTTTCGAATCGAGCGGTCGTCACACACCACTGGACTAACCGGGTCGTCTAAAAGTTAAATACTATAGTTTGAGGTTCTTTACTATGGCTAATCATAAACTCGTGAAATAAATCTGCCCATCCATACTATTGCGAGGCGATATAGGTTTTTTGTAAAGCTGTTTTTTGGATCCATATTAAAAGTTATTCTTATGAGCTCAGCGTTTTTGGACATCTGAAAAAAAAACACGATAATACTCGTAGTATATATAACGAAATTGAAAGGAAAACCATCACAGATAAGTAGGATTTACAAGTTTATCAATAGGTCATACTCGATAATCTTATCGATCCGACACGCACTTGGCCCATTTCATATACTTACACAGATGTGAATGTCTAAAAGCTACGTGATTCGCTTGTCAAAAAACTATACTGTACTGTACTGCGACTTTGATGACATAATATATAAACATTTCGTAGTATATTTCGTGGTCAGACACACTGATGAAAATGCTACGCATTTGTTTTGAACATAATAAATGTATATTGAGACAATAAATTATATTCGCTTACACATACGGGAGATACGCAAATATTTTATTCGGCGGAATGTATGCGCGCGTAAAATGAGTTGCAAAGCTGTCAAGGGGTTATTTAGTGCTACGAGGGTGGTTCCGCATTTAAAAACATTACTGAAAATGGGATGTGATGAAAAAATATGTTACTTTTGCTGTCCTAGCCGATAGTCATTTTAAAAACCCGTCTCTGGTGATTTTATGCCTGTGATATTATGAAGGGATTTGCCGCAGCACGTTTTATCGCATGTATTTTTTTTAATCCAATGTTTCGCTATTTTTTTTGTCATTCAGCGGGAAAAATCGAACTCAAAAATGCACTCATTTTTGAGTGCCACTGATAATCTTTAAGATTGGATAATCTCTTCAATTTCTCCTCGAATGGAGGTAATCATCGATTTTACCCTTTGGTAGAGTTCCAGTTCGAGGTTAAAAGCCACACCACATTTCCTAATCTATCAATCTTCAAATGTTCATAATTGTATTCCGGCTAGATGATATTTTATGTCATGAAGTAGCAAACAAGCATGCAGTTCACATTGCTGGTAAGCCCTATAAACATCTACATAAAAACCAGATATTCTTCGTTACCACTCCGGAGACCTAATTTGTTCTACCCCTGTGGCAGAGGTTACAAGGAGAATTAGCCTATATTACCACCTGACCGAAACATGATAGCGCTATACACAAGTAGATTAGGTAAAAATAATGTAGCCTAATGCAGTTATGCGAAGGCATCCAATCAAAACGCTGAACACTATTTATCTATTTATTTCAGGCAACAATTGAACACCAAAAGTAAAACAAAAGGCCAATACAAATATGTACCTTAAAACTAACAAACATATTTATGGAAACTAATACTAATTGTCACGTGATGACGGCGACGTGATACGCTGTTTGTCAGCAGAAAGTTGTCTCCGGAATTTCCGAAATAATACTCCCTGCGACCAGAACGCCTACTTTGTAAAAGTTGGCAGGTCATTAGTCGGGACCCATTGAAGTTAACTTTATGGCGAGACTCCAACCGCTCGACCTCTCAGGGTGAAATTCGTCTTTATTTGGATGTAGTCGACGACATCCTCAACCTTTGTAGACCAGTAGGTATAATTTGGCGGCAGCGAGGTAACACGGTGATGCCTACGCTCTCGAGCTTCAACACTGAAACTCTACCGTTACTGAAACGGATCTTCTGTCTATATATAAATTACACAAAATTCGTGAGGATCTCCAACAATCATAACCAGGTCTCGTAAACGTAAACCAAAGATATAAAAATAAACGTTTATATGCTTCAATTCATTTAAAGTTGAACCGGCCTAAACGTTATTACTGTGAAAAAGGCTGCCCGTTCTCGTAACTTGGATATAAAGGTTTGAACCTTGGTTCTGAAACAAATTCTATTTATTCTAAATCATGAAATTTCTTGACGCAAGGTTTTTTTTTTTATGTTATTGAAGTGGCAAACAAGCATGCAGTTCACATTGATGTTAAGTGATGACTGCAGCCTATAGACACCCACACAAAGACCAAGGTCAAAATGCAAATGCGTTACCACTCCTGAGGCCTAAGGTGTTATGCCTCTGTGCCGGAAATTACAGGGCCGTACATTACCACCTGACCGGAACACGATAGTGCTGAACACTACCATTTAGCGGCAAGTAAATCAGGTAATGCGATGGTGCCTACGCCCGCGAGCTCCGTCACTGGAGCTCTACCACCAGTGAAAGTGATAGTGATATAGAATTTTGATTGTCTTGCAAATTTGAGTAAAATCCTCAATTTTACACTTTTGATCGCAGGATGATCCGGCGTTATTGCAATTTGAGTGGTTTGACCACCCTTGTTCAGTGACTATATCCTACATATCTGTTACTATCTATTTAAAAGACGGTTAATTTAAAGGAGGTATTATTTATGTAATTAAGGCAAACAGGCATGCAGCTCACATGGCTGTAAAGTAATGACTGCAGCCTATAGACACTCACACAAAACCGGAGGTCAATTTGCAGATGCGTTACCACCCCTAAGACCTTAGTTGGGATGTGTCTGTGATAGTTACTACAGGACCATTACAATCTAACCGAAACACGATAGTGCTGAACCCTACTATTTGGCGGCAGATAGATTAGATCATGCGGTGGTGCCTGAGCCCTCGAGCTCCTACACTGGAACTCTACCACCAGTAATGTCCTTAAATCTCACTATAACCGGCCTATTACGACTAAGCGACCGTCACACGAAGTTATTTTCTTATGTTCTATGAGTCGATAATTTTATTCCAAAGAATATTTGCGACATTGAAAGTAGAACAAAAGTTTGCTACACCCAAATAAATGTATAATATAACTTACCACACATTTTCAATGCAAATACTGCCTTCATAGGTATTTTCTTAATAAAAACCTGCACGCGACACAAATTATTATAAAAGATTTTATAGAAAATGAAAAATGTTTCCATTGTTCTTAATGTGAATCCAAGAAATGGAAAAAATATTCTACAGTTGATTCATTAATAATCACATAGGTATTATATAATTAATTTAAACGTCAAACTTTCTTTGAAAAACTATTCGTTGTAAATGATTAAGATAAGTACAATAATTAATCATAGGAAAAAACAAAGATATTGAAAGAAATAATTCCACTAGGAAAAAGTTTCTTCGCATTTTTTAAGATAATTCAAAACATTTTTTAATATAGTTTATTTAAATTTAACCCAAGTATGTATGTACCATTTTGTTCGATAACCTTTTGCCATCTTGTGGGTAGGGACATGATCCCATTGCTATAAAAATTTTGGGACTTCTCATCAAAATACCGCGACAAGTGGTTTTGGCAGTCCTCTCGTGATGTTAACCTAACATTGCATAAAGAATTCTGAAGAGACCGAAACAGGTGGAAATCTGAAGGTGCAAGGTCAGGACTATACGGCGGATGCATTAACACCGCCCAGCCAAACTCTGTTAATTTTTGCTAAGTGGCAGATGTGTGAGGTCTAGCGTTATCATGATGAAACACCACACCCCTTCTGTTGATCAATTCCGGCCGCTTTCTCTCAACTTCTTGCTTTAATCTCATCAGTCGTTCGCAGTAGAGTTCAGAATCGATAGTCCTGCCTGGTGGTAATAGCTCATAATGAATAATGCCCTTCCAATCCCACCACACATACAACATCACCTTATTGCGACTTAACCCGGGTTTCGCCACAGTCTGTGAAGCCTGACCGGCCTTTGACCACGACCTTTTTCGCACGTTCTTGTCGTACGTGATCCACTATCAGTTATCAGCTTTTTAAAAAATGATTCGGTTTCATTACGTCGGTAATAAAGAATCACAAATGAGTACACGGTTCATTAGCTTTCTTTCAGTGAGCTCGTGAGGTACCCAAATATCGAGATTTTTTTTGTACCCAGCTTTTTTCAAATGCGCCAAAACTGTTTTGTGATCAATTCTCAGTTCTTCAGCTACGTCGTAACTACTGATATGTCGATCTTGCTCCACTTTTTCAAAAATGGCATCTATTATATCCGTAATAGGGCGACCAGAGCGAGGTGCATCTTTGACATCAAAATTTCCGGATTGAAAACGCTTAAACCAAATTTGTGCTACTCTCACAGACACTGCACTAGGTCCATAAACATAGCATTTTTTATAAATTCGTAATACTTATAAGTGCTTTTTTACTTTTACTATACTTACTTACTAGTTTTAGTTTTTTACTTTTACTTTACTTACTACTAATAGTCCACCAACTATTAAAATAACGGAACTCTACATTTGGCGTTGCCCGCCACGCACTTCACCGATGTTGTTCTTACAATTCTTATTTTAACCTGTCTGATTTTGGAGGGAGACTTACTGTAGACTATAGATGATCTGCTGACTACGCTATTTTAGTCCCTTAGTTTGAAGTTGGTTAAAAGTAGTTAAAACCAACAAAGCTATTTTCCTCCAGCTACATCTTAATATATATAAATCTCGTGTCACAATGTTTGTCCTCAATGGACTCCTAAACCACTTAACCGATTATAATAAAATTCGCACACCATGTGCAGTTCGATCCAACTTGAGAGATAGGATAGTTTAAATCTCAAATTATAGTCGCAATTTTAATTTATTGCTAATTATTTGTCTGTTATTATTTGACAGTCACAATTATCTGTTAAGTCCAAATGATTCTAACAGATGTCGATACCTTTCGACTGGGTTGAGTAAGTAATCAATAGATGGCGCTGCTATGGTAAATCTACAAACATGTCATATTAGCTACATTTAAACAGCATAATTTTTTTTTTTAAACAGCATAATTACTCCGTGTTGTTGACGCCATTTTTTTATTTTGTACCTATTGATTTCTGCTTAATATCAAGTGTAAGAACATTTTAATTAATTGTGTTCAACGTACTTCCCCGTACTCCAACGTACTTCAAATCTCAATCCAGTGAATTTGTATACCAACATCAACATTTTCGTCTTTGTTCGTAAATAATTTCATTGTATTAAAGGGTTATAGTAGTAGAAAGTCAAATGGAGATCACCAATTTTTTTTACAAATACCATCTGTGTGAAATCATAGTGGACTCCGTGACTGATGTTCTCTTATTGTTCCTCTTAATTTGTTTACTATAATGTAATTTATCAAAAACTTTAGCCACAGCAACGCGTGGCCGGGTCAGCTAGTTGTATATAAAAATTACCTATATTAATAACACGGATGCACTTTAAATATAAGAACCGATGCCAATATATTATGTAAATTACAAAAGTAAGACCAATAAAGTTACCGCACACATTAACTACTGTTTAACAATAATTAGTACCTACATTGTTCTTTACCCTTGAATTAAAGTGCACGTGTAATATCCAACCATAAAAACAATACCTGCATTGTGCACTTCCATTACATAAAAAAAAGGTAAAACTATCGCTACCCCTGCAATGTGGTCCCACTATCTCTTTCTAATATGTGGTAAAATTAGAAGATAGCACAGAAAAAGAGATTGTGTAGGTGTTTGACTCAAGCTGTTGCTCGTAGTGCTGGCCATCTTTACTTAAGCTTCATGATGGATCATGCAGTACGCAAAACTTAAATGCCACTGAGTGAAGTTGCCTGTGTAATCTTTGTGCCAGTTTCTTAGCTCGAGACGACCACACAGCCGAGGCAGAGAGAATTTCAATGTTCACCTGACGAAAGCGAACTACTGCCACATTTCCCTCCTCGCTAAGGGATACCCTTCGAAATCATAAAATCGCCTCCTTCGCAGCAACTTTTTTTTGATGTAATGGAAGTGGCAAACAAGCATGCAGTTCACATTGATGTTAAGTGATGACTGCAGCCTATAGACACCCACACAAAGACCAGTGGTCAAAATGCAGATGCGTTACCACTCCCGAGCCCTAAGGTGTTATGCTTCTGTAACGGAAATTACAGGGCCGTACATTACCACCTGACCAGAACACGATAGTGCTAAACACTATCATTTAGCGGCAAGTATATTAGGTAATGCGGTGGTGCCTATGCCCGCGAGCTCCGTCACTGGAGCTCTACCACCAGTAAAAGACTTGTTACTAACTTCTCGGTTACGCAGAGGGCAATGGCAAAAAAAAATACATTTTGCTTCTAATTTTAGGTCCATATATTACCATCAAACCGGAACACAGTAGCGTTGAACTACCATTTAACGATGCAATCCATCAATTTTTGTATTTTTCCATAAAAGCAAGCGAAGTCATCAGTTCCCCGTTGTAAATATTTAATTATTATTTTGATTCACTTCGTTCGTGTCTGTAATTGTCCACGTCCCTATGTCTCGTTAAGCGTACTTTTAATAACTTGTCATTACCATAAATGGCACTTTACACCATCACTTTAGATTGTGGGTCATTATACGTTACATCAGTTTAACATCCGTCAAGACAGTGATCAGGTATTTCCTGGTTACTGAATGAAAAGAAATTTAAATATTTCTTTTCACAAAGACTACGCCAAGATATCATTGAAATTGCTGAAGTATATTCTTAAACACTCTTGTTTCACCAGCGAAGTCTCATTTAGCACTTTTCAGTACGTAACTGGCCACGATTTAAATAAATTTTGTAAACGAAAAGTGTTGGGGCTGCAGTCATCACTCAACATCAATGTGAACTGCATGCTTGTTTGCCACTTTTTTTTTATGTAATAAAAGTGGCAAACAAGCGTGCAGTTCACATTGATGTTGAGTGATGACTGCAGCCTATAGACACCCACACAAAGTCCAAGGTCAAAATGCAGATGCGTTACCATTCCTGAGGCCTAAGGTGTTGTGCCTCTGTGCCGGAAATTACAGGGCCGTACATAACCACCTGACCGGAACACGATAGTGCTGAACACTACCATTTAGCGGCAAATATTAGGTAATGCGGTGGTGCCTACGCCCGCGAGCTCCGACACTGGAGCTCTACAACCAGTAAAAAATAGAGTAGAAAACCTTTCCATTTGCTAATTAAAATGTAAGAAATGGATTGCAACTTCTTTACTAGGTAACGCATCCGTATTTTGACCTTGGTCTTTGTGAGGGTGTCTATAGGCTGCAGTCTTCACTAAACATCAATGTGAACTGAATGATTGTTTGCCAATTCCATTACCTACATAAAAAAACTTACTTATAAATGTAGAAGAAGCACGGGAGGTGTGTCAGGACTGATATTTTTACTCTTTGTTATCAGTTTGTAAAGGGGAAATGAGATATTCTACTGATATACTTTTTACATTAGTTTATTACATTTAGTTTTATCTTAGTGATATTCTTGACTTTACATATATTTTTATCTTGTTTGACTGTGTTGATCAATTGTTATTCACTTTAATTTATTTTGTTTGTTTTTGACGTGTCATAAGAGGTGCCTCTGTCACCCTAAATGAATAAATGAGTTTCTGATTCTGATTCTGATATCTGACGCTTCACACTCTCTGACTACCCCGTAAGGGACTTGGCGTGAAGAAACATACATACTAACTTTTTTTCTTTATTTTCAGGTGAACGTCGTATCCTACACAACGTGTCAGGAGAGTTTCGTTCTGGTGAGCTCACCTGCATCTTAGGACCTTCTGGGGCCGGAAAATCTACCCTACTCAACATATTAGCTGGTTACACGTAAGTTGTTGTAAATTTACACGTTTTTATAAAGCTCTACATACTTTCAACTAGTGGAGGTGGTCAAACCATTCCAAGTTTGCAGGGGCTACATCACATTTAGTAGATAGCAGTTTATTTGCATCTATGCTATGGACGTTGACATTATTTGATTTTTCACGATAATCTGTACTAGATTTAAGCTCTCATTTAAAAGAGCTCTTACTGAGTTTGTTGGGTAGCGGAGTTCTTCTCAGTAGTGACTGCACTTGGAACTCTGCTAAGTGAATAACATTGATCTTGACGAATAAGTTTTTCTTTTTCTTCATTTATTATCATTGAAGGAATTGAAAAGTTTTATGATTATTATGTTTTAACCAAATAGTTTAAATTTTAATTTTTAATTTACTATTAATATATGATTTTGCTTTTACTATATGTAATGGTTATTCGCTCTAGGTAGTTTATGATTTATTGACGTTTTGAAAGTATCTGTAAAGATCTATTCGAAATAAAAATATTTTCTATTCTATTCTATTCTATTTAATGCGGCGGTAGTTGATATTTTTTTATGTAATGGAAGTGGCAAACAAGCATGCAGTTCACATTGATGTTAAGTGATGACTGCAGCCTATAGACACCCATACAAAGACCAAGGTCAAAATGCAGATGCGTTACCACTCCTGAGGCCTAAGGTGTTATGCCTCTGTGCCGGCAATTACAGGGCCGTACATTACCACCTGGCCGGAACACGATAGTGCTGAACACTACCATTTAGCGGCAAGTATATTAGGTATTGCGGTGCTGCCTACGAGCTCCGTCACTGGAGCTCCACCACCAGTGAAAATCTCTGTCCGAAGTCAATTTTTTCTTTCATTTTTTCTTTAATTTCTGAATTTAGTCACATGTGTTTTTGCGAAAAAATAAAAATAATACAATGCTCATCATATACCTTTATTACACCTGTACAATCACTATGGTTGAAACACAATTTTTCGTTTAACAACGACTATTACATTGAAACGAGCGCGAATAATTATATTAATGGCCTGTCATGACAGCAGCGCAAATTATATTGGAATATATGTTTATTGAAAATGTACTGATGGTACGTTCGACGTTAGTGTGTAAAAACATTACACTCAGACTTTTAAAAAAAAAAATCTCTCTCATTGTTACACTCATTGGCGTGGGGCTGTGAGCGTTTACTTGTGTCGTGGGTGCTATAATACACACACACGAACACCCAGACCTGAAACAGAGAATATGTAATAATACTACGTATAGAATGGACACTTCGACGTCCCGCCCGATTTGAACGCATCACTCAACCCCTTCCCCTCTTATGGGCGGTTGGTATTTGTACGTGCTACGCACACAGGTGCGCGTGTAAATACACATCACTGATTGATGTTTGTGTAATAGAAACCAAATTAAGCGTTTGTGTGGAATTTTGGCGGAGTGTCTGCGGCGTGCTCAAAATACCTAAATATCTGTGAGCCATACAAAACATTTGACCAGGGTGCGAGGATCGAACCCGAGGTGTGGCGATTGGGCCAAACAAGAATGCAATTCACATAAAAATCGGAGGTCAAAATGCAGATGTGTATCCGCTGCAGAAACATAAGTTACCTTTTTATTTTGTGCCTAACACACCTAAGTTGTTTTGCCTCTGTGATTTTTTTATGTAATTATGATGAACTAGCATGCTATTCACATTGATGATAAGTGAATACTGCAACTATTTTTGCAGTATGATATATGTTTATAAGCAGATGCGTTACCACCTTGCCACACCTGAGGCCTAGGTTGTTTTGCGTCTGTGATATTATGTGGTCATAACTTATGACCACATGGTAATGGCTTATGACTCATAAGCATTACCATCTGACCGGAACGTGACCGTACTAAACCCTACCATTTGTCGGAAGATAGATTACCTACGTCCTCGAGTCCTACACTGCATTTTGTCACCAGTAATATAATTTTACACACTTTTAACCGACTTCAAAAAACCTCCTCCTTTTTGAAGGCGGTTAAAAATATCAATTCGCCTGTACGGTTTTTTTTGTGTGTGTGTTACGCGATTTCTCCGGCGTTTGTCGGGTGTGCAAAATTTGTTTTTATTTTTAAAATTTTACATTTGCCCGCAGATCAAACGGAGTAAATGGACGAATAACAGTGAACGGACATGCACGAGACATGAAAGTATTTAAAAAGTTATGCAGCTACATCATGCAGGATGATCTGCTGCAGCCTCGCCTCACAGTCTCTGAGTCTATGAAGATTGCAGCGAATCTCAAAGTGGGGACAGAACTTGGGAAACCTGAGAAGGAATTAATTGTAAGTTTTCTTTGTCAAAGCCTCACGCTTGTCGGGACATGATGACCCCACCGTGCAATAGTGGAGAGAAAGCAGGCGCTGGGATCGTTACGTGCCTACACCTCCGTGAAATGTAAACTATAATAATAAATAAATACGCTTACACTCACAGCCCCACACTAGGTATACACAAACACCCAAACCCGATATAAATATCTGCAGGTCAAACAAATATTTGTCCTGGTGCGGGGATCGAACCTGCGACCCTTAGAATCAAACGGTCGTCTCACACCGCTGGTCTAACCTGGTCGTCAAAAACTAACCCTATTCATAAACGTATTTAAGCTAAAGTGTTGCTAATCTCTCCTTTGTTTTTTTCTATCGTGCACATTTGACAATGCACCCGACAAAGACAAAGCATTCTACAGCTAAAACGTTTCTAATTTACGTTTATGAATAAGGGGGTTAAACTCTACTGACTATGTAGATATAACTTTATGACCAAAATATCATAGGTTTTAGAATCAATACTAATCCTGAGTATTCCTACGATAGCGGCTCTACCAATCAACTGGAGATGCATGACCGCACTCCCTCACCAGGAGTGCGGTAATGCCACAGTATACGAGTACATAATAACACGTTCGTTTTCTTTAGACTGTGGTAAATCTATGATATTCTTTGACATTGAAGCAAATGTCAAAAAACATCAAAATTAAATAGCCAAGATAACGAGCACTGCTATTTTGCAACAGGTATGTATAGAAATAATTGTGAGTACTTACATAAATAAAAATCCTCAAATTCTACACACTGACAGCATTTTCTAGCTAATAATAATAATGGCAACGCATTATACTTCCAACTGCTGGGCACGAGTCTCTCCCCTTTTTGGGGGGAGGCCTGGAGCTTACTCCACCACGCTGCTCCAATGCGGATTGGTGGAGATGGGTGGGTTAGTGGCCAACCCGGTGTCGGATGTTTTCTAACCGCCCATAAGGCCTCCGAAAAGGTTTAACAACTGCTATCTAATGATAGCAACCGGGACCGACGGCTTAACGTGCCCTCCAAAGCACGGAAACTAATAATAGTGGCAAACAGGCAAACAGTTCACAGCTATGGTTAGTACTGCAGCCTATGGACATCTACACTAGCGGCCCGCCCCGGGCTTCGCGCGGGTTTACTGTTACCTACCCTCTCCTATTCGTCTCAGTGTGATGTTATATTCTAAAGCCTATATGTTATAGCCTACGTCCTTCCTCGATAAATGGGCTATCTAGCAGTGAAAGAATTTTTCAAATCGGACCAGTTGTTCCTGAGATTAACGCGTTCAAACAAACAAACTCTTCAGCTTTGTAATATTAGTATAGATTATTAGTGCTTCCAATGTTAAGGTGCCAGGACAAACCCGTTACCTAAGGGTTTTATGGCATCTTTCTAGTTACTCTTAAATTATTATGTAACTATTTATAAAAAATAATAACTAAATAAAATAATCTGAATCTTTTTAGCGACGAATTATAAAGATCTGCTTACATAGGTCTCAAAAAACTCATTTTTTACTCTTAATATATTCCAAGTACTTTCCAAATATACATATAGGTCTTCATAAAGTTATGTGAATCTGTTATTCATACGAAGTAACCTTTATTCGAGATAATCACAAAATATTTTACAAATAAAACGAGATTATTATAATTTAACACTCGATAATAATGATAATGCATAAATGCTTACCATAATCAAGGCAAACATCATTAGATAATAACGAACGCGTAATGGGATAGGTAACTTGCACGGTTAGCTCAAAGCGTTCAAAACACCTTGAACTACATTTGAGAGCAATTGACAACATTTCAAAATTGACACGACCCTAAAAGAAAAATACCGTTTCTTTATTTTTCTTTTCTAAGTTCAAATATATATTTTTTGTATTTTTTTATTTCTTAATTTCTGTGAAAAAAAAGTAAAACGGAAAAACATGTGATGACGTCACTTATATGGTGGAATGAGGTAGTTACCATTGCCTATCTTTAGATGAAAACATTATTGTTACATACTCTGTGGCAAGATGTGTCAAATTGATACGGATACGTCAATGTCAAAGTATAAAACTAGGAAGTAGGGATGGTGATCTGAGACCTGAGATCGATTAATCGGAAAAGCGATCCTTAGGAACCAAAAAAACTATTCTTATTTAAATAATTATAATAATTTATTTAAATCGATTTACAGTACTGGATTGATCTAGTGAATCGATACATATAGTATGGAAAATCGAAGATCGATCTTTTTGGTTAATTCACATAGGGACATAGGAAACATACAGATCATAAGATTTAACGTTTAAACGTGAGTATAGGAAGCATTATACCAGCATTAAACACTGTTGAGTTGCTTTTTTTTAGTCGTCTGCTTTCCTTGAAATTTAGTATTACATACCTATCCCAAATCAAAAATAGATCGATAATCGAAGATCGATTTTTTCAATGTCGATTTAATTGTGGATGCATTTTGGACACTTCGACTCGAACATTGTTTTATTTCAGAAAGAATCGCCATCCCTGCTACGAAGTCTATGAAAAGCTACTACGAACTTATTTATTAAAATAAAAACAAGTTTTAAAGTTTTATACAACGACTTAGCCCTCAGGCTGTTGATATAATATTGATATTTTTTATTTGTAGTTGGATCAAGGAAGAGATTAATCGACATTTTTTTCGATATATCGAAAACTGGTACTGATATTTTAAAATAACAAGATCACAGCGCATACGTCTTTTTAGAATACACTAACTTTCAAAGTAGAAATTATGAATGAAAAGTACAAAATTTCGAAAAATGGTTAAACACGGGTGCCCTAGTTTTGGATTTACTTTTGAATAATGTAATAAAACATGTAGGTTAAAAATATGAAATGTTGTCAATTATGTATATTTTATATAAATAGCTTGTTATGTTCATACGGTTTAAAAAAGGAACCAAAAATGTTTTTGAATAATTTTATTTTAATTAGTGTCTTACCAACGAGTGTATATGTAAAGACACAGGTTAAATGTCAAACTTTGTGAACATACCTACTAGGGTGTTATTTTTATTTAGTAATTTTACAACGACAAAATGACCAAAACAAAACAAGCCAGATTTTTTATGTCATGACGGTAACAAAAAAGTTTGCCGTTTACAATGATGGTTATTAAATACTGTAATATGTGACCATCTGTTTTGTATGGTAATTGAATACTCTACTATTCAATTACCGTACAAAACAGATGGTCACAGTGCAAATGTGTTACCACCCCTAAGGCCTTAGTTGTCTTGCCTCTGTGATAATCATTACTGGGCCATATATTACCATCTAACTGGAACACGATAGTGCTGAACTGCAACTGCATTTGGCAACAAATAAATTAATATATAATGCGGTGGTGCCTTCTCCGCCTAAGCCCTCGAGTTCCGACACTCAAATTCTAGTTAAAAGAATAATGATAAAACAATAAATTAAAAAAACTGTCTGAGGTGTCACATGTGGGAAACTCGATTGAAACGTTAAGTTATTAAGTAATAGGTAAGTTATTAAGTGCCTCTTCAACTTCTAATGAATCACTTTCACAATCCATAGTTATTTTTTTAAAATATTTTAAATAACGAAAACTACATACACACGAACACGACAAAACAATGTACGCATACACAGCAGACGCGCGAGTCGCGTGGCTTGTCACTGTCGAGCAAAAGAGAGGGAGAGAACGAATAAGTTGAATCCTGTACTCGGCCCGGCCCCTCTCCGAGCGTTACGCACTATAGCAAAAGTGTCGTGAGGATTTTTCGTGACGCTCGCCTAGCTCCCTTAGCCAACGTACCGCGCGATTAGGAACTTCGTTCCAACAAAATACAAAATCGGTAACTTATTGCTTCTAACAAATGAGATATAAGTTACCGGCACCTTAATCGCTTAAAAGCTATTACATTATTTACCTCGACGTTTTAGCTACATTATCCGTGAAGTATTCTCGGGGCCATGGCTATTTTGTTCCATTTAGTTATTTAGTTACTTTGCTAAATCGCTTTAGTTTCAAACAATATAAATTATAAAAATAAAACCTTGCGACAGTTTGCTGCAAAATTTGGAAGTGACTAAAGAACGAAAATACCTGTGTTGATGTTAATTTGAATTAGTTTAATGCTTTAAATTATCACAGTTTAATGTAAAATTATTTAGAATCGTAAAATTTTCAATTAATTTATCTAATAAAATGTTCTACCTATATGATACAAAGATGTTTTCTTTTAATTTTAACTGAACTATCTTCCGCAATTATACAACTTACTTAACTGGCGCTTGACATTCCCGTAAGAAGTAAGAATTTCGGTACCTACCTACATATATACATACATACTTACATATATTTTCTTCGTGCGAAGAGCACGAAGAAAATATTTTTATATTCCCGTTTCAGGGAAGTTCGATAAAAAACACTGAAACACGCTATTTTTTTAATTAGAAATATTGAAAGAACATCACAAGCAAAGACTACTTGAGTAAATAGATCTTAATACACTACGCCTACGATTTTCATACGAATCCATAGAATTGTAATACGACAATATTATTATAACAAATAACCCCATCTCATATTCAATCAGATCATACATCATAAAGTAATCGTGACTTGTTTACAAAACAGAAACATCATCAATTCCAATTCATGTAGAGCCCAGACGGCTACACGTAAATCCAAACTTGACAAGCTGACATGAACATAACCTCAACTTAGTTAGAGTTACAGTTTGTATGTGATACGATATGACATGTCGAATATCACGTAATAATAACTTCGTGTCTGTAACAGTTGATATTCAACTGTTTTTCATATGCATCTTTATTAATCTACTTTAATCACCACCAGATTCTAGCTGAATTGCGTAAAATCTTGCTATAATACAAAAAAAAAATTCAAACGGAAGTTCCAGTTTTATTTTTATGTCACAAATTGACAGGCAAGCAGTAACTCATCTCATGGAAAATGACCCTCGCCTATGGACATTTGCAACACTGGGGGAGTTCCTAACGCGCTGTCGGGCCGTATTTTGATGGCAGTTTTGAAGAAACCCATAATGTAGCGCCTCGGACCGAAAGCACCCTTAAATTGAAACAATCCTGTAACTTAAACAACTTCAAACACCTGAAAAGTAATATAACATTGTTACATCTTTGTTTAGCTCATATAGCTACCATGCTCACTATGCAGATCTTTATCTGTCCCTCTATTTTACAGCTAAGTAAATTTACCAGTAACAGCAAGTATCGAAAACTGAAGTTCTGTCATGTTTTCATATTATATCTGCATTATACCAAAGTCATCTAGTATAAGAAACGTTTTCCAAACGACCACTTAGATAAGAAATCACACCTGGTCCCGAGTGAGAATATTGTAAGATAAAAAGTTTTGCATTTGCTGCATCTTTTCTTCATTTCGAAATCGAATTCAAGCGTATACTTTTTCTATTAAAAGTTTTTCTGTGTTGGGGCTATCTGAAATCTAGACTGGAAGATGTGCTAATAGAATATCACATTTCTACGCCTTATAATATAGAATAGGTTCAAGTTTTCTCGGGAAAATATTTATCAAAACAATTTATTATAAAATCGTTTTTTTTTCTTTTAATTTCATCTACATTTAGTATGTTCTTAGGTTTTCGCGACCTGCACTCATTGAAATAAAACTAGTGTTCGGTTTTATCTCGCGTATATTAAACTAAAGTGATTATTTAAAACCGAACCCGACGTTTCGGTCGCTTTTCAGTTTGGGTATTAATTCAAAATAATTTATTCCTTGGGATGATCTTCTGAATTTCACACAAAGATTGAGAATGAATTGAAATCTGCGGGACCGATAAACAATAATACAAATGAATACGTCCAGCTAACCCTTAAAGCTGTGCAGTTTCTATGTTTATTGTAACATAATAACACAATGTTAGCATTGAATACTGCCTACCATGTAACTGCTGATAGAAAAGGGAATTTATCGTAGACACCCGTCGTAACTCCGAACTTGCCTCGGGAAAACCATCAGAAATACATAACAGCAAAAATAAATTAAACATTATTGTTTATACAAACAGCCACATCTATACATGTAAACCTACAAAAGCACTACAGTATGTAAGCAGTTAAACAATGCCACGAGATAATTGCGGACGAGACCAATACTACTTAACTCGTGTGCAATCAGATCACGAACGCTGCCCTTTCAGCATTTGATTGGATTCTATTTTCCACATGACTTCTAGTAATCTACGATTAATGGGTGTACTAATAAATGGTTCAGTCTTCAATCATGTTAAATTAATTGATTCTGCACATGATGCCGTAATATTTGAAGGTGTTAGAAGAAGGTTTTTGACCAGTGTTTGTTGCCAGTGATGACATACCTCACCAGGCTTTATAAGAAGAAGGTTCAAGGTCTCGTTCAGTGCAGAGCAATGCAGAGAGCTATGCTCGCAGTTGCCCTCTGAGATCAAGTGAAGATCGAAAAGAAATGCGAAACTCGAGTGACAGTGGGCAGGACACATAGCTCGAAGAACCGATGGCCGTTTGGGCAGAAGAGTTCTTTAAAGGCGATCGCGTACCGGCAGACGAAACGTATGCAAGCCCCCACGAGGTGGACCGATGACCTGGTGAAGGAAAACCTTCATCAAGAACAAGAAATACGGAATTTGATGTTTTTCTCTCAAACTTGCAAGCAAAACTTATTCACAATTTTTTAATATCATGAAGATTTAAAATATAACTTTTTATTAATATGGTATTATTTAACGTTTATTTTATTTCGTATTTGATATCACCTGTCCAGAAAGGATATCACTTATCACAATGGTTCATAAAAAAAAACACATCTTATGCAAAATAACCAACGAATTAAATTTGTTTTGTCGTAGAATAAACTTTTGTTCAATTGTTTCGGTATAATTTATAATTTAATATTAAACAGTGCGTTTAAAAAAAACACAAAAATAATATACAGCTTTTATAATCCTCACCTTGTTGAAGTCCGATGAAGATTATTTGTATGATCAAACATCGAAATTTTCCACAACTAATAGCTAAATTTAAAGAACAAGCCAACCAAACTTCTGTAAAGAAAATAATAGAATTAATTACAACAAGTTGTACTTTGGACAGACTTCGATGATCATTATGGTTTGGAATATTGTGATAAATAAACAAACTTTAATTTGTTTTAATAAATCTCGTTTAAAATTAATATTTATGAGTTCTTGAATGAAACGCACATCTATTATAATACAAACAACACGTTGTATGTGATTAATAAGTGAATAGACTAGATTTTTACTAGAAATAGTTATCACTGTTCGGTCGCTGTCTAATAGTAATCAACGAACTATGCCCTTACACACAGCTCACATTGAAAAATTCAAAAACATCGCAAAATATAATAATACTCTGTCTGCAATTGCAGGTAGAAGAAATCTTGCAGACACTTGGACTATGGGAGCACAGGGACACGAGGACGGAGCGTCTGTCCGGGGGCCAGTCCAAGCGGCTCTCCATCGCGCTAGAACTCGTTAACAACCCACCAATCATATTCCTTGACGAACCGACCACGTAAGTTATATTTCTTGTTGTCATATTATATTAGGAGGCGTCAGGACGTGATCCTTGTCCAGTCAGCCAATCGAACAATGGCGGTGGAACTATTCGAATATAACGTTAGTAAATGCAATAACATCTTACACGCAGTCATAGAGCAACACCGGAGCGCCGCGGCTGGTGGGCCGTGTTGCTCTATGCACGCAGCATACTGCGATAAAACTACCCCCACTGCAATAGCCAATTCGCTTTCCAAGCGTGGTGATTATGGCATCCGTAACGACGCACAGCCCTGCAATATTGTATCTACCCGCATGCATTATTTCACATTAATACATCGGAATGTGAAAAAATATTTAAACGAGAAAACTGCCCACCGGTGGGATTCAAACTTAACGTCTCTAGGATACTAGCCCAACCGCTTTAACCACATAGCTACTGATGCTCCAGTAATGGGCCCCAAGTCAATTTATTGTTGCCGTTTATTCTTTAAAATCTATCAATATGTTATGTCTTTCATGACTTTTATCTATATAAATGCCTATTTATCCTCAATGGAGGAGTTTCACAATGTATCTGATAAATGTCATTATTATTAGCTCTATATTAGGTTCTAGAACTCATAAATATGACTGGTGAATCCTGGATAACCATATCCGTATTTGTTTCGGATTTCAATGTATTCCTTTAGAATACATTGAAATCCAATTGAGAAACGAGCACTGAAATAAAACAACCAGCAATCATCCTGCAGAATCTCAGAGTAAGGGTGCGTTCCATTGAAGCGGAGCGTATTATTACATATTCTTCGGCGGAGCTGCGCGGAGCTCAGCTAAGCGTGACTGTGTAAAGAGGTTGTTAGTATTTCCATTGAAGCTGCGCAAAGATGAGTGGTGCAGAGCTAAGTTGTGTAGCTGGTTGAAAATGCGCCAAGCGGGGCTGAGCTAATCTGTACAGCTAGCTAGCTCAAGTTAAGATTACATTTTGTTTGCTCCTCAAGGAGCGTGACGCCACGTAACCCCCGCACCGCCGAAAGCCCCGCTCAGCCCCGCCAAGCCAAGCTCCACTCTGCACAGCACGCTGTACATTTTAATTCTTCTCAACTCAGCTAATATTGTTTCCACTGAAGCGGAGCGGAGATGAGATGTGTGATTTGAACAATATCATTGGTCAATTTATGTAAGTCTCAGCTCAGCTCCGCTTCAATCGAAACGCACCCTAGCAAGGTAGTCCAAGTTAATCAATGTTTAACAGCCACTCGAGACAGTACACAAGTTAATTAAAATGACCTACAGCTAAAGGAAAAGCGTTTATCCAATAGCTACCTATTTTATGCTGCCAGCTTAAATATTTCCTTGAAGTTCTTTGTGAAGAGTAAGTACTCCGTAATCAAAGTATACAAAACTATTCCAACTACGTCAACTGGTTTATTCTGCGGCAGAATTATTGCGTGTTAGGTGGTAAATAATTTCAACTTCCAAGTTTTGAAATAAACGCTTTTGCTATAAATATTAACTTGTTTTAACGGCTTAATGAAACTTAGTTTGCTCGGTTACACATAGTTGAATCTTCTCTGTTTATCTTTTGACTAGCGTCTCGCCCCGACTCCGCACGGATGTAATAAATGCAATATAGCCTATGTCACTCAGTGAAGATGCAACTTTCTAATAGTTAAAGAATTTTTGAAATCTGTAGTTTTTGTGTGAAAGTTTTACAAACATACATACAAAAACACAAATGTTTCCTCTTTATAATCTCTTTATATCAGTATAGATAAGATTAGTACATAGGTGCCTATCTATCTAGATATAAGTAAACACTTCAATGTTATAATTACTACGTCTGCTATTACCAATGGCCTACAGGAGATGTATACTTTTCAGAGCTCTTTTCTCATGGAGCCCGTCGTAGCAAATCATCAGATCATGTAAAGTACTTATTTATTTATGAGTTTTTAACAATGACTGAAAATTACCGTGTATTAACGCTATTAATTATACGGATGCACATATTTTATTTCCATTAAACTTATATTTAACTAGTTATTAGTAGTTAACGTACCTAACAGAAATAATCGTAATTGTAAACATACCTTGTATGCAAAATAATTAACAGCGTAAAATTCATTAGCAATGCTAACATTAAACAAATCAAAAGCGAACTCAAATCATTATTTATTAAAAGCAGTCACATAAATCGTGTTGCTCAAAGAAGCGAAAGCAATTAAAATCTCAACTCATTTATAAATTGAATTTTCTTATTAAATTACCCATCTGATAATCATCCTAAACGAAGTTTGTACATTTTGAAAATTTGGTCCAACCACAAAATTAAAAGACCGTTTTACTAAAGTACTAAGTAGGTCTAGAGTTTAAGAACTAGGATCGTAAATAGAACCAGTCTAAACGTTTTCAGTAACTAAACGAGTCCCAATGAAATTACAGAAAATAACATCAACACAATAAGAAGTAATTGGCTTAATCACCACACCCGCCATAACTTTTTATGGGTCATAAACCCGGGCCGTGTTTGGAAAATTGAAATGCTTTCAATGACGGCTCCTTACAAAAATACCCAATCTATATCTAATCATACTATCACTAGAACGTGACCACTTGTTTACTGAGAACGATAGATCGTTTTCAGAGAGAAGAGTTACTTATTCAATGTGATCCAGATAATATTAAGTTTATGAAGTCTTACCTTAAAAACCTGTTGTTTATAAGGTAAGATTGTATCATTATATCTTCAGCTACGAAGCCATACTTTAAAAATTGACCTTATGTTTGTGACTAAAAGTAGATGACTAAGTAGGTAGGAACTTATTTTTTTATACCAACTAGTTTTCAAAAGTTTATAACGTAATTTTCAAGACTGAAAGCATGATTGTTTGTTGTAATTTTTATTTTTATACTAGCTGTTGCCCGCGGCTTCGCCCGCGTGGATGTCGTTTTATAATCCTGAATTTTCTTTGCTATAAACCTCACGGAGCCCGAGACCTTTCCAAAGAATGGAAAACCGTGGAAATCAGTTCTTGCGTTCTGGAGTTATAGCGTCAGGAAGGAAAACCCGACTTATTTTTATATAATAGATAATACAAAGATAACTTTGTATAAAAATATGTAAAATTCAGTAAGTGCCTAATCTAAAATGATTCTTAAGAGTAAGTAGACTATTCTTTTAATTATCATACTTAATTCAAGTACTTAATTTAAAAAAATTATAGATTGCGGAGCAGACCTAATTTATTTTTTAACGAACTCCTATTTTGTTTTTTTTTTAATATTATTAAGTTCGTAGAATACTTAAGTATTTTAGTTGATAATTATTTTAATATAATAGGTAATTATTAAAATGAGCATTATTGTATGCGATTACTATCAGACTAGCAGTTTACGTCTAAAAGTTACGTACCTACTTTTAAATTTTCCTGTATATTCAATCTATTTCAAAATCAATGACATCACTGGGTAATGTCGGTACCTACTTACCGTACTTAATATTGAACTTAATTAAACGGGTTCAATCGGGTTTCTATGAAAAATTTTGTTTAACAGTATTAATTAGGTATTCATTGAATTCAAAAAACTGGGTTTAAATCGAAAATAAACTATTATATGAAATTTTAACTCTTTTACAGTCCAGACGGCACTTAGTGATGCAGTCTTTTGCGATAAAATTATCGACTTTTCTAGAACTCTACACGTCGTTAGCATCTAATGTGTCTTGGATTTAAGTAACTAAGTACTTAGACTTTTTCTCTATTCTTGTTGACTTTCTCTTATAAAATAGCTAATTACAATTTTATCATGTTCCAAGTCTAAATGAGTGCTACGTACCTATATCTAATAGATACTCCAATGTATATAATTTATGTATGCAAGACTGTTGAATGCATTGTATATAGCTTTGCTCACATACATCTTTAGGTAAATAGAGGAAGGTAGGTACTTAAATAAAAGGTACTCCACACTCTCTTGACCCTAGATAGACACCTGGCTTGATTATGTTGGTTAGACCACGATAGCGCCCAGCCAAAATGCTAATCTAATCAATCGACACTACGGAATAGAATAAAAAATGTATAGGAATGACATAAGCCAACGACAAATGACATTAGCAAGCGTAACGAATTTTATTGGCAGCAAGCAAGCAGCAAGTTACGTAAGCGAGTACACTCAGTGTAATCAATTGGAGGTAAGATGACACTTGGTTTGCTCTTTTGTTCGATTCCCGGGAAACCATTTTTGTGTTAGCTACTATTTAAAGATTAACGACGCTTGCTGACTGCATCTTATGTAATTTTATTTCAACCTCATACATTTTTATACAGGTGGGTTTCTATACCATAACTTACGATTGATTAGAATGGCACTCTATTACACTTTGACTAACACTTTAGGTTGTAAGAGCTTAAGCGTTATCAATTATAAATTGAAAATTGCTTTACACTTATCTAGGCCGTCAGGCTAATAGTCCATGATGTGAAAGGTGGTAAAGACGTGGTGAGATGTGAAATATGTTCCAAAATTGTATTTTACCAAAATTGTTGTAAGGAAAAAAGTTAGGCGTCTAGTAGAAAAGAAAGCTACTCACTAAAAACCAACTTGTTAGTAATAAAAGGAAATAATGTTCTAGGACACTTGTTAAGATATTTATTTCGTCGTTCACAAAACATGTAAGAGAAAAAATCCAAAAAAATCACGAGGATGAACATATCTCACATCTCATCACCTCTTTACCACCTTTCATTAACTATCATTTAACAAAATTGTTGTAAAGAAAAAAGTTGGGCGTTTAGTCGAAATGAAGCTACTCACTAAAAATCAACTTGTGAGTAATAAAAGGAAAAAATGTTCTAGGGAACCTGTTCTATCTCACATAATAATATAATCACGATACAATTTTTCATTAAGCGTAGTATACTCCTAATTATAATGTCTTCTCATAAAAATAAATAAAATACTATATTTTTAATTTAATTCCAGAGGCCTCGACGTGGTATCGATCAGACAGCTGGTGGTGCTACTGCGGCTACTGTCGAGACAGGGTCGTACCATCATCTGTACAATCCACCAGCCTTCAGCCTCTCTCTTCTCTCTTTTCGATCGAGTCTACGTGCTGGCTAGAGGAATGTGCTGTTATCAGGTAATTTTATTGTAATACTTACTGAAATTTTCCCTGATGGATTTAATATAATACTTCGACATTAGATAACGTAACTTTTCGATATATTTGGAGATGTCGGTAACTACCTATGAATTTATCTTCTTGAAAATATATCATTTAAAAACTTAAATGATATAATAGGTTGGGGAAAAAGTATTTTCGCATTATAGTATGTATGAACTTGTAATAAAATCTCTTTGACTGTAGTATTTGTATCTGGCTGGTTTTGGTATCATTGAAAGTTAAAATTTTAAAGAACATAATTCCAAATTCAAATTATGCAAATGTGTGATTTTCATTTGTTTTTCGTACTGTCAAGATGAGTGTGTGTGAGTGAACCTAATGAAGAAATTCGATACATTTTAAAATTTTACTACAAAAAAGGTAAAAATGCAACGCAAGCCGCGAAAATAATTTGCGATGTTTATGGACCTAGTGCAGTGTCTGTGAGAGTAGCACAAATTTGGTTTAAGCGTTTTCAATCCGGAAATTTTGATGTCAAACTTTGAACTCTACTGCGAACAACTGATGAGATTAAAGCAAAAAGTTGAGAGAAAGCGGCCGGACTTGATCAACAGAAGGGGTGTGGTGTTTCATCATGATAACGCTAGACCTCACACATCTATAGCCACTCAGAAAAAATTAAGAGAGTTTGGCTGGGAGGTGTTAATGCATCCGCCGTATAGTCCTGACCTTGCACCTTCAGATTTCCACCTGTTTCGGTCTCTTCAGAATTCTTTATGCAATGTTTGGTTAACATCACGAGAGGACTGCCAAATCCACTTGTCGCGGTACTTTGATGAGAAGTCCCAAAATTTTTATAGCAATGGGATCATGTCCCTACCTACAAGATGGCAAAAGGTTATCGAACAAAATGGTACATACATACTTTAGTTAAATTTAAATAAACTATATTAAAAAATGTTTTGAATTATCTTAAAAAATGCGAAGAAACTTTTTCCCCAGCCTTATACTCGTATTTTCAAGAAGATAAATTCAAGTTCCACATGGTCTGGTAACATCTCCGAGCACATTACCAAACTTCAAGATACTGGGAAATATTCAGAAAATGGAAAAATCCCAATAGAACCAGAGATAAATGACTTTACGCCATTATCTCTGATATCCCCTTCCCGGGAATCGAACCCAGGACCCCAGCGTAGTAGTAGTGGCCTGCTACCAATAGACTACAGAGGTAGTTTGTTAAGTACATGCATTTTATAGTAAACTTTAATGACTACATGATTCGTTTTTAATGGAGTGTATCCATAAATCAAACATGAAATAGATTATTAATACATTACAAATATTATCGATTTGAGACGCAGATCAGTTGAATTAATTTGAAATATTAAATGTTAATTGAAGAGTAAGTAAGGCCATACCACATTATCTTTAACTGAGTATACAGCAGTATCACAGTCTAAAAAACGAACATAATAATATTATGTGGCAATATTTTAAACGAGCCTTCAAAAAAAATATACCGATTTCAATCCCTACTTAATATTATAAATGCGAAAGTAACTCTGTCTGTCTGTCTGTTTGTCTGTTACCTTTTCACGTCCAAACGACTGAACCGATTTTAATGAAATTTGGTACAGAGATAGAGTTGACTTTGAGAAAGACCATAGGCTACTTTTCAAGCGACATCCACGCGGGCGAAACTGCGGATAACAGCTAGTACGAAATAAATAATCACAAAACTGGAAAGTGAAAAATAGTGTCATCTCAGAAGTAGGTAGATCTTTAGTTCCTCGACCGACTTGTAAATAGCTACACCTAACGTACTCTGTATTTTATTATTTCTCACTTTTACAAGTGTTGCGTTTATTTGACTTTTAAGGCGGTAGATATAAATATGTTTTGTAAAAGTTTTTTACTTTCATATTTTTTACAAAGAAAAATTAAAATAAAAATTATTTATTCTAACTTAAACTTCTAATTAAAAATTTTATTAGAAGTTTAAGTTAGCATAAAATTGCTTATTAGTCTTTTAGGCTAGATTGTAATTTTAATAAGGTTCAAAAAAAGGACCTTACGATAATTAAAAAAAAAAAAAAAATTTTTACAAGATTACGAGATACAAAAATTACATCATCCAAGTAAACGTGAAACTTACATCGTCCAAGTTAATAAAAATGCTACAAAAATAAAACTAATGGATCAAATTAAATTAAAATGCAACTATATTTGCACTGGTGGTAGAGCTCCAGTGACGGAGCTCACGGGCGTAAGCACCAACGCATTACCTAATATACTTGCCGCTAAATGGTAGTGTACAGCACTATCGTGTTCCGGTCAGGTGGTAATGTACGGCCCTGTAATTTCTGGCACAGAGACATAACACCTTAGGCCTTAGGAGTGGTAACGCATCTGCATTTTGACCTTGGTCTTTGTGTGGACGTCTATAGGCTACAGTCATCACTTAACATCAATGTGAACTGCATGCTTGTTTGCCACTTACATAAAAAAAACTGTATACCTATCGCATCGAACAAAAAAAATCTCGACGTTATCGGTGTATACGTACCTGATTCGGTTACTAGGTTTTATAATGTGTGCACTTGTACACATAAAAAAGAAAAAAACAAACTAACCGAATTGAGAACATTTTCCTTTTTGAAGTACCTCACTGAAAATTTAATTTATAATACATCATTAAAGTCATCACTTAACATCAATGTGATGCATGCCTATTTGCCACCTTCATTGAATAAAAATTTTTCACACTACCCCCGCAGATGACCTTGAGGATTTCCAGCTTCGAAAATGTTATTTTTAACAGTTTTAAAATTACACTGGATTAATTTAAATTTGGTTTATGTGATGACTTTTAAGTATGTCTCTTTTGTTTTATTTATGTAGGCATATATAACCTACGTGCAGGTTCAACTGCCTTCGTTATGGACTCCTCGTTTGTTTTACACCATTAAAACATGAATTAAATAAACAAAAAAAGTGCAACAACTTCTGAGAATTAGTTAAATGTGCATAATGAAATTATGCAAATGTGTATAAACCGGTCTTTGGTTAACTTAACGACACAATTATCTTTGTACCCACTTTTTCCCCACGAGAAGTAAAGCTACCTACTTCAGAATTGATGCATGAAGTAAAGAATCTTACCTATATTACAGGGGTGGCCAACCGATCGATCGCGACCATTAGTCCAGTCGATCGTGGCAGCATTTTCCTACTTGAAACAAACAAAAAATACACATCAGTCTGGCTTGACAGACGCCCATACTTTGCAATCTATAAGGGGAAACTTCAAACTACAAACCTGAATTTGCTTATCTAACGGAAGAAGTTCATACACAATGCTCACACTAATATTACTAAGAAGTTACTAAGAATTTCAGTTTAATTTTTTCCCTACTAATAAAACAAAAATACTCCATAATTGTGTACGAACTATGCCACTTCATTTAAAATTTCAAGACGTAGGTAGGTACGTAACGGTAGATCGGACTGAGTCGTCAGTGCAAAGTCGATCTTGAGTCAAAACAAGTTGGCCACCGCCGCTATATAATATCCGCCCGACACTCTCTGCCTACCCCGTAAATAATTGGGCGTGAAGATCCTATATTTTTTGCGCTCCACACTCTCTTCAGTAAGGGACTTATTAGTATGTTAAGAAGGTGGCAAACAAGTATGCAGTTCACATTGATGTTAAGTGATGATTGCAGCCTACATACACCCACACAAAGACCAGAGGTCAAAATGCAGATGCAGGCCTCCCCCAAAAAAGCGAAGAGACTCGTGCCCAGCAGTGGAACGTCTCAAGGGTTGCCATTATTAATTATTTATTAATCTACATTGATTATAGATGAATAGGTACTGTATGTAGATGTACATAAAAGTTCACATTTCATTTTAGAGGTTTAGCTAAGAAAGGTATTAGTTTCTAGGTTTAAGAAATACTTACTTATATCACTGTTTTTAACTTGTTTATTACATATTTTGACCTCATTCTGTAAAAAACTAACCGTTTATGTTACTTATCACTTCCAGAGTCGGCGATATCTACCTAAAGTTAAGCAATTATTCTGCTAATTTCAGACATTAGCCAGTTTTTAATTTTGTATTTTATTATACAATTTATTTTTATTTTCTAGTGGGAACAGTGTTGCAGGCTGGTGTGATGTAATCCTTAAAGAAAATTACCTAAACTCTACAAGTGTTTTTGGCATCAGCAAACAATTTTATCCAACAAAACCTACAGTAAATACTTAGACCACATATTCTATCATAAGTGAATTACAAATAAACTATACTTCAATAACGCTGAGCACAAAAGTTTCCATAGCCAAACACTTGACTACTTGTCGGAACGTATAAAAAAGAAATAACACGGCTGTTAACTAGTCAGAAACTATACATAGCCACTCAATCAAACTTGTAATACAAACAATATTCCCATCAACAAACTCGACCCCAATAAGATAAGTCACGAACTGGATGAAGTGTCGGTAAAGAAAATAGGACTATGAATATTGTAGGGGGATTCGAATGAGTGAACTGTGTATCTAACTAGACCAATTTCTTCTCACCAACCGCTTTGATAGCTGACTTTAACGTTCCTATTCCTCATAAGTTTTTTTTTCATTTTATTCATACTGAACTCTCAATCTTTTTTTTTTCGGTCTCTTTTGTCAATGTAATCAATAAAGACGATGTAATTGATAGCCATTTTTTAAAGAAAAGGAAGAAAAGAAAATGTAGAAAATGTCATAATTAGGCAACTCGATTTAACAACTCAATCGTTGATTTAATCAAAGAAACTTGATTTTTCCCTTTTGCCTTCCAAAGTTAGCTGTTTAAGGTATACTGTACAATGCGTGGGAACCGAGTGAGACATATCCTTTAATTATTGTTAAAAAAAGTAAAACAGGTATATATTCATATTTAAATCAACACGTTATTGGTAAGGCCCGAGAATATTAACACCAACTAATCACCCGTACCCGTACACCACGTACCTATCTAACACTTATCTGCTAAATAGTTAAATTCAAAACAATGTGTGACGACCCGGTTAGTCCAGCGGTGTAAGACGACTGTTTGATTCGAAGGGTCGTGGGTTCGATTCTACACCGGCACAAATATATAACTTTGAATGGCCTACAGATATTTGTTTCGGGTATGAGTGTTTGTGTATGTGTTGTGTGTGTACACATACGTTTATACCTAGTGTGGGGCTGAGAGTGTCAGCGTATTTATTTTTAAAGTATTTTATGAAGATATGGGTTCCTCTTGCATCTTCAATATGGGACCTAAAAATCTTTGATAACAGTTAGACATTATTACTTTATTAATTAATTGCGTTACAGATTACATTTTTTTTTTTTTGTTATTATTGCCTCGCTATTACGCATATTGCCAGTGTCAAGTAAAACGATATTTCGTATTTATTTAAGCAGCGTGAAGTTAGTATAATATAGTCATCAAGTATAATATGTAAGTATATAAGTTATCAAGTATAATATGTCAGTCAAGTGAGTTACAATCAAGTTATTCGAGTAAAGCGATGGCTACGTTACCAGAACATTTACAATGAAGTTTTGGAGGCAACCTGAAAGGTCGTGATTCGCACTGTTATTCTATTTCACTATACACGGGCATTGTAATAAACCTATATCAAACAAAATGCCACCAACTTTATTGAACATAACTTAAAAATACACCAAGAAAATGAAATAAAATAAGAGCACCATACGCCTCTTTCAAGGTTCCCGCCAAAACCCCTACAGATTACATACAGATTACAAACCGATCGAATGTTAATTCATTTCTAATCTTGAATTAGTACCTATATACACTAATTTATGGTAACAGCGCTCCGATGTATAACAAATGAGTTACCGATACCGGCCAACCATCTGATAAATGTCGGACAACCTGACTAAATCGTAAGACAAATGAGGTGCTTAATTTTGCGATGTTGTGATATATCGATCATAATACGTCACGGGTATTCCCCTTTGACATTTACGCATCGTCCAATCACGGGACGCGTGCACTGGGGATACGTAATGTGGCCGTTGTCTTTTTTATGGATGGGGTCACAGAAAATTGGCGGTTCGCCTCATTACATATCATGGCTGTCGATTTGAAGGGCAATTCACCTATATGGGAATGTTCAAACTAAAGAGGTTGATATATTTGGACTTTATTTGAACATTGAAACTATTCGTCCACTCAAAATACATTGGCGACAAGTTCTGCTGATCATATAGATCTTGACATATTTTTTTGTACTTACGTATAATAATAATAATGACAACCCATTATACGTCCCACTGCTGGACGAGTCTCTCCCCTTTTTGGAGAGAGGCCTGGAGCTTACTCCACCACGCTGCTCCAATGCGGATTGGTGGAGGTGGGTGGGTTAGTGGCCAACCCGCTGTCGGATGTTTTCAAAGCGCCCATAAGGCCTCCGACAAGGTTTTAACGACTGCTATCTATCGATAGCAACCGGGACCGACGGCTTAACGTGCCCTCCGAAGCACGGAAACGCGCAATTGATTTGCCACTAGCGGTCACCCATCACACTACCCGACCGCGCCCGTAACCGAGTCGATCGCTTACGATCTACACCAGCCGCGGGACCATGCGCGCTTCACATACATATTACATTAATCTTTTTTAAAGAGAAAACTTTTTTTATGTTTGTGTAACGTTTTCACCCAATTCTACTGGAACGATTTCAAAAATTCTTTTACCATTAGAAAGCTGCACCTTCACCTAGTGACATAAGCTATATAACATTCATTGCACAGGTGCGAAGCCAGGGCGTGCTAAAAAAATATAAGTACCAACAAATAAATAAATTGGTTGTTCTAAACTTTAAATTACTCCCAAACGCCCTAAGCCGAGGATCCAACCCACAGGGGTCTCTCAGTTGCCCGTAAGAGGACCCGGCTCTGCATATACGTAAATATTCGAAAAGAAAAACGAGTACATGTGCATTAACTATTAAAACATTCAACGTTACGTCTAAATGAAAAGCAATCGTGTGAACAAGCCCCATCATCTTGTTTGTGAGAGCTCAAGTTTCCTGTAGCCGGAAACTGTTTCCGTCCTGGAATCGTTGTAGTCTAGCATTCTGACGTCTGAACAATTAATGATGGGATCAAAGCTCTGTAATTTGCCTTGCCTTTCTGTCAGTTTAAAGCTTTGACAAAGGCCGTGTTCCTAGTGAAGTCAAAGCCGAATCAGGCCGTCGCACAATTACGCCGGTCCATTCGTTTGTTAAGTCTTAGACGATTTTCTGTTATTGTTTGGTATATAAATCTCATTAATGTAAACGCACTGCAACGTTTTCAGTATTATGGTAATTTATTAAGGTTAGGGCACAATATTGTTGCTTTGAAGTGTTTGTTTCTCTCTAATTATAAGAACAGAAACTGCGACCATTTAAATATTATTAAAATTCTTACGTTACGTTACGTAACTTCACGCCTGTAATCCCCGAAGGGGTAGGCAGAGGTAAATGCATGCATTCAAGCATACATGCAAACACCCACGATTCGCCGGTTACGTTTTGGCCCATGTAACAGGTGGCGAGCCTATTGACATCTCCGGGCACATTACCAAACTTCGAGGTACTGGAAAATTTACAGAAAATGAAAAAACCCCAATAGAACCAGAGATAAAGGATTTTACACAATTATCACTGATAACCCCCTACCCGGAAATCGAACCCAGGACCTCAGCGTAGTTAGTAGTGGCCTGCTACCACTAAGCTACCGAGGCAGTCAAGTCAAGTCATAAGTTACATTGGCCATTATAAATTATAATGCTTGAATGATAAGAAACAAATTTAGGACATATTATTGTGAATTTCCTTTTTATGGTATATGTGATACCTACTGTATGACATTAAGTTCGGGCCAGTTCACAGTTCTCATTCGGCCAAATGATGATAAAGTCAAAAAAGTTACGGCATTTTAGCTTATGAATAGAAAAGTTAGGTGTTTAAATTAAAAGAAACGTTTTTCTCCACTTTTTCTTTCTCACCACTATGACAAAATAATCAAGTCTTCTGTGAACTTAACATAGTGCATATCATTTGAGGGTAGCATTTAGAGTAATTTAGACGTCTGTTCAGTTGATACATAGAGCAACGCGGCCCACCGGTCGCGGCGGACCGGAGGGGAGTAGCCAAAGCGTGTAATACCGATGCAAAACAGTCTGTCATTTTTTGCGAGGAGAAATGCGTGCGACACACACGCACACTACAAAAATCGTCTTTTCCACGAAACTCACACCTTGACTTTAACAAAATACATAAACAATTTCACGCACACCCTTAAAAATCTGGGCGACAGGCATAGCACCATTTGGTCTTGTACTTTGATAGAGGGAAAAGCCTGCATATGTCTACTCCCCTCCGGTCCGCCTCGGCCGGTGGCCCGTGTTGCTCTATGAGTTGATAGGATCAAAGCACTGCAATTTTCCATTCTGTCAGATTAAGTTCAAAGCTACGACAAAGGCCGTGTACCCGGTGAAGTCGAAGTGGAATCCAGATCTGTGCACAATTACGTCGTTCTATTTATTTGCGTCGTACTCGATTTTTTATATTGTTTGACTAGCTGTGCCCGCGAGTTCAATTTATGATTGTTCAGTATCTACCAGGATGAAGTCGTGGGCGCAGCTTGTATAAAAGCCTAAGTTACTCCTTATTACATAAGCTATCTGCCAGTGAAAGTCCCGTCAAAATCGGTTCAGCCGTTCCCGAGATTAACGGGAACAAACAGACAGACAAACAGACAAAAATTGTAAAAAATTTTGTTTTGGTATATGTACCGTGTATACACGTGTACATATGCATTTAGTAAAAAGTGGCTATTTTTATATTACAAAAAGGCACTCCAATTTTATTTCTTTGTATAGATATAGATTTAATTATCTACTGTCAACTATTTTATATTAAACCTAGGCGTCGGGATGTGACGACCTAACCGCACACAAGTGGAAGAAAAAATCTTCTGTTAATGCAGTCAATCAACCGAACAATGTCTGTCAAAGCTTTCCAATAGGGCGGTAGTTTATGCAATAACGCGGAATGGGCAGCAGCGTCCAGCGATATATCTAACGGTACCGCGATCCCCAATCCGCTTGTCAACCAAGGATTATGGCATATTCTTGCCTAATGACTCACAGCCCTATTGTAAAGGGAAGGCTTCTGTCCAACAGTAAACGTTTTTTGTTGAAGCGATTATGATCATGAACCATAGTTTCAGAACGTCAAAATTCAACCTACACCTAGGTATATTATAATCTCTTTTGCAAATGTATAAAGTCATTTTGTTACGTTTATGCTGAAAAACGACTATTCGAATGACATATATCTTCATCTATCACCAGGGTGCCGCACCGCTCCTCGTGCCGTATTTAGCCGAAGTCGGCCAAATTTGCCCCACCACCCACAACCCTGCGGACTTCGTGTTGGAAACGCTACATGGCCATCAGGAATCCGCTGCTCAGATGTCTGAGCTGTGTCAGAACGGCAAGCTATGTAGGAAACTGGATCGTATTACAGTTAGGGGTGGACGGTAAGTAAAAAACTTGTTAATGAGGCAGTTATTCGATAGATTATTTCGTAAAATTCAGTTATCCGAACAATGGCGGTCAAACCGTGCCAGTACCCTACTGGTAGTAAATGCTGTAATGCGAGATGGGCGATAACAGCAGCTTATCGCAATAAAATTGCCGCCACTGCGTTCCCCAACCTGAATGTCAAATATGGCGATTATGGCATAATCTAGCAGAAAATTTTTTTTGTTCAGCAGCGAATGTCTGTTTCTGTTCAGCAGCGAACGTCTTTTGGTAGAAATTTTGATTTCGTGACGTTACTGAAAAATAGATAAACTTGTTAGTAAAGAACATACCTAATTTCGCGCCTTTTACCAAAAAGTTATGTTATGATAACCTTAATACTTACACGCATTCATACATACATGCATGCCGACGCCAACGATTCTCATAAACATTTTTTTAACGTTAAATATCAATATATTGATATTTTTAAAGATTCTAAGTTTTCGAAATACTTTACTGGTGGTAGAGCTCCAGTGACGGAGCTCGACGGGCGTAGGCGCCAACGCATTACTATACTTGCCGCTAAATGGTAGTGTTTAGCACTATCGTGTTCCGGTAATGTACCTACGGCACTGTATTTTCCGGCACAGAGGCATAACACCTTAGGCCTCAGAAGTGGCAACGCATCTGCATTTTGACTCCTGGTCATTGTGTGGGTGTCTATAGGCTACAATCATTAACAACAACAGTCTTAACATCAATGTGAACTGCACTCGTTTGCCACTTTTATTACATAAAAAAAAAACTTATAACGAATCAAAAGTTGAAGAACAAAATGTAGGTAGGTATACTTAAACAACTCGTACAAAGATATACGTTTCATTTTTACAATGTTACATTAATTACAGAAAGCCGGTACTGCACTCAGACGAATCTATCCAAAGAATATTCGTTGAGCACGTTGCGAAAGAACAAACGCAGAAAATGGAGTTTGCCACAACGTTCGCAACACAATTTATGATATTAGTGCAAAGAATGTTCCTACAAGCCAGAAGAAATTCCGTGAGTAAAGAAACTTTTCTTTTAAAATACGAAACCACTAAATAAATAACGACAAAAACTCGAGAAGACTGAAATTTCACGTGGAAAAGTTATTAACTTTTTAAGGTATCACGTACAATTTCTCGATAAGGTCGTAATAAATAATGGTAAAGTTCAACGAAAGGCCGCAGTGAAAAATTTTTGATACTTAGGTAACGTTTGATATTTTTTTTGATAAAATAAAGTTTTACATAATACTAGCAGGCTGAAAATGTAAGAAGATCTAATTTTAGGAGATGGATCATCAAACTCCGTTATTCGCAATCGTTATTTATTTTTGATAATTATCTATGCCATTTTATACTTATTATTTTAAAATTCCTTCGTAAAGGTATTAAATTCAATGCACCGAGCAAAATTAAAATGATTGGTTATAATTTTAAGGGTTCCGTGGTAAACAAGGAACCCTTATAGTTTCACCATGTCCGTCTGCCTGTCTATCTGTCTGTCCATTCGCGGCTTAGCGCAAAAACTATTAGTACTAGAGACTTAAAATTTGGCACAAGTATACATCTTTATTACGCCGACAAATTGGTAGCTATAAATGTATAATTAAATTAAAGGCAAAACTATCACACTTAATTTGGCTTTACAAGTTTGCGAGTAATAGTCGACCAAATGTATTTTACTCTAAAATTTAACTGCACAATTTTTTTTTTCATTACATCCCTTACTCTGTTACTACGGAACCTTACACTGCGCGTGACCCGACATGCACTTGACCAATTTTTTCAATCGTTACTTTATTTATTTGGAGTAACTTTAATTTTGATTTATTTCTTTGTGATCATTTGCTTGTCCCATCATCATGATAGTATAAAATTTTGGAGCACATTTCTTAACATTCCTTTTTCCTTTCAGGTAACTCTGTGGATTCAGTTAGCGCATCATGTTATATCAGCGTTTCTTCTGGGCAGCATATTTTTCCTTAATGGGAACGACGGCAATACACCCATAGCTAACTTCAAATTCTGCCTCAGCTGCTTAGTGTTCATGATGTATACCTATGTCATGATACCTATTTTACTGTGTAAGTACATGAGTACATTTATTTTTTGCTTCCGCCAGGTACATGCGTAAAAATGAGGTTGGGGAAAAAGTTTCTTTGCATTTTTTAAGATAATTCAAAACATTTATTTAATAAAGTTTATTTAAATTTAACTAAAGTATGTATGTACCATTTTGTTCGATAACCTTTTGCCATCTTGTAGGTAGGGACATGATCCCATTGCTATAAAAATTTTGGCACTACTCATCAAAATACCGCGACAAGTGGATTTGGCAGTCCTCTCGTGATGTTAACCAAACATTGCATAAAGAATTCTGAAGAGACCGAAACAGGTGTGGAAATCTGAAGGTGCAAGGTCAGGACTATACGGCGGATGCATTAACACCTCCCAGCCAAACTATCTTAATTTTTGCTGAGTGGCTATAGATGTGTGAGGTCTAGCGTTATCATGATGAAACACCACACCCCTTCTGTTGATCAATTCCGGCCGCTTTCTCTCAACTTCTTGCTTTAATCTCATCAGTTGTTCGCAGTAGAGTCCCGAATCGATAGTCCTGCCTGGTGGTAATAGCTCATAATGAATAATGCCCTTCCAATCCCACCACACACACAACATCACCGTATTGCGAGTTAACCCGGGTTTCGCCACAGTCTGTGAAGCCTGACCGGCCTTTGACCACGACCTTTTTCGCACATTCTTGTCGTACGTGATCCACTTTTCATCACCAGTTATCATCTTCTTCAAAAATGATTCGGTTTCATTACGTCGTAATAAAGAATCACAAATGAGTACACGGTTCATTAGGTTTCTTTCAGTGAGCTCGTGAGGTACCCAAATATCGAGCTTTTTTTGTACCCAGCTTTTTTCAAATGCGCCAAAACTGTTTTGTGATCAATTCTCTGTTCTTCAGCTACGTCGTAACTACTGATATGTCGATCTTGCTCCACTTTTTCAAAAATGGCATCCATTTTATCCGTAATAGGGCGACCAGAGCGAGGTGCATCTTTGACAACAAAATTTCCGGATTGAAAACGCTTAAACCAAATTTGTGCTACTCTCACAGACACTGCACTAGGTCCATAAACATCGCAAATTTTTTTCGCTGCTTGCGTTGCATTTTTACCTTTTTTGTAGTAAAATTTTAAAATGTATCGAATTTCTTCATTAGATTCACTCATCTTGACAGTACGAAAAACAAATGAAAATCACACATTTGCCTAATTTGAATTTGGAATTATGTTCTTTAAAATTTTAACTTTCAATGCCCGGGATCAAGGGAACTACAAAAAAACGTAGTTACATGTAGGTGTACCTACGCTAGATAAATACGTAAACTTATAATTTCAATATGTGATAAATTTATTTTATTCAATAAAGATAATTGCTTACTATCAATATGAACTTAACTATTTGCTGGACACTTTAATTGAAATAATATATTACTTACTTTTAATAATTCTCAGCACTGAATAGGTATATTTTCAGTTTCGGTCATTTCCGTTTTGCATCTGCAAAGCTACAAGATACACTTATAAAGATAAGAATATAATCTTAGAAGCTGTGCTAGATAATTTTAATTAAATTTTAATATTGATTTTCAATTGTTTAGCGTAAATAATAGGTTGGGGAAAAAATCTTTTCGCATTATAGTATGTATGAACTTGTAATAAAATCTCTTTGGCTGTAGTATTTGTATCTGGCTGGTTTTGGTATCATTGAAAGTTAAAATTTTAAAGAACATCATTCCAAATTCAAACTAGGCAAATGTGTGATTTTCATTTGTTTTTCGTACTGTAAAGATGAGTGAATCTAATGAAGAAATTCGATACATTTTAAAATTTTACTACAAAAAAGGTAAAAATGCAACGCAAGCAGCGAAAAAAATTTGCGATGTTTATGGCAAATTCAAATACCTACCTACTTACTTATAAACGCCTGTCGTTCAATTTACTTCTCTACTAGATTGCTAATCGTAAATAGTTCTCCAGTATCATTTTCTTTCCCTGCCCACACCGTAGGAAACTTGGAGTAGGTACCTATCTATATAGGTTGTTTTGAGTTGTTTTGAATTGTTTGACGTAGATGTGAATTTGCATTTGAGATAAACCTCAGTGGTTTAAAGTAATGCATTGATTAAAAAAATTGTATATCATGTTATTTTTATGTGTTAAATAAATTTAAAAAAAAATACGGGCGAAGATTTTACGTGACAACGTCTTTTTCTCGGTAGAAAGGCATTCGGTCCGGCAGGCCTCTCTCTCGTTCGGTGACTCATCGTTACGTTACCGGGCGTTACACTTTTTCATGAGTGACTCCGAGCCGCAACCTAATTTAAGACGTTGTCACGTCAAAAAGTTACACACATATTTGACTATGTAAAGTAAGACTGCTTAGTATATAGAGATAAAAACAACATTATACATATTTGCTATACATTTTTTTAGTTTATACGTGGAATAAATGTGTTAAACAATTTTACTTGCTGATTTATAAATTCAGTAGTAGTCATTCATAATCGTTCGCCTCAAGTATAACCATTAAATTACGAGTTTCATATCCCCAGCATATGCCAAAAGGATGAAACTAACGCTATAATATCTCAAAAGCTGGCAATGCATAGAATTTCAAATAGGTATATCCCGAAAATCCATTCCGTCGTGAATTCTTGAAATATTCTTTGTGGGTGTAAGTATTCTTAGCATATTGGGGCAAGCACAATAGCGTATATCCCCAGGACGGAAACGTGGCTTGCCGAAATATGCATAACAAAAACTTGTCTTCCTTATCTTTGCCAACAAGAATCTTCATCGGCCGACAGATTGCCGACGATGTAAATCATGTGAGGCATTGAACTTTGTTCGCTCTGTACATTACCGACCTTTTCGAGGGAAAAGGTTTTAAAGGTTTCACTACAAATAGAACGCGGATGAAGACGGTTTTGTCTAACATTTTTGATATGATTTACTAGTTGTTTGACAAACATCAAGATTCTATGTTAAACGGAATGTAGTTTTGTTAATTGCCTGATGCTTTGCCGTAATGTATCAGCTAAAGGTCTCTTTGGCATATTTATAAGTATAATGAACAGTCAGTAGTCCCGTGGTAGTCACCACTTCTTACGCTGTACGCTCAGGTTCATAGTCTGTTGATATAAGGGGATTGTTAAATTTTTCGGAAGTTTCATAACCTGTTATTGTGCACATACTCAATTTATTACGGTCTCTTTAAATATATCTAAGATATACTCGTACATATTTCTCAATCTGTTGCCTAAATGGCCTGACGGACTTAAACTTGAGTGATATCGTTAGATTTGTCTGTCTGATTTGTCGACGACCCGGTTAGTCCAGCGGTGTGAGATGACCATTTGATTCGAAGGGTCGCGAGTTCGATCTCCGCACCGGGACAAATATTTGTATGGCATACAGATATTTGGTTCGGGCATAGTATGTGGTTCGGTTCTGGGTGTTTGTGTATATGTTGTATGTGTACAACGGCACCCACGACACAGGTTTATAAGTACTGTGGGGATGTGTTTAAAAAAATTGTGAGTACCCCAGTGTCACCATAGGTTCTTTATGAAGCCGAGTTTTTTATGTTTCAATACCTAACTTTTTTCTATTACAGTTCCAATGGAAATCCGGATACTGCGGCGGGAGTATTTTAACCGATGGTACAGTTTGAAAGCTTACTACGCCGCATTAACGTTATCGACTATACCGTCTATGGTAAGTAAAAAATCAACACTGATTTCTGAATACAAAGACGGAACCCAAGACTCAGCGTGGCAGTAGTCCTACTACGTGACAGTATACCTGCTCTTACAGCATCACATCTATAACACATTCCCATATTTTGTTAACATTTTAAAATATCTATCCTGAAATATATATATATTAGAATCTGGCGCGAACTCTGTCGCCTGGACGCAACTATATCACGCGGTCGTACGCCATTTTTCATGGAATAGCCAATATAAGTCACGTACTACAATTTGTTAGGCCACATACGTCATAGGTATTCTTTTAGCAAATTAGGTGTTACAAAACGGCGACTGATAAATATTTCTTACCTAATTTTATCGCGTTTCGTATTGGTGTAGTAAAGTTAAATATAATTGTAACCTTTCTTAGCGCAACTTTTTTTTGTGTATTAAAAGTGGCAAACAAACATAGGGTAAAATGGTGAAAAACGCCCTATCAGGAAATATGCCCCACTTGCAATATAAAGCACACCGAACTATCATTTGTAATAGTTAGAGCGCCAATCGATAGGTGGCAGTAGTACTCAAATTCATTGAGGCAAGCGGCTGCAGTTCGTGTGTAGTTAAGAAAAAAAATCAAAATCTTGAAAAAAATTGTTCGGATTGTAACACAACTTACGTGGGTGAGTATTTATAAGTATTTTTAACATATTCAAGTAATATTTTTAAATAAGTGTGAACGACTTCTGATATTAGATAGGTACATAACCTTTATAAAATTATCAGTTTTTTTGCAAGTTTATATTAGTTTTTGGTACTAATCGCTGGGGCGTATTTGCGTACGTTTTGTGAAATACGCCCCGATTTTGCAGGTGAAATATGCCTCAAATTTTAATACGCTTAAACTTGTTTTTTTACTGATTAATGACGTTACAAAAGAAAAATATGCAGAGCATCGTGGACGGCTGAAGCTCAAAATGAGGCAATGTCAAAGTAAAGAGTTAGGGGTTAACAAAGCCAGTACACTGTATGCAGTCTATTTGTCCCTTGGCAAGTAGACTCGATACAGTGTACAAGATGCTTGAAATGGTTGCATAAATATTGTACGATATACAACAATTTCTGTAACAAGTGTGGCGGCTCTAATGTGCGGCAGCAACACAAGTAATATTTTTTCTATATTATGTTGTTTTTTCTTTATTACTATTAATATTTTGTTTTTTTTAATATGGGGCATTTTTCAAAGACCCCTTGGGAAATACGCCCTTTTTATAGTTTTTAAAATAACGTGCAAGTCAAAAATACTTAGAATTACTGGCTGAATGACCAAATAATAAGAGGCTGATTAGTTTATGTAACAAATGATTCCCAAGAAATAAATATAATTTGATTTAAATTAGTTTTTTGACACAATTAAAAAGTAGGGCGTATTTAAACAGTTTACCCTACATTTCACATTGATGTCAAGTGATGACTGCAGTCTATACATATACGCTCACAAAAAGACCAAGGTGAAAATGCAGATGCTTTCATTCCCTTCACATTCCACTCTTGAGGCCTAAGGTGTTATGCCTCTATGCCGAAAATTACGGGGCCGTACATTACCACCTGAACGGAACACGATAGTGCTGAATAGTACCATTTAGCGGCAAGTATATTAGGCCTACGCACGCGAGATCCATCATTGGAGCTCTACCACCAGTAAAAGCAAATAAACTTTGTTTAGTGCAAGTGCGAACGCTAAGTAGAATGTGAGTAATTATCGGGTATGTAAGTGTTAAGTGTAAGCCAGCGTTGACACAATGTTAATTACGTTTTTATTGAAAGTACCTTATAGCATAGTATATGTACATTTACTTAGATACGTTCTTTAGTCTCTCTTAATAGTCTGTTCCTTGGTCCACTTCATGGTTGATAAATAGGTTTAAAAAAGAACACTTATCACTCGCATCTGTAAGTAAAGGACTTCAGTCGAAAGACGTCCATAGTTGGACAAAGACTTCCCCCACAGACCAATCAGCCTTCCTATAGTCGATGACTTCCCCAAAGACGAACCTACAACAGTGTTCTGCGTCATTAGGGGAGGATATTCCATAATCGCCACGCTTGGCGCCTACTATGGACATACATAAGTACACAGTACCACATACGTTACGTTTAGTAGGTACGTACATTAGATACTATCATTTCTCACGTTTTCGAGATGATGACATTTTTTTATGTTTTAAGTTTTCTTTTACTCTAGTAAAGCGATAATACTAAGTACTACAAATAGCTTTGCAACTGGAAAACAACCCCTAAAATTTCATGCTGTATGCTACAGCCTATACATAATATTATTAATAATTACTCATTGTAAGCATTGTAATATAAACAAGAGGCACGCCTGAAAAATAAAATAGATATCTAAATACTTAGCTATTTTAATTAGCTTCGCATTAAAAGCGGAATATTTAAAAAATCGATGGTTACTTAAATTAACGAAAATAGGTCAGTCATCGTTTTTCTCCTTGCTTCAATTTGTTTAAGAAAATGAAATTGTTCAACCAATGCATAATTGTACCTACCTATTGTTTTTAAACGAATCTATTTGGGCACCGTTTTTCCTGTTCGTATTGAAAAAAAATGTATAAAATTAAGGGAAAAGGGAAAATAAAACAGAAGAAAGACCGTTTTCTGAGTTGCGGCGATAGACTTTTTTATTTTAACACGACTTTGCTTTGATTGGCTTGTCCTCATATTTTTTGTGTACAAATTGAAAAAAATCAGGAGTCTCAAAAATTTAATTAGCAAAATCACTGAACCATAAAATAAATATGAGAAGGTAGTATCTATTAAAACACCTACACGGCAAGGTTCGGCGTTGGTTTGTTCGCCGCTTCCATTTCGTGATGGGAGCAAAAGAAGCAGAGGCAGAGGGGGATCCCCCGGAGCCTGATCTCCAAAAGAGACTTTCCTTTTTTCTTTCATTGCCTAAATTCACTCGCATATGTTATTGTGAAAAATCAAATATTTCAACTCCATAATGATAATGTACAAAACCATAGAAATATAATATTTAAATGTGTGTGTTCGAAAAAAGGATAATGGCATAGTTGACACCTGTTGTGTTAATAAACTCAACATCTCTTTGTAGCACTTTGCATTTCTTTATATGCAATACGTATGTGGGATATTTATTATCTCGAATGTGGATGCTGCGGACAGCTGGAAACTAATTACGAAACGCAATCGCAACCGAGTAGCCGCCGCCGTGCAAACTGCAAACCACTCTGCACTGTTTGCGAAATACTGTGACTGCAGCAAATTGAATGATAATTTCGTCAATCATGTATTCCCTTGTGAGGTCATAAATGCAGGCTGTGTATTATATTTGCTATATGATTTCTTTGTTTAAGTTTAATTCGAACCGTACATTTAGCGAGGCCAAACCGCAATGCCAAATAAAATGCTGCAGTGAGTATAATACCCCGCACAACGTTGAAAGCATCCCGCGTGTCAATAATATACGTAGGTACTTAATATACAAAATTCCCTTACCATCATTTAGGACAAGAGACATTCATGTAGCACTTCCATGAAAATAATAACTAAGTACTTTTTACTGGTGGTAGAGCTCCAGTGATGGAGCTCGCGGGCGTAGGCACCACCGCATTACCTAATATTCTTGCCGCTAAATGGTAGTGTTTAGCAGTATCGTGTTCCGGTCAGGTGGTAATGTACGGCCGTATAATTTCCGGTACAGAGGCATAACACCGTAGGCCTCAGGAGTGGAAACGCATTTGCATTTTGACCTTGGTCTTTGCGTAATTGTCTATAGGCTGCAGTCATCACTTAACATCAATGTGAATTGCATGCTTATTTGCCACTTCAATTACATTTTTTTTTAAAGTAATAATATGTTTTGAATAGGTATAGGTAGTCTGTATTCTAATAAAAGAACGGTGTACATACCAGACATACGTTTGACGTTGCATTTTGTCCAGTATGCAGTAGGTATATGGGCTATTTATTATCTCGAATGTGGATGCTGCGGACAGCTGGAAACTAATTACGAAACGCAATCGCAACCGAGTAGCCGCCGCCGTGCAAACTGCAAACCACTCTGCACTGTTTGCGAAATAATGTTACTGCAGCAAATTAGATTGTAATGTCGTCAATCCTGTATTTCCGTTTGAGATTCAAAATGCAGGTTACCTATGCCTTAGAAAGACATTTAATACAGTTTTCTTTCTTTAAATATTACGCTTTAAATCGATTTAGTATAAGTCGGCGAACCATACCGCACCGCAGACTACAATCGTGTTTAGGTAAACTTTCATGAAAATAATACAATTGCATGTGTAGGTATTGATTGTGAAGTCTGTCGCTTAATAAAAGGATACAGCCAGTAGTAAAATGTAGAATTTTATTCAGTAACTTCAGTAGGTACCTATGTAAGCGGATGTGTGACTGTTGGAAACTAATTACGAAGTGCAATCGCAACCGAGTAGTCGCCGCCGTACAAATAACACTCTACACGTCTACACTGTTTGCGAAATACTTGCTGTTATTGCAAAAATTGGATGATGATGTCGTTAATCCTGAGATTCCAATTGAGATTCAAAATGCAATTATTAGATATATCATTATAATGGTTCAAATTTCAAGCTGTGTTTCAAGCTGTTTGACGTTAATTTTTTCTTTAAATTACAATTATAAAGCTCTAAGGGAAAAGCTCAAAGATATCTATGGCATTATTAGTAATGGATATTTTTCAGTAATATTTGCTTTTATCGTATACTAGTGGCCCGCCCCGGCTTCGCGTGGTTGTTTTCATCTTAGCGTGATGTTATATAGCCTATAGCATTTCTCGATAAATAGGCTATCCAACACTGGACTTAAATAGCAAATGAGATTGATCCAACACAGACCAGCATCACAGCAGCAGACTCAGCAAAAACAAAGAAAAGCATTAAGCATTATGTTAAAAATAAGATAATAGAATAAGGCTAGCACTAATATCCATCCTAGAAAAATTATAAAATATAGATATACAAAAATATAAGATAAAAAAAACAGATCAGCATTCTTCAGAAGTAACCAATCACTAGTTTCTTCAAAATGCGCGCCTGTTTCTCCAAATTCCTCCTCCTATTATGTTGTAATTTTCGTTTTATTTTACAGTTAATTCTGGGCACTATTTTCTTGACCATCTGCTACTTGATGTCTGGGCAACTGCTTGAATGGGATCGATTCGTCTTATTCACAATAAGTGGGTTAATGTCTGCGCTCTGCTCAGAAGGACTTGGTATTGCTGTGGGCTCAGCATTCAGCGTCACTGTAAGTATAATATTATAATTATATACCTACTATTTTTAAATACATACATACATACCTCATACCTATCGCATTCCCGTGATACAACAGCTAAGTAAATGCGGTACAAAAATAAGTACCTAGTATCTCATAGATAGAATCTATGAGATACTACTTGGTTTTTGTATCTCTTACTTAAATTTTCCTTCCAAAGATATAAGAGGAGTTAACATCTTTGAATCCTCCGATTAGAACCTCAAATTTTGTATAAAATAAATGTTTATTTAATAACAAATTGACGAGTGAGCATACCGCCAATATGTGTTTTTTTTTAATCGAAAGTTATTACTGCCAGCTAGAAAACCGTGCAGGTAGGTAACGAGGCATGTGCCTGCCGAGCATGTAAAGTCGAGACATATCGTAAGAGACGACTTAAACTAGGAGACTTACAGGAGATATTTGTAGGATAGGTACTTATTGCCATAAAAAAGGAACTTTCAAATTGCCAATGAGCTGTCAGTCCTAAAAGGCACTTTCTGCTTCGGAACTTTGCTATCGCAACTCTAGCTGTGAGGTGTCCGTTTAATTTTACAATTAACGTACATTAAGTATAGGGAATACACTGCATTGTTGTACCTTCTTGCAATTTAACATAACTTTTAGTGGAATCGTCATAAAACTTACCTATTTTCACCTATATTATAAATAGAAAAGATGTAAAGACTATGAAAAAGATTCAATTTGATTCAGGCACAACACTCAAACTTGTTTAAAATAAATCAACATCTTAAATCTGTGATACCTTTGACCTTGATGGCCCTCAGCATCTCTATCCACTTAATCCCCCAATCCTATCCTTTGTCACGTCACTATCCGATAGCCCCCGTTTACCTGCTTCGTTAACGATCCCAATCCATCAATCCCGGACCTTTTTCTCTTTCGACGTCGATGTAATATAATTTACCCTTTGAACTTGAAATGATCTCGCCGTACTTAACCCTACGAGTCTGTAATAGCCTTAAGAATTTATCATTTTTATGTTACCCGCAGCTAAGTCGCTTTTCCCAAAACTGTTTTTCCAAATTTAAGGATAGTCTCAATACAAAAATATACTAAACTTATTTTCTACATGTGATGTAATAATAATAATAGCAACCCATTTTACGCCATAGAGCGGCACAAGGGCTCTAAAGTGTTCGCCAAAGATCTGTCCTTAGGGCAAAGCCGTCTCACTAAGCTGAAGACAGAGGACAACACAATCGTATCGTCGAAACCTGAGCTTGCAGAAGAGATCGAACGGTTTTACGGACAGTTATACACGACAGCACGACCACCTGTTAACAGTCCGGCAGCAGATCCTAGAGCCGGACTGACCCGACACTACACCGAAGATATCCCGGACGTCAGTCTAGACGAGATTAGCACGGCTCTCAAACAGCTCAAAAACAACAGGGCGCCGGGTGGTGATGGAATCACTGCTGAACTCCTGAAAGCGGGCGGAAGGCCAGTATTAGAAGCTCTTCAGTTGATGTTCAATTCCGTCATATCCGAGGGAAAAACGCCACAGGCGTGGCACAGAAGTGTGGTGGTACTGTTCTTTAAGAAAGGCGACAATACGCTTCTTAAAAATTATAGGCCCATCGCACTTCTAAGTCACGTCTACAAGCTGTTTTCGAGAGTGGTTACGAACCGTCTATCTCGCAGACTCGACGACTTCCAGCCTCCCGAACAAGCCGGGTTCCGTAAAGGTTTTAGCACCATAGACCACATACACACGCTGCGGCAGGTTATACAGAAGACAGAAGAGTAAAACCAGCCCCTCTGTCTAGCGTTTGTGGACTATGAGAAAGCCTTCGATTCGGTCGAGATTTGGGCTGTGCTACAGTCACTCCAGAGGTGCCAAGTCGACTACCGATACATCGAGGTGCTAAGGAGCTTGTACGAAAACGCCACTATGTCGGTTCGCCTTCAGGACCAGAACTCGAAACCTATCCAACTGCAGCGAGGTGTGAGACAGGGAGATGTCATATCTCCGAAACTGTTCACCGCTGCATTGGAAGATGTCTTCAAGCTTCTGGACTGGAACGGACTCGGCATCAACATTAACGGCGAGTACATCTCCCACCTCCGATTTGCGGATGATATCGTAGTCATGGCTGAGACCCTGGAAGACCTTGGCACAATGCTCAATGGCCTCAGTAGGGCCTCCCAACGAGTGGGCCTTAAAATGAACATGGACAAGACGAAGATTATGTCGAAAGTCCTTGTTACGCCCACTCCTGTTATGGTCGAGGGTACTACACTCGAAGTTGTTGACGATTACGTATACCTGGGACAAACGGTCCAGTTAGGTAGGTCCAACTTCGAGAAAGAGGTCAATCGCCGAATCCAACTCGGATGGGCAGCGTTCGGGAAGCTGCGTTATATCTTCTCGTCCAATTTACCGCAGTGTCTGAAGAAGAAGGTCTTTGACCAGTGTGTGTTGCCAGTGATGACATACGGAACAGAAACGTGGTCGCTCACTATGGGCCTCATAAGAAGGCTCAAGGTCACTCAGAGAGCGATGGAGAGGGCTATGCTCGGAGTTACTCTGCGAGATCGAATCAGAAATGAGGAGATCCGCATGAGGACCAAAGTAACCGACATAGCCCATCGAATAGCGAAACTCAAGTGGCAGTGGGCAGGGCACATAGCTCGCAGAACTGACGGCCGTTGGGGCAGAAGAGTTCTAGAGTGGCGACCGCGTACCGGAAGACGAAGCGTAGGCAGGCCCCCCACGAGGTGGACCGACGACCTGGTGAAGGTCGCGGGCAATCGTTGGATGAGGGCGGCCCAGGACCGTTCGTTGTGGCATTCTTTGGGGGAGGCCTTTGTCCAGCAGTGGACGTCTTTTGGCTGAAATGATGATGATGATGATGATTTTACGTCCCCCTACTGGGCACGAGTCTATCCCTTTTTTGGGGGGAGGCCTGGAGCTTATTCCACCACGCTGTTCCAATGCGGATTGGTGGAGGTGGGTGGGTTAGTGGCCAACCCGCTGTCGGATGTTTTCAATCCGCCCATAATGCCTCCGTCAAGGTTTAACGACTGCTATCCATCGATAGCAACCGGGACCGACGCGACGGCTTAACGTGCCCTCCAAAGCACGGAAACGCGCTTTAATTTGCCACTAGCGGTCACCCATCACACTACCCGACCGTGCCCGTAGAGCTTAACCGAGTAGATCGCTTACGATCTACACCAGCCGCTGGGCCATGCGCGCTTCATGTGATAGATATTATTAAATCTTTTAGGTCTTTTTTTAATACACTGTTCTTATTTTGTTTTTTTTTATTGTCGAATAATGTTGTTTAACTCCTAGTTAGGAATTGAACGATATTTGACGCCTGAAGCTTTCGTGTTTGGTTGAAAATTATTTTCAAGCAAACGTGAAAGCTACAGGCGTCAAATCAAGCTAACCTCAGAAATATCATTACATAGAATAGAATTGAAAATCAGTGAAATAAAAAAATATATAATTGACGTTTACCAAACGAATTATGGAATATCTATCATAGGAACATAGGTACATATCATTTATCACCCTTTGAGTAACGTCTATCTCGGAGATCTAGGATACTCCAGGCAGGCCGACTCAGGGCGAGGTGGTAGATATATATTACTTTAAGACTATTTATAGACTTAGTAGTGAGGTGTATTATATCTACATATATATTGCTAGCAGTATTCTCTGACAATCAATATAAAATTTACCTTTGTTCACCACTTTAATGGCGTAAAATATCAAAACTCCGGCATAATCGATCATTTATTTATTACAGAACGGCTCCATAGTTGGTCCAGCGTCCGTGGCACCGCTTTTAGCTTTGTGCTGCTACGGAATGGGTTTCGGACCGTTCATCGAGAAGACAATGCGGTTCCTCATGTCGGCATCCTACCTACGATACGGTCTAACAGGATTCTGCCTAGCTCTTTACCAAAAAAGACCCCTAATGGAGTGCGATGAAGACTTCTGCCTATATGCAGACCCTAATCTTTTACTCCGAGATCTAGGTATGACAGGCGATACTTACTACATTCAACTTATTTGTTTATTGGCATTCACAGCTTTCCATAGAATCATAGCTTACTTCACCCTCAAGTATCGCCTTACAGCGGAATTCACAAGTAAATTCATGACTTACATAAGTAAATTCTTGAAACATAGATAGTATTTTGTGATATGAAAATTAAAATATTAGGTAATTATCAAGAATAACCAAGGGCGGATTTCACCGTTTGCTGAGATCTGAGTTTTTAATAAAACTCGTTTTAGCTTAAAATTTGCATCCAGTTTCAACCTTATCACGAACAATTTTCGTCGGTAAAACACAAATAGTGTTATTGAATTTGTTTAAGATAAAAGTAAAACGCATTTTATTACGACGTTGAAATCGGCCCTTTGTGTAAACTTTGATTTAGATTTCAATGTTAAGAATCAGCCGTTATGGTTGCCAATTTTAATCTGTGATTATCTAATGTATTTTTAACTTTAAAACAGGTTATTTAATTGTATAATTTAGTAAATAGATAGGTATATAAGACAAAGGGATGGTATTGCTAAGTTTAAAGAATTGTTTTGGAATAAACTTTATTACATTAATAAACCTTTTTGTTATTAAATAAGATCCATATTTTTTCACTGTTGACTATTATATATATTGAAATAAAACTAGTTTTCGGAAATATCTCGCGTATATTAGACTAAAATGATTATTTAAAATCGAACCCGACGTTTCGGTCGCAGCTTCCGTGGTCTCGGGCAGACTGAGGTTGTATTTGTTTGAAAAATTATTATGTGCAGCTACCTCCATCTATTTAAATAATCATTTTAGTTTAATATACGCGAGATAAATCCGTAAACTAGTTTTATTTCAATGAGTGCAGCTCGCGAAAACCTAAGAACATACTATATAATACCTATATATTAACTGCCTCGGTAGCCTAGTGGTAGCAGGCCACTACTACTACGCTGAGGTCCTGGGTTCGATTCCCGGGTAGGGGGTTATCAGAGATAATGGTGAAAAAGCCTTTATCTCTGGTTCAATTGGGATTTTTCCATTTTCTGGTAATTTCCCAGTACCTCAAAGTTTGGTAATGTGCCCGGAGATGTCAACAGGCTCGCCACCTGTTACATGGGCCAAAACGTAACCGGCGAATCGTGGGTGTTTGCATGTATGCTTGAATGCATGCATTTACCTCTGCCTACCCCTTCGGGGATTACAGGCGTGAAGTTACGTTTTTTTTTATTTTTATATATTATAAGAAATATAAACTTACAACTTACCTTCCAAACTCTGTAGGAGTACCTGATTGTCTCGTTGTCAGTAGCAGCAGGGGCGGCACACGGGCGCCGCCGTCTCTAAGCTAAGAGCATCGTCTTGGACCATAATCAGCCTTTCAGGGGACGCCAGGGTTTCATTTTATTGCACACGGGCGCTACACGAGCTAGAGCCGCCTCTGTGTAGCAGTCAATACTGCCTACTTATTACTAGTAACTATTTAGCAGTAACATTTTCGCGAGCTTCATACATTGTAGAAATTAATTTTGCGGATTTTCTCGCGACTACAACACTCCCAAACTTCTTATACCCGACGTTTCGGTTGCTTTCCAACTACCGTGGTCACGGGCATGGAAGTATGGGAGTGTTGTATAAGGGAGAAAATTCGCAAATTTATTTTCTGCAATATTTAGCAGTAAATTTTGAAGTGATTTATTCGACAAAAATTACTTGGGTCGATCGGCATTCTGAAATGTAAACTAGTTTCGATATCGGCCAGGGATTGAAACGGCTATTTTGCATGAAGTAAATACCAAAAAAGATAAATAGGTTAACTCTGTAATATGAGATCTAATGAGATGTAAAAAAATTACTGGTGGTGGATCTCCAGTGACGCACCTCGCGGGCGTAAGCACCACCGCATTATATAATGTACCTACCTACTTGCAGCTAAATGGTAGTGTTCAGCACTATCGTGTTCCGGCCGGTGGTAATGTATGGCTCTGTAATTTCCGGCACAAAGGCATAACACCTTAGGCCTCAGGAGTGGTAACGTATCTGCATTTTGACCTTGGTCTTTCTGTGTGTGTCTATAGGCTGCAGTCATGACTTAACATCAATGTGAACTGCTTGTTTCCACTTCCATCACATTAAAAAATAAATTTAAAAAAACAAGTGTCCGACCGAAAAGGTTGTTATTCAGTAGGTACCGTGCTGCGAACATACTGACGTGATTATATAATAAATAAGTACTTGGAGTGGTTTTTTTTTCAAAATTGGAATATGTTAGGTACTATCGCCACGCTTGGCATGCGGATTGATGATCGCATTGACGGTAGTTTTCTCGCTGGACGCTGCTGCCCAGCTTGCGTTATTGCACTTTCTACCGCCCCTTAGAATGGATTGACCGCCAATATTCGGTTCACTAATTTATTCTGCTAGTGTAGGTATACCTACTTACCTAATTATAAAACTTACCTATGGATAGGTAGATACTATAAGTTGTGTGCACAGAGTTGCTCCACGTACCTAAGTACGTACGTAGAATTATTACTAGTGATGCGCCGAATAGTGGTTTCACCGAATAACCGAATACCGAATGTTATTCGGTTTAACTTGTAACTAGACATGCGAGCCGGGTGCGATATAGTCGGCGGCGGCGCGTCACCAACATTTTCGTGGCGGCGGCTTCTAGCCGGCGACTCGTTTTTATTTTCTACCCTAATCTAACTTTTACGCTGAAATCAAGCAATACCAACTGTTTTAAAAAAAACTTACTATGGTAAAGGAAATACGAATGATTATTGTTCCATCAACAAAAAAAAAATTATTTTGTTGATGTCGGATCGGGATACCATCGCGATATTTATGATTTTACTACAGAGTAGATAATCCTTGGAGTACAGGAACTCGTACCTTCACGCAAGCTACCTAACCGCTTAAAACGGGGTAGGAAATCATCATCTACTTAACGCAACCATAAAGGAATGTTCATTCGTAAACTAAACAAATAATTACAATTAAAGATCCTAGAGCCTGACCCGACACTACACCGAATAGGTATGTCCCGGACGTCATTCTAGACGAGATTAGTACGGCTCTCAAACAGCTTAAAAACAAAAAGGGCGCCGGTTGATGACGGAATCACTGCTGAACTCCTGACAGCAGGCGGAAGGCCAATATTAGAAGCCCTTCAGATTATGTTCAATTCCGTCATATCCGAGGGAAAAACACCAAAGGCGCGGCACGAAAGTGTGGTGGTACTGTTGTTTAATAAAGGTGACAATACCCTTCTTAAGAACTATAGGCCCATTGCACTTATAAGTCACGTCTATAAGCTGTTTTCGAGAGTGATTATTGACCGTCTATCTCGCAGACTCGACGACATCCAGCCCCCCGAACAATCTGGTTTCCGTAAAGGCTTTAGCACCATAGACTACATTCACACGCTGCGGCAGGTTATTAAATACAGATGGAGTTTTGGCGGGAACCTTGAAAGAGGCGTATGGTGCTCTTATTATAATTCATTTTCTTGGTGTATTTTTAAGTTATATTGAATAAAGTTGGTGGCATTTTGTTCGATATAGGTGTATTACAGTGCCCGTGTATAGTGAAATAGAATAACAGTGCGAAAACACGACCTTTCAGGTTGCCTCCAAAACTTCATTGTAAATGTTCTGATAAAGTAGCCATCGCTTTACTCGAATAACTTGATTGTAACTCACTTGACTGACATATTATACTTGATAACTTATATACTTGATACTTACCTATTATACTTGATGACTATATTATACTAACTTTTACGCTGCTTAAATAAATACGAAATATCGTTTTACTTGACACTGGCAATATGCGTAATAGCGATGCCATAATAATAATAAAAAAAAAAAATACAGATGACCGAAGAGTATAACCAGCCTCTTTGTCTAGCGTTCCTGGATTATGAGAAAGCCTTCGATTCGGTTGAGATTTGGGCTGTGCTAGTCACTCCAGAGGTGCCAACTTAATTATCCATACATCGAGGTGCTGAAGAGCTTGGATGAAAAGGTTACTATGTCGGTCCGGCTTTAGGATTAGAACTCGAAACCTATCCAACTGCAGTGAGGTGTGAGATAGGGAGATGTTATATCTCCGAAATAGTTGTTCACCGCTGCATTGAAAGATGTCTTCAAGCTTCTGAACTGTAAAGGACTGCGCATCAGTATTAACGGCAAATACATCTCCCACCTCCGATTTGCAAATGATACCGTAGTCAAGGCTGAGACGCTGGAAGACCTTGGCACAATGCTCCTCAGTAGGGTCTCGCAATGAGTGGACCTTAAAATGAACATGGGCAAGGCGGAGATCATGTCAAATGTCCATGTTACACCCACTCCTGTTATGGTACCGCAGTGTCTCAAGAAAAAGGTCTATGACCAGTGAAGACCGGTGAAGGTCGCAGGCAATCGCTGGATAAGGACGGCCCAGGACCGTTCGTTGTGGCAATCTTTGGGGCTTTGTTCAGCAGTGGACGTCTTCACGAGGACCGCGCGGCGCGAGTTTAGACCAAGCCGGCGGCGGCGGCGGCGGCGCGCCACCTCTTCATGGCGGTGGCTAGCCGGCGCGGCTCGCATATCTACTTGTACCGAACCGAATACTCGGCCGAATTATTCGGTTTACCATTTCATTGTTTTGCCGTGTAAACGCGGTTCTAACATGTCGCTGCTTGCTAAATATCCTCGTGTACACCGGACGCATGCTCGGGCGAGGCAGCCTCGTGAGCGAAATACTTGGTCAGTGACAGTCAGTGTGGACGTGCATCTGGGATGTGCGGGCACACGGTGTCGCGACCGAGCATGCCTCGGCCCGATCAGCCGAGCCATGCGGCGGTGGTAAAGCGCGCGAGCTTTAAGGCACCTCAGTGTGTGGTGTGCGTTCATGATGCGCTCGGTGGGGACGGTAGTACCATAAATAATAGTAATAATAATGTTGACTGCATGGAACCAAACTAAAGGGCTACAGGTTAAGAATATGTTGATTTGATGTTTCAAAATAAATGTTGATTTGTAATTTAATGTAACTTAACTTCACGCCTGTAATCCCCGAAGGGGTAGGCAGAGGTAAATGCATGCATTCAAGCATAAATGCAAACACCCACGATCCGCCTGATACGTTTTGGCCCATGTAACAGGTGGCGAGCCTGTTGACATCTCCGGGCACATTACCAAACTTCGAGGTACTTGGAAATTTCCAGAAAATGGAAAAATCCCAATAGAACCAGAGATAAAGGACTTTACACCATTATCTTTGATAACCCCATACCCGCGAATCAAACCCAGGACCTCAACGAAGTAGTAGTGGCCTGCTACCAGTAGGCTACCGAGGCAGTTACCTAAGTGTAATTTAATGGTTTTATTTTATTAGAGGAATCAGAATCAGAATCAGAAACTCATTTATTCATTTAGGGTGACAGGCACCTATGACACGTCAAAAACAAACAAAATAAATTAAAGTGAATAACAATTGATATACATGTCAAACAAGATAAAAAATATATGTAAAGTCAAGAATATCACTAAGATGAAACTAAATGTAATAAACTAATGTAAAAAGTATATCAGTAGAATGTCTCATTTCCCCTTTACAAACTGATAACAAATAGTAAAAAGAAAAGAAAAAGAGTCATTCTTTGTCATTCACCGGAAAAGTTCCAAAGGCCAATATGATCTGAGAAAAACTTGCCGGAAAAAACTCAGTCGGCTCTTTTAAAAATATCTCTTAGGCATATTTTTACAATTTTCCATAATTTAAACAAACTTAAAATTAACAATATAATATCAACATTACACTTTGATTATTACATTTTACCTTGTGGAGCTAGATCAGCATTTAGCCAAACATTTCTATCCTTGAGATAGTCCTCGAGTTTATAGTAAGCCTTTTTACATAGAGTGCGTTTAATTAATGCTTTGAATTTACTATCGGTGAGTTCAGCAATCCCGGATGGGAACTTGTTGGCTTTATTCAACACATTCTTCTTATGATTTCATTGGCTTATAAAATACCGTGTTGTGTTGCCAATAAAATAGAAATATTCGAACCGAATATATTCGGCATCGAAACCGAATAATTCGGCCGAATACGAATAGTGGAAATGATGCCGAATATGCCGAATACCGAACACGAACCGAATATTCGGCCCATCTCTAATTATTACATAGGTATTATATGGCGTAGATACCTAAGTGAAATGCAGTGTGGATGCACTTAGATACCTACATACCTACAAGGAAACCACAGACGATTTCGTATAAGTTCCTAATCATAATACGTAGTAAACCTACTAAGTATCTCTACCTACATAATATCTATCTAGGTATAGGTCGCGCCACGAAAGCGAAAGCTAGATCAAAAATAAACCAATAGGGCTAGTACTTTCGTGCGCGAGTGTGCCGATGCGCGAACACATCCCTTCTACTTTCTTCCAGCGTTCTTTTTACGTAGCGCGACCTATATGTGATAATCTAAAATATATTATCTGGTACCGAAGAGCAAAACGTACCTGCCTATGATAAACTAAATCGTATTTTACAATAAAATTATCGACTCATCTATGTACCTTATCATAAAATGTCAACATTAACAAAAAGGTATGCTAGGTACCTATGTGCGTGTTGACATGTATATCAAATTGATAATCACTTTAATTTATTTTGTTTGTTTTTGACGTGTCATAAGAGGTGCATGTCACCCTAAATGAATAAATGAGTTTCTGATTTTGATTCTGTTTTGCAGAGTCGCGACCCGGTACCGGGCCATCAAAATAAAATACCGGGTCGCAACAGAGTAGATACTCGCCATGTTTCAAAAATATTACTTACCTACTTACTATAGATCGACGCATCGTAAATCTACCAGCTTGGGTTTAAAAATACTTATGAAGTGGTCACGAAGGGGCAGTGTGAAAATAAACGGACCATGGCAGAACAATGTTTGAGAAACACTGAGGCCTTACGAACATAATTATATAAATGTGTCAGGGGTGGCAACGCATCTGCATTTTGACCTCTGGTATTTGTGTATAAAGGCACCAGTCATCACTTAACATCAATGTGAACTGCATGCATGTTTGCCACCTTCATTACATAAAGAAAAAAAAGGTAGGTAGGTTACATATACACGTGTAACAGGATTAAATGTACAACCCGTAACTAGTTTGTTCAGAATCGATAACTGAATCGATTTTAGGCATTTTTAATATAGGTAATATTTTTACTTACTTTACCTACTACAGTATGCTCCTTATATACCTACCACCGAGTGAAGTTGGCTGCGTAAACTTTGTGCCAGTCTCTTAGCTTACGACTACTACGAGACGAAAAAGCAAGAGTTTCAATGGTCAAAATGCCTCTGTGCCGGAAATTACAGGGCCGTACTACCCCAAAGACGTCCACAAGTGTTGTGCGTCATTAGGGGAGAGTATGCCATAATCGCCACGCTTGGCAGACGGATTGGCGATCGCAGTGGCGGTAGTTACATGGCGGGACGCTGCTGCCCATCGCTTAATTTTTGCTATCGCCCTATTGGAATGGTTTTTCCGCCATTGTTCGGTTGACTGACTGCGGAAGAATTCCCCTCCAATACAAGGCGATGGAGTCGTCACGTCCCGACGGCTTATTGTAGTTTTTTTTTTTTGATATTTCATAACTTCAGATGGAGACTTCAAACAATAGAAATAGTGGAATAACATCCCATTAGCACCATTTGGGTATGGAACCCTAAAATAAAATGTATGTTGATTTCACAATATACATACCTACGCAAGCACGTTATCATTATCAGGAGTCAAAGCAATGAACACGATAACTTATTTATTATACAAATGACAGATAGTAATAATGAGCCTATCTAGTTTTATTTGCAATTGAATGATGACATAATGTTTTCAATTAAGTTACGTAATACATATTATAAACTTTTTTTGTGCATTGCTTTGCTTGAACCGGCTACGTTTTTTTATCACCTTGGTATGACCAAGGTGGCGGCGACAGACCTATTGACATGTGCCGGGCACATTACCAAAGTCCAAGGGTGCAATTGGGATTTTTTTCTAACTAAAAATTTTTACTCATATCCTTGGTGATTGAAACATAGTAACAACCTCGGCAGAGTAATAGTGCCCAACAGAGGCAGTTAACGATTAGTATTCATCAAAACAAAATAGGTATGTCAAACACTAATGATAAAAATATAGAAAAACTCATGTCTGTTACATTTGCATGACTAAGCCACTAAAATTAAAATTCTATAATCTATAATATATCTATAATATTAAATTCTATAATAATCTTTTAGAAAGCCCAGTTGAATAATAGAACTTTTTCGTACAAAAAACCACGGGAGCTGATATTAAAAGAATTAAAGATGTTGTAAACAAAGAGCATTTTATGATTTCATATATGAACGATTTAGTCAAGGTTTAAATAAAAAATATACATTAAGTATGTAACAAAAACAATTATTATGATTATTAGCATTGTTTCAAATATTAGAATTTGAAATAGAATGATTTATGAGTTCATTAAATTTGATATTAGTGCATAATGGGCATATAGCATTAAAATTAAAAAATGTAAAAGGCAACATTTATTAGAATGATGTGTGGTTGAGATAATACCTCTAAATGCCTATTCCTTAAATAGAAACAATATACATAAATTACAGTTATGAGCTAACAAAATAACTGTCCAATAACAACATGAACAATTTTATTGCCATTACATAATATCATTATGCTAATAAAATTTCCTGCACATTACTATGCATCAATGACACTACATATAGTAATTTCCTTATAGAGAACAAAGTCAATCTTTACAGACATCCAAAGCATCCTGTTTTTCTTCAGCCAACTCTTTACCAGTAGCATCTAACATCTGACGAGCAAAGTCGGTGATAGTGAGACCCTCAACAATCTTCCACTTGCCATTGCTGCAGGTAACAGGGAATGAGAACACAACATCCCGAGGTGTGCCATAGGAACCATCTGATACAACACCCATGCTCACCCAGCGGTCACCAGTGCCCAAGAACCAGTCCCTCATGTGATCTGAAGCCGCCTTAGCAGCGGAGAGGGCCGAAGACATCTTCCTTGCAGCAATAACAGCAGCACCACGCTTTTGTACAGTGGAAACAAAGGTTGACTTCAAGTATTGTTCATCATTAATAACTGCAGGGACTGGTTTCTGAGAACCACCGACAGTGACAACAGCATTGGAGGCATCAGGGAACTGAGTGGACGAGTGGTTGCCCCAAATTATGACATTCTTAACATCCTTGACTGGCACTCCAATCTTGGCAGCCAGTTGTGATTGGGCACGATTCTGATCAAGGCGTGTCATGGCTGAGAAGTTCTCCTTTGGGATGGATGGTGCATATTTAGAACATATCAGAGCATTGGTGTTCGCTGGGTTACCAACTACCAGGATCTTAACATCCTTGCGGGCAACTTTATCTAGTGCCTGTCCTTGTTCTTTGAAAATACGGACATTAGCAGAAAGGAGGTCCTTCCTCTCCATACCCTCTCTTCTTGGCATAGCTCCAACTAAGAAAGCTGCAGCAACATCTTTGAAGGCTTCATCAGGGCTTGCTGTTGGTAGCACTCCAGTAAGCAGGGGCAAAGCACAGTCGGCTAACTCCATTACTACTCCTTCTAAAACACCCATCATAGGGGCGATATCCAGTAAATGAAGGTAGACAGGTTGCTCTGGGCCAAAGACAGCTCCAGATGCAATTTGGTATAAGAGAGAATAAGCGATTTGGCCCGCAGCTCCGGTTACCACTACTTTAATTGGTGCTGCCTGAAAATAATGAAAATATATGTTTTAATTATTTTTTTTAGTACAGATTCATACAACATATGCTCTACTAATATAAAATGAAATTATTAAAATAGTGGGAAAGACAAAAAAATAAGAGTTAAGAGTTGAAAGTCTAGGCAATGCCGAATAATACATGTTTCCTAGGGTAGTGTAAAAAAAATAAGTGTTACCATGGTTACTGGTCTGACAACCACTGTAGAGGCTTCAGTATCAAAATCAGTAGATTTCGTTGAACCACAACAGCAAGCCATATTCAATTAAAACTAATCTACCTATTATCAATTTGCTTTTTTTTTATCAACATTCTATTTAGATAGGCTCTGTCTGTTTCGATAAGATTACATAAATACAAGTAATTGCCAAAATTAATTGTTGAATCTTTTTCGAAAATCGATAGTTATTTTAATTATTCGTATAAGACAAAAATTACATAAATCTTCATAATTATCTCAAGAACAGTAGAAGTTTAAAAAGGTCAAATCAATGTCACCGGAGAAGTAATACTTGAATAAACTCACCATTTTCTCTGTTCCAGTAACCTCTTTGAAAATAGATAAACAGACACTTCAAAGAACTCACTCAATCTTCAAATACTTCGGTGGTAACTTTAAATCTTAATTATATTAAACTATGCTTGTAAACCGGAAACCGGCTCTCTTGATCGGTATTCTGCAGATTCTGGTAAATTTCTAAAAAAAAAAATATTAGCAAACTCAGCAAGGCAACATACCAGAGAATCCACAGATAATAAAGATTAAATTATACCCTGTGCCCTGTTTACACATTCGACCAAGGCGAAGGTGAACCGGAAGTGACACAGAATTATCATAGACAAACGTATAAAGTCGTGTCGCTCTCGTCACGTCTCTCTCAAATCGGGCTAAAAATTTAAAAAAATAAAAAAGTGACATAACAACAGGAGTGAGCAAGGCTAACCTGAAAATTTATTCGAATATCGTCTGCTTATGTCGGCTCGTCAGATTTTCAGTGTTCTTTGAAAGTGTTTAAGAATTTACGTTAAATTGATGTGTTAAATATTACTGTGAAATATACTAAAATGTCATCTCTCCTACGATCGACGAAATTCGTGCGCTATTTCACTGGTGCAGCTAGAACACTTATATTGAATTCTGCGAAGACCGCAGAGACGAATTTTTTGATTAACCCGAAGAGCCTTTCTGCTGTTAACAGGTGCTTTTTTATTACATGTCTATATGCCGTAGGTAATCAACACCTTTTTGTACATAACAAAAAGTTATTAGAAATGTCTTTGCATTGTACCTATATTTCAAAGTATTTTATTACATCAATTAAGTATAAGGGCAAATGTTAATATAATAGTTACTCATATTAGTGTAAAAGTTTATTTGATTGTGTGTTTGGATATTTGCTACCTACCCCATCATCCAAAAATGATTTGGAAGAAATTGTCACACTGCTTATAACCTAGTTATGTATAAATTCATGCAACATCATACAGCAACATATTCATGACTTAAACTGAAATAAAATTGTGTTTCCATATTACCTAAGTCTGGCTTAATAATTCTCAAGTTAAGTAACTGTTGGGATATATTTTTTAGATGCTTTGAGTATGTATTGTTTTTTTTTTATTATAGTAAAAAAGATAATTATTTTGTATTTCCAGTGTTATTTTAAGAGATTATGCAAGCACCTCAAAGAAGACTGAAAATCTTGAACCACTACTTCAGCGGCTAGATGCAGAAGTGCGAAGATTTGGCCGGATCACAAAAAAAGATATTGATGAAGTCTTTGAAGAGATTCGTTCAAAACATGACATTACAAGTTCCCAGTCCCTACTTGTTATACGATGCTGTGGTAATATATTTTATCATTTATTAGGATATTTATACCAAATACTTGATTTTTACTTTGTAGAATTTTGGTTAAAAAAGTTAAAAAATATGTATTCAGTTTTCATAGTTTCACCGCTCTTAAATACAAATATCCAGAAATTGTTCCTGAGCATAAGTCTCTATCTACCTTGTGTCCAAAAAATATTTAATGCCCATAATGGGCCATAGCCTAGCCATTTGGCATTGACATGGCAGAGGATGGCATTATTTAAAACTTTTGTGTGTTGTACATTCATTCCATCGAAAATCTTTACTATTGGAAAAAAACTGAAAATAGCATCTATATATTTATAGCCCAGAGTATAGAACCCACAACCCTTGCTGCAAACAGTCATCCAAACTACTCAATAAAATGAGCTCTTATTGCATACCTAATCATTAAAGAACTTTTAGGAGATTTGGTACCTGATGAATTGCCAGAACATAGAACAATGCTGGTACAGAAAATATGGAACATCTTGACTGAACGTGGAGTGCCGATGGATGTATCCCATTACAATGCATTGTTACGAGTGTACATTGAAAATGAACATCCCTTTTCACCTGCTGCATTCCTTGAAGAGTTGGAGAAAAAAGGACTACAACCTAATAGGTAAGTTGTATATCCTATTTGAATTAATTAATCATTTGTCCTTCTATTAGAGCCGGCGCCATTTGACAGATGGTGCGATAAAAAAATATTTATGTGAGTAAATTAATTTCGACCTTTTTAATAGGTCAAAATCTTATTTCAATGACCTTTAGTAGGTAATGCCATTACATTATGTTATGACATATTGGTGGAACCGTCGTGCCATTCCTTGGGAGATTGCGGCACGTTGTGGCATTCTACAAGATGCCACGTCACGTTGCTGCAGCATGTGAGACACAACACTCCAACACAACTCAACATTACAGTTCTGTGTTAGGGAAAGTCAGGACTAAAACGACCTACACATGATCCTAAAATCAGTTGCAATATTGGGGCAGTAGTGAGGAGGACCCTAGATCGTACCATAAATCGCCTCGTGTATAGGCAAATCGTAACCGGAATTGTATCGCTTGCAGCGAGCTCACGATTCAGGGACAATCATCCCCACCACCACTGTCCCGATATCGCCACTGATTTTAGAGTCGTGTGTAGGCCGTTTAAGAGTGTAAATATAAGGTAGCTCCTTCGAGAGGCAATCATTTAGTTAAAAAAACGTGTTGGGACACGTTTGTCTACCTTCGTTCGGGCGCTGGCATCGACGACCAGCCAGGCATGCCACAAGATCGTGTGTTATGCCGCGGGATGCCACATGATGATTCGTTTTACCGAAACATGCCGTCTCCTGCCATGCCGTCAGTGGGCCGGCCTTTAAGAGCATGAGATATACGATTATAATGCATTATGAAGTTTATATCTATTATTTATTTTTGCCCTCACAGTTTTACAAAGCTAAAGTAAGCCCTCTCACCTGTGCCTTGCAAAAATAATGCAAGTTTCAGAATTGACCTTCCATAAAGGCTTTCAGACTGGATAGTTCTGCAGCAATTGATCATCAATTTATAAATAAATCTCATTTTATTTTAAAGGGTCACCTATCAACGACTGATGTGGCGCTATTGTCAAGAAGGTGACGTTGAAGGTGCCACTAAAGTTCTTGAAAAGATGAGGGAACTAAGTATGCCCGTCTCTGAACCAGTGTTAAATGCGTTGGTTATGGGGCATGCTTTTCACGGTGATACTGATGGAGCTAAAGCAGTCCTTGAAACCATGGCTGCCGCTGGTTTAGAACCGTCGAACCGCACATACGCTTTATTGGCTTGCGGTTATGCCAAACAGGGGAAAATTGAAGAAATCGAAAAAATCATTACATCTGCAAAAGACAAAGAGAACATTTTTTTCACTGATAAGGTGCAATAATTGTTGTTTTTTTTTTCACAATATGTTTTTTTACCCTATAAACTTCTCAAATTACTTTATAAAAAATCTAAAACTATTTTATTCACGCTTTGTCACTGCTTCTTCCAGGATTTAATTGAAATTATTGAACATCTAACTCTAAGTGGTCATAGTGACAAAGTGGAACAAATATTCCCACATCTGCCCAAAGGCTTGGGTTACAATCAAGAAATTTGCAGCCTTATATTTACATTACTTAGCAAAGGCCATGAAAGCACTGCCAGGAAGGTTATGAAAACCATGCCTAAATCAGAAAATGTTACTGAAACCATATTTAAAGGTGCCTTTTATGTGAAACAATTGATTAAACTCAATAACAGTCCAGAAGCAATCATTCAGTCTCTTAAGGAAGTACAGGAAGAAGGCTTAGTACCAAGTGCATTATATATTGCTACTGAAGTGGCATTACAACAAGGTAATGTGGAACTGGCATTAAAATTGTTCAATGAATTGAAACAGATTGGCATGGAAATAAGACCACATTACTATTGGCCGCTTTTAGCGAAAAAAGGACGCGAAGGCGATGAAGAAGGTCTTTTGCACCTCATTAAACAAATGAACAATGAAGGTTTGAACCTTTCTGGCGAAGGATTGAGGGATTACGTGATTCCTTATTTGAAAGAAAAGGACTCTCCTCAAAATATAATTGTTAAATTGCAATTAGCTAACGTGCCTAGAGTTCACAGCGCAAGAAATATAATGGTAGAACTTTTAGACACCAATGAAATTGAAAAAGCTGCTAATATTGCAATTCAGTACCGATTAAGAGGACAATTCGGCCTTGTGTATCGTCCACTGATAAATGCTTTAGCTAAAACGAAAGATGTTCATTCATTTGCAAAATTATTACATGCACTCAGTCAACGGGCATATCAAGCAGAGGAAGATAATAATGATGAAGATCCCAATGATGAGAAATCAACTAGTACTGAAATTGGACGAATAGTTAAAACAGCTGTCAAAACTGTCGCTAGATATGATTTAAGTGAGAATTTACTAGAAGCTGTTCATGCCAGGGGTCTAAGAATTGACACACAGTTTGCGGAAGAAATTGAACAGTATCTTGGTAATAAAATGACGAGTAAAATTTCAGAATTACTTGCCCAATTAACTTCATCCGATTTAGAGTTAGCTCCTCTTGAAACATTGCCCCGTTTTAACAGCTCCAACTACAGTAACAGACCAAGAACATCAGCTGAATTAGAAAAAATGCTTGCTCAGAATATCAGCAAAGGCAACCAGAACGTAAATCGTCTCCAAAAGGAGTTACTTGGATTGTATATCAAGGAAAACAATGTTGAAAAGATGAATACGTATTTAGAGGAGTTAAAATCACGTAATTTCGATTTAACAGTCGCCACATTAGCCCAATTGTACGAATTTTACTGCAACAACGATAATATTACCAAAGCTAATGAAATGAAATCACAACTTTTGGCTAAGAATCCCGAATTCCAATTAAACAGATACAAGTTGGTTGTAATGGCGAATGCTTTAGTTAAGGTGGGCAAATATGAAGAAGCTATTAAATTTTTGAAAGAAAACAAACTAGAAAGTGAACTTGAAAGTGCAAGTTTCATGATGAATTCTAAATGTTGGCAGATGATTAATCATTTGGCTGAGCAAAAGGAACCGGCAAAAGTAAGTTAATCTTTAATTTATTTGTATACACATTATTCAATTATTTATTGTAAAGTCTTATTCTCATTATTATACATTCTGCATTGTGCCTGTTGGGTAGGTCTAAGACCTCTCAACCAACGTCTATTTTACATACCCCTAAGTGATATGGGTTCAACCTAACATTTTTTTAAATTAAACAATTTATTGTATTTTTTTTTTACGAGTATGATGTGGCACTAAAAAATTTACTCTCTTCTATAACCAACCCCTATTTTTACTAGCGGTATTGGTTGTTACCTTAACTAGGCGATACAAAGTTAGGCGGGACGGCTCGTTATAAATATATTTAATTTTTTTTTTTCAATTCAATGTATGGCTGGCATTTAACATGATTTTAAGACAATAAAGTTAAAACGAAAGCGGCTCGTTTAGTTATCCAGAGATCGCAAGTGACCTGCGATCTCTGTTCTTTATTATCTTTAAATTCAGTTGCATGTATTATTTTGAAAACTACATTATTACAACAATGAGGTTAATATATTTGTAATAATAAAAAGAAGACACCGGGCACAAACAACCGTTTTTAAATTGTCAAATCATGTTACTATGTGAAAGTGTGGTAAATTGAATGCAATAAATCTGGAACCGTGCTACCAAAGAGAGTGTCCTTTCTAGTACTTTAGTACATATAGGTAAATGGATTACACTTATTTTTTATTTCCCTGTTTACAGGTTAAAGAGATGGTTGAAGTGCTATTCGAGAACAATTACGTTGAACCTTCCAACGTGATTCTTGGACCACTTATCAAAGTGCACATATTGAATGATGATTTGGAGTCAGCGTTGAAAGAATTTGAGAATTGCACCAAACAATACAGGAGTACGCCGTGGAAGGGAGAATTGATGAAGCTCTTGATCATGAAGGAAGACGCCTCCAGACTCCAGTCAATTGCTGATATGAGTACACAGGTGACGTTTTGTTTAATTTAACCTATGGATAAGTGAGAAGAATAATAACTCTATACAAAGTACGTTAAAAGAGTAGCACTACGAATTTTTAACCGAGTTCAAAAAACGAGAAGCTGCTCAATTCGGATGGTATATATATATTTTTTATGTATGTACGTGAATTTCGCCGAGATTTCTGGACCGATTTACGTAATTCTTTTTTTGTTTGATGCGGAATAGTTTTGAATTGGTCCCATAAAAATTTAATTCAGATAGGCCCATCAGTTTTCATTTTATGAGCATAATTCTACTTACTTTCACCTCAGACTAAAGGAATAAGAATATACGGCGCGAGTTGTCATACAGTGCGTTGAATCCACTTACGTCATAGATAGTCCTAATGCGCATGACAACAAGATGACACATTTAATGACTTACAAATTTCAATGACTTCAAACCTATTAGTAGATAGCACATAAACATAATAGGTAGTATATATTACAATTAAATCTTTATTATTTTTTACTTTTCTGTTTTGAAGTCGGTTTTTCTTAACGTAGTTATATTTATTACTGTCAATTAAAGTTAAGAGACAACTTGTTTAGTAATTGCATATACAGTGCTCAACAATTAATATTGCACATCGAGCCTACGAAAGAGACGATCGCCTCGTTTCGGTTGCGTAGAGCGTTATCTCTGTTGCACACTGCCTACGTAAGCACTGACAGTCCGGTATTGGTCAAATCTTGATCAAAATGGCCGAGAAACGTCAAAAATGTACAGTGCAAAAGAATGCACCACAGACTCGAAATATGCCGAAGACTCCTTCCTAAGTTCGATGTGCAATATTTATTGTTGAGCACTGTACATTTGGAACAACGTTAATGTTTGGCGATACCTAAGAAAGTAAACTTTAAGGGCCACTTTTTATTATTGACTACTCTTCCCAATTACTTATTCATAGTATGCCTATGTAATTGTATGTTGTGTCAATAACGTTAGCAGTTTTACGGTCCGGGACCAGTCACTCGGCTACTTCAAAATTAGACAGCCGCGCGTCTTTGTTTATCATGTTAAAACTAAGAACACACTTTTTCATACTAATTCTTCACCAGTTTTTTATATTTATATTAATATTGTTCGTTAATTCATCAGATACATGGCGAGGTCAACATACTCCACGACTTGGTGTTAGCTTTCGTAGAATGCGGAAGGTTGAGACAGGCGCGTCGTATTTTAGAGACACCCGGTCTTCATACTAGACAGAGACGTCTGCAAGATGCTTGTCAACGATATGTTGAGGTATGTATGGTGAATAAAAACCACATCCATACCTGTCTCTTATCGTGCCTTTTCTGGAGGGTTTTTTTTATTTCCTCAAAAATGTTATGATTTAGTATTTCTTTGTGTAAATGAACTGAGTGATACTCTCTGGGCACAATAAAAGTTTGGTTTTCTGTATCCGTAATGGTCAAAAATATGCCATAACGGCATAAATATTTGTCTTGTTGTTGTCTGGTTTTGCTTTTACTGTAAATTCAAATTGTAATTTTTCCATTGTGTAGATTAATAGCAATGGGTATTATTTCTTCACATGTATGATAGTTGTTGATTTATAATATTAGTATGGTAAGCTTTAGTTGGTTAGTTTAATTCGGTAGAATTTTTAACGATTTAGTCACAAGAAAAATATGACAATTGATTATCTATTGTGTCCAGCCGCCGGCGGTTTTACGTTCCTTGAAGGGTAAAATTATAGCAAGAGTGTTATAGGAAGCTGACACATAAAATATACATTGATGCATCAACTGAACAGTCTTTGGTGTACTGCTAATTTGATTTTGTTTATTAATGATCTTTTTTGTTTTTCTAGGAAGGCAAATCGGAGTATCTTGAGGGATTACTCGAAGCTACAAAGGAATTGTCCCACATTGACAGAGCTAACATATTTTACCACTTATTAGTGACATACTGCAAAGCAAATGAGACCGACAAAGCTTTGGGATTGTGGACAGTTCTTCAGGAGGAAGGTGTCGTTCCGAGCGATCAATTCCTAATATACTTGGGCAATCACCTTCAGAAAAACAACAGAGAAGTGCCTTTCATAATACCCACTGTTCAGAAACAAGATAAACTGGGCAAAGACGAGGATATAATTGACAAGATTGTAACTCCCAAAGAACCGCCGAAACAGACCAAAAGAGAAGTGACTACTACTATCGAAAAACTCATACAAAACGGCAAAGCGGTCCAGGCAATGGACGTTGTTATAAATTCATTGCAGAGCGGTGTTGTGCCTCAGTATACAGTAATCAAGTATCTCTTGAAAGTGTTGGCTGAGGATGGTAACGTAGAAAAAATACAGTTGCTGGGCAATCATATAAACGAGTCGATGCGGAGAAATGTTACGTATGATGACAAGTTGACGTTGGCTATATTTAGGCGTGGGGCGGGAGCACAACATGTGGACAGTTTGTATAACTCAGTGAAGAACGCGAGCAGTGATGAGGATATGGAAATAGCTTTGCGGAAATTCCCGCGAAGCAATGCGCTCTCGACTGTGATTGGAGATGATGAACTACTTGCGAAATGTAAGTTTCTTTTCTGTTTGGCGGTAATCTTAATCTGGTTTCAGTGAATGTCAATAAATCGATTAATTTGCTCTGTCCCTTCAATTCAAAAGAAGTATGTGTTACTAGGAGTTAAAATAGAAGGGAAAACTAAACTGTCTATTTTTTTCGCTAACCTTAAAGAGTTGTCAATGAAATATTTCCATAATAAACGGATTTTTTCCCAATCGCCAAAAAACTTAAAATCATACTCTTCACCCCAGCTTAAGCCCGAGTCAGTCATTTCTATTAAGAGTATATTATCATCATAGCATCTGGTAACACATTCTACCTATTCCACCTACCTGTTCCACATATTTTACTCAGTGTCATTTAAATTTTGCTCGTACTGTACTTTGTCCTGCTCAATTCGGAACGTGGAATTGTTAAAATTAGATTAATTGAATGCAAGTTTGTTCTAGAAGCGCGCATAGGCCCGCCGCTGGTGTAGATTTGTATTATATATAGCAGTCGTTAAACCTTGTCGGAGACCTTATGGGCGGTTTGAAAATATCCGACAGCAGGTTGGCCACTAACATGTATCTCCACCAACCCGCATTGGAGCAGCGTGGTGGAGTAAGCTCTGGAGCTTCCTCCCAAGAAGGGAAGAGACTCGTGCCCAGCAGTGGGTCGTATCAAGCGCTGCCATTATTATTATTATTATTATTGTTCTAGAAGTTCAAGAATGTCCTTGCTCTATTTGTAAATTGCGTTAAAAAGTGCTTAATATCTTTTACAGGTTGCAAAATTGCATCAATAGCTGCATCTAAAGGAAATACACTCCCTGCTAATTTACTGTGGATGGAATTTCTTCTAGCAGGAAAGGATAAAGAAGCGAATGACTTGTGGCAACAATGTCTGATTAACGCAAATATGATTGTATTTAGAAGATTATTACAAGAGTCGCACCTCAAGAAAGATGACGGACTTATGAAAAAATTAATTGCCATATTGAAAACTAACAAGATGGTGAGACCTGCTTCTTTGGGAAACGCATATTCTAGACTTATTAACTTTTATATAATTGAAAATAAAATGGACCAAGCAAGAAGTGTATATGAAGATGCATTGAAAAGTGGTGTACTGGAGACAGATTTGAATAAAAATAGTATTCAAAGATTAAAGTCAGGCAATGCACCTGCTGTTCCCACATAAAATATTGTTAGTACCTATATTGCATTTTGAATGTCTTCAGGACATGACAAATTATGTATGTTAGAGATTTTGTGTTAGGAATCGTCCTAATAATGCCAAGTACCAAATTATTACCAACAATTTCTTGTTCTAATTTCCCTCTATGTTTTCAACTGATCAATAAATCAGGCTAAACATTTATTTGCAATCCATGTACAAAAATTGCGTCTTGATTTGGCGTACGTATTATTAATATTAGTAATAAATTATTAGATAATCATGTTGTTGTTTTTATTTTTGTAATTTCTCTTTAAACTAGGTATTTTATGTGAAGGCTGGTGTGTATGATGATGATAGACTACCCTGATATTGCCAGACAAACACTTAACCGGTTTTTTATATTAACTATAAAGAAAAGTGCTAAAATATTAATTTTATATTTTATAAAATGTATGTTACGTTCTCACTACTACAGAAGAATGTATTCTAAAAAATGTTCTATATGTACTAAAGTACTAGACAAGACGCTCACTTTGGTTGCGCGGACACAAGTCAATTTACCACACTTATAATCACATTGATGGGTTTTGGCGGGAACCTTGAAAGAGGCGTATGGTGCTCTTATTTTATTTCATTTTCTTGGTGTATTTTTAAGTTATATTGAATAAAGTTGGTGGCATTTTTGATATAGATTTATTACAGTGCCCGTGTATAGTGAAATAGAATAACAGTGCGAAAACACGACCTTTCAGGTTGCCTCCAAAACTTCGTTGTAAATGTTCTGATAAAGTAGCCATCGCTTTACTCAAATAACTTGACTGTAAACTGTAATTCACTTGACTGACATACTTAATAAGTAATTGCCTGACTATACGAACTTTTACGCTGCTTATATGAATACGAAATATCGTTAATTATCGTTTTACTTGACACTGGCAATATGCGTAATAGCGATGCCATAATTTAATTTAAAAAAAATCACATTGATAGTTGAGGTGTTAACAAGAAGCTTTTTTACCTTCAAGCTTCTTGGGTGATAATTTCTCCACTATGAACCTAAAAAAATACTAGAAGTGCACTAAGCAAGATTTGTATGTTAAAATTAATTTATCTATAATGCATAAACCTAAATATCGCAACTGAAACATCTTGTCCCATTTTTGAAATCGAAAGTTTTTTTAGAGTATCCACCAGCGTACGTTGAAAATAAAGTATAAACTAAAGTTTTGTACTAGACCAACCGCCACACTGCACTGATGTACGAAAAACAACGACATGAGTAAATAATAGCGCCGCCCTTAATTTCCGTGCTTTCATATTAATGACATGACTACGTTCCGGACACTTATTCATAAACATAAACAGTACTCCTTACCTCTACACTCCATAGAATATAGGATCGATTTTGACAGTTAGCCTCCATTGAGTTTTTATCTCAATGAGACTTTTTTTTATTTTGGCATCGCTATTACGCTTATTAACATGTCAAGTAAAACGATATTTCGTATTTAATCAACTTTAAAGTAAAGTCATAAAGTCATCATAAAGTCTGTTTTTTTTCGCCACGGACTAAATTGACACATGCAAATGTCAATTTCCAAAATAATGATACCAGCTTTCTAGTATTAGTGTTGTACGATACCGGTTTTATGAATCGTTACTTTTTACTTTACCATATAATTTTATTATTATTTGACACATAATTTAATTGAAATTACTCATTGCACTAAGTAAACACGACAGTTATTTATTTGTTGTTGAAGAATACGCAATTACAAGTTTTTTAAAGGAACGACACAAGAAATAGGTTGATGTACTGTAGCTATCAATGCCATAAAAACGAAAATACGGCGCCATTTTGAATACACGGCATTCGTCCTTCAACCTCCGAAATGCGATTCACGGGCAAAAAACATAATAATGAACGCGTATTTGTACGCGTTCATTATGTACACACTGAAAAGTACGCGTTCATTATGTACACACCGAAAAGTAAACAGAATCTCCAGCCGAAACGCCGAAGAAAAACAAATGTGTGACTTCGTCTAGTGACTCCCCAGCGCTGGAAAAATTATATTAAACATGTAACTAATAATTGAAGTTGAGAAAAAAATGTGTACTCTGGGCCATATTGTCGACGACATTACCGACTGATTTATTATTGAAGTAGGTGTTGACTCTGACGATTCGGCACATTGAGGTACGGAGTCATTACCTGATTCTGATTATTAATTTGCATGTCATTATTAAGATTTATAGACACTTAAAAAATAAGTGTGTTGCATTTATGTTTTTATCATATCTATACATTAACCATACATGTACATTATATAGGCATGCCTATTGGTACATTACGGGTGTCGCCACTTTTTAAAATTTTAAAGACACATTTTTGTAATTACCTAATTTTTATATAAACCTCAAAATGTTAGAGGGTTCTCTTTAGGCACTGGTTTGACATGCAATGAGTCGTCTTTACCATTTCTTTACTAGCGCAGTGTAAAATATTAACAAGATATAATATAAATTAAAAGGCTAGGAGCAGTAAACGTACTAAGTTGCACTAAATTTCCTTTTATTATTTGTTTTTGTTGATATTGTTTTTTTGTTTTCTATTTTTGTTACTGTTATGAAACAATATGCAATTCCTTAGATGTCCAAATACGGAAACTTATAAATGGTCTGATGTAATGTTATTAAAATTGTTTGTAAGCAAATAAGGCTGTTTGTTCTAATGAATAAAATAAAATAAAAATTATTACTGAAAAACGATACTAGATTGTAAATTACGTAAAGTTACGGTAGTGGCACATCACTATTAATGATTCCCAAAAACCTAGCCACACAGCTTATGTCAATTTAGTCCGTACCGAAAAAAACAGACTTTAGGTATTTTAATTTTTTTAAATCAAACATGGAGGATAATTATTTATTCTAACAATTATCTTTATTACAAGATGATTTTTAAACCCCTGCCCCCTCTAATATTAAACACCAGGTGTTTAATATTAGATAGATGTTTTAGGCTTTTAGGATGACAAAGCTTGCAACCTAGCACCACTTCTTTCACGGAAGCAAAAAAACAGTAATTTGCGCGGGAAAATAAAAAAGTTAGTGTCGTTGTGAGTTAGACGTGGTTAAAATTTCGATATTTTCGATAGTCATTATTCGGTGGAAGAACTTTTATATCTATCTATTTTCAAATTTGTTTCAGCAAATATGTTTTATCCGGTAGAGTCTTTGAAAAGAGGCGGTCGATTTTATTTATGTTGGGTCGCCGATTCGTGGCCATTACGTTTTGCCACTATTACTCACAAGCAATTGTGGTCGCAAGATATTCGTAAAATATGGTAAGTTCTATTTTCTTGGTAAATAATACCTACATTAATATTGTAGGTACTTGGCCTATTGTTCAGGACGTAGTTTTATGACGTAAACAAAGTGGTCCCAACCATAGAGCAACACGGGCCACAGGCCGCGGCGGACCGGAGTAGCCATATGCAGCATAGAGTACCTACATTATAAACGTAACGTAACTTCACGCCTGTAATCCCCGAAGGGGTAGGCAGAGGTAAATGCATGCAATCAAGCATACATGCGAACACCCACGATTCGCCTGTTAAAACATGCTGACAACTCCTTAGATATAAGGATGTGCTTAAGCGACATAAGAAGCGCTGTGACCTAGATCCGTCGCAGTGGGAGGCGCTTGCATCTAACCGCGGTGATTGGAGGTCATTAGTAAAGAACAAAGTGTTTGACTTTGAGATCCGTCGGCGTACTGAATTTGATGCAAAGCGTGATGAACTGAAAGCCCGACCACCAGCGGCAATCAGTTACAATTATATAAACGGTGCTCTCACTTGCCCCCTTTGTTCGAGATCCTTCGTCAACAAAGGTGGTTATTGTAGTCACATGAGAGCGCATGAGAGACGCCAGTGAGAGATGAAGCGGTCGCCGGAGCCGAAAACGGCTAGGAGGATTATTATTATTATTATTAGTAGGATATGCAGGCTTTCCCCTCTATCAAATCTGTCGCCAAGATGTATAAATGTGTGCGTGAAATTGTTTATTATATGCATTTTGTTAAAGTCAAGGTGTGAGTTTCGTAGTAATAGACGATTTTTGTAGTGTGTGTCACACGTATTTCCCCCCGCATAAAATGACAGACTTTTTTGCATCGGTAATAAACGCTATGGCTACTCTTCTCCGATACGCTGCGGTCGGTGGCCCGTGGCCCGTGTTGCTCTATACCTATGGGTCCTAACACTCCTAACTTCCGTTAGGAGTTATAGTTTATATATAGTGAGATATAGTATAGAGATATAGTTTACCGCTCGCGGGGGAATCGCTCGTAACGCCTAAACTTTCGTGTTACCTACACTTGATTTTACTTCTCATAAAATTTCCGTAGTTTCTAGCCTTCAAATAGGCAATCGGACAGCTATCGAAAATAAATGTAAACTATGATTAGAATGAATATTTGTGAAATAATACGATGACTCATTAAATATTTTCGTGAAATATTATTGATTTATATTTTTAAATTGCAAAATAAAATGTAATAATTTTAATATTTTGTATCTATGCTCCGTGTTGAATGAAATATCAATCACAGGACGTGACGTCATATGTTTGTACAACAAATATTTAACACAAGTGATACTTTGATTTATTGGCTCTATTTTCTACGTTATTTACACGAAAAATAAGTTATAAGGAATTCAACAAAATTAATTTTGCACTTGGTTAGTCGTATGGAATTAAAAGATTCACTTTGATTGCAAACAGTTGACGTCACATTGTTTAGAGTCATTCGGCACCGTTTACGCGGCATTTTTGAAATTATAAAATGTATGTGTAGTTTCTAGTACTTTAACATGTTTAACCTTTCAAGGATCGTACGGCCACCGGCGGCGAGACACAATTGAATTTCAATTGTCATATTTTTCTCGTGTCTGGAGTGTTTAAATAATAAAAATAATATTTTTTATGTTTAAATGAACGTCTAAAGAATAATTTTAGACACATTCTCAAAAGTTGTCCGATTCCCTATTGTTTCTTAAGCCTTGAATACCAAAAAAAAACTTCACAGACGCATTCAAGTTTTATTCGAAGTGTCAGTACGTAAATATATAATAGGAGAGCTCCAGTAACGGAGCTCGCGGGCGTAGGCACCACCGCATTACCTAATATACTTGCCGCTAAATGGTAGTGTTCAGCACTATCGTGTTCCGGTCAGGTGGTAATGTACGGCTCTCATACTCATAATTTCCGGCACAGAGGCATAACACCTAATGCCTCGAGAGTGACAGCGCATCTGCATTTTGACCTCTGGTCATTGTGTGGGTGTCTATAGGCTGCAGTCATCACTTAACAGCAATGTGAACTGCACGCTTGTTTGCCACTTTTAATTAGGTACATTAAAAAAATGTTTTTTTTTTCTTGTTGTAGCGACGACTTAATGAAAGTGATGACAAACGAATCAGGACGTCCCACCAAAAGATTTTCCTTGCGGCTTAGTTCACAACTAATGCGGGGTTTAGTAAGACTCTACCAACGAAAAGTCACAGTTTTTTTAGGTTTGCAATTCCTACTAATACCTATTATAAATGCGAAAGTAACTCTGTTTGTCTGTCTGTCTGTCTGTCTGTTACCTTTTCACGTCCAAACGACTGAACCGATTTTAATGAAATCTGGTACAGAGATAGAGCTGACTTTGAGAAAGAACATAGGATACTTACTTATTTATAAAACCTCATCCACGCGGGCGAAGACGCGGACAATAGCTAGTATTAAAATATTTTGTGTTGTTCCATAAATATTCAATTATTCGTAATAAAATAAAGCCATTTATTTCAGGTGATCTTTGTATGATAAATGCGCATGTCATCAAAAGTACGAATAAAAAGTAAGTATTTCGATCCAATTTTACCAAAGGATATTTAGGTAATTGGGTGAGCTTAGATAGTAGAAAAGAAGATGGAACGTTCAGTGCAATCCCTATGCCTTCTATACATACCATAGAATCGTTTTATTCGCGCCACATGTAGGTCTAAGTCCATGGCTTTATCTGTGTTTTCAGAGACAAAAGTTAAGAGCATAATTTAGTTAATATAATAAAAATGAAGCTATTTTTCTCACTTATATCACAGAATAGATGATAGTTGTATAAATATTTTGTAAACGCTGTAAACCTACTTAATAACACCATACCTATTTAACCATCAGATGGCTCGTACAAGACACGATCGTGGTTGAAGCCCGGCCTGGAATACCGCGTATTGTATTTGAGGAACCCGAACAGGAACCACGAGTGGAAGAAATGATTCAAGTATGTATTTTTTTTTTTTTTATGTAACCGAAGTAGCAAACAAGCATGCAAATCACATTGATGTTAAGTGATAACTGCAGCCTATAGACACCCACACAAAGACCAAGGTCAAAATGCAGATGCGTTACCACTCCTGAGGCCTAAGGTATTACGCCTCTGTGCCGGAAATTACAGGGCCGTACATTACCACCTGACCGGAACACGACAGTGCTAAACACTACCATTTAGCGGCAAGTATATTAGGTAATGCGGTGGTGCCTACGCCCGCGAGCTCCGTCACTGGAGCTCTACCACCAGTAAAATTACGAGTAGTAATTATAAATAATATTACGATCTGCGGCTGTATCGTTTAGCTGAATCGCTTTTGTGCTCGTGAATGTCTAATGGCGGATTTCACCGTTTTCTCTGAGAACTGAGTTTAATAAAACGCGTTTTAGCTTTTTTGGATCCAATTTCAACCTTATCACGAACAAATTTTGTCAATAAAATTCAAATAGTGTTCAAAGAGTATACAAATATATATTGTTATTGAACTTGAATTGAAACGTTTAAAAACGTAAAACGCGTTTTATTATGACAGTGAAATCAGCCCTAAGTCAGACGTCTTGCAGTCGTCTAAATCTTGTCTTTTTGTCTATGAAAGCAAGAGCAATAAATAATAATAAAACACAACTAAAATACTCACATCCCTATATGCTGGGCTTACATTACCACCTGACCGTAACACGATAGTGCTCAAAACTACCATTTATCGGGCGAATAGCTGCAAGTAGATTGCTACACCCGCGAGCTCTACTACCAGTGAAACACCAGTGTAACTAAATTCTCGGATGCACTTGAATTTGCGCGTTGGCAAGGGCGTCGCCAGCTGTCGATATAGAGGGGGGCAGTTTGGTTCTAGGTCGGTAACTATATATGGCAAATGTTAGCCTTTCCTGTACACTGCGGTATTTTTTTTTCTCTAGAAAGGGGCAGCTGCCCTCTCCTGCCACCCCGTAGTGACGCCCATACGCGTAGATTCTGTTGAATATTCTTCGTTCTGACACTCTCTGCAACGCTCCCCCAGGCGTTACTCCAATGGACTAGTTCCAGGCTGAAACCGCACCTTGTACACTATATCAAAAAATAGAGAAAAGCTTGTTTTTTTTGTCGGAAATATTTATTTTATGTAATTATTGTATGACAACAATATGTCACCATATTGCTACTATGACATTCTTAGTTTTGAAATACCTAAACTTACGAAAATTAATCGATTTGAATAGCTGAAAATGATTTAGTATTTTTTACTTCTTCAAGGTGCGGGCTGAAGCTCCATCCATACATTTCTAGTAAAGAAAGTTATATAACTTTCTTTACTAGAAATGGTTTAACTGGTAGAGAACGCTCTTAGCGTTAAGTTCGCCATTTGTAACAATATTGTATGTGTATTGTGACAATAAAGACTTAATAAATAAATAAATAAATAAACGTCCTCTTTAATAGTGTATTTAATTCGATAAGAGTTATGTTTTCAGAATAGTGGCAATGTCGTAGCCAACGTGGAAGATATAACGTTGAAGGAGCCTACTTTACCGGAGCTTGCGCCAATTTATGTAAGTGAAATACCTATCGTCAGTAGTCAGGGGACTCGCCGCATATCAAAGCAATGTAGCGTTTATTACGACCGCGTAAGGTGCCCATGTGGTCGAACAGCCAGTTCCGTGTCTGGCAGTACATAATCAATTATTTCATCCTTACGGGATTATTCCCGTCCTATTCTATCCACTACAATTTTTATACCTCTAAGTGATAGGTTGATCCTCAACAATTTTTTTTTTAGATTTCTTGGACATTTCATTTTTTATACCTCTAAGGCGATACGAAGTTCGTCGGGGCAGCTAGTAACCAATAATATTAACTCTACGTAATCTTCAACAGGATGGCTTCGGTGAACTTCATCCCGATCAGCCATTGCAGATGCTAGCCGACAGAACGATCGAAATGATGATGGTGCAAGACTCGAACGTCCAGCACAGCGGTCTAGATATACCGATAGATTTCTCCACCGACAAGTCTCACGACAAATCTAGACTCGCCCCCCAAGATGTGCAAATGGAGAGAATATCCGAACATGATGTGTCGTTATTCAAAAAATGTGAGTACTTTCACTGGTGGTAGAGTTACAAGTGTAGGAACTCGAGGGCGTAGGCACCATCGCATTACCTAACCTATCTGCCTCTAAATGGTAGTGTTTGGCATTATCGTGTTCCAGTTAGAATCAGTTAGATGGCAATGTATAGCCCTATAATAACTATCACAGAGACATGACACCTTAGGCAGAGAATATGTAATAATACTACGTATAGAATGGACACTTCGACGTCCCGCCCGATTTCCCCGCATCACCCAACCTCCTCCCCTCTTATGGGAGACGTTTGGTATTTTCTACGTGCTACACACACAGGTGCACGTGTAAATACACGTCACTGATTGATGTCTGTGTAAAAGACCAAATTAAGCGTTTGTATGGAATTTTGGCGGAGTATCCGCGGTGTGCCTTAGGTCTCAGGGGTGGCAACGCATCTGCATTTTGATCTCTGGTTATGTAGATGTCATCACTAGGCTGCAGTCATCACTTAACATCAATGTGAGCTGCATGCTTGTTTGCCACCTTCGTTGCATAAAAAAAGGAAAACAACGATTTAATTTTCTTGACACACAAAAAAAACAATTAAAAATACAGGAATAAAGGTTGTGTGAAGCCAATGAAAATGGCAGCAATTTGTAGCAGCAGTCGCTACAATGCTGATATTCTGATGGGTCCCAAATGTTATTACGAACTGCAAGTAACTAATTTACTTTTGTAATTGGTCCTATACTGGACCTATTTATTAGGTATTGTAGTCACATGTTAATACCTATGTTTTTTTTCTTTTCAGCAATGGGCGCAGACCTGCCAGATTTGGATAAAGGTAGGATTTTTTTTATAAAATTACGCACTGAAATCATTTTTAAGTTAATATTATTTTGTATTTTTTTATCCTGAATAACAATCCTTGCATGTACACAGAAATCCCTGAAATTCCTGAAATCCCGCCTCCCGAATTGCCTGTTCTTCCAGAAAAGTTAGTGTTTTATGAAAGCAGTTGGTAACTGTTACATTTGTTTTTTTTATTTTTACTACTTTTTCATTTCAATTTAGGTACCGAATTCGACTTGTAGCTAAATTCACAGACGTAGGTATTTAAATTTTCCACCAAAGATATTAGATCATAGAATTGATGAATATCTTTGTTTTCCACGTAGCTGCTGTACAATGTAGAGTCAATTGACAGTTAGGGGTTTTTAAGGGAATTTTCTATTGTAAACTCGTTTTTTAATTTTGTCTTTCAAACGAGTTCGGTAATGTGCCTGGAAATCTCAATGATTTCGTTATATAGGTAAGAACCTATTATAATATGGAATTAATCGTGTCTGATGAATGTACAATGCATTAACCTCTGCCTACCCCTTCGACGAATACAAGCGTCAAGTTATATTATGCAATATTATATTATTTCCTATTTTTTTGTCTCCCTTGTTCTTGTCCATAAATTTTCAAAAAAGTAGCATATATCGTGGTAGATACAATTAGTTAATTTTAAATATGCAGTACCGTACAGTATTATAAAGATAACTACTACCTGACTAGCTATAGCAGGTAAGAAAAGCTTGCGAGTTCAAATCTCGTTTGAAGTTGGCAGCTATACCACCACTTAGAAGAAATATTGCTAATAAACTATTAATTGCGTTATTGGCAACAATTCTCATATACAGAATTAGGGATGCAGAAGAAAAAGAAAAGGATATAGAAGCAGATCAATCCCCAAATGCTGTGGTTGAACCAAGCCGGCAAGAAGAAATTGCTCTTGAGGTTGGTAATCAATTAAATGATTAGGTACTTTTTCGAATCTTTACCTGCTTACCTGGTTTACTACTAACTATAGTAATCTCTAAAACATATTTTTATCTGATGAGAAAACGACAGAATTTACATTCCTTTTTAGTTGTATTTTTTCTTTCATCTAAGTAAGGACGGATTTCACCGTTTGCTCTAAGAAGTTTAATATAACGTTTTAGCATAATTGAGTTTAAAGTTCCAATTTCAGCTTAATCACGATGAATTTACTTCGGTGAAATCCAAATAGTGTTATTGAAGTCGTTGAAGAACGTAAATAGGTATCTACATATTACGACTGTGATATCGGCCCTGTTATAGGTATCTACCTATTTAAGTTAAAGGTATAAAATAACGGCATACCTATAATTTGATCAAATGTTCAGTATTAAAGATGAAAATTAAATATTTTGTCTCGCCTATTATTTAGTGCCTATTCGAAGAACTACTTACTTAGTGGGTAAATATTGTTTTGAGTTTTGGCTTTGACTAAAAGTGGGGGAACCCAAGAGATTTTGCAGTTACGTTCTCGAGTGCGTCTTATTAAAAATATGCTTACCCCAGACAATCAGTTGAGCACTAGAGTTTTTACTAACAGAAAATTAAGGCTAATTAAGCTATACCTACACATGACGCAGAATTCTAGACTATAGAATTCTTCTGTGTAGGTATTATTCCTTTCATAAATATACAGGATTAAATATACCTAACCCATAAATCATCAAAGGTGACTTAGGTACGTCAAGACTAACAACTTTTGTTCTATGACGTTTGCCAAAACGCAGTACGCAGTACATCACATGATAAGAAATAAAATCGTTTCAAATGGGACTTCTATCAATTGTTAGCACTACGTTTCAGCTGTTTACGTAACGTGAAGTTAAGAAGTATTAGAACTGCAAATTCTATTTATTATTTTTTGTATGGAAAAAAAATATTGAATTACAAAAAGTTGTATATAAAAGTGTTAGTCTTGATGAGCCAAAGCCGCCCTTTAAGAATTATGCGCTGGTTACAAATAACCCTGAATATCCGGGATGTAGGTAACAGATGTCACATAACTTATATCATATAGGAATTAGAAGAAATGCAACCGCAAACAAGAAAACGTCGTTATAGACCGAAATTGATCGTGGACAAGAAAATAAAACTGAGCTCCAATAACGTACGCGCACGCATTGACAACATAAACTTAGAACTGAGATGTCAGGTAAGTCTTATGAGAATACAATTACAAACAGATCATCAAGAAAAAATTATAAGTAGTTTTATTGGTGGTAGCGCTCCAGTGACGGAGCTCGCGGGCGTAGGCACCAGCGCATTACCTAATATACTTGCCGCTAAATGGTAGTGTTCAGGTAGAGGTCAGGTGGTAATGTGCAGCCCTGTAATTTCCGGTACAGAGGCATATAACACTTTAGGCCTCAGAAGTGGTAACGCATCTGCATCTTGACGTTGGTCTTTGTGTGAGTGTCTAAGGCTGCAGTGATCACTTAACATCAATGTTAACTGCATGCTTGCATGGAAAGCATTAAAATTACAAAATAAAAAGAAAAAGTATGTATGTATGTATCTTCCCGCCAGGTCCCGGTACTGACACATCTCTCGTGCCTCATCTACCTTCATCATTCTCTTCATACATGCACGCCGATTCCTAAGGCTTTTGACCCCACCATCAGACAGCACTCCTATTTAGTCATGGTAGGTCAGTCTTGGTCTTCCTGGGCCTCTGCAACCATCCACACCAGACTGCTTCAAAATGTTTCTTCTACTGGAAGATAATTCTTCAACTAGTGCAGGCTTTAGTCCATCAGTGGAAATTTTTGGGCCGATATGATGATGAATAGTACCTAAGGTTAGATATTAAAAAAAGTTTCTCAGCGGCCTCTCGAAACAAAAATAATTAAATAATAAAATAATAATAAAAAAAAATTCAAAGTTTCAAAAAAATTCACGTTAAATTTTTTGAAACTTCTTAAACAATATCTTCCGGTTACCTTGTGCGGGTAAATACTATTTATCGTTATTACATATAGGTACACTTGCGAGCTTTAAACTGGCATCACATAAACTTGGGTAAGAATATAAATATTAAATACAACAATAGTAACAATTGTAATATCTTATCTTAGCAACTATGATACTCGAGTAAGTGACTTTGATGTCTTTTTTGAATATAATAATATAATGTCTTTAAACCCAACCCAACACACGATTGAATAACCTCCGTTTATGTGATTCTAGTTTAAAGCTCGCAAGTGTATTATATGTCATACTTATTTACCTATATACTTACCTTTATATAATTTTTTACCGACCTTCAATCCTGCAGGCGGCGTTACTCACCATTTTCCATACCGTCGCTTCCTTAAGCATGCATCATCTTACTTTAACATTTAAGTAAAAAAAATGTTGTACCATTTGAAAATCTTTAAATGGCGTCAACTTTAACTGTTACCTACTCAAAATTATTTGTCAGATGATAAGGGAATCTGTCAACCCCGTTAGCTTTAACAATGTCAAATACGCTGGTGCAACGTTAAAGACAATGTGACTTTAGCCTGGGTTGCACCAAGATATTGACAATGTGACTTTAGCCTGGGTTGCCGTTGCCGTTGGTAACCGTACCTTTGACCAAATATTTTGGTGCAACCGAATCTAAAATTTCTGGACTTACCTTTACTTTCCCCTTGACAGGATGGGTCAGAAGACCTAGTAAATATCCGAATACCCCCCGATACGCTCCACACTAGGCCGGCCCACTGCGGCGCTCACGCACGTTCCAATCTTGCCTCCACGCTCGTCACCATGTTCCGAAGAAACCTGGGCGTCATTTACAAGACCTCTACTTCTGATAAGGAATTGGAGGTAAATACCTGATTTTAAGACATTATTCAGTTTTATTTCATTTGTTAATAACGTAACTTTGCGCCTGTATCCCCGAAGGGGGTAGGCAGAGGAAAATGCATGCATTCCGCCGGTCACGTTTTGGCCCTCTACCTACTTTATTTATTAACTAGTTGTCCTCGCGACTTCGTCCGCGTGAGAATTTATGAATGTTCAGTATCTACCCGGGCGAAGTCGTGGGCGAAGCTAGTATAAAAGTAGCCTAAGTTACTCCTTATTACGTCAGCTATTTGCCAGTGAAAGTCCCGTCAAAATCAGTCCAGCCGTTCCCAAGATTAGCCCCTCCAAACAGACAGACAGACAAAAATTGTAAAAAATGTTGTTTTGGTACATATACCGTGTATACATACATATGCATTTAGTAAAAAGCGGTTATATTAATATTACAAACAGACACTCCAATTTTATTTATTTGTATAGATTTACTATATTTAATATTACTTTATTGATTACAGGCGTGAAATTACATTCTATTCTGATTTTCATTGAACATTTTTGTAGGAGGCACTTGCAATGAGATCGAGAAAGTCCCGCGTGGTAACCGTTCTGGACAGAATAGACGAAGAACTGGAACCGACTGAAAAGCAGCAACGGGATAAGCGGGCACAACAACAGGTTTATAATATTATTTAACCTACTCATTATTGACTATTGTGTTGTATATGAGTTACACTTGTACTCGTATAATTATTTTTTTTAATGTTATGGAAGTGGCAAACAAGCATGCAGTTCACATTGATTATAAGTGATGACTGCAGCCTACAGACACCCACGCACAGACCAAGGTCAAAATGCAGATGCGTTACCACTCCTGAGGCTTAAGGTGTTATGCCTCTGTGCCAGAAATTACAAGGCCGTACATTACCACCTGACCGGAACACGATAGTGCTGAACACTACCATTTAGCGGCAAGTATATTAGGTAATGCGGTGGTGCCTACGCCCGCGAGCTCCGACACTGGAGCTCTACCACCAGTAAAATTAGATACTTATTCGAAGTACTTACCATCAATGTGAACTGTACGCATGTTTGTCACTTCATGACATTTAAAAAATCAGGTTGAAATTTTAAAACAGACTTATAATTTCCAGATGGAAGCTCAGGAAGTGGACGAGAACATATTGAGGGACATCATGAACGTAACCGAGCCGCGTGTGAGCGAGGACATAGCAATGTTGCCCACGCAAGTTATAAAAACAGTGTCTCAAGCTAAAAAACGGGCCAGCGAAGTTGAAATCCCTGTAAGTAATTTTATTATTCAATTTGCAAAAATATCGGTACACCTTTTTACCCGGAAGACTTTTACTGGTGAACAAAAGCCTATGAAATATGCTCTATTGCATCATGGGGAAATATGCCATTATCGCCACGTTTGGCATGCGGGTTGGCTATCCAGTGGCCGTAGTTTTATCAAATCTGTAACTACGTGCCTGCTTAAACCTGGTGGAGCGTTATGGGTATACCATGGATATATTCATGTGGTAATGTACGGCCCTGTAATTTCCGGCACAGAGGCATAACGCCTTAGGCCTCAGGAGTGGTAACGCATCTGCATTTTGACCTTGGTCTTTGTGTTGTCTATAGGCTGCAGTCATCACTTAATATCAATGTGAGCTGCATGCTTGTTTGCCATTTCCATAACATAAATAAAACCATGCTTGCTAATCTTTAGAGTTCTTTAATTTCGTATGGTCCTTTTCCTATTCATTCCATACTAAGGATTCATGTGTGATACATTTTTATTTACAGGCTAAGAGACAACGGCACAGCGGCTACACTTCATTCAGAGATAGCCAGAGACAGGCCATAGAAGCAGAATGTGTTTTAGGTAGGTTTAAATTACGATTACAACAAGTCTAATATGAATATAAATAAAATACAGTGAAACCTGGCTAAGTAAGAAAGCTCTGAAATTAATACCTAGTCCCTCAGGCAGCACGAAACATATGACAATTGATTTCTTATTGTTCAGAGATTAATTACAATTATGCCCCGACACTTTTACAAATACCTCTGCATGGTTACTGGGAATTATCAAATCGTTGTAACTGAGAATTTATTTCTTACAGCTCCAAAGGCGCGTTCTCTGGAGTGTGTGTGGGATCCTCTGTCATAATAATAATTATCATGTTAAACTGTATCTGGCAAATGGGGTATATAAAAAGCCTCTATATTGCTTTTACTGGTGGTAGAGCTCCAGTGACAGAGCTCGCGGGCGTAGGCACCACCGCATTACCTAATATACTTGCCGTTAAATGGTAGTGTTCAGCACTATCGTGTTCCGGTCAGGTGGTAATGTACGGCCCTGTAATATCCGGCACAGAGGCATAACACCTTAGGCCTCAGGAGTGGCAACGCATCTGCATTTTGACCTCTGGTCATTGTGTCTATAGGCTGCAGTCATCACTTATCATCAATGTGAACTGCATGCGTGTTTGCCACGTTTATTACATAAAAAAAGGTCCCTGCAGATCCCACCAATCTAGATTTCACAAGAATAAATTATTGCATCATCACGAAATAGACTCGACAAACTTTTTATACAGAAGCGGATAAAGAGAACATCTCCGTTAGTGTCTCACGCCATGTAGAACAACCAGCCCAAATCGAGATCGTATTTGAACAACCAGAAGTTGAAAATGTACCCGCGCAAGTCTCAACCGGACAAAGAGACCTCACGAGCATGCTTCAAGAAGTTGGGCTCGCTGATATACAGCCTTACAAGCCAGCTGAAATAGAAACGCAGCCAGTACATCAAAGAGCAAGAAAGACTGGTAGTGACACATCTGAGACACCTTTGGGTAGTTTGGACAGAACTAAAGTGTCGCTCGGAGACTCCGATAATACTACTGATTCGAAGAGATTCATTCGGTGAGTGGGTCTTCAGGTACACAATACTAATAATATTTAACAATGAAATAAACTAATACCTAACAACTTTATTACGATTCGCGATTGTAATAGTCTCTTCTCACTATATTACTTCAATAATTCAAATTTATGGGCTATACGTAAGCCGCAACCACTAGTTCTCGATAAAATACGTTTACACTCACAAGTATAAACCTGTGTCGTGGGCGCCGTACACACACAACACATTCAGAGACAGAGGTAATTCAACCATACATGCAAAAACACCCACGATTAACCGGTTACGTTTTTGGCCCATGTAACAAGTGGCTAGCCTATTGCCATCTCCGGGCACCGCAACCCTTTGAATTAATAGATCGTCTCATACCGATAACGCGGTCATCACAAAAAAAAACTAGTCACAAATCGTTCTCACAACCAAAACATCCTATTTACTGACACATCCAAGACAGTTTATACAAAAGAATCCACAAGATAATATTCTATTCTATTATGAATGTCTCCATTATCTCCTTAACACTTAAATTAATGTTATTATTTTACAGAGACCAATGGGGAACTGAAGGCACAATGTTAAAAATTCTGAAAAATATAAAGGAAGGTGGTCTACAATCACTGACCATATGGGACATTTTATCTCGTGGTCCACTTATATCGGGTCATAAGAGAATAATCGCTGCACGTTGTTTTACATCCATACTTAGTGAGTTTTGTATTTTTAATACATTTTTTTTTTGTTATGAAGTTCCAAACATGATAACAGTTTACATTGATGGTGAAGTAATACTGTAGCCTAATAGACATATACATGAAACTACAGATTTCAACGTAAATGCGTTGCCAATCCTGAGATTTAAGGTATTATACCTTTGTGCCGGGAATTACAGGGCCACCTGACCGAAACACGATAGTGCTGAACACTACCGTTTGGCGGCAAGTAGATTAGGTAATGCGGTAGTGCCTACACCCGCGAGCTGTCTCTGGAGCTCTATCACCCAAAAAAATACCTATCGGCAGTGATAGGTTGAATTTTTTTAACGATTATAATTATATCGGGTAATGACATCGAAAGATACATTTTCTTGGGAAACCATCCTCACTATGGGGGTGATTTTATATTTATACATACTTATCATTTTAACGCTCTACTCTTGACATGGTGGCTGTGCACCTACCTTAATAATTTGAAATACTGAATATAAAAATCCTCCGCAACACACAATGCACACCATGTTGTATTTCGTTATGATACTATAGCATACTTTTTTTTTGTTTTCAGAACTCAAACAACACGGTTTCGTAGTTGTTGACAAAAACTCTTCTACTTTGGAGATTAGAAATATCTCCTTAGGAGCGAAATTTGATAATTATTAAACACTTGTGTTTATTCCTTGGAATTAAGCGCAGTTATACGCCAATTAATAGTTTAATAATAGATTTTCTAAGCGCGCTACTGGAGTATTTTTATATTTGATTACTAATATAATTTCTGTTATTTCAATGTGATATATATATATATATATTTACTATTAAAATGTTAGCTGCATATTTTCGAGTTTTATTTAAATTAAATACCAGACATTGATATGAACAATTTATTTGAGTAATTTGTATATAATGATATGATTTCTGTACAACTTTACATAAGTCATCAACTAGATTCAAGTCAACTAGATATTTTTATGAGTATCTTAAACATAATTAGGTAGTGGCTAATAATTTACAAACTCTATTAGCGTGGATTGAAGCTGTACATTAAACAGTTGACTTAACTATCAATAATTACATTGATTCTTTAAATAACTCTTATTTTACATAAAATACAGTCGTACACTAAAGAATTGGAATATTATCATAATTCTTAGTTATATTAAGGTTTCTTAGTAGGCAATATTTCATACACAATTAAGAAATAAAAAGAAAATACATAAACGCTAAACGGAGTTCTCCTACCTTGGTAAGCATATCACTATGTCTTTATACAAAATCAGTCTCCTACTATTTGTAACCCCAGCTCTGTATGAAAGTGTTACCTAAAAACCAACTAACCCACAATACAATAATCTAACTCAGGCAGTCGCGATATCGCTATAGGACGTTCGACACTGGACGTTTGGAGTTCAACAATGGTTTAATTCATGCATAAATAATAACGCCACACCGATAGATACCATGTGAACCATTTAGTAATTTTATTAACCATATAATCTAAACAATACTAAGCTTTAGTTGACCTTAAGGTTACATCAGAAACAATCACGCAACAATGTTTCACAGCCTTACTACAGTCGTTCAAGCTCTCACTCAATATATAAGTTACAGTCTAGCCGATATAGGCTTTAGGAATGACAATAAAAAGTAAATAGCTACCATTTTTTTTCATTTACACATTCGACTGTACACTTGTCTATCAAATAGGAGCGCGCAAACTATATACTTTTCATTTAGTTCATTATAATTATTATTTTTTTAAATATTATATTCCATTGAATTAAAAGAATTCGACGCAGCTTCAATGAGCGGAAGCTGTGGACATAAATTTAATATATTAAAGGCAAATTATTTTTGTTTACACTATTTCAAAATATCTTATTATCTATGATAGCACTACAAAAAAAAATACTTTTACAGAATCCAAGTGTACATTTTTCTATAAACTGGAACCTAGATGATAATAAACCCAATTATGTGAAATACGATTAATGTGAGTATATCACAGATCTTTCCATGTGTAATGTACATAAAGTAGTGTATCTGATACAACTTGTAAATGAAACAAACACCGGCCGCAAGAAAAACAAAAGGCTTAAAAGAAGATATATCTAGGAACAATGTTCAGGCCTTCAATTAAATGTTAAACGATTAATCACAACTAATATTTGTTTTTATTCAAAGGCCTGTCCACGATTTGGTCCATTATAAATGGACAAGTCAGTGTTAAATCCGATTTAAATCTACCGTAGTAACAGAATACCAACAGATTCGAATGGAAAAGTTCTTTTATATAAACCAATGTTCAATATTAAAATTTCAACTGAAAGTCAAGACGTGTCATAAAATCGTGGTTCTAAAACATTAAATATTGATTTAAATCGAACGCATTACGTTATGGCGCTAGGGAGTCATCCTCGAATTCTTTGGCCGCGACGGCGTCACCGTCTCTCTCCGCGTAATTCATGCTCTCGAAATACTGCTGCGGCTTGCCGTTCCAGAGGGAGTCTTCGTGAGAATTGAGAGATTTGAGCGCCTCTATGTCTATAGAATCCGTGTTTTCGTATAGTATCGATTTGGTGATTTCGAGAGCTAGGTTTTGTGGTGTTTCGTAGGCGAGTCGACATTCGCGGACTAGGTCGTGGGGCAACGGTCGGATGCGTACGGTGTGCAGTCGAGGAAACAGAGGCGCTAGGCGTTCGGTGCGAGCGAGGTACTCCTCGACCAGCCCGGCGCGCTTGTCGGGCGCGTCAAACGCCTCGGCCAACGAGTCTCGGTACTGTGGCTCCTGCTCCTCACGTGTCATCTGTTAACATTCGAACTTTTTAAACTGATATACGATATAAGATGTTTTGAAGGTTAGATTAATGCACACTCGGTTGTAACATGCGTATTTTAGATATCACAAGGCTGCGGCTAAACTAATTCCATAATTGAATTATTTTTTATAACAATTCCATTAAAAATTATCGTCTACAATGTAAACACACCATAACAATTCAAAAACACTTCATTTAGTCTAGAACTATAATATTCTAACAAAATAATAATACATGTTATAATACCTAAGTAGGTCTGTCAAAGGTCGAACAATTTTATTGATATATTCAGTAATGGTAAAAAAAACCTCTTCAATATAATTAGTTTACGACAGAATTACCTTTGACAGCCATTGAAAAGTGAAATAAGAATGTTATGCAATAAAGTGCAAGTGTGTTTAAACAATAGAATATCTGATGTGAAAATTATTGTAAAGCGGTGTATATAATTAGTTGTGATACCTTGATAATTTATTGTTCTGCCTATTGTGTTTGTTATAATAACTGGAATACAGACCAAGCGATTATTCTGAATTAAATTACACTCCCAAATAATGCACCAGTGTAGGTATGTAGTTAGTAGTATAACAGCTAATTATTAATATAGAATTATTATTGTTTGTAATAATCTGTCATGCCTACATAATAATAAATGGATGCATCAGTTAATTTATTATGAAAATCGTTTGATCTGCTCATCCACATTGCAAGTCCAAATTAGCTTAAATACATCGTGTTTATGGTCCATTTAATATTAGGCTTCAAACAACAGGACATCTATAATAAATCACACAGTGCTCTGTTACTGCCCAAAGGTGACAACAGTGCTTGTTAGCTTGCGGGTATTTTTGTTTGTGATTAGCCATTTAATTTGCCGTTATGCCAGTATGTCAATATTTGACCAAAATAAAATTATAAAAATAAAATAAAATAAATAAAGAACTACGCTACATTGTGTTATCTATTGTGGTAAATATGAGCTTGAGTAGAATACTTATAGCTAAATACTACAGATAAGAGATAACAATGTGTGAAAGGCGGGTGCAATCACCAAAGTGTCTTCCGGGGTGAAAATAGTGAAGTGAAAGTTTGTGTGAATAGATTATCCTAAATACGAACCCCACCTAAAGCTCATATCGATACTAAATATCAATGAAGTGGACTGAGTTCCGCTATAATTGCAGTGGGACTGGAATGTTTCCATTGGGACTGTGAATGTCGGAAATTTCACGTTTAATTTGATTATTAGTATTAGAGATACTCGGTATTCTGTACTTACCGTATTCAAAACGTTACTCTATCTTTATCTTTTAACTAATCATAATGTTACAATATCAAATATTAGACAACACATTATATTTTTCACATTACTTTTAAATCCTAAACAGCAAGAACAACATAATTAAATATGTAGTTCAATCAAAAATTATTGTTTGAATATACATTTAAAAAATACAATGATCTATTTCTTTATTATGTCTATTGCTACTCGTACACACATATCAATAAATCGATTTCGGGAATTGGATAATTAAAGCTATGTCTATAAATTATATCCTGGTCACTTCACACTCAAATAAATAAACAACCGGCAAGTTCGTAAGAATTGCATAAAATTTAAGCAATAATAATGTATGCATTTATCAAAAATATAATAAAAACTGAAGATAAGTTTTTAAAGAATAAACATAATAATATTAGCTGTATAATAACAATGAAATTGTACTATTTATTTTTCACAATAACACATGCGAGTGAACTTTAGAAATTAAAGAAAAATGGCAAGAAAAATTGACTTCGGGCAGGAATAGAACTTGCGACCTCAGGATATCCAGTCCAGCCGCTTTACCATTAAGCTACCGAAGTCAAATTTTTCTTTCCGTTTTTTCTATAATTTCTAACAATGAAATTACTCTAATAGAATTTTCTTGACTCAATTTCAATCTATTTTATAGCATGGAATATTATTTTTATACTAACATAAATTATATGTCATGCTTATTAATATTCTATTAGAGTTCTTCAGTAGTTTACAGTAGGTTTTGTTTAGTATTACAAAATTTTCAAACATAAATATTAAGTTTTAGAAAGACAAGAAACATGTATTTGTCTTATATTTAACAAAATTTTAATTGTTGTCTGCTTTCATGACATGCAATTAATTTACATTAAATTAGCACTAGTGCGATTTAACGGTCTTTCCAAGAACATATCGCCTAGACAATCAAGATATTACTCGGAATTAGGTAAATACTTTTCACATTTTAATGCAAGATGTTAAAGTTTCAAAACACATTTTAATATTATGGCTGTTAATTATGTGGTTTTCAAATTTAGTTAATGAACATGCACGAAAATTATTGCAAATTGACTTAATCCATTACGAATATTAAGTATTTGAATTTTAATATAATAATTAATTTAAAATAATTTAATATTTTGAAATTTCGTATTATACGTCTATAACATATTATTATAAATTAATTATGAAATAAATTTCGATGCGCAATGAACTTAGTCAAAGGTTGGAAAAAATAAAATGAAATATGAATTATATACCTATGATAGTACGAAAGTTAGGCCTCATAACCTTGTGAAATAACAGAAAACAATAAACCGCATATTAGTTACAGGCTTACAGGGATACAAATGGTTAGTAACATGCTCCTCTAAGCTACGACTAACGAACTACGCAAAAAGAAACTAAATCTACAACCGAAACGGGTCAGAGGTTCCATCGGAACACCGGCACCCGATAATAAAAAAAGATCAAAACGAAAACAAAAAGAACTTACGATCGACATAATGGCATTTTGCGTTCGCCGGTCGCGGCGGCCGGCACTCCGCGCGCTTGACAACCAAAACCAACATTAGAAAAGGTCACAGAACAGTTAAATCACTGAGGTGCACTGTCACACGGTGGGTTTGGGGGTAGGGCGAGAGGGGTGAGGTATTAGCACGGGTCGCTACGAGTCTTTGAAAAACCAGTTGTTCCAGAAGGACTTGCCGCGCACCTTGATATCGTGGGGGGGCGAGCGGCGGACGGGGAGGGCGGTCTTGTCCTTGCGCGCGGAGGACACGGAGGCGTCGCGCGAGAGGCGGCCGCGGGCGGAGGCCGAGGCGGCGGAGCGCACGGAGTGTGCCGAGTGCGCCGAGGGCGGGCGCGGCGGGGCGGAGGCCGAGGCGGGCGCCGGGGGCCGCGGCGCCGCGCCCTTGTGCGCCGTGTGCAGCGGGATGCGGCTGGGGCGGCGGCGCGGCGTCTCGGTGATGCGCGCCTCGTCGTCGTCGCCGTCGTCGGGCATGTGGAAGGGCTCCATGTCGCGCATGCTGCTGTGCGAGCGGCTGCGCTCGATGCTGTCGGGGCGCTTCTCCAGCTGCCGCACGCGCGCCCTCGCGCCCTCCAGTTCTATGCTCTTCTCTTCCAGCTGTAAGTTACGATGGTTTCTAAGATTAGAAATTGGAATTGCAAATGCGCTTAGCATTCATAATAATCGATCGTTGAGGGCGTCAGCGGTCGACATTGCCAGTCTACGATCTAAGCCTGGGTTGCACCGAGATACTTGTTAAAGTGATTGTAACATTTCACATCCTTCTCTAACTTTAACAGATTTCTTTAAGTTGGAGAAGGATGCGAAATGTTACAATAACTTTAACAAATATCTCGGTGCAACCCCAACTAAGTGTGAGGGGGAGCCGCTTCGAAATCCGACGATTCCAGGGGAGAAAGGAAAGAGCAGCTGATGGATCAAATCACTGCAATTTGAGTTATTTTTAAACTGTAGACAGAGGCAGCTTTCTCCCTGCCAATCTCAGGAAATGCTCATGGTGATTACTGTATGCTGGTATTTTTTTAACATACCTATTTAAAAAACAATAAGTAAACAAAATTTACGTAAATCTGACATATTATAAATAAAACTTTAATTTGCAAGTCAAAATCTAACCCCCTTATTCATAAACGTACATTAGATACGTTTTAGCTATAGAATGCTTTTTCTTTGTCAGTTGCATTGTCAAATGTGCAGGATAGAAAATACAAAAGAAGAGATTAGCAACACGTTAGCTAAAATACGTTTATGAATAAGGAGGTAACAGTTTGTAACACAATGAGACATTCATAATTTTTTACTACCATAATCAGCTGTTATCGTTGCCGACAAAAGTAATGCACATTAACCGGCCTAGCGCTATCAGCACGCAATTATTGATTGCCCACAGAAATCGTTGTGTATCAGCGAACCTTTACGCCCAACTGTATGCGACAATCTATGTGAAAAACATTAATTTGTGTTGTGAAGATATTGGAACGAGTTTTTATACATTGAATCGAAGGGTAATGCCCTCGTCTAGCGACCATTGCTTCTAATCCGATAAAAACGCAACTAAGCATTAAATGGGATCAATGGCTTCTCATAACCACTCAAATATGATTATAGTATACGAATCCATTATCAAATGAAAAGCAAGAAAGAAAATCATGTTTTCAGGTCTATTTGTAGCTTCTTTAAAAGTAATATTGATAATCTGATTGATGTTCTCGCTTTCGTAGGTGATAAACAAGCGATAATAGTAGATTATTTAGATTATTGTTATTAAGTTGAAGCAAAAATCGACATGAAAATTTGACAGCAATGACAACGACAATAGCAATGTCGATTAGGCGGTCACACCCCTGACATCTTATAGTACCTACCCAAATCGCCCTCTTAGCAGCAACTTGTACTAACCTGGACTTCGTGTCTATAGGCTGCAGTAATCACTTAACATCAATAACAGTATTGTGCGAAGTGTACGTACTCTGAATTTGAGGTCGTCGTTGAGGTCCCGCGCCCGCTCCAGCCTCTGCACGAGTTGTGTTCTCTGCTCGGCCGCCCGACGCAACAAGTCGCAATATAACTGAAATTATAAAACAATCACGTTCAACACTTGTTTTAATATAAAAAAAGTAAATAAATATGATCTTTAAAAAAGCAAATTTCACCTGCCAATGGATATTCTGAACTAAAAAATTTGTAAAGTGTTTCATCGTATGCTTTTTGACGAGTTGTGTAAATTACCATGCGATTGCCAAAGTGTATTTTTTATTTTTTCACCATTTGAATGAGTATTAGGAATATTTAGGAATAAGGAAAAGTAAAATACTTAGTAATTTTGTCAATATCTAAGTTTAGCCAAATGCTTAGGAGTTTAAAGTTTGGCTTTGTGCTTGTGGTAATGATGACAAAAAGTGAAAAAAAAAAAGAAAAACAACTAAGTACCTACATCATGGCATATTTGTTATATTTCATACAAAGAAATTGGCCATGGGTAGTTTAATGATTGATAATAACAAGTGTCTCCCTAACTGGAATAAAATGGTGTATTCAGCATTTGCCAAACACAAGCCTGGCGCTGGTTTCAATCGGAACCAATAATCTATATGGTAATGCACGGGTGCCAAACGCTTTACGTGACGTCATAATCTTTGCAGACGTATCTATATCGTACGTATCGAAACGAATAGTAGCAACATCGATTACGAATTTATAGATAAGGAAATGATTTCTATTTTATGGTGTGGGAGAATACGCGTTGCGTAACCATGAAGAGGGGCACAACATCCGTTTATATTTATTGCCTATTTCTCACATTACGGTATCCAACTAAACGCAGGTCAGGAGGTACGTGCCAAGCAGGTTTATTACATCTCTAAGAGAAATGACTTCGCATAGTCCATCGCGGATTATTGATCACTGTGAGCTTATTTGAACTTATTTCATTATATCATGCTCCTGTTATCACAAAATGCTAATTTCCGTCACCATCCCCAAAATTTTAGGCGACACAAAGTGATATTTTGGAGTTTATACACCCATCTCTACCCAGTTTAATCTAATATAGCTGTTCTCTAAAATTTAAGGCTGAATAATGGTACGATTGAGAACTCCACTGCACGCAACAGTGCTGACGCCGCAGTGCTGCCGCAGCACCATATTTATCTATTTCCTACTGACTGTCGCGTAGCTCGAAATGTATTCATATAAATAAACTTATAGATAATATATGGAGACCAGTAGTGCTGCGGCGGCAGCACTATTGCGTGCAGCGGAATTCGGAATCACACCTCAATTTTGAACACTTGCAACTTATTGCATAATCCCATAACGTCCCTATTTAATTATAACGCTCATGTATGACAAACAAAAAATGTTTCTTATTAAACTCAGTTAAACTCTTGATTTAAACTTCAACTACGTTATACAGTTATGTCTATACCTGTACATATATTAGTATTCAACGCGTGTGTAAAACCTTCAAACTAGACGCCGAACAATTGTAGAAAGATAGTGAGAGTGCCTAACAGTGTGCGGTAAGCACTCACCTCTTGTGAATCTGAAAATTATGTCTTTTAAGAGAAACTTCCATATAACATCTTTTTAATGTTTCGTTATGCTTTATACACCAGGGACAGTTACCCGTAGTCTTAGATACCTTACAATCTGTCAAGATACAAAAAAAACGTATACCTACAACTAATTAAACATAATCTTTAAATCAAAGGTTGCCCACCTTTGATTTAAGCACAAAATACCGAATGAAAACAGAAAAAGGAGAATAGAGGAGACGGGTAACTTCGGGTCCGCAAAATCGGTACTGGTTAACCCACTACACAGTACATTTTGTAATATAGTTAACAATTAGCAATCTAACCCAACTATTACTAAAACATATTTATACATATACTTCAATTACACATAATTCAATAAATGGGCTTCAAATGCCCTAATTTCAAATTATTTATTTTATAGTCATTTGAAAATGACACAATTTGTACAGTGTTAACACCTGGGCCCAGAAATGTATGGAACAGTATCATTCTCCTTTTGCAAACTTTTTTTCGTTGCGAAAGTAAATTTGAATGTTTAATAAAACAAGCCAGTTTGGGCAAAACAAGTTTGTTTAATTCTACTGAGGCTTAATTATTGTCTGGTGTTCAAATATTTGCCAAACGCGGTAATGCTGCGCGATAGCGAAAACGTCGGAAAATTATTAGGTTGGTACCGCGGGCCACCGCGGTGTCGTTCACCGATCTATGTAGGTCGCCGCCCTGGGTTTGTCATTCATTCATTACATTTCCATAGTGCGTCCTATTTCTTTGTAAATATCGTTTGAATTGTTGCATCATTGCGTGTACACAGTCGGGTAGGTACTGGATGATACGCTTTTTTGACAACGTGTAGGTAAAGTCCTCACGGATGCCTCAGTGTTGGGGACATATATTGGCATCGGGCAGTGTGATATTTCTATTCACTGATCCCAATCCTGTTCACATTTACAGTGCTCAGTTAAAGGACTCCATGTATTACAGTGCTCAGTTAAAGGACCCAATCCGAGTTACTTTCTCCCACGTTACTTCTTGACGACCTTTTGAATAACGCAAATTGGACTCAGACTTCAAAAATTTCCATGGGTCCTGTATGGTATATTTACTCTACTGCCGGGCAATTCATTGCTTAAACAAACTTTATCTTGCCGAAGCAGCCAGTACACATTTCAAGCCAACTCAGAGGTGGATATGCTTACCGGGGAACTCCAACTCAAAAATTCATTTAATCACTTGGAAATAACAGAATTTGCTTGTGATAGGTCAAATTACAAATATAAAATTAAAGCGAATAACAACTGATAAGTTGATTTATATGTCAAAGTAAACAAAATAAAATAAATAATGGTCCAAAAATACTTAATAATAAAAATAGGTATCAACAGATTGTTCCATACTCTCTTTTACAAACGGCAAGGGGAGGATCACTAACAGTCATAGATTTTATGGTTATTAATCACTACGTAAAACCATACAATAGCTGTAGCAACGTCAAATGGCGAAGACGAACCCACCCACGACCCTATTTAGTTGTTTTTCTTCTACAAACATCTTCTTTTTCAGTCCTATTCTGTATAACCAGAACCGCAAAATACACAAAAATGTATGATGTGATAAACTCTTAACTTTTAAGAAGCGCTTGCTTTTACATAGATTTTACAGAAAGATATTTTGTATTTCTTTAAATATGCAATTATGTCTGGAACAAATGTTTACCGAGAAAGACAAAGGATTAGCGACGACTGCCACAGTCCATTAGCTCTGTATTTCCGCTTAATTTTGCCGAAATCGAGATTACATCAGCCCTCGTTAGCAATGACAATTTTCGCGGGCAGTTACCAGCACGTATACCGTTACAGCACCACTTCTGCAATTAACAAGTCAAGTCGGGCGACACCAAGACAAAACAATTTTGCCATTTGTTACAGACATTGCGCAAAGTTCCGATTCGAAAGGTCCGTTTGGACTTAGACGGCTAGGTTTAACGGAGAAGTAGTGTTTCTGTTTAATATGCAACTTATCTAATCATCACATTTATTTTAATTTTAAAATCGCTTTCACTACCATGTAGCTAAGCTCAATTGGACTTATATACTTAGGTAGGTGCTAATCGCATGTCTTAGTCTATTTAGGCATGTTTCTCTAGTTAATCATCGGTTGTTCATAACCAGAAAACGACTTGCGAATCGTACTAAGTTCTGGGCGGGGGTTAGACCGTTTTCATAGCAACGACTTTTGGAAAGTTTTGGGTGGATGTGACATTTCGGTGAAAGATCAGAAAAAACAAAGTACATATACCAATTGAAATAGTTGGCAAACATATATACACAACGCATATTTTGATGGTTCCATCATCGAGACTGAAATAACTTAGATCCCAACAGATTGTCTGATGCTCGCAACCATTAGAATTTCAAATAGACCTCTATAATACAATAAGGAAAAGAACTTTGTAAGGTTTTTAACACTGTTGTTGTCGTAAAAGAATTCGCTTGACATTGAAAAAAAAAACCAGTAGGAAAAATATATAAAATGACATGAAACTAACCTGATTCTGAACAGTGGAAGAGAGTAGTTGTCTTTGAAGTTCAATGGGATTGCTCTCGAGGAGAATCGCCGCGAACTTCTTGGAGTCGGGCGTGGCGACGCGCGGCGGCCGCGAGGGGGTGTCGAGCGCGGAGTCGAGGCGGCCGAGGGGGGTGCGCGCGGGTGCGGGCGGGGGGCTGGCCGCCGCGGCCGCCGCCGCCGCCTCCAGCGCCGCCGCCCGCGCCAGCAACGCGTCCCGCTCGCTTCGCAACCGCACCACGTCCGTACAGTCCCCGCACCCCGTCGACAGCACTCTCGCGAACGAATCCTCCGCCGTCTCCGACTGCCTCTCGTCCAGCTCCCCCCGAAGCAGCTCCGCCTCGTCGCGTAACCGCACCCCCTTCCTCTGGATGACGTCGAGCAACGCCCACAGCTCGTCCTCGAGCGGCCGTGACCGCGACGCGGACGCCGACGCCGAAGCGGACGCATCCTTCCCGCACGAAGTCTCGGTGCTGAAGCCCGAGTCTTGCACCGAGGGCTGGGGCTTCGCCCGTGCGGTGTCCCCGGAGCCGCCGGCCAGCTTGCGGCGCACGCGCACTCCCGGCTCCCAGTCGCTTCTCGAGCGCGCGGGGGTCGACGCCGCCATCTTCGACCGTAGATTGGGGAATGTCTCGATGACGAGATCGCGGAACTCGAGCAACACTCCAACCTCATTCTGGAGTTCCTGTGCGTTAAGATTACGGTTGAATTATTGTATGTTACCATTAGAGCTCAGAACAAGAACGAGATAAAAAAGTTAATTACAATAGTTATATTTTTAATATGTGCCACTCACGCAAAACGTTTGCTACGTAATCATAATCGCATAATATGTAACTCGACACTTTCATAACATTAATACGACGAAATGCATTCTATACATCATTATCTGTCTCGGAATGCTTTCCTTACAAGCATATTGAGAGCAATCTGGTTTTTGAGAGAGGTATCTCACCTGACCTTGGTATTGAAAAGCGTTATTAGTTTATTACAGACATTAATTTGATTAATAGACAGATTTTTCAAATTTAATAAGTAATTTAAGCAATTTCAAATGTGGCAACAATTTACATCGAATAACATCAATTGTTAGCATTGTGGTACTCCACCGCATCCTTTGTAATTCCAAAATCGATTAGGCAACAAAAAAAGGTGACTTTAGTAATATTTTTATTTTTAAAGAAAAATGGAAAGAAAAATTTGACTTCAGGCGAGGCTCGAACTCGCGACCTACTGGGAATCTAGTCCAGCCGCTCTTCCAATTGAGCTACTGAAGCCTTGCCCGATTTGTCAAATCCTAACTAGCATAGTCGGTAATAGATGGCGCTACTGCTACCATAAAGCAATGCAATAGATGTGAAGGAAAGATTGTATCATTGTATTGATTGTATCATTTGTACCATATATGTCCATAGCAATAAAGTAGGACCAACCTGAAGTGCAGCCAAGGACTTAGTGTGTTCGGAGATGAGGTAGTGAAAGGGGGCGGGCGGCGAGCGCAGCTGCAGACACTCCATGCCAGAGCCGCCGGAGCCGCCGCTGGCGCTGTCTGCACCGCCCGTCTGGAAAACATAAATATATTTTTACATGCATGTCATAATAATAGGTAATTAAAAAACAACAAAGATATAACACCAGAGATAAACGATAATACATATAAAACGTTTATCTAATAAAACCACGACCTGGGAATCGAACCCAGGACCGCAGCGTAGCAGTAGTGGTCTGCACCACTAGACTACTGAGGCAGTTACGAAAGTAATGTAGTAAATCGTATTAAAAACGCGGGCGGCTTCACCTAAACTTAGTTTTTCAAAAACACTATCTGAAATATCTGTCGTGGCGTCAGACTATAATAAACCGGTTCAAAATAATGATATTATTAGGTAGTTTGGATTGGAGCGCTTTGCATATAATTGAGATGAGCGAAGATTGATTGTTTGACCGATACCATCGCCTAGTAGTTGGAAACAGATTACTTTGCATGACTCACGACTTACATGCTTAGCAATCAGTTCTTTGTTAAGGTTGCTTCAATGTTTAACTAGAAATATGACGACGGTTTTATATCATAGGTAATCGTAGGCATCTATTTTATTGACCCTATACAGTATACTATTACACTTTCTTAAAAATTCAGGTCTGCAAGCATAAAAATTAAATTAATAATGATAACATTTATGTTAAGGACTTATTTTTAGTAGCGTAGATTTTTAGTTATAAGTATCTCTTTTTATTGTTGGGTTGCCTGGAAGAAATCGCTCTTATAGCGATAAGGTCACCATTTGTATCACAATTTCTTTTTTTTAATGTATCCATGTCTCTTTGGTGTGCAATAAAGAGTATTAATGATTATTACTGAATGATCATTTATTCTTGTATATATTAAAGAATTTTTACATTTAAATAAGTTGCTAAAAAATAACACAATAGGTATATAAAAAATCTTATTAGATACTATTATTAGATAATCTAGTAGATGTAGGTATAGAACACGTAGTGTCAATTGGTCACAATCTAAATTCTGTTCTATTTGCGACCTTTTTTGCATAAAATATGCTACACATTTAATATTTTTAAATTATAAATATAAAGTAAATATGGAAACTTGTAGGTTCTTATGCAGAAATATGCACTGAATTTTAGAACTAGATTATGAAGATTCAGAATATGACAGGGGGCAACATGCTACCTTGCGGTACGCCAGTAAGGGACATCGCATTACAAGAGGAACTTATTTGTTCAAATCTATACAAAGTATCAGAAATGTGAAGCGCTCTTTACCATCTTACTTATCTTTTACCATCGTAAGAGATACATTAATTATATGGCGTATTAGCAGAAATACATCGAATCCAACATAGTCAAAGGCAAGTCTAAAAAAATATGATTGATTGTATATTACGTTGTTCCCTACATTTTTGTACAATAGCAACTGTAAATACAGTCTTCAGTATTGTAACCAAATATTTAAATTACCTAACAACTTCCATATAACGTAACAAATAATTGTCAAGCACAAAAGTGTCGTGTGCTTGTCCGTACAACGATTTCACGTCCGAGTGAGCACGTGCCACCCGTCGCGTCGCTACGGCCGCTCGTCCTCCACCGCCATTGTGCGTTTTGTGTGTTGCAACACCGACGGTTTCCATGGACACTTCCACTTCCGGTGCAAAATGCTCGTAATGAACCTAAGCGACATAAGAGAACCTAAGCGACATCTATTTCTGGTACATTTTCTCCGTCATTGTCCGTCATTTGTGATCTTATTAAATAGTATTTTTTATAGAAACATAGATGTATGAAGTATGTGAAGTATGAAGATACAGTAAACTTTGAAATTGGTTCAAACTCTCCAAATATACTTAATACTATTTTCCATGAACACTTATGATGGTTTTATATGGCCTTCACGACATCCAGCTTTGATCCAATTCGACTTTATAGTAATAATAGCAATTTAAAATTCCGCGAATAGTATGGAGATAAAATTAAACTTCTTAATTGGTCCAAACCGTTTCTTAAGCATGACATTCCCCTAAGAATGGGCCAATATCCGTTTCAGATCATCATCATCATTTCAACCCAAAAGACGTACACTAATACCACCAGTATTCCCTAAAGATTTCCACAACGAACGGTCGTGAGCCGCCCTCATCCAACGATTGTCTTATAAGTTATAATAACCATTTCATAGATGCGTTAAGTTACTTCTACTTTCGGAATTTGCCCCAAAGTAACAATTCAAAACTTACCCTACAACCTACAACAACACATGAAAAGAACGTGAATGGGAGTGTTGAATTCATATAACCAAAGAGCCGTGAGTAACCAGACAGTTAAAAAAAAAAAACAAAGATAAACGGTTGAAGATAAAATGTCATAAAAAAAAGAAAGAAAGTTGTATATGGCCAGCTAGTTTTCCCTGCGTGCCAGCATCCCGTTAACGACCACGCCCCCGACGCTTCGGGGGCAGATAGGCCCGGGGAATGAGGCAATCCTCGACCCCCGAACCATCCCCCCCCTCTGTTACGCTTCACATGCTGAGGGAGGGATGATGATTTGTCAGTCAACCAGAACCGGAGGATAGGATCTTTGGCGTAAAGATATAAAATTCTTGTGTCAGTGTTTGTAAAGGACAGAAATTGTCCTACGAAACGGCTTGGCCGATTTTTTTACATATATATTCAATTCGACAGGTTTGAGAATAGGCAGTAAACATTTTTTACGCCACTAAGGCACTACGAGATTCACCGATACAGCTAGTACATTTATACAAAACTGGATTTAAATACCTAGATACCTACGTATGATTTTATAATGCATTTATTTGTTAAAATTCGATAAAACATAGTTACATATTTCAGATAGGTACCTTATAGATTGAACAATTCATTCAGTAGTAACAAAAAAATTCAAGGTTCAACAGTGCGTATTCATCGACATGCGAAGCTATAGATTATGCAGCAGGAATGTAGTATATAAATTATTTTTCTATCAAAGCCGGTTAACACCAGATCGGAGTGGACTTGTTTAGAAAGACCGTTAGTGGCGAATCGTAATTTCTTATCTCGCATACCGATGTTTCGAGATCAGTTAGATGTTACAATTATCGATTTGCATTTTTGCAATGCACAGCACGAATTGATTGCAACTAGGAATGCACTCAAATGTTGTAAACAATACTAAGTTGTTCACGGTCAATGGTGGCTGTAAAATGTTAAATACAACATTACAATTATTATCTAGGTATTTTGCTCATTCCATTTTGTTTTAGATTAGACGAGTAGATATTACGAATCAAACAAGTAGGTATACAAAGTCGAATAACGTTTTGGATAATATTGTTTACACTTCGTTTCTGAAGCGTATCTTTATTTTTTACTTTAATATAATTATATTCATTAAATTTTAATTCATCAATTGTGATATATTATTATTTATAAAATTAAAATTACCAATTACATTGGTTTGTTTTGCTTACCTTTTGTTTTATGGTTCCGTAAATGTGGTATACCTAACAAAATATCGATTATAGATAAACAAGGCCATTATGTGATATTGATCAAATGCAAAGAGAAATTCTAAGTCTTTGTACAAGCATTGACCTAATTAATGAACAGCTTTTATTTGATTATTTTGTATACATATGTATGTAAAATTTTAAGGATTCTTTAATGATATGTAAATGAATACCCACCTACTTTCTTTTAAAAAATGTAACTTTGACTTTCCAGAACTAGATTATAAATAAAGTTTAAGCCTTTATTGTCTATAAAAAATACCCAGCAAGATCAGAGACGAAGAAAATGTTCCACTTATAAAAAAAACACTAGATTTAGGAAACATAAAGTAATATCAAGTTGTTGGATAATTCATTCGTTTCAAACAAGATAGAATTCAACTATAAATAAAATCCATGCGTTATCGTAGATAACTTAAATACATAAAACGTGTCGATGCCACTTAAGCTGATAAATTGCAGCGTAACATTTTTGTGACATCAAGTATTTCGTTTGCTTTTACTCTGTTGCGACATTTTTCCTAGCCATTACAACATACTCGTTTGATAGTTTTAAGTTTTCAAAAAATGAGAAGATTAAAGACAGCCGATCAATTCTTGCAACACATGGCTAAAGATAACATAAGAAAAGGTGAATATTGGTGTATAAGGCAAATAATTAAAAGTCCGAAAGTCAATTTAAATTTAACATACTCTTATTAAATATTATTCCGGTTGACAAGACATAGGTCATGTCATCTAGTGGAACATTCGAAAACTACAAGTACGAAACACATCTACTTACCTAACCAATGACCAATGATGATTGACGTGCTGAATCGCACTTACGAAGTTTTCATACGAGTTGCGCTATTAGATACACTTCGCAGGCTACAAGGCGCTATCGTCTCACCTCGTCGTAGGATCCTCTCTTTCCATAGGAGGAACGTTTTCATCAGTTTCTCCACAACCGAGGTAACATAACTAATTACACTGAAGTTCAACGTACCGACTCTTTTAGGGCTAGAGGCTTTATTTACATCTATTTGTTCGTCTAGATACCATCAGAAAAATGGAAACAATCCCATTTAGTTTCACTTTCCCTACAAAAATCTTGCGTCAGTCGCGGCGTCACATCTCGGAGCCTTTGTGTGTTATTATAATCATTTACTAATGCGGTACGACATTAGGCCACGCGTCCACAACACGGAACCGCGGTTTGTTTGTTTTCACCCGTGACGTAACGATATGTAAATCACGCGCTTCATAATGGCACTTTCGTAATTAAAAATCACTAATCATATTTCATAATTAATAAACGTATTATTTAAACAATAAAGTTATTCATCATAAATTGATAATTAATTTATGTATTTTATGACCCTTTAAGTTAGTAGGTAGGTATGACATCACTATCCAACTAATTTCCCTGTTCAAGAGATACTTTATTCCAAGCATAATTGGAAGAGAGAAGAGTGTGTTTCAGGGACATATTAAACTGGCTTCTTATACTTAAAACGTTGAAAAACTTGCAAACATATTTCAAAATAATCAACAAATAACTAACTTCGACCATTACCCACACAAATGCTCACTGATGTCGGACGTGTCCGTGTGTATAACGTTCTTTAATATTCAGATTTCTATCTACACTTTTCATTCCAGACTGTCCCAACGGAGTTCAACATTTGATGTGGCGGGGCGAGTAATGAAAAACTCGACGTCAAAGCGAATACTGACTGCATTTGCCACACGCCACACGTACCTAAACACCGACACACGAGTTCATACTACATAAAACAAATACTTCATGCCTCTGAACTACGCACTGTCCAACTGAAGAGCTCATAGCTTGAATAAGTAACGATACGGGGAATACGAGAGCCAGACTGACACTAATATTTCAGACTGATAGAGGTTCCCAGAAAAGTTAACCTTTACTATAGAACAGTGGATGAATCAAATGAAATATTTTGCTACCTTTACTATCGATCGATTGATCGATTTTGACATTGTTGTGTGATATTGAAACAAAATATAATTTCACGTATTTTTCTAATGTATTGCACATTGCACAATTGCATGAAGAGAGGCAGTTAGATATATTTATGCGTTTCAACGGTTGTATTTTTTTCAATAAATAAAAAAGTTAAAATCGGTAATTGAATACCTACTGAATAGATAGACATCGATACTTAAATAAAAAGAAAGTATATAATACAGGCGCTTCATTAGTTTGCTACTCCTGATACCTTAAGTCTTTTATTTTTATGACAAACTGGGAGAAATTGAATCTAACACTGGGGTAATGGGTGGACAATTAAGCAACATAAATGTGCATTGGGTACCGTATGCAATACCAACGCACTCAAGCCGTGTTATTGATGATATTTTCACTGTTTTCAAATTACTGAAATTGGTCTTCGTGTCAACGGAACCAAGGACAGGCAAGACCGAGACAATAAAGCGGGAAATATTACAAAATATCCGGCCACTACAACATTAGTGACTAATTGAGGTTTACCTATAATTTATTTGCTCACGAATACCTCAGTGAATTACGCAAATCGTGGAAATGAATAGTTTTTCGTATGAATGAACGCGTGTCGTTAATCTTGTTTTTTTCTACTAAGTTGTAGTTAATAATGAGGCTACCACATTTTATCAATTTGTGTGGACATTCAGATGTTTTCCAGGTAGGTCCTGTATTCTGTTTTCCTGTATAAGGTGTGAGTTTACGGTTTCGTAAATATAGGTTTATGGTAGGTTCTTTTAGGTTGATGTTATGATAATTAAAGCCTAGCAACATTCGTCATAATTTAGGTACATTCAGTTCTTAGTTTGATGTTCATTAATGGCATAATTATTTTTTGGTACAATTAACTGCCCGAGCTAAGTTCGGTTTGACGGAAATCCATTTCTGATGCGAACAAAATATTCTAATAAATCATTAAACGTACGTTGAATGATTCAACTCGAATCATTAAAAGAAAGACAATGAATCATTCGGTGGGATTCTCCACACGTAGGCAAGTACGATCAAAACGTTACACATTCGTTGCGAAAGTATTGAAACACGCTAATTGGTGTTTTGAGTGTCCATGAAAGAGATATTATACGAGTTTGTTTCGCTGCTTGAATAGCAAGTAGGGTTGCATTTTATTTAAAAAAAAAAAAAAAAGTTATTGTTACTAGGTATATTATTATTTTTACTGCTTTAGTGCCAACGCAAATAGAGAGTATATAAGAAGATGAAGAGAAGAATTTATGAAATTAACGGTCAACGTATAGGTTGAAAGAAAGGAGACGGGTAATTTTAGTCCTGCGAAATCGATACTGGTTAACCCATTACATTACCCATACAGAACATTTTGTAATATAGTTAACAATTAGCAATCTAACCCAACTTTTACTTGATCATATATGTATACTTCAATTTCTTATTTATTTTATAGTCAATTGAAAATTAAATAATTGTACAGTGTTAATACCTGGGCCCAGAAATGTATGGAACAGTATTTATATCATTCTCCTTTAGTAAAATAAATGGTACCTTTAACTTTGAATAAGTAGACTACATTGTAAGGGCACTTGGCGTGATAGTAATGTAATAATAAACTATCTTGGCACAACAATAAGCGCAATGAAAGCGTTTAATTAACCGACATAATCAATACCCCTCGGATGATTGTCTCAACGTTTTCCGAAACATGCAAGCGCTTGAGAAAATTGCTGGTAATCACACCCATCAGACCTAATGATTAGTTTGGTGCCCCAACTGACCTTCACCTCAATGCATAGATAATATATTATTTAACATCTGAGGTCACGTTATGAGCTCTTCAAGTTGTTCTACAACACAATAGGAACACCTTAATGGATTAAATAAATCAAAATCTACACAAGATTTCCTAAATGGTAGATCGCGATTATGTACCAGACAACAAATATTATCATAATACGGTCGCTTAGGCTGCTCGTCCACATCAGACATTCGGTGACCGATTTTCGCCTACAAAAATCTGTCACTGATTGTGTGACGTGGGCGAGCTGCCTTATGTCGAAAAAAAAAAACTATTTTAAAATATTTGTAGATACCTACTTACCTACTTATTATTGTGCTCTAAAAAGTAGTTGTTACAAAACATACCTACATATCTGTTCCCTTGCTAAAGGGTTTGGTTCAAAAATTAAGGGCTCAACTTTAGCTAGATCAGGAAATGGAAGAAGAAATACTTGGTAAGTCCGAAATGCTTAAGATACGCAGTTAACTATCGGGACTTATCCGCAGTCTTGCCAATGTGTTCAATGTACCAAAGAAAACAAAGTTGAGGATAACAGAACTCGCCAACCCTGAAGGTCTGTTAATTAGAAGCGGCGTTCGTTAATACAGTGCCCAACTGTCTACACTGGGGAAAGCGCAAGTTTTTGAACTAAACCTTTCTACGTAAATAAACCGATTCGATCCTTCTTGTGCCTCGAAATTACATGCTCTTTGTATTCATAATAACCGTACTTATTAAACAGAAGGTCTTATGTATACACAGCATTTAAATAGCATCGAGGAAGACTTGTTAAAGTTACATTAAGATTTGTTTTGTTTTTGTTCTTACGTCAGTTACGAAGGTAATCCTGGCTTTGCCTTAATATTTCTGGGTGCTGATTTCTAGCAAACTGTATTTCCGTTACGTGTTGAATAATCATTGAGTGAATCATTAGGACCAAAACACTTTTTATTTGATTCTATGAAAAGGGCCCAACCACCTAACGTGATGGCTGGGTTCTTGGTATTAATCTTGTCATTTCCTATTTGAAAGCAATAAAAATAAAAAAATCTTATAATAGAAATTGCTTTCGTAGACGGTAAGAAATATAAAATAGCAAGGCCTATACCATGACTTATTGTTATCCAATTGCGATCATCCAACTGAATAAAACTGTATCTCGTTTCTTTACATGCGTCGTCGCGAAAACAAATGAAACAAAATTCAGCGATTCAGTTTACGTTGATGAATCAGTTTAGAATTTAATCGTAATAAGACGTCGAAATGTAGATATTATTATTCTATATACTGACATGCTTATTTTTATAAATGGCTACTTTCAAACCATTCGATGTGTGTTATTTTTTGCAATTATGAATATTTTTAAAAATTTACCATTGCCAAATATGTAGGTTAATAAGATGCACGAAGTTTCAACATCGCGATCGTTTAGTTTCCGAGATAATCAACGATGTGTAAAAAATCTCATAAGGATTCCAATTTCCACTGCAAAGCTTAACAATTTTAGGTCTATTTCGAAACTCGTGATAATGTTTTAACTGAGGTAAATTTGGGAAGGATATCTATTTATGCAAAGTTAAGGTAAATTAACAAATTTTAGAATGTTTTTTTTTATGCAATGGAAGTGGCAAACAAGCTTGCAGTTCACATTGATGTTAAGTGATGACTGCAGCCTATAGACACCCACAGAGAGACCAAGGTCAAAATGCAGATGCGTTACCACTCCTGAGGCTTAAGGTGTTATGCCTCTGTGCCGGAAATTACAGGGCCATACAATTCTTTAATTTCATAATTTACTCGCATGTATTATTGCGAAAAATAAAAACATTACAAATAAATGAGAACCTACAAAAAATGCGATGTATAGGTAATTGATTACATTAACATTAAACATGTTTTTTTAATACCGAGACCAAGAAAAGCGGGGTCTCCCAATATTACATGGCGAAGTGACGAAACATATTCACATGATTATAACAATAGAAATGTCGATTGCAAATTCAAACATTACACAGATTGATGTGACAGCGTAATAAAACCGTGAAGCAACCTCAACAAAGAAGTCTTGTATAAAGCTGTAACAATATATCGGAAAACCAATAATACCGAAACTCAACTATCGATATTTTTTATACGTCGATATGATAATATCGATATACAATCGAAAACCTGAATTGCCAGGTGTAAACAAACACTTAACACTTAAATATTTAAAAAAATTACAGAAAAGATTCCCATGAACCTAAAAGGGAACTCGAAATGTTAATTTAGGTTCACTCGTAATAAATTAAAGAATTATGTACCTATCAAAATGTAGTAGGTACTTACCTAATGCCTATCGAAAACTTTAAATCATAATATGTTACACACTTCACCTAAGTCAGAGAATATGTAATAATACTACGTACCTAAGTGGAAAAGAAGGTTCTTATCAGTGGAGGACTAAAAGAGAACGGGAGGAAGGGCAGAGGCGTTCCGCTACGGGCCTCCGGTTCTTCAATGATCGACTGGTCACTGGGAATCATGAAAGATTTGTAGAGCTTACGGAGGGAGGGAAATGTCGTTTTTTTTTGCTAGCTCGTTCTTTTTGATGTGTTTTTTTTTGCTCCTGCGTCAGGCTATTGCCTACTAAATGCCAAATGCCGCCCCGGGCCTCTGATGACTTTAGTCCGCCACTGGTTCTTATAAATATTTGATAATGTGAATATGAAATATGGATAAAACATAATATATTTTATCGATATTTCTATTGATATTACAACCATAGTGCTGTCACTCTCTCGTCAAAAACGTTTATTGGGTTCTTGATGTTATCGCCGCGAGCAATCGTACAACAAATTGGATTGCAAAAAGTTCAATAAAAACAGTTACATAGTTCAGTACTGAAGTACTTTTAGTGATAGTCAAGGACGAGTTACCTTTTCCTCTTGTTTATTCTTTATATTAATTAGCCTTATTATATCCCTAACCTTACCTTAACCTTAGTAATCTACCTACATTGATATGGAAGGAAAATTATGTTTCTTTTTTTATTAGCTTTAACGCAGGTAACGTTTAGGTAAGTTAACCTACAATTATGGGAGCACTTTAACTTTTGCAATCCTTTTAGTTTATCCTATGAGTTTAAAAATAAAATAAAAGTAAACGAAAAAAAAAATCAATGTTTATGTTCACGCTGTCAATGTTAATATCATGAATAATTACTTACAATCTCTGAGTTAAAAGGCTATTACACGACACGGTATTCAGGATCCGGCAGCAAAGGTGGGCGTGGCCTCGCGCCGGGTTGCCGCTTACACTATCCGATCGACAGCGCCCTAACTCAATCACAGTACAAATACACAGGCCGCTCCGGTCGCCCTAATTAGGGCCCTAACTCCCTAAATGTTATTACACTGCCCGGACCCTTGCTATCGTACCCTGAATACCGTGCCGTGTAATAAGTCCTTTTGGCTGCGGACAGACGGATTGGCGAACAGAAACTACGAAACATATAGAAACTATAAGGGTTCCTTGCAGGGTTCTGTACCCTAAAAAGTATCATTATGAATGTAACTTCACGCTTATAATACCCGAAGCGGTAGGCAGAGCTAAATGCATGAATAGATACATGCAAACACCCTTGATTCGCCGGTTACGTTTTGGCCCATGTAATATGAGGTGAGCCTATTGACATCTTTTTTTTTTTTTTTTTTTTTTTTTATGTAATGGAAGTGCTAAACAAGCATGCAGTTCACATTGATGGTAAGTGATGACTGCAGCCTATAGACACCCACACAAAGACCAAGGTCAAAATGCAGATGCGTTACCACTCCTGAGGCCTAAGGTGTTATGCCTCTGTGCCGGAAATTACAGGGCCATACATTACCACCTGACCGGAACACGATAGTGCTGAACACTATCATTTAGCGGCAAGTATATTAGGTAATGCGGACACATTACCTACTTAACTCCGAGGTACTGAGAAACTACCCAGAAAATGGAAAAATCTCAATAGAACCAGAGATAAAGGATTTCACACAGTTATCTCTGACCGAACCGGGAAGCGAACCCAGGTGCCCAGCGTTGTAGTAGTGGCCTGCTACCACTAGACTACTGACGCAGTTTCGTTATAAACATGTAACTAAGGCATCATACACGTACGTCCGTAGCAGTCCATACTATGTAGACGATTCGCTAGGCATAATGCCATAAAGCTAGACTCGTAAATTTTAAGCGAACCCAGCGCATAATCAAACTTGTTTTTATGATTCCACGAAGATATAAAAACAACTGCAAAGACATTTTGTTTTTAATATCATACTTTGATACGCGCATGGCCCAGCGGCTGGTGTAGATCGTAAGCGATCTGCTCGGTTAAGCACTACGGGCGCGGTCGGGTAGTGTGATGGGTGACCGCTAGTGGCAAATTAAATGCGCGTTTCTGTGCTTCGGAGGGCACGTTAAGCCGTCGGTCCCGGTTGCTATCGATGGATAGCAGTCGTTAAACCTTGTCGGAGGCCTTATGGGCGGTTTGAAAACATCCGACAGTGGGTTGGCCACTAACCCACCCACCTCCACCAATCCGCATTGGAGCAGCGTGGTGTAGTAAGCTCCAGGCCTCCCCCCCAAAAAAGGGGAGAGACTCGTGCCCAGCAGTGGGACGTATAATGGGTTGCCATTATTATTATTATTATTATATCATACTTTCAGTCTCCATAATATCAGAGCATCGAAGAAAGTTTTTGTTATATAGGGCACGGTACAAACAAGAAAATATATACGTAGTGGCATCGCACCATGTCACGCTCCATATGCAGCTCTAATAAAAGCTTTGCTATGGCGTCAGAGCGTTAATAAGTCAGCGTGATTATTTTAAACACCAGTTGTTCTTAACAGCGTCGGAGACGGCATAAACACCATGTACCCGCCAATCATCCGTGACCGTTAAGAACAATTTATATTACACTCGACAGGTGATCGCTTACAAACAGTATTTAATTTGACAGCTAAAAGTTCACTCAGCGGTAATAGTTTCTTAAATTGATAAAGCAGAGGAACATCGAAAGACGTGTGCTATCATTGTTTAAAAAAGGAATTAGCATAATACCATAGCACGCTATATTTTAAATAAAAGCGTATGCTATCTAAGAAAACGCTATAACGCTATGGTGCTATTCGAATAAAACTCGCTCAATGCGACCGAGCAGCGAGAAATAGCAGTGGCACTTCTGGTTACTACACTTTCTGGCTAGGCACTCAGCAGACAGCATAGCAGTGTATGAACGTAGCATGCTATTTAGAATGTTATAATCAACTGTTATAATCACGCGATGTATCTTAGTATTTTTTTAACCACGTCTTAATGTAACGCTACAAAATATGGCATGGTGCTTTTAACGTTTACCGTTAAAAGCATTAAAAATAGCATATAGCGTGCTATTCATACATAGCAGTTTTGTCCAACTCTAGTGATGTTGCGTGCATGAGTGCGGTTAGGTAACTCGCGTGTTCGTCCAAAATCCTCTGACAGTTTGAACGCAGCAACCTTCATTTAACTTCAGTGTAGAATAATTTACGAAGGAGGGCTTCAGACCTTTTCGCGAAAACCGCAAATGACTTTAATTTATAGGGTTAGAGGCGAAACCGCGATATCTATAAACATTTCAGAATACATAATTCTGTGCATCGACCTTATATCTTGATGATTATTTATAAGGTTGTAACCTTGAATCATTTTAGAATAGCACAAAGATTACGTCAGAATACTTGATAAATATATTACCTTCTAAAGTTTACTATTGTGTATTGTATTATATAGGTATGCCAGCTAAGATGCAAGTTTGTATGAAAAAAATAATAATGACCAAAGGGTGGTTAATGTGCCAACACACTAACCACCCTTTGGTCATTATTATTTTAAAGTTATTTTTCTATTAATTTATTATACATACAAATGAAATTGAATGGTTACCTAAATAAGACATAAAACACAAAAACACAAATAAGTTTCAAAAATAGTAGCAGAGGTACTGTTGGAAAATCGAACGAATTTTTCACTACTGGTGCTATTATCTCATCGACTCCCCCCCCCCAACAAGCCTTTTGTGCAACGTAAATCCCTTAAGAGATATTAAATCCACGTTGACCATACTTAGGCTGGGTTGCACCAAGACATTTGTTAACGTTAAAGTAATTGTAACATTTCACATTCTTCTCTAACTTTAACAGATTTCTTTAAGTAAGAGAAGAATGTGAACTGTTACAATAACTTTAAAAGGTACGAAAGAGATAACGCTCTACAGATCCGAAATAAGCCGACGTCTCTTCCTGAGGTCGATGTGCATTATTTCTTGTTGGATTCTGTATTCTCTGCTGACATGCAGTCAGGTCAATTATACAAAAATCACAGACTAGGTGTGTAGTCGTGTGTGGTCTATACAACTTCTTTATAGGTACCGACTAGGTGCCGACATTGGCCATTAAAAATATGAAGAGTGATTTCTTCATTAGTTTTTTTTTTAATCCCAGCTCTGTGACTACATACCTACATCACAAGCTAATTTATATAAGCAGATTTTTTACCAACTGATCCACTAAAACCCTTTTTTACGCTGTGACATGGTCAACGATATGGTAATTTAACTTGCCTATATGAATTCGGTCACAGCATATATTTATTGACGCATACTTCGCAGATAAACATATAAAGATTGTATTTACTCTAATGCAAGTCCGCGATTCCTACCATTTAATATATTAAAATGTATAAGATATTATTGTACCTACGCACCATATTGTGTGAAATACTTGATTTATCTTTATTGGCGTTATTTAGAAGTTATGCGAAACTGATCATCATCACATCATTGATCTTTCTTAAACACGGAAGTATTATATCTATAATCTCAAAAATCTCAAAAATGAGAAAGAGAGAGATACATTTTCAGCGGGAAATTTTGCAGAACCTGATAAATGAACTACCGACCCACCACCTCTTTCTATGGTAGTTAATCGTTAGTGCAATGCCCCCATTCTTTGAAGCTCAGGTCAAAAACAGGTCTTAATATGATTATTTTATATTTATGCACCTTTAAATCATAAGAGATATTCGTTTTATACACAAATAAATGATGCTGACAATACCAAAGAATTATTAGAGACTTACCCATTTATTATCCATTACAAAAATCTCATTAAATATTTAAAATTAGTAGGTACCTACATCTTAAATTAATCTTGTACAACTAAATTACGAACAAATTAAATGTTATAGTAATAACTATAAGTCAACATGACTCATTTTACACTCGCGCCGTCATCAAAGAGTGCTTGCAAAAAAAATAAGAAACGTACTTATTATATTCGGCCATGTAGACGATAAAAAACTAAAATGGACAAAAAGTGTACTGTAATTTTATGATACAATTCAGGTTATTACGGGGCCACAACTAAGTCACACATACAGAGCGATTTGTGAAACATAATCTATCTATAGAATATTGAAAATACTGTACTACTATCTATAGAATATTGAAAATATTCTGGTGGTAGACTTCCAGTGACGGAGCTCGCGGGCGTAGGCACCACCGCATTACCTAATATACTTGCCGCTAAATGGTAGTGTTCAGCACTATCGTGTTCCGGTCAGGTGGTAATGTACGGCACTGTAATTTCCGGTACAGGGGAATAACACCTTAGGCCTCAGAAGTGGTACAAGCACAAGTGTTGCTTTACCTGTCGCCGAGATGTTTAAATTTATGCGTGAAATTGTTTATGTATTTTGTTAAAATCAAGGTGTAAGTTTCGTAGTAAAAGACGTTTTTGTAGTGTGTGTGTGTATGTGTGTGTCACACGTATTTCCCCCGCAAAAAATGACCGACTGTTTTGCATCGGTAATAAATGCTACGGCTACTATCCCTCCGGTCCGTCGCGGCCGGTGGCCGTGTTGCTCTATGATAGTACCTACCTTATCAAAGCAAACAGGAATCAACTTTGAGAAACATACCAACTGATGGATAGATACGAATCAGTAGAGAAATTAGTGTTTAGTGAAATCCGGTTTAACAAGTACACTTCTTATAGCCGGCTGGTGCCCATAAGAGAAAGCATTTAGTCATCTGTTTATGCAATATTTGTCCACTGCCACTTATGATCAAATGTGTAGTGACGATGACGATGCTTAATGTGGCTTAGTTGTGAGAGAGCTAAGTGAATCTTAAATGGCGTGTGGTACCGAAGAATTCAGGCGTTTATTATACCACTAGGTACCTACCTACCTCAAGATATAGGTCTACATAATAATACATTTTTATAAAGATGTAAATTCACACAATTTATTTATTTATATCACTTAGGTAGGTACTGTTTTTTTTATGTAATTGAACAAGCATGTAGTTCACATTGATGTTAAGTGATGACTGCAGCCTATAGACACCCACACAAAGACCCAAGGTCAAAATGCAGATGCGTTACCACTTCTGAGGCCTAAGGTGTTATGCCTCTGTGCCGGAAATTACAGGGCCGTTCATTACCACCTGACCGGAACACGATAGTGTTGAACTACCATTTAGCGGCAAGAAAATTAGGTAATCCGGTGGTGCCTACGCCCGCGAGTTACGTCACTGGAGCTCTACCACCAGTAATAAGTTTTTTTTTGTCAAGATGTGGCAAAGAAGCATGCAGTTCACAAGGATATTAAGTGATGACTGCGGTCTACAGACATCGAGCTATTACACTGGAACTCTACGTATAACCAATTAAAAACAGTTAATGATTTTATTTTTCCATTTCATAATATAAAAACCGATAACCTAATTACTGCTATCGCTTTCACCAAATCTATAAAGCAGTGACGATAGTAAGAGTATCGTTAATATTGCTTCCATAGGCAGTATGTAAGGAGTAAGGACAACATAAAACTTAAAAAAAAAACCACGACTGAAAAGTAAAAAATAACAGAAAACAGATTTGCCCACCTAATCCCAAAGAGCAATGTGTTATATAATTTTGGAATATTTATAAGTCTGGTCAAAGATCTATAGTTGTACGCCCTCTTATATCTTTGCCACCATTCATATGGCCTTATTACACGACACGGTATTCAGAGTCCAATAGCAAGAGTCAGGGTAGTGTAATAACATTTAGGGAGTTAGGGTCCCTAATTAGGGCGACCGGAGCGGCCCGGTTAGCCTAACGCCCTAACTACACATGTTTGTGTGATTGTGCCGTTTCAACGTTTTGTACGTAGTTTCCATACTGTTCATATTCGTACTGTGACTGAGTTAGGGCCCTGTCGACCGGGTAGTGTAATAAGCGGCAACCCGATGCGAGGTCACGCCCACCCTTTCTGCCGGACCCTGAATATCGTGTCGTGTAATAAGGCCAATAGGCCGCACTATGACGTTACTATTTTTTTTTTAATTAAGTAGGTACAGCCCTCACAGCAAGAAATATTGCACATTGATCCTACGAAAGAGATAATCGGCTAGTTTCGACTTCGTAAAGCGTTATCTCTGCTGCACACTGCCTACGTAAGCGCTGATGGTCCGGTATTGGTCAAAACTTAATCAAAATGTTCGACAAACGTCAAATAGGTAAGGTGCGAAAGAGATAACGCTCTACAAACCAAAATAAGCAGAAGTCTCCTTCCTAAGGTCGATGTGCAATAATTCTTGTTGAATAGGTACTGTAAAGTCGTAGTGCGGTCTGTGAATCTCGCTCACAGAGTCATCGATATCCACGTTTACGGATCAGGTCAAAGCATACAAACTTAATATTTACATATAGATTAGGATCCCACTGCAGAATCATTTCGATCATCCAGATATGTTGCAAACCTATCTGTACCTAATAAATCGGCCGCAAATAAGAGTTGCTGGCTGTTAAAGATAAAAAATAATTAAAAATACCTGCGGCCATCTTTTGATAGGCAACCTAGTGGATATATTATATTCTCTAGACTAAAAATATGCGTAAAAATTAGGTTTGGAGCATATCTGGATGAACGAAATGATTCTGCAGTGAGATCCTAACCTAATATAATTATGTACAGAATATTATAGACACACTGAAGTAATTAAAATATTCTGTTTTGACATTTCGTACATAGAATTAGAATACAGATCAGATTCTAATCACCAATATTTATTTATTTATTTATTCTTTTTATGCACGAAGATGGTACATAAAGGCGGACTTAATGCCACTAGGCATTATCTCCCAGTCAACCTTTGTTTCTGTAAACTCTCTGTCTTCAATATCTGTTTATAGTTACAGTAAATCCAATTGTAAATAGGTAAACATTTATTTTATTGATGTATGCCTAATTTTGAATAAATAAAATAGATTTGTGTAAATTATTTTGCTTTGAATTGTAGAACCTTTAGTAGAAGGTAGTACGTATATCATCAATAATATATATATTATCTATATCATACAAGAAAGAACTAGGTCTATGTTCTAAATATGTATTTCTAAAGATATTCCCGATATTATAGAGGTGTAATAGATATTTTTAAATACTTATGACTGTAAAATTAGAGCACTCTGATGCTCTAATTTTACAGAGTCATAAGTATGACTTACACCTTGAGTACATTTAAAATTAAATGAACAGTATTATTTCAATGACCGTAAGATACTTTGCGTAGAATACCCAACAAAAAATTGTGAAAGTTAGAATATTCCAAGATTTAAAATTAAAATTTCAAAAGAAAATCTGAACTGACGGATTGTGTTAAATAAAAACAAAAGTAAAAATCTATTGTAATGTATTTTATATAAATTATGACCTAGCTATAAAACTATACGCAAACTGGTTTTTACTACTTCACACCCTATTTATCACCTGAAGCAAAGCATAGCCCATTGTAATCTGAAAGTAATAAAACCAAAATAAGGTGTTAATAAAATTACTGTCACCCTCGAGCGTGGTGGGTGGACACTTGACAGGCGAGGAAATGCTCGGACTATACCTACGTGACCAAAGCTGTATTGGTTAACGCGCGACGGTCACGAATTCTTAACGCTACATTATCGTAAATACCAACGAACGGCAACTTAGTTGATTTAAGAGTTAATCTTGCAATTGGTATAGAATCAACCGCTTCGTCCTGTTAGGTGTGCGCGGTTCCTTAACGAGCACGTCGGATGCGAAATTAGTAGTGAAGAAACTGTTGACAGCTGTGGACAAACAGCAAGAAAAAAAAGAAGCGAGAGCCGATCAAGCGTTAAGTGCTTTCACTCTCCGTGTTGCACATACCAATGGGTTTTTCGTTTACGAAATTGTGTTACCTTAATACAGCTTTACAGTCGAATCTTTGAAAAAGAAAAATATAGGTATATAGGGTATTAAATACAAAACCAAATTCACCTGACAATATTCCAAAGTAGATCAGTCCACTTGTTCTGATAGTTGTTTATCAATGTTCACAAATAGACTACAATCACGCGATAAATAAGTTAGATGTCGAATCGACAATACTAGGTAGGTGTTAAGGAAATCGACTTCAGAACTGGGTCTAAGCAAATGAGAGACAGATAATGTAAATCAGATAACGTCATCTTATTTCAATTAGGCAATCGAAGGAAACAAAAATTCTAACTGGAATGATGTATTTACAACAAAAATAATAAAAGACACAACCTAGAATTCCAACCAAGCGATTAATATGACTGACCGACGAACAGAACCGGACTTTAGTTCATCGAAGTAAATATTGAACTTGTTTACTAATATACGCTGAGCATGTATTTTGACTAAAATAAATACACGCACACGGAAAATCGGTGCATGCACATCCAAGCGTGCCTCTAAGCACCGCCCAAACAGCCATCCGTGAAACCAAACCGATATACATAGCTAATGGCACGCTCTTTATAAAAAATCTAATTACACTGTTGATGCTACGGTACGAGGTTAATTCGTATTTCCGTTAGGGCCCAGCTGAGCCATTCTTTCTAGTAACGAGATTGTATAATTATTTTGTGGACTAGGAAAATAGACTACAGCGAGAATCAACAATCTCAGACGTTTTTTCACTAACGTTGTCAGCCTCTAATATATTGCACATTATGAGATTCGCCTAGTTTTCTACCTGCGAAAGAAGATTGTTGATTTTTATTAGAATTAATTTTGCTTTATTTTTATAATTTCATATTTCACATTTCAAAACTATAACGTGCCTCTATTTGTAAAATATATCATGAATCATAAAACTAGGTGCCTTAAGATATAAACCTAATATATTATAATATAAGAATATGCTTCTGTGATGATTTGTGTTTTGTCGTCGATCCAAAAACAAAACTCATCCATTCATTAAATGCATCACTTGAAAAAAAAAACTGTTTCCCATTACAAATTTTGTAGAGCAATAATATAAATTGAACCGACGGCAGCTGTTTGATTATGTTAAAAGTGAGTGGTGATAAGGGCTCTTCATTTATAAAATAGGGGTTTATGAACAGTATGTACCTAAGCACCTCTCAACCCGAGTTCGAACACAGTTGAAATATTAAACTCACATCAAAATTAAATGCGTATGCTTTATAATATTTATCTTGATGCAACATTAGGGCATTGTCATCAAATTATTTAAATTCATATTCAACAAAATATTAAGTATATCCAATAATATAAAATATTAATGGGCTAAAATACTTGTAAATGCTTTCCATTTTTGGAGTGGACGTCTTTTTAATGAGATCATTAATTGTCACAATGGACTATCATAACTTAGCACTGGTTTCGGGCGATATGCACGAGAAACGTGCGATTGGTCACGTCCATGTTCGATATACACGTGTCGGGGCACAGCAGGACACATATATTATGGTCATGAGTCTAGAACGATAAAACTTCGAATTGGCTAAACCCAATAATGTGTGGGCCAACCTATGTCAAGGAATCACGCAATCTAATTAGATTTTACCATCACTGAACACGTGATTTATCTTTATTTGATGCCATTGATCGCAAACAACTATTTGAATCTATATTTTTGAACACTTTTGTAAATGCAATCAGAAAAATAATTTTACAGAATTTCATCCAATCCATATTGAACAAATTAAATGGTTGAACCTTACAACGCGTGTGAATAAATCTTCACCAGCCTTGCAAATTTTCTGACAGTTTTCTAATACTAAAAATTAACTATTCATATCTCTGCATTTGCAAAAATATGAGCAAGAAAATTTATGCAGAAGTATGTTACAGCCTTACAGCCATAAAAAATATACGAGGAAACCTGCATCTGAAATAAAGCCTTAATGCGCGTATTCTTTATAAGAAGTAAAACGATCGTGCACAACATAAGGAGGAAGCTTTTCGTATTTAGTCAAGATGTTAGTAGGAGCTTAACATTCATTTATTCGAAGGTTGATCGTGTGTAGGCGATTAATTTATGCATCCAATATTACTTTTGCTCTGACAGTAGTCTATTATCTAGATAGCTTTTTCAAAAGACTTAACAAATCTAAAGTAATATATTTAAGTTGACATTATATTAATAGTTGTATAAACAAGATGTTTGTTATCTACAAATATATAGTTTGTTACCCGTGAAATATAGGTACATCATGTTTTGTAGATATATGTATTATGATAACAAAATATGTGATTGTAACCAAATCATAATAAAGAAATGTGAATGACTTGAAAGTCTTAGATCATACGTGTGCATGCAAAATAATCAGTCTCAAAACATGAGTAATCAAAATAAGTCGTGAAATGTTAACGACGAGCTATACAAAAACGGACTCAAATGTGTGTCGCAATCAGCATCCTTTTGGTGACATTTCCAAAGGTTAATTACTGATGCGGTAAGACGCTGCAAATAGAGATGATGTTTGAACTTCCGAAAGCTTAAATATGAATTTAAGCGAATGAAATGTTTTACGTAACAGAGCGAAAAAATTAGCAGAGTAACAGATTCAAAACCAATATAGGGGAGAGTCGGATATAATGTACCAGTTTTCAATTTTTGCTAAATAACTTTTTTTGATATTAATTTAAATAAGTTCTTTATCTTGATTCACATAGTTTAGAATCTCATTTAACATGTACCGCAACGTCAACACCATACTCTTATCGGATTTCACGCAATATGCGTTGCCCTGAAGGCTTTCCTTCGGTACAATTTACCCAACTAGTCGGATTAATTGTACCACAGGTTAGGTAAATTGTAAAACTAAGACTTAAGAGACTTATTAATATCTCCTTCCTCCTTCTCCTTATTTCCAGAGCCTAATACCTTTCCAAAACCTTCTTCTTCCGTTTATAATACTATTTATGGTCATCATTCATCTGTACTATTTATGGTCATCATTCATCTAAAAAAATATAAAATAATACCTAAATATAGCAACTAGTTGGGTTAATTGTACCCGTACAAATAAAACAACTGTTGGTGGTACAATTTACCAAACTAAGAGATTTCAAAAATAAATATTTGTCACGAAATAACCGCTAAACATAATGCGTTCGCAACTCTATGGTTGAAGCGGTGATTATATATCTAATCAATAAAAAATATAACAAAATTGTCACTTACATTTTTACTGTGTAATCTTAGCCACACACGTCAAGATTTGTATGAAGGACTTTCAAAACACATTTTTTTCTCTTAAAACGTATGTTTTTGCCGGAGGCCAAAAAGACAAGTAGTTGAGGGCGCTGACAGCGCTCAGTTTCGTCTTACCAAAAAAGAAAAAAAGTTACAGTAAGTGTAAAATTTTGAGGTGGTACAATTTATCAGGCAGTACAATATACCAGACTCTCCCCTAATATTATGTGTCGGCCCCGTAATTTCTACGCAGATGAGAGCAACTTTAAGAGTGGTAACGGGTAACGCATTTGCACTTAGATCTGTCTAGGCTTCAATATTAAATTACCACCTTTGACATCTGCAAAACTACCTACTACTTCTTAAGCCGTCCACTTATGGTTGAGAAATACAGATTTTCAATGAAAAAAAATTACACTAAAAAAAATCTTAATCTTCTACCTTTATAGAGAAATTCAGACGAGAGTACGTATTTAATATCAATTTTCAATAATAGGTACCTACACTTATAGACAAACGGAAGGCAGTGGATCGAACAAATGACAAACAGAGAGATCTAACAAACAACAATCAAACTGACGTTAAAGTCAATAGAGATCACAAAAACGTACATGGCTAGATTAGTTCGTAGGCCGACGCTATAAAAGGCGCACATTTAGGTTCGTTCAAAGCTTATTGTCTCAAAATGCGGAGTGGGCGATCGATTGTTGCACCCACCACCTATTCCACTGATGAATTGCAACGCTCCTAGCGAATTAGTCACAATTAACCACACACCAGCGAAACTGTTACTAAATTATTTATTCAACATGATATGTTCTTAGGTTTTCGCGAGCTACACTCATTGAAATAAAACTATTTTTACGGATTTATCTCGCGTATTTAAACTAAAATGATCTTCAGGGGGAGCTGAAGCACCTACGCCAGGTGCTACATAACAACAAGCTCCATGTACCACCCGTCCGTCACAGAGGCCGCGTGAAACCACCTACAGTAGAACGACAACCAGCCATACTACCTTACGTTAAGGGTGTCACAGATAAAATCAGCAACATTTTAAAAAAGAATTCCATTAAAACAGTTTTCAAACCATATAAAAAGATTCATCAGTATTTAAGACCCATTAAAAGTAATATTCCATTACAAAATTCTGGCATTTATAAATTAGATTGTGATTGTGGACTCTCATATATTGGTCAAACGAAGAGAGCTGTATCCACCCGCGTTAAAGAGCACATTGCTGATGTCAAAAACCGAAGAACAGGGAGGTCTGCAGTCTGTGAACACATAGCGGATAAGCCAAACCATTACATCCGGTTTGATAAAATTCAAATACTCGCTAGAGAACACAAACCCATTCCACGAATGGTACGCGAGGCTATTGAAATTAAAAAACACCCAAATTTCAATAGAGAAGATGGATGGCGATTATCAACATCATGGGATCCCATACTTAGCAAGATTAAATCCCAGCCGCAGCAGTCTGCAAGACCTCAAGATACCATAAGTAATTATTGTGTTAATCCTGAACGCTACGCAAGGCGTTTACGAAATCGATGGAGGTAGCTACATATAATTTTTCAAACTTCTGTCAGACAAATGTCACCTCAGTCTGCCCGGGACCACGGAAGCTGAAAAGCGACCGAAACGTCGGGTTGATTTTAAAAATCATTTTAGTTTAATATACGCGAGATAAATCCGTAAAAATAGTTTTATTTATTCAAGGTTTAAGCGTGGTTTCATTCACCTAAACAAAAATATATTTGCTTTATTGTCCGTTGTTCCTTTGTGTCAAGGTGAACGCTTGATAGTTCTTACTTTTGAAGGGTTTCTTTGGCTTTTAATCTGATTATAGATGCAGGTTTAACATTGGACATAGTGTTACATGCTAGTCGTAACGAGAGGTCGTGACGTGTTAAGGAAAATTATCGGTTCAATATGGCGCTCTTAGAGGTTAAACGTGTACGGAGCTTAATCGACAAAAACTGTTAGGTATATATTCTAATAGCTGATGTGACATGTCGCAAGTTACAAAGTTTGACCTAGTAGCTATAACGTTTTCATTGAAAAGTTTTTGAAATGAGAAAATTGTGTTATGCTACCGGCTAGAAAAGTTCGTGTAAATGATTTAATTTCTTTGTCACTTTTATAACCTACGTTGACACAACATTCAAGTGAGGCACGAGATATCTAATTCTAAAGAAAAATGAGTGTGAAAAACGTGTAAAATAGTTGAAATTTGACACAGTCCTCGAAATAAATGACACCATACCAAAAATACTAATAATAAACAACATAATATCGCAAGCTCGATCATGAAATATTTCGCAAGGAAAAACGAAACGTATCTATTAATTAATCTAATCGCCTTCCATAACAGCAATAAATGTACGAATAACACAATAAAATGTTAAGATTTCATGTTACGCGTGTTTTAAAACATGTAAATTAAAATCAATCAAATTACTTACAATATTTATACTAATATTAAGTTATACCTACCTATTTGCGGTTATTGACGACTACCAATTAGTATATAGTTACAAAATATTATTCATAAATACATAATTAATTAAGACTTGTTAGTTAGAATATTTACACCTATACAATATTATAAATCAATAAATTTAGTTAATTAGTATATTATATAGGTAGGTACTTAAATATGCGTTGATATCCGAATTAAAAAATATTTTTAACTTTCAGTGGTTCGATCGCCAAACTGAATGGCTTTTGTTTTTGTTTACGTCTTTGATTTTATTGATAGAAAAACAAATTTTTAACGATTTTTTTTCTCGATATATTTTGTTTAATCTTAAAGAATAACCATAATATTGTTTATTATTTTTCCTTAAACAAAATACTGAACAATAGGATACGTGAATCACAGATCTGAAAAATATCATTTAAATCAGTGATTCCCAAAGTGGTCCATAAAGACCTGGGGTCTACAGGAGACTCGATGGGGTCTACGTATATGCGTAAATTAAAATGGGATATATGGGAAAGTGATATAAATGTCAGCAAGGGGGTCCATCAAAACCAGAAAAAAATTGAAAGGGGTCTACAAGAAAAAATAGTTTGGGAACCTCTGAAATAAATAATTGTAACCACTTATTAATATTGCGTGACCAGACAAAAAAAAACATAATCTCACAATAATTACAATATTGTCATTTATTTTTCTGTCCACATTGATGACAACAATTACTTGTTGCAATACAATATCGAGGAAAAGTATAATGGCGAGGAGGTGGCAGTCGACCGACCGATGAACACTACCTAACCGATAGATCGACCAGCGAACTCGTACGTAACACAGTACACGTGCACAAACACACCGCTAATGCCTTCTAAGGTTTTCTATAAAATAATAAACTAGTCGCTGATTTAAATATGTGTATAAAATTTTAACGCCATTTTACCTATGCACTACATTACTTTTGGGGTAAATCGGCTGACAGACACACGAGTGATCTTATAAGGGTTCCATTATTCATTTTTAGGTAGAGAACCTCAAAAACAACTATACTGAAGAATTAACTCTTCAACGCCGAAGAATGGTTGAACCGGAACAATTTTTCTACACAGAACATAATGGCGAGGAAATTGCGGTCGACCGGTGATCGCTGGATGAACACTTCCCTTCAGATAAATCAACCCATCTTAATAAGTTTTAAGACATCTTTGCACACAGTATAGTGGAACAATAAAATATGCTACATCTGCATTGAAACTAGTAGTGTAAACAAAATCAGCATGTTCAATGTTTCATTTATGAAATACTGTGTAAAATGAGCAGTTCAGTTTCTATATTTTTTGATGGATTGAAATAACTTTTTATGCTATCCTTGCTCAGACAAAAATATGATTTTATTAAAACTAATAATGGTCTATAAAACACAGAAAGCGGGAAAATACAAAGAAACCTACAAATAAATTATTTTTAAGTGTGTTTAGAAATTATTAGGATTTGTACACCCAAAACTTTAAATATTTTAAACATGCTCTTATGATTGATGATTGTTAGCTGTTTAGATATACATAACACTATCTTCAATCGTACAAATACACACGACATGGATATTCATAGCTATGCACAAATGAGATGATTTCGAAATATAATGCTCAAGAGTAAGGGAGTATGAAAAAACACTAAGGACCGTTGTACCACATCACAGTAATGATTAAAAGTTATACTTTACGTCAAATTTTATAATTACAGTAACAGGACTAGATGGAAAATTGAGCACCAGCGATTTATGGCATTGTTAAATTGATCAGGGTAGCAAATGAAATACAGTACGCAGCAAGAAATATTGCACATCGAGCCTTAGAAAAAGACAATCGGCTAGTTTCGTCTTCGTAGAGCGTTATCTCTGCTTCATACTGCCAACGTCAGAACTGATAGACCGGTATTGGTCAAAACTTGATCAAAATGGTCGACAAATGTCACATAAGAGAGGTATGATGCGAAAGAGATAACGCTCTACAGAGCCGAAATAACCCAGAGTCTCCTTCCTAAGGTCGATGTGCAATCGACAGCAACTTACGATGCGAGTTGCTACGATGCGATTTCGTCTGACATATTGAAAATATGGTCAATTGAAGGTAGACGAGGCACGAGAGGTATGTCAGGACCGAGATACCTGGCGCTCTACACTCTCTGCCTACCCCGTTAGCGACCTGGCTTGAAGATATATACATACATGCCCGTACAGTGTACTTCAACAAGTTTGTTGGTAAAGTAAGACGCGACCCAGCTTAAGAGTTAAACCTAAACTTATATTGTTCAACATTTTAATATTTTAGATTTTGGTGATATCCTTCATGTCCCACCCAAAATCTGCTGTCGTAACACATTATTTTAATTAACATCACACGGATGTATCGTATTTGGCCACTTCCTACAAGAAACTGAAGATTGGTCGATCTCAGCATTAAAGCCACTTCCAATTTCGAAACGAAAATTAAAAAAACGTAACTTCACGCCTGTAATCCCCGAAGGAGTAGGCAGAGGTAAATTCATGCATTCAATCATACATGCAAACACCCACGACTCGCCGGTTACGTTTTGGCCCATGTAACAGGTGGCGAACCTGTTGCCATCTCCGGGCACATTACCAAACTCCGGAGTACTGGGAAACTTCCAGAAAATGGAAAAATCCCAATAGAAGCAGAGATAAAGGATTTTAAACCGTTATCTCTGATAGTCCCCGACCCGGGAATCGAACCCAGGACCACCAGCGTAATAGCAGTGGCCTGCTACCACTACGCTACTGGGGCAGTTGTAAATTAAAATTGATAAAATATAACTCCATATAACTCATTCAACGGACACAAAAGATTACAGATTTAGAAAGGTAAAGATTAAGAAACGGCCTAAATTACGACTGAAATTATTGTTTCAAGTGTCGTATTTCTTAACCAAAAAATAATTCAAACTCGTATCGTAACCAATATTCCGGATATTGACCCGTCTCGGGCATTATGTGGACATCTTTATTGACCATAAAATAGTACGCGATGGTTAAAATAGATACCCAGTAATAAATTATCAATTTGTTGTAATTACAGGTCAAGATTCAAATATACCATTGAATCTGGACTTAAGTTTTGAGCTCTATCTATACACAATACATATATAGGTATAGTAGTATTACTTGAGCCTACTTTGAACTCATATTGCTAATCATTTGGGAAAAATACCAAAATGGAAACGTTTTATCTCGTCTCTTCACACGCAGAAACGTATAAAAAAACGGAACAAAATGCTGCGATTCAGTTAGATGCTAAAATTAATTTGCAATAACACCTCAAGACTCTTACACAATGATCACTCTGATAAGATTGATGAAACTCGTTACTATAACATTAACTGAGATAAAAATCGTTTTATTCTACTTTTGATAGTGTCACATATATTTTCATAGTGGATCTGTTACCTGTCAAATGTTATCTAAACCAGTTCAGTTGCTGAAGATGTCAAAAGCCGATAAACTTACCACTTTCGCATTTGTGAACTGTGTGTTAAGTCAGTAAGTATGTCGTGTTTGCAACTGGCCGTAAGCGTCTCTACACCATCTCTACTTATTTAATTTATAATTCTCGCTACACTTCAGATTAAAATGATGATGTAAACTTTGTCATAAAGTCATAAGCATAGTTTTCTTGGAGAATATGTTTTTGTAGATGTTCATGGATTGACAGTGGTAATCAACACTGGCACGTTTTCTCAAAGAATCATGGAATTGATACATTGATTTACACAAAAATATGGGAGAAAAATGTTCAAGGTGAAGAAGCTGTAAAATATTATCTTGAGAAACTTAAAAGCATTATGCCCGGTATTAAAGTTATTTTTACTTCACCGGAGTAAAAATGTTCTTTCCTAGGTAGAGCAGCGTTAGTACTAGCGTATATTATAATTAAATTTTAAGGCGAGTTAAAAAGATATAAAAAATTAAATCTGCCACGATCCTATGATGGTAATTAAGGATATCTGTTTTTGGGAGGTTAAGACCAGTTAAGAACCTGCTGTATCTATACGAGTAGTCAACTTTCCTCTTTTTGGGTATTGGTGAATGGGCAGTGATATTTCAAATACTTTCCTCTAATAAAAGGCCATAGAAGACGCAAAAGGCAAAGTCTATTAAAGATAAATATAATAATAAAAGTTTTATCTTTATAGTGAAATATAATTTTATGTTTGGTATCAGGTCGCGACACGGACATATTATGAGTTCATATTACCGTATCAGTTTAACTGCTGGTAATATTATATTTAGTAAACGTCACTTCACTTCGTCGTCACATCAAATTCATTCCTAAAGGATAGGCAGAAGTAAATGCTCACATGCAAACACCCAGGATCCGCCCCAGAAGTACACTGATAAAATAGAGCTCCTGTGGAGAATGGAATGGTTATGGGTGGAAGGGGCGCAAGCCATTTTTGGGTGAACTGCAAAAAAAATATAATTGGATAACAAAACTGTTCAATCTTATTCTTTCAGGTACAGCAGTGCACCACTGAGGCATCTGGCATCTGTTAATACTTGGAGTACAATTTTTATCATCGTCAAAAGACTATCAGTATGTTCAGTATATATATTCAGTTATCTGTGAACTGTGTACAATAATAAATTATTTCGCTTACGTCGCTAGTTTTACCGACCGTCGTAGACTAATGAATCCAGCCTAACTGTCAGTGGTGACCACATCTTGGTGTGACGGTGACGGATTTAAAATATCTTGTTTTAGAAATAGTTTAAATACTATAACCTCATGAACTAACAGCAGTGCATCCAAACGCAACCATTTGGCATATTTACAAATCCATAAAGAACATTCTCACTATCAGAAGTCGTCTTCTAAGTTTATTGAAATTTATATATCATAAACTATACCTAATATATGTGAAAGTAACTCTGTTATGCTTGTTGTTTGCAAATTGCTGAGCCGATTTTGATGAAGTTTATTATGAAGATATTTTGAATCCGGAATTCCTCATGTTACTTTTTGATTCCGGAAACAAAGAGCACACGAAAACAGCTTGTTAATCATAACAACTGTGTGAGTAATAAATTGTTATTTCGTTTAAATGGCTAGTTTTACTGATGATCGCAGACTAATGAACCCAGCCTAACTGTCAGTGGTGGCCACGTCCCGGTGCGGCGGCGCCCGCATTTTGCATCTAGCTGCGCACACGCACGCTTGGAAAAAGCGTTATATAACCACAATGCCACAAACGCATACTCCACAACCCAAATACATACAATCTCGTGTTTAGGCATGTAATTAGCTTGGCTAATCGAAACCATAGTACGTGAATTGCGCCTTTTTATTACTATTAAGTAGGTACTGCATCGTTGTGAATATAATTATGCCAAATCCTTATTAACACGTTTCGATTACATTTACAATTTCAAAACTAAATAATGGACCATTCAAGCGGACCGTTTATGTAAATTTCTTACATAATAAGACCTAGTCACTTTCAGTCGATTATTTACCTGAAAAAAAAAAGGATAATTTACTCGTCAAACATCAATCAGAAATTCTAATTGAATTGAACAGAGAACTCAAGCTATTGAAGCAATGTGATAATATAATAAGAATAGTCAACGGAGCGTTGAGGTAACTGATAGTTGTCATCGAGCTAATACATCATATTGATCTAGATCTAGGAAAGAAACTAAATTAAGGAAACAAGAGTTGACGCAACATTATTATCTAACAAATAACTTATATAGGTATGTACCGAAGGTGTGAACAGCTGCGTTCAGAGAGATAAGAAGGAATTGACGTAATTGATGCTTGAGTGTAGAATAGAGTAAGGATGTCAGATCTGAATCGATTTTTCTCAGTGCGATCTTAGATTTTTCGACTATTTTCGTAAAATACATTTCGTGAGTTAAATCGGATCGCATTCTCAACAGATCGCGAAAAAAATCTGAGATCTAGAAGTAAAACAGTCAATGAGGGAAAGTGATCATTAAGATAAGTAATGTGACATAACTACATAAACCTAGATAGGAAGATAGCCATTGATTGGACAGAATGAAGAAAATAAGTATTCAAAATCAATTATTTCAATTTCAGACACCTTAATGAACGTAATCTATCTAAATCAAAACGTTTCGTAAAAATAAATTGTTTTATTTACTTTCAACGATGTTTTGATCTTTTCGCTTTTTGAAAGATTTAAGATTCGATTCAGATCTCGAATCGATTTAGTACAACTCATCCAAGAATCGATTAAGTTCAAAAAAATTCCGACCCATCCCTAACGTAGAGACAGAGTTAGTCCGCTAGTATCTCCGGACACGTACTAGACTACTAGACTGAGGGTTGCGGATTTTGCGTGCTCAGACGTTTGAAGATTGGCTGTTATGGAGGGACGTGTGAGAAGGATTGCACTTGATTCTTTTACTGACGTTCTGAAATTTTGGATATTCCGTTTTCGGATTGGAATGCATGATTTTTTTTTATGTCAAAGGATGGAAAGTAGTCACCGTCGCCTATGAACATTTGCAACACCGCTGGAGTCGCCAACGCGCTGCCAGCCCTGAAGGACTCTATTGAAGCCATTTTTGAAGAACCCCATTATGTAGCACCGAAGGAACACAAGGAAATTCATTCCACAATTTACACGTTCTGGGCAAAAACGAACGTGAGAAGTGCACCGTTGAACATTGCCAGGTGTCCAGTCGGTGAGGGTGGAACTTCTCTCTTCGGTGGGTAGAAGGTACGGTGTAGGAAAAGAGACGGTGGCACCATGTCGAACAGTTCAGCAGAGCACTCGCCATTGTAGAGACGGTATAAAATGCATAGACTCCCAACGTCTCTGATTCGACGTCTGAGATTTATATGTAGCATAATCTATTTTTAATAATATTATTAAGTGGTCAAAATAAAATACCTTTTCCATAATGCGATCGATTGGCCATATCCGACGGCATGAAATACTTTGCTGTGTCATGCTTACACTTTATAGGTAACCACTACTCGAAAATAAAATATCAATATTTTTGTGGCCATTTAAGTTTAAGCGTCGTAAAGTAAATTAGTACTTATATTAATTATATCTACAGTTAACGAACATAAACAATAAATCGTTTTAAGTCACCCGTTATTTTTTAATAAATAAATAGAAGACTTACGATTTGCCCATTCTGATACAGTTATTAATCAGTTTAACAAATGTGAACGGACCTTTTGGAGTGGCATCAATAAAGCGGCGTTTAACTGTAGATATTGTGAATCACTTCAGCCTACTTAGGAATACATTAATAGCAGAGGCGTCTGGACTGTGACCGGAGGGTCTTGGATTATTCAAATACTTGTCGACTTCTTTTTTGTGCCAGTAAAGTGGCAAACAAGCGATTACATAGATCTTAACTACTGCACACATCTATCAAGATAATATTAGGGAAAAGTCCAGTAGTACACATGAGCACTTTATTTATTTTGAACCAGAGAGTTATCTGACTGTTCATTAAAACTAGATGTCTCAATACATATGCCACTTCTATGGCTTGTGATATTTTGCCAGATATAACGGGACCGTAGATTACCTAAAATACGTTAGCACTGAACATTGCCACTTCGCTGCAGATAGATTAGGTAATGGGATGATGAGCACGTCCTCAAGGTCAGTACTTGCGGATTTTCAAACAGAAAGTCACAAGAGCGTAATTTAGCTCAGTCAGAAGTCTAGAAAGAAAAGCAGGAATAGACGATGACCTGATAATTTATGAAAGGTAGAGGGAGGGATATGTTTCCCTATCTCTTATAGTTACAGAGAAATATAAAATCGCCATCCCAAAGCGATAAAATACAATGTGAAAGATAAATTCGACAGTCGGGTATGGGACCTTGGGACTTAGGTGACTAATGAAAGAGTGACTTCCAACTGAAGTCAATTTTTATTTAAGAATCTTAACAAAATATCTGTTGCGATCATAGGCAAAAATTTACTATCAGCATTTGAATGCAGACTGAGAAAACAGTAGGCATTTATAATCTCGCCACAGGAAAACCCAAAAATCTCGAGCAGAATCAAATCCAGACATTTTCATTGTTATTTGACCACAAAGCAATCACATTTAAACCACTATTGTACTCATAAAGTCACAGAATAAACAGTCATGAAGTTTGACGTACATTTATGTGGGTACTTGGTTAGATAAATAATAAAAAATGTCTTACTAAAACTTGTACGAAGAAACATAACGTGCCTACCAGTATAAATCTGCGTAAGTGAAACAAGATTTCTTACGCCGTCCTAAAAACATAACCATCCTTATGTCATACATGTTCACGGATCGTAACTAAGTAATTATGCACCGTAATGGTCACTCGAGTTAATAAACATGACTTTTCCGACAATCAAGTTGCTTTTAGACGAACAACCGGCTATCGCGACACGCTATGTCCCTTAACCACCTTAACGGAACTAATGAGGGCGGCCCATAAGGCACAACGGCACCGCACCATTGCCTTTTCCGCTATTCATGTCAACCTGATCCTGCCTCTATTTCACATTTTATATATTTTCACATCTCAGTTATCCGACAATCTGATACGATTGACGGAAAACGATACAATTTAAATGAAAGATGCCATTTGATATTGTTACAGTTGCCGACGCCTTTTGTTATTAGAGGGACTGTTACTTCGGACTTATTCTTAATGTTTTTTCAGGTTTTCGCAAGATGATCTTTCGACATTTTTCACTGATCGAGTTTGCAAAAACGATTTTATTTCAATAAATGTTGGCATACTCCAAACTATTTTTGGAAATTCGATCAATCATACATAACACGTGACCGCCCAATGGTCGAAATTTGCAATACATTAAATGTACCTTAGTCTGAATTCTACAACGAACCTATGATAATCTCTACCATGTTTTGTGAAACTGTTTACCACAGCCTGATTGGTACACAGTTCGTTTTTGGTCACTTTTAAAATGAATACTGGTGGTAGAGCTCCAGTGAAGGAGTTTGCGGGGTAGGCACCACCGCACTATCTAATCTATCTGCCGCCAAATGGTAGTGTTCAGCACTATCGTATTCCAGTTGGATGGTAATGTATGGCCCCGTAATAACTATCACAGAGACATAACAACGTCTCAGGGGTAGCAACGCATCTACATTTTAAAATCTGGTTTTTGTATAGATAGGCTGCAGGTATCACTTAACATCCATGTGAACTGGTTGCTTGTTTGCCACCTTTGTTACAATAAACAAACAAACAAGCCTACATCTCGCATTTGTTTTAGAACATAGAGTTATCATATTTTCCTTAAAAATTGTAAATTTCAGTGTTTTTATTGCGTTTGTCTGTTGCTTTAGACAACACAAAGAAGGAAATATAATTGTGTTGAGAATTTTATGATCATTTCATTATGGAAGGTTCGTTATTAGGATCAAGGTAAATAAATATCTTCCGTGCAGGAAATCGCAGATGTTTGCTAAATTTCACATTAAGGCCACCAATAGGCTTTGTCTAATCGTGTGAACTAAAAAGATATGATATCGTCAATATAGGTCAGTTCACAGCGACAGTGAAGTACCGTCTGCCTCATTAACCGAACACATGGCTGAGCGTGGGCGCCAACAATACGTGAATCATCACATCTTTCAATGGTGTTCGTATAAGGCAATGGGTCGGTGATCTCGCGTTAAAAATAAATGACGTTTGTAACTAATTCTCTACTGCACCGAACGTGTGTGGCTTTCATTTTCGTCGCCCAACATAGAGCAACACGGGCCACCGGTGGACCGGAGGGGAGTAGCCATAGCGTTTTTTACCGATGCAAAACAGTCTGTAATTTTTTGCGGGGGGGATTTGTGTGACACACAACAAAAATCGCGTCTATTACTTACTACGAAACCCACACTTTGACTTTAACAAAATACATAAACAATTTCACGCACATATTTAAATATCTCGGCGACATACATAGGGCCACTTGTGCTTGTACTTTGATAGAGGGGAAAGCCTGCATATGGCTACTTCCCTTCGGTCCGTCGCGGCCGGTGGCCCGTGTTGCTCTATGTCGCCCAAGGAACAAACTGGGTCGAGTTTAAACATTTCGAGATCATTCTTTCACCTACGCCTGTTAGTTCAAATTTAAATCCGTTTACGGTAAACGACGTATAAAACGTATATTTAGAGGGTATTTAAAATTCCATGGTCGCATTTCACCGTCTCAGTTTAAAAATAGTTATGTGATTTAGTAACGTTTAAATTTTATGCAAGTATTCGTTAAAAAAACATTTATGAAATTTATTTAAGTTTTAAGTCCCGTTCAGAATTTGGCCGTTACCTAGATTAATTTTCTAAATTAAAATTATAGTATTGCATTTATTTGATAAGCAGATAAGGTTTTACATCTCTATGGAGCTTATTATGATATTGAATGGGGAAACGATATCTAAATTTCAATAAACAATTACACTAAAATAATTAAATAGTGAATATTTGTGACCAAGCTTGCTGTAAGAGTTATAGTGGGTTTAGAAAAAAGTCCAGAATCATTAATATTTATAAGATCAGTGACTTTATATTAAAGCAGCTTCGTTGCTATGGTGCAGTCATACTTGTTATATAAAATGACAAACATTTATCATCGACCTCAAATACAGCAGAGGCTAGGAATAGGAAACCTATGATATCTTATGAGAGGCGTGAAAGGCAGCTAAATATTATTTCGGGGATGTACTAGAAAGGCTTTTCTACAAATGTCGACTGAACCACTCATCTTTCATATTCTTTGGAGTCTGCTTACAGATACGTTTCGTTCCAATGCTTATGTGTGCTAGCTGTATGGCGCTATGCATTACCGTAAGACTGACCGCAGATTGGAAGATATCGTTTGAATAGCTAACAGCTTTCTTGTGCGACTGATACTTACTGATAAACGGTCTGTCAGTGGGTATCCATCGCGAATCTATGTTTGGTTCGCTTCTAGGCAGAGCAGCAATTGGAGCTATCCAAAAGGATGTGTGTAGATAGAAAATAATTAATTAATATTTTCTAATAATAGAATAATTTTCTCTCCAAAGGCAGTATGGATGTCCAAGAACAAGGCCGCGGCGTGAAATGCTGACAACTTCGTGACAGGCTTTGTAAGCTACCGTAGCATAAAACTTTCGCTTAAACGATAGTATAAGTAGCCGATGTACGGTCAATTGGTCTTACGTTTCTTACAATTTAAGCTCAGTAAGCCGTCGCGTCGTTAGGTTGTTACCAATCCGCACTTCCTCTTGGATAATAATAAAGAAACACAATGGATTTCTCAATATGCTTATTCAATGAACTAATATATTTTATTTTTCTTTCAAGTCTTTGCCATACAATATCTAGTCATTCCACAGAAAAGGTCCAAACAAGCAAGTCCCGTATGTACCTAGTATATCGATTATTTATCTTAGTACATATTGTTGTAAATCTTAATTAGCAAATAGGTTTATTTTTACATATGTAAATAACAATCAAATGTGAAAGTAATTCTGCCTGTCTGTCTGATGAAATTTGAAATATAGTTCGTTTGTATCCTGAGAAAGGATAAAGGCTATTTTTTATACCAAATCAACAAGTACGCGAACGAAGTCAGGGGGGGAAACAGCTAGTAAATTATCAACACGAGAAAGAAAATACAATCACAATAACGCGAACTAAATTTGACAAAATATGCTTATACCTACTTGCATTAAAATCCAACGTAATGTTATCGAACTGTACCCGATTTGAGTTACAATGCATCGTATCGCCGAAGTGTTGTAATATTCTAGTATCTATAATGTCTAGATAGTGACGCTGAACGCGGGGATATATCATAAATCTCGGTGACACATCAAAGAGTCGCAATCGATTGTTCTGAGAGTGGGCTACTTTCACTGCATCATTCACAAACCGATGTGATCCATTTCCTTATCGACCGGATTAAAATACGTGCGAGAAATCAATACGCGTTCACACAAAGGTCCACCGATATTTAAGGCTTGAACATACATGTATGACCTTGAATCTATACAAATATTGCAAAGCTGAAGAGTTGGTTTGTTTGCTTGCTTGAATGCGCTAATCTCAGAAACTACTAGTCCGATTTGAAAAATTCTTTCAATGTTGGATAGCGCATTTATCGAGGAAGGCTATAGCATATAACATCACGTTAAGATGAATAGGAGATGGTAATATTGCACCCGCGCGAAGCCGGGGCGTGCCACTTGTTATTCATATATTATTGGATGCAAATCTACCGGAGATTCGGTCATCAAAAAACGACGGCTCGCATGTTGCTTGGAACTGAAAGGCCGCGAGTTTAATTTTATTTCGGATCTAAGTAGGTACTCGTACAAACAATACGGAGAAATTTTAAGAGCATACTGTGATCTTTATAACCCTTTCTTAATATCTCTACTAGATATCAGAACATATTCCAATAGGTAGACTATAGAAGGGGGCCCAAGACAGAATTTACTCCCGCGCGTCATATTTAGATATAGGATATGCCTTGCATTCTGTTCAATACCTCCACCAACTCTATGATTTCCATAAAGGGTCGAATCCTTAGGGCTTCCGCCACGAGCTTGCATCCAAATCGTCAGAATTTTGGATGAAAGCTTTGATTGGGTTCACTTTACATCCTCTCTGAGTATCTGACATTCTTGAGTAATTTTTCACCTTCATTTTTTAAAGAATCAAATGTTTTTTGAAAAGGGCGCGGCATCAACTTTATGCGTCAAGAGCGTGTCAGATATTTTGGAAGGGTGTAAAATGTGCCCAAACAATGCTCCTATCCAAAATTCCGATGATTCGGAAGATGAGTAAGATCGTAGCGACCTTTTGATTTTTTTTAAAGAATACCCTTGGGGCGCGGCTCTATATACCTACAAACTTTAGATTTAGTGGAGGTAACCAACAGGGTTGCAAGATATCTCCCATATCCTAATCTTACGCCCTCGAATAAATATAAAAATAGTAGCCTGAGCTCTCCTACTACTATATTTCAAATAAAATAGGCACATGTCTAAAGTGAAACTACATCCGATTTTATAATTACCATATACTTTATTCTGTGATTAGATACTCGCTTTAAATTTAACATATGGTCCTGTCACTACAATTGCCTTTTATGAGAATAGCTGCAATAATATTCTGCAAGAATTGTGCAGCAACAATTCTTTGGCGCACAATACTTGCAAGAATCTACATTTTGCATCGCTTCGCCGTAATGTTGTCATAGTCTAACATCTAGAACAGTGATTCCCAAAGTGGTCTATATAGACCCCCTGGGGTCTATGGGAGACTCGATGGGGTCTACGTATATGCGTAAATAAAAATGGGATATAAATGTTAGCAAAGGGGGTCCACGGAAACCAGAAAAAAATTGAAAGGGGTCTTTTCACAAGAAAAATAGTTTGGAAACCTCTGATCTAGAACGTCTAGATAGTGACGCTGAACGCGAGGTTATATCATAACTCTTGGTGACAGATCAAAGAGTCGGAATCGATTGTTCTGAGAGCGGACCACTTTCACTGTAACATTCTCAAACCGATGTGATCCATATCCTTATCGGCCTTAAAATACGTGCAAGAAATGAATACGCGTTCACACGTTATTTAAAAGCGATTGCTCGCATCTCGCATCACAATATTCGCAATAAAAGGCCACGCTTAATTTTCCTTCGGGATCTAACTAACTACAAACGGTACGGCAAAATCGTAAGAGCAGTCTGTGATCCTTATAACCACTTATTATCTCAAGTAGATTGCGGAACATATTCCAACACACTGCCACAAAAAGGTCTGGTATTATTTATGATTAAGTATTACTTATTTTCGTAAGAAACAGAGATGTAGTAAGTATGTCTTAATTCAAACTGCATGCGACCACATAATTGCTGATGAAAGTAGACTCATACCGTAATTAGATACTCGCTTAAAATGGTTTATGGTTAAATTTGTCTTGTTTCATTTTACACATACAGTCTTGACACTGCAACTGCCTTGCATAAGAATGGGTGTAATGATATTCTGCAATGCCTTTGCAATCCAACAATTCAAAATATGCCAGAACTATCTGGCGAAGCGTCAGGAACTTGGAATATTTATTTCACTGATAATTTTATTCTAAGAATATTTTCTAAGTCTGATTAATCTGGGACGTACCGAAAAGATAAAATTTCTTAGGATTCGAAGGGTCACTCAAGCCTTTTTATTAACTGTAACAGATAAAATAAAACAAATAATAAGTATATAATAATAAAACAAATAATATAGTATTCGTAATAAGAATCGGCGAAACGAACACATATGTACAGTTTTGACGGTCGGTCTCATTGTTTCAGAACAATGACCTTTGACTTCTTATAGCTATTCAATTACAATCCTAAACTGAATCTCAATTTGCTGTCTTGTCTTTCTGTAAAAGAGAGTATCGGTGTGAATATGAAAAAAAGGATGCTGCGATGATTCGGGTCTGTAGAAAGAAGGTCGAATGAGCGAATGACTAAAAATATACAATGCGAATGTAGAATATGTAGATGGCTGCAGAGGCCCAGCAAGACCAATACCTGACAGGAGGATACTGTAATGACCGGGATATTTGGCGCTCCAAATTTAACAAAACGGATATATTTAATTCAGATTTATTTACGACTGAACGGCAACAAGAGTTGAATATACAAGTGATATTTGGACTCACCATCTTGTATCAAACTACAAGCCTATAAAGAATTGGTTAGAACTAGGTATGTGTAGGTTCGGCAAGAAATGTAACTCTCTTACATAATAAATTACAGTGTAAACGTGGCACCTTGGATTTTAGCTGTCAATTGAAATAAACAAACAATGCGCTGAGCTATTGTATACAAAGGAGATGTTGCAAAAATGTATGGACCTCCGGCCATGTATTGTACACATTATCATTAACAGGCAAAATCAATATAAAAACGTTTTTTACTGCATATTTTCACTTATTTGCAGTTACAAAACATTATTTGCAGTTCGAATTGCAACTCAAAACCAACATGGCGAATATGGCGGGCGATGTCATTTTGACATTTTCATTTTTTTTTTCGATGCCACACATCGATTTTTGTTAATATGTGATGCACTACTAAGATACAGATACCATTCGTTTTGTTTTATATACATAGGTACTATTCCAAGCGTCGGCTGTATCGCCGCCATGTTGAACATGGTTGAAAACGATAAAATCGTTTGAATTAAATGTGATTGTAACTCTACAATATATTCTTGAATAAATTAATTGTATTTTTTTCGGATTCTTCTTTAATATACCCATGTTTTGAGGACGTGTACGAACCAGAGCCGAGCTCGCAACATCTCCTTTAGGGGACACTTTTGTGACTGCTTATTTGTAGCAACTAGCACTGTGACAATCTGCCCGAGCCTTAATGCGTTCACGACACGTCTCATAAAGGTTAGTGCGACTTCACTACATTGTTACTTAGCACTTTCTATTCGCGATAGTACAGTTCGAGATAAAGTTCATTTACATTAAAAAGATTCTAGATAACATCGCGTAATGCCCAAGTGAGCACGGAGTAATGTACAGGCGCGTAGCAAATGGCATACCGGATGTACCCTTCAGCCTTTGATGGTCTACTTATGCATACGTAATATATGTATAATTTTGAAAGTTTAGTCGGTATCGCGTTCAATCACATTTTTTTAAGAGCTCAAGCGGAGAGGAATATTGCTAGATGAAAAACGAAGCCGTGAAGATATACAATACCTACTCACTGCATCAAAAAGCATTTCATTGTATCAGATAAGTCATGTTCTAAAAAATCAGTTTCGAATAAGACTTTGATAAAACAAGGTACCTGTACCTACTGAAAATTAAGCTGTCATTCCATTCCGTTCCATTTTTATTTTTATTAAATCTTTGGAGAGTCATGTCTGACTCCCCTGACTCTAAGAAATCCATTACATTAAGTTGTAATCTTGAGACCGTAAATATATGACGCTCTGCTATAACATCAAAATAAAAAAAAATGTTATAGGTATACCTATAAATGATCGCCAACTCATATTGTCAGTTCTACGATAATGTATCTATAACTCTGAGAAATAAGAACCTATTGTGTGAACAGAAGTGTGTTCGATGTTCCTGACAAAAAGTAGGTATTTTTTTAGTCCATTTTATTATGCGTCCACTATTTCGTGACCACGGGAAGCGGAGTGTATCCGAATGATGTCATATTATGTAAATATGTCCCGGATACACTCGTTCCATTGGATTCTCTTATTTAGAAGCTCGTATCGCAATTTACATTGACTATCAAACAATGAAAACAGGTTCATTTTTTATTTCTAGACACCAGAGATCATCGATGCATGCATTCTTATAAAGAGAGAGGGAGGGGTGCTTGCACAACTATATCTACATCTTAATATATATAAATCTCGTGTCACAATGTTTGTCCTCAATGGACTCCTAAACCACTTAACCGATTATAATAAAATTCGCACACCATGTGCAGTTCGATCCAACTTGAGAGATAGGATAGCTTACATTACGCTATGACTAATAGGAGCAGAGCAGCGCGGGCGAAGCCGGGGCGGGCCGCTAGTATTTCTATAATAAAATTATAAAGCTGATGACTCTGATGAGTTTGTTTGGTTGAACGCGCTTATCTGCTACAAATTGAAAAAATACTTATGTTGCAAAGTCCCCTTATCGAGCTTATAGGATATAAAATAGGTATATTCGAGCGAAGCATCAATGAAAAATGTTGCAATTACGGGGGAAAGTGTTCTCTACGCAACATGAAAGAAGTCGGTAACACAGCTAGTGTTATATAAAAAAAAAAACACAAAAAATCTATCTCTATAAATATTAGCATAGAGAAAAAACGAGGCTAACATACTGAACCATATGACGTCCGTGCAATCCATTCAAAGCCGATATCACGAAATTTCTCCATGCACTGATTAAGGCACGCAACACAACACCGCGGTGTCGCATAGCAATATGTCACACGACACTCTAGCGGCGGGGACTTGGATGACACACCCTCCACTGACTCCAGTTACCGCGGTCCGAGATTGACCGGATCGATTTACCATGTCGATTATTGGTGTTCACGTAATGGTTATTTACTAAATGGATAGCATAATAATTGGATATGGTATAAATATGGCCATGCACGCGATAAAGAATAAAATAAAGAACCTAAAAAAAACAGATAAAGTACCTAAAAAAAACTATTTGTTATTTCATTAATTGGATATGGTAACGTTTTGACTGTTTGAATTTGGGGTCAAAATCGGCATTTATGAAGAGAGTTATGAATGTAGAAGAGCACGGGAGAGAGAAATTTGGTTACCTGTTATACGCTTTTTCGCGTGAAGATACCCACCCACTGTCTGTAAGGGTGTACTAAAAGAGAGAGGATTTCTCCAAATCTCCACGGGAACAGAAATTATGTTCGTTCGAAACTGCAGGAATAGAAATTGCCACAGACAAATGTTAATCTTCAACAAGTTAATCCTTTACTTTTTTAACAAGTTCATTATTCAACGCGTTCAACGTAAGTACATAATTTACATTATTAAATCTATTCTCGGATAATCTCACTATTATAAGTTTGTAGACTGTAATTGCGTTATCAGTTTAATCAAGATTGAACACTTCGCAGGCTATATTTTTACGCGATTAAATTTTGTAATCACGGGAATACATCGCATCAGTTACACAAATCTGATTACTTGAACTTGTTTATCTTTTTAATTGAGGTTCAAATTAAACTGATGATTGACGTGAAAACAGGCTTACAATCGACAATAAACTGCAAAAACTACTCATTACTGTGCATATGTATGTAGGAATGGGAGAATGGACGGAGCGATTAAGGGAGTGTACGAGACGATCAAGACGTAGGAAATGTGTTCAGACAAAATAAATAGTTATTTAAAGTTAAAAAGACGAATCTTTCTATTTTATCTCGCCATCAACCACCACATGTATTAGGTACGCTTATTTGGCTGACAATCACGTATATTTTCATAGCGCAAGTAAAAATGTTATATCCCCCACATGCATTTAATAATTCGAGACTAGTGAACACAAACAATGTCTTTACACTCAGTTTCTTGTGAAGTTCAGATGATACTGCAGAATTAAACAATTCAAGGTTTGCTAATGGGTACTACTGAATCACAAAAACAAATCAGTTCCGCTGGCCTCTAGCATCACAACTTTATTATCTCTCCTAAGAGTCAGTCTTAAGTACAACGCATTCTAAATGATCTGTTTTGCATCTCAAATAATTGCAATTTTTAAACTGAGTAATATCAGCAAGTAGATATTGATTAATTTAGATACAAATATTACACTGTTAAGGCTAATATGCCGCCTGAACCAATCATATCTAATCTCGCGATAAAATAACAGAGGCCTGACCAGCCATTGGATCAGGTTTAACATCATAATGACGCCAAATGATTCTAAAACGGGAGGAACGATTGTGAACAGACGTTGATTACATGAATGCGATTGAACAGCCGAGATGATTTGTGGTGGGAGACGGAAGTGGGGTCGGAAGCGGCGTCACGGATGACGGCACGCGCCCATTATGCCGCTATGGGACTGCCACTGACGATGTCAAACAGGTTTGGTGCATCGATCCTTTTGTGCTTCCGTATATTTATATGCACCGAATGAAACTAGCCATTGTAAGCAATTACTTTTAGATACACGTTCAATGGAACGTTTAGAAAGAGAACAAGGGAAGAGAGATGTTTGAAAGACTCAATAGAAGAAACTGTTGAAGCTGTTACGTAATTGCTCAGTCATGATCAAAATCAGATTGCCTCCACAGTTCTTAGCTATACAATATCAAAGTCTACGTGAAAATCTGAGATCACAGATGCAGATTCACAAAACTGTTTTTAATCATTGTTCCTTGATGCACTTATAGTTCTTATAGTACTTAAATATTCGACCCTTAGTTTTATACAATTGAAAATAATAATATAAAAACGACACGCTCCTCAGAGTGTGATTGCATCATTAGGTATTATGGAATGTATTAATGTCATATTGTCAAAGAAATGTTTGCAGTGATAGGAAGCCGTATTGTTGAAGGTTTACATACACAAAGCAATGCAGAGAGTAGGCAGTTTGAATACGTTTTCCACAACAAATCGGTAAGTAATATATTTTTTCAATGCCATTGGTAGTAGTGGTTTTATCTTTGTGTAAAACTGCGCACTTGTTTGCTGCAAGAATAGGATGACTAACATTGAGGTTGAAACTGAATACCTCATCTGTCGAGATACAATATCGGGTTTCGTGTCAAACACTTCAACATCGATACTGGCGAGATAAAAAAAGAACAGAAATTCAATTCGACAACATATTTATTGCAGTTGATTGTATTTTATAACAGAATGGAAACTTACCATCATTGTTTAGATCAGAGTTTGCCAACTTATCATTTGTTGAAGCTCTCCTAAATAGTATTTACATGCCCCCACCTCCTATACTTTTTCAATAAATACAAAAAAATTTTTTTTGAACATTTATACACCGCAATTGACGACGTCGGTTTTAAATCAGTGCTAGATAGATTATGTCAATAAATGTGACATTGTAATCATAAACATGCGCGCGTAGTTGTTTTTTTTTTCTTTTTATGAAATTTTTCCCGCTTCCCCCCTCCTAGACGTTTCTCTACGCCTCTCCTATGATTGTTCAATTTGCAAAAATTCTACAAAATAAACGCTTGCTTTGTTAAAAAAACATTATCGGTCTTATGTAAGAGGCGATTCGAAACCGGACGGAGACCAGTAAAAAATATTTAGTGTAAATAATGGCAATGCCACGCTATTGTTTTACTTGCAAAATCATTTAGTGTTCTGAAAACACCAGTGATAGACATTGGTTAAATTGTACAATACAACACGTGAACAATCATCCAAATTGACATAAAAATTTTTTAAGAAAAAAATGTACATACTTTCAAATTCATATGATGTCTATTGATTATATTATGGAAACAGAAATTGCTGAAGAAAACGAACAGTTTTAAGTATAATAAAATAGCTAATGTTTTATGTAGCGAAATATTTAGGTAGTATGTTGTTCGCAGTAGTTTCTTAGTAAAATAAACAAAAGAAATAAGAAATAAAACACTGGGTAACGCAATGGTAACGCAATTAAGGTTTCGTTTCGTCCTAAATTTAAAAGTAGAACTACTTTGAGATAAAAGATACAGTTTATCGATGCATGTTTTGGATTTTATCGAATTTTACGCTTTTATTCGATTCGATAACCGCGATAAAGGCTTTGTCGTCTCCAACGGCAGCATAAGTGCATGATAAGATTAGGTGATAGGAAGATCACGTGGTACTTAATGTTGGATTTAAAAGGTACTGAAATATGTTTTGCAACATTTAAAAATAACATGCGAAGCATGCTCGTAATTAACTTATCCGCTATCCATGCGTGTAGTCTCATTACAGCCACTTAAAATACCTTTTAGCAAGTTCTGAAAACATTAGCCAATGTACGAATTGCAAGTGTAATTTTCACATGATATCTAAGTCAAAAATAGAAAGTCATTCCATCCACACGAGAATTGATTCAGATCCATCGATTTCATATCACGAATACGCCACCTCCCGAATGGTTACCGTCACGCCAAGAAAACTGGATCGCATAAGATTTCTCGATTAAGAACAATATACACGTAATAGTGATATTGCTAAAAAATAGTGAAGTTACACAACATATATTGTGTTGGCTTTCGTGATTCTATATCTTTGTATCCGGAATGGTGTACGTTTACGAAGCTATTACGTTTTACGACGCTAATTCGATGTTGGTAGGCAGAATGCATTCTGGCAACGATAAAAATACTTTAAAGCATCTAGTTTGTGCGTTTTCGAAATATTTTATTGGCTGTTAAAGTTATATCGGTATCGATATCAGGGTAGAGATGTTGCGTTATGATGTTTGGAAGGGAAGTCACTAATATTAGATATGAACGATATTAAATTTATTTTGATTGCATCCGTGAACATTTCCACTCATTTCATAGTAGGTACATATATGCTAACAAAACTTATACATGTACTCAAAGGAATAGTAGGAATTCATTCCGAATTTTCTTATACATAGATAGGTTCCATGTGACATTCTTACTGTAGGTACTTACTGTACGTTACAGTAATCGGATCTCAGGGCACGCCCAAATGGCAAACTAGATTTGAAATCGAGTGAGACTTTTGTCCTATCTAGGTTTTATGATTTTATGTTCTCTATAAATGGGTGGGTAACAAGCTGCTGATTAAATCAAAAGGATAGGAAAAAAAACTTGCTCGACGCCCTTTACCCTTCGACAAAGAATATGCAATAATACTACGCCTTCGATGATTCGATGTAAGGTATTTCTCGAAGTATAAAAACCAATAACTTCGAAGAAAACGTAGGTATTTAGTTTCGTTAAAGCCCAACATGTTTAGTCAAACAAATGTACTTTTGACTGTTATTTCAATTGACAGGTTGTTTTCAATCAAAATCTACTTTTGACAAAAAACTTTTAGTTTTGACTCTACTATACACGACGCAACACTTTTACAGTTACTTTGTGACTCTAACATACACACATTTGCTTACCCATTGGAGGAAATACGGTAGGTAAATAAATAAGATCGGTTTCTATCTAAACACGTAGTTTTTTTAGACTCGTAACTAAAACGTAACTTCACGCCTGTAATCCCCGAAGGGGTAGGCAGAGGTAAATGCATGCATTCAAGCATACATGCAACCACCCACGATTCGCCGGTTACGTTTTGGCCCATGTAACAGGTGGCGAGCCTGTTGACATCTCCGGGCACATTACCAAACTTCGAGGTACTGGGAAATTTCCAGAAAATGGAAAAATCCCAATAGAACCAGAGATAAAGGACTTTACACCATTAACTCTGATAACCCCCTACCCGGGAATCGAACCCAGGACCTCAGCGTAGTAGTGGCCTGCTACCACTAGGCTACCGAGGCAGTTTACAAATCTTAATGTTTATGTAAATTGTTACATAAAAAAAAAATCGTTCAGTAGCGTACGCGGGATACAGTTTAATAGGATTACCGTGTTCCGATTGCGGAGGCTCAAGGGCTAGTATTGCGTGATCTATTCAGTGATTCCGACACACCTATGCGGCTGTCTGGTCGAGGCGTGTCAAATGAAAGTGGACAGATAAGGCGACAAATGGTAAAATATATGAACTGACTCTCTGAGTATCCGAAATAATTTAATTGTTAAGTGCGCCACCGATTTTATTTAATCTTTGTACTCATACCTACTACAAGTCTTCCAAAGACTCTGCACATGGGTTTATTCTGTATCATCTATACGAATATTGTGATGAATCTATATTAATTACCATCTTTTGCCTGCGAAACGTACCTACACTCGAGAATCGTACCCCAATAATACCCGTGCAACTAGAAATTTCGGAAAATCATTTTTTACTGTTTCCCTATCCTCTCCAAGGAACTGTCATTCCAAATTTGAGCTACCAGACCAGTGGCTTCGGCTGTGCATTGTCTGTCAGTCACTCAGTCACTCCGTCATTAGCGGAAGTGCATAATGATAAGCTTATTCTATAAGTAAGCACGGAAGGTTTGCTACGTGGCTTTGGCATTATTTCCGTTACAAGTGGAAGGCCTATTGTGATTTGCCTACCCTTTGCCGAATGGTTTAAAATCCGAGCACCATCTGTTACCATCGAAAGTTTCTTATAAAGCAATTATGAAAACATAGGCCAGATGGCAAGCAGGATCCTTACAGTAAGACTAAACACAAATTATGTACCGACGTTGAAAAGGATTTAAAGTGTATTTAAGGAAACAAAAACCGATAACAAAAAATTGTCAACAGGTGGGAATTGAATCGAAAACGACTTCCGATTATTCCGAAGACGTGACGTATCCTACTACTGGCACTTCATGAGTGATTTACATTCCACCTTTGACCAATGATACGCAACGACAACGGCAGTGCCGATCATTTGGTTAATAAACACTGTTTATTTATACGTAAAATGATAAGGTTAATTAGCCTTTTACATGGTAACGTATGTAATAACTAACAGAGAGGCAAAACAATTTAGGACTTAGAGGTGGCGCCACTTCTGCATTGTGCTCATAGGTTTTATATACACGTCTACAGTCTTATTCACTTATCTTCAATGTGAACTGCATGCTTATTTGCCCCCATGACTACATAGAAAACTAACGCCAGTAAAATGACGAAGTTCCCACGCCTTATAATGTTTGCATGGGTGTGTACGGCGTATGAGTCGTTTACGTTAGAATCGTCCGCGTCAGAGGAGTATAATTCAATTACAGCCCACAGCTCATAAATGGGTTAGTGGCCCGGCTTCCCCAGCAGCATCTTACATGTTCACATTTTCACCTCTATGTCTATTACTTTAAAGTTTAAATTAATGGTTGATATCACAATAGCACGTCACAACTACTACGACTTTGTTTTCTTGTAACGATACATTATATTGTGACTGTTTGATGCTTGAGTCATATCGTGAGTACGTACTGTATAGTATGAAAACCACATTATAACATAAACATAATAGGTATGCAAATAAATTTTAAAATTGTATATATTACAAATGTTCATAATTGAAGTAGGCATATAAATTGCTTATCTAAGATTAGCAATTTTTATGCTTTTATCGTCTAAAATATATTATTTTGGAGTAGGTACTTACCTACTATAACTAATACCTATAAGTCGTCACGTCCATGTAAAATGAAAACTCATGTTCCTACTAAAGGCGTTTCACACACGGGACCGCGCGCCGCAGTAGGCGGTGAGTCGCTTGGCCTCTATTAAATACGTTGATACCGGTCACACTACACCGCCCGATCCGGCAAAGAAGTCTTTTTTATGTAATGAAAGTGGTAAACAAGCATGCACAATGATGTTAAGTGATGACTGCAGCCTATAGACCCACACAAAGACCAAGGTCAAAATGCAGATGCGTTACCACTCCTGAAGCCTAAGGTGTTGGGCCTCTTTGCCGGAAATTACAGGGCCGTACATTACCACCTGACCGGAACACGATAGCAGAGAATATGTAATAATACTACGTATAGAATAGACACTTCGACGTCCCACCTGATTTGCTCGCATCACTCAACCCCATCCCCTCTTATGGGCGACGGTTGGTATTTTGTACGTGCTACGCACACAGGTGCGCGTGTAAATACACGTCACTGATTGATGTCTGTGAAATAGAAACCAAATTAAGCGTTTGTATGGAATTTTGGCGGAGTGTCCGCGGTGTGACGATAGTACTGAACACTACCATTTAGCGGCAAGTATACTTATTAGGTAATGCGGTGGTGCCTACGCCCGCGAGCTCTGTCACTAGAGCTCTACCAACAGTAAGACCTTTAAAAGGAATTATTTTATATTTAAAGTTAGCGATAAATACGTATCAAGCCTGCATAGAAACGAGATTGGAAATACATAAATTGAAAGTTGATGGAGTTGGCACGATGACTAGGCCGGCATTAAATTAAAGTAAGTATATTTAAATCATAAAATGGTTATTTCCTCCCTGATATCATAGCGTAAACTAATAGATCATAAATATTGTAGATATGCGATAGTCAATTGTTTATTACGCTTTCACGACCAAATCAGTATTTCCATTAAAAAATTGGCAAGGTGTCTTGGAATTTGATGAAGAACTAAGATAGGCAACGTTTGCTTGAAGTAATTGAAATAGCGAGGAGCAATTCATGATCAATAGCTTTTTATAGTTTGCTAATAGGTACCTTGATCAGTAATTTCTATACTCAATTTAATATAAGACATTCGTGTCGTTAGCAAAAAAAACGCGAATAAAAAAGATTTCATAAGGCGTGAAATTGATAACCTTCGATATAGAAAGTTAGTAACGACCTGTTTCAATAAGGCTACATTTTATAGAAAATATCAAGAAATGTGTTTAATGGTCTTGACCTTACAGACGTGATTAATGACGATTTTGAACACTATTAACATCACAACTATTTACAATCCTACAAAATTTATATATTTAATTAAATATACCTATATACATTATATCAAACGGTTAATTGAATCGAACTTCCGGTATGATCGTTCTGTTGGGTACATTAATTGTACATATTTTTAAAAAATAAAAAAAATATACTAGTTTGTCCAAACGAAAATGGCGCAACCACAATTTTAGGTTTAACTTATTTGAATAAAATAGAATTCAAGAAGAGGAATTCGCTATCAATACCCTCTCGATAACTAAATTGAACCCTAATATAAAATGGGACAGTAATTGAAGTGTGCGTGTAGTAAAGCAAATGCAAATGTACCTTATATGGAACATATTTCGATTCATCGAAAAGAAATGAATTCTGCATTTCACTTCATAAATAAAAGTTCATTAGCAAAACCATGTTCAGGTGATCGGTTACCATCCGATTTAATACCGATCAATCAGATTTAAATGACGCGTAGACTTAACAGCCTCAGGAGGGATAAAATTACGAACTGGTTGCTTTCACACTTAATCCTTTATAGTCTAAGATACAGTATTAGAAATAATTAACACTCATCTGTTATTTGTTGACGATAAAGATAATTAATATGTTAGATAACATAAAAATATGATAAGTACGAGTTGCCTAGTTAAACCACGGGTAATAGGTTTTTATCAACTTCTCTGATTTGTTCTAGATGGTAGGTAGACGAACAGACAATAGGAAATACACTTACAACTATTTTTTTTCCTTAAATACAACTATGAAGTTGCAAGGCACAAGTTAAGTAAACTGGTGTTATCAAAAAAACATAGCATCATCAGGTATTTTAATAGCTTGGCAACTCATTGGCGACTTGTCAGTTCACATGTCATTTTAGACATCACCAAATAACACATGAGGGTGTATATTTCTAATACCGTATCTCGTACTATTAGGCCTACTTCAAACTGAAACACTCTCGAGGCTTGATCCTATCGATATCCAGCTTTGCATTATTAAGATCATTATGCTGTTTATAAATCTGTAACATGTAACTGGGCTTACATAATTTGTACGTAATCTTGGCGCCATATGTATTATTTATTAAGGTATTTGACTATCTAATCAAATCAACTACGTTTTGTAATTGTCAAATACATCTAAAAGAGCATTAATAAGCTTCCGTCTGAATTAAGATTCACGTTGCTGTAAATTACTTACAATTGGAATAAAAATGTAACTTATTTCACGAGAAACTTTTACATCAGGATTGAAGTTTTTGTCAGGAAGTATCTTCTTGTCAATTTTTATCTATGTGTGAAGAATATATACAAATTTATACACTAGATATCTCTCTTTTTGTTTAGTTTAAAGAAAACGTGCTGATTTTAAACTGTTAAAATTGTAAAATAATAACGTAGAATAAGATATTTGTGTACTTATATATTAACAAAAAAATGTTGTTTTTTATCTTCACACAAATTAGAAAAAAATATGTAGATACAGATATTATAAAATATGTAGATAATGTAAAACTTATGTAATAAGTACTTACAAAACTTCCAAACGTCTGTTTGATATATTTTAAGCATCACCATGATGAAACATTTCTCTTACCTGAAATAAAAAAATATATTATGAAAACTCTCCATATTATAAAGCAATTTTTTTTTCCATTTGCGACATACCTAATAATAATCAAAACATACATTTTCATAGATAATTTATTTTGCATCGCTGTCATATTTGAATTTTAAATATCATAAAATAATTGGATGACAAATATTTTTGTAGCTTGTAGGCTGATTTGAATAAAATGTTGTTCGTAACTTAAATTTCATTCGACAAAATCACATGTCATCTTTCGTGGCCATATTGTTCAGTAATTTGCATGAACATGCTAAATGTTTGTATTTAAACTATAAATGCAGCCTTTTGTATGTTATCTATGTTTCTACTTATCTATTAATTTTTCAAATTACGTTCATAACTAAATCCTCCCTTAAAAAAAAAACAAAATATCAATACACTTAAAACGTTTGCTTCGTTTTTTTTAGTTGGTATTTCATGCCATGGTGCTGGTTATCGGTTTATTTGTGACCTAACATGTAGGTACTACGACATTTCTTATTTACCTACATAATAATAATTATATTATTATGTCTATCTAGGCAAGGATGAATCATTCAATTTTAATAAATTTGTCGGATCGATTCCGCATTTTAAAGCAACCCACAGATAACCAAGAATGACTAGAAAGAAGAAGTAGATGTTGACTAGTTTTATTTGTTTAAGTAATTTCAAAAAGTATAGGCGAAATAGGTAAAATATATAAATATTGTCTTTGAAATAACTACGACCTTAGATTTATTTCCTTTATTGGTTTGATTGATCGATTACTAGAGTTTTTAAGAATTGTTATGTTCGATTCCATGCAGATTTCTGTGTTAATTTAATTAACTTTATTTCATCGTAAAAAATTGTATTGAACTACTTTTTTTTTCCACTCAATCCTGAGTTTTTTTGTTATATAATGAGGTGGGTCTTATTAACCGCAGGTACCCTTACCCAACCCTTACCTTAAAAACGAAAATTATTTTTTAACGCCTATCTAGAAACAATCTTTCACTGGTGGTAGAGCTCCAGTGACGGAGCTCGCGGGCGTAGGCACCACCGCATTACCGCTAAATGGTAGTGTTCAGCACTATCGTGTCCGGAACACGATAGGTGGTAATGTACGGCCCTGTAATTTCCGGCACAGAGGCATAACACCTTAGGCCTCAGGAGTGGCAACGCATCTGCATTTTGACCTTGGTCTTTGTGTGGGTGTCTATAGGCTGCAGTCATCACTTAACATCAATGTGAACTGCATGCTTATTTGCCACTTCCATAACAAAAAAAAAAAATCAAAACAAAGTCAATATTTGCCATGTCGTGATGCCATTTTTTTACATTTCGTAATTTTTTTATGGGAACTTCTACAAACGAAATTACGTTCACTACTAGACAATCGAAATCTATCAATCAACCCATAAAAAGAAAAAATCCAAGGTTGGGTGTCAAGTTCACACAGCCTATACACTTTACCCATTATTGTATTCGAACATAGCATTAATAAAATGAAATTGTATCATGCTACAGATATTGTATACACCTTATACATGTATCTCACGTAATTAGACACCACAAAAACAATAGCTGTTTTTACGAGAGAAATTTCCACGTGGTGCAAAGAGTAGAACAAAATATTTTTGTGCTTTTATAGCGATTTGTGTACATTACATTAAAATTAATTAGCGTAATATGAGGGAACGTAACCTCTCAATTAGAAGTGACAGTGTGAGTCTGTAAGTAATAAAACTAATAGGAAATGCGGGCTTAGAACTGATTGGATTATAGAAAAGGGGCTATGCTGAACACGCCTCACTTGAATCAAAACAAACATGGTACCTACATCAATCAATTAAATAACGAACATTTTTATTGGGTTGTATATTAAAATTAACAGCTAACGACTAAACGAGAACGCATCTCTCGAGTTCGGAACACCCCTTCAAGAGCAAGTAACATTATTGCTTAACTTTTTTAACGTCATCGATTAAAACGTACTTTTGCACAATTCTTCATATTTTACATTTTGTGAGGCAGTAAAAGCAACCGTTTCCAACAAAGAATTATTATGCCGTCATTTGAAGGAAATATTTATACATCTATTTGGGAATATAACAGTTGAATAACACACGGAAGAATAAGACGTTACAGATGAATAATTAAATCTATCTCTTAGACGAGGTGATGTGATGCTCGTAGTTCACTGTGGATTGAACATTAACAATTACTTTCAAGATTACGGCTAAGTTATTGATGTTAAGGCAAAATGAATGGAGGGAATCAAAACCAATTACAGTTGGTTTTCTACCCTTTGTACAACGAGCTGGTCAAATTGGAAGACATATCAATCTAACCAGTAGAAAGATAATGTAGAAATGTGCAATTGAGCAACGTGATTCTGAAGCAAATACTATAAGCTAATCTCTGAATCGAAAATGTTGATATATAGGAGGAAACAAAAAAGACATTAAAGCAGTGCCTATCGCATGATTTGCCTTACAAATACCTATCATACAAAATATATTTTCAAGGTGCATAAAACAAATTTTGAAATGAAAAGTCAGCTGCTGTTAATAATGAGATAAGAAAGAGAAATCTATGTGTACTGTGTAGGAATAACCACGGGCAGGAGATATTGCTTAACACTAACAAAGTCTCAACAATGTTGAGGTTTGATTGCTACGCTGTAGCCGCTATATACTAAAAAATAAAAAATATCACATCATGGGACTCCGCTTTGGCGAGATAAAAAGAAATATAGTATCCTAAAAGAATAAAGGCAAATACCTATGTATAACGTTTTGTTTAACATTGTATTTAACTAAAGCGAAGTCCTTTGACTATAAGCATACCTTCTTGGCACCTACCTACGTAGTATTACGTGACATTACTTACATTCATCATTACATCGCGAGAAACGCAACCAAGAAATTAGTTCTTTATCATTTCTCATTAATTATTTATTATTGTAGAGCACTTACATCTGGTCTTGTAACAAACCAGCAAAGAGTACGCGATTAATCTATAATTTATGGCAATATCAGTAAATAATAAGCCCTTTTGACTTCGATCAGATCCATTCCGGTGATTTCGTATATGCGGACTACAATTACATGCACTTAGTTCCATTTTGTATCATTAATAGGACCGATCTAAAGCTTACGTCACATTTCTATTATCTATTGCGTCTATTTCATTAAGTGCCATAGATATTTCCGCCTATAGTTTCGATAGTTACAATTATATTTATGATGTAATAATTACATGTAATGTCTCTATAATGATCTGTTCATGATTTTCGAAACATACCGCATTTATTAACCGCCTTACGCCATTAATACAGAAAATCCTATTTTTAAACATAATTTATCTGGCCTTACATAATTCTGCAATAATAGTGGAAACAGTTTTATATTTACAAAGTCTACTTATTTCCTTTTGATCTTTTTAGTGTCAATTTGCCTCGACCGTTTTGGGAAACTGATCGAATTAAGTAACATTACCTACTGATGAATAGAGTTCCAAAAGCGGAACAGTTTAGTCAAGAAACAGGTGCCGAGCGTAAGTACAAGTTCACTAACTTTATAATAATCCCTAAATAGTGCTCGTCATAAACAGCATTACAACCTTGAGATTTTTGTAGGCATAGGTATGCTCTTAAGCTTAAGCAAGACTTGAACAATCACACATGAGAATCGTCATCATTCATCAAGTTATATAAAAAAATAAAAATATTCAAATGTCGCCACTCACATGCCTAAGTTGTTATCTCTGGAGATAAAGGTTTTATTTTGGCAATGCAATTATTAAACGCAGATATAAACAGATACTGTCAGATACCTATTAAGCACATTATAATTTTAAACACAACTGGAATCAAGCAGTTCCATCCGATTGATACTCCGCACGTCCAGCAACAGAAACCCTGATTATTCTTTTGTACGAGTCCACGTATTGAAAAATGACCTTCCTCCAAGTCACAATGTCAGTTGGTTCGATGAATCGCACGTTCACTCGCCTCCAATGTAAATACGACACCGTCATGTGCCCTGCTATAAAAACTGTTCAATTATTTTTTTACAGTTGGTAAATTGAAGGTTGCCATGTAATCTTATGGAGCACTTCTTATAGTTTGGCGATAAATACCTACTTGATAACAAATTATAATGATTTTAAAGAAAAAGAAATGGACTCAGCGGGACTCAAAGCTGCTATCGAAAGAGTTAGCCAACTTTTGTACAATATACTGGCATAATTTGTAGAATTGTATGTAAAACCCGGTAAGGTGCTTAGGTCACTTTGTGCGGTGGTCATAAAGATTTACTTAATTAATTGTTTCTAAAAGACCGGAGAGTTCCCTAATTGTAGGTACTATAGACAAATACGATATTCTTTATTTGAAATCCAAAAAATGAAAAAATTGTGGCAACGCTTCCCTAATCATTCACAACGACGCGACGTTGCTAAATTCGCTTACAAAATGTAATGGCCTTTTCTTAATATAAAAGATGTTTCAATCGTTGCCTGCTTTCATACAAAATGAACCGATTAAAAAAAAATAATAATAAATAGGTATCTAATTTTAAATTAAATGTGATTATCATTTTTTTTAAACCTACACATTAGTCATATTAGTCCAGACATGTTTGGTTTGCGAAGAAAAATTCTAGTGAGCTGAATTTTTATACACACCTTCAATACGGCGTTGTAATGAAGATATGAAAAATCGCCATTAATATCGTGCCGGTTATAGTTACAAAGGTCAAAAGGTCCCGAAAATCAGTTATTCACGAAGATCTCGACCTAGTGAAAGGAGGTTAATAGAAGTCATTTACTAAACAATTAACATTAAAAGAAAACGTAAAATTATCGACAAAAATTTAGAATAGACTCATTTTATTTCTCACTTTAATTTTCATCAAAAATATATTTATATACTATTGGGCTAAACACTTTCTTCATACTCATTTCATCAGACACGACTCATATGGAGACCGTTGCATTTTAAACTTCTCACTGCATGATATTTAAATAATAATATGACTTCAGTAGAGATTTGATTATTGAAACACTTCAAATAAACTCAATTTTGAAATCTAAATGTGCAGCTATTAATATCGTTACTGTATTGTAATGTGTTTCTAACATACTTATTTAGAGTCAAGTTGTGAGCTATTCAAAAGAATACACCTATTGACAACGATTGCATAATACAGTTCCAAGCCGCGAACAGGAATCGAACTATGGTGTGCTCCGTTCAGCATGAATGACATCCTCGTCTAGCGCAATGGAACGTGACCCATTCGCGAATGTTCGCTGTCTCCCTTCACGGTGCTGTGGACGTTCGTTACAAACATAATACTTTTTTATCTAACCACAAGAAATATATAAAATATATATTTATTATTTGGCTCAGTGGTCGCAATCGCGATGGTGAAGCCGGAGATCCTGGGTTCGATCCCCAGGTCGGGAAAATCTGTTATCGGGTTTTTTTTGTGAGGAAATTTGAAGTAGTTGCCCGGAGTCTGGTCGTGCCTCGGTGCACGTAAAGCCGTCGGTCCTGCGCCCGATCTCTCTCCGGTCGTGTCGGATTGCCGTCCCATCGGGCTATGAGAGTGAGGGAACAGAGAGTGCACCTGTGTTTGCGCATACACTTGTGAACTATAACATCTCCCGTGCAGTTGGCTAGTCTCCGTTGAGATTGGCCGCCGTGACCGAAATTAGGTCTGGAGGACATTATTATTGTTTGAAAACGACGCAAGCCTAAAAACGCGGCCGCGTGTCAAGCCAAGTTCACAGAACTGACAATATATAGTTCACAGAACTGACAGTATATTATGTATTTATTTATATATATTATATGTATAGATATATATTATATAGAGTAATATTTATTCGTAGGTTAATTTCGTATTTTATAGTTAATTATTTAATTTATAAGTTTTACGCGGCTTTCATTGTTTTCTATTTACCCAAAAGTTGACTGGTAGACAATGCCTTTTAGTAGCATTAAGTCCGCCTTTTGTACAACATTTCTGTGTTTGCAATAAAGTTAAATAAATAAATAAAATAAATAAATCATCGTGTGTATTTAATTAATTACTCGAGCTTCATTTGATCCCATATTAAAATTAACGCCGACTATCTGTAAGAAAACGCCTAGAGCCTTTACCAGTTAATCGAGAAGCATGAAAAAATGAGAAAAGGAAAGAAGAAGCTTTTAATATTAAATAAAATTCCTAAAATAATGGGCGGTTCAGTTTTCCGCCCGAATCAGCCGTTCTAGGAGTACATCCCCGTGAACCAATGATAACACGTATTTCTCATTAATCTTTCATATCGTTTAGTTGGTAAGAACTTTGATACTATAATTATCACATATTTTTTATCTACGCAAAGATTTTTAGTGAAATAGCAATTAAAATTCCAATAATAGCCTTGGAAAATTAATTGAATATCAGCAATTTAATGAAATGACGCAGTTGATCCTCACATCAAGCTACCATCTTAGGACCGCTATCTAAATATCAGGTACAAAGTCTAATATCGGAATATTTAAGTTAGGGCTTAATGTCCAGTGAGTGGAACGATTTGTTTTTTTATTAGCTGGCATTAAAGATGTTGTTTACGTGTTGTATACGCGAGAAAATCCGCAAGTTTAATTTCTACAATACAGGGCATTAAAGAGTTATCACAATATTGTATTCTGTATCTATAAACGATGTAAAGATATCTGATGAATACTTTTCTAATAACTTTTCAATGCTCTTCAGTTAGGTATTTACAAAGATGAACATGACAAGAAATAAAATGAATCATCGTAATCGATCTTTGCTATTCGTGTCCTCTTTAATGTTTTTGTAAACAGTTTAGCCTCGATAACGTTGGCTCAGATAAGTGATAATATAATATTTATAAACTTGGTACCTTATGCTCATGTTTACATTTCCACTACTACCTACGTTCGTTAATAATAAAATTTTATGAGTAAAAAAACGCTACACCAAGCCTGCTTGCATTCCTATTTAACTATCTACAATCCACTCCCCGATCAATCAAGCCCGAATTTATTAAAAATCTGCTTTGTAATATTTAGAAACAAATATAATAAAATCAATTAAAATCCAATCACATCAACTTATTCCGCAGGGCCTTCTGATCAGTAGATGTACTACTGCCTTTATTTCAGAGATCATCCACTTTTAAAAACGAAAATCTTTGACTAATTATGATGAAAGACACACCTATTTATAAAAAAAAACATTTTTTACAACTAAACACAAGAAACTTAAAATAACATGATGATAAACGTACTTTAAGAGTTGATACTCCAGATCTATTTCTCTATTCCGGTCCCATCATCATTTACAGTAATTTAAACAAAGATATGGGACTAATCACCATTAGCACTAGTTTCGACAGTGGGCAGTTATGATTTATATTTGAAAACAATACAGTAGGTAAAAGTAAGTCATTTTGTCATAGTATGGAGTCCTAGGTAAGCATAGCATGAGTAATTTATCAAGGCGCATTGTCTTGCTCGTGTATTCAGGACGGTGCGCAAATGCGAAGTATTCAACACTTTCTATTTACGTTCAAGTGCCTATTAGCAGTTACTGTGCTTTATAGAGTGACATAATTAACTGGCTGCTAATTCAATCACTTTGAATTAGGAGCCAGTTCGGTATGTAATTTGAAAATAGAAGAACAACATGAGTGTAATACAAATTCTTGGCGTGATATCAGTGACGGGAATGGAAGAGGTACAATAAATCTTAAAGACGGGTCAACACTCGATCTAGATTTATGGTGAGAATCACAACCGCACCACTCAGCAAGCGGTTACTAGCATTCTTGGCTAATCGATATTGCTTTAACGTGACTCAGAAATGCAGGTACTTCGGTTTCAAAATATTTTTTTGATTATTCTCCTTTTTGGGATTATCTTATAAAGTCTAGAGATAAGATCCAAGACTTAACTACCCGATTTACATATCTGTCTTTCAAAACGTATCAAGAACGTACATCGACATCATGTCAAACGCTACAACTGATCAAAACATTTGTACCGATTGCTCCAGATCGTGTCAAAGATCGAGTAAACGACAAACACGGATGACCTAGAAAGAGGCTGAACAGAAAAGCGTTCAATCGGATTATTTGCAGCATTTAATCAACTAGTGCTTAATCGTGTTGGCATCGGCTACCGAGACGAAAGCCTGTAGTGATCACTAGATAACAGATAGAAAGCGCTGCTGAAATAACACCCAACCGTGTTACGCGCGCTTAGGGTTACCATCTGACCGGATAAATCTAGTCAGAACCGGATTATAAGAATTTTGACTTTGTGTAAACCCGAAATTTGTCGGAATTTCATTTGAGATATTTTTGATATAATGCAAAAAAAATACAGTAAGTATGATTACTAGTGCATGTACTTTGTCGTATTGTGTGTTATTTATCCTTCGCCTCACAGCCAGCTAGAGACCGGATTTTTATACAGATATCTGTAAATCTGAATATTTACTATGTATTTAAAATACCTAGTTTTTTCCTTTCCAAGTCCCTTCCCAAGGTAGTAAGTAACCCTAGGCGCTCTGCTCTAAACGAAACGGAACCCGAACAACAAATAAGGCTCGGGCCAGTTGAAGTGGTTTTGCTAGTGCAATGTTTAAATGTTAGAATTAACTGTATCTTGTGCATCTTTCACGGCCGGTTTCGCTGGCGATAGATTACTATTTATGTACTTAGATATATAAGCAAATATTTTTTCAGTTCCAGGTTCCAAAACTGAATTTGGGCTTTGGTTTGGAGTTGTTCAAATAGGATCTATAACCTGATAATGTCACTTGTTGCTTGACCTGTGCCCGGATGTACAGTCAGGGAACTCTTCGCTAATCCAAAACAAATCAAATATAGCTTTCATTACGATCAGATAGGCCAGTATGATCAAGCGGCCAGTTCCTTGATAGTACATCATGATGTCCCACTAATCACAAGTATTTACAAACATTGATTCAGTCGTTCAGTGATATTGACGATATAGGTAATTAGTCTACTGGAAATCTTATTTGGAGAGTCTTCTCTCCCAATGTGAAGAAATAATATTTATAGTAATCGACTAAAATCGAATTATAATAAAGCTTGTATTATCTATACGTCTTTATACCAGCTATATAAAAAAAATCACAAGATAATTTATACTCTAATCCGGTGCACACCTCCACTTCATGGCTAGCTGTGATGGGTCAGGCAGTATAATTAGGAATAACGAATGATGTTCTAGTCCATATTAGCACGATTATAACGCAGACGAAGAGGTCAGCGAATTTTGTTGGATAGCAAACGAAACTCATTCGAAATCAAAGCGCCCAATGTCAGACTAAGCAAGGTCGCCTCTCGATAAACGCCTTAACGATTCTCATTATACAAAGCAAACTCGATTCGAGAAGAATGCATTTGCGGCTAGATTATTTTAAATTATAGTTTGTAAGTTTTTCATATAGTATTGAGATAGCAATACTACCACATTGGGAACGTATTGCTATCTCAATATTCAACGTTCCAACCGCTAGAAAGAGATCTAGTTTGCCATACCTACGCTTTTACTAGCATTAATATACACTGATAACAAATATTATGGTACTTATATTACTTAAAGCGCTGTAAATAATTGATTTGGATCAGGTACGCAATGTTCGAAAACAGGTGATAAGCTCCGTTTGTACCGTACCATAATACCTACAATCGTAGGTCCATAATATAATCAACAAAATTAAAAAAAAAAAAAGTTTTTAATCAACCAATGTAAAATTATTTGCGGTTATTTTCTTCACGAAAGGTCTATTCGACGCCGATAAATCTGAACTGAAATATGAGTTGAAAGGTTGAGAGGATTTTGTGGTTCGCGTCACTTAGCCAGCCAGCCCTGTTTGTTCAGAGTTGCCGGCAACCAAACCGTCACCAATAGCACAGTAACTAAGTGGAGCGCTGTTAGCAATTAGTTCACACACAGTAATGTTGAGAATCTAAAAAGAACTGTTCACAGTCTGCATACAATCTCAAAAGATCATCTCTTTAGATAGGCCACCATAAATCACTGCCATGAAAAGGTGACTGGATCTTTATAAGGTTATCTACATATTCCAAAAACAATATATTAGCAAAAAGAATGACTAATATACAATAACAAATTATTTGGCGATTAGTATCGATCAAGCGTATTAAGGATCAAGGCATCCGGTGGCAAATATGGTTGGAGACCAAATAAGACAATATTATTTGGCGATGGTGAAACTTGACATTCAGTCTGTGTTCTCGATTTCATAGTAGCGAAGTTAATCGTTTTACTTTGAAGTGTTGAAGGCGGACAAAAGAGACTGACAATATAAAGCTATTAGATCCAAAAGATACCCGTGCACTCTATCACCAGACACAATAACAAAGCAAAAATAAACTCGTAAGTTTTTTTTAAATTGACGGACATTCTATTTTCACTTCATAAGATGGGAGCTGCATTCGTCTTTTTTATCGATTGCATCTTTTTACCGACAGGTGGGCGCCATAACAAAACAAACGCCTTCCGGTGCCCGGTTTATATGCGGAGTAGGTCGACACTAGCTACCGATGAGATAAAAGTACTTTTTGTAAGCATAAAAAAATTTCAAAATGAAAAAAGTTTCGTTGAAGATGTCTATCTGCCGCAAATGATAAGATATCTAGCGAGGTTAACGAGATTCCGTATTTCGCGTTTTATTTTTACAGATATTACCTATATTATGAATCGTCGATAACCTTTAGAGTTCTTAGTGGCTTTGCTAACCTCCTTGGACGCGCCGATAAAAATGGAAACAAACATTTACTGCCTATGGCACCTTTAAAAAGATTTTTAAAGCATGAACTAGATAATAATCGTAATTCAAATAATGTTGAATTAATCATTTTAGTCATTGAATCTAAAGTAAGTGTCTTGGTTGATTTCGCGAGATTCATTCACTATCAGCTTAACAATCTTTGACATATTCCAAATGATTAAAAGCTGAAGAATGGGAATAACAAAATGTTATGATAGACATCATCTGCCAGATTTGTAATTTTTACATGATTACATGTGAAGATGTCCAAATTTACAATAGGCTTTGTTACGTGAATCCGGAGGTCCGGATCGTCTAATGAAGTATAATGACGGGTACGTTAAAAACAAGAACAAGGAAATGTGACCATGCGAGTTTTGCTGAATAAACATTTTTATAAACATAATTAAGACTTGGATATTTCGTGAGGTAATGTACTCGTAATTAATGAAAAACTGATGGAGATTCCAACAATAGTCACCAATAGTTTTATAGCAGGTACTGTTGCAATTTCCTAGCAAAGGAAAGAATATTACGCAAATGGACCAACTGTCTTCCATTTTCGTCAGGGAATAATTACAAAAAAAACTGTAACTACCCGCACCTTGATCAATTAACAAGCATTTGTAGCGTATCACACATCGGAACGGGTCTACGTGGTACATCTGCTCACTTCTCATTTACACAATGTTCTGTAGTATGAAGCAAAACTATTTATCGTATTTATCTTAGCTTGCGTTATACGTAGATGTGACGATGTGGGTAAACTGGTTATTTCTCGTATCATCCGATAACTCATTAAATATTTCCATAAACTTCTCGTAAGTGCATTTAAAAATACTAACATAAAACCGATTTTTATAGCTGTAGATATTTTTATCATAACTAAATCTATAAAATACGAAGGCAGGATCGCTACAAATACTTTCATGATTGTGGCACGTACAGTCGACTGAATATTATTATAGAATAGATTATAATGACGATGATTAAACTAAGAACAGGAAGTTTAGTTGATTCATTATGATATCGTATGGATAAACTACTCGTTTGTCATCGTCCATGGGAAACTTTTGGGTGTGTCAACAGCGGATCAGTGGAATAAGTACCGTTGTAGTGTCGGTTGCCGCCGTTTTGCCGGTGTCTGCAAACTCTAGTCGCAACCTCGCGGGCCTGCATGACGCCCTTCTGGGAACTCCCCAGCCGCACGATCTCCCATCAGTCAGTAGCTCCACGAGCGCAATCGTAACGCCAGCTGTAACTTTACACTGGAGACACTGGGGCCCGGTGGACCACTGGACCGTAACACACGCACACACACGTAATTGTTACCGCTCCCTATTTTACATAGCGATACAGTCACACTGTTTCCTTCGGTGACAACGACATGACGGCAAACTTTCAATGTTTTGGAAACAATAGCCGACGTCGCGTAAATGAGCGAATCGAATTCGGTAGGGAAAGCGATTAAATTGTCTGTGTCAACGTAACAGGGTTTAACAATTGTAAATTCACTTCACAAGTTATGGCGTCAGTCGAATATATTGCCGTTTTTCCTCGTAGATGCAATCCAAACCCTACGTAAACTATTCGGTATATTTGACAGCAGATGGAACGTGAAGCGCGACGTAGCCGTCCGTGCAATTCGAAATACTCTTACGTACTGACGGGAGGCAGCTGTGCGAGACTGATAAAAAAAAGAGAAAGAACGATACTATGACGTGCCAGTATTATAAACCCATAAGTCATTCGATTGCGGTAACTGGAAATGTTCTTTGGAGTGTTGTAAATAAGGCACAATTCTCATCTAACCTCCGTTGCGGTGGAACACAGCTGAGTCAGTTTCCTCGAACGTTGCGAGTGGAAATTCGAGACGGGTCTAACAGAACTGTCATTGAGTGCGATAGAGACAGGTAAAATCAGCGAGTGAAGCCGATTTACACCGAGAGTACTCCGACCGCCAAGGCCGGCTCACGTCACGTTTCGCGAAGACTAGACATGCCCCTATGTACGTATTGTACATTAGTACATAGCAGATATGTACGAGTTTATTGCCCTGTGTGAAAATTCACTGCACCTGGTTCCGACAACAACGATAAACTGTTCAGCTTAAAAATATGTAATTAAGATAATAATACATCGTACTTATAGTGATAGACAACAGCGGCATATAAGTAGATGATAAAACAAACAAATGTATACTCCAATGTAAATAAACATCTTTACGTCATAGCTACTGACGTCATAACGCATTCACAGCTGAAACTACATTCGACATTGTTTGAGTAATCAAAACAGGTAACGTACTCATTTAAAAAATAAATTGCACGATGATAAAATTTCGTGACTAGAACTTAAGAAGAAGAATAATTTACAACTGTATGACTCATTCTTAGCCTTCGATGCATAAACAGGGAAAGAAAACACATTTTGAACTTAACTCACAAGGCTGCATGAAAAAGGATCCGAATAGTAATTCATGCAATTTTACTCTTATCAGATTCATAACATTAGCCAATCAATTTCTTGATTACACAAGGTACTTACCGGAGGTTCACTTAATCTATACATTTGATTAAATTTATTGATTTAACAAGTTAATTTTGAGAAAAGCTTTTATTAGAAAGAACGCAGTAGCTCATGTTACTTTTAAATAAAACGAAAGAAATATAAATAGCATAAAATTTAAATATCACCAATTATAACTATCGGAGATTCCTAACAAGAGTAGCAGTAGCGCTACGAGCACCAGTAGGTAATTAACATAATATTATCTCGAGTGGTGTGTTATGGTTAATTATAATAATTTTGCCGTGAGCAACTTAGATAATACTTATACTAATACTTATAGGTTTATATTTAGAACACCAGTGAGCTAGTAAGTAAAATAACCATGACTGTCGATTATATACTTTGTTTGTGGTTTTGAAAATAAAAAAACGTTAAGGATATTGATTATACTTAAAGATGAACTGCTACTTATAACATCGATTTTGATATTAACATTAGCACATAATAATATTATATTCATCAAGAACTAGACATTAACTCTCACGAATCTTAAGACAAAATTAATAGTTTTCACCCGCGGCATGTGTAATCCGTAACCCAATGAAGCGTAGCAACTATATGAAAAGGAGATAGTCCAAAAATGTATGGAGTTGTTCCCCAGTAACGTACAGTTCGTAAAATAATAGTTAAAATTATTCTAAACAATTTCCGACTATCAATTTTAGTTAATGATGTAGTTTTTTCGTTTTAAAATAATAAAGTTTACACAAAATGGTAATACAAAAATATGGCGATGGTGATTGACAATTATTTTGACAAGTTCTTAAGTGTACAAATTGCCATAATCAGTAAAAAAGAACTCGATTAAATAATTTCATCTTTGTTTTAATCAAATTAACTTTATTTTTCATTAAATCTTTGAAATATTAGCTTTTTTTTATGTACTGTACATCCACTGGGAACACCACGTTACCTTTCCTCAGTACACATACTAAATTGAACTGAAGTCTATAACTGAAACCTTATTTAAAATCAGAGTAATGAAAAGCTATGGGAATATTATTTACCAATGATGGGAACGTATTTTTAATAACCGTTCAAAGACCCCACGTCAGCGTCACTGAGAATAAGTTACGAAGATATGAATATAGTTTGGAAGATGTTAGTAAAAGAAAGAAATAAATTATAATTAACGTTCCCTTTTTTTGTACGTTGTGTAATTAAAATGGTAACGATCGGCATTTTGATATAACACATATTACATAGATTATTGCCAATTGCCATGTCATCGATCAATCACATCCCACTTGTTAACTTCGGGACCCACATGTTAGTCATCATGGTACGCCGTAGGCGTGATCATTATGCAAAAGAGCTTCCTATTACAAATATTTTGTAACTAACTTTCCATGACTTTACACAACAAACAGATAGATGGTAGTTTGGAAATAAGAAATTATTTTGAACAATATGAAAGCTGGTAAACGTTAATTTAGATTCCAAGCACAGTTATCTGCAGACGATATAGGATAAGAAATTGAGATTCCGTGCATTATTCTCCCCTGCTTTTATATTCATCCCAGTTACTAGAATAACGAATAGTTTCTAAAAAAAACAAGAATTGCATCCAACTTGCTTTTTTAAAGGAATTTAATGTTTTTCAATGCACGTACTTTCTCACGACACAATGTCATTTCATGGTTCAGTCATTCATTACTGTTTGGAAATAAGTGTAGATCTAAATATTTCTTAATAACGTAACTTAAAATAACTTAACTAACCATAACTTATACGGCGTTTCCTTCAGAATTTACTGAACGTGGATTTCAAATGTGAATGTATTGACAAGTAAAAAGTGATGAGAAAAGAAATTATTTTAACTGAATAAGTCGAACACCAAAATATGACTGTTAAGCTGATCGAAAATATATTGATGTGTCGATATAAATATCAGATAAAAGAGAAAAACGATGAAAATAAATAAATAAAAATAGACAAATACGACTGAAGTGTTGTAATTTGTAGATTTATCTACGGGAACGAAGTATTTAACAGTTATTGCTCAAATTAAATTTTAATATATTATAATAATAATTTAAAAATGTATAATCATTTGATTTAATAATGTTTTACTAACAGTTAAACGACCATTAAAGGTGTTACGAAAATCTTTTAGAAGCTTTCAATAGATTTAGAAAACTGATTTTGTAGAAGTTTCCTATAGACTAACAATAAATTACGTAACACCATGCGTAGTCATTACATAGATTCTCACGAAGTTGTGGATGTCCATCACGTATCCATTTCACCTAAAGTTTTGAGTGCACTTATGATTTATTAATTTTGCGTTTCCAGTTCCTCGCCAGCATTATTCTTATAGGTCCGACACCTTTATTATTTCCAAAGATATTCTATTCCAATTTATACCTACGACGATTTTTAGGTAACGAACCGCGGTACATCGTAACAGGTTCTTTTAGGTTTTTTGTTGTTCCTCGACTCGCAATCATCTCAAACCCTGTCGGCGTGAAAAAATAATAACGTGGATTTGTGTTTGACTGTCAATTTTTTTATTGAATGTCAATGATTTTAGTGCACCACGCGATTTCAGTAAAAGGGGTTTTTTTTTAAATATATTTTATGCAAACCGAAAAAAAAACTTTCTTTTTGTCTTGAAGGTGACTCGTCCAGTTTGTTAACATAATGTTAATGTCACTGAATGTTGTCCAACCGGTTGGGATTATTTTTTTTATCGTTGATTGGAACTACATACGTGTGCTGTTGTTTTGAAAGCTGCGAAATATTTTTAGACACAGCGCGTTCATTTTGCCTAGTTAAGACAACGTTAACTGTCTGGCCACATGCGGACTCGCCGGTTGTTTAAAAACTATTTTAATCTAGACCAACGACATTAACGATAAAAAGTTTATATTCAACATACTTAGTATCTTCATTAAAATAAAATAACAATACGTTTATACACAGGTGTAGCCGCTCTCTATTCGAAACTTCATCGACAGCGTTGCAGATGATCGTTAAATATGAGTCCTATTAATCACACACTAAAAGCATCGTCATATTCAATTCGTTGTTAATTGAGTCTTAACTTTAACATCCATGACTCCTGGCTCACCGGAACAGTTACGAAATATCATGTATTTACTGTCGATATTTAAATCTCACAAAATCACAACGAAGTTGATCAAAGAAAATATATTTCATAAAGCATTATCAAATCTATTCTATGATTCAAACAGGTATACGAAATGCATTAACTACTGAATTGTGTGATTTGCTCCAACACTGTTAAATTGCACAAATGGACTTCGTACTCAACATGCACAATTGGTAAAATGGACGCGAGCAGAATGTTTCCAATTGGAATTCAATCGAAAAGCCACGCATCGCGTCGATACATACGATAAAAGAGCGAATAAACACCATTATCAGGCGGTAACGAAGGCAATGAGGAGAATTGATGATGCAAAACAATTGACGAACAGCCAGTGACCTGGCACATACTAAGTCACCTCAGACCACGTGTCGGACAGTCTTATATTACTGAATATAAGGGCGTTAATGCCCATCGAATGACAGAGGTCTACTGCATCGCAAGAACCGCACGACATTTATTTGTAATGCAAAACTGCAAACATCCTATGGTTACGCCGTCGCATAGGTTACCCGTGAGAGTTTTGCAATAGCATTTCAAAACAAACCACTGTGCTGGCTTTTTGTAGATATAAAACTTAGACGAGAACACGTGTCGATCTTATTATTTCGGTGCTGTCCGGGAAATGGCGAGATAAATGATGCCTCACAAGCTCTCGATTAATTATTACAGTTGTACAAAACCGCTGTCTACTTGTATTTTTGGGTTGAAGCAAGCGAAGTTCCTGTGTTCCAAAGAAACAGTTTAGCGCATCGATCAACTTGTGGGACGAAGTCAAACGATCCTAGGAATTTTCTCTTTGGTGTGTGGTATGCTTATTAATTATCATAGAGCCCTTTGAGTGCGTACAGGCATGCACCGGATACGAGCCAATCTAACGTCGCTAGTGTACCTATGTATTTACTAGGGTTAAGGATAAAGGATAAGTAGTTGTAGGCTGTAGTAGGCTGCCTCATAATTTGTCATTGTTCTTTCATTAAAGCAAACACTGTTTTGGTTTATAATATTTAAAAATGTACTACACTTCCCTACAAAGAGGTTCAAGGATGGAGCTCACGAGTGTAGGCACCATCGCATTACTAAATGGTAGTGTTAAGCACTATCGTGTTCCGGTCAGGTGATGATGATGAACCTGTAATTTCCGACACAGAGGCATAACACTTTAGGGCTCAGAGTGGCAACGCATCTACATTGAAATTTCTGGTTTGATGTAGATATTTATAGGCTATAGTTACCAACAATGTAAACTGTAGGTATGCTTGCTTGCCTTTACATGACATAAAAAACCTTAGAATCAAAGTTGAAAAATACAAAGCATTGCAGATGTGGTATTTAAAAAACTTAATCACTAGTTGGGTATTGTCATAGATTAATTCTTACAAGAAACAGCCGTGAAGCTCTGTATACATTTAAGAATGTGTAAATTGTTGATATAAATTTTTATTGATCATAACGTCACATTTAATGATTAGCTAAACCAGTTTCATTCAATAGTTTGTTTATAGAATGATCGAAGTTACCCTGATCATCCTCAGTGACCTTAATTCAATGCCGATAACAATCGAGCCTTGGCGAATATCAAATGACAAATCTATTTAAAAAATTATAATTGAATTACTTATATATACCAATATAATAAAGCTGTAGTTTGTATGGAATAACCAGTCGGATATCAAATTTAGTATCAAATAAAATGTTATGTTTAACAACCACAATTATGGGAAGACTATTGAAGCCTATAGACTTGTGCTCTTTATACCATTTTATTGTGCTATAAAGACCACAAGTCATACCTACATGAACTATACGAATTAAAAGAGCCTGCGCTTGGGCAGCGTAACAATTCCAAAATGCAGATAAAACTGCGGGGAACACCTAGTTGTTTTATTATAATAATTAATTGTATAACAGTGATATTCATTGTCGATTGATGAGAGTATAATCTCGATCCTCTTGTAAACCTGTAAATTAGTAATTTTAAACTATTTGAATAACTTTTTGTAAACACCTCAAAAATAATTTTAAGCACATCACAAATGAATACAGTACGGAACACCAAGTTACCGTACCAAGTGTGTTAAATCTATAGATGGTTGTCATGAAAAGATATCCTTTATCCTACGTTACGTGCAAAACAGCAAAGGCTGTCAACCTTCTCAAAGGATCTAAAGCTGTGAACATTGCGCTTGTGAAATTTCACCAATATATTTTATCAAGCATTCGCTGTTAATATACTGGTTCAAAGGACGTCAATATTCCTATCATTTAGCTATGTTTGAAAGTTTAAAGTAGTAAGTTTTAACTGTTATTTAACCAGAATATTGTTAATTAGCAGGTTTGATGTTATATTCACGAAATGTTAGTTTTTATATTAGCTATTAAATAAACAAGAATTGACATACAATAGAAAATAATGTACATTTCTAACCTATGCGGCACAGCGCCTGCTGTATGAGAGAATCAAATCATCTATATAAAAACAAAATTGCCGATTCTCATGATATTAATTACATGTGCAATTACAGTCTTATACGATTGCATAATTTGCAAAGATTGTGTAATTTATATAAGGGAAGTGTAATGAAATTATGGACAGTACCGAATGTAAGTAGCGCACCTTTTGTTGAGTTAGAAAAGCCTGTTATGCTATTATTGCATCACGTGTATCAATTGTGTGTCACGTTCTCATATCTATTTCTTGAAACGGCTGTCAGATAAATTTGGTGCTATCATCATTATTTCATTGCAACAGCGTTTCAAAATTAAAGATCTAAAAAGAAGTAAATTAATTTTAAGTTAGAACAGCCGTGAAGAAAATAATCGACCCGGTCTATGTCTATTCTGAGGAATGGACAAAGACCGAGAGTATTAATTACATGTTGATCAATGAAAAATAGTAGACAGTAATAGATTTTGCAGTAGCGATCAGTGTTGCTTAGATGTAATAGCTGACACTGTTTCAACGCAATCAATGTCGAGTCAAATGAGGCAATGTGATGAGATTTAAACACAGCATATCGGCGTTAAGTAACTGCTGGAAGTAAATCGTGCATTACATTTCTTGTCTTGCGTCTATATCGAGATACTTAAAGTTGTCTAGAAAATTATCATCATTGGAACGAATTTCTTCTTACTAACTCGTCGTGACCAAGAAAGCCTCCACCAATAATAGGAATACTAAATAATGACATAATCGATCTAGTTTTTTAAAATACTTGACACGGATCACCAACAAGATTAAATTAACAAAGAGAGATATTTAAGCAGATGCATTCGTGTATAAATATGTGCATTCAGCATTGCTCAGGTACGTTTTTTTTATTCGACAATATGTTATTCTAAAAGCCGAGGTAAAAAAGGTAGAAAGTGAAGAAAAAATATTTCCAAAACTAGAACATTCAACATACTCTGCCGTTGGGAATGATCCCAAATAGAATGAATACAAAATCACATATTCCCTTGACCCAAGTTTCGAATTAAGTTTACCCAATTAGTTTAGAAAGTAGAGAAAAAATACAGATCACAATTGAAGCTGATTATGAAATCGAGATAAATGAAGGATGATGAGTTATTGCGCAACGGTGCCCTTATGACAGTATAATTGGACGTAGGCGCAATCCCCATTTGAATATGTTTTCCAAAGCTATGCTCTAATTTCAATAATTTGACAGGCACTATTTATGCGAAGTGAAGGAGCCTCATAGATGATTAGTGTTCGTGAATTGACCAACGTGTTAATGCAAATAATCCGTGAAATTCCAACAACGATTGCATACCAGTTTCATGTTACACATTGTTCTACATTTTCTTCTGTCGCGACGTTGGCATAGCCGATGACACAGTTGTGATATGGGTTTTCAATTTATCGGATATAACATCATTACGTCGTATATTTGAAAATGTATTGTCGATTTCATTTTATTAATAATCTATAGTGATATTTTGCTGGGTTAGACGATTTGCTGATAAGACACCAACGACCAATTTCAATAACCTGTCTGGTATTTTCCTGCAATGGTAGAAATTTACATTTTTATCGATTTTATAAGGATGAATATAAATTCTTAAACATAATCTTTAAAGGCGAAATAATATGACTACTTAGATCGATTTAAATTAACTTTTTACTACACACTAGTACTTACTAGATACTAATTCTCGTGTCAGAATATTTGTAACAATAAGTACTCCTCCGAAACGGCTGGACTGAACATCATGAAATTTCGTGTGTAGGTACCTATATTTGGTAGGTATGAGAATCGGTTGTAGTATATTTTTTATATCCCTAAATGGTAACCTTACCAAATTTTTTTATACCTCTAAGGCGATACGAAGTTCGTCGGGGCAGCTAGTTTACTATAAAAATGCAGTTCATAGTAAGAACATAATCTTATTTTTTTACGGTGTTTCTCAAAGATCGTTAATACATATAATAGACAAAATATCTATCAGAAAACCGACACAAATAAAGTTTTAATGAGTTAATGTTTTGTGTTGGCTACACTACACATCATTGATTTCTTCGGTCCATAGTTGTGGTTTAGAATCGAAATCGAATTCTGTTAACTTTTACACTCGACCCACACAATTTGAGAGAAAGCGTTTAAATAAGGAGATACATTGGCAAAACTTATTAGTAGAAGCTACATTTATTTTTGTTTTGCAAAAATTTTGAACTGTGCCATCTATGGCTAAGTGACTGAGTACTTAATCAATATTTGTGACGTAAAGTAATCTTCTAAATAATAAAGTAATTCTCTAAGTATTCATGTTGTTATTTATTAATCCTGTACTGTACAGGATTAATAAATCCTAAATGTTTTATTTACGAGTGAAATAGAAAATGGGATGGTTATAAATGTACTTCCAGTTATGGCGGCGATAAATTAGTTAATGTAGTGGTGCTTAGTGCTTACATCTTCGGCCTTTCCTCTAAAGTTTTTATTACCAGCACATTATTGAAAACATGGTTTTAAAAACCTACATAATCCATAACGAATCGGAGAGACAAAACATCTTATGGTTGTTCTCATTTTCAGTTTTCAGGTTCATTTTGTGTTCATTACCATAACTGTAGTCGTTTCATGGCAATCAATATTTAGCGGGGCTGTAACCGTCGTATATCTGATGGTACTGAGGTTGGTGCCTGTCACGTCCGTCACCGATCCATAACATGAGGTATCGTGTACGGAGATTGTGGATCCTCAAACTGTTATTGGAATCGGAAAGCAAAATGTAAAATTTATACAGATTTGCCTATGCCAAATTTTGAATGTCACGATGAATCTGCTATAAACCTTCATAGTTAATTTGCAATTATGATTAAATTTGGCTTTAGGAATGTTTTCTTTGGCTTAAACAATACACGTTAGAAGCAAGACAGCATTTATTGTATAGGGGTAATATTATGCACATGTCGAGGGCAAGGAACTTAGGCTGATACTAATTGCTTCTTACTACTCTATTTGAATCGATCAATAATTTATTGCGGTATCTTTTTCTGATCGTACACATGGAACTAGGCAAGGGCGTAGTCAGCCATTGACCGTGAAGGTCTATAGAGGCAACGAGCAGTTACAACGTTTTTTATCATTAGACACAGGATGAATTAATTTCAATAAAAAATCCGATGTTTATCTGCGATGGAGCTACTACAACTGATACTGACAAAATTAATTGTATTTCTACTAAACATAGAAGATCAACATCATCAAACACAGATTTTAAATTAAGAAGTTAGGACGATTTCTTAGCAAAAATTAAAACACAGACGAAAAGAGGTGAGATGCAAAGAAGCCAGAAATAATAACATTGTGTTCAATTTTATACATATTGTACATATTTTTAAACAATGTTTTTGTTTGGTTTTTCAATTATAAAAATCCATTAGGTACAGTAGGTAAGGTAGGTAGGTCATTAGCTACTCAATACAATGTATGTGATATTATGATGACTGACCGATGTCCTTTGTATACCAATTGAAAAGGCAATGAAACCACTCGCTCAGAGAAGGGGCCATTTTTAGGGTTCCGTACCTTAAAAGGAAAAAAAGAACCCTTATAGGATCACTCGTGCGTCTGTCTGTCTGTCCGTCTGTCACAGCCAATTTGCTCCGAAACTACTCGACCGATTGAGTTGAAATTTGATGAATATATGTAAATTGGTGACCCAAAGATGAACACGTCAAGTAAAATAATAAATTTTAATCAGGGGGGCCACTTACGGGGGGTAAATCAGAAAATTAAAAAAAAAAAACAAAATTTCGTAACCTGTGTCGTGTGACATATCAAATGAAAGAAGTTGTTGTCAGCATCTCAGATATATTTTTTTTATAATTTTTGCATAAACAAATTTGAAGTTATTTAAGAAAAACGACGAAAATTGACCATTCCCCCCTATCTCTGAAACTACTGAACTTAAAATTTTGAAAAAAATGTGGAAAATAGTTCTTTGCCTATAGATTACTGGAAAACCTATAAGAAGTTTGAGTATTCAAATTAAATCGAAATTCTTAATAATATAACCCCCCCTGCCGGTACCACCGTAACCGCTATGTCCCTGCATTTTAAATCTGTAATATTTTCGAAAATATTTATTTAAATTACGGAACCCTCACCTCACGAGTCGAACTCGCACTTGTCCGGTTTTTTATTGTAGTGTTAAAACAGTTTCCTGTGTGTAGCTACAAATTATTGTAAAGTAATTTATTTTGAATATAATGAAGTTGAGAATTAGATGTAATTTTCAATCATTCATTCCTTGATTGATGATTGTATTGCTATTTTACTAGAAACATTTTTTCACATTTTGGAGCTATCCTTAAACATATTTACGAGCTACGCCTACATAGAAAGTTATCTTTGTGTTGTTTAGATTTTAATCAGCCATCACGATCTAAACGTTTGGCGAATATTTATAATGATATATTTAAGTAAACAACATAAAATATTTACTCACATGTAAGTCGATCTGATAAGCCATCTTTTTAACCATTAGTTCAGTCATCTTCACCTTTATGATGACATCAACCTCAACAACAAATTCAAAAAGGTAATATTAGCAGAAACTACTTTTCGTTTAAAATGTTACCTCAATGGATTGCATACGAAGAATTATTGCATCGGTTTCACTTTCTTTTGAGCCAAAACCGTGGTTAGCGTAGGATGGGCGTGACGAGAGCTCGGGGCGGCCGTCCTTCGCCGACCGTACGATTACATACTTTCCCTGTTTTTATGGGAATCTCATGGGGAGCCGATGAAGTAACAATACCGTGAAAGTTAGTGAAATCATTAAGTCTTGCAAGCGTCGTAACGCACTTTTTCTCTTTGGGAGGCCTACAAAAAACCACCCGGTTCGCTTTTTGCTCATTTTCAATAACAATGTTTTTATGGTAATTTTACGTAGCAAAACGCGGAGGTTGTTAATGTAGATAGAAATATAAATTAAAATAAAACCTAAAGTAAAATGTGATTTAAAAACTGAAGCTAACGGATTATCTAAAACGTGTTTTAGTTGTGTTTTCTTTCAAAGATTTGTATATCTACGTACAATATCCAATCCAATCGCAAGTTAGTGTTCAAACGTACCTACACAAATAAGCAATCGTAGTCGGAGCTTCGACCTTAACTGTAGAGTGGGTGTCTTTATATTAGCATTGACACACATGCTTCGCAATTACAAAGACAGTCTAGCAAAGTTCCACTCAAATAACAATTATTCTGAGCGTGCAGTTAGGCCAGTTGCGAAATTTAAGATATTCTGATCCAACACCAGATTTGTTTGTTATACTTGATTTGTTCTAATTTGTAAGGTGTCTGATCGAAACATTTTACTTTAAGTTTTGATAGTGTACGGAAAATAACAATTAGCGCACTTTCCTTTAAAAGTTTTGATAGCGTATAGAAAATAACTATTAGCGCACTTTCATAGCAAGAGAAAAAAGGGCAAATTGCCGAGTTCATTAGGGCTTCTGTTGTTGATGTCAATGCGATGGTCACTGTCAAACACAGTTTTCGAATTTCAAATACTTACCCACTATTTTTAATTTAATGTATGCTTCATGACTGGTGAGTTATCAGATAAAGATTTTTGGTGAATTTTTGGTGGACACAATTGAATTTTGATTAAAAAAAATTTAAACCTTTTAAATTAAAACCTTTTTCGTAATCCTATAGATTAGTACCGTATTAGTGCCTAGTAGTTAATGTAGGTAGCATTGCGCCCGCCGTGCGAAGCCGGGCGGGTCGTCAGTTACAGTACCCAGCAAGAAATATTACAATCGAGCATACGAAAGAGACTATCGGCTAGTTCAGACTTTGTAAAGCGTTATCTCTGCCGCACGTAAGCACTGATAGTCCGGTATTGATCAATCAAACGTCACATAGAGAAGGTGCGAAAGAGATAACGATCTACAGACCTGAAATAAGCCGAAGTCTCCTTCTTAATGTCGACGTGCAATATTTCTTATTGGATACTGTACCTATATTATATTTCACATTTAAATTTGAAACATGATAAACATGCATTAGGATTGATATCGTTAATGTATATCTCATACCAAACTAAGCATGACTAGTTTTGGTGTAGAAGGTAAACATGTCATAACAAAATAATCAAAATATGTAGTTTTCGCACAGATCACTGCGAGTTTCGGGCTGACCAAACAGTCGAGTACCCACTCGACAGTTTCGTCATGTAGCCTATTTAAAGAGATATTAAAATTGGTGAGAGTAAAAAAACTTAACAAAAAGAACAACTCTACTTGAGCTCTTGAACCCTTGGCGATGGGCGAGTCCGACTCGCATTTGGCCGCTTTTTTATTACAAATTCATATTAGGTTGGGGAAAAAGTTTCTTCGCATTTTTTAAGATAATTCAAAACATTTTTTAATATAGTTTATTTAAATTTAACTAAAGTATGTATGTACCATTTTGTTCGATAACCTTTTGCCATCTTGGAGGTAGGGACTTGATCCCATTGCTAAAAAAATGTTGGGACTTCTCATCAAAATACCGCGACAAGTGGATTTGGCAGTCCTCTCGTGATGTTAACCTAACATTGCATAAAGAATTCTGAAGAGACCGAAACAGGTGGAAATCTGAAGGTGCAAGGTCAGGACTATACGGCGGATGCATTAACACCTCCCAGCCAATCTCTCTTAATTTTTGCTGAGTGGCTATAGATGTGTGAGGTCTAGCGTTATCATGATGAAACACCACACCCCTTCTGTTGATCAATTCCGGCCGCTTTCTCTCAACTTCTTGCTTTAATCTCATCAGTTGTTCAGAATCGATAGTCCTGCCTGGTGGTAATAGCTCATAATGAATAATGCCCTTCCAATCCCACCACACACACAACATCACCTTATTGCGAGTTAACCCGGGTTTCGCCACAGTCTGTGAAGCCTGACCGGCCTTTGACCACGATCTTTTTCGCACGTTCTTGTCGTACGTAATCCACTTTTCATCACCAGTTATCAGCTTCTTCAAAAATGATTCGGTTTCATTACGTCGTAATAAAGAATCACAAATGAGTACACGGTTCATTAGATTTCTTTCAGTGAGCTCGTGAGGTACCCAAATATCGAGCTTTTTTTTGTACCCAGCTTTTTTCAAATGCGCCAAAACTGTTTTGTGATCAATTCTCAGTTCGTTAATATGTCGATCTTGCTCCACTTTTTCAAAAATGGCATCCATTTTATCCGTAATAGGGCGACCAGAGCGAGGTGCATCTTTGACATCAAAATTTCCGGATTGAAAACGCTTAAACCAAATTTGTGCTACTCTCACAGACACTGCACTAGGTCCATAAACATCGCAAATTTTTTTCGCGGCTTGCGTTGCATTTTTACCTTTTTTGTAGTAAAATTTTAAAATGTATCGAATTTCTTCATTAGATTCACTCATCTTGACAGTACGAAAAACAAATGAAAATCACACATTTGCATAATTTGAATTTGGAATTATCTTCTTTAAAATTTTAACTTTCAACGATACCAAAACCAGCCAGATACAAATACTACAGCCAAAGAGATTTTATTACAAGTTCATAGTATACTATAATGCGAAAAGACTTTTTCCCCAACCTATTATTTCAAAATAAATTTTAAAAATATTTTTAACATCAATTTCAATTCACATTTTAACATATTAATTTCATGCTATAACACTTCGCCTAAATACCAATGATACTGTATTGCAGATACACTGCATATTTCATGAGAAATATGCACGGGCGATTTCGAAAGATATTTAATTTACATTATTTGTTGGTGGTATAAGTAGCTGTTGTGAATCACGTATTTCAGTAACTCCATGTTATTTCGGCGATCAATTGTCCAACTCGTGTCGTAAACATTCCAAGGAAATTACAAGTTTTTTATATCATGAAGTGCCAAACAAGCATACAGTTCACATTGATGTTAGTGAATACTGTAGTCTAGAAAAATTTTAATGTACATACGTTGCCACTTCTGAGGATAAAGCTTAGGGCCCGTACATTGTCACCTGACCAGAACATGATAGTGCTGAACGCTACAATTTAGCGTAGATTAGGCAACGCGGTGGTGCCTACGTCCACGAGCTCCGTCACTGAAGTTCTACCACCAGTGTAAATGTTATTTTGACGACAAATTGTCCGACTCGTGTCGTAAACATTCCAAGGAAATTACCAGTTACTATGGGTTTGTTTGTTTGTTATGGATAACAATAGCGGATGAAAACTACTAATTTGCTATTGTATGCACGAAGAGACTGGTACGCTTCTTACGTTGCAAGTGAAATTTGACAATGCACTTATAAAGAAAGTAAGTAAGAGTTCAAATTAAAAAAAAATGTAACGTGATTAAATAAACAGGTTATAAAAGAAGTGATAAAACTTGCTGATGCATGCATGCATACATGTCTGACCGGAATGGGCTTCAGGTGATCATAAAGTGACTTATCAAATTGGTAGATAATGACAAATGTACGATATAGCTTCTAGGTGATAATTTCTAATAGGCAGATTATAAGTAAAACTTTAGCGTCATGGAAATAAACACATAATTTATTATTATAATCAATATAATATCGTTACACTCGATACACGATGTTATGGCTACACAGTTACCGCTATAGTTCAATGACAACGTATTTTTAAGTAACAAAATATTTCTAGCCACTAAAGCTAAGGTCAATATGAGAATTACAAAACAAAAGATTAGGAAATACAAGGATTAATTGGTTGCGCAGCTACTTGTTAATGAGATATCAAGAATTCAACAAGCGCGTGCAAAAATTCGTGCATATTCTCATAATACAATTATAAAGACCACGCAACATCTTGTCTATCGTGTTGACCGACGACATGGAACTATGTAAGTCGGAATATTCATAATTCTCTGATGCTCCCACATCTGAAATGAATGTCTCATATTGTGAACAAATTCATTGAATCATGCCGATTGACGAAGAGACTCTCGAAGAAGGAACCAAGTAACCAAGAACCCAACTAACCTAATCATCACGCTTGTTGAACAAGTTGACGATCGCAATGAAGACAGTACGTATGAAGATTCAGGTCTTTCATTCGCCTATTTTGGCGACAATGAATTTGAATTATTTCTAACGCCCTCTGCGTCAGATTAAAATATTCTTTGAAAACCTAAACCTCCTCTAGTGAATGGAGTTATATCAACTACTAGCTGTTTAGACTGCGTGTTCTTTGTTTCCGGTATAAAAACTAGGCTAGGTTCTTTCTCAGGATCAAACTATCTCCATTCCAAAATACATTCAGCCGTTTTGACGTGAAAGGTGAACATACATACAGACAGACAGAGCAAAATCGACACTTTCGCATTAACAATACAAGTAGGCAATAATGATTCTGCAGTTACATTTTGGCAGTTGATACAAGATTTCAATTCAGTAAGTGGTCAGGGTAAACATGTCTTTATTTATAAATTTTACTAGCCAATCATGCGTCCAATATCAGTATATGTTAACACACTGCTTCTGAAAGAAAGTGACACGTTGACCCGGTTGCCGTGCAGAAGCGAGAGTATTCGGATGACGTCCCAAACGGGTGTGGCTGACCTTACACTTGCACGCTTATTGAATGTTTATTTAAATATACCGGTGAAATTGATCAATTACTTGGTCTCTCGTACTTGTCTAAATTTTTATATAACAAACGAATGTACATGATACCAGAATTACAAGTTTTCTTAAGTGGTGATTCGTTGTCACATTTACAGACTTTTCACCGTTTTACATTGAGGGCACGACTGCTACTCCTACATTTGTATTCAATTCATCCTTGGTTAGATAACAATAGACTCCATGCGTCTCCGGATTTCTTCTGACTGGCCAAATCAATATATGGAAAAGAACGGCTTTTGATCAGTTTTGGGCATTCTCCTTTTCACCTTTAAAGCTTAGATTGGCTTTTGATGTCAAACGCTCCCAAAAGCTTTCCTGGAACCTTTCCTTAAACTCGAGCCTGAAATCAACTTAGCCTTTATGCGTTTTGTATTTACCCTTTTAGAGAGTCTACGAATTAAAGGAGTTTCTTTATTGCAATTTGCTGCATGATTTAACATAACATTAACATCATCGATAAAAAAATGAGTTACCAGTTTTGCTCTACCTTTTCTTTGTCAACATTGGTCTTTTTCTTCGTTTCTTGGTCATTATTTATATACTAATACATATCTTCATACTTTCCTATTTACAGGCTATCTTTCGCATGGATGTTTCGTTGTAATGTCGTACATTACTTGGTTTTCTTAGTAATTATACAAAAAAAAATATTATAATTATTTAGTTATTCAAAATGAACTTTCGATTGGTCAGAAATCATATAAATGAGAATCGATATTACTATGGAATAAAAAGTTAAATGTAATCAATCTAGATAAACTTCAAATAGCATAGCTAAATAAATTTGGTAAAACATTACGAATATAAATTTCTTCATTAGAAACAATTGTGTTGTACCAATGTAGGAAACCCGTTATGTTTTTAAACCTGAGTTTATTTAACAAACAATTAGCAACACTGATTGTTATCCGACATGCTTTAGCGTAAACTCGTAAATACAGTTCCTTATACGGCAAATGTGAATAATAAGTGTACGTAGCTTGATGTAGAGGCAAAAAGGTAATTATATTAGTCGGTGGAAGTAGGTGGCATCGATGATGAAAATGCAATTACATTAGTTTAATGGACTGGTGTAAGTCACGAAACATGCCGGTTCGCCTGACACTATTAACAATTTCGTTCGTACCAAATAAATAAGAAAATGGATTAGAAGCTGCCTCTCGCAACATGTAGCTCTTCAGCTTTAATTTAAGAAGATAGGCAATTTTGGTCCGCGACGTAAGAAAATTTTTTTTTTCACGATTCTTGTTATGAGGGTGAATGCATACATACCTTTTTTCAGATTTCGCATTAATGAACAAACATCATAATAAACCATGAATATAAAGACGGAATTTCACTACATAAACTACACACTCGTTATTTGTGAGCACCATAATATATTATTAGCAGATTTTTGTTTAGTTAAATCTTTAGGTTTAGACCCCTAATATTGAAAGAACAGTGATTTGCAAGCTGATGTTAACGTTAAAATATGTCTTGTAAAGACTTCTCGAGCCCACTTTCAAAAACACTTCCCACTTCCTTCTATTTGATTTAGCTTATATGACGAAAGGCAACTTTTGTGATAGATGTTTCGAAATCAGTACTAACAATAACTAGATTGCGTAAATGTAGTAATGACACCACGAGAACAAATTATACAATATTATTGCAGGCGTCAACAACGGCGGAGGTGTAAACCACAAACACTAATACCCCGTTACATCAACTTTCATCAATTGCCAAAAATTTGGACCCATGATGAAATTCAATTTCTATAAGTTTATACTCGAAGCTTGTTATTTTAGTTGTTTGTTTGGTTAGTTTAATAGTCAACAATGATTCCTAAAAAGGTATGCGAAACTAAATACTACCCTGTTGTTGCTGTTGAGGTTTGTGAGTAGGTAGGTAAAACAAGGTTCTCCTCACCTGGGGGGCGACCGCCTAACTGAAATGCTTTCGATTAGATTAAATAGTTACGACTCTATTTCCAAGTTAGCGATTTTCGCAAAAGTTCTGTAAAAATTAAAATGCGCGCAACTATTGCGCATTCACGTTAACTGTCTAGGTTAACTCGTGTTGCCAATTTTCTAGTTGGTAAAAGGACATTTATTTAACATTATACTGAAACCGGGTTTCGTTAATCTATAAATTGGCTCTTGTACCTAACTGTCAAACGAGAGGACGGCACGTGATTCATTAGAAGAGTACCATGAGTGAATCGCTCGGCGTCCGAATAAGGACAACCTGTGAATGGGGCTATCACGTGATGTTATGTAGTTGGTGTTGAAGAAAGCATATTATATCGTTACTTGTATGTAAATTACAACCACTGTAATAAAAGACTAAGGTGAGGATGAGTAAAGTAATTGAATAATAAACATTCCGGACTAATTGAAACCAATTTGTAACAAGTACTGTCATGTGTGTTAGGAAGACATTAGTTCTCTTTTGTTATGGAACCCAACTTTCATAATACCTACATACGTTTTTGTATGACGAATGAACGATGGACTAATAAATTTATGAATGGGTAACATTGATTTGTCGGCGCCTAGATATATCTAAACGTCTTTTATCAGGTTTAAGTCCGCTTGATTTTAATCAGCATCATCATCATCACCCTTCACCCAATAAATGTCCAGCTCTAAAATGTCCACAACAGGATTTGTGTCATTAGGGGAGAATATGGCATAATCGCTTAGCAAGCGGATTGGCGATTGCAATGGCGGTAGTTACATTGCGGGAAGCTGTAGCCCATTCCACATTAGAGTTGTTGAGGAAGTGATTATGAGGAAGAGGAATTGTGATGCGCCAATTTAGAGGATGCGGATGAGGAAGAGGATATTTTTATGAGGAAGAGGATGAGGAAGAGGAAGAGGAAGAGGAAGCAGATGACATAATAATAATAGCAACTCTTGAAACGTCCCACTGCTGGGCATTGGGCTCGAGTCTCTCCCCTTCTTGAGGGGAGGTCTGGAGCTTACTCCATCACGCTGCTCCAATGCGGGTTGGTGGAGTTACTTGCAAGGGTTAGTGGCCAACCCGCTGTCGGATGTTTTCAAACTGCCCATAAAGCCTCCGACAAGGTTTAACGACTGCTATCTGTCGATAGCAACCGGGACCGTCGGCGTCCTGCACTCCGAAGCACGAAAATGCGCATTTTGATTTGCCACTAGTGGTCACCTGTCACACACCCGACCGCACCCGTATCGCTTAATCGAGTAGATCGCTTGCGTTCTACACCAGCCGGGAGGCCTTGCGCGCTACAGAAAGATGAGAAGAGGATGATACGAAGATATAAATACTAGCGGACCCAACCTAAAATCCGCACATGGTTGGTCCACTACAAAATGCTCTTTTAATTATTTTTACTATGAATCTAAAATCTAAACCATTCTCAAAACACATACGATAAAGAATCATCAAAATTGGTCCAGCAGTTAAGGACGAGTTCAGTGACATATCTACACAACGACATTGCTAAGGCCTTTGACCGGGTCTGGCACAGGGCACTTCTCGCGAAACTTCCATCCTACGGTCTTTCCGAGAGGCTATGCAACTGGACAGCCAGCTTTCTGTCTGAGCGTTATATAAAGTCTTAGTTGACTGTCAGCGCTCAGACAAACTATCAACGCTGGTGTGCCGCAAGGCTCTGTGCTATCTTCCACGCTTTTTCTTCTGCACATAAATGAAATGTTGGAGGAAAACTCCAATTATCATTGCTATACCGATGATAGTACGGGATATGCACACTACACTAGCCGTGCAAATGCCTCTCGGACACTTATCGAGGAAAGAAGGACTAGACTTGTGTCTGAAATCGAGCACTCTCTGGAGCGGGTCTCGGATTGGGGTCGACTTAATTTAATGCAGTTCAACCCCTCGAGGACACAAGTCTGCACGTTCACCGCTAAAAAAACGCCATGCATTGTAGCACCACAGTTCCAGGGCATTCCGATCGCCGTTGGTAAGAGTATCGGTATCCTGGGCGTTGACATATCGAACGAAGTGCAATTCGGGAGTCACATTGAGTGAAAGACCAAGTTGCCATCCAAAAAGCTAGGGGTGCTTAACAAAGCCAGGCAGTATTCACTTTCACTTCGGGGCAGCTACTACTACTCATAGTCAATTGTGGGCGGGAGCCCCCAAATACTAGCTTGGTCCACTTGACTCCCTACAAAAACGCGCCGTTCGTATTGTTAACGATTCAGAACTTACTGACAGGCTCGAACATCTGAGCCTACGCAGAGACATTGGGAGTATGTGCGTGTTGTACCGTCTCTACAATGGTGAGTGCTCTGCTGAACTGTTTGACATGGTGCTACCATCTATTTTCCTACACCGTACTACCCGCCGAAGAGAGAAGTTCCACTCACACCGACTGGACACCTGGCAGTGCTCAACGGTGCGGTTTTCAAGTTCGTTCTTGCCCAGAACGTGTAAATTGTGGAACGAACTTCCCTCTGAGGTGTTCCCTAGGTGCTACATTAAGAGGTTCTTCAAAAATAGCGTCAAAGGAGCCCTTCAGGGCTGGCAGCGCGTTAGCAACTCCCTGGTATTGCAAATGTTCATAGGCGACGGTGACCACTTTCCATCAAGTGGCCCGTCTGCTTGTCTGTCAACCTACAGACATAAAAAAAACACACGCACACCCAAAAAAAAAGATGAGTGAATGACACAATTTCATTTAGGAATTGAAATGAAAATAAGAATGCAGTCTTTATTTCTCTGTTAATTAGGTATTTAAGTCGAATATTATTAATCAAAATAAAAGAATTGAATACTATTAATCGAAATTTATTTTAAACAGGGACATTTATTTTAAAAAATATATATTTTGACGCTGTTTCCCCAACAACCGGTTTTATAGCTCAACATATACCAATACAGCATTGCTAAAAAGTCGTTTGCTGGAAAAGAAGATAGTTATTGTAAAGATACAGTTCTGTAAAGCCCTGAATATTTCGATTTTTTAAGTTGAGTACGCGTATAAACAAAATAATGTATGTCAATAAAATTAAAACAAACAATCAAGGAACAGCGCCGGAGGCGGGTGCCTCCGGCGCTGTTCCGGGAAGGTCTCGCTCGCCTGTTCGGCCTGGCACCGTGCTGCGGCATGTGCGTTGCCATCGATACGCGACGCGCATGCGCAAAAAAAATCCTCATAAATTCAATCAATCAATAATTCATCTTCAATTTTGAGGAAGCGGTAGCGGAAGAGGATTTTTTTATTTTAATTTTTGAGGATGCGGAAACGGTTGAGGATCCCAAAAAATTGCGGAACTTCCTCATTATGAGGAAGAGGAAGAGGAATCCTCAGCAACCCTATTCCACATCCTTGCATTTACTACGCCCTATTGGCATGTTTTGACCTCCATTGTTTGGTTGATTGACTGCAAAAGCGGAAGAATTCTCGTCCACAAGTGGGCGGTGGAGTCGTCACGTTCTCACGCCTGAAAATGTATGTATTGTTAAATACATAAATTTTCAGTTCCAGAAGTACGGATACTTTGGACTTACTAGTAAAACAACAAGCTCTTCTCCTAGTTTTATGTCATTCTTAGCATCCTTCATCATGATTACTTCAATTACGCCTAGGGCGCTTTCACACGCAACACGCGAGATGAATAAAACACTATTTACTACGTTGCGACGATTCCAGTCTGAGCAATCTATGGTAATAGCTCAATTCATACGCTTTAAGCACGTAACACTATCTTTATTTACCGTTATTAAGATATTCTTCAGTGGTTCGTATGACGCATATTTAAGTTTGTGTTTATTATCTTCAACCATAATAATTTTATACTTCTTAGAATTTCTCTCCATTTCACGACCAACTTGTTTTCTACTCTTTTCTACTTGGCATAATTAAAATTAGAACTACATTTTAACACAAAGTATATCTAGATAGTAGGTATGTCTAGGTACCGTAGATTAGAAATAATAAGGCTTACAATAATATACTCAGAATTCAAGTCAACTACATATCAATGACTGTAGGTAATCCAGCAATTTGATTATCTACGGAATTTATAAATAAACCAACAATTGTTATTAAAGAATTCAGAAGAGATAGAGATGTACATACATATATATTTAATGGCTGTCATTTTATTTTTGTCATCTTTATCATATTATTAGGATTTCTTAACAGCTGATTTGTTTAACTGAATCTCTTTTGTTCCCTTAACGTCTATCGTACGTCCTATCGCTATCGCCTATTACATAGACATGTAAAGCTGACATTTTATCGCTATTGCTCTTATAAAAGGACAAAAAATTACGTAAACGAGCATCAAAGCTAATTTTTAATAGTTAGGCGGTCGAGTTGCTGTTCGTAGAAAGCAGATTTTTTGCAAATAGATTTCATGTAGAGTTAAGGGGTTAACATTTGCCGAAATTCAACAGAGATATTGGAATTATGCGCATACGCAGTCGAGGGCAAGAGATAGTATTACATATGACATTTACATTTCAACTGTCACCGACGGCATTCTCCACAGATTAAAAAAATGAAGTTAAGTGTATCGTGTACTGATAAAAAGTTTAGACTCACGTAATCGCCTCACAACGAAGTGTGAGGTGATCTTGATCCGAGTACACATTCACGCAACCACTTTCGCCGATTAAAAAACCGACAGACAAGATGTGCCCGTGATAGACGCGGGACGTGATATTTTTATTAAAGGGATGCAATAATTTTATAACTGACTTTTATTCTTCCATTGCAAGTTGTTAGAGTTTTATGCCTAGTGCGTCTGCGACGAACTAACGAACAGCTGTTCGTCTGTCACAGCCGATTTGCTCCGAAAGTCCTGGACCGATGAGTTGAAAACTGACAAGTGAATACCCAAACATAGGTACCTACATGACTCGTGACAAAATTAGTGAATTTCAAACAAAGTGCCCACTTTTGTGGTTTAAATTGAGGAATTAAAGTACACATTCATAGCAAGCTCATAGACATCTACATAAAAACTAATAGAAAAAAAGCAGATACGTTGCCACTCCTGAGGCCTAAGTTATTTTGTCTCCGTGATAGTTATTATGTGGCCAAACATCTGATCGGAACACGAATTCAGTACCAACTGAACACTACCAGTTGGTCCACAGATCATCACCTACGATACCATATGACGTACACGAATTTAAAAACTGATTCTGCCTTGGTAAAAGGTTACTGAAATATGAAATAATACCTACGATTTAGCTATACTTTCAAAATTCTCAGAAATCTACAACGCATAAATTTTGTCTCTTATTTTCTTTAACAATTATCTTAACATTATTCCAGTAATGTTTGTAATAAAAAAAAAGGAAATTAACTTCCAACAACAATTTCGCCTAACAATATTTCAAAGACGTAACGTACCAAATTAAATATTAATAATGCTGGAGAGATAAAAAAGAACAACGGCATTTGCCTGGAGGCTAACACGGCGTCGCTCAAAAAACAAAGATTTAAAATAAAATAGATTACTTTATTTGCTTTATAAAAAACGTGACAATATCCATAAATCGTTCAACGAACTATCGATTTAAAGCGTTCTTATTTTAATGTCAACATTAGAGCTTGATTCGCTTGCGGTAAAATCACCGCAACAATTTTCTCTCGTTTCTCTAATCTGAGCGGAAGTATTTCACCACACTGGATCTCTGCCCCGCCACGAAGTATCACATCGAGATTTTGTCGCAGTCACGTCAACAGATTAAACTATTAGCAATTTACTACATAGGTTCATAGGTTAATATTCGTATAGAGATCTAAAAACGATGACAGTTTTTAAAATACTATTAGGAATTTATTTTTCATGTTTAATGCAAATAAAGTTCAGAATCTGTAGTAAGATGATTTATTTGGTATTTAAGGAATAAATTGTTTTTATTTTTTTTTCTATGGAGAAGATTCTCTGTGAGCTATTAGGCACATTACTAAAAGGCTACCAACTTACTAAAAGTTAAATGGGGTCGGGCTTGGCTATACAATAGATCTGAGATACAGAGAAGAGAGAAAGAGGGAAATGGCTGCCACATGCGTCATACTCGTGTACTGGTCTGTTGTGGTAGGTATGCGGGCGATATCTTCTAACACAGTATTCTCAGTGTTAAGTTTTTGATGAGTATATGCATGTGTGTATTTTTATGTGTATAAGCCATGTTACGTTCGCATTATCTGTGTTCTACTTTAATTCCATCACGCTGAGTTTGTTCCTACTTTAATTCTATCTTACTGAGTTTGTTCGGTAACGGAATTCTTCTCAGTAGTGCCTGCACTTGGAATTCTGCGCTAAGTTCAAAACTGTTTCTCAGTCCGGCTGTTTTCTTTTACTCCGAGAATGAGTTATTGCTACACATTTCCTTGCTCATAAAATATGCAACAATAATTTATTAATATCGATTTTACTGGACCGAATTAAAAAAATATGACTCCTAAGCGAAACTCTTCTAATGACCAAAAACGCTCAAGTTTCTAGACTGTCATACATAAATTCAACATGGATCCACATAAATCCATCTCATTAAATAACACTAAATTTAAATCCACCAACAGTCTATCAACGATATCTCACAGGCTAAATTTATTAGGTGAAACTAACACTGACAGCAGACTTTATATTTGTTACCATTCTTTATACTAGTGTTGGAACGATACGAATTAGTTCAATGAATATGAATACTGATTGCAATATTTAGCGAATATGAATATGGTGAATATGACCAGCATTAGTTATGTTCTAAGCACTTTTCCTAGTCACCCAATATTTTCTCCATTTTTCGGGGAGCACAAGTGGAGGGTCAATCCAATGTCAAATTGGAAGCAAGGAAAACCAGATGCCGGCAGACAGGTATTGCACGTCCGATATTGAGAAAGACTACAGTTGAATGGAGAGACTAGAACCGACAGGTCGAAGATATCAAGCTGGCCGACTAGATTTCTTAATCAGATTTTAAAAATTCTTTCACTATTCGAAAGCTACATTATCCACGGGTAACATAGGTTATATTTTATTTTGGAAAAAATAGGGTTCCGTAATATATTTGGGTTTTTCTGACACAAGGTGTAAAAAAACAAACAGAAAAATTACTTATTTTGCGTACGCTACCTTAACTATAAAAGATATCGTCACTATTCGAAAGCTACATTATCCACGGGTAACATAGGCTATATTTTATTTTGGAAAAAATAGCGTTCCGTAAGATATTTGGGTTTTTCAGACACAAGGTGTAAAAAATCAACCAGAAAAGTTACTTATTTTGCGTACGCTGCCTAAACCATGTATAATCATCACGCTTAGACGAATAGGAGAGGGTAGGCAACATTGCACCGCGCGAAGCCGGGGCGGGCCGCTAGTATTTTATACTTTTTGGCGTCTGTCTGTTCCGGCAAATCTCTAGAACGAACGGGTGGACCTATTTTGACAGGACTTTCATTGGTAGAGAGCTGATGTAATAAGGAGTAACTTAGCTTCTTTTATTTTAGAATTAAATTCTACGAGGACTTAGCTGCGGGCATAGCTATCACATATAATCTCACTCCGCTTAACAGAAATTCTTATATTAGAATATTCGTTAATTTCCTAGTACCTATTCAGCGAATACGAATTCGTACGTATGTTACATCACTATTTAAAACCCGATTATCGCCATATCACTCGTTAATTAAAGGTGAAGCTCGACAAAACCATTCCGATAGGTCATCGACTCTATCCGTGGAGGCGGGCCGTGAACTATGATCACGATGAAATCGATAAATTCACTTTCTCCTATATGTCGAAGGTGAAAAAAACGAGACTTATCAATCACAGTTAAAGAGCAAATCAGTGCCGGAGGGCTCATATATTTTAAGGTTCATCGCACACCTATCGCCAGACAACCAGGTTAGTCCAGTGTTGTGTGAACCGTTCGACCGGGGATCGAGACCGCGACCCTCGTCACGGTTTCGATTCCCGCACCGGGACAAATATTTGTATGGCCCACAGATATTTGTTTCTGATCTGAGTGTTTGTGTTGTATGTGTACCCACGATATAGGTTTACTAGTAGGGGCTGTGAGTGTATGCGTATTTTTTATCTCTATTAGTCTCTATATATAAAGTCTACCTATGTTGATTTAAGTTTTGTGGTTATTAGTGGTACGAAAGTAGTACGAGCATACAGTCCATATCAATGTTAGTCGAATATGCCCGCCTACATTATAGTTGATTCATACATTAAACTAGAGAACTCAGTGGCGACTAAAAATTGTTGAAAAGGTACTTGGTTTGTTTGCTCTTGTAAGTACGAAATTACGGAACCCTTCTATTAGCATCTACAATTTCGACGGAACACGAAAAATACATAACATTTGGCGGTAGATTTAGTCATAGTGGTAGTTATATCTTTGATCGCCACGATAGAGTTCTATCTCCATTACAATAACATTAAAAATTAATGTAGTATTGACAATGTCCAACTGATACGATGTTTACTTATAACTAGTTATTACTACTTTTTACCTACAACATCATAGGTTGTTATGTAAAGACATTAGTGTACGACGTGCTTTATTTGAAGATTCTGTGGACAGATTACATACAATCATCGTACGTGAAACCGAACCGGATTATTGAAGAAATCGCCGGTGATTCAGTTAATTTGAAAGGCCACCTTACTACTTCTGAACAATATTGGATTACTTTACAAACGTTTTATGTGGAATTCGTGATTAATTAAACTGTAGGCACAGTAAATAGATTGTAAACAGTAAAGTAACTACATACAAAGCGTTCAAAACGGCACACTCACACAAACATGCGCATCTACGAGGCCTCTAAGCGGTTCTCGCAGTGCTACTGTAAGCGAGTGTCGCGTCGAGACGAGCGGTCACGTTGCGATTTGTTTTTATTTCCAAGAGTGTTTTAAAGATGCCACGAGCGATTGCGTGGTATACGACTGTTTGAACTCTGCATCATCAAAACCGGAGCTATCGTTTTTTAAACTTCCTGGTGATTTTTAAAGGCAAGAATGATGTATTGTTATAATATCTAACATATTTAAAAAAATCGCGTGTGACAGTGTTTGTAACAATACTCCTCCGCAGCGGCTAGACCGATCATTATGAAATTTTGTGTGTATGAGAATCGGTTGTAGTATTTTTTTATATCCCTAAATGGTAAGGGTGATTCTCACCATTTTGTTTGTTTCGATTTTTTGGACAGTTAATTTGTTTATACCTCTAAGGCGATGCGAAGTTTGTCGGGGTAGTTATTTATTATCCTGCCTACCCGAGTGGGTGAGGGGAAGAGAAACTCGCCCGGTCTCGACAACTCGTTGCAGTATTCCACAGATTGTACTGTCGTCAGAACTATAAAAAACACCCAAGTAATTAGCACTCAGTTTTGTTATTTTTAAGACAAAACAAAAATCAAAAACCTACAAGTTATATCAAAATTAAACTGTCTGCCGTACTTAAAACTATAATAATAATAAGATCAAGGTTGGATCAGGGGTCAAATACAGAAGGCGGTACTCCTCGGCACGGCACGTATAGTGAGGAGGTTCCTGTCTCCGTGACCCTAACCACCGATAGTTTGGACCCTGTTCCCGCTGCCGGCGGCGCACTATTTTTTAATTTCGTATAGTATATTATTATGATTGTTTTTTTTATAACTACTTATGTATGTAAAAAATATTAAACCTGTGTCGTGGGTGCCGTTGTACACATACAACACATACACAAACACCCAGACCCGAAACAAATATTTGTAGGCCATACAAATATTTGTTCCGGTGCGGGGATCGAACCCGAATCAAACGGTGGTTTGCACCGCTGGACTAACCGGGTCGTTTAGGCCGTTTTGAGTCATTTCACAATTCGCAACATTTTGAATCGTTATATCTTAACAACTTTTAAGTACTTATTGACTATATGTTTCAAAGACAAATAGTATTTATTTATCCAATACTATAAGGTACAGGGTAACCAATAAAAAAATAGTCAACATCCCAATACGATTGAGTAAACGTCAGTAAATGCAAAAATAATAACACCATTATTTAAAAAATGTAGTTACACCCCTGTTGCTTCAATGGAGTGTAGGTAAATATTTTATAAAATGGGTTTAGTTACCATACTGTTTGTATCTATTTACTGTGCTGTAGGTATGTTACATTGATTTGACATTCAATCTTTATAAATTGAACGATATCAATAGTATTTAATCTCTATTGATGCCGTTCATAGGAATGACGCCGATTTCTAAGACTTTTGTGACATAGAATCTCACATTACTTTTGTTGTTGTATTACTATCGTAATCTTATAAAGCTGAAATGTTGAGTTATTTCCTTACAAAACAGCTGAACCGATTTTAATGTAATTTGGAATGGAGATAATTCGAGAACCTGAGAGGTAGGTACACAGGCTACTTTTTTCAAAAATCTATGTCAATAACCCCAAAAGGGGTTGAAATAAGGGATGAAAGTTTGTATGGAAGTCCGGTATTGATGATATGAATTGGACGCGGACGAAGTCGCTGGTGAAATCTTGTATGTAATTTATTCAAAAATGCGTAAACACGTGTCTTGAGATCAAACCTGTTCGAAAATGCAATCAAATTTATCATCAAGCATAGTCAACTCCTTCCACAGGAACACTACCACTACCTACTAAACTAATCGCCCCAAGTTGTCAGAGGAAAACAGTAAGTAGACGAAAAAAACAACAACAAATACTTAAACGTCGAATGACATTCAATATATATATTAATTTTTTCTGGTGGTAGAGCTCCAGAGACGGAGCTCGCGGGCGTAGGCACCACCGCATTACCTAATATACTCGCCGCTAAATGGTAGTGTTCAGCACTATCGTGTTCCGGTCAGGTGATAATGTACGGCCCTGTAATTTCCGGCAGTGAGGCATAACACATTAGGCCTCAGAAGTGGTAATGCATCTCCATTTTGACCTTGGTCTTTGTGTGGGTGTCTATAGGCTGTAGTCTTCACTTAACATCAATGTGAACTGCATGCTTGCTTGCCACTTCCATTACATAAAAAAAAAATTAAAGCAACAGTTGCGAAACTCAAAATTACATATTGTCCATCCCGGAACCAGACATTACAGAGCCAAAACCAAACAAAACTTTCACGCTATTTGCTGATTGGAAAGCGACAAATTTAATAAATCGATTATAGTGGATCCGAAAACAATGGATTTGGCAACACACATCGCGATGGCAATCGATATTATCATACTAATCGATTAAACTCGATACTTCGTGAGCCATGTTCACTCGTGTGCATGTTATCAAACTAAAGTGAATGTGAAGGAACATCGTGTAACTCAGAAATTGGGAATAGGATATACTGCTTCATAATGGTGTTACTTAACAAGTAAGCGACAAGCGCCTATACAGTTTTGCAAAACCCTGAGCCGAGACTGTGTCCAATGTGATTGATGGCAAACTGCTTGACAAATCGATTTTTACTCGTGGAAGACATATTGGAACTTGAGCTCCCTACCAATTAATTTATCCGACACTTGTCGATGAAATAGTAGGTACCAAGTTTTGTAACTTCAGTGATTTACATTTTAGAAGGTTTAAGCGAGCTATTAAAATTCATTGTGCTCTGCAGGGAACCATGAAAGCTGGATAGACTGAAAGGGCTAGGTTACGAAATATTGTTGATACATGCGGAAAGATTAAGTTATTTAGGTACTCATATGTAATACGTATTACAAAATTCCAAACAAAGGACAGAAATAATATCATTTCAAGATAAACCAAAGAAATAGTAGATATCAATTCAACTGCACATATTATCTTAAATGATTTTGTCTCCTTATTGCAGATATACTTCAAAACTACTTGACTAAAACAGGGTGCGGTCTTTTATCAGATTATATTTAGACAAGTCAATGAGAGATCGTTGCAATATTATTTGCAAACAAATTCAAACATTATTATTTAGGTATAAGGCTCAGTCAAAATTAATATCAAAAACAGTAAAAAGCACTTCTAAGCTTTCAAACACGTATACTAGGGTATATAATAACAAGGGTACTCTGGATCGGATGTATCAATGTAGGTGCCGTTGTGTGTTAGATACATAAAATGACAAACCTTTTTCACCATTAAACCAGTGGGGCACCACGATACACGCCATTTATGATCAAAATCAGGACATTATTGACGTTGGCAGCTCCCCTGGTGATGTCAACGTCGTCATTAGTGGTGGTGACAATGTCCACTTTCTATCAGGTATCCCGTCTGTTTGTCTGTCAACCATTTTACATAAAAAAAAAAATAATTTAAAGTTCCATTGGGTAAATTAATAACCAGCTAAATTTTAATTCGCGTAACGCTAGTGGTTGAATCTCAATTGGATCCTTTCGCGGTCCTGCTGCATAAGTTGCGCGCATTAGTTGAAGTAAAACGCAGAAGAGATTGAATGAAGTTACGAATACTTAGCTCCAGGAACTTGGTACCTAGATACAACCATTCAATCCTCATGGATTGATGCAGCCATTTATTTAAACTACAGCAGAATAAATTCGCCGAACAAAGTCCGTTGGAAACTTGAGCTGCGCGCTGCGGTTTGATAGATAACTTTTAAGTATATTAAATTACTTTGAGAGGATATCTAAATTCTACAGTACAGAGGAGAAATTGAAAGTGGATTAAAGAAAGTAAGTTTTTAAACCTTTTGACATTTTTAATTTTTCTCTGGGGGTAGAGCTCCAGTGAGATTTTACGGCCCTGTAATTTCCGGCACAGAGGCAAAACACCTTAGGCCTCAGGAGTGACAACGCATCTGCATTTTGACTCTTGTTTGCCACTTTTATTACATAAAAAAAAGTGACGAAGCTCGCTGGCGTAGGCACCACCGCATTACCTAATATACTTGCCGCTAAATGGTAGTGTTCAGTACTATCGTGTTCCGGACAGGTCAGGTAATGTACGGCCCTGTAATGTTCAGCACAGAGGCATAACACCTAAGGCAGGCCTCAGTAGTAGTAACGCATCTGCCCTTGGTCTTTGTGTAGGTATCTATAGGCTGCAGTCATCACTTAACATTAATGTGAACTGCATGTTTGTTTGCCACTTCCATTACCAGATATAGAATCCTTACCGCAGCCCTCAAGGCAGGTTGTGGTCATGATCACTCAAAAATCTGCTAAATGCGAGTCGTCTGTATGTCGACCATACACCTGTCGTATGTTGCATGAGTTTGAGCAACAATTGTGGCCACTCAGTGACCTCTCCTCAAATAAACGGGTGGCTGGACAGACATGTTTTAGAAGAAAAAAGGCTACGAACCAATTTTACTAAAAAAAAAGATTGTATCAACCTAGTTTAAGGAAGAGGTCATCCCCACTGTGTCGAAAACGGTGGTTCCGCGCCTACTTGCCTAGATCTAAGTTGTGTTGCCTTTGTAAAAGTTAGAACCAATCGGCATGTTATGCATTATTTTGAACGAGTGAAAATTATACTTATTTGTTTTTTTTCCCATTATAACCACTTTCTTGGTTTAAACTGTATCACTTTCTATAATGACTAGAGAGACAGAGTCAAAGACCCTGTAATGATTGGTTGTTGGATAAAATAACCAGCCATTGAGCAGTTTTAAAATGCCACTTCTATTTTAGCGTAACTTTTTATGCTTATTTCATATGAAATTATTCCTTAACTGTAAGACTTTGTTGTTTAACTGGTGTTAGAGCTCATGTGACGTAGCCCAAGTACGTTGAGCTCCGATGACGAAGCTCGCGAACGTAGGCACCACCGCATTACAACGGTAATTTTCCGCACAGAGGCATGAAACGTTATACCTTAGGAGTGACAACACATCTGTACTGAAATCTCTGGCTTTGTGTAGATGTTTCTAGGCTATAGTATTCACTTACAATCAATGTGAACTGTATCCTTGTTTAATCACTTCATGACATAAAAAACTACCTCATTTTATCCTACGCTAGCGGCCGAGCCGCTGATCATGAATGCCGTCTAAATACTATGGCTTCCTTTTTGGTTTACGTCTTTAATTTTTTATGCCTTTCGTGCCGTGTGAGAGCACTGGCAGTTCAGCGCTATCGTGTTCCGGTCAGGTGGTAATGTACGGCTCTGTAATTTCCGGCACAGACGCATAACACCTTTGGCCTCAGGAGTGGTAACGCATCTACGTTTTGACCTTGGTCTTTGTGTGGGTGTATATAGGCTGCAGTCATCACTTAACATCAATGTGAACTGCATGCTTGTTTGCCACATCCATTACATAAAAATATAATAAATTTGAAGGCGGTATAAAAGCGATTGACCATACGAAAATATAGAAAGAATGACAAAATGTAAACCTGGATAAAAGCTATTTGTGTTCTTAGATGGTAGGTAATGTACTGACAGTCCTATCTTTATTGGCACAAATGCAAAGTAGTTTCAAGTTTTAGGTTACAAAAATGACAATACGTCTGCATTGCGACGTTGCGAGTTTTTTTTTATTTTAGTTTTGGTTTTCATGTAGATGTCTACCTATAAGCTGCAGTATTCACTTTCTATTAACGTTGTTGTGGTCTTAAAAGTCGTCTTAAAAGGTTGTTATATAGATTTTATCGTGTCTAATAACTGCAGTGTATACCGGACAAACGTTACGCACTAACGATTACTTAGAACCTTAGAACCTATTTTACTTAAGCACCTATCTCTTCCGCATATTAATTTTAAAATTATCCTCTTGAAAACTCCAATATTTATTATACGTTACGATAATAATGTAAGTAAAAAACTAAAATATAGTATCAATTATAGTTATAACCGTCTATTATCAACAAAAACTTGTAAAAATTAAAATTGGGTTCGCGTGACCAAGCGTAACAATAATACAGACGTGTTTTGTACATTTCGCGTGTCAAAAAAGGGTTGGTCTGTCTGGTTAGGGCGTGGACAAATTAAAGTAAGCCGGATCGCTGCTGACTATAGGCAAAAAAGTGATGTCATGTCATGTGCATAGCTTCACATGAAGTTTTGTTTTGTTCCAGTTTAAAAAAAAATCTAAATGCAACTCGGATTCGCGTTCACGGGGTTCTGTACAATTAACAACTTCCTGTGCTTTCACAAATATACCATAGACTTCTTATAGGTATTCCTGCATTTCATAGGTAAAGAATCATTTGCCTTCTAGAGGTACCTAACGGAACCCTAAAAACGAGTGTTGCCGAGTAATCAGAAATATTAAATAGATGTAGAGTCCCAGGGCGTAGGCATTATCAAATCAAGGAATTTTATAGTGCCAGTGCACTTTATCGGATAATCAAATGAGAAGAAAAACTTATTTCCTCCAACTCCAAAGATAGGACACCAAAAACTCCATACGATGAAACCCAATGGCACAGCAGAACATCTCTAGTTTCATGTAAACGTAGCTTCCCCACTGCAGTTTTTTTTTAATGTTATGGAAGTGGCAAACAAGCGTGCAGTATACATTGATGTTAAGTGATGACTGCAGCCTATAGACACCCACACAAAGACCAAAGTCAAAGTGCAGATGCGTTACCACTCCTGAGGCCTAAGGTGTTATGCCTCTATGCCGGAAATTACAGGGCCGTACATTACCACCTGACCGGAACACGATAGTGCTGAACACTACCAGCTACTATATACTACCAGCGGCAAGTACATTAGGTAATGCGGAGGTGCCTACGCCCGCAAGCTCTGTCACTGGAGCTCTACCACCAGTAGAGTTGCAGTTATTTTCCTAAAAACTTAATTACATTGATTGCATAACATTTGACTCATCTGGATAAAGGGATACGTTCAATTTTTTGTAGCTGCCAGCTTTGAAAGTTCTTCGATAGTAAGCAGTCGAATCTGATGAAAAAAATCTTTGTGTAGAAAGTTACAATACGATTGGTGATATCTTGGTAAATATTTTTGTATCTGGTAGATATCTCGACAAGATACCAAGATTACACTCCATAAATTGAATAAGTTGTAAAAGAAATGATGGCTGGGTTGCTATTTAATTTAAATAAAAAAACAATCCGATACAATCAAACATGGACTTGAAATACCAAAGTTAACAAAGCGATTAAATATTATATAATTTATATATAATATTTAATTATAATATTAATATTTATTGACAGTATAGTCAAATAAATATTAATTAGAATACTTGAATAAGTAGGTTACCTACCTACCAAGATTTATTATTTTAATCGCAGAAAGTCACACGTCAGCATCGTCCTTAGCAATACATGTACAAAACATTCTGCATAGTTTAATATGGAGTTGACTCTGGCCAACCAACTTTCCAGTCCATGGTCGCTGCCCGCATATGGCCTGAGAAGTGCGTAAATGGTCCTCACAAACGAACAGCCTCAAACGAGCATGTCGCATATAAAATTATCATATAGAAAAATATATATCCTCGCCAACCACCACAAATATATGCGCAGACAGAAATGGTCTTTTGTATTTAATTCAATTCAATGAGATAATTTTGTTGCCCTATTAACACTAAGAATTCGAAACGCGCTCAAAGAAAAACTTACCGTTGTAACCACGTTCAAAGTGGTAAAATGAAACCTTAAACGGCCGCGTCAGCCGACATCACATTAGAAACCGTTCGTTACTGGTGGTAGAGCTCCAGTGACGGAGCTCGCGGGCGTAGGGACCACCGCATTACCTAATATACTTACCATAATATACTTGCCGCTAAATGGTAGTGCTCAACACTATCGTGTTCCGGTCAATGTACGGCCCTGTAATTTCCGGCACAGAGGCATAACACCTTAGGCCTCAGGAGTGGTAACGCATCTGCACTTTGACCTTGGTCTTTGTGTGGGTGTCTATAGGCTGCAATCATCACTTAACATCAATGTGAACTGCATGCTTGTTTGCCACTTCCATTACATATAAAAAAAAACCTCCAGGGAACACACTTCGGTGCATATGTTACGCCACTCAAGTTCATGTGACAGAGCAAACATAGATAATTCATCTGAGATTAAATAGAGTTTGATAAAAACTGGTAAGTACGATCTAGACAGACCGGTGTCGACCTCCGGACGTCAATGTCTTTATATGTATAATTAATATTAAAACTTGGTGTGCCCTGCAGTTTCACTTGCGTTTTGAAATCAAATGCTTTCCCGCTATGCACTTGCTGGACGCTCAACTTACAAAGGTAAACAGACACAGTAGGTGCTCATATTGATTGCTCCGCTCCTACCGATCACAGATTTTTTATTTTTTTATGCAATTATGGTGACAAATAAGCATGCAGTTCATGTTGATGGTAAGTGATACGACATATACTTAAACAAAAACCGAAAGTCAAAATGCAGATGCGTTGCCACCCCTGAAGCCTAAGTGGGGGTCTGCCTCTGTGAAAATAATTATGGGGCCATACAAGCATTCCTTTGAATCTGCCTATCAAGATAAAATGATGTTTTCAACTCCTAATATAGATAGATACTTATACACAAATAACGTTAGTATAAGTATGTCTTTCACTTCCTTCATTGAACTCTTCTCTTAAGTTACAATAATTCCAATTGAGCCCGATAGGTTCTATCGAGTTTTATTTATATATTTACGTCTTCGTGGTCAACGAAATACCATTTCTGATAAATAACAAACATGAAACCGTTGACCCGCGCCCCGCCGCCTCCACCCCCGCCGTCGTCTCCACCTCCGCCGCTCCTCTCCCCCCGCCGTCACGCGCCTGCACATCGACTCCTCAGCGTGCCTACGCTGCTGCCACTGCTGCCGTCGCCCCTACAACTAAACGGCCTATTACCTTGGGGAACAAACCTAAGACCAATGAGAGACTTCGTGGACCCGTAGTCACGGGTCCTCGTAAGGACCAATGCGACGAGGATGGTTTCACGGTGGTAAAGAGGAAGAAAAAGAAGCCCGCCACCCGCAATCTCCGCGGTACGGCGCCGACCGGAAAGAATCACTTGTTGCGTCCAGCTGTGCCGTCGACGCAACTGTATGTGTCCAGACTACACTGGTCTACGAAGGTGGAGGATGTCGCCGAATACATCCGGATAAAGACGAATTTCACCCTGAGAGTCGAGCGGTTGGAGTCTCGCCATAAAGTTAATTTCAATTCTTTTTTGGTGAGGGTCCCGACACATGACCTGCCGACTTATACAAAGGAGGAGTTCTGGCCGCAGGGGGTATTATTTCGGAAATTCCGGGGACAACTTCCTGCTGACAAACCGCGTATCACGTCGCCGTCTTCACGTGACAATTAGTGTTAGTTTAAATAAATATGTATGTTAGTTTTTAAGGTATATATTTGTATGGGCCTTTTGTTTTACTTTAAGTGTACAATTGTTGCCTGAAATAAATAAATAAATAAAATAAATGAAAACAAATAAAAATAATTGGCAAAATATAATCACAGAGGTTTGTAATTATTTTTATGATTACAAGGCTTCACAAATTTTCGTATGAAATAAGATAATAAATATGTATATTTGAGACATATCGTTACTAAAAAAAAACTGTTCAAATCAGCAAACTAATAACAAAGGAATTGGTCCAATAATATTATGTATATCCATGCATATGCATAATTAATAAGCATAATTATGTTAAATAACAAATTAATTAACTACAATATTGAAATTAGGAAGTATTTTTAAATGAAAAATTCAAACATTTTTACATATTGTCTAAACGGCGATATAAGATGATTAAAAGAAGGTATTTTTTAATTAAATGTTTAAGATAAAAAAAAATGTAGATACCTAGTTAATACTCAGCTTTATAGATCGGCCTCACCATGCAATCTTATAGAATATACGAAAACTAGCTAAGTAAAAATTGCAGACTATAGACGATAAAACCAGAAGATAAATTGTTACTTCTGCAGCGTAATTTATACAAATTACGCTGTACAATGATAATTATCATCTCACTGGTTCAAAATACTATTACCTTAACATAACACTACCATTAATCGGCAGGCAAATCAAGAATTATGGCGGCATCTACAACTTCAAGTAATACCACCACGCTGACTCCATAATGACTTTGAACTGTTTGAACTCTGCCTTTAGAGTAAACAAGCTTGACTTAATCATTAGCAACACCACTTCGTAATAAGCCTCTCCAATCACCAGATTCTGGCAGAAGTACCCTTAAGTGGGTGATTGCCACTATATAATAAAAAAAGAAGAAAAGTGCCAGAATCAAGAGAACCTTATTGATTATGAATACCGCATTTAAAAATGCATCCAATTTAGAAGCCGTTACTTTTCGAACCGACAAATCACGGTATCATTTTAATGCCAGCGTTGCCAGCATTACTAATACAAATTACTATTATAATCATTTAGAGATAAACAAAAAAATGCGAACAGTAACAAAAGATTAACTCGTCCATCGATTCATACGATCGGACGAGATCATTTTAGCGCTTCAAGATACCATCTGACATGAAAATTACGCAATACCCATTGTTAAGGTCCGGTAACAGTAGAACGAATTATATCATTTGTTATATCATTAAATTGATATTGAAGTTCGTAATTAACTGATTATCTAGAGCGATTAGAACTAAGTGTAACCGACATTCCTTTATAATCGTGTAATTTGTATAAATATAGGTTCGGGATTCTGGTTAATCTTATTCTGAGCCTGTGTTGATCGACCGGCTAAGTAAGGTACCTAACCTACAATGTGCATGCTGCTAGAGATATCAAAACCAAACCAGTATTAAAGGAAAACGGACAAGTGTATAGTGATTATGGTGTCGAACGAAGAAATCTATTTCCTCCCTTAATTCGAGTCATTAACTACGATGTTCAAATTCTTACAGTCGTGCATCTAAGCTATAATATGTAACACATTTTTTATTTTTGGAAATACTCATGGATACCCGTAGTCATGCACGACTGACATGGAAACTTCTGTGATTAAAACAACCCGGTTATCTTTCTCGAAGCGTATCGGTCAATTTAGGTAACTGTCACTATCTGTGTCGTAATCTATCTTCAGAGCACCCCTTGATGCATAGGTATTATCCTGAACCTGGAACGTACTTACTCGTAATTCGGCATAAACCCTCTTCCACGTTTAATCGTTAAGTATAAAATCGTCTTGGGCACGTCCTGCTCTTGTCCTACTATAATCTGCGGTCACGAAACGTCGCCTTCCAGTGCTCAATAGTGCAATGGACGGTCACACCTAGGACTTCTTTTGGTTACTCGCACCTTGAAAAAGCACTATTGTAATACAGGGACACACAGTATGTGATCAAATAAAATTGAAATGTACTTCAAGATTGAATACATGAACTGGGTCTTTAATTTTTGGTCCATAACTATCGAAGATAAAGCACAAGTAAACTAGCCAATTCACTTGTATCCAAAATGAACAACGTAATACCATAGTTCACTATAACTGTAATCCATTCTTGTTCTCGGCTTAGGTATCCGTCTTTGTCCTCCCACTAGGACGACATTAATCTTGCCAAACAATAATGTCAATGCGATTATATATTATTATGATGAATTATATAATTATGGCGGACCGTGACTCGATTCGCGCGTGCACGTGCCACGTGTTGAGCCAATTTCGAGATACGTTGGATTTAGCTGGGATTGTGACACGCGACTGACTACTTAGGTTTAATTTCATATAATAAAGTATACAGGTATTAAGAATTTTTTTTACAATGCAAAAAATCAAGAAGTAAACATCAGGTAATTGGTATCGCCCCGTTGTAACTATCACACAGGGAAAACAACTCAGGCCTCAGGGGTGGTGGTATTCGGTGGTAAGTGGCCACTATTTTGATCACCAATTTTTGTATCGAAGCATAAATTTCGTCACTTATTTGCTATATAACATAAAGAAAAGAAAGAAAATCCTATTCATGATAATCCAGTTTTAATATGTTTTTTTCTGGTGAACTTCAATGACAGAGCATATAATAATGTAAAGGCACCACCACATTACCACTGGACACAGTAATATAGTGATAGATAGATTTATCATTATTATTATTGTGCCCAGTGTTAGATCTACCGGGTTACGGTTAGATGGTGATTTTATTCAGATTGACTGAATAGTCAATTACTCAGTTATAGAGTTTAAGACAAGCTGCAAGTCGAATATTACAATAATATTAGTCTTACACCTCAAATCTCTGAACAGTTGGATCATAACTCAGACTTTGTACAAAGTAATAAAATAAATTATCACAGCAGTCCAAAGTAAATAGGTATTAAGGTGGATAAATAAGGGCTTTCTGCCGATAAATTAGATCAAACATAATATACTGTTGTAAGTGCTTCGGAAAAAGACGTCAATATCGTTACGAACGAAGGAAATAAAGTGTTCCCTTGTTGATTCGAGTGAAATACTTCTGCACTTCAAAACAATTTCTATTTATATTAGATTTCAAATCAAATCTCGAGATTTATTACGTGAAAGTGACTGTGTAAAGGCAGGATACTCGATCGCCTTTATAAATAATACCATTGATGGTGGATTATTCTAAGGCGGTCGTTTCCATTTTTCAATCGCTCGCAACCACAAAGTTTGTGAATTCAGAGAGTCGAGAAAGTGTCAATAGGACTTTCAATACAGAAAGTTGCCTCAGGACATTAGAAACTGGCGTTTCGTTTGAAGAAGTTGATTCTACGTTCATATACAAATGTAATAAGACGATTGCGTGTCTGTTCTCATCATTTGTTATTATATATGTAAAAATATTAATAGCTGAAACCAGCATTCACGTACGATTCCAAACACGTTTTCACTTAAGTCCGCCTTCATGCAAACATACTTTTAAGTTGACGTAATTTCGTGATTGATATGTGGAAGGTTAACATTATTACTAACAAGGAAGACATTGCAATTATCTTTTATATTGCGTGCTGTTTAACGCAAATACGCCTCTTTGTCCAAAACGTTGTTTTAATTAGGTTTTTATTCTCATACACAACGTTCTTGAAATTCCTATGTCCGTCCCTATGTGACAATTCAATGCAAATGTAGGTCATTCCTTTAGGATTTATAATACAATGTGTTTAAAACATATTTTTCTTTCTAAAACATAACTTACTAGTCTATTTCTCCCTACTCCATGTTCCTTTTGTTTCATTTTCTGATTGAAGTATTGTAGAATAATAGGTATTTATTACCAGATATAACAACGCAACTTTTTTGTACTAACAGCCTATTGTATTTTTTCACGTTTGACGTTTGTTTGCAAAAAAATTGTTCAATTTTATTGCCACGTATTGAAAACATTCAAAATAATTATGTTTTCTACTTAGTAAAAATATAACAATGGTATCATTATATTCAATAAAATGTGACAGTTTTGAAATAAAATATCTAATATCATCTATCTTTAAGATTCGATTCATAATTATATTTAGATTCTTTTTCTCTCTGAGTTTGTTGGGTAGCGGAGTTTTTCTCAGTAGTGACTGCACTTGGAACTCTGCTAGGTGAATAACATTGATCTTGACGAATAAGTTTTTCTTTTTCTTCATTTATTATCATTGAAGGAATTGAAAAATTTTATGATTATTATGTTTTAACCTAATAGTTTAAATTTTAATTTTTAATTTACTATTAATATATGATTTTGCTTTTACTATATGTAATGGTTATTCGCTCTAGGTACTTTATGATTTATTGACGTTTTGAAAGTATCTGTAAAGATCTATTCGAAATAAAAATATTTTCTATTTCTATTTCTTTATCAAGACCTTGCTTTTCGTGGAAACGGATAAAAGAAAATATTTTCCTATTTCTTAATTGGTTTCGAACTAAGCAAACTAGTTAACTTTCCAGCGATGTAGAGTATCTAAACACGTGCCCAGAGTAATTACTGCTGCAGGCACCACGTACTTTACAGTCTTCAGTTTAATTGTTAAACGTAAACGAATAGTCGGAAATAAACGGTTTTTGTTCATTTCTGCTACAAACGTGCAAATGAGTAAATATAAAAAAAGGACGTAACACAAAAGAAACACAGTGGAATATTAATATCAGTAACACCAAAGCACATATAAATAATAGGTACCTAGTATATAATTACAATTAAATCTTTATTATTTTTTACTTTTCAGTTTTCAAGTCGGTTTTTCTTAACGTAGTTATATTTATATGTCAATGGAATTGAAACGATTGATAGGGTACTTAGTCTGAACGGACCAAAAAGAATGGACCGTAGTCCATTCGGCCGTAATCAGAAATCGTCTACGTCCCAATGGCCCGGTCATAAAATAACTTAAAAGGACAGTCGCATACAAACGTGATAATCGTATTTCAATATTAAATAATTATTATATTGAACGATATTTTTTTTAATTTTGATGTTTGTTTTTTTATGGCAAATCAGATTTTTACTAAGTGTTATTGTTCGTTTTTTAAGGTATATTTGGTTGATTTGTTTTCCTAAAATATTGATACAACATTAATATTTATAGTAAATGTTATGTTATTTCATTAGCAGTTTTGTGGACTAAAATTTATTATTTCATTGTAATATTTTATATTTTATTGATTTGTTTCCTTACATTATTGTAATGACTGATTTTAACTCTTAAATCTTTTAATTTAACTTTATATTTTCTCTTATTTTAAAGACGTGATTTTTACAAAATCTTATTTTTCTTATGTAAAGAAGGTGGCAAGCAAGCATGCAGGTCACTTATAGATATATGTATATATATTATACTAGCTCTTGCCCGCGGTTCCGCTCACGTGGAATTTACAATCCATGGCTTATATTTCATCACACCTCCGCCCCCGCATCGCGCGCCTCGTCTTTTAGGCGCTCTATGGAGTTCCATTCAAGTCTATCATATCGTGATAACTTTTTAACTATTCGGCCAAATTACTTAGTGTGAAAGACAAAGTTTATCTATATAAAATACTTAAAGCGACAAACATTTGTTTTGATAAGAGTTGGATACACCTACATACCTACACACTAAAATGTGCATTGTAACATAGTATCTAAGTGAATTTAATTTACTTCCCCATGGAAGATAGATATTATTATATGCTATCGCGGGTTTTTATTTAGAATTATTCAAGGCAAACAATCCTACCGTACATCATCTTTGTGTAACTCCAATAGTTAAGGCAGCGTACGCCAAGATAGCTGACACAGGCCAGATTTTTTCAGACTTAACTGACATATATCTAGACCGGTGGTAGAGCTCCAGTGACTGAGCTCACAGACATAGGCACCACCGCATTACTTAATATACTTGCATAACATGCATGTTTGCCACTTTCTTTTTTTTTCATCCAAATCTGACTAGTTTCTTTGTGAAAGAGCAACATCCATCTATTCTCACAAACTTTTGCATTGGTAATATTAGAAGGATAAAAAAATATATAGGTACATATAGGTGGCGGCATATTAGGCATGTAGTAAATAAGACTATTTTTTTGTAAATGTGTTTTAAAATGGTTGATTGCTTTCCTAAGAAAATAATACGATTTTAAGAAATAAATACTTTTTGCGCCCGAATGTACTCGGGGTATGGATTAGTAAATAATTTTTATGACCGATCTATTGGAACGTAGACGATTTTTGATTACGGCCGAATGGACTACGGTCCATTCTTTTTGGTCCGTTCGGACTTAAGTACCCGATATGCAAGCAGACGGGCAATCTACAGTAAAGTGGATACCGTCGCGTTGCCTATGAACATTTCCAACCAAGGGAGATGCCAAGGCGCTGTTAACCCTGAAGAACTCTTTTGCCGCTAGTTTTGAAGAACCCCATATTGTAGCGCTGAGGGAATACCTCAAAAGGAAGTTCGCGCTACAATTTGCACGTTCTGAGAAAGAATGACGCGCGAATTGAACTGTTGAGTACCTACTTTCATGTATTCAATCCGTGCGGATGGAACTTCTCTCTTCAGCAGGACGTACTAGGAAGAAAAGGAGACGATGGCACCACATCAAACAGTTCAGCAATGCGCTCACCATTATAGATGTCGTAGAAAATGAACAATATCTCTGCACAAACTCAGATTTTCAAGTCTATTTACATGTCCTGGATCGTCAATTATTCGAAAGGCGCGTTTTTGCATGGAGTTAAGTGAACCAAGCGGGTGTTAAGGGTCTCCCAGTCCACAGATGAGAACAGTTTTTCAAATGGGGGCCTTGCTTAAGCATTGAAGTTGTCCCGATCTGTAGTACCTACTGCCTTACTTTGTTTAGCACCTTCTTCTTCTTAGTGCGAGATTCACAGACCACACTACAACTTTACTTTGAGCAAAGTATGCTTAGAACTATCAGAAATGTATGGGTTTTGACAGTTCGAAGCGTACTTTGCTCGAAAGTAAAGTCGTAGTGCGGTCTGTGAATCTCGCCCTTAGATTCCTGTTTATACTAATATATATTGTTTATAGAATAAGATATTTCAGCGTTGGAAGTAGCTTGATTAGCTTAAATACCCAAAAACCTGTTCAATACACTGTCTTCAATGTGGGTTTGCTAACTGGGAGTTTGTAACTATGTACAATTTAATGTTTTTCGGTATTAGTGTAAAAGCATCCATATGGGCATAAATGAAGAGCAAACACGGTCGGGTCGTGACGGGCGACAGTGCAGGTGGCGTGACGACAAGGAAATGCGGGTTACCGTTTAGAAATCTGTTTTCGCTCATTTCTGATAAACGCAGCCGCGTACGGCGAACATGCATCGACCGGAAAAGTAGGGGCGGTAATATCAGTGGCCATTAGTGATCGATAAAGGGCATAAGTTGCATAAAGTATGCATTACCGTGTTCATGCGGATGGAATAACTTTGACCATCTTGAAGTAACCGCGCAATTGTTAATAATACTATTACTAACACTGGCATTCGAGTTGTAAGTACCTACTTTCAGGTTGTGTAAAATAATAATATATGTTGATGACACTGACGCACGGTAAAACTCTAACGAGTTTATGTTGCGTCTTACTGTTATTGTTCACTTAAATATTGTATGTTTTAAATAAATTTAAAAAAAAGTGAAAAATCACAGTTCACTCTATATACTCAGTTTTTGCGAAGTGGGAATTTTTCATTGCTATAGCTGGAGGGGGGGGAGGCAAACGCCCCGAAGATGTAAACGGCAGACCTTGGGACACTTGTAAACAAAACAGCCTGGGGGACTACAAAAAAACTGCATGCAACATATCCTATGTGTCCAATCCCAGGAAAACAGTGACCACTGTTATATCTAGGTTATTCTATACCGTCGGATCCAGAAGTTTTGTAATTCTATAATTTTGAGGGTGATGCTAATTGGTAATTTTAATGTGAATAAAGTAATAAATAGACTGGTATATATTATGTTGATGCTAAATCTCTCCTCTATCCATATCATAATAAGATCTTAATCTGCATTGAAGATCTTACAATTATGAAACCATCTAACCGGCACTGCTACTACAGCGAGAACCTACTCCCATTTACGAGTAAGTACATAAAATGTTATTGAGGTAAAACGGCGCTTATCCCAAGGGGTGCAAGACGATACTAAAGATTAAGCATTAATGACGAACAATTGTAGATATTACGTTCGTATCCACACTTAAGAGCTTCAGTAAGTTCAGTCCCCCACTGTGCTGTGAGCTCTAACGGTGTGGAAAAATATGAGGCTCTTCATATCTTCAATATCTGTACGTTCGTCACACACACTTAATCTTTATATCGTCTTATGTTCAAAAGTTCAATAGAAAAAAATCACACAATGGAACCAGGCCAAAATAATTTCCGGTATTAATCCGAATACATTGAATATCTAGAACTAGTAACTGTTTTGTCGTTCTTATAAATATGTATTTATGTATTAAAACACGGTTTCCAAGTGGACTTAATTATTTTAAAACGTACATATAAAAAACCAGCCATGTGCGCGTCGGACTTGCGATCGAAGGGTCCGTACCATTATCTATAAAAAACAGCAAAACGTGTTTGTTGTGTGAGAAATATTTATTATATTTCTATACCATAATTTATTTTAAGAGTGTTTATGTTTTTTTGTATGGGAGCCCCCATATATATTAGGGTTGTTGAGGATTCCTCTTCCTCTTCCTCATAATGAGGAAGTTCCGCAATATTTTGGGTTCCTCATCCGTTACCGCAACCACATAAATAAAAATAAAAAAAAAGCTCTTCCGCTATCGCTTCCTCAAAATTTAAGAGGAATTAAGGAGGAGTATCCATGGCAACGCACACACACGCCGCAGCGCGCTGCCGGGCCGAACAAGCGAGCGAGACCTCCCCTCCCGCCACCGGCGCTGTTCCTTGCTTGTTTGTTTTAATTCTATTGACATACATTACATAAAATACTATGTTTATACGAGTACGCCTCTAAAAAATTCGAAATATTCGGGGCTTTACGGAACTGTATCTATGGCAATACCTATCTTTTCTTGCATCAAATGTCCCAGCGAACGACTTTTTAGCAAAGCTATATTGGTATATATTAATATGATGAGCTAAAAAACCGGTTATCAGGGGAAACAGCTTCCATATTAAATTTTAAAAAAATTGACCTCCCTGTAATTAATTTTGATTAATAGTATTCATCACCGGCCGCGGCGGACTGGAGGGGAGTAGCCATAGCGTTTATTACAGATGCAAAACAGTCTGCCATATTTCGCACGCATTTGCGACACACAAGCACACTACAAAAATCGTCTATTACTACAAAACTCACACCTTGACTTTAACAAAATACAGAAACAATTTCACGCTCACATAAACATCTAGGCGACAGGTATAGGCCTAGGCCTACATATGGCTACTCCCCTCCGGTGTTGCTCTATGATAGTATTTAATTCTTTTATTTTGATTAATAATATTCGACTTAAGTACCTAATTAACAAAGAAATAAAGACTGCATTCTTATTTTCATTTCAATTTCTAAATTAAATTGTATCATTCACTCATTTTTTTTTTGTGTGCGTATATTGTGTATATATGTTACTGAACTCGTCCTTAACTGCTGGACCGATTTTGATGATTCATTATTGTGTGTGTTTTGAGAATGTTTTAGATTCATAGTTTAGTCCACTGGAAAATGCCCTTTTAATTATTTTTTTTGTATGTTTGTACTTAGTTATGTACATAGAGACAGGACAGCGGATTTTGGGTTGGGTCCGCTAGTATTTACAATTTCGTATCATCCTCTTTTCATCTTTCTGAAGCGCGCAAGGCCTCGCGGCTGGTGTAGAACGCAAGCAATCTACTCGATTAAGCGATACGGGTGCGGTCGGGTATGTGACGGGTGACCACTAGTGGCAAATTAAAATGCGCGTTTCCGTGCTTCAGAGAGCAAGTTAAGCCGACGGTCTCGGTTGCTGTAGATAAATAGCAGTCGTTAAACCTTGTCGCAGGCCATATGTATGGCCGGTTTGAAAACATCCGACAGCGGGTTGAACACTAACCCTTATCTCCACCAACCCGCAATTGGAGCAGCGTGGTGGAGTAAGCTCCAGGCCTCCCCTCAAGAAGGGGAGAGACTCGTGGCCAGCAGTGGGACGTTTATTATTATTATTATATCATTAACTGCCTCAGTAGCGTAGTGGTAGCAGGCCACTACTACTACGCTGGGGGTCCTGGGTTCGATTTCCGGGTCTGGGACTATTAGATATAACGGTTAAAAATCCTTTATCTCTGGTTCTATTCGGATTTTTCCATTTTCTGGAAGTTTCCCAGTAGGTACCTCGGAGTTTAGCAATGTGCCCGGAGATGGCAACAGGTTCGCCACCTGTTTACATGGGCCAAAACGTAGGTCCATCAAGGTAGCATGGGAAAATTAGCAAAAATCAATTAAAAAATCTTCAAAATTAGTAGCTGATTTGTTGCTAATTAGTTACCAAAATGCCAATTTTGTTGCTCCAGCGGATTACGAAATATCGCGATTAGTGCTAGCATTATATAAAGTGAGCATGAAAAGTGGAAAAAAGAGATGGAAGGAATTCGAATTGTACGTTATAATTTGTTGCTAATTAATTGCTAACAGATGATAAAATCGAAAAAATGAAAAAAAAATTTTTTGACTAACTTTTGAAATTTAATCAAAATAAAAAAATTGTGCTATCTTGATACCCGACTATCTACCACTTGATGAGAGTTCTGAATTTGTTGCTAAAGGGAATATATGTGTAGCAAATGGAAGGAACTAGCAACAAAATAGTTACGCAAAATTTGATCGATTTTCCATTTCACAATAATTTTCTTTCTACATGCTATCTTGAAACCGGTAATTCTACCACTTATTAGGAGTCTGGAATTTGTTGCTGTACTAAATGTTGTTCATAGTAACCGTAGGAGTGAGAAACAAAATAGTTACGCAAAATTTGATCGATTTTCCATTCCATAGTAATTTTCCATCTACATGCTGTCTTGAAACCAGTATATCTACCACTTATTAAGAGTCTGGAATTTGTTGCTGTACTAAATGTTGTTCATAGTAACCGTAAGAGTGAGAAACAAAATAGTTACGCAAAATTTTATCGATTTTCCATTCCATAGTAATTTTCCATCTACATGCTGTCTTGAAACCACTTATTAGGAGTCTGGAATTTGTTGCTGTCCTAAATGTTGTTCATAGTAACCGTAGGAGTGAGAAACAAAATAGTTTCGCAAAATTTGATCGATTTTCCATTCCATAGTAATTTTCCATCTACATGCTGTCTTGAAACCAGTATATCTACCACTTATTAGGAGTCTGGAATTTGTTGCTGTACTAAATGTCGTTCATAGTAACCGTAAGAGTGAGAAACAAAATAGTTACGCATAATTTCATCAATTTTCCATTTCACAATAATTTTCTTTCTACATGCTATCTTGAAACCGGTAATTCTACCACTTATTAGGAGTCTGGAATTTGTTGCTGTACTAAATGTTGTTCATAGTAACCGTAGGAGTGAGAAACAAAATAGTTACGCAAAATTTGATCGATTTTCCATTCCATAGTAATTTTCCATCTACATGCTGTCTTGAAACCAGTATATCTACCACTTATTAAGAGTCTGGAATTTGTTGCTGTACTAAATGTTGTTCATAGTAACCGTAAGAGTGAGAAACAAAATAGTTACGCAAAATTTGATCGATTTTCCATTCCATAGTAATTTTCCATCTACATGCTGTCTTGAAACCACTTATTAGGAGTCTGGAATTTGTTGCTGTCCTAAATGTTGTTCATAGTAACCGTAGGAGTGAGAAACAAAATAGTTTCGCAAAATTTGATCGATTTTCCATTCCATAGTAATTTTCCATCTACATGCTGTCTTGAAACCAGTATATCTACCACTTATTAGGAGTCTGGAATTTGTTGCTGTACTAAATGTCGTTCATAGTAACCGTAGGAGTGAGAAACAAAATAGTTTCGCAAAATTTGATCGATTTTCCATTCCATAGTAATTTTCCATCTACATGCTGTCTTGAAACCAGTATATCTACCACTTATTAGGAGTATGGAATTTGTTGCTGTCCTAAATGTTGTTCATAGTAACCGTAGGAGTGAGAAACAAAATAGTTACGCAAAATTTGATCGATTTTCCATTCCATAGTAATTTTCCATCTACATGCTGTCTTGAAACCAGTATATCTACCACTTATTAAGAGTCTGGAATTTGTTGCTGTCCTAAATGTTGTTCATAGTAACCGTAGGAGTGAGAAACAAAATAGTTACGTAAAATTTTATCAATTTTCCATTTCACAATAATTTTCTTTCTACATGCTGTCTTGAAACCAGTATATCTACCTTTTATTAGGAGTCTGGAATTTGTTGCTGTACTAAATGTTGTTCATTTATTATGTACACATATATATTAATAATGAATAATTTATAAATTTCATATAAAATTTTGTTCATTACGTATCGATTATGTGTACAATTTTCATTACTTATAGTTACTACACACTCTGTCCTTCAAGTAAGTTCTAGTAGGTAAACAGGTAGTGAAACAGTCTTCCAAGCGTCAGTTCCCAGGTTCGATCCCTGCCCACGCCAGATATTTTTATTTCTATGGATATAATTATATACAATTATATATAATTTCTATCCAATTTTATCGGGCCATTTTTTTTATATAATTATATATAATCTATACATAATTGTATCTAATTATATAAAATCTTTTTTACTCGGGTATGGTCACAGCTCATCATATATGATCTTATATAGTCATATCAGATTATATAAGGCCAGTTTTTTACATGCTCATATATGAGGAACTTTATATATGATCATATATGGTTATAGGGGAGGGAGGGGCAAAATGGGGTACTTAAGAAATCGTTATGATTTTAAGGACTTAAATACGCTGATTTTTCTCGTTTTCAGTCGTAATTGAAGAAAAATAATCAAATTTCAAGTTGCCGTAGAAAAAAAAATTTTTTTTTTGGGTGCAAAATGGGGTACCCCCTGAAAAAGTGAAAAAAAAAATTTCATCATCTGAAAATGAAATATCGTTAAAAAAATAACATTTTCTTATCGATAATCTACGAAAGAACCTAGAGATAGGAACAAATCTACCAAAAAATTTACATTGTTAGTTAAAGCAATATACTCCTAACAAAAATTGAGCTGGCAAAAAAAATTTTAAAAGTTTGTAGTAATTTTTGACAGGTTTCGCTAGAGTAAAAATAATATCAAGATAAAAAAAAGAGTTCTCTTGAGAAAATTCTAGTTTTTGGATCTCCTGGTGAAAAATTTTTCAGACTCATAGTTTCTTATGCAATTCAAAGTAATAGCACGAAAAAAAAGATTCGTAATTTTTTTGCAATCTCTTTCTTGGCTTAGGGATTCAGGAAAATTTTTTCAAACTGAATAATCTTGTTGGCCGGGAGATCTTACTTTTTAAATTAAATATCTCACAAGCGTACCGAATGATTTTGAAGAAATAGGCGGCCTCTGACTCAGTTTTCTGAGCATTGATAGTTAAATTATGACATCAAAAATAATCCGAGAATAATTCGATCTTATTTGATAAAGAAACTTTTTTGAAACAGTTAGTGTATGATCTTTTTTCAACACATCACCGATTTTGATGCGGTTTGCAGCAATCAACGCAGTTTTTTAAATTAAAGAGCTGATTAGATTCTGGAATTGATCGTTACATCTGCTTAAAAGGTGTTAAAAGCAAAAAGTCTTTTTAAATTTATGAGGAAGTCTAAGTTTCGCTGAACCTCATCGAATGACGCGAATGTCGATCAAATCAGTGGAGTCGCTCAAGAATTATGAGAGGCTTACACTCACACACGCACACACATACACACACGCTGATAGGAATCCTCGTAGGAATATGAAGATACTTCCTATAGAACCTTAAAAATATAGAGATCAAATTAGAACTTGATTTTCGAAAACTGGCATGGAACCAATGACTTGCCGATTTTTTTTTTTACATCATTTATTTGTAAAGTGAGAAATAAAAAATTTAGAGAAAGAAATCTTAGATGTAAAAAAAAATTTATTATGATGCATAATGACGATAAAAATTACTGATGTAATAAAAATTAGTAAAAAAAATTTTTTTGGTTTTTTTATTAAAAAATTTTTTTTTTCTCTGAAATTGTAGGAAATGACGTTAAAATATATTTTAGAAAGCTGAAAGAGCTTTTTGGAAAAAAAAAATTTTTTTACGAAATTTTGGGGGTACCCCATTTTGCCTCACCTACCCCATTTTGCCCCTCCCTCCCCTATAAAGTTCCCCTATAAAGTATAAAAGTAAATATATAAAGTTCCTCATATATGAGCATGTAAAAAACTGGCCTTATATAATCTGATATGACTATATAAGATCATATATGATGAGCTGTGACCATACCCGAGTAAAAAAGATTTTATATAATTAGATACAATTATGTATAGATTATATATAATTATATAAAAAAATGGCCCGATAAAATTGGATAGAAATTATATATAATTGTATATAATTATATCCATAGAAATAAAAATATCTGGCGTGGGCAGGGATCGAACCTGGGACCTGACGCTTGGAAGACTGTTTCACTACCTGTTTACCTACTAGAACTTACTTGAAGGACAGAGTGTGTAGTAACTATAAGTAATGAAAATCGTACACATAATCGATACGTAATGAACATAATTTTATATGAAATTTATAAATTATTCATTATTAATATATATGTGTACATAATAAATGAACAACATTTAGTACAGCAACAAATTCCAGACTCCTAATAAAAGGTAGATATACTGGTTTCAAGACAGCATGTAGAAAGAAAATTATTGTGAAATGGAAAATTGATAAAATTTTACGTAACTATTTTGTTTCTCACTCCTACGGTTACTATGAACAACATTTAGTACAGCAACAAATTCCAGACTCTTAATAAGTGGTAGATATACTGGTTTCAAGACAGCATGTAGATGGAAAATTACTATGGAATGGAAAATCGATCAAATTTTGCGAAACTATTTTGTTTCTCACTCCTACGGTTACTATGAACAACATTTAGGACAGCAACAAATTCCAGACTCCTAATAAGTGGTTTCAAGACAGCATGTAGATGGAAAATTACTATGGAATGGAAAATCGATCAAATTTTGCGAAACTATTTTGTTTCTCACTCCTACGGTTACTATGAACAACATTTAGGACAGCAACAAATTCCAGACTCCTAATAAGTGGTTTCAAGACAGCATGTAGATGGAAAATTACTATGGAATGGAAAATCGATCAAATTTTGCGTAACTATTTTGTTTCTCACTCTTACGGTTACTATGAACAACATTTAGTACAGCAACAAATTCCAGACTCTTAATAAGTGGTAGATATACTGGTTTCAAGACAGCATGTAGATGGAAAATTACTATGGAATGGAAAATCGATCAAATTTTGCGAAACTATTTTGTTTCTCACTCCTACGGTTACTATGAACAACATTTAGGACAGCAACAAATTCCAGACTCCTAATAAGTGGTTTCAAGACAGCATGTAGATGGAAAATTACTATGGAATGGAAAATCGATCAAATTTTGCGTAACTATTTTGTTTCTCACTCTTACGGTTACTATGAACAACATTTAGTACAGCAACAAATTCCAGACTCTTAATAAGTGGTAGATATACTGGTTTCAAGACAGCATGTAGATGGAAAATTACTATGGAATGGAAAATCGATCAAATTTTGCGTAACTATTTTGTTTCTCACTCCTACGGTTACTATGAACAACATTTAGTACAGCAACAAATTCCAGACTCCTAATAAGTGGTAGAATTACCGGTTTCAAGATAGCATGTAGAAAGAAAATTATTGTGAAATGGAAAATTGATGAAATTATGCGTAACTATTTTGTTTCTCACTCTTACGGTTACTATGAACGACATTTAGTACAGCAACAAATTCCAGACTCCTAATAAGTGGTAGATATACTGGTTTCAAGACAGCATGTAGATGGAAAATTACTATGGAATGGAAAATCGATCAAATTTTGCGAAACTATTTTGTTTCTCACTCCTACGGTTACTATGAACGACATTTAGTACAGCAACAAATTCCAGACTCCTAATAAGTGGTAGATATACTGGTTTCAAGACAGCATGTAGATGGAAAATTACTATGGAATGGAAAATCGATCAAATTTTGCGAAACTATTTTGTTTCTCACTCCTACGGTTACTATGAACAACATTTAGTACAGCAACAAATTCCAGACTCCTAATAAGTGGTAGATATACTGGTTTCAAGACAGCATGTAGATGGAAAATCACTATGGAATGGAAAATCGATCAAATTTTGCGTAACTATTTTGTTGCTAGTTCCTTCCATTTGCTACACATATATTCCCTTTAGCAACAAATTCAGAACTCTCATCAAGTGGTAGATAGTCGGGTATCAAGATAGCACAATTTTTTTATTTTGATTAAATTTCAAAAGTTAGTCAAAAAATTTTTTTTTCATTTTTTCGATTTTATCATCTGTTAGCAATTAATTAGCAACAAATTATAACGTACAATTCGAATTCCTTCCATCTCTTTTTTCCACTTTTCATGCTCACTTTATATAATGCTAGCACTAATCGCGATATTTCGTAATCCGCTGGAGCAACAAAATTGGCATTTTGGTAACTAATTAGCAACAAATCAGCTACTAATTTTGAAGATTTTTTAATTGATTTTTGCTAATTTTCCCATGCTACCTTGATGGACCTCCAAAACGTAACCGGCGAGTCGTGGGTGTTTGCATGTATGCTTGAATGCATGCATTTACCTCAGCCTAGCCCTTCGGGGATTACAGGCGTGAAGCAATGTACGTTCTTCCTCTTCCTCTTCCTAATCCGCTTCCTCTTCCTCGTAAAATATCCTCTTCCTCATCCGCATCCTCTAAATTTGCGCGTCACAATTCCTCTTCCTCCTCCTCTTCGTCATAATCACTTCCTCAACAACCCTAATATAATAGGTTGGGGAAAAAGTCTTTTCGCATTATAGTATGTATGAACTTGTAATAAAATCTCTTTGGCTGTAGTATTTGTATCTGGCTGGTTTTGGTATCATTGAAAATTAAAATTTTAAAGAACATAATTCCAAATTCAAATTAGGCAAATGTGTGATTTTCATTTGTTTTTCGTACTGTCAAGATGAGTGAATCTAATGAAGAAATTCGATACATTTTAAAATTTTACTACATAAAAGGTAAAAATGCAACGCAAGCCGCGAAAAAAATTTGCGATGTTTATGGACCTAGTGCATTGTCTGTGAGAGTAGCACAAATTTGGTTTGGGCGTTTTCAATACGGAAATTTTGATGTCAAAGATGCACCTCGCTCTGGTCGCCCTATTACGGATAAAATGGATGCCATTTTTGAAAAAGTGGAGCAAGATCGACATATCAGTAGTTACGACGTAGCTCAAGAACTGAGAATTGATCACAAAACAGTTTTGGCGCATTTGAAAAAAGCTGGGTACAAAAAAAAGCTCGATATTTGGGTACCTCACGAGCTCACTGAAAGAAACCTAATGAACCGTGTACTCATTTGTGATTCTTTATTACGACGTAATGAAACCGAATCATTTTTGAAGAAGCTGATAACTGGTGATGAAAAGTGGATCACATACGACAAGAACGTGCGAAAAAGGTCGTGGTCAAAGGCCGGTCAGGCTTCACAGACTGTGGCGAAACCCGGGTTAACTCGCAATAAGGTGATGTTGTGTGTGTGGTGGGATTGGAAGGGCATTATTCATTATGAGCTATTACCACCAGGCAGGACTATCGATTCTGAACTCTACTGCGAACAAATGATGAGATTAAAGCAAGAAGTTGAGAGAAAGCGGCCGGAATTGATCAACAGAAGGGGTGTGGTGTTTCATCATGATAACGCTAGACCTCACACATCTATAGCCACTCAGCAAAAATTAAGATAGATTGGCTGGGAGGTGTTAATGCATCCGCCGTATAGTCCTGACCTTGCACCTTCAGATTTCCAGCTGTTTCGGTCTCTTCAGAATTCTTTATGCAATGTTAGGTTAACATCACGAGAGGACTGCCAAATCCACTTGTCGCGGTATTTTGATGAGAAGTCCCAAAATTTTTATAGCAATGGGATCATGTCCTCCGAAGAAAATGGTACAGACATACTTTAGTAAAATTTAAATAAACTATATTAAAAAATGTTTTGAATTATCTTAAAAAATGCGAAGAAACTTTTTCCCCAACCTTATATATATATATATTATATATATATATATATATTATATATATATATATATATATATATATTATCATAGATATATATATATATATTATTTTATTCTGTTTTAGCAACTTCAAAAATACCAAACTTCAGGCCTGTAATACCCGAAGGGTTAGGCAGAAACTGGTGCATGCATTACCCTCTGCCTATCCGTTCAAGCATACATGCAAACGCTCACGAATCGCCGGTTAAAAAGGCTCATGTAACAGGTGGCGAGCCTGTTGGCATTTCCGAGCACATTTACCAAATTCCTAGCTACTGGAGTTTCCAGAAATGGAAGAAATCCCAATAGAACCAGAGATTAAGAATTTAAGGCTATCAGTAGCCCAACCAACCGACCCAGGACCCTAGCGTATCAGTGTTGGCCTAGTACCACTAAGCTACTGAAGCTTTTTTTTTAGTATTTGTTGTTATAGCGGCAACAGAAATACATCATCTGTGAAAATTTCTATTCTCCAGCTTTGAACCGTGAAGTTCATGAGATAAAGACGAGGGTGAGAGATAGACGGATACAACGACAGAGTCTTAGTTAAAGGATCCTATTTTAACCCTTTAAGTACGGTACCCTAAAATGACCTACATCTTATAAATATAAAACGATTTCCATTATAAAGGATTTCAATGAACTTTACATAAAAGAAGAGTCGATGAGATGCTTCAGAGTTTCCCCGACGGAAAGAATGGAAATCATATTTGATGGAAATATAAAAATCCACTAGCTTCAATGAGAATTCTCGCAGTTATCCAAAGTTAACTTTTTCGTGATAGTTCTCTCAGAAAATGGATTAAAACTTTCAATACATGTTTTTTCTTCAATGAAAAATCACGACTATGTAAACCATTTCATTTTGTTACACGTTACTTATTACCAACTTGGGCATGATGATAAAAGATATGTAAATTTCCAAAATAACATGACCAACATTTTCACACAACTACACTGGACCAGTGACGTCTAAAAGGTAGGTATATGAATTAGTAAAAAAGAAGCATGACAATACTTAATAGAAGTAAAAATAAAACATCAACATAACATACTCGTAATAGAAGCAAAGATCATGAACATAATATAAAAATCCCTACTTCCGTACTAATATTATAAATCCGAAAGTAACTCTGTCTGTCTGTTACCTTTTCACGTCCAAACGACTGAACCGATTTTAATGAAATTTGGTACAGAGATAGAGCTGACTTTGAGAAAGAATATAGGCTACTAAATTATTTATAAAACGACATCCACGCGGGCTAAGCCGCGGGCAACAGCTAGTAAGCTATAAAACAAAACATACTGCAAATCGTATGGAATACGTACTGTTAAAAAACAAAGAAAGTTACGCAACCCGCATCAATGGAAACTCATTTCCTTCGATAATGCCTAACCTCAAAACAGTTTAAATGAAGGCATAAACGAGTTATTATTATTCTTGTTCAAAAATATGAAGTTCAATGTCAAAGACGCTGGATTTTAGTACGACATCAATCACTGCCTCCGCCTAGTGCCTAGAGCAAGCCACAACTTTCATTACTCATTCTCACTTTGTATTTATATGATTATGCATATTACTCGTAACAACACTTAAGTTATTAGCGACTTTCTCCAGTTACCGAACTGTCCGTTACACTTAACTACCATCAATTTATGATGTTTGTTTGAAATCGTTACGGCCTAATAAAATTTATATTGTTAATGATCCGATATATTTTTTTACGTACACCATAATTTTAATGTAAGTATATGAAAGTGAAAGAATTCATGTTATTAATAATTTTAAGGTTCCGGATATACAAAATAACTGGATCCTATATTCCAATATTGAAGAACCCCATATTGTGGAACTATTTAAAAGCCAGCTCTCTGTCTGTATGTCTATCAAATGAGACGCCTATATCATTAGAATTGTAATGGACAGACACTTGAATTTACAGCACAATACTCGCTCGTTGCGTGCGACCACTACAAAAACAAAAGCCTAGCAGATTACCTTCTCTGCTAGTTGTAGATATCCAGGGACCAGGTACTATCGTATTACTATCTTATACCTTTGTTACTGAATAAATATATTTATTATTTTTTTTTTTATTACTAAATCTATCTGTCGCCAAATGGTTGTGCTCAGCACTAGGTATAATGTACAGTCAAGCTGCACATTGTATAACTTTATAATATTGGGACAACCTTTGTAAAACGCTGATCTTGCGCTCCTGCGTGTGACGCTTCTATAATATATTAGTCTAATAAACTCATTCAACGAAACAACTTGTTTCCGTTACATAGTAACTTAACAAACTAACATACAAACTTTATATGTACCATACATATAATGTTCTAGTAAGATAGTAATGTAACTAATGTATGCCTCGTCATTAATGTCACAGACGAAATTGAATAACTTGTGCCTGTAAAAGGTGGCAACGCATCTGCACTTTGACTTCTGGTTTCCGTGAAGATGTATATAGGCTGCAGTAGTCCATGTGAAATGCATACTCGTTTGCAACCTTCAATAAAAAATACAGAACTCTTACCTGATGAACAGATCCAATTGGTCGGTTTGTTTTCTAAAATTATTAATCGTGACGCCTATCTACCTAATGCATACTTCTGCATCAGTATCATTATTGGTATTATTTGATACGAAAGTGAAATTTCTATCTTCTGGGTTCTATTACGGACAGTCGATGTAATCAATGAAAGGTGTGATTCGAACTAAATCACCTACCATGCGTTAAAAATGACCACCAAAGTCATTTATGTGATATCGCTTTGGAAACTTATTCTCCGTAGCGGTTCCATATTTTCTCTCGACTGAGACAGTGAAATCTCATTTGAATTATATGAAATACATAGCATTAACTCTAATAGTGTTTTATAACCAGAAACGTTTTGTGTTTGTTATATTTTGATTTTTAAAAGTTTACATATTGTATCTTCGCATTAATTTATAGCATGCTAATGCTTTATTAGCATTTCACAAATTAAATGTATGTATGTATGTATCTTCACGCCAGGTCCATAACGGGGTAGGCAGAGAGTGTAGAGCGCCAGATATCCCGGTTCAGACAAACCTCTCGTGCCTCGTCTACCTTCATCATTCTCTTCATACATGCACGCCGATTAAATGAAAGAAACAAATTAAATGAAGTTGTGAAATTCTGCGAAATGTGAAACGCTAATTCGCAATTATTTTGTAATAACAAGTTTTGTTATTAAACATATCGAAAATAATAATCTTCGATATGTTTGTATTTAGGATCGTATATTGAATGAATGTGTGAGATTTTTGAATAACAATTAGTGTGGCACCCTTTAACATTAATTAATTTGCATATTACCTAAGAGAAATCTTATACTTCATTAGGTATCAATTATTACCATATTAGCAAATAGCATAGCAATAGAAATTAGCATTGTAGTAGACTCACGAATTCACATGCTTATGAAATTAACGAGAAATAGCATTAATTTGCCATCGCTAGTTTCCGGTCATTCAAAAACATTACGAATTGGACTTAACTACTTTTCAAATAAGACACCGACATCACCGATCGGACATTTCTTCGATAGTGCATAAGATTTTTAATGGTTGCAGAGTGCCAGTTAATTTTTCGGACACCAAATAATATTCTTAAGAAATAGTAATGGGTGGCTCCGTAATTTCTTTCGGGCAAAATAGCTTCATGGCAACGCATCTGCATTTTGACCTTTTGTTCTTGTGTATATCAATAGTATGTAGTAGTAATTTACCATCCATGTCAAGTGAATCATGTTTGCTTTCATCACAATTTTTTCTCTAATTGATAAAATGCATATCTAAAATTATAAACAAATACTCATGTTGACATAATCCAAGAAAGGTTGGTACCTAATGCAATGTACCTAAGAAACTAGGTTATCCTAGATATTTCAATAAGTTAGCTGTCTATATACAAAAAACATAAAGTGCTTCTAGGTATAGTTGATAGCTATCTTTATCTACGAATAAATAAAATTGGAGTGTCTGTTTGTAATATTAAAATAATCGATTTCAACCAAATGCATATTATGTGTGTATACACGGTACATATACCAAAACAACATTTTTTACAATTTTTGTCTGTCGGTCTGTTTGGCGGGACTAATCTTGGGAACGGCTGGACCGATTTTGACGTGACTTTCACTGGCAGATAGCTGATTTAATAAGGAGTAACTTAGGCTACTTTTATACTAGTTTCAAACACGACTACGTCCGGGTTTATACTTAACAATCATAAATTCTCACGCGGACGAAGTCGCGGGGACAGCTAGTCTACAATAAAATAATTTCGTGAGGGAGGGACATCCATAAATGCGTGACATACTGACATATATCTAACAGTCACGAACGTAGGTCTGTTTAATAAAAATACCAATACAAAAGTGATGTTATGAATTGTGTTACATTTTTTTAATGGGAATAAAAGTAAGGTTACTGGTGGTAGAGCTCCAGTGACGGAGTTCGCGGGCGTAGGCACCACCGCATTACCTAATAATAATATACTTATATAACTACTTACGCTATACTATACTTATATATGCTAAATGGTAGTGTTCAGCACTGTCGTGTTCCGGTCAGGTGGTAATGTATGGCCTTGTAATTTCCGGCACAGAGACAAAACACCTTAGGCCTCAGGAGTGGTAACGCATCTGCATTTTGACGTTGGTCTTTGTGTGGTGGCTTTAGGCTGCAGTCATCACTTAACATCAATGTGAACTGCATGCTTGTTTGCCACTTCCATGACATAAAAAAAAGATAAAATAACAAGCTCCAGTGAAAAAACTCGAGGGCAGAAGTAGGCGTCACAGTATACAAAGGTACCTTATAAATGTTATATTCAATTTGTATTTTATTAAATTGTACTACTGTTCCATTTGGTAGGTGTCGTGGATGAACAGAAAGTTGTTATATTATACTATACCTACTACTTATTTCTCTATTTTTTCGATATTTAAGCAGCAGAAGTCGACGGATCCAAGTTTAATCCCCGGTCAACAAACTCGCCATCGTCGAGGCCCAATGAATGAATAGATATCCCCGATGCTAACCTCTATAATCAGTAAGCATAAGTTTCATTTAATTCGATTTCTTCGACCATAAAACCAGAACCATCTCTTCTCATCACACAACATGACAAAATGACACGAATTGATGTAATCGAAATAAAGCAAAAGCGATTCGATCATAACGAACAAGTGACGTAAGCAGAATTGATGACTTGGCAATAGCTGATTAGAGCACGAACACGATTGCAATGAAACGTGGCTGTAAGTGCTATAACAGGATTGTAGAAGCCAACCACTTACTAGTTGATTTCTTAATTGACAATACTTATCTGAAACGTTGGTGTGTGATTTTATTCCAAAGTTGAATGTGTATGCAAGGCCAGTGTATTATTGGCTGCCTCGGTAGCCTAATGGTAGCAGGCCACTACTACTATGCTGAGGTCCAGGGTTCAGTTCCTGGGGTTATCGGAGATAATGGTGTAAAGTCCTTTATCTCTGGTTCTATTGGGATTTTTCCATTTTCTATAAATTTCCCAGTACCTCGAAGTTTTGAAATGTGCCCGGAGATGTCAACAGGCTCGCCACCTGTTACATGGGCCAAACCCGGCGAATCGTGGGTGTTTGCATGTATACTTGAATGCATGCATTTACCTCTGCCTACCCCTTCGGGTATTACAGGCGTGAAGTTAAGTTTTTTTTTTAGTTTGATTTATTTCTGTTATTGAAATATAGGTACATACCTACCTAACAAAACCATTGAGGATTTATCAGATTGAACGCAAAACGAAAATTTATCTTTTTATTATTTTACATTTCCATTCTATCTAACTAGGTAGTACAGGAATTGGCTTTGAGTTGCGGACACAATCATGACGAAGTACATAATCAAACACCAAATTAATTTCCCCGAAATTCCGTAACCAAGATCAAGCAAGACAGTTGGAAAGTTCGCCAAACAAAAGTAAATAACCAGAAATTCTAAACTTCTCCCAACTATTATAGGATCAGTTTGTTGTTAGTCAACAAAGGGAATTATATTTAATACAATATCTAAATACTTCTGTACTCTGTATCAAAGGTTCAAAGCTGAATCTAGTGCTCATTGAAATGTAGTAATTGTTCTCGTATTTAACCTCATATCCATAAACGGAACTGTCAACGATTGCGCAGAACTCGCAACGAATTCAGCCTAGTGGGAGGTGAAAACGAACAAAAAATTGGTAAGTATTACAAAAATATATATTACTTAGTCGGTGCACGTCCACACTACATGTGTAGGCCGACAGACCTTCAATCTTAACTTGGTAATGTTGCATTGCAGCCCACGAACTTTTTTAATTTACACATACGGCGAAAGGTCGTCAATAACGCGCTGAAAGTAAAATCTGCGAGTGCCGCAATACAATAGCATGATAATGAATCGCTGTACCTTACCCGGGACTACACCGTGTGAGTACAACGCTATTAAATTAAGTAGCAGATGAACACGCACCATTTTCACCACTTTCTTTTTCGCACTGTCTTTTTTCCTACGCAAATCCATGGCCAACGCGTTCCAGCGAAAACGCCAGCGTTATGGTTAAAGCAAGTATTTCGCAAGACTAAATTTTACTGACGGATACAAAACTCTGAACATTGCCAACTGGGTAGATAGGTTTTGCCACAAGCACGCGACTTACCTATATTAACTATGCAATAACATTGTTCACGATTTTAAGGCCGATAGATTGTTCAGATTGTTCTTCGATATTACGATCAATTTAAGGTTTAATTCGTCAGTTATTACAATATTGATTAAGAGAAAATAGCTTTCGCCTCGAAAACGTTCGGTTATTCGAGTTCAACAATAATTTTAATTATATAGGTAAGTAATTGTAAACGATGTTGTAAATGGTTTTCCGTTCAATTTAAATTCAAGTAAGTATGACATTCAATGAGTTCTTCGTTTGAAAATGAACGAAACTGAAAGCGACTGATTAGTAAGTTATTAATCGACGAGTGTAAGCGTACTTTATTTATTTCACAGACCAATCAGCCTTCCTATTTATTTTTATTATTTCGTCTGTAATACCAGCAACGAGCAAAACATCTTATAGTTAAAGAGTGCCGGTGTAGGTATTGGTAGTATATAGTACTATTAGTATAGGTTCATTGGATTCTTTCGTTGTTAAGTACACTTAAAAAGTGAGACTTATGCATGTTTGGCACTACCACGAAAAACGTTGATTGATTTTTATAAGTATGAGGTTCGCACGTTATAGAAACTACACTTGCGGATTCCTCTTGCGTTTATACGCCGAAACTTACACTCTTTCCCGTTCCCATACGAAAAGAGAATTCGCAAACATAGTTTTCGTAAAGCTATCAACACGCCAAGAGCGCTTCATCAAAGGCATTGTCAACTTAATATTCATCGTAACATAGGTATGTAAAGTAGGTTCGAGGCTTCGAGGGGATGAATTCACGCGAGCACCAGCCCGCCCCTGGTACAACGCGGTCTTTGCCTTGAACATGCAACCTCCTCGTGCCGTAAAAATTGATCTAGTAAACTATAATATCTGCCGTGCTGGTGCTGCAAGGCGTAATAAAAACTTTTTACTCGAATTCCTTTTGAATTTGGAACACTTAATTATTTACGTTAAATGGTAGTGAACACTGGTACTAACTAAGTTGAGTTGTTAGACTTACGGCCGAAAACCTACTGAAATCTTAGCCGGGGTTACACCAAGATATCCGTCACTTAATTTAAATCATCTGAACTCAGGATAATGGACGAATACTCAAGAGTATTCGGCCATTAAGTTTATAGAAAAGCTATACCTTTATGATAAAAACGGTACTTATGACACTTATTTATGTTGTTTGATGAACATTTGATTGATTATTTCTTCGAAGCAAGTCATTTTGAACCTTCGGAACATTAATGTCTACCGAGACGATTATTTTTGTAACTCAATAGTCTAATGGTAGCAGGTAACTTCTGCTAGGCTCGAGGTTCTGAGATCCATCAATAATAAAAAAATTAAGTGCCATTTTTAAAGTTGAGTGTTTGTATTTACGCTTTAATGCATGCATTAACACTACATCTACCTACAAATTCGATTGAAATGGAATATTTTTGAAAGATAACTAAATGAAAATCACAAAAATACAAAGACATGCCACTGAAAGGTGATGAATAAACACGAGATAACATTATAGATGATGAGATGTTACACAGCATAATATATCCAATATGTAATAACATAGAGTTGTTCACAATTTGTACGGTGAGAGAGACCAAGTTGACAAAAGAACATGCTCGTTTAAAAAGCAACAAAATCATAACACACGTTAAGTTGTGCATTCTAATGCATTGTCGGTAGAAGCGTGAGACTTTAAATTATTACACAGAACAATTAATACATCATGAGCGATTATTTCGCGTAAATTAAATTGTGTCAGCTGCCTGCCCCACATCGCATTGTATCGCCGTGAGATCAACTGCTTATTGTTAGTGCGAACTGTTGGTAAAATAGAAAACCACGAACAATGGGATACTTTTTTTTCTGATACCAAACGCGCTGAAAACACGGAATCTTGGCGAGTATTGCTTGAATGCATAGACAACAATCGACATAAATATGAAATTCATTAATCGCGTAATTTCACGTTTGATTAACTCGTAATTGCAATACTAAATTATTTCAGCGTATACTAATCTAATTACTAGTAATTAAATATATTTTGATATGTATAACACTACTAGTAGGTACCTACCTACAACAGAGGGCTATTGGAGCAATGAACAACTTACGTAGTCATGAGTCATTGGGAGAATTATTTAAGGATAAAAATTAATGACGGTTCCTTGGAAATATATTTATGAAAATATACGAGTACTGTTCGCGAGGAAAAATTTACATTTATTTGAAAAAATCTCTGATAGGTATGATTATAATAATACAAGGAACAAAAACAAATTGTGGGAACGCACCATTGTCTCTTCCATGCTTCGAACTAACGAAGACGAATACATCCTTCCAAGATACAGTGTCGAATTTTATAGTAAGGTTCCATTTGATATCGCGAACCTTAAGTTCAAAGCATAGGTATATTTATAAAATGCCTACTTTAAACTCGATGACTATCTTAATGATAGAGATGCTGGGCATTTGGCTGATCTATCTAGCTCCACAAGAATCAAGAAGAAAGGCAGTTTCATCTCTAGTTTATTATTCAGTGGTAGTACACCTACATATTATAATTATTTACTACACAGTGAGGGGATTGACCCATTTGTCCCTTTTTAAAATGTTTGATAGCCAGCTGGCAATCAATTTTTAAAATGAGATTCGTGAGGGGCACCCGTAAACGGACTCGACCACCGGGTGGAGCATGTATCCGCAGACCAGGTGCAGTATGTAATATATGGTAATTATGTTCTTCCAACTTCCAATAGGCACAATGTCGCTCAACTTGCTCATCGGCATGAGTCCGTGCGTCGTCCGATTTAATTTGAATATTTATGTGAAACTAGCTGTAGCCCGCGGCCCGCGTGTCGGTCGCTTTTCGCGTAACCTGTGGAAACTCGTCAAATCATCCCATGGCATCCCACAGGAACATTTTTTCGGGATAAAAACTATTTTATGTGTTAATCCAAGTTACCCTCTATGTGTGTGCCAAATTTCATAAAAATCGGTTCAGCAGTTTTTGCGTGAAGAAGTAACAAATAAACAAACAAACATGCAAACTTTCGCATTTATAATACCCATAGAATAATACGATACGATTATAGAAATAAAAAACCGGTCAAGTGCTTGTCGGGTTACGCGCAATTTAGCGTAGGTACCGTTTTTTCAAGTAGGTAAGTAATATATGTATAGGTACATACTCGTAGGTACTATATTGTAAAGTGGTTCAGTACGCTTCGCTATGATAGTTTTCCTTTTAAATTCATTATAGTAATTTAGTACTATAAAAATGATTTTTTTAGCTGGCAGAGGGAGGGAACTATTAAAAGGAGTATAAACTCTTTGCAACATCTCTGATTATCATGAGCTTTTCTTAATTAATACTTTAATTAATTATATATATTTCGTATTAATTAATTATCTTAATTAATTAATACGAAACAAAATTAAAATTCGGAAATAGAACAAATGGCATTAAAAATATTATGATGGATTTTTTTATTATACATTTCATCAATATTCTAAATATTCAAGGCGGTCACGTGCCCAAGGAACACGATATAGATATACATAAATAAGTACTTTACATACATTTATAACTAAATTGTATAATATATAATCTTGCTATTTTATGTGATAAAATAATAGGTAATATGCAGATGAATTAGTATTGTTACAAAAACTACTTTAACTACTTCGATCAACATAATCAGAAAATCTTGAGTTTCACTTTGGTTTCCTTGAAACATAATAGGCATGCGGTTATATATACGCACGCCTTATAAGCGATAACGCATCAGAAGCCGTCAAATGCCGCGACATACCTACCTAGGAACTGAAGTTAACTGAACGTTTTGCACTGATCCTCATAAAGATAGAGAATTAAGTATGAAACGAGCTAGACAGGTGCGCATTGGACTATTTTTGCCTCATGATTTAGAAAACTGGATAAGATTTCTAAATAGTTATTATGTAACAGATTTAGCACTTGTACTATTGAGAACAAGTAGGTAGAAACCTATTAGGTTGAGGAAAAAGTTTCTTCGCATTTTTTAAGATAATTCAAAACATTTTTTAATATAGTTTATTTAAATTTAACTGAAGTATGTATGTACCATTTTGTTCGATAACCTTTTGCCATCTTGTAGGTAGGGACATGATCCCATTGCTATAGAAATTTTGGGACTTCTCATCAAAATACCGCGTCAAGTGGATTTGACAGTCCTCTCGTGATGTTAACCTAACATTGCATACAGAATTCTGAAGAGACCGAAACAGGTGGAAAGCTGAAGGTGCAAGGTCAGGACTATACGGCGGATGCATTAACACCTCCCAGCCAAACTCTCTTAATTTTTGCTGAGTGGCTATAGATGTGTGAGGTCTAGCGTTATCATGATGAAACACCACACCCCTTCTGTTGATCAATTCCGGCCGCTTTCTCTCAACTTCTTGCTTTAATCTCATCAGTTGTTCGCAGTAGAGTTCAGAATCGATAGTCCTGCCTGGTGGTAATAGCTCATAATGAATAATGCCCTTCCAATCCCACCACACACACAACATCACCTTATTGCGAGTTAACCCGGGTTTCGCCAGTTTGTGAAGCCTGACCGGCCTTTGACCACGACCTTTTTCGCACGTTCTTGTCGTACGTGATCCACTTTTCATCACCAGTTATCAGCTTCTTCAAAAATAATTCGGTTTCATTACGTCGTAATAAAGAATCACAAATGAGTACACGGTTCATTAGGTTTCTTTCAGTGAGCTCGTGAGGTACCCAAATATCGAGCTTTTTTTTTGTACCCAGCTTTTTTCAAATGCGCCAAAACTGTTTTGTGATCAATTCTCAGTTCTTCAGCTACGTCGTAACTACTGATATGTCGATCTTGCTCCACTTTTTCAAAAATGGCATCCATTTGGGGAAAAAGTCTTTTCCCCAACCTATTATATTATTTTGGTGATATTCTATTCTAAGTATGATGTGTTATCAAGAGCCCGCTGGAGTAATTTCTTTGAATTTATTTTAATGTCTTTCAACTATGGTTAAAAATATATTAATACTTACTTATTTACCAAAGATCAGATTGTGCTTAAATTTTCTGAATTGAGAAAAAACACCTTTTTTTTCTTGAACCAAAAAACCTAACCATAACTTTTAACTTTTTACCATAAAATCACCAACACATTTCAGGCATGCGTTTTTTCAGGTATTAAGCGACAGCAATAACTTAAATTTCCAATTCCACCCGCCAACCATCATAATTATTTGGAAAATTATTCTCTAACAAATTCAGGTGTCAATGATAATGATAATGAAGCCATTTTTTCCAAATCTATTAAAATAACAAACACAACATAACAAATTACAAATTGTGTAAGTATTGGGATTAGATTTGGACCCCTCTTTGGGTGTAGGCCTCCTCCAGCTTGCTCCACCTGTTACAGTTCTGTGCATATTGGAGCCATTTCTTCCCTGGCACCCCAACTATATCGTCCGACCATCTCTTGTATGGATGACCAATCCTTCCTCCCTTCCCTGTGGGGCCTTTCCATTTGGTCGCCAGCACAGGCCATCTTTCATCTTTCATACAAGCTATATGACTGGCCCATCACCACTTAAGTTTCAGGGCTTAGGTGAGCGCATCTTGTATGTCTATTCTTTTTCTTATGTCTTCACTTCTAATTTTCTGTATTTTGTTTATGCTAAGAATACTTCTCTCCATTGCTCTTTGAGTAGTTCTTAGTTTGTCTTTCTTTATTGGTGAGAATCCAAGTTTGGCAGCCATACAGGTGTATCTCATATTTATCAAAATTGGGGTAAATGTGGCTAAAGAAAGTTTCAATGTCCATAAGTATGCACTATAAACACCTGCCACATTAGGAATCAACTACTTTTATATTATATTCATTGGGAATATTGCAACATACAGAACAATGATATAATAAACCATTGATTAAACCAATATTGTAAAAATCTGTGTACGACTGAGTGTTTAGTGTTCCAAGTCTAGCTAAACAACGATAAAATTTGTCAGAGATAGTTTAAACATCTCGAGGCAAGATGACATTACAAAATCCCTCGCAAGATTGTGTTTTTACTAGCCGCAAAATGTCAGGTGAGTCAATAAAATTTTGTTTGATATATTAACATCATTTCAAGTTGTAAAAAATCTAGCAATGTAACAATTACATAATTCACATTGAAACATATTTATTTCAGAAATTTTGTAATGTTAACCTGCCATGCATAGAATTTATTGGGGGTCAGATAAGCCTGCTGAGTGTTATCTGCTCAAGAATGTTGAAATCACTTCCTTATTATAATTTATTACATTAATGGTACAATCATAACATTTAAATTAAGTATACCTATTTAAAATGTTTATGAAAGTCACAAGATTTTCAACATATTGATTCATGAATAATGTTAATAATCATTCACATTATTATTACATTATTGATCAATATAAAAACTTCATGTAGATTATTGTAGATGATCATACAGTCTCAATGTAGACGTGTAGCTGCTTTTGAAGGCTTAGCTGTTTTTCCTCAGTGCCAGAAATTATGGTGTTATACCTACCACCCAAACAGTACACACTTACTCTGAAAACTACCACTAAGTGGCAGACAATATAGGTAGTGCAATGGTATTGTAGTGTCGCTCCAAAATCAACACTTAACCCTTCTAGGAACATAAGGCTGGCAGCGGCTAGACACAATAAAATTGAAAATGAATTGTCATATTTTTCTCGTGACTTGACGGGTTAGCATGAAATTCCTAAACTAAAAAAATCTACATTATAAACAAAAGTGAGTTTGTTTGTTATTTTTATAGAGATAGATGAAGATGGTTTGATAGTTGGTTATTTTTTGATTGGCTGACATGCTGCTCTTCTTTACAATACTCTTCAATTTATTAATACTTTATATTCATTTTATAATAAGACAGGTTGGGGAAAATGCAAAATCATTATGTTATTTATACAATCTATATTATCATTTAGTTCAATAGTTTCAATGTAGATAAGGCATGTTTGTGACTTATTATCTTTGTTATCACAAACTCAAACAATAAATAGGTTCTACACCCAAGCTCTAGAACAGCAAGGCTCCATTAATTCCATTATGGTTTTCATTAAAACAATTGCGCACATCATAAATTTACTTAAATGGCTGTCAGAATCAAACATTATGTATTAAACTTAGTGTAATTTATGTGGTTGATGACATGACTAAATAACCGGCATTTTTTAAATTCGCTTTTCTTTTATATGACAATAGCCAGATGTTGTATCTGCCAGAATCGCGTTTGATTGATTTCAAGATTATAATTAATACAATTATTTACGATTATGAAGCTGCAACATTTTCACAAAAATATTTATTTTTTAATAACTGGCAAATTGTAGATGAATGCACATTTTCATTATTCATCTAAAGGTACTATGAGGAAAATAAATGAAATATAATACTATAAACTTTCATACTTTCATAACTATAAACTTTCATTACCCCCACCCCATAAGGTGGCCGAGAGGCTAGTTCTCTGATAAATACAGGTAGATAGGTTATTTTAGTACTTTATTCCATGTAAAGCAGTCTTCATACAGGTAAATTATCATAGGCATCATATGAACTCAGTGGCATAGCTATTGGGGGTGGCGGAGGCTGTCAGCACTGGGTGCCTCCCTCTTTTTATATAACCAAAATTTAGTTTAGTTGTGAAAGCACCATTTATAATACCAGGGGGCGCCAGAGACAGAGAATTGGCTGTAATGGGGGGCACAAGTTGAAAATGGAGAAATAAGATACAAAAGAATAGGGAGTATTTCCTTTTTTTTTTGCTCATCCACCCCGGGTGCCATTTGTGTTAGCTATGCCACTGTATGGAGTTTAAAGGGTCAACAACTGATAAATAACATTCAATTTAAATGTAGTATAACATCACATTAGCACAAAAGGGTGAGACAAATATGAGAAGTACCAAACTACCTACATATTTTCAAATTAAAAAGAAATACTGTACGTTCACGGTAATAATGTGTTTTTTCTAGACATATAAAAATGAAAGTGTAAGAACTGTACTAACCACATTGTTGTAATTGAAGGCTGCAGCACCAGGCGCGAAGTATTCTGGGTTCATCTTATCCCCCATTATGATAAATTAACCAACACTAACATCCAAATACTTGAATCACACACGAACATCATTTTATAGTCTAAAATACATGTAGCACTCCCATTTACTAAGGATTTTATGAATATTCAATACCCGTTGGGAGCGTCCGAACTAGCATCGTTGGCTCACTTATCGTCATATTGATTGAAAATGACGACTAATTAAAGTAAATATATTTATACACTATAATTAGGTTTAAAGATTAGTTAGTAAAGTCTCAGAAAGGACAAGATTTGTTTTTAATTCAATTTCACAATTTTTTTAACACTGAATCGACTAATTTCTTCATTCCATTTGACATTAGGAGGACAATTAATATTTTTTACCTTGACACACAATCACACAAGCTTTTGATCGGATAAACACAACAGCAGCAGCTGCACATGAGCACACAGCACAGCACTTCATCTGGTGGTTCTGTGATTAACATTCATTTTCCAAATAATGTGTAGGTTTTAATCCTTATAATAATATTATTGTCTTGTAAAATATGTGTATCACATTACATAAATATTACATTTTTTATTATTTTCCTACATAAAGTATTTTTTGTTATACTTTTGTATGTACATACAAATTCGTACAATTAAGTTAAATCTTACTTGAATTGAAATGTATGAGTTTTATATCTGCACGTATGTGTGTATAAATATAAAAGATGTCTTCCTAATCAAAATGTAAGCTAAGGAAACCTAGGACCTTAGAGAAAGTATAAAATATTTATAAATACTTCATAATGTCTCAATGGTGTTAGTGCAGGTATCCGATTTTTAAGCCATATGTACACGTTTTGAATGTGGTTATTGCCGAGTCGGCAATGCCGACTTTTGCCAATTATTTGCCACTGAGGTCTCATTTACAAATGGACATTTTGCCATGTTTTTCTCATTGAGGTCATTTACAGGGAATGTTACAAATGGGCATTTTGCCATGTTCACAAAACCTGTATTTATTTTTTGTCTATTGACTTTGTTCATGGATACTTTACCATAGGTATAATAATTAAATTATTAAGTATATACACTTCATGTACTTTAACTATTTATTAAATACTAGAAGCTGCCCGCAACGTCGTCTGCGTGAAGGCTCTACAGCACCAAACATATTTAAGATGCCAGTGTCGCTTTAGCATTATAAGCAAACAACTTTTAAAATAGTATTTAATTAAAAGTATAACTTTTTTTGCGAGACAATAAATTTGCGGGAATATATTCCCGGACACAAAAGAGTAAAAATACGTACAAAGGTATCAAACCTTACAACACTTTCCTATAAAACTACGTTGGTAGTTATTCTGCCAGGAGCCAAAATGTGAAGAGAGACAGGACTGGTGACGCGGTAGCAAGCGACGTACAGTTGCCCGTGTGAGAAGCAACTTGTCCTGAGTAATTGTTTTATATTATTTCGCATTAACACATGCTTGTGAAATATATTTTATTTTTAATCGCCTCGCCTGAAGTCAAATTTTTCTTTCCATTTTTCTCTAAAAATAAAATAACTTGTCCTGAGGTTAACACCCGCTGACCTCAGTGTCTTTACCTGGGACTTATTGATGGTCATCGCGAAGCAAACATTCAACTGTACGCGCTTGAACTGGAATGTGTAGTTATGCGGTATGAGGGGAATGCGTGGTATAAATACTGCCTCGCCAATGCCGGGTCCCGTTATACAACTTCGGAGGAGATAAGATCCGAAGAAGCATAATCGGGACACCTACCTTCAGCTTGATGGTATGCGATGGAAGTCCGCTTGCTGACAGGGAGTTCAGAAATGCCATGGGATAATGTGTGGCGTCATCTTGCTCGATGACAGTATTTATGGAGGTATAGACCACTTCATTGTCTATTAATCTCTCCAGACACGAGAAAAATATGACAATTGAAATTCAATTGTGTCTCGCCGTCGGTGGCCGCACGATCCTTGAAGGATTAATTGGTGCAGCCTGATCATTTTTAGGCGTCAAAATGGCCCGCTTACACACCCAAAACGTCGTATTCTGCTGGTGCGGTATACGACTAATGTCCCCGTAGACACCGAGAATGAATTCTTCTCACATGGATACATCTCTGTCGAGAGACTCTGGAAACACCACCTATCCACCTCTCTCTTCTGGTAGAGTGCTTCCGCGGAGACTTGAGCACGTGCATTCATTCGTCGAGCCAAGCCCTCATATTAATGGTCAAGCGCAGCGTAGGTACGAACACGTTAAGATCGTTTCAAGAAAGCATTCATCTCGTCAGCCCTCGATCTTCGCGTCACCACGAGAAGCGTTTGCCGGAAATCGTCAGTGAACAGTAATGTGACACCACCCACTCAAATGTTCGTTCCTGCGGATGTCCTGCAGGGTTCTGTCCACGGCCTCAACTGCCTTTCAACACTTTACAATACTTGTATACTCATCCCATACAATCAGAGCGCAATCCTTGAGCACGTGTCCCTTATCACTGTTACATGTCACAACGAAAACAGTCATTTCGGCGCTCTCTAAATATAAGGGAATTTTAAACATTGCATGTACTGTCTTGCTATCCGGAAGCAATGTGGCAGCAATTCCCCGCGACGCTACAGGAATAGAATAGAAAATACCAGTGATAACAAATGTTTTTCCTGTTCCACCAGGAGCATCCAAAATCCAGGATAATAACATTTTACCCTCTTTCAAGGACGGTATCATAAATTTGTTTTTGCTCTGAAGAGAACAAAGCGACATGGTCATTTCGCCCGGATCGTAATTTATCTCAGCGTTATACTCCCAATTTCTACGGTCTTGATGCGGTGATGATTTGGGGAGCTGGTAACCCATATTCGATAGTTTAATCGGTGGTGGAAATGACCACATCTTGAAATTAACTAATACAGGTGTTCAGCATGCGTTCATTAGTTATTTCGACTTCGTCTCCAATAGCACGTATCACAAAGCTCGTAGAAAATCTTCAGACAGATGATGGCGATATTTCTCCGTCACTGACGCTTGCCTCCGCGAGGGTGTAATCCCAGTTTTGGTAACCGTCGAGAAGGTGACGTGCTACGCAGGCTGCGCGGTAAGTGGGATACTCCACGCCATCAAATGTCCTCAGAAAAATTAAATACGTTGGGCCTCGGACCGTTTGAAGTAACAACCGCAGGAAATAGCTTTCGCCATTTTTTGGATGCACGGTACCTATAAACCTTTCCCAATTCGGTGTCCTTGAAAATTCTCGGATATTCATGCAAAATTTGAAGTAAATCCATTAAGATCCATTACTTTTTGAGTTTAGCTCGGACATACATACAGACAAACAACAACAGACAAAACGAACACTATATTTGGCTTCGATATCGATAGTAGATCACGCCCCACGTATTCTTTAAAACAAAAAAATCAATGTACAGTTTTGACTTTCCTACGATTTTAAAGATTTACAGCTCTTCCCCCGTAGGAGATAGCGTGATAATATGTAGCCTATATGTTGACCGGACCTGTTAGTAATTCATGCAAAATTTACTTCAAATTTTGCATGAATATTACTAACAGGCGCCATTAAGTAGGTACTATTTTAGTTTAGCCCGGACATACATACAGACAAACAGACAAAAATCTGATAACTGTATTTTTGTCTTCGATATCTATTATAGATCACGTCCCAAGTATTCTTTAAAAAATATTCAATGTATAGTTTTGACTTTCCTACGATTTTATTAAATGTAGAGATTCCCGTAGGAATGAGGGATTATCCCGCTGTAAAAAGTAACCTAAATGTTGGCCAGGCTTAGTATCTATACACCACAAAAAGTTTCATTCGAATCCGTTCAGTATCTTCGGAGATTAGCCTGGACAAAGGGACAAACAGACAGACAATAAAATTAAAAATCATTGAAAAGTGTTCTAATACTATTTTAACATCGCCCCCAATTAGTTTTTCGTAAATTTAAACAATGTACAGACACGCGGGTTTTACTGTGTTATTATATGTATAGATGATTGGTTTCCAGGATGTTGATAATGGCTCTTAAAAAAACACAACGAAAACTTTATAAAGTTCATTATGTAATTTTATGAACATTTAATAATACTTATGTTAAATTATAAAATTAGTATCACATATTTAATTTTTTCTTAATAATTATCTATTTAATTACATTCAACCATAGATTTATTATCTACTTCGTAAAAATATGGTACTCAAAGACAAAGACAGAACTAGAGCGAAGTATTCTCTTTCGAGGCTCAATTTTTGGCTCATGTCAACTTTCTAGTTGTACGTTGTACGATTATAGGTACTTGTATATACGTTCTATGATGGGTCCGGTTACTCCAGAATATACCATTCTCAGAGGGCTCCAGAACGACACGGACAATGATTCATAAAATATAATCGGAAAGTACCGCCATCTGTTGTCGACGACGACAAATATCACCAAACAACTACTGATATGTAAACCTATTTTCAAAAATTTTATATATCTAATATTAAATTTAAGCCACTCTCTTAGGAGATGATCAGACTTATAAAAAATCTCTCAATCGTACCGTACTGAACAGGTAATCTTGCACCCGTGCGAAGACGTTAGTACCTACCTACATAACAACTTCACGATTAATCACGATCGATTTACAGGTGGACCTGTGTGCGTAGCACGTAGAAAATACCAACCGTCGCCCATAAGAGGGGAGGAGGTTGGGTGATGAGGGGAAATCGGGGGAGACGTCGAAGTGTCCATTTTACAGTCTACGTAGTATTAATACATATTCTCCCTCCCCCGATTGGCTGTTCACAGCTCCCGAACACTCCGCGTCGTGACATCACCTCCGCCTTAGTGACACGAACGTCATCGCGTTGCCATCATAGGCCTTCACCGCTACTTCTCACAGCATGAAGCAAAATGCCGCTTCCATTTCAATGGAAACAGAAGAAGCAGAAGCCCAGGGGCATGGGCCCCGGCGCCTATAACAAGTCGTGCGTATAGTGGTGCATGATTCATGTGAAGTACATAACATGCGTATTAGCTTGGTTTATAAAATTTGTTGTATAAAAAAAACATGACATCTGTGATAATTTGGGAACAGTAACCTGAGCCCTCAAATTGGATGTCAAAGATCTGCGGTGCGACAGCAACCACCAGCAACTTCTCGCCTTCATATCAAGACTATGAAGCCGCGCCGTGCCGTCGCCGCACTGCTACATATTCTCTTTGGCACTGCTGCTAACCAGTTCACTTCAATAAGGTTCGGTTGCATAAAATTTTTGGTTAAGTTAGGGTTATTTTCAAATGTAACAATAACAGTTACTGCTGCGTCAGCGTGCGGTGGATCAGCATATTTTTTAAATTGTTAAAGTTGTTTTATATTATTTCGCATTAACATATGCTTGTGAAATATATTTTAAAGAGAATAATGGAAAGAAAAATTTGACTTCAGGCAGAGAATATGTAATAATGAAGCACTCGAACTCGCGGCCACTGGGAATCTAGTCCAGCCGCTCTTCCAACTGAGCTACCGAAGTCCTGCCCGATTTGTCAAATCTTTCCTTCACATTTATTGCATTGCCTTATTTATGGTGGCAGTTTCGATCTTGTTAAAGTTACCAGGTTTAACAATTTTCAAATGGAGAAACTATTTTTTTCAAAATAAAGTTTAAGAAAGATAATGCAACCCATCCTAAGAATCTATGCGTTAGATCGTGACCTGAGTATTTTATATTAAATTTTTATACTACTAAAGGTATTTTTACACATTCTTGAGAAAGACGGACAAATAGTCAGACTGACATTAAAATGATTCTTTTTTAGGACTGAGAAATGGCGTGCCCATTATAAGTGTGTGTGTGTGCGTGTGTGAATAAATAAACAAAGATTTATCAAAGCGTAAAGTTTAATTACCTGAAAATGTTCGTGTAAAATATATGTACAAAAAAAATATAGGTATATTTTATATATATAGGTTATGTAATCATTAATACAATTACGATTTATTTTCAATCTTCGTAACATACTCTTGTAAATATTTTTGTATGCCGTCATCTCCCATTCGTTCTTTCATCATAGAGAGGGAGATCGCAAATACTTCTCTAGCGATGTCTTTGTCACGAGCGAGGGCAGATTCTTCGCAATAGAAACAGTTGTTAAAATATAGGCCGGTAACATCTGTTAGCTCTTCTGCAGTAGCTACATATACAGTAGTAGCGGCTGCTTGTTGCTGTAATAGGATAAATATTTATATATATTTATGCATACTAAATCTTGAACATTAATGTTTCACACCATCTTTGTCTTCAAAACTGTCTAAACATTATTTGAACAGGGGCTTCGAACGATTATGACGTCAAATCGAAAGGATCACGAAAGCATAAGAGTTCGGTAGAGGCAGTCGGTCCCCTGTTCAAATATTGTTTAGACAGTATTGAATTTTTACGTATATGATGAAACGAGACCAGGCATTAGCAATTCAGTAAGTGTTTGGAATAAGAGGTGTAACACCCATATTCTAAGACGTTACTCGAAACATTCCTTGACTTACACTCAGCTGAGGACACTTTATGTGGACGCCTCGAAATCCATATTAATAGTTGTATTTTGACAGTAACTCTACCTACGGATTGTATGTAATTCACAAAGTCTTGAAAATCCATTTTTATAGAAAAATATGGTATTTAATTATATTTCCAGACAGTTCCGACACGTAAAACTTATTGAGCGCAAGAATATGGAGTCAATGTAAATTCTCCTCAAGTTTGCTGTTTGAAAATTACTTTCTTACCTCAAACGGAGGCAGCATGTCGAGTTAAGTTATTAGTTACAACTAAGAATACCAATTTCATTAAGTAAGGTTGAGTTGAAGTCGAGATTACGACTTAGAATATGAGTGTTAGTATGTGCGTATTGTGCGTGTGCCTTTAGCGTTATGGGGCACAGAGAATAACTACTGAAACCACACAAACATTACTTACCCAAGATTTCGTAAATGGACGCACCAAGAAAAAAGCCATCCTGAACAACCACCACGACTTGCTTAAGTTGGTGAATACCATGTTACCTGGATGCAAAGAATTCACACAAATCCCTTTGCTTTTCCATTCCTCACTTAATATCTGGAAATACATATATATTTTTAAATATTTCGTCTGTTCTAGTGGGTAACTGCCTCAGTAGCCTAGTGGTATCAGGCCACTACTACTACGCTCGAGTTCTGGGTTCGATTTCCAGGTCGGGAGCTATTATTAGAAATAAGGGTGTAAAATCCTTTATATTTCTGGTTCTATTGGGATTTTGCCATTTTCTGGAAGCTTCCCAGTATCTCGGAGTTTGGTAACGTGCCGGAGATGGTAATAGGCTCGCCACATGTTGGCCACATGGGCCAAAACGTAACCGGCTAATCGTGAGTGTTTGCATGTATGCTTGAATGCATGCATTTATCTCTACCTACCCCTTCGGGGATTACAGGCGTGAAGTTAAGTTCTAGTGAGTTGAGTGGGTTCCTCCCTGAACGGCGTTTGGCGTGGACTTGATGTGAGAAGACGGCTGGGGAAGAGGTGTACGGGTACGTCGTCGGCCCTACACCCTGACCACAGCCGCCTGACGGTGGTCTGCCTTTTATTGATAGGGAGGTGGAGGGATCACGGGGGAGCGGTTGAGGGTCGAACTCTTTTGACGCTCCCTGTCCCTCGGGGCCGAACTATTGACGTATGGGCGTACCCAGTGGCGTAGCAAACATGGGTGCCACCCGAGGCGGATGAGAAAAAAAAAAGGAGATACTCCCCATTTTTTTGTATCTCATTTCTTCCTTCTCCACCGTTGTGCCCCCCTATTTGAGCCAAATTCTGTCTCTGGCGCCCCCTAGTATTATAAATGCGAAAGTGAGTTTTGTTGCGCTTTCACGTCTAAGCAGCTCAAATTTATTTCAGGAGAGGGTGTTACCCCCAAACGGGTGGCACTCGGTGAGGGTAGCTCCCGTCGTCCGTATAGCTACGCCACTGCATGACCACCGCCACCTGGGCGTCTTAGGACGCCTAGTGTCATGAGTGGTCTGGGCAGGGACATCCGGGCGTCGGACTAATGAACGTCGCCCGAATGGAGATACTTGCCGAGCTGACTGACATGCAGGTGTTCCGCACGGTAAAATTGTAGTTTTTAGCACTATTGCGATTCGGTTACATTCATTATGTACATAATGTTCAAGAGACAGCAATGGAAACACATTTGCATTAATACCTGATTGATGTACGAGTCAATAGGTTGCAGTATTAATTTAGCATTAATGTGAACTTGTTTGAACGTCATCACTTATCGGCAGTAGGTAATGCGGTGCTTATGTCCAAGTACGCCCTCAAGCATTATTTACGGTGAGATTTGTGACTAGAATAGAATATTGCCCACTAACATTATTTCTTTGTGTAACTTCGCTCTTGTTCATTAGAGTAAGATAGATTATTACGTGTTATGTTCCCAGTTATGTTTATGGAGTATTAAGTGCCTTCATACCTACGTATCTGAGTTATAAACCAAGATTTGCCTCACCTTGGCAGTTATAACATTATACAGTTTTGAATTATTGTAGGCCATCATGGAGCTGTATTGATCTTTAGGCATAGCTATATTCTGTTTCAGGAATACATTCTTCAAACTGGCATATCTGAAATGAAATTTGACAACCCGGTTAGTCCAGGAGTGTGAAACCACCGTTTGATTCGAAGGGAACACCGTTTGATTGAACATATTAAAGAAAAATTTATCCAATTTGGTAAAGTCGTTTGAAAGTAATATGCTTACAAACATTTAGGTGATGCATTTTTGTTTATACAGAATTAAGATATTGTTGCGTAGGTATAATACAGTTTGAGTTAAAATATCAAGGTCATGCTACTTACACTATCATTTTTGTGGCAAACAAGCATGCAGGTCACATTGACGCGCTGTGGTGGACTATATTTAAGCCCCGCCCACGGTCCACCACATTACGTAGCACATTTTTTTTTGTTTACTAACACTTAACAATATTGTTAGTAGATTATTTAAATTAATTTATATTATTTTACCTGTGTGATTCAGAAGACACAAAGATAACTCGTGAGCCCTTTCTTAAAAGAGGCTCAAGTAAAATTGCTAAGTACATATGTGACAGATGATTAACTTGGAATGTTGTTTCTAGTTGGTCTTCAGTCTCCGTGTAGGGGATCCCAAACACGCCTGCATTCAATATCAGCATATCAATATGACTGAAATGAATAAAATAAATATTAGTTATTGTAACGTAATATCACACACACATTTAGTCTCTAAAATGATAGGCAACATTAATTGATATGACATGATAATTCCAGAGAAAATTTGAACAGTAAAAAAATTATTACAACATTTTTTTTTCAATTTTATCTTTAATTTCCAAGTCGAAGAATAATTTTCTCTCTCTAATTTCACACCTTTAGCCTCCTAGATGATAGGCAACATTAATTGATATGATATGATCATGGCCAGTGACAATTTCAACGGTAAAAAAATACTTTAATTTTTAAGTCAAAAGATAATTTTGCATTATAACTTTGTCTCATCTGAGTAGCTTGGAATTATCTCATGGTATCAATCAACGTCATTGAAGAAATACTGCATCCTGGTATCGGAGAACTGAAGAGGCACTAGAATATAACTTACTCAGAAAACATTGTTTTTACAGCTGTAGCAAATTTTTTCACACTCTGCAATGAATTCAAATCTAAGTGAAGAGATTTTAAATTATCTTCAGATGCATTTGTTTCCTTTACAATTTCTTCAATAGCCTTGTGCGTGGCTTCCATGTTGCGGTTGGCAAATAGAATGTGACAACCATGACGTGCCAATGACTTGGCAGTTTCATATCCTATACCAGTGTTAGATCCCGTTATCAAGGCGTATTTGCCTGACAAGTCCACTCCATGTAATACCTAGAAAAAGCAAATTCATAGCTATAAGTTTTTCACAAGATGATTTTGTTGCAGGGGTTTATTTTATTTATTATCTATAGAGACACCTAACACGTAAAGGTTTGGTGAAAAAAGATTTTATTTTATCGTTTCAGTGCCATGTATAGACACCCCCCATATTTTTAAATAAAAATAGTTAGTTAAGACATTCACTGAATACTTATTAATAGTTTCTAATCTACAGTACTTTTTTTTAGTTTTCAAGTATCCTTTCCGAGTAAAGTGGCTGTGACTTACAGATGTATGGACGGAGGGACGGACATTACGAATCTATAAGGATTCTGTTTTATGCCTTTTGACTAAGGAACTTGATGTCAGCAAGCTGTTTAAAATTTCATTGCATTCTGAGCACATTGTATAAAGAAAATCATAAGGTACTTATAGTTATATAAAGGTTTATATTACCTGTAATGTTATCAATTATGAGATATTTATGATATTATTTTTTTTAACAATAGTAAAGCTTTCTCTGCTAATGACTTTGTGATGAAATGTATTAATTTGATAAAATTCTAACTGGTTTTACCCAATTCGTATAATTATACTCATGAAACATCATACATAAAAACACTAGTAAATTTAAAAAAATGCAGCTAACTTGAAAAGCTGTTGATGAGGCATCAAAGCGCTGACGAAAATCATGAACATGTGATTTTTCCTCCTTAGCAAATGCTAGCCTTGGGTCTGTGTATGTGCGATTTCCAGTTTCCTGATTGAGGTAAACCACTTTACCATCATCATCAACTGTTCTAGACCAGCCAAATGGCAATTCTGCTGGTATTACTTTCTTTCTCCCTGTTCCAGGATGCGTCCATTGCACTTTATTGGCAAATTCACTGGAAATGTAAATAAGTAAAAATTTATGAAACCTTTTTAATTTTTCATTGAACAAAATGTGCCATGCCATTACTGAATGTGTTCACTGTGCCATGAATGATTCAAGAGATGGATAAGTTTCCACAAAAAAAATGCAACTTTATTACCACATTTTAACCTACTACTCAACTCATTCCTTATAGTTCCAGAAACCTAATGTATCTCTATATATAAAAATCAATTGCTGTTCGTTAGTCTCGCTAAAACTCAAGAAGGCTGGACCAATTTGGCTAATTTTGGTTTTGAATGATTTTTGGAAGTCCAGGGAGGTTTAAAGGGTAAGAAAATATTAAGAAATTGAAGGAAAATAGTAAGAACCACAATTTCATTTTCTAACACAAATAGTCCGTATCAAACCATTGACACATTATTTCATTCTGAGGCAATAAGAAGTTTGCCGGGACAGCTAGTACATTATATAGTTTAAAAGTTTGTTTATTGTTGAACATGTAAATGTCAGAGGTCAGAGCCTACTGATTGGCATTAAATACATTTTTTAAAATTATGGATATTTAACTTATAGAGGAGGGCTAACATCATGCTAAAACCAATAGGAGTGGAGCACAAAAGAAAAATTTTACAGAAAAGAAGAAAAAAGATTTAACGAAGTCAGGGGCACAGCTAGAAGAAAATGAACTTACTTGACGTAGTAAACATTTCCATCTTCAGTAGATTTTTCTACCCACCCTGCTGGCAATTCGTCGTCGCTATCAGAATCGAAGTTATGCATTTTATTTCAAACACCTTTAAAAGTCACCTGTTATGCGAAAACAATTATCATTTACCATTTTACCGTGTTATCATACTTATCATTCAATTGTCAATTCATGTCAATTCATGTTCTTTTTATAATCGTTTTACGGCTACGGATTCAAGTCCTTTTTTTTTCATTCCATTTTTATCTTCATTTCTTAGGATAATGAGTATCCATAAGGAAGATGACGATGATTGGATGCTTCCATGTGGAATATGATGAGATGGCTCCAGTAAAGTGTTTACTATGAGATCTTACGAAGTTTTGGAGGCAACATGAAAAATCACTTTTCACTTCATAATATCACTTTCCTACACCCGTGAACGTTATCGAATGTTTTATGATAAAAATCCCACCATTTTTACATATAAAAATGCGACTATACACAGGTTTCGAAAATAACATCACGCAGCGACTCAGCTCTTTTCCGCGTTCCCGCCAAAACTCTCGTTGAATCAAATCAATCAAATCTATGAATAGGGATGTCAGGGTAAAATTTTTGGTTTCCTGCCATTTAGGTTGAGCGCACACTTGAGATAAGACTAAAGATAGACTACAATTACGCATGAAAACGCGCACACATGAAACTAAACGTCTCAGACAAAATTGTCTAACGGCTAACACTACTTATAAATTGTCTAAGAACTAAATCGTGACAAGTCAAACTACGATTTTTTCTTCCCTCGCGAGCTAAAAGTTCAATAACAGCTAAAATACCGTTTTGAGAAAAATGCGTTTAACTTTCAAATTTGTAGAAAAATATTTTTTTTTCTAATATCTGAGCTGTTGAGAAGCGCTGGACGTATGCTAATAATATTTGTTTCTTGATCAAAAGTCACCAACCAATTAAGTGCACCATCAAAATATTTTGTTTATTTCCACCCTCTTCGTGTTAAGTTATAAGAGGCGGTCTTAATTGTGATAAATGAATTTGTTCCAAAACTATGCCTCGATTTCATTCAATCGGCGTCTAGAACGTATATAACGTTATAATAACGTTCATGGGTGTAAGCAAGCGATATTAGGAAGTGAAAAGTGATATTATTAAGCGAAAAGTGATTTTTCATGTTGCCTCCAACACTTTGTAAAATCTCCTAGTTAAGTCCCCATCACTTTACTGGAGCCATCTCATCATATTTCACATGGAAGCATCCAATCATCGTCATCTTCCATATGGATTTCATTCATTCATTCATTATCATAAGAAATGAAAAAAAAATACTGAGAATTGGCTGTTAAGGACTTGGCCGTGGCCGTAAAACAATAAAAAAAAATCAATTGACAACTTTGACAGCGAGTTTTGGCGGGAACCTTGAAAGAGGCGTGTATGGATGGCGATTCTTTCTGAAAAAGATCGATCTTTGAATCGATTCGAATCGAAGAGTAAAAAATCGATAAACGATTGTATCGACGTCTAAAAAATCGATCTCTTTTTACTGTATTTACTGCATGTTTCCTATATGTAATGAAACAAAAAGGTCGATCTTCGATTTTCCAAGGTATAAAGTATCGATTCGCTAGATCGATTCAGTGCAGTGAATCGATTCAAATAATCGATCTTTTCGGTCTAAAAGATCGATCTTCCGATTAATCGATCTCAGATCGCCATCCCTAGTGTGGTGCTCATATGTAATTTAATTTTCTTGATGTACATTAAATAAAGTTGGTGGCATTTATTACAGTGCCCGTGTATAGTTAAATAGGATAACAGTGCGAAAACACGACCTTTCGGGTTGCCTCCAAAACTTCAGTGTTAATGTTCTGATAAAGTAGCCATCGCTTCGCTTTACTCGAATTACTGTGACTGCCTGACTCTGCTGACTTATACGCTGCTTAAGCGAATGCGAAATATCGTTTTACTAACTTCGTTTTTTTTTACTTAGGTACTTTGCGTTTGCGCATATTGCCACATTGCCAGTGTCAAGTAAAACGATATTTCGTATGAAATTCATAAGCAGCGTAAAAGTCAGAATCAGTGAGTTAAATACCAATTTTTCAGTCAGTAAGTCAGTCAGAGTGTGTAACAGTCAGTAATAAAGCGATGGGTACCTTACCAGAACATTTACAATTATTAATAAAGTTTTGGAGGCAACCTGATAGACCGTGTTTTAGCACTATTTTTTTTTCACTATATATCACAGTATAAGTACATACAGTAGTTTATTGCCTTTGAAGTTTTGCAATATGCCGCCTTCACCCATAAAAACGCAAATTCATTAGGGTTGTCGTTTTTGGTTTTTATTTACGTTGTTTGTAACGCGTCAGTTTACGTTGAACTTAAGAAAATCCTAAAAAAATCACGCCTGTAATCCCCGAAGGGGTAGGCAGAGATAAATGCATTCATGCAAACATCCTCGATTCGCCGGTCACGTTTTGGCCCATATAACAGGCGGCGAGCCTGTTCATCTCGGGGCACATGAAACTACCAGGTACTGGAAAGCCTCCAGAAAATGGAAAAATCTATCACTAAAAATCATCTCTCAACTATAAATATCACCTATCAACAGATTTCCCTGAAATATGTCAATCTACCAACCTACCAATTTACCAGTCTATCATCAATCTACCAGTATTCCAGTTGGGCGGTCTATCAGTACGCTTGAATTCTAACAATTATGATGTACCGATCCTAATATTTAATTTTTGACGACCCGGTTAGTCCAGCGGTGTGAGATGACCGTTTGATTCGAAGGGTTCGATCCCCACACCGGGACAAATATTTGTATGGCCTACAGATATTTGTTTCGGGTCTGGGTGTTTGTGTATGTGTTGTATGTGTACAACGGCACCCACGACACAGGTTTATACCTACTGTGGGGCTGTGAGTGTAAGCGTATTTTTATTTATTTTATTTATTTAATATTCTTCCACTCGTTTTAACTCCATCCAATATAATCCGAATATCAAATACATACAAAAAAAAAATACATTTTAGAGTTTTTCTTTAAAGATTTTTTCGTTTTAAGTGAAGTAAGTAGGTATGTATCTACTTAAATTGTAAAATATAACAGACATTATTAATAAATGAAAATTAGAATAAATATTAACAGCAAAGTTAACATCCAATTTTTCATTATCTCCTTTCCAAAAACTTAGTAAAAGTTTTAAATCTCGCACCCCTGTCCAAGAGATACTGAACCCTCCGAGCACCGTTGGCCCTGTAAGGCTAGAAATTTTTGTAGGGATAAATCATAACACGCTAAGTACAAAAACCATCGCCTGGCAAGGATCAGCCAGTCACGTCAGCAACCCCACATTTTTGAAAATGTAAAAAAATAAAAATAAACTTGAACCTGTAAGCTTGAAATTTTTTTATAATTTAGTTCATGTATAGTGAAGTTTCAAGTTTCTTAGTACAAAAATGACAAAACAACGTCATAATCGAAAGCATTAGAGTTAGGCGCCCTGGGAGCTGACCGCGTAACTCAAATTTTTCGTTTAGCTTTCGATTATGACAACATCTTATCAAATTCGTACCACCTGACTTTTTTCTGGAAGTGTTTTCGTCCGCAGGTATATACTTATGAGATATATGTTGTATTAGGCGGTACGAAACGTACCTACAAGATAACATCCTAAACAAAGGCGGTCAGTTGGGCGGTCGGCCCCCTGGTCGCGATACCTCATACTGACAATACCAGTCGCAAGATAACCGGCGTCTAACGAATCCAGCGCATAAATATGCGATTGTAATAAAAGCGGATACCTACCATACTGGTGGTAGAGATCCAGTGACTAAAGGGTCACAGATCTCTAAATTATTAATATTTCTATGGGTAATCTGCGTAGTCTAGAATTCATCGCTATTTTGTTCCAGTCAGATGCCTATGCTCTTGAACACCTCTGCTTTTCTGTGGTGTTCAACCCTGGTTTAGATGTAAAGGCAAGACAATCAATCAAATATAGTTTTTATTACTACTGCATAAGGTGCCCATGTAGTCAAGCTGCTGGTAGAGTGCCAAGTGTAGGAACTCGAGGGTGTAGGCACCACCGCATTACATATTCTATCTGCCGTCTAATGATAGTGTAGCACTATCATGTTCCGGTTAGATGGTAATCGATGGTCCCGTAATAACTTACAAACACATTAAGTTAGGTCTCAGGGCTGGCACCCTATCTGCATTTTGACTTTGATGGTTTTTGTGTAGATGTCTATAGGGATCTATGTGAACTGATGATTGTTTGCCACCTTCGTTACTTAAAAAAGCGGCCAGTTCCCGCGTATCGTGTATAATCATGTTGTTGTAGGAAAAGGATTGAGCTGTATGAAGAATTTTAATAAAAATGCAACAATATAAAATCTAACGATAAAATGTATATTTACTTAAATTCTTATTCAGTAATATTTACAATGTGTTTTATTTTGTTTGTTTAACATAGCCTAGTTAAGTTATAAGTGAGTACTGAGAACGTTTTTTACGGGTGGCTTGCTGGTTGATCTCGGTAATAATAGCGACAGTAGACCGCATACTGAAAAATGAGAACAAAATCAATTATTGAACAATTTAAATGTTAATCACAATCCAGCTGTTATTTAGGTAATTAAAACTATGACCTTGTCTGCTTCGTAGGCAAGTATTTGAATGTAAACTTCAGGTAGATGACTACTCGTACCTTCCAACTTTCAACATAAGTACAATTCGTTTTATACTATAGGCCCTGACGTGGACGAAGCAAGTTAACAATGGCAATGTAGTTTATTTAGATATTCATTTTCAAACGAGGTACTGGGAATATGCCAGAAATTGTGAAAATTGCAATTGAACCAAAGATTTTAGGGACTAAGGATTTTACACTGGGAGAACTCGCCGCTTGGTCATATGGGTACCGTATGAGGTGGTAATAAATGCTATATTTCACTGATTTATAGGTGTAAACGGCGACTTGCCTGACTGTACTTTATCCAAACATCACAACTAGGTGTCGTCAGTGGCATAATGAAAAAAGTCAGGGCATAAGATTTTTTTTTTAAATTTAAACAAGGCTACATTTTTCTAACATTTGAAGAAAATTATATCTATAAATAACTGTTTGTTGACATCCATGAATCAACTAGGGTAGGTACCAGTTGAAAACCAGCGTCAGGTTATCTACCTGACACCATGCTGAACTGGGTACCTTTTTGACGCGGCCGTGTGACACAACTACTTATTACTCATAAAAATAGGTTATTATTATTTAATGTTTTTTTGTAGCATTTTTTAAATATTTTTTATCTGGTGCTTTTTTTTTGTCTTTGTGTATCATTTGTATCTGTTTTTTTATTATTATTTTTAACTATGTTCTGTTGTGTCTTGGGCCCTGCGCCGAATAAATGTTTTTCTTCTTCTTTCTTCTTCTATAATCATTTTGTTCAGATAAAGAAATATTGAGAAAAATGTGAAGCGCGCATGGCCCTGCGGCTGGTGTAGATCGCAAGCGATCTACTCGGTTGTGCGACAGGAATAACAATATTTCTGCATCAGATTAAGCCCGGGTTGTACCACGACTTTTGTTAAAGTTACATTACACATCCTTTTCTAAATTAAAGAAATCTGTTGAAGTTAGAGCAGGATGTGAAATGTTACAATAACTTTAACAAATATCGTGGTAAATAAAATAAATAAAATAAATTAAATAACGCTTACCCTCACAGTAAAGGTAAGTAGATATATGGTAAGGAACAATAACTTATAATAGCGATGTGTAGTCCTATCTCTAATTTTAAACGTCTTTTACACACTAATGATTACTTACAAAGCAACGAGCCTCCGAATAAGTAGAATGTAACCTCGCAGTTGGCGCTTAGAAGGACTCCAGCCACATTAGATCCGATCACAGATCCGGAACGACCGATCATCATCCCCAAGCTTATGGCCATACCTCTGCGAACAGGAAATAATAAAAATATGAATGTCGTTAGGTATCTCTCGTAATATATATTACGTATAGATTGGATATTTTATTTCACTTTGGATGCGAAAATCTTAAACTGCATATGGAAACGATTTCTGATAATGAAAATAGATTTCAAATCCGTTTCGTAGAACACTCGTTCGGTCACTGGCATCGTACGTAACACATGATATCATGATAAGATCGTATGTCTATCCACCATTAATTCAAGTCTTGATGTATAAAATTCTCAATAAAATTGACTGTGATTTGATCAATTTGATGAAAAGCAGAGTTGAGGACCTAATCTTCCGCGACTCTGCTGTTGTAGGCCGCATAACCTAATCCAGAGTGAAGGCAAAACTTAAATGCTACTGACTGTTAATGCTAAGAGTACTGAGGCACCTTTGCCCGTGTTTGCTTTGCGCTAGTCTTTTAGGTCGTTACGACCACAAAGAAGAGAAAAAAGAGAATTTCAAAGCGAACTACATTGTATAATAAAATTGCCTTCTTGGAAGCGACGTGTAACTAACGTCACGAACGCATTTAAGTTTTGAGCGTACTGTACTTGCCTCTAAATGATAGTGTTCAGTGCAATCGTGTACCTACCGCCTCAGTGATTACGAGCATAATTGTCGAGATAGTGGTATAGACGGTTAGGCTTTAGGAGTAGGAACGCATCTAAATTTATAGTAGGTTATGTACAAGATTGCATCCATCAGTATAAAAGGTGTCGCAGAAAATTCCACCAATATAAGCATATACTAACTACAAAATCACAATAATATATTTTTTATACGATGTTTAATTAAGAATTAAGTACTTAATTGTTATTCATTTGACAACCCTAACAAGCGATCAAGCCTATTTGATACGCACACACAGACTTGCGTATAGGCATGTCTCAAGTCAATGACTGATTTCAGCTGTTAGCTTCAGAGTTAGCGGTCAGCGTCAGGCTTGAAACGCATATAAAACAAACTTTGACTTGTTATACATAACTGGTGATTTCTCATTCACAATGCAAAAATAAGTGTAGGCATGGACTGTTATAATAATGTTGGACCCTTCCGTGTCATCTTGTACATTTAATATCAATGTCAATCATATGCTTCGTAGGCATTTTAATGGTCTTATAAAAAATTACTTTAGAATGGGTTGGAAATCCGAGAGTTTATGTTTGTGTGTTGTCTTGCTTGTTACACTCACCTCAAATTTGTGGGAAATATTTGTACCCCATACGCATTTATAGGTCCTATTGCCAAACCGGTCAGTGTTATCGACGACAGGAGAACGGCAAACAGTATATCTTGCTTAACAAAGTTGACCAATATGACAAAAACGCCAATTATGCCAAAAACTGAGAGCAAAAGTGCTTTTTTCCCAATGAATTTTACCATTACACTTGCTCCTAGAGCTATTATTGAGCAGCATATTGTAGCGATGGCATTTATTAGGAAAGTCATCCTGCCTATCGTGTCGTCGCACACCTCCACTACAGTAGTCTGTAAATAAAAAAGTAAATTAACTATTAGGTTTATATTTATACTGTAGAAGGAAAAGCCTTTTTTCGTTTTCTAGAAAGGTTTTGTGTGTCATAACAGGAGTAACTGCGTGTCGTATCTCTCAATTACCTCGTTAAGTCTTTGGTTGATTACATCACATGCGGTTAGTCCCTGGCCACCTTGTGTTATGACTCTGTTGAGCACATCAGGGAGCCACATGTATAGGCCATTTAATCTGGAAAATATTAGTGATATTTTAACAAAGTATGTAGGTAAGTAAATTATAATTTAATAATATTTATTAAAAGTAGTTCGGAGATGTGTGTTGATTTTATTGAGTCAGGAGTATTCAGGAGTAATGCAATTGGTGGACGTTGTTTTGCCCGTATTATTTATTACCACTGAATCTCTACATCAAAACACCAGCCGAAGAGACAAGTTTCATCAACATAGACTGATGAAGTGAACATGCCGAACGTCTGGAGTGGATGGAGAAAGTCGCACTCAGATTTAGTTTTCATATTTGCTGGCAGTCAATTATGTCAAAGAAAGTACAGAGCATCTACTGTATGCTCTACGACACTACTCTCTTCTGTGAGAAGATGAGGATACATAAAGACATAAAGAGGAAGCATAACGAGAGCAAGAGTTTACCCTTGTACAAGGTGCAAATGAGCTAGGAGGCGGCGACTCTAGGAATATGCCCGTTACTTGCCTCGCTTATAGAGGTCTACCGAATGGAGATATTCTCCAAGTTGGTTATACATTAGAGTTCCGCATACCAGCAGCGAGAAGAAAGCAAAAGGCTCTCCGTTTGTTACTCTCGAAGATATGTTGGTTCCTTGCTTATGTTTCACCCAGATCTTTATTTAGTATTGTTTTACATGAATCAAGTGTTGTTGGACGACTTAATATTATACTTACGATGCAAATACTCCAAACAGTAGCACCCCATTCAACACCAGCCATTTCAAATACGGTGGTTTTAGTAAAGGTACTGTTTGCACTTTTAAAGATGTTATAAAATCGATTTTCTCAGTTTGTGCATTCTCTACCATTTTAAGGGCTTTCACCTGAACAGAAACAAATAGTTGTTGATTAGGTACTTCAGGAATTAGTGGTCTGCTCTTTTAAATTTTTTAGAGAAACTGTACGGGTATAGTAGGTGAGAGAACATCCCTGTGCTTGGGATTTCATGATCTCTACCTCATGGCCCGTACAGAACAAATTATCTAGTACTGCTGGTTTACTCTAGAGGCGCAACAGGTGATAAAAGAAAAAGAATATTGACTCACAGGATAATCTTCAGGCGATTTTCCCGTATTGCCCACAAATATCGCCGTCAGAACTTGCAATGACTCGTCATGTTTGCCTTTGGACAAAAGGTACTTTGGGCTCTCGGGTCCGAAGGACAGCAGCGCAGCAACTACCAGGAAGGAGCAGGAGTACACCATTGCAAGCAGCCGCCATGGTCGAAAATAGTATGAGCCGAAGTCTTTTGAGAACTCGAGAGGCAGGATACCCCAGGCAATTACTGTAAATTGAGAGAGATATAGGTAAGGCGTCCTTACCCCACCGCCAACAAGTGGAGAAGAATTCTTCCGTTCAGTCAATGGAACCTTTCCAGTGGGACGGTGGTAACTTCAGTAACATGGGATAGGCACCAGCGTCCCGAGATAAAACTATCGCCCCTGCGATATGTAACCCACGTGCCAAGCGTGGCGATTATGATATATTCCATATTCCTCCATAATATAATGCAATAGGGCGGGCATCTTTGGGGGAGCCTTCTGACCATGGACGTATTCGGATGAAAGTATGATAGGTCAATGATTTCTAGTAAATAGATTATGCTCTTGCAAGTAGGTCAAACTATTGCTCTTAAAATAATAAATTGTTAAAGTTAACGCCTGCCTGATTTTGAACAGGAAATTGTGGTTAAAAAATTACTGTTGCTATTCCAAATAATCAGACTCCTCTTTGTTAAATTTTAATGAATCTTTTTTTTTTTTCCAATATTATGTACGGAGGTTGAACTTAACTTCGTGAAAGAAGCAACTTATTAAAAAGTAAACTTATTTTACTGGTGGTAGAGCTCCAGTGACAGAGCTCGCGGGCGTAGGCACCACCGCATTACCTAATATACTTGCCGCTAAATGGTAGTGTTCAGCATCATCGTGTTCCGGTCAGGTGGTAATGTACGGCCCTGTAATTTCCGGCACAGGGGCGTCACACCTTAGGCCTCAAGAGTGGTAACGCATCTGTACCTTGGTCTTTGTATGGGTGTCTATAGGCTGCAGTCATCACTTAACATCAATGTGAACTGCATGCTTGTTTGCCACTTTCATTACATAAAAAAAAACTTAAGCAATTATTGATGCCACAAACTTTTAGAAATACTGCGCCCTTGATGCTCAACTCGGAGACGACTATCTATCCTGATGTTAGAAGTATTTTGTATTGGTAATTAATTTCTAGTATTCGTATGTGTATGTTTTCGTATTTCTCCCACAAATTCGATATCAACATTTCCTCGGATAACCCGATATTTCTGTTGCTTGCCTACTATTGGAAATGTTTGTTCACGCGAGAAAATCCGCAAATACAGTCTGCGTAAATAATTTCATGTGCCACCTGTTTTTTTTGTTTCAATTTGTTTATGTTTTGTCAAAAATAACTTATGTACAATATTCACTGGTAATTTGTATTATTTATTAATGAATGTACAGTAATTACTGGTGGTAGAGTCCCAATGTAGAGACTCGAGAGCGTAGGCACCACCGCATTACTATCTGCCGCCAAATGGCGTATTCAGCTTTATCGTGTTCCGGTTAGATATCAAGTAATATATAGCCCCGTAATAACTATCACTGAGACATAACAACTGAGGTCTCATGGGTGGCAACGCATCTGCATTTTGACCTCTGGTTTATGTGAGGCTGCATTGATCACTAAACGTCCATATGAACTGCGGTTTTTACGTAATTTGTAACGTGGCAAAAAAGTTAACAATAGTAGGTATATACTCAATAATTTACTGTCCAAGGTACTGTAATACCACAGTCTAAAGAAAACGACTGTGGTAATACTAAGAAATTATTTAGTTGTGTCCTTTTTCCTTGATAAATAATTTACAATTAATTCTAAAGTAGGTACAAAAAATAATAAAGTGTATAAATAGACACCATTAAATAGACAATTTGTGAGTAAATACAATGAAGTAGGACATTTCATTGATAGATACTAATTTGTTGTCTAATTAGTTATGTTACAATGTTAATAAAAGTAATTGTTTTATGATGGTGTTTATCACTGTGCTAAATTGAAAATAAAAACACTTTCCTTCATTTCATTTCAAATGACTTATTGTTCTCAAAGCAATTATTTTAAGGTATCGTGTTAACTGATATTATGGTGAACACAATCTATCTACCTGATAGTGATGAAACTGGATAACAGCATCAATGTGAACTGTTTCCTTGTCGGTCACTTTACGACATAAGAATGTTATTAATTACTCTGACAGTATCGTAAGCTGTGAGTAGAAGGCACATTTGAATAAAAATATACGTTCACTAGATACACATAGCAAAAACGAATGCCAATGTGCATGAAATGACTCTCATACTGCTTCTTCTACTACACGGTTGTGTAGGTACAACTACTAGGTACATAATCAAGAAATGAAAGAAAAATTCAACGAAGTCTTCGGAAGCTTAGTAGTGAAGCGTTAAGAATTAAATAATTAAAATGCCCTATTAAAAGCCTAACAATTGTCGTGATACATTTTTGTTGCGTGACAATTTTTTTTTCTGTGACTACGCTAAGGTGACACGTAATTCGCCGGGATAATGTTTGATATCGAACTTTTTCGAAACGTTAACCGATTTCTATTTGGTAACTCCGATCGCCGTAGGCTATTTTTGTACCGTCATTATGGTGACGCGAAATTCACCCGGAGAACCAGTAGAAGATGCTGACGAATCGATGACATCCTCGTTTTTCGAGTCGAATAACAATAGGTAAGTACAAACATCCAAGTCCTTATTGTATAAAATTATAGTTTCAGACTTACAAGGAACGAGTGCTGATCCCAGAATTTGTGTAGCATTTGTTATAGATAAGGTCAGATCTCTGTATTTCTGTGGAACAATTTCGCCGATAAAACTGTATGGCGCCGCGGCTGGACATGCTAAACTGGAACAAACAGAATCATATGAAATTCATCACAGTCCATCTACATACCTACTTACAGTGCTCAACAATAAATATTGCACATCGAGCCCAGGAAGGAGACTGCGGCTTATTTCGGGTCTGTAGAGCGTTATCTCTTTCGCACCGTACGTATTTGACGTTTGTCGACCATTTTGAGCAAGATTTGACCAATACCGGACTGTTAGTGCTTTCGTAGGCAGTGTGCAACAGAGATAACGCTCAACGAAGTCGAAACGAGGCGATCGTCTCTTTCGCAGGCTCGATGTGCAATATTAATTGTTGAGTACTGTAAATATTAATATATTACAGTATCCAACAAGAAATATTGCACATGGACCTTAAGAAGGAGACTTCGGCTTATTTCGGGTGTGTAGAGCGTTATCTATTTCGCAGCTTACCTATGTGACGTTTGTTCGTCGAGTATTTTCATCAAGTTTTCACCAATGGACTATTAGGGTGAGATTCACAGACCGCACTACGACTTCACTTTGAATAAAGTACGCTTCGAACTGTCAATACTCACACTGTACTGTCAGCTGACAGTTCTAAGTAAGTAAGTAACTAAGCATACTTTGTTCAAAGTAAAGTAGTGCGGTCTGTGAATCTCACCCTCAGTGCTTACGTAGGCAGTGCGCAGCAGAGGTAGTCTACGGAGTCTAGCCGATTGTCTCTTCCGTAGGCTCAATATGTAACATTTGTTGGGTACTGTACTTGATTATTATCATGAATACCTAGTTATTTGTAATTTAAGAATAACTGTTGTTTTTCCTTTGTCTAATATAGCTGCTGTAGTTATCCTACATAACCAATCAATTAATAAGATTTTCTAAAAAAAAAATTTTTATTAGCGTCACTCTTATTTTTGTTGTTTTGATGGACTTTCTCCATACACAGAGACGGTACGTCTTTATCGGTACATACCATAGCGAATTCGTAGCGAAAAGCTACGAGATGTAGACGTTCAAGTTTATTAGGTAGAGCGGTCAATTTATTTTTAATTTTATAAAATAAACAATAGATATAATGGAAACAGCTTATCTTATGCCGGGGTTTTAAACCTTATGAACATCTGTAGTAGGTACTAAATCCGTACGTAACTACCTGTCGGTTGATTTAGACAGTTTAAGCAGAAAGTACCTATGCTAAATGTCAAATGTGTGTCGAATTTAGCCACTATTATGAAGAACTCTCCATTTAAGTTTTTTGAGCCCGGATATAAGAAGATGTTGATATATTAGCAAATATTATTATATTTGCTGATATATCAACTATATACTTGTATGTATTACAAGTTAAATATTGTTAAGCATGATGACTCACCATAACGAGGCTAGCAGCTTGAGGGCTGTGAAGCTAATCAAATCCGGCATAAACCCGGCCAGTATGCCGAATATGCCGGTCGCTAACGAGCTGTAGATGATCATGAGCTTCCGACCACGGGTGTCCACCAAGTAGCCCCACGGGAATGACGTCACGACCACCGCTTGAAAATTCAATATTAAAATAAAACATCAAATTTATCATCTTATCTAATCTTTATTCAAATTTTATTAACAATTGGACGTTTGTTTTATACCTAATTATGGCACGTTGCATACATTGATTTGTACGGAAAATAATGAAAAAAGGGTCCAAGGTGAAACAGCTGTAGAATAATATCTTGAAAATTTTTAGGACATTACTCCGCACTTAGAATATTTTTATCTTCTTTTTTGCGATGAGGTAAAATATTTTAGATAACATTTTAAACTTGTTTCGCCTTGCACCTTTTTAGGGTTTCGTATTCCAAAAACAAAAAAGGAACCCTTCTAAGATCATTCGGGTGTCTGTGTCTCCGTCTGTAACAGGCAATTTTTTTCAAAACTATCAGGCTGTTTTGCAAATGGCAAAGCAGAATGTTTTCCTATGGTAGTATTATTACATACTAGCTGACCCGGCAAACTTTGTATTGCCTACAATGAAATAATGTGTCAAAGGTTTGATAGATACGGACTGTTTGTATAGGAAAATGAAATTAAATGTAGGGATTCCCGTGGGAATGAGTGATTTTCCCGCTGTAAAAGTGGCCTAAATGTTGGCCAGGCTTAGTATCTATACACCACAAAAAGTTTCATTCGAATCCGACCAGTATCTTCTGAGATTACCCTGGACAAAAGGACAAACAGACAGACAAAAAATTTCAAAATCATTGAAAAGTGTTCTAATACTATTTTAACGTCGCCCCCAATTGGTTTTTCGTAAATATATACAATGTACAGACACGCGGATTTTACTGTTTTATTATAATACATATTCTCTGCCTATGGCCAAGAGCACATTAAAGTTTGTTATCTATATTCATTAAGTTAATTAAATTGGGCAACAATATTAAATAAGTAGTTAAGTCAATGTGCATAAATCAGTTGATAGATCTGGATTATTCTAGGTGATAATTTACATTTTAACCCTTCTGTTAACTAAACTAGCCGTTGATTGTAAAGTACAACAAATTATGATAAATCGAGACTAAAATATTGTTTTGAAAATAATGGTCGTTATTTCTATTACAAACTTGAAATAATAAACAATAAATATTACTGTAAATAACACAGTTCAAGACAGTTGTTTAATAAAAAAAAATATTTTAGTTGTTTATGGCGTAAGTAGTTCTGTAAACTGTTTTGTTCATCAACTGGTTATAATAAACATAGATCTAAATTAAAAAGAATGTCTCTTGTTCGTTCTAGAAAAATTTTAACACTTGGGGACACATAGTAGGTTATATACGAGTATGTGTATATCATATACGATGATGATGCTGTATCCTCATATGATCAAAATTTGTGTTTGACAAATACCTGTAATGATTTTCCAGTAGATGAGAACTGTATAATCACTGTACCATAAGTGTAACTAAGGCATCTCAAATTAATAATCGAACTCACCAAGGCCATGTTACATGCACAAGTTTCCTTATAGTTATCACTATATTACCTATCTATCATATAAATTACATCATAATAACAGATATCCATTGCTAGTTCGAGGCAATTACTCGTTATCGATGCTGCGTAGTTTAAATTCTCGCTACACAGTTTCCAATATTTTTATCACATACCTTTTAAACAACCGAGATACCGAGCCGGAACGCCGCAAAATATAATTATTTTCCACCAAATGCTAAGTGCTAATTGTATTCCAGTCGGATGGTTAAGTATGGCTCCGTCATTACTATCACAGAGGTTTGCCTCTCTTTGCCTCGTAACTTTAGATGATTGACTTGATCTTGATTAAACTTGAACTCCAGTTTTTATAAGTGTATGTATGGCTGCAGTATTCATTCATCATTTACGTGATCTGTATGCTATATCTTCATCATCGAGGTAGCCACCTCGATAGTCGAATATTTTACCGGCCAAGCGCTAAATTACCTACTCTCAGATTCTCAGCCTACGTACAGTACCCAGAAAGGAATATCGCACGAGCCAACCAGACAATCTGCTAGTTTCGACTTCTTAGAGCATCATCTCTGCTGTATACTGCCTACTTAACACTGGTAGTCCGCTATTGGTCAAAACTTGATCAAAATGGTCGACAAACGTCATAAAGGCTGAGACAGCTAGCTCTACAGCTACAGACCCGAAATAAGCCAGAATTTCCTTCCTAAGTTCGGTGTGTAATATTTTTTTGTTATATGTATCTTCACGTTAGGTCCCTAACGGGGTAGGCAGAGAGTGTAGAGCGCCAGATAACCCGGTCCTGACATACCTCTCATGCCTCGTCTACTTTCATCATACATGCACGCCGATTCCTAAGACTTTTGACCACACCATCCGTCTCTATGGTCGAAATATTGTAAGGTTTCTGAGTCACTATTGGACGAATACTGAAATGTCACTCAATTTAAAGCAACCCTCATATGTGCGCTATCTCTATCGTTTGAATGTGTTTTATAGAGACAGAATACTTTTAAATCCCACTTAGATTTAAGTGACGTTTGAGTATTTGGCCGTATGTCTTCGATAACTGTTTTTGAACCATTCTATGTTAAATTGTCTAATTTTGTTAAAAAATCCAGATGATATTACTCGTATAGTTATTTTTGAAGGTAATTAAAACATGAAATCTCTCGATGTCTGTTTATTGTAATAAGATAAGGGACTGTTATTACAATATATTGCCTTATCTTTAGATAATCGAACTAAACTGTTATCTTATGTAGTATAAATATACTCTACTAATATACTCATGGAAACATCATTCAATGGGTACCAGGTCCAAATTTTTTAAAGTTGCTGGCCTCGGATTTCTTGTTTGAAGGTGAGAGTGGGGCGGAACTGGGTCCAACTGGGGTAGAGTTCAGAGTGTCAGAGTTTGTAGCCGTAGGCGCTAACACATTATCTGATCAATTGTAGTCACAGAAATGTATATAATCTTAATTCATATTTCTGTGTACTAGTGTCCAGAACTACAGTGTTCTGGACACTGTGTTTGTAACCTATGGCCCTCTAATTACAAGTACAGAGATAAACCGTTGATGCCTTCTTCGGTATGAAATATGATTATCAGTAGGCTCGTTACATATTACACGGAACATAATGTAACCGGCGAATTCTGGGTGTTTGCATGTATGAATGAATGTATACATTTACCTCCACACTTTCGAGGAATGCAGGCGTGAAGTAACATTATCATTTTTAGTTTATTCACAATTATTTTATGCATTAGGTATTTTATGAATGTGTGTACCTAACTTTAGATTAAACACTTCGAATGCAGCGTTTGTTCCAATGTTTATATATCATAAGAAATTGCTTTGTTGTATTGTTTCGAAAACCGTTCTAAAAGTTATTTATTTATTTAATCTTCCAAGCATAATAAAAGTACATGAGGTGGACTTAATGCTATGCAGCATTCTCTACCAGTCAACCTTAAGGTTGTAGAAAACTCGATGTGGTAGTGTAATTTAAAATTTCGTAAAGGATAAGAATAAGTTAAAATAATACTCAAACTATATATATATACTTACCTAAGTATGGAATGGATGCAATGAAGCCTCTTTGGGCATCAGTCATACTCAGGTCACATTTTGAGGAGGGCAGAATGTACGAGTATCCCAATGGCTCTACTATGGCTGCTACAAGAGACAGCGCCAGTACAAAACAGTACTTGATGTTGTATTTGCCGAAACCTGTAAATTAAATATAGATATCTATATCTATACATCTACCTATACAAATAAATAAAATTGGAATGTCTGTTTGTAATATAAAAATAACCACTTTTTACTAAATGCATATGTATGTATACACAATACATATACCAAAACAACATTTTTTACAATTTTTGTCTGTCTGTCTGTCTGTTTGGCGGGGCTAATCTTGGGAACGGCTGGACCGATTTTAACGGGACTTTCACGGGAAGATAGCTGATGTAGTACGGAGTAACTTAGGCTTACTTTTATACTAGCTGCGCCCACGACTTCGTCCGGGTACGATACTGATAGATACTGAACTATCATAAACTCTCACTCGGGCGAATTCGCGGGCACAGCTAGTCCATATATAAAAATCTATTGCTGTTCGTAAGTCTCGCTAAAACTCGAGAATGGCGGGATCGATTTGGCTTAATTTGGTTTTGAATGATCTTTGGAAGTCCAGGGAAGGTTTAAAAGGTAAGAAAATATGAAGAAATTGAAGGGAGATAGTAAAAACCACAATTTCATTTTCCCATACAAATAGTCCGTAGGTATCTATTTTGATAGATACCAAAAGTTTGCCTTTGACACTTTATTTCATTCTGAGGCAATACGAAAGTTTGCCGGGTCAGCTAATATATATAAATAGTTTGAATATTCATTAGTTTAGATGTCTAGTGGTAGCAGGCCACTACTGCTATGCTCGGGTCCTAGGTTTTTCCATTTTTCGGAAATTTACCATCAGGACAAAAGGTAGGTTTTCATGTACTCGTATGTATAATACACCTATGCATTCACGTCTGCCTATCCCTTCGTGGAATACAGGCGTGAAGTTACGTATGTTTATTCAAGTCTTGCTTATTTACATTAATCATTCTCTTGAAAAAACTATTATTTTATTTGGCCGGATAGCAGATACTGGATATCTATGATATATATTACGAATCCACATTCTGTTTCAATGACTTTGCGTGTACGTCGTAGACGCAAAGTCGTATATCCAAGCATATATTCATTTCAATTGCAATTTAACTGTGTGTCGATCGTCCCATTTCAACCGTATTTTGTTAGCGAAAACAAAGAAAGATCAATTCCATGTTCGATGCAAACAACACATAAAAATAGGATTAATGATTATCTTTAATCTATTATTGTATAATCCATAACCTTATTGATCTTGCATGTTTTGAAAAAAAACAATATTGATATGGAAACATAATTACATAGTTGATTGTAGCGTATTTTATATTATTAGTGTTTGATTGTAGTATCTAAAACCTTGAATGTCTGTGTCTCTTTTTATATAACTCGTTGTTGATGATACCCAGTTCCTTATTATGCAATTGGGGCATTTTTTACCATCCTTTACGAAAGAGTAATTGCCATCTGCCATCTACCTAAGTAGAGTTGGAAAATACCTATATTGTTGTAGTTTATTACCTCCGGTGGCAATCGCCGCGGCGTCCACTGAGACAATGGCGATTCCTCTACGGTGGCGCGTATGGCGCCGCCATACCATAATTTTTAAGCATTAAAATGTAAATAATCATATATTTACAACCTAATTACTTAAACCTAGCTACAATAAATAATTGCTTTTTACGAGCGCTGCGGTCATCTATCACGAACGCAACTCGCGATTGATATCGCGTTCGGTCGGCGCCGAACGCGGCCGAGGCGAGCGATGCGCTTCTGCCAGCGCATGCGGAGTCCATACAATGTCGTTCGCCGCTCGCGCCCCGCCCTCTCAATCGCCTAGTATTCAATTCACGGAGTTTGAAGCGCGGGTCTGGCTCTGTGAATGGCGCATTACCTAACGATTTTTCGCATATTATTCGTGATAGTGTGGATTTGTGATAGTGTTTGTTAAGTTTTCTATCTTTCTATTTATTTAACTGACTTTTTATTTAGTAATTAAACCCTAAAATCGCGAAAAAATATCAGCTATTTCATACCAAAATGAAAATGTTAAATCGTATGAAATTTATTTTTTTGCTAAGTACGTTCCTTAATGAAAGACTGAAAGTTGTTCAGATTGACCGTCTGAAAAAACGGTTTTCAGGTTTAGCGCACTTGACACTACTACACCCTATAGCTATAACATAAGCTGGAGCCACCCCAATTATAAACACCAGGAATCGCCACTGCACTGGGAACATATCATATTTTGTCATAATATAAGAAATAAAGAGTATTATCTAAAATAGAGTTCACCTCTCATTCGCACGGAAAGACAAGAAAAATCAAAGACGTAAACTATTGCAAAATTCACTTTATTTGCAGTTGTTAGTTTTAATGGTTTTAACTTAGGCAGTAAAAGTATAAAAATAATTAAAGTTTCATTATAATATCTGTAGCTACACAAATAAATAAAATTGTTTTATATTATTTCGCATTAACACATGCTTGTGAAATATATTTTATTTTTAAAGAAAAATGGAAAGAAAAATTTGACTTCAGGCGAGGCTCGAACTCGCGACCTACTGGGAATCTAGTCCAGCCGCTCTTCCAATTGAGCTACTGAAGCCCTGCCCGATTTCAGTAGCTCAATTGGAAGAGCGGCTGGACTAGATTCCCAGTAGGTCGCGAGTTCGAGCCTCGCCTGAAGTCAAATTTTTCTTTCCATTTTTCTTTAAAAATAAAATATAAATAAAATTGTCTATTTCTTGCGGTTAGTCTTTAGATATTTATTGGGTCATGTTTTTCATTTCTCGTATTAACAGACTGGTGTCAGTTCCACAACATGGTAGGTATTATGATCCCGTTTAGTATTAAAAAAAAAAAGCGATCTTAAGATTGTCTCAAGGACTGAGATCTGTCTCTTATTATGTCAAAATATCTATCTTTTTCTCATTAGAGCTCTAAGTTTCCTATTCTTCAAATGGGTAAATGTTCATTCTACCGTCAATCACGGAACATTTTTTTTTAATGTCAAAGGATTGACAGACAAGCAGACGGGCTACCTGATGGAAAGTAGTCACCGTCGCCTGTGAACATTTGCAACACCAGGGGCGTTGCCAACGCGCTGCCAACCCTGAAGGACTCTTTTGACGCCATTTTTGAAGAACCCCATATTCGAGCACCGAGGGAACACCTCAGTGGGAAGCTCATTCCACAATTTACACGTTCTGGGCAAAAACGAACGTGAGAACCGCACCGTTGAACATTGCCAGGTGTCCAGTCGTTGAGGGTGGAACTGCTCTCTTCGGCGGGTAGTACGGTGTAGGAAAAGAGACGGTGGCACCATGTCGAACAGTTCAACAGAGCACTCGCCATTGTAGAGACGGTATAAAACGCAAATACTCCCAATGTCCGGCGCAGGCTCAGATGTTCGAGCCTGCCAGTAAGTCCTGGGTCGTTAACAATACGAATAGGGAGTACTTTGTAGGGAGTCAAGTAGACCAAGTTGGCATTTGGGGGCTCCTGCCCACAAATGAGAACAGTATTCCAGATGGGGCCGCACTTGGGCCTTATAAAGCTGTAATAGCTGCCCCGATGTGAAATACTGCTTCGCTTTGTTAAGCACCCCTAGCTTTTTGGATGCCAACTTGGTCTTACACTCAATGTGACTCCCGAATTGCACTTCGTTCGATATCTCAACGCCCAGGATACCAATACTCTTACCAACGGCGAGCGGAGTGCCCTGGAACTGCGGTGCTACAATGAATGGGGTTTTTTTAGCGGTGAACGCGCAGACTTGTGTCTTCGAGGGGTTGAACTGCACTAAGTTGAGTCGACCCCAATCCGAGACCCGCTCCAGAGAGTGCTCGACTTCAGACACAAGCATTTTCACGGCTAGTGTAGTGTGCATCTCCCGTATTGTCATCTGCACAGCAATGAAAATTGGGGTTTTGCTCCAACATTTCATTGATATGCAGAAGAAAAAGCGTGGGAGATAACACAGAACCTTGCGGCACACCAGCGTTGATAGGTAGTCTGTCTGAGCGCTGACCGTCAACTAGGACCTGTATAAAACGCTCAGACAGAAAGCTGGCTGTCCAGTTGCAAAGCCTCCCGGGAAGACCGTAAGATTAGAGACATATAAAATTGCAACGGAATTTAAATGGCCTTTTTCTCTCGTGTCTTTTTTGGTCTTTGATTGGTCTCATAACAAAATCAACTCTTGTTCTACGAACTCTTTGTCTTATTTACCCTGATAATAAAAGTGAAAATTGATAAAGAATAAAAAAAAATATGAGGAAAGTTTTAAAGATACACTAAATTTTATGCTGTATTTTTCCCTTATCTAATTGATACAACATCAAGGTTCTACCGTATAATATGGATGCTATAAATTTCAGATAATATTTTATGGTAATATACTTACGAGAGTTAACCATGTTATATTCATAATGAACGATTGAGCTCATTATCGACATGTTTATATAAGTAGCGTGGTATAATCATTGTGTTATAATGTTATCAGTCTTATCATACATTAATTATATTTGGTTAAATCAGAAGAGCAAGATTTTTGTGCGAAAAGTCTTATTACACTATACTCGTATTAATAGTATTTATGTAGGTAAAGATACAAAAGTGTCCTCGAATGGTGACGGGGTGCCGGGGAAGACGAAGCGTTAGCAGCCCTCCACGAGGACCGACCTGGTGAAGGTTGCGGGCAATCGCAGGATGAAGGCGGCCCAAGACTGTTTGTTATGGAAATCTTTGGGGAAGACTTATGTCCAGCAGTAGACGTTTATCGGCTTAATGATGATGATGATACTTCATCACACATTTCTTGTATCTATTTCCACCTGGTCTTTGACCAGTGTGTGTTGCCAGTGATGATATACGGAACTGAAACGTGGTCGCTCACTTGTGGGCCTCATAAGAAGGCTCAAGGTCACTCAGAGAGCAATGGAGAGGGCTATGCTCGGAGTTTCTCTGTGAGATCGAATCAGAAATGAGGAGATCCGCATGAGCACCAAAGTAACCGACATAGCCCACAGAATAGCGAAACTGAAGTGGCAGTGGGCAGGGCACATAGCTCGCAGAACTGACGGCCGTTGGGGCAGAAGAGTTCTGGAGTGGCGACCGCGTACCGGAAGACGAAGCGTAGGTAGGCCCCCCACGAGGTGGACCGACGACCTGGTGAAGGTCGCGGGCAATCGCTGGATGAGGGCGGCCCAGGACCGTTCGTTGTGGCATTCTTTGGAGGGGGGCCTTTGTTCAGCAGTGGACGTCTTTTGGCTGAAATGATGATGATGATGATGATTTCCATCTGCACAATAACCATACCTCGATCGTACAATGTTGCATCAACTTAACCAACCGGTGACTGGAGCGATAGTTGTTCCCTGATCTCATGGTCTTACCATTCCCAGCAACGCCCTAAGCCAAGGTTAGACTTACAGGGGTCTCCTTAAGGCAGTAGCTTATAATATATTTTAATATTTCATTAATGCGGGTGTAATTAATAAGGCTGTCTCGACATTGGACCTCTTTATACGTCCAATAAAAAAACCGGCCAGGTGCAAGTAGTAGTCGGATGCACATGGTGCCGTTTCCACAATGACATAACATTATATGCAAAAAAAACGGACGAATTGAGGACTTCCTCCTTTTTTCGAAGTCGGTTAATAAAGATCTAGATATTGTATGACGTACAAATAAATATCTACAATACTTTTAAGAAACCGGCTATGTGCCTAAACAAACATGTACCTATAATAGAAAAATATTTTTATTATGTCATGTAACATATACCTAATGTACGGTTTTCACTATATTTCTTTTATCTGCGCTACAAGACGTTGCTTTGTACCAAATTCATCAATTCAAAATTCTGAGTTCACGGGAAGTACTTTGTAGGTTTTGATTCCATTGAGAGTTTCGAAAATGTGCAGTATAAACGGCAACGGCTGTATATCTTTTGTTTGCGTTAGTTTATACTGTCATGTAGGATGAAAAGGGATCTTCTTGACAGACAGACGGATGGTCGGACGGACGGACAAAAAAGTATCCTTTTAGGTACGGAACCTAAAATCAAACATAAAATTTATCGCGGTCTCGTAGGTTATGAAAAGAGACAGGTTAGGTTACGATGATTGATTCTCTCTCTGTTCAGCTACAATATTTTTCATTATTTGTTTCGTGTTAATTTATTTCAAATTTCAATCATTAAAATTAAAAAACACTTCCTGATTTTGAGATCCTTATTAATGCTTTTCTTATTTACATAGTTTCACAAGGTAAACACGAATAATATGTTTAATTATGAACCGTTACTATACAAAGTGAAGGAATTCGAGAATGTAGACACTGTCGCATTAACTAATCAATCTTCCATTAAATGGTAGTAATACATTCCTATTTGACGCTACCCTATTTCGGTTTGATGGTTAGATAGATGAGAGGCAACTTATCACAAAAGCAAAAAGTCTTCTGTGTTGATATTTTTGCTTTTACAAGCTTTATTTACATTTACATATCGACTGCAGCAATTAACATAGTCGGAACTACATTTTGGTCAATTTTGTTTTATTGCATTAGAAGTCTTAGAATGTCCATATTATGGACATATACGAAGAGCCGCCCTAATCCGACCGTGTGGGGATGCTCTGATCATAAGATTGTTCGGACATTTATCAAGAGAATTTACCAATTATCCTCCCTACTAAAAAAAACAAACAAAATAAAAAACAATAAATAAAATTGTAAGAAGTGACTGAAATTTGCCAAAAAAATTAGTATCTTTTATGGTCATGTAAGGAAACATCACTGTTAAATTTAAAACAATCTGTATTTCATTACTTGGAATTAATTACCAACGTACCTTGAATGCGCTTCATTTATAGTTTAGATAGGTATCCGACTTACTATAACAACAACAAAATTAAAAAAACCGGTCAAGTGCATGTCGGGCCACGCGCAGTGTAAGGTTCCGTAGTTTTTAGATTTGATTTATGATTTATGCAATAAAAAAAAATTTTTTTTCTATAGAGTTCAAGAATTTCAAGTATTACATTTGGTCGATTATTACTCGCAAACTAGTAAAGTCAACTTAAGTGTGATAGTTTTCCTTTTAATTTCGTTATAAGTAGCTACTATTCAGTAGTAGTAGTCACGAACAGTTAACTAAATCGAAAAATGATTTTAGTACACCCCTAACATTTTTGAAAGATCTATCCAACCATAGATTTATTATCTACTGTATTATAAATCTATGTATCCAACGATATCTTCCACTAAATAGAAAACGAAAAATAAAAAAATTGCCGTGCGTTACATGCAGGGGAGAACCCAAAATAAGAGACCCTAATTTTATTTTCATGGTTTTATTCCAAATTTCAAGTCTCTATTACCAATAGTTTTTGTGCTAAGCCGCGGACGGACAGACAGGCAGGCAGACAGACAGACGGACATGGTGAAACTATAAGCGTTCCTTGTTTACTACGAAACCCTAAAAATACATAAAAAAGTTTAAGTGTACATAAAAAAACATTGTTCTCCTTAAAAAGTGCTCATTGCAATAAAAATGGTAATCCTTTATACGTCCCACTGCTGGGCTCGACTCTCTTCCCTTTTTGGGGGGAGGCTGGAGCTAATTCCACCACGCTGCTCCAATGCGAGTTGGCGGAGATACGGGTTAGTGGCCAACCCGCTGTCGGATGTCTTCAAACCGCCCGTAAGGCCTCCGGCAAGATGTAACGACTGCTATCTATCATAAGCAATCTAGCAACCGGGACCAACGACTCAGCGTGCCCTCCGAAGCACGGAAAGTGACGGAAACGCGCATTTTAAATTGCCCCTAGCGGTCACCCATCACACACCTGCGCCCGTATCGCTCAACCGAGTAGACCGCTTTCGAATCTTGCGATCCACACCAGCCGCGGGGCCATGCGCGCTTCGCAGATGACAATATGGCAATGTAATTATTAAAATTTGATGATCACGTATACTGTATTTTCAATTTCTTATCTAACTTGATTGAGTACCTACATAACTTATGACGATAACGATGATTACAAAACAAACATTTTGGCTACCATTAGCTAATTAAGCTGTTTTTCTCTTCAGAATAATGTCTATGTAATATCTCAGTTTTTCATAATTTTCTTTACTAAATTGCTCTATGTGTACCCTCTGCTCATCTAGACGAATAAACAATGCACTTCACTGTTTAGAAGCAACTCTTTAAAATTCGGACCCTACGTACGAGTAAGCATATCATGGACTTGTCGGTGGTAATGAATCTCTTTTAATGTGCCATTTAATTAAATGTAATCTAACTTGTAATCAGATAATAAATTGCTAGGCATACTATGCCTGAAAGAGCTCAACCTGCTGTTTTGTTATCTATCTAAAACTGCACAAAGATTTCCATACGTAAAAGAAATGAAGTTTGACTTTATGAGAGTTTGATCTAATAAAAGTTGGACTTTGAGAGTTTGACCTTAAATGTCGTTCGATTTTTAGTATTGGACTTATTACACGGCACGGTACCTATTCAGGGTACGATAGCAAGGGTCAGGGTAGTGTAATAACATTTAGGGAGTTAGGGCCTTAATTTGGGCGACCGGAGCGGCCCGTGTATTTGTACTGTGATTGAGTTAGGGCCCTGTCGACCGGAAAGTGTATAATAAGCTGCAACCCGGCGCGAGGCCACGCTCACCCTTTCTGCCGGACACTGAATACCGTATCGTGTAATAGCCTTTTATGTTTGATGTTATGCTAGTAATCCACTCAAAGATTCAGCGAAATTGAAGTGAGGGCTCACTAATCACTAAATTTTGTCCCATTTGCCTCCGGTGGCAATCGCCGCGGGGGCAATTGGGAATATCTTTCCAAAATACACATCTATATATTTTTATATTGTATCACAGAACGATGTGCATTTTATACCTAACTAGCTGTTGCCCGCGGCTTCGCCCACATGGATGTCGTTTTATAATCCTGAATTGCTATAAACCTCACGGAGCCCGAGACCTTTCCAATGAATGCTAAACCGTGGAAATCGGTTCGTGCGTTCTGGAGTTATAGCGTCAGGAAGGAAAACCCGACTTATTTTTATATAATAGATAAATTATTTACCATTTCATCAGTGTTTTCTTTAATTATGGCACAAATTGTATACAAATAGCCTCATGTCCTTCATTACTACATTACGAGATCCAAATTATTTCCACATTAAAATTCATCCATAAGCGGTTTAGTAGTAAATCGTAAACCGTACAGAGGTCTGTTCCTTTCTTAATTTTCGTATCTTTGATAGGTCTTGAGGGTTCCCCTGTTCTTGAGCATGCAATCGGTATGATAAGCACTTATAGCGCCTCTACATTTATTTTATAACATAATAATATGATCTCTTGAAAAAGGTAGCAAAAATATGATAGTCACATTCATAAGCAATGTTTTAGTGTGACCCGGAATAAAGTGAAATCCCGAAAGAAGCTGAACATACCTTCTTAGAACAAAATCTATCAATAATTACGAAATTAAAAAAAAAAATTAAAAATGTTCTGGATGTTGCCGACACGTAACAGGGCTCTAAATAAAATTATTTTCTCTACCATCATAGTGGTTTGTGTGATTTTATGGAAACAAAAAAAAACCACGAGTCTAAAAATTCTATTAATCCACAGTGAGAATCTTGTCAAAATAGCCTCTTTATTAAATGAAGTTCACTGGTAACCACCTTAGTAGGTAACATATTTACAAACTAGCTGTGCCCGCAACTTTGCCCGCGTGAGAATTTATGATTGTTCAGTATCTACCCGGACGAAGTCCTGGGCGCAGCTAGTATAAAAGTATATAGTAAGTAGTCTAAGTTACTCCTTATTACATCAGCTATCTGCCAGTGAAAGTCTCGTCAAAATCGGTCCAGCCGTTCCCAACATTAGCCCCGCCAAACAGACAGACAGACAGACAAAAATTGTAAAAAATGTTGTTTTGGTATATGTACCGTGTATACATACATATGCATTTAGTAAAAAGCGGTTATTTTTATATTAAAAACAGACACTCCAATTTTATTTATTTGTATAGATTACATTCATGATTGTCATTAGCCCTCTATAATACCTAATCAAATTTATAAATAATACAGCTGTAGCACTACCATGAGTTCGTATCGAAACGCCACTATAGATTACTTCAGTCGATAACGTGTTATCTATCGTCGAATACTTTTCGATTCAAACCGTACCATGACTTAATTTTACTCGCTAGCGTTAGCTCGATTCTATTCTGTGATATTGAGTCGTTGTGTTGGTAACAAATACGATTGTACTAACTTCACATCTCACGATTCTGCCTCTTTATAATTATACTGAAAGGACAGAGTAAGATAATAGCAAGCCTAATATTTAAAAGTTTTGAATAACCCTATAAATTAAAGATGCCATTATGAGTGGTTAAACCTTTGAACAGACATGACGTTGAAATTATATCGGTTATAATCTGTCATGTCTGTCTTGTGCATAGTCAAGTGTCAACAACATATTTGGGTGTTGCTTGTAGTGTTTTTGTATTAATTGTATCCATCGCTGTCTTGTTTTCTTTAAACTTTATAATGAGAACTAGTGCCACGCAATTCCAACTATTGGTGGATTATATGGAAAGGTATGTAATGTATTTAATTTCAATCATTATCATAAAGAGAAGCTAGCGTAACTATACGAGACGCTGTTTTTTTTTGTTAAACCTTTGTTTTCAAAGTTTATTTTTATAGAAATGGAGACCTTAGCAAGCCGGCGGAAGGTCCTCAAGGAAGGGCCCTAAATAATCAGCGCTGGGCGGAGCTAGCAAATATATTAAATGCTGATGCCACTGGAGACACAAAAACCGCAGAGAAATGGAGAAAAGTGTGTACAATCTGTGCGAATTAACTTCTATATATGTGTTTTTGCATGTTTCTACGTTTAACTAACTAATTCTCATAATTTAGGTATTAGCTCATTTCATTTAATCATACATACACATACCTACACAGTACATTTAATAGATAATTAATAAAAAATCGTATTATGTTTGTACATACTCTAGGTAATTAATAAAAATTATCTAATAATAATAATAAGTGTTACAATGGTCAATAATCGAAAAATAATCAGTTCACATGGATGTTAAGTGATGACTGCAACCTATAGACATATACCCAATAACTAGAGGTCAAAGTGCAGATGCATTGCCACCCCTGAGGACTAAGATCTTTTGTCTCTGTGATAGATATTACGGGGCCATACATTACCATCTAACGGGAACAACATAATAGTGCTGAACACTACTATTTAGCAGCAAGTAGGTATATTAAGTAATATGGTGGTGCCTATGCTCTCGAGCTCCATCACTGGAGCTCTACCACTAGTGTAGCGGTGTGGTAATATAGTTTGGTCCTGGGATTCAAATTTTGTAGTTTTGTAGTAGCATTCTTTACTTTTTTGCATGTACTGCTTTTTAACATATTATTTGGTTATGTGTGGGTGTGGAATACAGGTGTGGAGTGATTTTAAAAACAATTCAAAAAAAAAAGCTGCTCGTATTCATCGAGCTGCAAGAGGAACTGGTGGTGGTCCTGCCTGTAGTATTAAGCTGAGTGACTTAGAACAGCGAGTACTTAGTATAGTAGGCACTCAAGCTGCAACAGGACTTCTTAACATTCCAGAGGTTGGCATAGAGGTATAGTGATGGGCTCATATGTTCAAATTTCACATTTTCATATTCTCATTTTCATTTCACATTTTGTCTAAGTGTATGTCATCATGAGTTTTACACTAATAAGCCCATTTTACCTTAAACTTTACATTGACAGGAAGAAGTCTCTTTGCCACTACCACCACCGGACACAAACCTCCCACCAGATACAGAAATTATCTATTTACAGGGACTTCAAAGTTCTAGTAAGTTATGAAGTGCAAACATTTTTTTAATTTGTCAATAGCATAGTAAAGTGATTCGTGTTTTTTTTCATTGTAGTTGTGGAGGACTGGAACCAACCTGGGTCATCCCAACAGCCACCTCTCTTTCCGTCCAGCAGCCCAGTCACATCAAGAGAACCATTATCCCAGACTCCGCTTCAATCTGCATTGCCTCCTGCTCACTCCAGCCAAACACCCTTGCCTCCTACCTGTGCTAGCCCAATACCTTTGCCTGCTGCCCATTCGAACCCTACTCCCTTGCCTCCCACCCCTCGTCGCCGGCGTAGAGGTCAAGTATCCTCTCCCATTCACAGAAGGACCCGCACACAAACACAGTCACAACTAGCAAGGCAAGCCTTTGTTAGATCTGACTGTGAATGGCGGGCCTTCCACCAAGAAACAGAGCGGGAGCGCAATCGATTAAGAGAGCGTGAGATAATGAATGAAGAGAGGTGGCTTAATATAATGGAACAGTTTTTAGTTTTAGGTAATAGATTAGCTAATATTTTTGAAAAGAAATAAAACAGTTTAATATATTATGTATATGCACTTTTATTTTAGTTATTCTGTTGGTCTATGTCTCAATCTCCTAGCTAATTGATTCCGTAATGCTCTACCCATTATTAAATCACTGGCGCCTTCATTTTCCATCACCACTTGATGTTGAAATGTTTCTGCAAAGAATAGAAAACACATACAAATATTTACATACAATTTCGTTTCTAAAATATTTTTAATGGCTTTAAGATATACAGAAATGTCCTGTGGAATTATACTTTTTTGATGTATGTAATGAAAGTGGTAAACAAGCATGCAGTACACATTGATGTTAATTGATGACTGCAGCCTAATAGACACCTACACAAAGGCGGAGGCCTCTGTGCCGGAAATTACAGGGCCGTCCATTACCACCTGAGCAGAACACGATAGTGCTGAACACTACCACTTAGCGGCAAGTAGGTATATTAGGTAATGCGGTGGTGCCTACCAGTGAAAAAAATGTAATATAATATAGACTTCATCTATATGTAACATAACTTCACTTCTATCTATCCTCAGGGTAGGCAGAAGTAAATGTATGCATTCTAGCATACATGCAAACACCCACGATTCGCCGGTTACGTTTTGGCCCATGTAACATGTGGCGAGCCTGTTGCCATCTCCAGGCACATTACTAAACTCTGAGGTACTGGGAAACTCAGAAAATAGAATAATCCTGAATAGAACCAGGGATAAAGGACTTTACATTTTTATTAACCTTCGACCCGGGAATTAAACCCAGGACCCCAGTGTAGTAGTAGTAGTAGTAGTAACCTGCTACCACTAGGCTACTGAGGCAATTACCATATGTAAATATTTATTTTATTGATTTTTTCAAAATTAAGTAAAGAATGAATTTTGAGTCCCCAATTTAACGTGAACGAAGCCATGGGCAAATGCTACTTTAGATAAACAAAAATACCTTGGTTTTGGTGTCCTTCGGAATTAACCTCTTCAGGTTCTGGAATATTATATTTTAAAGCTATGTTATGTAACACACAACATGCCATAATAATTTGTGAACATTTTTCTGGCTTGTAGTGCAATGTCCTATCTCTATGTATACAACGCCAACGGTTCTTCAATCGCCCAAATGTATTTTCGATTACAACTCTTGCAGAACTATGAGCTGTATTGAAAGCTTCCTCAATAGTGTTAGGAGCTGAGTCTAAATAGGGAGTCATCAACCACGGCCTTTGTGGATAGCCAGAATCACCTGTAAAATAGAAAAAAAAATATTAAAATAAACACTGCAAATAAAATTAAATGTTAAGTTACATAAAAACAGTAATAAATTGTTACCCAAAAGCCACACAATGTCATTCTGCCTGTGCAATGATTGCATATAATCGTTAATATTACTGTTTTCCCATATAAAAGAATCATGTGTTGCACCTCCAAACTTGGCATTAATAGATAAAATTAAACACTTGGAGTCACATATCTGAAAGATAAAGTTAAATGTCAACATTAAATTAAATCTAAAAATTCAATTAAATTAAGTGTCCACCTTAGCACCAGTAAGTACTTAAATAATAACATACCATTTGCACATTTATTGAATGATAGTGTTTTCTGCAGAAATATATGTGCTCTTCTTCTCTAGGAGGGGTAAAAATTTTAAAGTGGCTGCAATCAATGCAACCTATTACCCCTGGAACACCATATTTACTGTAGAAACTAAAATTTAATAAAAAACACTTGTGAACTTAATATGCAAGTATAAAATTAAATGATAATTTATTTCTTCTAATAAAATTGTAACCCAATAAATTACTACCTTTGCTTAATGCTGTCCCTTTCTTGTCTTGTTGTTGGGAACTTTATAAACCTTTTCAAAATATTGGGGTGGTTCAGTGCCATTGTCACTTCATGAATATAATTACTGATGGCTTCCTGCGAAAAATGGTGTGCCTTGCCAGTAACACGCTGGTAACTTCCGTGTGCATAAAATACTAATGCACATAAAACCTGTAAAGTTGTGGACTGCTTATTTTTGAGTGATTGATATAAGACAACTTGAATTAGTTAAGATTTAAATAAATTTTACCTTAGATTCTAATGAGACTCTTTGTGTAGATTTTAAATCCGTGTAATAACGTAATAAGTCGCACAAATCCTCAAAAGCATCCTTATTAAGCCGATATTCTTTGATGAAATTATTTTCACTTAAATGTTCAAGTGGGTTTCCAAGAACACTCCTCATATTGGCTCGAAACTGTCGTTGTTCCCGTCGTTCGTCTTCATATGCCGCTGCATCTAACATATTCCATGCTAAATATGTTCTTCCCGACATTATTTTCACAAGTAATGCAAGTAATACTCGAAATTAAATTATTTAAAACTCAGTAAAACTGTTTTCATGCACAATTTTGCTAGTGAATGAATTTACTACTATCGACACGGTATTTCTCGATAGCATCTGTCAAATTTAAGACTCATGGTACCGAATTTCTATGGCATTGATCTAAATGACAATCGCTAGCGATTTGATTTCGATACGTTTGTGGACTCTTAAGAACTCATACTACGGATTTTAGTTCAACGAGTGATCACCAGAGGCGCTGTAAAATTTTTCATAGATATTTTTTACGTAGTCGCTAGCGAGTAAAACCTTTGTAAACTCATGGTAGTGCTACTGGTCAATTAAATAAAACTTTAGCTATAGTAGTACCTACCTACGTTTACTACGTAAAATGTTCAATAAGTACATAGGTAAATAACTCTATACTAGTAGTCTGTTGTACAATATCATAATAATATTACTTCGGTCATTATCTAGTTACCTACTTTGCCAATAAAATTTATCAATGTTTTGATACCCAAATTTGTCGCCGGTAAAAACACAAAATTGCGTGCAGCAGGTACAGTAGGTATAATGAATGTAACACGTTTAAAAATCGTATCTTGAATAAATATTTAGAGTGTATATATTATAATACTGGAATATGTACTCTTAAAATAAATGTTATAATGATTAAAATGATGTTTTCACGGTTTAACAATAAAGAACAATTGTTCAATCACATTAATTAACCAATAACAATTCAGGAAACGATTATGCGGACAAATGCCATAGCTACAATTTGACAGTATCCTTGAATTAAATTTAGAATTTTAAAAATACAAACCTGCGACTGAAAGAGCATGATCCAAGTCGACCGGTTGTTTTTCACTAACACTTTCCGAGATCGACTTTAATTTGTCTGGCACAATATTATTTTCTAAACTCATAATACCTAATTAATAATCACTTTTAGGTAACGGTCAGTTCATTTAATCGTAATTATTTACATTACTTTAAAACGGTTCACACAACAAGAACATTGCCGTCTTATGGCTGATATCCGCATATACAAACGTTAATTATTTTCATGAGTGACTCTAGTACAAGACACGACTGATTCCAACGAACGATAAAGCCAACTTCATTAATTTTACAGGCGCCTGACCTGTGCTTACGTCGCAGATATAGGTATTTATTTTTTATTATTTAGAGGGATAAGGAACAGATTAAACTGTTGTCTACTTTATTATGTTACAATAAAGTGACTTGTCCCGACACTATAACTAGATACAAATAGATTAACATTCTTTAAAAATAACGTACAAATCTATAGTTAAAAGATTGATATACACATACTGCTACTTAAGATGCAGAAATATTAGGCGTCGACAAATAGTCATACGAAACGAAATATATTTCGTTTATTTGATCAATACTTGGTACAAGTCATTTCCATTGTACGAGTACAACGTTAGAGAAGTATCAAGCTAACATGTTGGTTTCTTACAATTCACATGATGACCATTATTGTGTTTATTTATTTAGTGCTTTCATTTAAAAGGATTTATCATTAAAATTAAAGTAGCGGTCATCATAGCCTATTAGACTAAGTTCTGCCCTTGTAAACTCTATTGGTGAGATTCACAGGCCGCACTACGACTTTACTTTGAGCAAAATATGACTCAGAACTGTCAAAACCCATACTTTACTGACAGTTCTAAGCATACTTTGCTCAAAGTAAAGTCGTAGTGCGGCCTGTGAATCTCACCAATAGAGTGTACAAGGGCAGAACTTAGCAAAATATGACTCAGAACTGTCAAAACCCATACTTTACTGACAGTTCTAAGCATACTTTGCTCAAAGTAAAGTCGTAGTGCGGCCTGTGAATCTCACCAATAGAGTGTACAAGGGCAGAACTTAGTCTAATAGGCTATGATGACCGCTACTAAAATTTTAGTGCGGTCTGTGAATCTCACCAATAGAGTGTGATACAAAGTGTCTTTTTGAAATCGTCTCATATAACCAGCTTAATCTTTTACCCTTTTTCACAATTAATTAATACATATCATCAACATCTGTTATGAATGAAAAACCACTCGTATCACAAGGGCGCAATGACGAACTTCGTTTCATCCTCATTCTCATTTTTACTTTTGGGACAGATCAGGAAACACAGTGAAGACCTTTAATATCTTTTATAACTAAGTATCACTTTGAAAATACATATATATTGTTTAATGTTTTATCTATATATTTATTAATGTGTATTCAGTTGATTTACGAACAAACTTCAATAAGTACATTGACATTATGTTTTTAAATACTAACATCTAAAAAGAAGGTATTTAATGCTCACTTATATTTATAGTTATTTCTAATTTCTACATCCCAATATTTTTCTCCATATTTAAAAAGAGTTTAAATGATTGATTGATTCATGTCTAAAAGCATAAAAAAAGCAGATCAATCATACTGAAAGTTGATTGTTTTATTATTTTTGCTTAGGAACTGTTCTTGTTTTGTACAATTTAAACGTTCAGATAAAATAATAACTTTTCTTTTATTATTAAAAATGACGTCGTATACAACTACATCGTCTATAGTTTATTAGGCGTTTCGGTTTCATTTTCTCCTTACACATTTGGGTTTTGAGCAGCTGTTGCTGTAGTGTCAAGTTGTCAATATCTTCTTTTAACCTCTTTATAATTTCTCCTACTGGAACTAACTCCTTCTCGTAAACTATAGCGAGACATTGTGAAATGTCTTTATGCATCGAAAATTTGTTGTTAATATTATTATCATGTTCATCTCGCACAAGTCTTTCGTTATTCTCTGTAAGGATTAATACATTTTAAAATGTAGATTATATAGTATGTTCTTAGGTTTTCACCCATTGAAATAAAACTATTTTTAAATATATTTTAGGCATACTTGGTCTCTTTATAGTGAAGTATAGCTCGCAAAAACCTAAGAGTTATATGAAAAATATTAACACTTAACCTGTTGCTGACTCACCTTTATCTAAAATGTTAATTTCTTCTCTACTAGTTAATGAAATGATAGTCTTTCTAAATTGTAAAGATAAATTTGTATTAGAATCCATTGCAAATTGTATTTTACTACATTTAGGTTCAATAAATGTTTTTATCGTTTTTATATACTCGTTTGGTGCTATTGGTGTTTCGTGCGAACTATTGAGAGTTTTAAAAACCCTTTCGTTTTTTTCATTTTTGTATATTTTAAATTTGAAATCTACTATAGCGACGGTATTTTGATTAAAATCGCTTGTTGAGTGTGTTCGATTCAAATTATTTTCTGTATTTCTCGTTAATTCAAACTGGGTGATGTCAATATCTCGGCTATGATGCAATGCATTCTCCATTTGCGATGCTAATATTATGTTGTTCAACTCATCAATTGTGTTTTTTAAGCACTGTGTATCTCTTTCATTTTCCCTGATGTTTAATTTCTTTGATTCGTTTTCGAATACTGTCGATGATGCAGTCGTTCTTAAGTCTAGCAATTTATTTTCAATTGATGCATTGGATTTGAACTCTAAATCCATTTTTTCCCGTGTTTTTTCTGCTATTTCCTTGTTCAAGTCTTCATTATTATCAGTCATTAACAAAGTTTTGCTGTTTGAATATTGATTCAAAATGTATGACTGTTTTGGTGAATTACTTTGCTCCTTGTTTTGATAAAATAGAGCACTTTTATCATAGACATCGAACATTTCTAGACTAAAATCATTGCTGCCATTTATCTGGACGCTTTTTTTATCTATGCTAGAAGTTAAATTGTTGGGAAGCTTAAATAAACCATTTGATGTTTCTTGTTTATCAGAAGAAAGAATGCTTGCTTGTGAAATAATTTGATATTCTGCATTTTCTGATGGATCAATGTTATAAGCGAGTTTATGATGAGGAAAATTGTATAATTCAGAAACTGAATTTCTATCCGGCTTAAAATCAGATACAAGATTTTCATCAGATATATCTTTTGTCATTGAAATATGCTCATCAAACGGTACTGATAAATGAAATGAAGTCTTATGTTTTAAGTGTGGGTCATTAATTAACATTTCAGATGAGTGCAGGTCTGCATCGTTTTCGTTTTCAACGTAGTTTATAGTTTGGCGATCATTAAAAGTATTTTGTTTAATAATTGTATTTTGTGAATTTGATTTTGATTGACTCTCAAATTTACTTCCTATTTCTTTAAAATCAATAGGGTAGTAAGAATCAGTTTCTTTTTTACTGTTACCTACCGACGAAGGCACATTTAATAAAGACCTCGAATGAGGCCCTTCTTTTGTATTTTTTATGTTATTTTCAGATGATAATATGCCTGTTATATCCACACTGGGAATATTGTGATGACTTGCAATTTTAACAGGCAATAATCCAAATTGTTTAATGCTTTCTGGCCTTATAAGTTGGATAAGGTCATATTGTGTAGAAAGATTTTGATTCAAAGAAAGCGCTGAATCTTGAAGGTATTCTAACGAATTTGTTATATTCAGATCTTTATCAAGAAATAATTGTTCACCTTGATTATCATCAGATAATACGTTTTTACTATCTAAGTAGCTGGGTTCGGAAAAATCATACTTTTTAGGTCGTTCATTATCATTTCTCGTACTGGAAGATACATTTTGCATTATTGTTTTAACATCTTCTGTCAATAAATTCGTTTTCAGGTTTATATTATTATATGTATGTGGATCCTTAGAATTATTTGTAATCAATTCAGATGAATACGAATTAGTAAGTGTACGCTCTGGCCTATTTGCGTCATTGGAATAGTCATTTTCATATTTATTTTTATCCCTATTTGATGATGAAGATAATTTCAATTCCTCTTCGTCATTAGGAAAAAAAATATCTTTCATATTTTTCTCTTGATACTCTGAATTCATAAGATTTTTAATTATGTAATTTTTTATCAGGACGTCATTTAAGCTGGATTCAGATCCACTAATATGTCCACTTTCTGGCTTGTAGGGTTCATTAAGGTTATTATTTTCTGGTAGTTTTTTGACATTGTTCAGTGACGAAGATAATTGATATTCTACTGTGAAATCAGGATGAATTAAATGATTTATATTTGTTTTGTAGTTATGTGATGGTTCTGTTATATTTTTGTCGTTACCAGAAGGACTAGGTGTAGTTTCAACAAAATTATTTGAATCTGATCCAGATTGAATGGAACAATCATCTTTCGAGCCGTTATTTTCATGGTGTGACATTGAAGTTATTTCATTTGCTTCTAGCAATGAAAATTCGGCTTGAACATCATTTAGAGTAATCCGATTAATTAATTCACCGGATTCGAAATATTCTTCAGACGGTTTTCGATCATTCAATTTGAAAGACATTTTATGTTCTTCTATTGAAGCTTCAGGTTGTGTTACATATTGAGAAGAATTTTGTTTATTATGTGGTTGAGACTCAAGAAATTGCAGTTTGTCTTGATTGTCGCCTACAGTTACATTGAACTTATAAGAAATTTCTTTATTAGTCATTATAGACGCCATAACGTAATCATTTTCAGATTGATTTTCATTATGTAATGGGTACTCGCTGTCTGATATGTGATTCTCAGTAGGACATTTTTCACCTTCAATTGTCTCAAAATCATATATTTCTTTTAAGAAATTTATATTCTGTACAATGGGGTTTTTATCAGAACTGTAACGAATTTCATTTGGATTCACATAAAATTTTGTAATTTCTTCCTTTTTGTCTGTCTTTAGGTTTTTAGTTTGGCTAGGTGCTTCAGTATTAATATTTGTCACATTTTTCACCGATGAATCAGATTTATGTTTAACCAAAATATCTGAACAAAGCTCTTCTATATTTTTCATTTTTTGCAATTCATATGATTGCGTTGTTTTTAAGCTGATTTCATTTTTATCGGCGAAATTTCCATTAACATCTTCTACCTCTAATTTAGGCAGACCAATATATTCATTTTCTTGTTTTTTAGATACATTAAAATATTTATTTTCAAATGATGTTTTATTATAACTCAACACAGGTGAAGATTTATCATTAATGTCTGTGCTGGGGCTCGAAAATGGTAAAATATTTGGTGTTTTATTTCGTTCTTCATTGCCCTCAAGCATTACTTGATTATTTATTGAACTTTTTGATTCAGTATTACTAATCGAAATAAGTCGACTTCTTAAAATCCTTGGACTCTGTGTGGTGCTTTCTAAAACCGGATCAATAGCCGAAATTTCTGAAAAACTGTCATTACTTTTCCTCAAAATTTCGATTATTGTATTTTTAGCTTCTGGTTCATGTATCACATCATTTTTAGACAGTTGAATATTCCTTAAAGTAGATATTTTAGAATAATCTTTATTTTCTTTTTTGCTGCTGGTTTGATGTATTTCTGTAATTTCAGTATCTCTTGAGCGCCCTGCATTGTCAGTCCTACTTATTTCACTATTCTTAATAATCATGCTTTCGTCAAAAGAACTCATATTTTTTTTTAAGGGGATGAAATAACTATTCGGCATTTCTTTCAGAGAAGATTTTCTTTTATCGGTCATGCTATTATTTTTTTTTACTTCCTTGTTTGTATGTTTGGATGTATATATTTTATCGAGGCTAAGCAACTCAGTCGGAGGATACGTCAATATATAATCTGAGTGCTTGTTATTCAATTTTCCAAGTAGTTCTACTGGCTCACTGGAAAAAGTTTGATCAGGATGTTCATTGCTGTTATTTTTTAATTTGTGATTATCACATTCAGTTGAGTTTTGTTTTTTTATTTTATATTTTCTATCTGTCATTTGTACTAACTCTTCATTTGAAATACTATGTTCTTTCGTAGATGGAGCATACTGCATCTTTTCTTCACTGAATGCAGGATCCAAACACCCACCTAGGAAACATACGACACCAAAACAATTAAAACAGAGATTTAAAAATATATATGTATTATGAGTAAATTTAAGATAATGTAGTATTTTGAACAATTATAATGCAATGCAAAACAATTAAAGAGATGTAATTAAAAATACCTGGTTTACATTTCCCAAAAATATTTGTACGTGTTCTTTCGTTCCGAGGACCAACATAAATATATTTGGATGCTAAAGGGACGTTTTGGTTGACACTTATTTTCCCAGATAAACTAACACTTGGTGTACTTGCTGTTTCATTCAGTTTATTTGGTGCTCTGAGTGTGTAAGGATATTCTTCAATATCATTCTGTTTTCCGAAACATCCTAATAGAAATATGTATATACATTATGAAGCAACGGAAATATATCTAAGTATACATAATCGAATTTTCTTACAAAATTTGTAATAATATTGACATGTTGTGTTATGTAATGTAATGAAAAAGAAAAAGTGTGTTCTTATGTACGCACGTAAGAAGTTTTACTTCTTTAGCGTCACAATTCCAATATACCAGAAATAAAATAAAACGACAAAAAAGTTAAGCAACTAACTTTAGACTGCAGCTTTTATCGGTGTGCGTGCGCATCGTATAAATTCACTCTCATCATTTTTTTCAATCGCGCTAAAAGAAGCATAACTTCAACTTCAATTAATTCTTTACAAAATATTGAAGTAGTGACTTTGTGACTTGACGGTAATTCATCTCAAAGAGTCAACTTTTTATACATACATATATTGTCGTTCTCTCATATCATATCTGAGCAAAAGTTGTTAATTTATTCTCTAAAGCATGTTTGATTTCTAAAGTATTAATTGTGGGCCCATATTTACTGCAATTTTATAAATATTGACCGATACCATGTCCAGTGCAACACATACCTATAAATCTTGTTGTTACATACCTGATTTAAATATGCGGAAAACTTTCTTTGGAGATTTAAGTGACTGCTTGGTTTCAGAAAAAGTTTCCATCAGGATGTTAAAATCCATTATAGTTTGGTCACTATTTATAACACAAATTTTCTCAGTCCCTCGAGTATGACTCAATTTTGGTACAGATAAGACAAATGGTTGCGAAATATCTTTTGTATTTCGAATTTTGACCTTAAAATGTAAGGCACCATTGTCTGTTTCTACTGATTGCTTATTCATTTCATCCAGTATAGTTACTATATTAAACGGCATTTTTTGATCATTTTTATCTTCAAAATCTTCCATTGTGGCTGCAAATAACACCATAAAATGTTTATAAATACAAATAAATAATAACTACAGAAAAAAATAAGTGACATGTAGAAATTTGAATTTATCATGCAGAAAAAAGTAATAAGTATCCATTTTTCCGCAGTTCATGATAAATTTAAATTTTAACATACATGTTTTTTAAATTATTTTCACTTTACAAATAGTGTCTTAACATAACTCAACATTTAAATATGTTCCTCTATCTTTTAGGTATGACACGAACACGACAATTTATGGTCATTTTACCATCTATATAATTTATGGTAAATTTACTATGTTTGAATAGCGGGTGCCATGAGCTGTATAAAGTAACGCTAGTAAAAAATTACTTTACTTTTTTAAATAATTTATTTTCAATGACACTTTTAATTAATAAATGAAACTTAATTTCTAAACTAGTAAAACAAACATCTAATATTAGGTATTTAAGTGGAGATATGTACACTAAATATTTCTCAACACACTTTAGGTACTGGACACTCAAAGAATGAAAAACATAAATTTATTAAAAATCTGGACTTTCTCTACAAATTATTGAATATACAACACGATTAGATTTCTTCTTTCGAACATAATTGATTGATCGAGAATTGATCATTAAAGGATATGGCAAAAAATAATTTGTTAACGATTCCGGTGTGTTATCCTTCCTTACAATACCAAGTGAAGAACATTTATTAGTAATCTGTTGTAACATTACTTTTAAAGGAAACACTTCATTTTCCATATACTGCACAAAATAAGCTATTCGTATTTCGGGTAATATTCTATGGTGATCGTGTTTAGTTGCTCGTACGAGATGCTCGTTACATCTACTACGAATGTTGTTGACTGTATTTTTATTTAACCCATTTGTGTCATTTGTTTCTACAAATTGGTCAAATCTATCGAACTGATAAGGTAATGAAAACTGTGTAGAAGATTTTGTTTTTATTGTATCGGTATATATGTTTTGCAAATTAGCTTTTGTGTCAAGTGTGCAAATAGGTGTCACACTATTTTCATGCTTCATTGTTTCAGATCGAATATTCTGTTCATAAGGCGCTTTATTTAATAAATAAACATTTGTTTTTTTATCAGTTGCGTTTTCTTCGCCGCTGATATAAATGCGATGAGAACAATATTTATCTTCTCCGTCTGAAAAAAAAGTAAAAAAAATGAGTCTTGAGTCCATGATTCGTTTTTTTTGTGTATGGGACAAAAATAATTCTTTACCATTTATTTCTTTTTCATCCGATAAGTCTCTGTTTAGTTGTAAATTATCTTCTGGGCCATAAATAACATTTGATATATTATTTGTGTAAAGTAGATTAATTTCACTTAGATTATGTTGAATTTTATTTATCTCGGACCGGGATGTTTGTTCCTTGTATTTTGGGTAGATTTTATCTTTACAGCCCTTAGTTGCAGTATGCGAAATGATATTATCGCTTACTAATCTTATTACATCACCTGAACCATCAGTTATATCACTGTTTGACCAAAGACGTACCAAATCTACACAGGAATGGTAAACTTTTTCTTCATTTTCATTTATAAAATATTTAGTAGAATTCTGTCTCTTCAATATAATTTTGCAGGAAATTGGTACTGAATATTCTATAACATCATTATTTTGTTGCCATCGGATTTTGTCCAGATTTTGTATACGGGATATTACCGGTATAATTTCTAGTGAGCATTTAGATTTGTCTTTCTGAATGATTTGCGTAATCGGTTTGAACTTCATTTTAATATAAGCGGTTTCCATTACATATATGAAAAAACTAAAAAAAAAAAAACTGATAATATCTACACTTCGGTAGCTTAGTGGTAAAGCGGCTGGACTGGTTATCCTTAGGTCGCAGGTTCGATTCCTGCCCGAAGTATTTTGTTTCTTTCCGCTTTAATTTCTGAAGTTCACTCGCATGTGTTATTGCGAAAAATAAATAGTACCTACATATATCTACGGGGGTTTTAACCACGTTTTAACACATTTTTTGACAAGAAACTGCTATCTTCAAGTACCTACATTACTATCTAAAGATTCAGTAAAATATAGTAGTAAAATTCAGTATATTTTTTTTTTATTTTTTTTTTTTTTATGTTATGGAAGTGGTAAACAAGCATGCAGTTCACATTGATGTTAAGTGATGACTGCAGCCTATAGACACCCACACAAAGACCAAGGTCAAAATGCAGATGCGTTCCCACTCCTGAGGCCTAAGGTCTTATGCCTCTGTGCCGGAAATTACAGGGCCGTACATTACCACCTGACCGGAACACGATAGTGTTGAACACTACCATTTAGCGGCAAGTATATTAGGTAATGCGGTGGTGTCTACGCCCGCGAGCTCCGACACTGGAGCTCTACCACCAGTAAGTAAGTATATGTAGTATAGGTGTATTTTAAACATACCTACCTACACTACACCTACTTCTCTCAATAGAATATTTATTTGGTTTGAGATACCTATTATCTTCGTGATCCAGGTAAGATATTTTTTAAAGATTTATCATCTAAGTTACGTAAGCAATACATTAAAATGTAACATTTGAGTTATTCAGGTACCACTTACCAGACGCTTAATAAAGATCAAAATATGTACCGACGGGATTATAATATATTACTATTTTTAATTTAAAACACTTGAAATTTTGAACGTCAAAACTGTAAACATTTTTGGCAATATCGATTATATTACGTCAAAATATTGCTTTTTTATCAATTCAAATGCCAGTAAGTACGTAACAGATAATGGAAATTCGTGCATATATTGCACGATATTAAAATGATAATGGATGGTGTACATACCTAAGTAAGTTATAAAAAGGAGTAATGTTAACAAAATGTCCAAGTTCGACGAAACAAGAGATAAGAACTTTAGGATTGATTGTATACTTGCAGTAAATTAATACATCGCGCATTTAACAGAACGTTTAATTTTTCAGAAACAGTAAATTTTTTATAAATGATTCATCAGTTGACCGTCGCGCGGTTTTTTTGTTTTTTATTGTCACTCCACGTAAAATTAATTTATCGCTATTTTATAATATGTTTGGAACAACGCAAATACCACTACTTGAAAAAAAAAGTTGAGAGGGTTATCTCGCTACATCCCGACAAAAATGTCTAATGAAGTTTTGTTTTCTACGGAATTCACTTATAGCCTTCTCCTTTAAAATATAGAAATCAGTGTGTGATTTATTTCGATTATTTAAAACTTTAATTATAACAGCTTAAGGAGAAATGAAAACAGTAAACGTATTATTATCATGTTTTATTCCCACAACTCTCGCTACTATACAATACATACATCACATCGTTAATTTTTCATATTTTTTCACATTACGATATGCGATATAGAATTATTGCTCCTAAAATTACAAGTAATGCCACACTTTTGTCATCCCACACGATCCTAGTCTAATGTACAATTTGAAAATATTTGTAAATTGTAAAACTCAAACGTAAATAAATAGCAATCACAGTTAGAATTAAATATACAATTAAGTCTGTTCTTAACATTTTGTCAAATACGCAGCAAGTAAACTTACATCTACAATATTGATGTCTTTATTTTTGATTTACCTACCTTAACATTTCTGCTAGTTCCATATCAACTTTGTATGTTATAAGACAAAGTAATTTACAGTTTTAGGAAAAGTGACAAGTGTACTTTCGTTACTAAGGTGCTCTTCACAAAACAAGTCCCGCGGGAATTATTGCAGCTAAAGTTGAATAACACTTGAATCTGTATAAATATGTTATACCGTATTACTATAAATTACACTGCTTTATATCACTGTATTCAGATGGTTACAGTTAATTAATTTATTCAAGTTAGATTCAAGTTCCGGGGACTTCTTTCGTGAAAATCACTCGAGTGCTAGAGTTCCAGTCACAGCGCTCTAGTCCTTAAGCTTTATAACCCTTCTGTCGCTGTCGCAAAATATTACATCTTAATTAGTATCATCCATAATTATTGGCATCTTAGGCCTCAGAAGTCGTAACGCAAATTCATTTAAATTTCTACTGTTCATGCCTGTCCAGAACTTGGTAGAGCTAAGTCGCTAGAGCTAAGTCACCATATTTTTACTGTTTTATTTTTACGATTTAAGACGGAAATTTCCTCTAAAAAAACTTGTTTTGTTGATAAACGATTAAAGTTGCAATCCTATAATCAATCAAAATTTACACAAATAGCCTTTTACCCGTCCTTCCTCTAAATCAATTGCTTTATTTCAATGAATACGTCGGTGCATTTCATCCTTATTATATTAATTAATGATTGGTGATCGCTGAAATCATTCGATCGTGAGTGACATTAATTATTACAGTTTGACATTTACACATAAATCTTGGGTATTTAACTTCTAAAATATCTAAAAGGATTAATAAGTAAAAAAATAAAACATACATGTTATAAATATAAAGTAATTAATACTGTTACATTCTAATTTGTACATTATATACAAGATTTCTTAGCATTAACTCGTAGTGGGTATTTAATTATTTTACTAAGTAAATATCTAGGGGAATATACAAAATACTTTAAAATGCGGTTTTTCTCATGTAGTTCTTTCTAGGCATATTTAAGTATGTGACATAAGTCATTGTCCTTTTCGTAATCGTGTAATTTTACCTTAGACATTTATTTTAATGTATGTTTTACTATTCCACATATTAACTTATCGATTTACCTAGTTAACAGAGCAATAAATTTAAAAATTATCTTTTCAGGGTTATAAATGTCATAAAGTTTATTAAACCTCTATAAAGTAAAATAGTAATCAATTATAAGTATCATAAAGCAAAGTAGAGCGTCTTTGTCTGTATTTCCGTTAATATCGTCTGATTTTATAATTTCGTGTTAATGCTTTAATCTGTATCATTGGACTAATCTCATCATAGAGGAGAGATAAAGGCAATAAATGTATGTTATAATGTTATATTCATGTTGATATGAAAGCAGTGTGTAGCGAAATTTAACCGTAATTTTTATTATGCGTTACATTTTATTACATTATTAATTAGGTTCAGTAATACTAGAGACCTTTAAAGAAGCTCGTGCTTCACTGATTTTTATTAATGGTGGTGCTTGATATTATTGGGCATCTAGTTGGGGAGATGGTACTTAATAGTGGGCATTAACTTCGCGATTACTATCATAGGCAGGCCACTAAATGTTTGTTTCATATTGAAGGCGTTGTTAGGCTAAAAGATTGTTCGTTATAAATAAGTGATTCAGAATTTCACTATAGTTCTGGCTCTTACGAACTGATTCCCAGGATCAAGACTGTCTGGATGTTAACGCAATATATTTCTTTAAAAAACTAAAAATATGATTTAGCTTCCATCCATTATGTAAATATCATGCCATAACGAATATAATAAAAGGCGTTAAACCATTACAGACAATCACAAGAGCCCATTACAAAATATTAGGAGACCTAATGATATACCTAATATGAGTCATATTCACTTAGGCTATTACACCTATATGAGATGAATCTTTACTTATTTTTGACATCATAATTCTTTGAACATCTACTTCGAATATTTGGCATTCATATTACTATGATTCGCTTAATGTGGATATGATATAACTAATTCATTATCCATGCTTGATTAAGTTTCCAGATTGTTTATATTAAATCTAAAAAAAACAAACACGCGTTATCTACTGCTAAAATTAATTATCTACTTCATCGGGCTAATAATAGACGAACAATTATAGTGAAATGGTAGGTAATTATCGATTTCAATCGACTGACTCATGAGGTGTTATCGAATATCGGATACCTAATAGGTTTCTTGTCATATACAGTAGGTACAATATTAATTGAATAACGATTAAGATATCAAACATTTGATTTTTGCAAACGCAGTAGATACGACCGCGACGTAGTGTCTATCCAAGTTCGAAGAATATATATCAATGGTCATTAGATTTTTCTAGTAATAAGTGCTAAATGCAAAGATAAAACTGGTCATGTAGAATATGTAGCTAATAGTAATGCTATTAAAAGCAGAACTATAAAAAACTAGGTATCTTTTGTTGTTTCTCTTAATGATAGAGATGTTGTGCCATGTTACTAAAGCTCTTAAGATTAATTACTGGGGTCCTACCATAAGAAAATGTATACGTATCTACTTGAATCACCTGTTTCGATACAACTTAACAGGATATGAAAGCAAAAATATAGACTTATTTACATTCTTTGCCATAAAAATACTATAAATATACTTAGAGGTTACATCAAACTATATGAGAATAACCGTAAACCTTTAAAGTGTGGAGATCACAAAACTACAATAATTATAATATTGGTCATTATCTATACCGAAGTAAATCTATGACTAGATACTTGAGATCATTTTGAAAGCCAATTCTTTAATTTACATTTTTACTTTTTATAGTTACAAATTTCAACCGAAACATTATGAGATAGTTATCTACATAAGTAATTAGTATTTTACAATCACGACCGATATTAATTTTACAGTAAAAAATGTATAAAATTATTTTTGCAACGCATATCAGTTCAAAAAAAGAAATCGTTCCTTATTTTTTAAAGTGGTGGGCAAACATATATACATATTCATATTATATATTGTTCGATAAGTCTAGCTTCCGTCAATAAATTCAATAATAACTTTTAAAAATTCAAAGTCAAATTTTATATACACATAATGGGAGGATTAAATTTCAACTTTAAAGTTTAACATGTTTTCCAAATAAACTAAATAACAGTGAACAATTAAAAGTCTTGCATACATTATAGTGTTTATATTCTATAGCACTTCCACTATCCATAAAGCTGAAATTCTGAAATTAAATATTAAATGCAATCTTTAATTTGCACACTGACGTTGTTTTCTTCGGAAAATTCATTTGTTTCTTTTTATCGTTTACAGACCTACAGTAAATCTATTTACAGTTGGTGTAAAACTATAATGTATTGCATACGTGTCCCACCTATCGTGCGTGACGCAACCTTATCCATACAAGCCTAGCCTACTCGAATTTGTAACTTCCATCGTGCTCTGATTTGCCTTTTTGCAAATTGTACCATTGCGTAACTTTTATACCGTGAGTACGTATTTAGTTTCGAATTAACTTCGATTTTGTTGATTTCGCTTCTGTTTTGAATACTGATTGATGTATTTAATGTATTCCCTGATAAAGAAAAGAGGTATTATCTACTTCTCTCAATTGTCATGTGTACTTTATAGATATCTATTAAAAAAAAGAAACTGGTCATTTCGCTTCAATACGACATAGAATCAATTTTAGTCAAAATAATATAAGCTAGCTTTAACTGCCTCGGAGGTAGAGAGATGTCACGTATAATAATAGCAATTTTAGCAACCACTAATGGAACAAACTACTTATTGGTAATCTAGCTATTGTACCTGTGTTTATGATATAAATTATTATGAAAACACAAAGGACAAGTTCCAGTTTGGGCACCTTGTATCTACACTATATTAAAAGATAGAGAAAAATACGTAGAGTCATGGAAAAATACTCAAAAAAGAATTTGAATTGTTGTTTTATTGTCGGAAATATTTTATGTAATTTTTGGATGACAACAACATTGTAACGGAAATAGAGGAACTGGCATGATTATTCTACTAAGAGGGGAGAAGCAAGGGTAGAGGCGAAGAGAGGGGAGCATATTAATCCTGAATTTCATTATAATATGTCACCCAATTGCTACTATGACATTGTTGTTTTTGAAATATACTTAAGACAATTAATTGAGGGTATAGTATACGATTTGAATAGCTGAAAATGATTTCGTATTTTTTGCTTCTTCTCTCAATATAGGGTACAAGGTACGGGCCCAAGCTCCATACATTTTGGAACGTCTCCTTAATTGAACTAAAATAATGTACAGTGTCCGATAAGAAATATTGCACATCGACCCCAGTAAGGAGACTTCGGCTTATTTCGGGTTGGTAGAGCGTTATCTCTTTCGCACCTGACTTATATGGCATTTGTCGACCATTTTGATCAAGTTTTAACCAATACCGCAGTATCAGTACTTACGTAGGTAGTGTGTAACAGAGATAACGCTTTACGAAGTCGAAACTAGCCGAATGTCTCTTTCGTAGGCTCGATTTGCAATATTTATTGTTGAGTACTGTAGAGTCGCTTTAGATCTACACACCCAATAAGTTGAATATTAAATACTTATCATAAATTTTGTATAGGTAGCTAAATAATGAAAAAAAAAACTCAATAACTATCATACCTACATATAAGTAACTATTTGAATGATTTCACTGTATAAAAATTACGCAGTGGTTTGCCTTACATCTAGCCATAAAAATGTTTCTTGGATATTACTGTTATAAATACTGGAGTTTCAAATAGCAAAAAATTGACATAAAAAATATTTGAGAGATTTTAAATAAGATGTTTAATGCTTCTAGAGTTTTTTGGTAGGTACGTGATTTAAAAGTAAGTAAATAGCTGCACTTACCTAAAATACCTATTATTGATATGTAGGAAATAAAATTAGGTTTTCAAAAGAGTTTTAAATTACCTATGTAGTATCCAAAGAACATTTTTATCTTCCCTCCCTTGCTTGTCCTAACGTAAATACCTAACGAACCCAATGACAATCGTAACATTTCAAATTTTGTCCTAATTTTGATAAGATATAGGCGATTTCAGTGTCATTTTATGACTACGTGCTCTAGGATTGGAGCGCGCATGTAAGTCTTTTGAATAATTTAAATTTACACTCGATACTTTTAGCATCAGTTCCTAACTGTTACCTAGGTTTTCCCTTTGATAGATATATTAACGACGGCATAAGTTTTACTGGGCCCTTCGATCATAACAAAAGTAGATTGAGTTTGAGAAAGCAATCCGCGTTGCATAGAAGCAATGCTTCTATCAGTGAAGCCAACATTTTCTATAGGTTGCAGGTAGATTGTACATGCCACATTCAGGGGCAAGCTAATCATGGTTATGCCCTTCCCCAAATTAACTAATTGAGGTAGTGATCATTGACTTATGGCCGAATACTCAAACGTCACTCAATTTTAAGCAACCCTCAAATGTGCGCTATCTCTATCGTTTGAACGTGTTTTATAAAGACAGAGAAGACTTTTCAGGCCCATTTAGATTTGAGTGACGTTTGAGTATTTGGCCGTTATTCTTATACCTTTCTGCGTTTCGCTCGAGTTCTTATGTTCATCCCTGAGTACGATAAACTAGAAACTAAACGCGGGTATCCCTGCGGGTAACTATAATGGGATAAAATCTTCAAACTGATGACAAAAGTATCAAGTGAGCTGTGGCTTTATATGCTAATACTGTGCATTGTGCATACAAAATATATGGAGGTTACCACAGAAATATAATTACTAAATATGATTAATTATTTATATTTCTGGGTTAGCTACATACGAACATAAAATAAACAGTGTATATTTAGGTTTATGTATAGTGCAAAATTAATTTAGTCTTATTCAAACTATTCGTAGCTTAATTATGTTTTTAATAATAGATACCTACTGTCATCATATGACTTTAAATTTGATTTCATATATTTACGTTAGTAGGTATATCTAAAAGGTGGACAGTCATTCAGCATAAATAATTATTACGTACGTACCTATATTGTTATTTGTGCAAAAGAAATATTTCAGGAGATTTGATTGCAATTGTTTGTTCGATTGATTGAATAAATTAATTAAAAGTTATTTGTGCAAAATAAATATTTCACGAGATTTGATTGCAATTGTTTGTTCGATTGATTGAATAAATTAATTAAAAACTAGCGATAGGTATTTCATGAAATTGTGAAATATCTTTTGCATCTACTTATATAGGTACACCCACTAACATCAAATGCAAATCGATACACCTAATTACTTACTCATTATTTTTACAAATAAAATGACTAGATTCACTCATCTATTTCTTTTTTTATTATGACTAGATTACTTGACTAGACATTAAAAATACTTACAATTTTTGGTTTATCCCAAATAAAGCGAGACTATCGGATTCTAGTAAACATTTTCTATTTACAAAAGTATTAGGTAATATGGCAATATACTTCTATCTTCTACTACATTGCTAACATACAACGGAAACATAATGTTTAATAAAATTATTGTATGCAATTAAATTTGGGAATCTGGAAATTTGTTTTATACAATGTATAATATTTGAATGAAAAACATTTGTTTACTAATTCAATGCCTACATGACTCGGTAATTTTAAAACGATGTTTCTACTTATTTTGTTTGGTTTGCGAATAGGTAAGATTTTGTACCTACATGTATACGAAGCGCTTACTTTTCTTTATTTAGTCACGAATTAAGGATGTATAAATAATGAACAGATAACGGTAGGTATAAACTACAGTGTATTTGTTTATATCAAACAACTTTGTATTACCACGCTTCGTAGGTATTTACGCAAAATATTTCCTATTCGTAAAAGTACGTAACTGACGTAGGTATATACATACCTAATTAGGATACTGGTCATGGAAAGTAGGAACTTCGTCTATGATACCATAAAATCCTATTACTGGGTAGTATTCGATATTTGAATTCGAAAATTGAATTAATTTTTTTCATTTCATTAGGAAAATTAACGTTATAATATTTCGGAAGCACATGTTACAAAATGCATTTTGATACTCGTAGGTAGAGTCTGTACTGAAAGAGGGCGAATATAAGCAATTAGGTTGTTACTAAGATATCCAATTCAAAAATATAATACGCAGATATTTCAATAGATATTCTATTATATTGCACTACTGTTGTTATTTAAGTAAACAGTAGGTAAGTCGATGTCCTACTATTGTCGATTGTTTTAAAACATGACACAATGCGCGCTTACTTGTGTAGCTTAACATTAAAGAAGGAAGGCTGGTCTATGACATTAAATCATTAAAAAGCAAAAGGTATATGTTGTAAGGGTGACATATGCGATTAGGGGCGGTAGGTTATATTAAGCATAATTCAATCACTTAACAAACCGGAAATGCTGGCATACAATTTCGATACTTAAGTCTTGCAAATGCATTGAATCCGACCTTACCATTCTTTCACACGGGTATTCGGTTTCTAAAGGTAATGGTTATTTGCTATGTCATCGTGCCAGCTTAGCACTACGCGGCGATACAGCAACAAGTATGCTCGTATGAACACGCCCATATAAACAACATATGCCACTAAACGGGAGAAAAAAATCGGGCAAGCAGTTTCATTACAAACAAACACAATATAAATAATATTTCCATAAATACGATTTTTCCTTTTTATATTATGAGTCCATGACCTTTCGGCATATTTCAGATATAAAAAATGCTGTGTATTAATATTAAAAGATATCAATGGAACATGTTGCACTGGGTATGTCAGTTATAACAACAAAAATATTTCTTCCAATACAGACTTCTACCTATTCATTAATCCCCTACTAACAACTTATTTCTAAATTCAGAATAAATTACTATACACTTAAAAGTATGTTTTGGTGAAAGTATTTGTACAATATACGGCAGTGTATTCTAATTAATATTCTATTCCACACTATAATTTCTATACTAACGATGTTTGTGACTAAGAATCAGTTTTCAAATAATCACCGGACGGACCGATTCGATGGATGTCATGAAGTCGAAAATTAATTCGAAGAAGTTTACAATAACTTTGATTTCTATAGCGAAATAAATGTAGATCTCTATAAGTTTAATCATTATTATAACTCTTCCATTACACTGAAGTTATTCTTGTTTCTTTTTTTAACATGCTACGATACGTAAATCCAATTGATGATTGAGACTTATGAATCAACTTACTTTTGACATATAAATCGTCACTGATTATACGTCACTATTTTGATAAGTGATTCGATCGCGATGTTAGACGCGTATTGAGATCAGATGTAGCGCAAGCGCAATAAACGCTTGTTTTTTAAACACAGATCCAATCGATCAGTTATGATCAGCTAATTAAAAAGCTCATATGATTTGCATTTTTTTCTTTGATTTTGATAAATAAACGATTCCAGAGCGAAAGAAAAGTACCTGGTGCGTGTTTTTCTGTGTCTAGGTAATCGAATTATTTTGAAGGCGTTAAAGTGTGGTGGATGACAATGATTGCCCAAAAAGTTGTGTGCTAAACGATCGACATACAATACAAACGTTGACAGTTTGTGTATTGTCATGTACGGTCCTGTAATTTCCGGCAGAGATGCATAACACCTTAGGCCTCAGGAGTGGCAACGCATCTGCATTTTGATCTCTGGTCATTGTGTGGGTGTCTATAGGCTGCAGTCATCACTTAACATCAATGTGAACTGCATTCTTGTTTGACAAATTTATGAAAATAAAAAAATAAAAAGTTTGTCGACAATAGTTACAAGCGAAAAGATGAAAAATGCGATGGCGAAGTCATTAGAATGTGGTGAGAGTCGCATCAGGCACTCGACTTTTCATAACGATTTAGCTGTCAAAATAAAGTTGATTCTGTCACTTACAGCACGTACACCGTTCACGGTAGCTGGTGGTACAAAACGGATGCGTGTCAAAACAAAACACGACCTGAAACGAATCACCTGTCGTGGTTCAACAGGTAGGTGAGCTCGTCACAAACATCACTTATGTCTCAGAACTTCAACATGATGGTGTCGTCCTGCAACACGCCCTTGCCGCAGTCCGGGGGGAAGGCGAGGGGCGTGGCCGCGGCTCAGGTGCACAGCCCCGAGTTGTCCACGAGGGACCTGGCCAGCACGTCCGCGGCCGCGATGTCGCTTACCTTCGATGCAAATAAAGTCAAAATAAACATCTATGCATCGATAAAAAAACTGCAAATAACATGTACAAAAACCTGTAACATCTAAGATTATTTTGAATTGCCGTACGTAATGTACACGCTACGAAAACGAATCAAATGTAAATTGGATTCTATGGGAATGTGGTCATAGATAAGTCACGTGACTTAATGATGACGACCCATATATTTGCTTTATTTTCTATAACGTTAGTTATTATATCTTGTAAACTTGGCTAAAGGAGAAGTGTGTGAGTCTCGTTCACCACGGTGACACACATATATGACTCAGAACATTTTATTCATCGTTTATTTTGCTCTGGAAGTGTATCCAGAAGTTAATGTGCTACGCACGAGGAACCTAAAGTAAACTCTTGATGGTGATCTCGTATGCCACAGGTGCTGGCGCTCTGGTGCGTAGTGCGCGTGGCGGTGTGTGAAGTACGCATTAGCCCGTTTCACCATCACCATGATAACACAAACAGATGTTTCAGGACAGTTTTTCATCTCTTCGTCTCACCTTGCTCTCGAAAAGCAGGTCACATGGAACATGAACGCGGTCTTGCCGGTGAACTCATGGCGACATATGATAGTGCGCATCCGTATGCTGCCGCATTGGTGCACACTGCGCGTGACTGTCTATGAACTACGCGCTACCCTCGTTCACAATCAACATGGTGACAGAAATCGATGTTTCAGAATACTTTTTCATGTCTTACCTTGCCCTCGAAGTGTCCTCGTACATGGAACATGAACTCAGCTTTGCCAGCAAACTCTTGCCGACACATGAGGCACAGGTGGTGCGCATGCGTGTGCTGTCGCTCGGGTGCGTAATGCGCGTGGCCGTGCGTGAAGTACGCGCCGCTACCCTCGTTGACCACGGTCGCGGTGGACACGGACGCCGTCGCGATCCCGTGCCCGTTCAGGATCTGCTGGTTCTGGTTGTGGTGGTGTAGCAGCTGCAGCTTTTCTTGATTCGATAGGTGCACTTTCTCTTGTTGCTGTAATAAATAAAATATTATGGTAAGAACGCTTATTGTTCAATCTGCTACGATTTAAACGCTCGAGCATCATCAAATTATAGAAGTACCAGAAAAACGAATTTTTGGATGCAAGATTCTCATTTTTGATGAACCAATGGCGTCCTTATATTCTTTGTCTAAAGTTGCGTGGTCATGACAGTAGGTACACCCAGTTATCACTGCTTATCTAAGCTAATGTTCTATATTTAATTTTGCATAGATTGCTACATTTAATCTTCAAGTTGCTGTCGGGAAGGGAAACTGGCGTGGGTGACACACATGTCGCGCGTGGCGAACAGACGGCTACACAAAAACGACCACTTCATGTGAATATAGTAATATTCGCATTTACCAAATTTGTATCCTTACCTGATGTTGCGTCGCTTGCTGCATTTTATCCTGCAGCAGCTTGTTATCGGGCAGATGTGACTTGGCGTGGGCGCTCCACTCGTCTCGCGTGGCGAACAGGCGACCACACAGTTCGCACGACCACGACACCACCATGCCGGCCGTCGCCGCCGCCACCGCTGTCGCCGCACTAGTGTGCACCAGGTTTGTGTTCTGCAATGCAAATTTAAATTTTTGGGAAATTATCTTATTATTAGCTGCATTGCAGCTGGTTGATGTTTAAATTGCTGTTGGTTGCTGATTAAATTAGATCACCCCGCCTCTTTAAAATGCTAGATGTTGGATTTAATTTTCAGGAAAACGAAGATGCTGCAGTGATTTATTATTATGCATGATACTACACTTCTATAAATCAAAAGTGGACACCTTTTGTGAGTCCTATTAACTTTTATTTTATTATTGTACCGCGACAACATTACAACTTAATTGTTGCATTGGTTAAATTTACACTTTGATTTAGCAGTAGGTATCCATCATATTGTTTTATTGCCTTTAATTTTGAATATGTATCTAATATAAAAAAAAACCGTATGATGTAAAACAGCAAAGTTTAATGATCACCGGCATATTGGTCCAAGAGATACTGAACCCTCCGACCACCGTTGGTCCTGTAAGGCTGGAATTTTTTGTAGGGATAAATCATAATATGCTAAGTACAAAAACCATCGCCTGGCAAGGATCTGCCAGTCACGTGACCAACCCCACATTTTTGAAAATGTAAAATAAAAAATAAACTTGAACATGTAAGGCTGAAATTTTTATATGTTTTAGTTTATATATGTTTAAAAAAAATTTATAGGCGATTCCGATGAGCACAAGTGCCTGCCAGGCGAACCGAAAGGTGTGCTATATGTATGAATAAAATAAACTTTCTTCTGTAAAGTTGAAATTTATATAGGTGTTTGTCTAAGATATTTGAGGTAAGTAGGTTCAATAACAGGCGGTTCTGGATAGCATAAAAAAATCGGCCAAGTGCGAGTCGGTTTGGTTAAAAATTACGTTTGTTGTATGGGGGCTCCCATACAACAAACGTAATTTTTAACCAAATTTTTGATGTTTAATTTATTTTTATATAGATATTTCATATGAAAGATAATATACAAATCCATATTCTGTGAAAATTTTTAGAGTCTACCTGCTACCGTTATTAATATTGAGCAAAAATACGAAAAAACACGTTTATTGTATGTGGACACCCTTAATATATTTATTTTTTAAATTTTACTATTTGTTGTTATATCGGCAATGGAAATACTAACTAGTGAAAATTTCAGCTTTTTAGCTATCACGGTTTACGAGATACATCCTGATGACAGACAGAAATCTGATATCAGCGTCACTTGACTCATTTTCGGCAGCATCATCAAATTTTTCAAGCCGCCCATAAGATATCTCATATGCCGTTATAGCAAGAAAGCTGAAATGTTCACAAGTTATGTAACTCCGTCGCCGCTCTAACAACCAATATAAAAAAAAATGTTAAAGGCGGTCTCCACACAATAAACGTGCGAAAATTTCAGCTTTCTTGCTATAACGGTATATGAAATACAGCCTGGTGATAGACAGACAGACGGACGGACGGACGGTCAGACAGACAGACAGCGGCGGCTTAGTAATAGGGTCCCGTTTTTCGTTTTAGGTACGGCACCCTAACAAAAAAAAAGTTCCTTCTTTTATGTACGAAATATTATTACAACAGCCGGCAGATGCCTGTCTTTCATCAGGCTGTATCTCATAAACCGTGATAGCTAAAGAGCTGAAATTTTCACTAGTTATGTATTTCCATTGCCGCTATAACAACAAATATTAAAAATTACAAAAATAAAAATATTCAGGAACATGAACATGAAACATGTTCAAGTTTATTTTTTATTTTTTTTTACATTTTCAAAAATGTGGGGTTGGTCACGTGACTGGCAGATCCTGGCCAGGCGATGGTTTTTGTACTTAGCATGTTATGATTTATCCCTACAAACATTTCTAGCCTTTCAGTATCTCTCAATCTATATATAATAAGACACACTGACAAAGAAAATAAAAATAAAAAAATAACATTTGAAAATGTTTTTCAAAATGTCTGTCCATGCAAAAAAAAATTAAAACTAAAAAAAGTTTGTGATCCACGGATGACGACCCTGCAAAATTAAATATAATTTTACAATGCATGAAAATCTAATAAACGTAAACCACCGCTACATGACAACATAATTACGTATCTAACTTAAAAAGAGAATGATAAGTGAAATTAAAAAATGAATATAATATAATTAAATTTCACACAAAGCGAAGATGATTAAAATAATGATATGATTGAAGTCATCTACGTAATCATGCCTTGAATTTTCAGTGGAATTTACCGTAAAGTTGTGTCCAGGTACCTGGCACACCTGGATCTGTTGTTGATGAGAATGTTGTTGTTGTTGTTGTTGTTGCTGTTGTTGTGCGACCGCCGCTATCTCTGCTTGGCTTGGCTTCGTATCTTCTTGTTTGGTTAATTGAGGCTTCACGTCGTCTAGTTTCAAAGCTGTACCAAAACAAATGTACCTACGTTACTTACTGTTTGTTTCAGTTAATATTTCATCGTTAACTTCTCTCCATGACTTCTTTTGTGGGGACGTCATATACAGGGATTGAAGAATAAAAGTGTAAGTAAAATATTCGTAGCTTTGTGTGTCATATTGTGAAAATAGTTTTAAGGAACATATTTTGAAAAGACCCTACTGAGTTTTGTTTTGGCAGGGTTTTTCTCAGTAATGTGGGCTTTGGAACTCTGCCAGTGAATGACAAAGAATGTCCCATATTTTTTTGTTTTGTCTTATCTTGCCGTTTGTAAAAGAAAGTATGGAACATTCTGTTGATACCTATTTTTATCATTAAGTATTTTTGGACTATTATTTATTTTATTTTGTTTACTTTGACATATTAATCAACGTATCAGTTGTTATTCGCTTTAATTTTATATTTGTAATTTGACCTATCACAAGCAAATTCTATTATTTCCAAGTGATTAAATGAATTTTTGAGTTTGAGTTTGAGTTTGCTTTCCTCTAAATTTGTTCAGTATTTTTAAACATACAAACTTTCACATTAAATTAGTAAGGTGAGCGGTTTCATTACCTACAAATTTCCTCAATAAATAGTTTCTTATAAACTTGTCTGATAATTTCCAAGATTAGCTCGTTGAGGCAAAAAAATTCTTCAGCTTTATAATAGTTCATACTTTTATTAAACGTTTAACAGCAAGATAATAAAACAGGAGTAAAGATCTTAATCTTTTCTTCACACACTAATTTTTAAAGAGAGAATACGTGACTAATTTATTTATCACTGTTTGATTAGTTAAGCGTCTTGGGTCGTTATCAAAACATTGCTCAGTCGTTTACAAGGATTGATAATAATTGGATCAAGTATTTTTACAAAAACTCACTTTTACCAGCTTAAAGTAGCTACACGCTTATTTTTATACGAAGTTTTTTTTTTCTAATAATAATTTCATAATTTTCAGATCTAAAATTTAGAGTATTTTTCTAAGATCCTGATGGACTAAATTTTTTTGTGTGATTTAATTTTATCAATATTTTGGATACTTTATTTTGTGTCCTGTCGTTGTTTACAATAAAAATACATGCACCGCATCAATGCCTAAACGGAATCTAGTACTTCTAAGAACTGACGTGGTATTGAAATAGTCCTCTTGCCTAATGGTGCAATGTTCGATGGCGTTATGTGCTTCAGTTTGTTCATGTGCAGCACCAGCTTGTCTCTCCTTGCGAACGCCTTGTTACACACTTCGCACACGTAGGGCTTCTCTCCTGGAAGGAAATTTTATACATCAGTTCAACCATGTTCAACTTAGGTTGAGTTAAATATCCTTCTAATCTATCTCCCGCCGTGTCTGATAGATAGAGTTAGAGAGTTAGATAGAGTGATTCTTGGGGAAGGTTTGTGCATAATTTGTTAAAGTAGATATTGTGTAAATTGGTTGGAATACCTATGACGATAAATGTTAGAAGTATCGGAAAAAATCAAACCGTCTGAGAGCTCTCATCGAAGACGTTGCCTAAACCATTTGAGATATAACAAAACAATGTATGGTGAATTATTATCCCTTTGTTAGATCTACAAAAAAGTCCGCGATGGCATATATCTCTTTCGTTTATGGATAGCTTTCTACAGTATCCAACAAGAAATAATGCACATCGACCTCTGGAAGAGACATCGGCTTATTTCGGATCTGTAGAGCGTTATCTCATTCGCACCTTACCTATTTGACGTTTGTCGACCATTTTGATCAAGTTTTGACCAATACCGGACCACGGATGCTTACGTAGGCAGTGTGCAGCAGAGATAACGCTCTATAAAGCCGAAACTAGCCGATTGTCAAAAACAAATTTAATTCAAACGCATTGCTCACAGCGACGCTAACAACCGCCTGCTTTTTTAATTTTTCGTGCGGCAATGGCTTCAAAATTTAATTTTATTGTATGACAACGATTTAAGCCGCTAGTATTTAATAATTGAGGATTGTGTAATTACCTGTGTGTATTCGCATATGAATAGTGAGCTTGTCTTTGCGCGCCAAGCCCTTTCCACATACGGTGCATTCAAAAGCTTTGCTCCCTGTTAACAAACATGAGTAGAATTATTTTTTATCTTTCGTCGGCAATGTTTTAGGTACATAAGAGTTATTATAAAATTTTACACGTGCCAAGATACATTTTTATGATTAAAAATTAAATGATCATGCTGTTTTGATGTTTTACTTATCATAACTCTTGTCAAGTTATCAGCATTAAATTTTATTGATTTAAGCTCAGTGTATAAAGTATAACATTGGCCTTATTAAATCAATTGTGAGAGTGTTATTATGTGCATCAAAGTTGGAATCCCAAGCACGATCACAAATAAACCAAAAATTTCAAAATGTAAGATCTCTATGTATCGAATCTATTCCGAAACTAGGAAAACATTATTTTTTGTGTTAATATTAGTTTTAAGACTGGTCGATTTCAAACTCCGAATAATCGGCATATAATTGATCGTGAAATGAGGTCTATGCCAATGAATTGAAAAATGGGTGACTCGATTTATCATAAAAACGTAACTTCACGCCTGCCATCCTCGAAGGGATAGGCAGAGGTAAATGCATGCATTCAAGCATACATGCAAACACCCACGATTCGCCGTTTACGTTTTGGCCCATGCAACAGGTGGCGAGTCTGTTGACATCTCCGGGCACATAACCAAACTTCGAGGTACTAAGCAGTTTCCAGAAAATTGAATAATCTCAATAGAACCAGAGATAAAGGACTTAACACCATTATTTCTAATAGCCTACCCTACCCGGGAATCGAACCCAGGACTCCAGCGTAATAGTAGTGGCTTGCTTCCACTAGACTACTGAGACAGTTATCCATTTATCATAAACCTTTTATTTACTGTCTAACCAACTACTTTTATTGTCATTCAAAGTCTGCAATGGCCTATCACGTGGGTAAAGTTAACCCTATTATTTTTTTTTACCAATCAAGATCTTATAAGAAACTGAAAGGGTTTTAATTAATTAAAAGCTAAAAGGTAAATTGATAAAGGTAAACACGGATGAAACTGAATTTCAATCATCAATCATTCAATGTAGGTAACATGTAATAAGATATATACAATATATTTTTCCAAAAACAGAAGATAAAGCGTAACAGAAACAAAAAACAATATTTGGAATTTTTATCTGTCGGTCTGTCTGACGTCTGGCACCTACGCTATTACTTCGAATTTATTCCATGGATTTAAATTTTTTCGAAGCTAAAAAGCTTGGTTTTTACACTGCAAAAAATTCAACGATAAAAACAAAAGAGGACGAGGTTGTCAACTCGATGTGTAGTATATTTTTTATGTGTTCTACATTTAAAAATATATTTATATTTAACATTTATACACGTCGAATTGATAACCTCGCCCCCTTTTGTTTTTACGTCGGTGAATTTTTTTGAAGTAGCAACTAGGAAAAGAGTCGTAAGATTTTTTACCGGCCCCGTAGTCAAAAAGAAAATGAGGAAAAGTGCCCCCATGAATGTGCGGCCAGTCCGTGTCTGGAATTATGCAGAAGTCGCAGGTTAAGATAAGAAACATTTATTTGACATACAGCGAGACACATAAAACAGACATAAAACGTAACAGGTAACAGAGAAAAGATAACACATTTTCTAAAAATTAATACATACCTATACACGTAATACCTATGTGTCTCACGGCTGCCAAAAAGGTGTCCTGTTCAGCAAATGTCAGGTACCTTCATATACAAGGTACCTGACGCTGGTTTTCAACAGGACCCTTAGTGAGTGAACCACGGATATCAAATTTACAGTAAAGTATAATTGTACTAATACTTATACAAGGTACATATATACGGATATGAAACCGACAATTTAATAAGCCATTAAAATAACATACTTAATAAAACGATAAATGTAATACATACTAGTAGGTACAAACAATAATAAATAGATTAATATCAAAGTAAATAAAATATAAGTACATAAAAAACATCTTATTAATATCATAATAATAATATGCAATCATAGAATTATAACGCAATTGTGTGGTAGCGCGTCGATCGCCGGGAGCTGGGAGTGGTGCGTCATCCCCACCTCAGGCACCACAGCGCGATAACGACCGTCCGAGTGCAGGCCCCATTGCGATGCCGATGCGCCGGTAACGCGTACGTGAAACCGCATTGAGGTAACTTACGTCCGATATTTGTGGGCATATTAAGTATTTAATATTTCACTCACGGTACCAATCCATACAAGTGATACGGCGTAGTACGTGTATACAACGTTACAAAGGTTTGTGGACTCAATCCGAAGGTTCAAATCCCGCCCAAAGTAAAAAAAAAAATAGCCATGTTTTTTTTTATGTAATGGATGTGGGGTTATCTAGCATGCAGTTCACAATGATGTTAAGTGATGACTGCAGCCTATAAACACCCACACAAAGACCAAGGTCAAAATGCAGATGCGTTACCACTCCTGAGGCCTAAGGTGTTACTAGAGCTCTACCACCATTATTATTAGTATTATTTCATTTAAAAATCTTTATATTCACGCGCCTGTGTTACTGCGAAAAATACAATATGAACATAATTTTATTCATTTATTTTACCTTCATTAGTAGAACTAGTAGGTTTGATGGCTGGGTGTTTCCTCACGGCTGTGCCTTGCAAAGCTTTCAGTCTGGTCCCTGGATGCATGGATCCACCTTCAGCGTAGGGCTCAGTGAATGGTATTAAGTTTGGCCGTGGTATATTGTTTGTTACTTCGGGTGACCTGTTAGAATGGAATGCGATTGTTGAGATTAATTTATTTATGAGGTAATGTGTTGTTATAAAATACATATTTCACAATTCGTCAAGCTCAATCAATTCTTTCCTTTAAAAATAAAGTTAAACAATACTACTTATCTTTCTAACTCCTTACTTGCTATCCCTTTTTTCTTAATTTCCCTGAAACTTTTTTCTTTTTTAACCTTCTGTCAAACGGTCATTACCACTTTGGTTAAGTTTTTAATATTTATAAATATTTGTGTGATTAGTACACCCTACCGACGTTAAATTTTCTTTTTTTTTTTATTATTCCTGACCCGAAGGTTGCCTGGAAGAAATCGCAGCTTTGCGATAAGGCCGCCTTTTGTACTAATTGCTATTTTGTTTAATATCTGTTGTAAATTTTCTGGTGTACAATAAAGTGTATTCATTCATTCATTCATTCATATTTCAATAATCTCTTAAACAGATATGATTCGGTTTCTTTTTTTTTTCGAATTTCCTAGTGGTTTAGATTTAAGTAGAATAAGATATCTGGAGGACGAAGAACACTTTGCATAATTTTGCGGTTTGATCCGACTACCACTTAATTACTTTATAACATTTAAATGCTAATATATAAAATATACCTCTATGGTTCTGTTAATTTAGCCCTACTATCATTCGAGTCTGATAATCATGGTCTTGCGTTATTATTACATCACTTTACGTTAATCTTACGACCTTATTTTATTGATATGACGTAGATAGATTAACAAAATTTCGTATTTTCGTATTTAACCTACTTATTCGTATAAAATTCTAAATTCAAGATCCCACTGCAGAATCATTTCGTTCATCCAGAGATATGCTGCAAACCTAATATTTATGCATATTTATAATCTAGAGAATATATATCCACTAGGTTGGCAATCAAAATTTGGCCGCAAGTATTTTTTTTTTGGAAATATTTTTTTTTACTGTTTTTTTTCAATAAAATATCGTCTACTTCACGGCAATATGTATAAAGACTGAAAAATCACGGCTGCCGTTGCGCACTTAGCCGCCCTACCTATTTTCGTTCCGCCCCCAATAACTTTTTACGTCCATAACGTACATGTATTATTTATATATCAAATTAAAGCTATTTATTTCTCATTATTATTATATACAGGAGCCAAATTAAATCGGCCGCTAATAAGAGTCGCTGGCTGTTAAAGATAAAAAAAAATACTTGCGGCCTTTGGATTGGCATCCTAGTGGAAATATATTCTCTAGATTATAAATATGCGTAAAAATAAGATTTGCAGCATATCTGGATGAACGAAATGATTCTACAGTGGGATCCTAACCTAGTAGGTACGAATATTCACCCACCAATTTCCGAGGCTCTGCAAGACACGAACACCGCCTTCGAAGCCCATGCCAACGTCATCTGGCACCGTAAACGTGCTGTCCGGGCCACCAGTACTTGAGCTGACTTGGGGCACCTTGATAGGCGAGTTGATAGTGGCGTAGTGATGCTGAGTAGAACTGACAGTAGGTGGCGATGGGTGACCAGGGTGTGCATTAGCTGTGTTCTGAGCCTAAAGTGGAAATGTGAATGTATCAGTAAAGTTCATCTATATCAGCCGAAAGATATCCACTACTGGACCAAAGCCTCCCCTTAAGGGGGATATGCCATAATCGTCACGCTTTGCATGCGGATTGACGATTATAGTGGCGGTAGTTTTATCGCAGGATGCTGCTCCTCTTGGTTGGTTGACCGCCATTGTTTGGTTGACTGACTGCACTAGTGGAAGAATTCTCTTCCAGTATGCCAAAATCAGCGCACGGTACTTATCAGTGAAGTTATTCCATGATAACTGCCCCAGTAGCCTAGTGGTAGCAGGCCAGTACTACTACGCTGGAGGTCCCGGGTAGGGGACTATCAGAGATAGCGGTTTAAAATCCTTTATCTCTGGTTCCATTGGGATTTTTCCATTTTCTGGAAGTTTCCCAGTACCTCGGAGTTTGGTTATGTGCCCGGAGATAGCAACAGGCTCGCCACCTGTTACATCGGCCAAAATGTAACCGGCGAATCGTGGGTGTTTGCACGTATGCTTGAATGCATGCATTTACCTCTTCCTACCCTTCGGGGATTACAGGCGTGAAGTTACGTTTATTCCATGATAATGATGGATTTTCATGAGAGGTAAATCACACAGTTAAAGAATATCAAGGTAGGTAAGGTAAGGTCATACTCGTATAACCAAGGTAGGTCTCGATCATTACTATAACCATTCGGCATTCTAAGACGTTCTCTTTTGTCCCAGGTCTCTATAATTTTTTTTATGTAACGATGGCGACAAACAAACATGCAGTCTACACGGATGGTAAGTGAATACTGCAGCTTAAAGACATCTATAAAACCGGAGGTAAAAATGCAGATGCGTTGCTTTCCTTACGTTGAGCTTACGCTGTTTTGCCTCTCGGACCCATTCAATACCATCTCGCCGGAACACGATGGTGATATTGGTAGGTAGGTCTCGATCACTACTATAACTAGACTGAATTATTCTCATACGCTCTCCTTTTTACTCGTAATTATAACAAATATACAGACACATCAAACTTACTAGTACCTTTTATAATTGTAATGTTTATGTTAACATAATGACCTGATTTTTAGAAGTAAACTAATTGCGAGCGATAGATTGGTACTTACTTGCATCTCCTGATGGTGTTGTGCATTATTTCTATTATTATTTTGTTGTTGCTGCTGCTGTTGCTGGTGCTGATGTTGCTGTTGTTGTTGTTGCTGCTGCTGCTGTTGTTGTTGCTGCTGCTGAGCTTGTTGCTGCGCTTGCTGCTGTTGCTGTTGTTGTTGTTGCTGTTGTTGTTGCTGTGCTTGCTGCTGTTGGACTTGCTGCTGAGCTTGTTGCTGAACTTGTTGTTGTTGCTGCTGCTGCTGTTGTTGCTGCTGCTGCTGTTGTTGTTGTTGCTGCTGCTGTTGCTGTTGTTGTTGCTGCTGCTGCTGCTGTTGTTGTTGTTGCTCACGTCGCGCAGCAGCAGCAGCTTGGGCCATATGTTGTTGGACCGCTACGTGAGCTTCCAAATATGCAGTTTTCTGCGCTTCCGTCATTTTATCCATGTTCACTGTACCATCCTGTTTGACAATAAAATGTGTTATATATTTAAATATTGAAACTGCCTCAGTAGCCTAGTGGTAGCAGGCCACTACTATTACGCTGGGATCCCGGGTCTACCATTTAGCAAGAGAATATGTAATAATACTATTTAGCGGCAAGTAAGTATATAAGGTAATGCGGTGATGCCTACGCCCGCGATTTCCGTCACTGGAGCTCTACCACCAGTGTATGTTAGTTAGGTATAAGGTAAATAAATTTGTATGGGCCTTTTGTTTTACTTTTAGTGTTAAATTGTTGTCTGTAATAAATGAATTATTATTATTATTTAATTTATGACGAACCATATTTTGTACTTTTCATTCCATTGCACTTTGTAATGAAAGATACGATGAAAATACAATTGGTCTTGAATGAAATGAATAATCCGTATTCGTCCAATATACGGTCGATTTCATTTATATCACTCATCTGATAGATAATACAATACAAAGGAGATGTTGCAAAAATGTATGGACCTCCGGCCATGTATTGTACACAATATCATTATACAGGCAAAATCAATATAAAACGTTTTTTACTGCATATTTTCACTTATTTAGCTTTGTTTGCAGTTACAAAACATAATTTGCAGTTAGAATTGCAACTCAAAACTAACATGGCAAATATGGCGGGCGATGTCATTTTGACATTTTCATTTTTTAAATGGTATTTTGATTATAGAACTTGGAGAAAAAAGTAATATTTAGTATACATACTATCAAAATCGATTGATCCCAAGTGTCGGCAGTATCGCCGCCATGTTTAACATAGTTGAAAATGATAAAATCGTTTGAATTAAATGTGGTTGTAACTCTAAAATATATTCTTGAATAAATTAATTGTATTTTTTTTGGATTCTTCTTTAATTTACCCATTTTTTGAGGACGTGTACGAACCAGGGCCGAGCTCGCAACATCTCCTTTATATGCTAATTCCGAGGCCTTTTGAGATTGAACAAGATGTGAAGTGTGAACTCCCGGCATCGTTAGGTACCTATAGGTTGTATGAATTAAAAAGTGATTTGCGCCAAATTTGACGATTGACTGTATGTATTTTCTGATTCAAGTAATTTTATTGTTGTCGAGCTGTGCCCGCGACTTCGTCCACGTGAGAAAAAATATGATTGTTCAGTATCTACCCGGACGAAGTCGCGGGCGCAGCTAGTATAAAAGTAGCCTAAGTTACAACTTATTACATCAGCTATCTGCCAGTGAAAGTCCCATCAAAATCGGAGACACTCAAATTCTATTTATTTGTATGTAGGTTTGTATGTATGTATGGATGTATGGAGATAAAAGAAGCCTTAGTTACTCCTTATCACATCAGCTATCTGCCAGTAAAAGCCCCGTCAAAATCGGTCCAGCCGTTCCCAAGATTAGCCCCACCAAACAGACAGACAGACAGACAAAAAATGTAACAAATGTTGTTTTGGTAAATTACCGTGTAAACATACATATATCCATTTAGTAAAAAGCGGTTATTTTAATATTACAAACAGACACTCCAATTTTATTTATTTGTATAGATGGAAGGTAATATACAACATTTATTCTGTGAAAATTTTAAGCGTCTAGTTGCTACCGTTATTACTATTAATGAGCAAAAAATATATATATGCCTTGGACCCCTTAACATTTTTCATTTTCTTATTTTTAGTAATTAATTTTGTCTTTATAGCGGTATCAGACATACATAATTTGTGAAAATGTTAGCTTTCTAGCTGTCACTATTTATGAGATACAGGCTGGTGACAGACAAACGGACGGACGGACAGACAGACAGACAGCGGAGGATTAGTAATCCGTAGGGTCCATGTTTACCTTTTAGGTACGAAACCTCCTAAAAGATTGAACTAAGATACAGAATAGATAAAAAATATTCGATATGATTCTTTAAATTGACATAACTTTTTTATTTCTGAACCGATTCACATGAAACAACCACTTAATGTTAAGTGAAACTTACCACAATATATTAGTGAACCGCAAATCGAATAAGCCGTTTCTGATATTAGCGTGCACAAACACACAGACAAACAGACTTTTTCCGGGATAAAAAGTACCCAGTGTTGTGCGCCAAATGTTAAAGTATAATCATACCAAGTTTCATTGTAATCGGACTGGTAGTTTTTCTGTGATGCTTGAACAAACAGACAGACAGACAGACAAAAAATTTTCTAATCACATATTTGTGTTCGGTGTCGATCTAGTAACATCCCCTGGTATTTATTTTTTCAATATTTTTAATGTACAGAATTTACACTTCTACAGTTTTATTATAAGTATAGATGAGTCAAACTGAAACAAACAAATAAAACGTAAGTATCAAGAGGTATATTAAGATGTAAACTGTATACACTTTCATAATTAAAACATCCTAAGTATCTACAACGAAGCATAACAAGCCATTTCGTTTATCACTGAAAAGGTTTTTATCTTATTTTGCGTTCCCATCTTTTAAGAAAGTCAACCTCTTTTGTGCAAGACTTTTTTGTGAATTGGTACCTGCAGGATTTCGTCGACTTCATTGAGTGTCTTTGATGCGGTCGGAGGGCACGGGAGGGTTGCTAGGGAGGCCACCCCCGTAGTGCATTCACCCCGCAGAAAGTGAGAACGGCCCCCTTCGACTTTCATTCCACAACACGTTGAACACCCTATGCTTAATTGCCCAAATTCGGCACGAGCCAGGTTCAACGACCGTCCGGGAAATAGGGAAACTTATAAGTGTCGCATTTGAAGAGGTCGATGCACTAGATAAAGATAATAGATAAACATGTTTTGGATCGAATAATACCTAATTCGTACTAAACTTATCTGTAAATCTTAATCGAGGAGGAGAAGGCACTGTGTCTGAGCATACTTCCTATTAAGTATAGCCTATTAAAGTCCTAAGGCTAGTCCTAAAGCCGTATACTTACGTAGAATACATAAAGATACGGACAAAATTAAAAACAGTTTGTCAATTTAATTAATCTGACGCATGTTTATTGGGCTTAATGGTATCTACATACATTTTGGATAATTATGTTCATTTTTATCTACAGATAGATAGCTATTCTACATTGATGGAGCTGAATTTGAGGCCGTATTCCTTATTCTTTATAATGTCTGCAGTTGAGAGAAACGATGTTCTCGTTACGCAGATAATTAATGTACTATCACAATCAACAATCGATAAAACATGTTATTAGCAGCTCAGCATTGTTAGCTTGTTCGGCTAGGTGACAGCTAGAAACAGAAGGTGATGTTTTATGTATAATCATGAAATAAAAATATGTGGACGTATCGATAGTTCCGGAGCCGTAGTTGGTCCTCCAAAAACAGCGTATTATCGTGTTTGGTGTGTATAAAGGTGCAATTCCGTGGGTCGCGATCTGTTGCGGCCGCGCGCGGCCGATAACGTCATTGCGTCTTGCTACCATTTTTTGATAGGCAACCTAGTGGATATATATTCTCTAGATTATAAATATGCTTAAAAAATAGGTTTGCAGCATATCTGGATGAACGAAATGATTCTGCAGTGGGATCCTAACCTAATGCGCGTCGCGACAGTCGTTGGCCTCGCGCGTCTGTCGTGAGCCACGGAAGCGGTTCCATACATTTTCATACTGCATCTATGGGCTATCATCCGTGGGCCGCGATCGATCGCGACCCACGGAATTGCACCTTAAGGCTATTCCCGGGATTTTAGAGTCAAAGTTTAAACTTACCTAGCGTAGGTACATATTTCTAAAGAGTTTTAGGTGCCGCGATTCGACCACGATTAGTTGCCGCCTCCCACAAGGTGCTATGTTTAGCCAGGGTGGTAGCCCTTGACATCCGTGTCAAGTTGCCTCTTACGTCAATCAGTGTCTAACTTTACTTTCTAATCTAGCTAACTCAAATGATCGGAGTCTCGTTTTGGCTGTTGATAGTTTTTTTCGTTCTATGACGCGTTTCAGTTAAGCGTAATGAAAACAGTAAAAGTTTCAATGATAACGCCTTTTTAAATATTTTTTTTTTATGTAGGCGGTACGTCTTTTGGCGACACTAGCCTACTTCATCGGGCAATCAGCGAGCGCAGAAGGCGCTCCAGCCTAAAGTGATTATGTCGTTAGTTTTAAATGTTGTATTGTTTGTCAAATTTGTTCTTAGCTCAATTCGTAGCTTGATGGGGATCACTTCTAGCGTTCTACGTGCTTTAAAATTTAATTACATTACACCAGTAATCGGGCTATCGCTTGATTGCCAAGTCAGTGAATTCCGTGCGTCATAATAATTTTGATAGAAGATAGTCATTACCCCCATTACCCTAGTTCCACTGGCTCAATATGGTGACCAATGTTTGTTTCACAATAGCTATTATCGTAACAAGCGCCCTGCGCACTAAACTATGTGGTGGCAGTAACGTTAAATCAAATTCGTAAAAAAATCTTCATAGTTAATGTATTTCTCTATAAAAAGATACCTTCTAACGTAAACTGGCCGTAACTTTAAAATCGGCAGAAAACAAATTGAATATTCTGATGAGGCTTTTAAAATTTAAGAAACGTTCGAATTCAGTCTATGTGAACAATTTAGACGACACCGTATTTGCATGAACTCTCTGAATTCGCATTTCTATTGTTTGAGGAAGCACATCCCCCAAGATAAGGGACAGAGTAACGAGGGTTGAAGCCCTCTGCGGGCCTTATCACTCTTTCACTGATTAAAAGCAAACTCACCTAAACAGGGGTTTGCATACGACGTTAGGGTTATACGAGATGGGGTAAAAATATAAGCAATTTAATATTTGAATCTTAACATGACGTGACATCGTATATTTCGATTATCATTAAATGTATGCAGAGCTATCTCATTATATTTACAGTTATATATTAAGTAAACAACACATGACTTACGATATTGAAACAATCAACAGGAAAAATCACTTAAAAACATAATATTTCCAAGTGTTAGTACTAACTCGATTCTACAAATCTTTGGTATAGTCATGAGATCTTTTATTGGTAGATACAAAGTTAATATTTAATCTTATGAGATTAAGTTCACTAAAGATAACACTTTGCATTTCTTATTTAACTCAGATAACATTTCAATGTCAAATCGAAACGTTATATTTTAGTCAAACGCATTCTTAATTTTTTTCATTATCTATATAAAACTAATTTGTTTCCATAATACCTACTTACTCCAAAATTCCATTGCTGAATGAAATAAAGATCCATTTACAAAGATGAACACTGCACTATCACAATCAAAATATCCTTGCGAATGGTAGCATGTTATGTCCACTTCGGTAAACAAGAGGTTAGAGTGACCTGAAGGGCTAAGGCCAAGGCGAGCGTCGCCTGTCGTCTCAACTTGCTGAGTGCAGTAAGTAGCCCCGGGAACGCACCGATCGATCACACTTTCCTCTTCGGATTGCACCTGAACTTAGGGGACCCAGCTCCATGTTTCTTGGGAATTCAGCAATATAATTCGGAAAGTGAGTTATCACATTCTGCTCCAAAAGCTGTGCAATATGTTCCTATGTTTGTTGAGAACATAGAAGCCGATAACGTTAAGTTGAATAACTTTTAAAATAGTAAGTAATAGCTATTGCTCACATTTAATGTTCAGGTTGAATTGAACTCAAAATACTTTTCTTCGAGTGTTCCATGAAAATACGATTTTGATAATATTCACGTTCGTATAGCTCCGTAATTTCCGGCACAAAGGTATAACAGCTTAGGCTGTAGAAGAGCAACGCCTCTATATTTAAATTTCTGGTGTTTGTGTAGATGTTTATAAGGTACAGTATTCATTTACCATAAAAATGTGAACTGAATGCTTGTTTGCTACTTCAAGATACAAGTGTAAGTAAGTCACTTTGCAAATAATAGCGCCTCTTCACGAAAAATATTAAAAGATCAACTACACCAACAGCCGAGACAGATCAAAATTTTAAAATTGTAAAGTTGTCTTTACTATTATTTTTTCTATTGAATTACAAAAGTTCTAGAATAATCATAAATGTAACCAACGAATCTCGTTTGAAAATGTCGAGATGCTGTTCTTACAAAATTCGTCTATGTGGTTAAGTCATCTCACATTGAAGGAAAAAGATTGTAAGAAGCTCACCACAACCAGAATTGCTTAGCTGTTGAATGGATTCACTGCGTAAATGTTTGCTGATTTCATAAACACCTTATCTGGTTATGTAATTATTCTTTGCCGTTAGATAATAATCTCTGCCGACCTTCAGATAATAATATATAACAATAAGATATGCAGAACGGGCAGATGAGCTGTAACATTACGACTGTAATACATTTACTTAAGAGTTTGTGAAGATAACGTGTAATGACTCTACATTAACATTTAATTTTTTTTTTTTTTTTATGTAATTGAAGTGGCAAACAAGCATGCAGTTCACATTGATGTTAAGTGATGACTGCAGCCTATAGACACCCACACAAAGACCAAGGTCAAAATGCAAATGCGTTACCACTCCTGAGGCCTAAGGTGTTATGCCTCTGTGCCAGAAATTACAGGGCCGTACATTACTACCTGACCGGAACACGATAGTGCTGAACACTACCATTTAGCGGCAAGTAAATCAGGTAATGCGGTGGTGCCTACGCCCGCGAGCTCCGTCACTGGAGCTCTACCACCAGTAAAATTAAATAAAATTAAATATTTGAATCTCACTGATATTATCATATTAATTTAACTTTAATAATAAGTCAAGTATCAGCTTTTATATTTTGCTGCCAATATACATTTTACAAAAACCTTAAGCAGAGAATATGTACGTAATAATAGTACGTTTAAGTTTGTATAAATCAGAAAATAGTTGGATCTAGTTGTTTCAGCTGTGTTCTTATTTACGAAGAGATATGCCGAAACTTCTACTTCACATGTGTATCGGTAGATTTCTGAGAGGTATAGGCAGAAGTTTATAAATACATAAGAAATTAGAACGGTATTATGAGTAGTATGAGTACCCGATTCCAATTGCCTGAAGTAGTCAATATTCATCAAAATAGATTCTCTCCACGTAAGATTTAAAAATACATATTACGTGCATAATGGTCACGATGTTTTTCAACTCAAGCATATCATGCTTTAATCTATTGTAACGATTATTAAAACTATAACAAAAATTAAAAATATAATAGTAATAAATAGATAGTTAAATCTTTTTGGTTTAGCAACGTTATGCAGTCGTTGAAAAGACTTGGAACATATTAGAACAGAGAGGAATTATTATTTATGTAGCTGTTCCTAATTAGGAACTGGTAGGAATTTTGTACTGGTGGTAGAGTTCAGAACTGTTGTGTTCCGGTCAGGTGGGTATCAGGTAATGTACGGCCCTGTAATTTCCGGCACAGAGGCATATCACCTTAGGCCTCATGAGTGGTAACGAATCTGCATTTTGACCTTGGTATTTGTATGGGTGTCTATAGGTTGCACTCGTCTCTTAAAATCTATGTGACTGCATGCTTGCTTGCCTCTTCCAAAACATAAAAAAAAGAAAAAAAAAGGAACCCGCCGTTCTTAATTACCCCACTCTCACCTCCTCGTAGTGCTACCGCGGCCTTAGGTTCTATGAGTGGCAACCCATCTGCACTTTGACCCCTTGTTTTTGTGTTAGGCTACAGTATTAATTTACCATCAATATGAACTGTGTGCTTATTTTGCCAACATCATTCGATAAAAATCGGGTCATAGATGAATATTAATGTTGTGCATTTAGTCTACCACCACAGATTTGTTTGTTTGATTTCAGTCCAATTTATGAAAATTAAAATGGCTATCTCTTATTCCGGGCGTACAGTGTACTGATTGATTCGCTACGTCGAAAAGATAACATAACTCTATGTTCAAAATAAGCAAAGTTTGTTGAGTAAATTGAGCAAGGCAAATAATGACACATGGATACACAATTAAACACGAATCTGAAAAAGTTCCGAATAGGAATAACAGATTGTTTTTTTTTCACCGGTCGTCCGGCTTTTGTTCTGATAGAATCTCAATCTGAACAAAATGTTTTGTTTACATAATTTCGTTACTAACGCCAATTCGCATCGAAAATTTGTTTGGGCGCCCTTAATAGGTTAGTTTTTGGTTTAATGAGAATAACTAATCCACTGTATACTTTATTTATCTATAGTATTGGCATTCGGTATTTATTGATACCAAGGGGAAAGAGAAGTGTTCAATCCAAAGGCAGCCCAGGAAGCTACAGATAAAAAACAAAAGTTAGGAAATGTGAAAATAATTTTGAGCTTCAATTCTATAGATATCGATGAGGAGATCATATACTATATGCTATTATAGTAAGAGATGTTCCTTTTGCTTTAGTTTCGATTGGAATATATTCGATGCATAAAATGTGAAAGAAGGATTCGACTGTCGGTGGTGAACTTCGGCAACTCAGATGGTAGAGTGACTGGATTAGTGATCTCAGTGGTTGCGCGTTCAAAACCTGCCTAAGGTATTTTTTTTTTCATTTCTCCAATATTTCACTCACATGTGTTATTGTGCAAAATCCGACAAAATAAAACAATTAAACAGATCTATGTTTATCGAGAGAATTCAAAGTATTACCATAATTAATTTCATTAAAATTTACCCAGTAGGATAAACATGCAAAAGTGTGGAAAAAACGTGCTTTCTGTTGTCAGTGCAGTCGGATATCATGATGTATTTCCCACAGGCATTTGACGAGTGGGGAAGGTTTGAAATGTTTCAGCGCAAGTGATGTTCAGGGGCCGAGGGGGCCCGCGTGGGGAGGCAGGCCGTAGTAGGAATATCCTTCACCTCCCGCGCTAGGTCAGGGTTAACTGTGCCCCCGAGCCCGGCTGACTGCCAGCCTTCGACCTTGCCTCCGATGCATGTGCAATGCAGCTAACCCTTTACTGACACATAGTTTCATCGTCCTTATTATTTTCCCGTTTAATCTCTTATTACATAAGGGAACGTTGGTTGCATTGGTACAGATTTAATGAACTGTCAGCGATCTCAGCTCATGTCACTCCCAGATTTTCTCGGCGCATAGAACAAAGAAACTGCGGACATGCGTAGCCAATATCCAAATTTCCAACTGTATTGCGCACCGTGTTTGTGACAACCTTATGACTATCCCATTAGAGCGGACAATTCATTACCTCCCGGCGTTTTCGAAGACGAAACGGGTGTATTCAATAAGGGTTCGTGACGCGTTTTTATTGGGTTCGGAATCGTGTGTTCGGCGTTTTCTATCTCGACGTCTTGATTGTCGTTTTGAGTGTTATAGTTTGGGGATAAGGTTGAAATTTGATTGGGTGGCGGCGGGAGGGAGTTGGGTCGATATGAGCCGGGTGCCGCGGCGATCGATGCAGGGCCCTCCGAGACGGCCGTGCATCGCCCGCCGCGTGCCGACTACGTTGCCGAATGCCGAGTTCCGACACAATACTATCTGACACTTTGACGGCCCTCACTGATTTATCCCGGAATCGTCGTAAATCAATCCTATTCCACGTTCTTTGTATCTTCGGACATTGTGATGCAAACACATTCAATATCATGCGTTACATATCTAAAATGTAACAGTTTGACACCAATCGTTGTCATTTAAAGGTATATTTTTCGGTTCGAGCTCAATGATCAATGTCTCAATGATCTCAAATCAATCCATATCTAATATATGGATTGATTTGAGTTCAGAGGATTAATAAATGAAATGTGTTGTTCTCGTGACCAACATTTTTTAAGCTTAATTGCATATTCATACAATATTCAGTACAAACTACACTATCGTGTCTACTTTTATTTTTAACATGATAATAATATAAAATTCTCGGTAATTATCAGATTTCGTGTCGCGTTCTGAAAATACTTGCTCTATTTTAAGCATTTTATAATATAAAAATCGATACCGATGTATCTAGTTTATCTAATCTGTGCGTTAAATAGCTGTGTCATGATATGATATTTCGGTTATCACCTATTGCTGGTATATATTTTTGTTGAGGGGGTCCATAAAGGGTTTATGTTTATAGAATATTTTAAGGTACTCTTTATTTACAGATAGAACACATGTACTGATACGCGCACGCTTGTATTTCGTAGCCTACTTCTGGTTTGATTACCTGAATCCTAAATTTCTTGTAAAGGGTTAGATAGAGGTTATGAATATGTAAGTGGTTGATGAAAATTAAACTAAGTTACATTGTCTTGTGTATTCTGATATTTTACTACGTATACATACGCGACACAGATAAATGTTGAAACAATGTTTTTTTTTTTAATTTGTATGATTAAAAGTAACAGTATATGACGGTACGAAGTTCGCGAATGTACATGATACTATTTGCATTTTGAAAGAACAATGGATATCATAATACTTTGTGTACAATTTTATTTATGGAAAAAACGGATGAAATCTTAATAACATCTCTTTTGAAAATCGAGTAAAAGGCTGATTTTTAGAAGAAAGACTCGCACGGGTGCATTAGTATAAATAAATAGTATTGTATAAATAAATTTCCTTTTCTGAAAAATACAGAAAATTGCATCTTAATCGGTCCAACGATAGCTTAGAAACAGAGGCGTATAGTGACTTTATTTTATACTATGTTTATTACAGTGATGAGATTGGTTTCTATAACGAGTAACGGGACTGGGTAGCGTTAGTTGCTGAGTGAATTTCAACAACTACGATGTTTTGCCAAATTTTGGTGGAAATTTTTGTTTTGAAATTTATCAGTAATTCTTATTATTTATTTTTCAAGAAATACCTATCGAGTTATAAAAAATGTAAGAGAAATCTATTTAATACTAAAAACTTCTAATATATTGTCAACACCGGAATTTGTAAGACACCAAAATTGATACCTGACTCCAAAGTTAGTAAATAGGGCAACAAAAATTGTTTTACTACAACGTAATTTTTATTAATCAATAAATCCTCATAATTTTAGTGAATTAACATTTTTTAAATGTTTATTCACTTCTTTTTTGTTTAGTTTTATAGTTTGAAAAAAAAAAAGCATTTTTTTTTCTTTTTTCCTCTTTTCTGCAACCCTTATCCTCTCCAAGTACTCCGCGTGTGTTAACTTCGACTTTTTCCTAGCATGCAGAAATATTAAAAATTTTGGTGTAGCAAAACAATTCTTGTCATACGTAAAACACCACCAAAATCACCAAAATTGGACCCCAAAATTAGAAACTTGTATAAAATATTTATTTTAAAAAATATCACTTAACATACAATAATTATATTTGTGTCATTTTGAAATGATACCAAACCATTATATTATAAATATGTATTAAAATACATACTCACAACGATTTAAAACATCACACCAATATTGCACTTTTTTTGTCCGATTACTTTGAAAAGACTTACTTTCGTTTTTGACGGGAAATAACAACAGGATACCACGAAACTGTCATTGCTCCCCGTGCTAACTAAACGAAGAGAATGGTGGAAATATCATCCTTAAGGATGTATTGAGTACGAGCTAATGAACGATTTTATTATTCCCACCAAAATTGTAGGTTTTGCGCGGACAGCCCTTTTTGATTCCCTCTAGGATAAAGTATTGCACTTAATAAAATAATAATGCTTGAGAAATTCACCCTGCTACTCCACTCTTCTCCCTATTTATTTGTAATCCACGAGTTGTATGTGTCTATTGCGCACACATATCTTAAGTCAGAGAATGAGGTTTTAGTTTAAACCATAAAAACTTTCACAATCCTACGACTTCCTAAAAGCAAAAGTCTGCAAAAGCACCTTCAAACTTTATTTTTTCATGTAATGTAACTACAAAAGTAATTGTACAATTACGTAACTTCACGCCTGTAATCCCCGAAGGGGTAGGCAGAGGTAAATGCATGCATTCAAGCATACATGCAAACACCCACGATTCGCCGGTTACGTTTTGACCCATGTAACAGGTGGCGAGCCTGTTGACATCTCCGGGCACATTACCAAACTTTGAGGTACTGGGAAATTTCCAGAAAATGGAAAAATCCCAATAGAACCAGAGATAAAGGCTTTTTCACCATTATCTCTGATAACCCCCTACCCGGGAATCGAACCCAGGACCTCAGCGTAGTAGTAGTGGCCTGCTACCACTAGGCTACCGAGGCAGTTTGTACAATTAAATACTTCGAAATGACTCTAGACTTCAGAGTATGGGGTAATGGGTGTTTAATAAGGTTTATAAGGTTACTAGCGGCCCGTACCGGCTTCGCACGGTTGCAATTTAGGTACTTACATAATATTACGACTATGAATTGAGATGAATGCTATCCTATCTCTCAAGTTGGATCGAACTGCACATGGTGTGCGAATTTTATTATAATCGGTTAAGTGGTTTAGGAGTCCATTGAGGACAAACATTGTGACACGAGATTTATATATATTAAGAAGATTAAGGTTTAAAGAATGACAGCTCAACAAGCGATTCTAATAGCCCATTATGTGTAAAGTACTACAAATGTAACCGTTTTAAATGGTCACTAGTTCAATTGTTACACTCTCCGTCGTTTTAAGAGATCCGTACCTAAAGTCTAAAAACGGGACCCTATTACTCAGACTCCATGGTCCGTTCGTCTGTCTTTCTATTTGTCACCAGGCTGTATTTCATGAACCGTGATAGCTAGACAGGTGAACTTTTCACGTATGATGTATTTTCCTTGTCGCTAAACAAATACTGAAAACGGGATAAGTATTTTCTTTCGCCCGAGGATTTCAAATGGTTTTGTATATGGATTTTTAATTTGGTTTTGCTTCATATCAATCTCAATCAAATTAAGTAACTCTATAAAATTAAATAACTGGTTGAGTAACATACTTCTTGCAAAGGTACATGAAGTCCTGTTAATAAATAGACCCTTTTGGGCATCGAATATCAAAACAAACAAATTTTGTTCTCAGACTTTCCTAAAACTTTATGTTTTTCTTGAGAAGAATATTGGTTTGTTCTTTGTACTCAAGCTGTCGTCTACGTCGTAGATATTCGTAGACTTTTGGTGACGTAATGAGTAGCTATTCGAGGGCGCCTTCGTAGCGCAGAGCTACGAAGCGTAGTCAATCATTATGTCTGGCTGAAGTTTTCAATAACTAAAGGTTTCGTTCGTCCTAGTGGGCATAGTAGTCCGTATCGTGGTTTACGCGCTTGATACGGTCCTAGCACGGTCATAGCATGATAAGGTGTATTGGGCAGAAACCTTTCGTCTTGTATGGGGAAATAAAATCTAAATAATTCTAAAAATCCGTAAAATAAATGTTGTTTATTTTACGGTTTACTGGCACGCTCTCAAAAGCAAGTACATGTTATAGTACTTGCTTTTGAAAGCGTGCCAGTATATTATAAAATACACGTGAGTAATGGGAAGATAAACTGTCAAATCCGAATTTACCATAATATTGGCCTACGAACGACCGTGAAAATAGTTTGTTTGTGTGTATAATATTTTGACTGCGACTTCATAAGCGCATAAAAACCGGACCACCGGGCTTTTCTGAAAATCTTCTGTAAGCTTTTTTTTTTATGTTATGGGGGCAAACAAGCATGCAGTTCACATTGATGTTAATTGATGACTGCAGCCTATAGACACCCACACGAAGACCAAGATCAAAATGCAGATATGTTACCACTCCTGAGGCCTAAGGTGTTATGCCTCTGTGCCGGAAATTACAGGGCCGTACATTACCAGCTGACCGGAACACGATAGTGCTGATCACTACCATTAATAAAATAATTAATAAGATAATAGAGATTATCTACATTCCTCTTAAGTTCTTCCTTTGAAATGAATTGTTCTACTTTAAAAAGTATTACATGAAATTGATGATGATTTCAATGACAATGTAAATTTATTTTCCTTATTTTTTGGAATTAAATTAAAAATATTCAACAATCCTATCATTAAAAACGGTTGAAAATTAAGAATAGAGTCAAAGACTAACCTGAAAATTGATGGTAGAAGTGACAATGCGCATGGACTCCGCGTAGTTGCGCAGCACGGAGTCAGTGCTGAGACAGCTCTGCCGCCACTCGTACAGCTGTTCCAGCCGCGTCACACACCGCTCGCAGATCTTCTTCGGAAGGAAGTCGTCCTTCGAGATCTGCTGGATATCAGGGTATATTGTGCTTTGTTAGTTTTTATAAGAGGTTATATGAGTCGTTAAAATATAGTTTTAGATTATGTTAATGATTATGATGATTACTTTTTTAATTTTGTACAGGTTCAATGGGTTATAAACCTAAAAATAGTTACCTCAGTAGAAATAAAATTAATAAGAAAATGAAAATATATTTATTTTTACATCATTTAGATTCAAAAGGAATCGAAAAGGGGTTTAAAAAAATATTTGAGCTTTTTACTTATTCCCTTATTTATAAACGTACATTAGGTACATTTTAGCTGTATTATTAATATTTTTGTCTGTCAATTGCATTGTCAATGTCAACTGTGTAATATTATAGAAAAAGACAAAAGTGTGATTTTAGCAGGACCTTAGCTAAAATGTCTTTATGAATAAGGGGGACAGTATTTAACCTTCGAAAGAAACAACTAGACAACGTTTAAGCATCTTAGGCGTCGTTTACACAGAAACGGCGTAAGGTGAAGGTGCGGTGCAGGCGCATGCACCGCAGCACAGCCGTGCGCCGCTTCAGTCGAATGCACAGAACAGTTTTTTCTGTTCTGTGAGTCGAATGTCACCTGCGTACAATATAATTTCTATAAAAACGTTTTGAACAGGTACACGCCTGCATAAATCCGTTTTTGTATAAATAATGCCTAAGAAATTATTCAAAGTAGTCACAAATGGTAAAAAATACATTACGATTATTTTCAATTTTAGTTATTTGTACGAAAATTCAGCCAAAAATAAATTTGGCCGTAGGCGCTGCGCATTTACCTTAACTAATTAGTCAGATTTTATTCTAGAATAAACCATTATTAAGTTGAGATAAATTGGAACACAATAAACACCTTTATCTGTTAAATTAGCAATGTACCACCAACAACTTATTTTGTGATTTCACGAGAAATGTAGAACGTATTTAATTTGATTCCATCCCAAAGTTTTTGATTTCTCTTGAGAAATCTATTTACATTGGTTTCGAGCTTTAAGATAAAGACAATTGGAGGAAGAAAATAAACTTTGTTGCTCACAATTATATTTTAGGTAATAAAGAGGTACTATAAATTTGCACGACAAAATTAAATATACAAATCAGGGCTGAGTAGCCAACCTCATCAGCCTCACCTCATTGCTATCCCTTTAAGTATCGTGCTTTGTATGTTTTCCAACATGTAAATAAATGTCAGAGGAATAATGATTGTATCACATATAATTTTACTGATGGTAGAGCTCCAGTGACGGAACTCGTGGGCGTAATCTATTTGTTGTTATATGGTTCCGTGTTCCAGTCAGGTGGTAATTAAATACCTTGTATACCTTATTTCAGGCCCAGAGGCATTACAAATTAGGCCTCAGGAGTAATAACGAGACTACATTGAAATCTTTCCTTTTTTATGTAGATGCGTATATGTTCTAGTAATCACTTACCATCAATGTGAATTGTAAGTATATGCTTGTTTGCCACTTCATAACATAACAATAAATACGGAACAATTTTTTTAAGCGTATATATAAATTCCCATAAAACATTATTAACTCCGCACTAAAATCAATCTGGTAGCTTATTTCCAAGCACTACGTACTACATAAATTCTCCGGAAGCCCATCTCATGGGACAGTGTTAACACCTCGGCCACTTTCTAATCGTCCTTTGACATCTTTGTATGCATGTAAATCTTATGGCGGGTAAGATATACTGCTATAGATATACTGGTCTACTGCTATTCTATTCTACGTAGGTATGCCCGGTTGTACAGAATGCAAATTACGATCATTAGTATTGAATTTCCGAGTTTGAACATCTACTTTTGCCGTTGACCGTACTAAGTAATTGAGCTTAGAGGCATGTTCAAAAACATTAAGCTGATAAGCTAAAGAATACACAGAACTTATAATTGGCTAATCGTGGATGCATGATCACTTCTGTTTCGCGGCAAATATTTCCTTCCAGTAATTCATTCGTAAGGTACGACCCTACACATAATCCGGCGAAGCATTCGAGTTTATGGAAGTCTAGTGGCTTGAATCTTTGGCGATAACGTGCATAGCAATCTTGTTAGCAAGTATTGTGTATCGAGATTCCGTATGGGTAAAACTGTCGGAGCTCAATTTAATAAATAACTGACGCACATTAATAAAAATTTAACGTTATTGAGATTTATTTCCACAATACTAAATATACAACATTCACACAAATGGTGAAAGCTCTTTTTCAGTTAACTATCGGGAGTCTAAGAAATTGTTCATAAGCCAATTTTTCAATAAGCCTTACTACTGCTGATAAAGTTTCTCATCGCGTCTATAAATAACATGCGCAAGGGTGTAGTCACGAGTGTCACGACACTTATTCTATTTCAGTCGATAAACACTAGTACCGTCGCCATCTTATTTCAATTAAGTAACAGTGTTGAATAAGATCTCAATCATGTCTAAGTATTTATAAGAATAACAAAAAATACATATATCCAATTTGGTAAAGGCGTTTATAAATTATCGGTGGTGAACATACATAAAAAAAGGTTGGGAACCTCCTCCTTTTTTGTATTCGGTTTAAAATAGTGATGGGCCGAAGTTAGATTAAAATTCGATTTAACGGTTTAAAAAACGAAGTTAGTTAATCTAATCAAGCAAAATCATTTTGAGACGTCCAAAATTTTATGTAAACATTAATATTTAATAATTGAATTTTGAATTATTGCATTATTGCTGACAGAATTAACATCTCTCGAGAAAGCGCAGCGAAATTGAATTGAAGTTCGGTCGAATTTTACATTTGCAACAAATGTTCAGGCAAGCCATCACTAATAAAAAACATCTAAAAAATATTTAAACACAACAAAAATAAGTATTTTCGGTTTTAACCATTTAATATAAACAAATTCAATCAAACGTTGTACAGTGGAATTCGGAATGTTAGAATTGGATGTGCCACGAGCCTTGCGTAATCCTCTTTCAGGTAACTAGGTTTCATGAAATTGACATAGGGCTGACACTCTCAAAACAATTGTTTATAAATTATTTTACAATGCTCAAAATAGAATATTGTTTGTGAAGTTGTCATCATTATCATCATAACAGCCGGAAAATGTCCACTGCTGGACCAAAGCCGTCATATAGAAGGGATATCGCAAGCGGATTGGTGATCGCAGTGACAGTAGTTTTGTCGCAGGACGCTGCTGCCCATCTTGCATTAATGCACTTAGTACTGCCCCATTGGAATGGTGTGACCGCCATTATTCGGTTGATTGACTGCACTAAAGGAAGAATTATTTTCCAGTATAAAAAAATCATACAAAATGAAACATTTTTCTTCAAATTTCATGCATAGATTAATTAATCCCAAATATACTATCAAAATATTATTTTCATGGTTATTCTTTATAAAGATATTAATGTATAATTTTATTCAGTCAACTTGTAAATTTACATAGATTTTTTTTTATCTTCGGTATACAAATATCGTGTTTTTTTCACACATCCAAAAACAATCAATTAGCTTGCAGGGGAAGGAGAAGGGGACACTTGACTAGCATAAAACTTAATAATTCGAAAATTGAAAAATGGTTTTCATAAACTTACAATATTTTTTAAAGAACTATCCAATGACACGTTTCATACACGAGGACGTTTAAGGGAATAAAAAACATACCCACTTGGAGGGCAGGGGAGATTCCCTAAGTAATTATCTTTTCAATTAAGTATACAATTTTATACGATATAATATTGTTGTTGTATTTTCTAACCAGAGATTTGCGTTCACGCGATTGAGTTCAAAGGACTCAGTTAACATTATAATAATCAATAAAAGGAACATATTTTGTGATTGCTATAAATAAACTAGTTTATATTAGTTTCATTATTGTATAAAACAATGCTATAATATTTACGAAATATAAAAACTTCGACAACCCTACTGCAAATTGTCTAAGGGTAGGAATTTGCGAGCTATGTCATTATCGCTTTCGCTCAATTGATGCACTTGCTTCATTTGAAACTATTTGCGGGCATTTGAAGTCATTTTCTAATTACGTTACTGTAAAGTATTCACCCTGCCTGTGTCCACCAAAGAGCAGATAACAAATAACAACTATCACGAAGTTATTGCATCCATGTCGATGCATATTGTATCTAGCAGACCCGGCAACCTTCGTATTGCGTCAGAATGAAATAATGTGTCAAAGGTTTGATATACGGACTATTTGTATGGGAAAATAAAATTGTGGTTTTGACTGTTTCTCTTCAATTTCTTCATATTTTCTTACCTGTTAAACCTTCCCTTGACTTCCAAAAAGCATTCAAAATCAAAATTAGCCAAATCAGTCCAGCCGTTTTCGAGTTTTAGCGAGACTAACGAACAGCAATTGATTTTTATATAAAAATATATATACTAAGTTATTTATAGGAAAGTATAAATAAACCGACTTGGCTGCGAGTCTGGCTACTGGTTACTGAGTGTAGTTACGAATATAAACAAAATACATACCTTATTTAATGCGCACAAATGTTCATAAATTTTAATGGATTTAATTTATTCATAAACTTCTCACAATTTTTACGACAGTAGTGAGGAACTTCACCATGTTTATTTTGATACATAATGCACTTTTTTGCTAACCAGAGTCGCAATATACGTCAGGCGGATTAATTGTTAAACTATTTCTATCAATTGACTAATTTTAAATGAGAACATTTCGTATCGCAAAGAACAAATTTTTCGTGAAACACTCGAATGAAATCCTGAAAGAATCTTAACACATTTTTAATAAATACTTTCGTAAAAATTACTATTGAACACTTAGCCTGGGTTGCAACAAGATATTTGTTAAAGTTGTTGAATATTTCAACATCCATTATTATTTTACATCCTTCTCTAACTTAAAAGAAATCTGTTCAAGTTAGAGAAAGAGGTGAAATGTTACAATAACTTAACAAATATCTTGGTGCAACCTAGGCTTAATATTTGGTTAAAGAGTATAATACAAATTAAACTCTATAATCAAAGGTAAATAAAAAATGTCCCCTCCGAGCCGTTCAACAGGTATCGTGACATTTTATCATTCCTCGTGTTATTGTCCGTAGCCGCGTAGCGCGCAGGCGTCTACGGGCTACAACCGGTCGACGCTTTGCTCTACCTATTATTGCACTTTTCACCCCAAACTTCATGTTTACACTGGTTCTTTTAACACAGTTGTATTTTTAAGGCACAGTCCCATCGACATTGGTGTCAACTCGATAATTAATGGTAAGGACAAAGAGGTTTAGCTCACCATAGTCGGCAAACACGTTCGTAGTTTGAACAATATCTGCCGCTGTTCCGATTCCTTGTCGAATATGTGAAGTCGCGGGCCACTCTTGAGCGAACACAGGCGGCAGAGGTCGGTGAACGCGGTGAAGTTGAGGTCCTCGGGCTCGGTCATCGCGAAGCACCTGATGAGGAGGTCGAGGAGGCAGGAGTTGTCCATGTATACGGCGGTGGATATCGGGTGGCGGGAGACAGTTAGCGCCGCATGTCGCGGGTGCTGGCTCGGGGAGGCGTCGCGCCGCCGCTGCGTCCGGGGGGTACTGGTGTCTGCGCGCGGCCCCCTATCCTCCCGCCCCCTGCCCCCCGGCCCCTCCGGCCCCTGCACCCCTCGCTCCCTCGCTCCCCCTCGCGCCCCCTCGCACCCCTGTTCCCCCGCGTCCGCCTCGCTCTCCACTCGGGGGTGGCTCGGACGCGCCGGAAAATGCGTGCCAGTTTTTCCTCATCGTCTGCAATCGTCGATTCTCTCGTATTGATTATGACGTCCTTATTATGTTTTATTAATAAGAAAGAGACGCAATGGCTGTTCGCTCGCCCGTTATGAGCTATGGAGCGTAGAATAATCAGTCGTTTTGTGGAGGAATGTTTACTTTGTATGTTTTTTTGGTGTGTAATGAGCGGGAAAATACTATTTAGTTATATTTTGTTTGACCTTCAGTCATTCAGTACTGTATGCTAAATTCTACGATTGAAGCATATAAATATTAAATAAATTTTATGTATATGAGTAGATTTATTAAATTATGATAATCAATCAGATTTAATTAATCGTAGTATTTGTAAACTCTTTGGTATTAATGTTTCTTTTATGTCATGAGGTGGCAAAACAAGCATAGAATATAAAACGCAGAGATTTCAATGATGATGCATTGAAGTCGTAGACTCCTGACGTCTATGTTGATGTGCCTTTGTACTGGGCCGCACATTACCGCCTGATCGGAACACGATAGCGCAAAGCACTACATCCATTCATCGTCAAATAGGTAGTAAGTAAGGCGGTGGTACCTACGCTCGTGAGCTCCGTCAGTATTATATAGCAAGGCCTACAACCAGTAAATTACTATGTTTCAATCAAATCAAGATAATGAATATACCTATAGCTCATCGACGACACAACGCAGCTTCCTATAGCTATATGCTTTAATCATTTCAGACACTCATCTACGTAAAAAGCGTATTGTGCAATGAGCTTTATCGATTTTTTTTTGTTGTAAATATTGATTGTATTATCGAGTATATAACCTTCCATCGACGGATTCTAAGCTACTTTAACTACTTACTTTAAAATAATAATAGCTATTAATCTTTTCTTAAATATAATGGTAAAAGAGCCAGTGAACCCTTCGAGTATCGCCACGTAACGCCACGAGAACGCCTGTAAGTCTAGATTTTTTTGCAGTAAACAAATCGTGATTTTCTTAAAACATCTAAACACACAAAAATTAAACTTTAAGACGCAACATAAATGGTTGCAATCGAGATCTAAAATATGGAAGTAACTTTTACCATCAGAAATCCAGATGACGTGATGGTTTGATCCCTGGCCAGGCGATGCATGGTTACCTTACAAGGTCAAGGTTACAAGGAGGGTTCAGTATCTCTCCTTTGCAAAAATAATTAAGTGTCAACATCATTTGTGTCACATGTGTCACATTGACCGGACATTTGATAAACATTATTAAGATTTAATTTCTCTACGATTTCTTTGGTTTATTTGAGCTCAAAAAACACACACAAACATGTCCGTTGTATCCTCGGAGTCTGGTGCAGAACACGCGTATTCAGAAAGAACGTTGGCCATCATCAAGCCGGAAGCGTATGAGGATGCAGAAGTCATAGAAAATCATATTAGAGACAATGGCTTTATGGTTCTTGCAGTGAGTAATAACAGTACGTTACTTACAGCGGGATCCAAAATTCTCAATCCATTTTTGATGATCTTTAATCGATACTTTGATCCATTTCTCAAAATAGGCGTCCAGATCACAAAATTAAATATGCCATGAATTTGTTGTCCGTTGTTTTTGAGATGTTGACAACAGAGCGATCAAAAGATCGTTTGCAATCTAGACTGGTGCGATCCGTATTGGAACCGCCGTTAGAAGAATCTAGGATTCCATTCCCGCCCGGGAGCAATGTTTATATCGCAATTTATATGGCCTATAGACGTTCCTATTTTTTTAAATATTTTACATGATAAATTACAATTCGGCGCTAGATTAGACAAGGCAGTATTTCTAATGTACTGTTAACATCAATTCACCTCTGTATCTCACGAAGACATAGTCAGAAGTTTATATGTGTACCTTCATATAAACGCTACTTACCGTACGTTTTTGGATTCTATAGATGGGAAGCTAAATTATTATTATTAAACTGTATCAGTAGTCTAATGATTGCAGGCCACTACTAACGCTATGTCGTGGGTTCGTACTCGGGTCCGGGGGGTGAGAGCGTCCTATTGGGATTTTCCGAGTGTCGCCCTCGGAGTTTTCGTAACGTAACCGATGATGTTTATAGGCTCGCCACCTATTGCAACAGACAAAAACGTATCTAGCGAATCATGGGTGTTTGCAATTTACATATACGCGTGAATGCATTTTTCTATGCCTTCCCCTTCGAAGGATACAGACTTGAAGTTACACAGATAAAAAGGTTGCTGAAATTCAGTCACAGTGACACAGGGTGAGGTATTATTTTTGTAATGCAACCATTTCAATTGTTTGTTTGTAATGGAAATAATTATAGACTAGTATTAATTTACAATCAATGTAGACACAAAGTACTATACGAAGTTACGTAGATAAAATTTAACACCCTATCTTAAAACGCTCCACTTATAGACGAAGATCGAATGACTCACAAGTGGAGTATAATATTTTATTACATTTATCTACAGTATCCGTCTTTTATAGTAGCATTAAAGCTTGTAATAAAACACAAATGATGCCACTGCAAAACTTCATAGCAAACGCTACAAAGTATGTGTTTCTTTACTATGTAAGTTTTCTATGTGAAGGGGAAATTAAATTGGGGTTATTACGAATGATTGAACAACTTAAGTTGGGGGTAATGGGCGTATTAAAGGATCATGGCAAGATTTGTACAGAAAAAATAAAAAAAGGTACACGGTAAAACAGCATGGAAATATTATCCAGTGAACCTAAACAACATTTCCTGATACTTAAAATATTTTTAATTCTCCGGAATAAAGAGTTTGAAATTGAACTTTAGTATGGAGTGCTTTTACTGTTGTTAGGAAAGATGATTTTTATTCCAGACATTTAAAAATATTTTGAATACCATAAAATGTTCTTTAGGTTCCCTAGATAATATTTCGAATCCAAAAAAAAGTTAAAAAAAAGTACGTTTTTTTTAACTTTTTTTTGTACAAATCAATGTATGAAACTTGCCATTATTCTTTTGTATTGTTTGTTATAATAGGTTGGGGAAAAAGTCTTTTCGCATTATAGTATGTATGAACTTGTAATAAAATCTCTTTGGCTGTAGTATTTGTATCTGGCTGGTTTTGGTATCATTGAAAGGTAAAATTTTAAAGAACATAATTCAAATTCTAATTAGGCAAATGTGTGATTTTCATTTGTTTTTCGTACTGTCAAGATGAGTGAATCTAATGAAGAAATTCGATACATTTTAAAATTTTACTACAAAAAAGGTAAAAATGCAACGCAATCCGCGAAAAAAATTTGCGATCTTTATGGACCTAGTGCAGTGTCTGTGAGAGTAGCACAAATTTGGTTTAAGCGTTTTCAATCCGGAAATTTTGATGTCAAAGATGCACCTCGCTCTGGTCGCCCTATTACGGATAAAATGGATGCCATTTTTGAAAAAGTGGAGCAAGATCGACATATCAGTAGTTACGACGTAGCTGAAGAACTGAGAATTGATCACAAAACAGTTTTGGCGCATTTGAAAAAAGCTGGGTACAAAAAAAAGCTCGATATTTGGGTACCTCACGAGCTCACTGAAAGAAACCTAATGAACCGTGTACTCATTTGTGATTCTTTATTACGACGTAATGAAACCGAATCATTTTCGAAGAAGCTGATAACTGGTGATGAAAAGTGGATCACGTACGACAAGAACGTGCGAAAAAGGTCGTGGTCAAAGGCCGGTCAGGCTTCACAGACTGTGGCGAAACCCGAGTTAACTCGCAATAAGGTGATGTTGTGTGTGTGGTGGGATTGGAAGGGCATTATTCATTATGAGCTATTACCACCAGGCAGGACTATCGATTCTGAACTCTACTGCGAACAACTGATGAGATTAAAGCAAGAAGTTGAGACAAAGCGGCCGGAATTGATCAACAGAAGGGGTGTGGTGTTTCATCATGATAACGCTACATCTATAGCCACTCAGCAAAAGAGAGTTAAGAGAGTATGGCTGGGAGGTGTTAATGCATCCGCCGTATAGTCCTGACCTTGCACCTTCAGATTTCCACCTGTTTCGGTCTCTTCAGAATTCTTTATGCAACGTTAGGTTAACATCACGAGAGGACTGCCAAATCCACTTGTCGCGGTATTTTGATGAGAAGTCCCAAAATTTTTATAGCAATGGGATCATGTCCTCCCACCTACAAGATCAAAAGGTTATCGAACAAAATGGTACATACATACTTTAGTTAAATTTAAATAAACTATATTAAAAAATGTTTTGAATTATCTTAAAAAATGCGAAGAAACTTTTTCCCCAATAGTATGCTTTTTGTCGTACGTATTTTTATCATACGGCTTACGTACGAAATTCTCGATGTAGTTATATCAATAACGAACAACCCTTTGTACTGTAGGCATTTCAGGTTTCAGTGGGATGAGAGCTAAATTAATGATATTTTGTAATATTTACTAGCTACGAGCTTTATTGATTTAAAACTAGTTTTTAGATTTCTCTCGCGTATATTAAACTAAAACTATTATTTAAAATCAACCCGACGTTTCGGTCGCTTTTCATCTCTCCATGGGCTCGGGCACACTGAGGTTGGTTGGTGGTAGACAGATTGATATATATTATAACACACTGTCACATAGACAGCTGTTTAAAAAAATATGATGTGCAGCTACCTCCATTTATTTCGCACAGCACAGGCTTATATCTAGTGAATATTTGATTATTTTATGTAGATATTTGTAGATTACAGTATTCACTTACCATCAGTATGCTTGTTTGCTAATTCATGACATAAAAACAAGAATACGATACTATTTAAGTTTATCGCGTTGATGAGGCTTCGTTTTACAATTACCTTATTATTGCATAGTAGCTACATTATATCTATACATCTATACAAATAAATAAAATTGGAGTGTCTGTTTGTAATATAAAAATAACCGCTTTTTACTAAATGCATAAGTGTCTATACACGGTACATATACCAAAACAACATTTTTTACAATTTATGTCTGTCTGTCTGTCTGTTTGTTCCGGCTAATCTGGGACTTTCACTGCCAGCTAGCTGATGTAATAAGGAGTTACTTAGGCTACTTTTTTAGAAGCTGCGCCCTCGACTTCGTCCGGGTAGATACTGAACATTTATAAATTCTCACGTGGACGGAGTCGCGGGCACAGCTAGTGAGTATATAAATGAAATCATGCTCTCCTTGTGAGAGATGTAGGGTGCTGGCGGGACATGTCCGAGTGGCCGGCAAGAGCAAGGGTTGCGGGGTCGTATGCAAAACTCATATCGCTAGCACGCGAGGGGCGCTCATTATTCCGCGTCACAGCCAACCCTCGTTAGGGTAGGGTTGCCACGCGTTTGCTGCATTTATTATTTACTTATTAATAAGTTTACTATGAAATACTACTGATGTATATTATCATGTTAACAGTACAAATGGGATTTTTATGCTTAATAATGTATCCGATAGCTAAAATATCAATAGGCGCGTCTCTTGTGCAAAATATATATCGGCATTTATGTAAATATATCTTCAGATCTTTAGATAGGTGGGAGGTACAATAGCAAAAGATACTGCTAACGGCATATTTGTTAAAAACTTGTTTAACTTTTCGCGCGTATAGATTTAAATAAATTTTGTTTCGAAAATAATAATATATCGCGTCTAAAGTGACGCCACAGATGAAATCGTAGATAATGACCGCGCCCGTAATGCTTAACCGAGTAGATCGCTTTTACGATCTACACAAGCCGCGGGACCATGAGCGCTTCTAGCAGTAGAAGCGCGCATGGTCCCACATGTTTGGTTCTTATTCTAAAATAATGAAATTGGAAATGTCATACAGCACACAATGTGAAATAGTTTATAAACAAGAAAACAGACTAGTGGACTCTGCTATTTCTATCCTACTCGATCGCCGCGCCATCTATGGGCCCAATAGTAAATCTTGGACATCACTGAACCCTCTGTAACGCACACAACAAATTTAATCGGAATCTATCGATCCATTTTCGTGTTTTTCGTGACATACAAGTACGCACTGCAATTGCAGATAGTCTAATTTAAAAGCTGATTAGATTATTATTTTGAATAGTCCTGAATCTGAGTCCATGGTTCTTTTTAACACTTAAGATGAATGTTGTAAACTCCTGGTAATGATTTGAGTTCACGGCTACGACTTTTTTTTTAGTTATTATGGCATTGCGGTTTCGCTTATTTACAGAGTCAAATAAAACGATAATTTGTATTCGTATATTTAAGCACCGTAAAGTTAGTATTAGTCAGTCAGTCAATTATTTATTATGTCAGTCAAGTGAGTTACACCAAAAACCCCGGCTACGACATCATCATTTCAGCTGAAAGATTTTCACTGTTGTAAATATATTAACCTCCCACAAAAATCATTATTGTACCAAAAAAACCTAAGAAATACATTCCACTTTAAAAATGTCAAAACTGCTGTTGATTTCTCGTAAAGGAATGATACGACATTATTTTAAAGGAAAATTGTTCTTAGTACTCTTAATATATTTATAATAGCTGTGCCCGCGACTTCGTCTGCATGGGAATTTATGATTGTTCAGTATCTACCCGGACCAAGTCGTGGGCGTAGTATAAAAGTAGCCTAAGTTACTCCTTATTACATAAGCTATCTGCCAGTGAAATCCCGTCAAAATTGGTCCAGCCGTTCCCGAGATTAGCGAGGACAAACAGACAAAAATTGTAAAAAATGTTTTTTTGTTTTGGTATAAAATATCCGTGTATACATACATATGCATTTAGTAATAAACGGTTATTTTTATATTACAAAAGGACACTCTAATTTTATTTATTTGTGTAGATAAAATTCTCGTGTCACAGTGTTTGTAACAATACCTACTCCTCTGAAACGGCTGGACCGCATTATGAAATTTTGTGTGTATATTTGGTGGGTATTAGAATCGGTTGTAGTCAATTTTTTATATCCCTAAATAGTAAGGGTGGTTCTCACCAAATATTTTTTTTGAGGCGATACGAAGTTCGTCGGTGCAGCTAGTATTTATTTTTATAGTAAAATTCAAGTAGGTGATACATAAAAAACTATACTTTAATTAAAAATATATCGAACTCCCTGTGAGCCACCCCTACATCAATGATAGATCCTTGAGCGCCCTAGTCGACGGTCACCGCTGTTATCTATGGAAACCATAAAAAAAAACTAATTACACATTCCTATTGACGTTTGGAGTGGGGCCATGTTCGCGACAGCTAGTGTGTTGTTAAATTAGATTTTTCCATTACTGAGAGCAACATATTGTTATAAATTGCGGAATTAATTCATTTAAACCCAGTCTAATGTTTTTCGATTTGCCGCAAAATTGAGGTTATTCACGTAACGCGAAACTGAGCTTGAACATCAACTTACAGAACATTCATCAACAATCATCTAAATCTATTTCATTTTATTTTATTGTTATTCTCTACTTTTAACCAGTGTTGCACGTACATCGTTGATTTCTACACAACGCAATGGTTGTCTGGTAGAAAACGCCTAGTGGCGTTAAGTTCGCCATATGTATATTTTATGTGCATAACATTATAAATTAATAAATGAACATTGTTCTGTGTTTAAAATATTGTAACTTGTCACTTGTCGGAATATAAATAGAAAATTAGCTTAGGTACACTCACTGCCCCACACTTATCGTGGGTGACACACACAACACATACCTAGTTAAAGAAACATCCAGACCCGAAAAAAAATTTTGTATGACCCGGTAAAGGGATTAAACCCGTTTCAAACTTCACACACAAGATGGCGCTCCACATTATCTGTCTACCCCGTTAGTGACCTGGCGTGAAGATACATACATACACACACACAAGATTGTCAGACAAGCAAACGGGCCACCTGATGGAAAGGGGTTACCGTCGCCTATAAACATTTGCAACGACAGGGGAGTTGCCAACGCGCTGCTAGCCCTGAAGGACTCTTTTGACGCCATTTTTGAAGAACTCCATATTGTATCGCTGAGGGAACACCTCAGGGGGAAGTTCGTTTTACAATTTGCACGTTCTAGGCAGAAACGAGCGTGAAAATCGTACCATTGAGCATTGCCACGTGTCCAGTCGGTGTGAGTGGAACTTCTCTTTCTAGCGGGTGGTGCGAAGTCAGAAAAGAGATGGTGGCGGCGCCATATCAAACAGTTCAGCAGAGCATTTGGAATACTGTTGTACTCATGTGTGGGCCGGAGAAGCCCTAAATATCGACTAAGTCGGCTTGACTCTATTCAGAAATGGGCCGGCAAATTCGACCCAGTGTCGTTGACGATTAAAAAATAATATTATGATTGCCACACATATGTAGAGTGATAGAGCATAGTGACGTAGCCTCTATAGGATGTAACATTCACTTGCCATTGCTTCTTTGTCACTTAATAATAAATTAAAGTAGATACATTAACAAATATTTTGAAAATCTTTAAATTCATTCCAGAGACGCGTAATACGGCTGACACCGGAGCAAGCGGCCGAACTGTACAAGGGCCACTACGGCCACAACCACTTTCCACACCTCGTGGCGCACATGTCGAGCGGACCCATCATTGCCCTAGTGCTGGCGGCCAGAAACTGCATACAAAAGTGGCGGACTCTAATGGGACCTGCTAGGTGAGGTTAGGTATATTTAGGACCCAGCGTATGTGCTCGAGGATGTAGGCAGAGAAGATGTAATAATATTACGTATAGAATGGACACTTCGACGCTCCGCCTGATTTCCCCTCCTCACCCATCACCCACCCTTGAGAGCCAGTTGGATGAACTTCAACAGTGAGGTTGCGAGCGGGGCAAGCGAGCGGTCTATTTTTAGATGATTTGGCTACGTAGGCAGTGCGACAACTTATTTCACGATTGATTTGGATCATAACCCTATATGCTACATTTCTGTGTGCGCGTGTAAAACACGTCACTAATTGATGCCTGTGTAATAGGTAACCAGAATAAGCGTTTGTATGGAATTTTAGCCGAGTGTCCGGGGTGTGACGTATGCATCACATTAGGATGCAGTCATATCACTTAACATCCATGTGCAATGCATTATTGTTTGCCACCGTCGTTAACTCGTTACAGAAAAAAAAAATGACGTATGCATGAATAAGAATATTTCTTAATATTATGTTTTTCAGGGTGCAGGAAGCTCAGGCGTACTGGCCCGACAGCCTGCGCGCCTGCTACGGTCGACGCACTAAGTTCGGCGACTATTTCAACGCGTTGCACGGTAGTGAAAACCATGGCGAAGCGCTACGGGAGATCCACTTCTTCTTTCCTACTAGTCAGTCGCAACGATACCTATCTATAAAATAATAGGTTGGGGAAAAAGTCTTTTCGCATTATAGTATGTATGAACTTGTAATAAAATCTCTTTGGCTGTAGTATTTGTATCTGGCTGGTTTTGGTATCATTGAAAGTTAAAATTTTAAAGAACATAATTCCAAATTCAAATTAGGCAAATGCGTGATTTTCATTTGTTTTTTGTACTGTCAAGATGAGTGAATCTAATGAAGAAATTCGATACATTTGAAAATTTTACTACAAAAAAGGTAAAAATGCAACGCAAGCAGCGAAACAAATTTGCGATGTTTATGGACCTAGTGCAGTGTCTGTGAGAGTAGCACAAATTTGGTTTAAGCGTTTTCAATCCGGAAATTTTGATGTCAAAGATGCACCTCGCTCTGGTCGCCCTATTACGGATAAAATGGATGCCATTTTTGAAAAAGTGGAGCAAGATCGACATATCAGTAGTTACGACGTAGCTGAAGAACTGAGAATTGATCACAAAACAGTTTTGGCGCATTTGAAAAAAGCTGGGTACAAAAAAAAGCTCGATATTTGGGTACCTCACGAGCTCACTGAAAGAAACCTAATGAACCGTGTACTCATTTGTGATTCTTTATTAAACCGAATCATTTTTGAAGAAGCTGATAACTGGTGATGAAAAGTGGATCACGTACGACAAGAACGTGCGAAAAAGGTCGTGGTCAAAGGCCGGTCAGGCTTCACAGACTGTGGCGAAACCGAGTTAACTCGCAATAAGGTAATGTTGTGTGTGTGGTGGGATTGGAAGGGCATTATTCATTATGAGCTATTACCACCAGGCAGGACTATCGATTCTGAACTCTACTGCGAACAACTGATGAGATTAAAGCAAGAAAATGAGAGAAAGCGGCCGGAATTGATCAACAGAAGGGGTGTGGTGTTGCATCATGATAACGCTAGACCTCACACATCTATAGCCACTCAGCAAAAGAGAGTTAAGAGAGCTTGGCTGGGAGGTGTTAATGCATCCGCCGTATAGTCCTGACCTTGCACCTTCAGATTTCCACCTGTTTCGGTCTCTTCAGAATTCTTTATGCAATGTTAGATTAACATCACGAGAGGACTGCCAAATCCACTTGTCGCGGTATTTTGATGAGAAGTCCCAAAAATTTTATAGCAATGGGATCATGTCCCTACCTACAAGATGGCAAAAGGTTATCGAACAAAATGGTACATACATACTTTAGTTAAATTTAAATATATACATACATACATAATATATTAAAAATGTTTTGAATTATCTTAAAAAATGCGAAGAAACTTTTTCCCCAACCATGTTCTTTTATTTTTTCCAATTTTCGGTGTGCTTATAATAAAGTAGGTAGGTATACTAAGTCGGGTAACTTAATCGTAAAATAGGTTTAACTTTACTTTTACTTAATTGTATACAGTAAACTGAATTTTGACGTCTTGGGCGTTTACTACAATACCATAACATTACATGTCTTTGATAAAGGACATATGGGTGGGTGGTTATGAAGTACTATCGAAATAGTTGTTATTTAAACCTATAGTTTACAGTAACAATAAATTGTTTAGTATCAAATTCTTTAAATATGTGTATTATGAGTACATACTAAAGTAAAAAATCTTAGTTTTATTGATTTTTCTAACAAAATTTACAAGAAAATAAACTTTCCGTTAAGAAAAACATAAGCTAAATAATCACAGAACTTTTTGTCACATGATTTCTTTTCACTATGGGAACAAATTTTTAGCATTACCATATTTTTACGTATTTTTTATTCAATTATCGAAAAGAATGTTATTAGAAGAATAACACGCCTTATATAAACATTTACTAAATAATTATTATAATAACATTCTATTACAAGAACGTATAACCCGTATCACAGTCATCACGACTTAGGTCTCGGGGGTGTCTGTATTCTGTATCTGTATTTTGTACCTACGGTTTTTGTATAAATTATTATTTATTTTGTATAGTTTTGTATAATAGATGTCTATATGCTGTAGTCAACACTCAACATGTAAACTGTATGCTTGTTTGTCACCTTCGTAGGTATATATAAACTGTCAATTATGATAACCATAATTATTATTACAGGTTTTTTATTATTTACAGTGATAGTCGGCCCAATCCTACGGCACTGGCAGATTAGTGACTATATACAGAAAAACTTGACCGCAACCCTATTACCGGCTCTAACAGCGTTAGCTCAAGAGCGTCCAGCGGAACCCCTGATATGGTTGGCTGATCATCTCCTGCGCCATAATCCGAATGAACCACAAATAATGCAGCCTCATGAGCAGAGAGAAGAGAAGCGCTGCAAAACCTCGTTGGCTTCTGAGAAGTCTTATTGAATGAAGGTTTTTATGACCGTTAATTGAATTATGACTAAATTTGGTTCCTATACAGTACTATTAGTGCACAAATACATTTCCAAATCCTGGTGTCGGATTTTATTTATAAAAAAGAACTGCTGAAAAATGCTGGCATTGCAGATATCTTTGATGTAATGTAGGTTGTTGTTGAAGATGAAATTCACATGACAGGCATATAAAGATGTAGTTTACATGGATGGAGAGTGAACACTGCAACGCTTAAGTCATCTGCGGGTAAATACAATTGTTATAACAATAGCGCCAGACATCTCTGCTGTCGCAGATAGCCGGCTGTAGAAATATTCCAAATCAGAAGTCAAAATGTATATGAGTTGCCAGCCCTGAAGCCAAAACTGTTTTGGCTCTGTGTCCGAAATTTCGGGTCCATACATTATCATATAACCAGAACGAAATAGTGCTCTGAAGATTACCATTTTGCAGATAGATTGAGAGTTTTGAATTTGAGTAAAGGAATTCCTATAATACTAAGCAGGGTATGAATTAAAAAAAAGTGTGTGACAGCTCCGACCCACGACGCTAGTTTACTCGGTATGCGTAAGGAGACCGCTAGGTCACAGCGCTCGTGGTGGAATCGCGCGTAACGCCTCAACTTACGTGTTCCACTTAATTTTACTCCACATAAAATTTCCGTACGTTCCATTTAACTCAAGTCAAGTTTTAAGGAGTCAACTCCAAATATCATCAATATTTTACATAAATAAAACACAAGTTTCCTTTTCCCCCAAAAATCTTTATTTAAAGTTACAAAAGATTTATCTATCACAGGCTAACATGTTAATAATGTAGTGTTAAGATACGGTGGCCAAAAAATTAACATTCATGATCACGAAAGCGTAAAAAATATTACAGGGGTTAGATTCGATGATAATGGAATATAAAACTACGGAGAAACACACAAAACGTTACTGTGACTATCTATTACCATCTAAAATATTACGTATTCAATTTGCTATAGAAAAATATTTTTCTAGTAATTTATTCAATACTTACCTACATTAAGTTCAATCTCTCAATTTGATTCATCTCACTTTAAATTCATTGTAACCTAAAATAGTCACAATAATTTTGTTTAATAAAACAATAAATTTAATGATAAACGCACTTGGTAAAAAAGAGGGCTTAAGTAATAGAGATTACAAATATCTGCTTCAAGCTTCACTGCTCACAGCAACTCTTATATCTGTAATAAAAACAAGAAATATTAAAGTTTACCCTTAAATAATTCAACTTCAGATTAACTAATGCATATTTCTGCTAGTTTTTTAATGACTTTTTGTGTTCAAAGTCTATTGACGTCATTCAAATAAAATATAAAAATTCGAATAGATATTTTTTGTAGTTTGTTTTTCATATCAAAATAACTCGCACATAATATAAATAAAGCAATATTTTGGTACCTTTTATTCATTAATATTAATATGAAATATTGTTAAGCTTCATGTTTTTCTAAATTTTTGTATTCTAATAAACTTTAATGAAAATGACTGAAACTTGAATAAACGCGTTGAAAGTATATAAATAATAGTAAATGAACTGCAGGCAACAACAAAACATTACAAAAGGATCATGGCAAGATCTGTAGAGAAAAAATGAAAAAAAGGTACACGGTAAAACAGCATGGAAATATTATCCAGTGAACCTAAACAACATTTCCTGATACTTAAAATATTTTTAACTCCCCCGAATAAAAAGTTTGAAATTAAACTTTAGTATGTAGTGCTTTTACTGTTGTTAGGAAAGACGATTTTTATTCCGATGATTTAAAAATAATTTACATATCAGAAAATGTTCTTTAGGTTCCAAGATAATATTTCTAATTCGTTTTATCTTGTACGTTTTTCTAACTTTTTTTTTGTTTCCATCATTTTGTTTAGGGTAATATGCAAGTTAATAGGCCACGCAAGTGTCTTTGCTTGATTTATTTTAGAACCAGTAGCTGATGCAAAAACCAGTCAAGTGCGATTCAAAACCAATCTTTTTTTTAATTAACAATAAAACACCAACTCACAGTCTAATGTTTCTTGTCATTAAACATCTTGACATAAGAGGATTCCCTGGCGGAGCAGAGTCCGATCTTTTGGCAGACGCCCTTCGTGCCGTACTCCTCGATCAGGTGGATCACGCCCTCGCCGTAGATCTCCATCATAGTGTGACACTACACAAACAAATTATAGTTATGATCATGCGAGTACAGTAATATAATAAATATATTTTTATTAACCTCATTTTAATATTATATTTTTACCCCCTTATTCATAAACGTACATTAGATACGTTTTTGCTATAGAATGCTTTGTCTTTGTCAGTTGCATTGTCAAATGTGCATTATAGAAAAAGACAAAGGAGAGATTAGCGGGTACTACGTCTGAACGGACCAAAAAGAATGGACCGTAGTCCATTCGGCCGTAATCAAAAATCGTCTACGTCTCAACGGACCGATCATAAAATATTGTTAACAAATGTATACATGGAGTACATTCGAGTGCAAAAGTTATAAATTGAAACGCTTAAGTCTTAATTTTTTTCTTAAATTTGTATTATTTTCTTTAAAAAACAATGCTCTACACTCTCTGCCTACCCCGTTAGGGACCTGGCGTGAAGATACATATGTAAAAATAATCAACCACTTAAACATATTGACAAAAAAAACCCGGTCAAGTGCGTGGGCCACGCGCAGTGTAGTGTTTCGTAATTTTTAGGTTTGATTAATGTAGAAATTAAAGAAAGAAACGGAAAGAAAAATTTGACTTCGAGCAGGAATCGAACCTCCAAATTCTAGAATTCACTCGCATGTGTTATTGCGAAAAATAAATAGTCCTACAATTGATTAATGTAATGAAAAAATATATAAATATTTTCTATGGAGTTGTTCAAAAATTTCGAGTAGATATTATATTAGGTGGACTATTACTCGCAAACTTGTAAAGCCAACTTAGGTGTGATAATTTTCCTTTTAATTTCGTTATATGTAGCTACTATTGCCGCAACGTTTGAATTTCTAACAACAACCGTTTAGTTGGTAGAGGGGGAGAGGGACACTTGACTCAAACGGAAATTGGCAAGTTACGAACAGTTAACTAAATCCAAAAATGATGTAAGCACACTCCTAGCATTTTTGAAAGACCTATCCAACGATATTTCACACTATATAGAAAAATAAAAAAATTACCCTAAACAATTTTATTTTTCATGTTTTTATTATACAACTTTGTCGGCGTGATTAAGGTGTACACTTGTGCCAAATTTCAAGTCTCTGGAACCAATAGTTTTTGGGCTAAACCGCAGATGGACAGATAGACAGACAGACGGACATGGCGAAATTATAAGGGTTCCTTGTTTACTACGGAAACTTAAAAACACTGATTGCATATTATTATGAACCTTCTTTTCGCCACTCTTCTGACGTAACAGATAAACTGCCTGCTTGTGATTGGTTGATAAGAAAGGGTCATTGTTAAGTTAAGTACCTGAAGTCGTGCCAACTAGAAACGAAGATTGTTTTATATTATTTCGCATTAACACATGCTTGTGAAATATATTTTATTTTTAAAGAAAAATGGAAAGAAAAATTTGACTTCAGGCGAGGCTCGAACTCGCGACCTACTGGGAATCTAGTCCAGCCGCTCTTCCAATTGAGCTACTGAAGCCCTGCCCGATTTGTCAAATCTTTCCTTCACATCTATTGCATTGCTTTATGGTAGCAGCAGCGCCATCTATTACCAACTATGCTAGTTAGGCAACCGATATAATAGACTTTTCAGTTTATTGAATATCGTAAAGAAGTCGCTTTTACCCTTAATAATTGTTTTATATTATTTCGCATTAACACATGCTTGTGAAATATATTTTATTTTTAAAGAAAAATGGAAAGAAAAATTTGACTTCAGGCGAGGCTCGAACTCGCGACCTACTGGGAATCTAGTCCAGCCGCTCTTCCAATTGAGCTACTGAAGCCCTGCCCGATTTGTCAAATCTTTCCTTCACATCTATTGCATTGCTTTATGGTAGCAGCAGCGCCATCTATTACCAACTATGCTAGTTAGGCAACCGATATAATAGACTTTTCAGTTTATTGAATATCGTAAAGAAGTCGCTTTTACCCTTAATAATTGTTTTATATTATTTCGCATTAACACATGCTTGTGAAATATATTTTATTTTTAAAGAAAAATGGAAAGAAAAATTTGACTTCAGGCGAGGCTCGAACTCGCGACCTACTGGGAATCTAGTCCAGCCGCTCTTCCAATTGAGCTACTGAAGCCCTGCCCGATTTGTCAAATCTTTCCTTCACATCTATTGCATTGCTTTATGGTAGCAGCAGCGCCATCTATTACCAACTATGCTAGTTAGGCAACCGATATAATAGACTTTTCAGTTTATTGAATATCGTAAAGAAGTCGCTTTTACCCTTAATAATTGTTTTATATTATTTCGCATTAACACATGCTTGTGAAATATATTTTATTTTTAAAGAAAAATGGAAAGAAAAATTTGACTTCAGGCGAGGCTCGAACTCGCGACCTACTGGGAATCTAGTCCAGCCGCTCTTCCAATTGAGCTACTGAAGCCCTGCCCGATTTGTCAAATCTTTCCTTCACATCTATTGCATTGCTTTATGGTAGCAGCAGCGCCATCTATTACCAACTATGCTAGTTAGGCAACCGATATAATAGACTTTTCAGTTTATTGAATATCGTAAAGAAGTCGCTTTTACCCTTAATAATTGTTTTATATTATTTCGCATTAACACATGCTTGTGAAATATATTTTATTTTTAAAGAAAAATGGAAAGAAAAATTTGACTTCAGGCGAGGCTCGAACTCGCGACCTACTGGGAATCTAGTCCAGCCGCTCTTCCAATTGAGCTACTGAAGCCCTGCCCGATTTGTCAAATCTTTCCTTCACATCTATTGCATTGCTTTATGGTAGCAGCAGCGCCATCTATTACCAACTATGCTAGTTAGGCAACCGATATAATAGACTTTTCAGTTTATTGAATATCGTAAAGAAGTCGCTTTTACCCTTAATAATTGTTTTATATTATTTCGCATTAACACATGCTTGTGAAATATATTTTATTTTTAAAGAAAAATGGAAAGAAAAATTTGACTTCAGGCGAGGCTCGAACTCGCGACCTACTGGGAATCTAGTCCAGCCGCTCTTCCAATTGAGCTACTGAAGCCCTGCCCGATTTGTCAAATCTTTCCTTCACATCTATTGCATTGCTTTATGGTAGCAGCAGCGCCATCTATTACCAACTATGCTAGTTAGGCAACCGATATAATAGACTTTTCAGTTTATTGAATATCGTAAAGAAGTCGCTTTTACCCTTAATAATTGTTTTATATTATTTCGCATTAACACATGCTTGTGAAATATATTTTATTTTTAAAGAAAAATGGAAAGAAAAATTTGACTTCAGGCGAGGCTCGAACTCGCGACCTACTGGGAATCTAGTCCAGCCGCTCTTCCAATTGAGCTACTGAAGCCCTGCCCGATTTGTCAAATCTTTCCTTCACATCTATTGCATTGCTTTATGGTAGCAGCAGCGCCATCTATTACCAACTATGCTAGTTAGGCAACCGATATAATAGACTTTTCAGTTTATTGAATATCGTAAAGAAGTCGCTTTTACCCTTAATAATTGTTTTATATTATTTCGCATTAACACATGCTTGTGAAATATATTTTATTTTTAAAGAAAAATGGAAAGAAAAATTTGACTTCAGGCGAGGCTCGAACTCGCGACCTACTGGGAATCTAGTCCAGCCGCTCTTCCAATTGAGCTACTGAAGCCCTGCCCGATTTGTCAAATCTTTCCTTCACATCTATTGCATTGCTTTATGGTAGCAGCAGCGCCATCTATTACCAACTATGCTAGTTAGGCAACCGATATAATAGACTTTTCAGTTTATTGAATATCGTAAAGAAGTCGCTTTTACCCTTAATAATTGTTTTATATTATTTCGCATTAACACATGCTTGTGAAATATATTTTATTTTTAAAGAAAAATGGAAAGAAAAATTTGACTTCAGGCGAGGCTCGAACTCGCGACCTACTGGGAATCTAGTCCAGCCGCTCTTCCAATTGAGCTACTGAAGCCCTGCCCGATTTGTCAAATCTTTCCTTCACATCTATTGCATTGCTTTATGGTAGCAGCAGCGCCATCTATTACCAACTATGCTAGTTAGGCAACCGATATAATAGACTTTTCAGTTTATTGAATATCGTAAAGAAGTCGCTTTTACCCTTAATAATTGTTTTATATTATTTCGCATTAACACATGCTTGTGAAATATATTTTATTTTTAAAGAAAAATGGAAAGAAAAATTTGACTTCAGGCGAGGCTCGAACTCGCGACCTACTGGGAATCTAGTCCAGCCGCTCTTCCAATTGAGCTACTGAAGCCCTGCCCGATTTGTCAAATCTTTCCTTCACATCTATTGCATTGCTTTATGGTAGCAGCAGCGCCATCTATTACCAACTATGCTAGTTAGGCAACCGATATAATAGACTTTTCAGTTTATTGAATATCGTAAAGAAGTCGCTTTTACCCTTAATAATTGTTTTATATTATTTCGCATTAACACATGCTTGTGAAATATATTTTATTTTTAAAGAAAAATGGAAAGAAAAATTTGACTTCAGGCGAGGCTCGAACTCGCGACCTACTGGGAATCTAGTCCAGCCGCTCTTCCAATTGAGCTACTGAAGCCCTGCCCGATTTGTCAAATCTTTCCTTCACATCTATTGCATTGCTTTATGGTAGCAGCAGCGCCATCTATTACCAACTATGCTAGTTAGGCAACCGATATAATAGACTTTTCAGTTTATTGAATATCGTAAAGAAGTCGCTTTTACCCTTAATAATTGTTTTATATTATTTCGCATTAACACATGCTTGTGAAATATATTTTATTTTTAAAGAAAAATGGAAAGAAAAATTTGACTTCAGGCGAGGCTCGAACTCGCGACCTACTGGGAATCTAGTCCAGCCGCTCTTCCAATTGAGCTACTGAAGCCCTGCCCGATTTGTCAAATCTTTCCTTCACATCTATTGCATTGCTTTATGGTAGCAGCAGCGCCATCTATTACCAACTATGCTAGTTAGGCAACCGATATAATAGACTTTTCAGTTTATTCCATTTTTCTTTAAAAATAAAATATATTTCACAAGCATGTGTTAATGCGAAATAATATAAAACAATTATTAAGGGTAAAAGCGACTTCTTTACGATATTCAATAAACTGAAAAGTCTATTATATCGGTTGCCTAACTAGCATAGTTGGTAATAGATGGCGCTGCTGCTACCATAAAGCAATGCAATAGATGTGAAGGAAAGATTTGACAAATCGGGCAGGGCTTCAGTAGCTCAATTGGAAGAGCGGCTGGACTAGATTCCCAGTAGGTCGCGAGTTCGAGCCTCGCCTGAAGTCAAATTTTTCTTTCCATTTTTCTTTAAAAATAAAATATATTTCACAAGCATGTGTTAATGCGAAATAATATAAAACAATTATTAAGGGTAAAAGCGACTTCTTTACGATATTCAATAAACTGAAAAGTCTATTATATCGGTTGCCTAACTAGCATAGTTGGTAATAGATGGCGCTGCTGCTACCATAAAGCAATGCAATAGATGTGAAGGAAAGATTTGACAAATCGGGCAGGGCTTCAGTAGCTCAATTGGAAGAGCGGCTGGACTAGATTCCCAGTAGGTCGCGAGTTCGAGCCTCGCCTGAAGTCAAATTTTTCTTTCCATTTTTCTTTAAAAATAAAATATATTTCACAAGCATGTGTTAATGCGAAATAATATAAAACAATTATTAAGGGTAAAAGCGACTTCTTTACGATATTCAATAAACTGAAAAGTCTATTATATCGGTTGCCTAACTAGCATAGTTGGTAATAGATGGCGCTGCTGCTACCATAAAGCAATGCAATAGATGTGAAGGAAAGATTTGACAAATCGGGCAGGGCTTCAGTAGCTCAATTGGAAGAGCGGCTGGACTAGATTCCCAGTAGGTCGCGAGTTCGAGCCTCGCCTGAAGTCAAATTTTTCTTTCCATTTTTCTTTAAAAATAAAATATATTTCACAAGCATGTGTTAATGCGAAATAATATAAAACAATTATTAAGGGTAAAAGCGACTTCTTTACGATATTCAATAAACTGAAAAGTCTATTATATCGGTTGCCTAACTAGCATAGTTGGTAATAGATGGCGCTGCTGCTACCATAAAGCAATGCAATAGATGTGAAGGAAAGATTTGACAAATCGGGCAGGGCTTCAGTAGCTCAATTGGAAGAGCGGCTGGACTAGATTCCCAGTAGGTCGCGAGTTCGAGCCTCGCCTGAAGTCAAATTTTTCTTTCCATTTTTCTTTAAAAATAAAATATATTTCACAAGCATGTGTTAATGCGAAATAATATAAAACAATTATTAAGGGTAAAAGCGACTTCTTTACGATATTCAATAAACTGAAAAGTCTATTATATCGGTTGCCTAACTAGCATAGTTGGTAATAGATGGCGCTGCTGCTACCATAAAGCAATGCAATAGATGTGAAGGAAAGATTTGACAAATCGGGCAGGGCTTCAGTAGCTCAATTGGAAGAGCGGCTGGACTAGATTCCCAGTAGGTCGCGAGTTCGAGCCTCGCCTGAAGTCAAATTTTTCTTTCCATTTTTCTTTAAAAATAGAAACGAAGATGTTAACGATTTTGCGTACTTAGATTACAACTATTACATTAAATACTACTTTAAATATGTACATATTTCGTAGTGAAAATTTATAAACCATACGACTGTTACGCTTGTATGCGACTGTACTTTTAAATTATTTTATGACCGGGCCGTTGGGACGTAGACGTTTTTTGATTACGGCCGAATGGACTACGGTCCATTCTTTTTGGTCTGTTCAGACGTAGTACCCGATTAGCAACACCTTAGCTAATACGTTTATGAATAAGAGGGTTAATCTATATCTTATTGAATACTAGATATTTAAATGAATTGAAATAAACAATAATTGATTGTCAGGTTGATTTTATATAAGTAATAATTTTATTTTAATATACGCGAGATAAATCCGAAAACTAGATTTATTTCAATGAGTGTAGCTCGCGAAAACCTAAGAGCATAGTATAATTAAATGAAATCGATGGATTTATATCGATAACTTGTTAATAGTTATACAACAAATATGACAGACTTTGCAATTTATACAATATCGTTAAGATGTCGCTGTACATACCCTTTATAATTGTTATATTCTTATTTTTCGCAATAGCACCTGCGTGTGTATTTAGAAATGAAAGAAAAAGTGGAAAGTGCAGTTTGATTTCGCGCAGGGATCGAATCTGCGACCTCAGGATAACCAGTCCAGCCACTTTGCCACTAAGCTACCGATCGTCGTAACATTATTGTATAAACTGGAAAGAGAAATTTGACGCTCGAAGCTTAGTGGTAAAGCGGCTGGACTGGTTATCCTGAGGTCACAGGCTCAATCCCAGTCCGAAGACATTTTTTCATTTTAATGTCTCAATTCACTCCTATGTGTCATTGCGAAAAATAAAAACGTGACAAAGATTGGTCCCGTAGTAACTGGGACAGACGCACAGATCTTAAGTCTAAATTTGGTGACACATAATTTTTTTTTATGTCAAAGGATTGACAGACAAGCAGTCGGGCCATCTGATGGTAAGTGGTCACCGTCGCCTATGAACATTTGCAACACCAGGGCAGTTGCCAACGCGCTGCCAGCCCTGAAGGACTCTTTTGACGCCATTTTTGAAGAACCCCATATTGTAGCACCGAGAACTACTGTAGCATCATGTATCGAAAGCTGTAGTATGAAGATTTAGTAGATTTCTTATGTTGTCCATAAAGTGCTGAACTCTGTGCGTGTCGTTACCACTTTTATGGCATAAAAAAGTATAATTGTAGGAGAGGAAAATTAAAATTTATACAGCATACATTTTTCTTGTATGTTTGTTTATGAATATATCTAACACAAAACATATACGTGAAAGTGAGTCAGCAGAAACAGGCTTACCCTCGCGTTGTACTTAGCGGGCAGCAGGCCGCAGGACTTCTCGACGATGTGCACTATGTTGCGGTCGACCTTATCGTTGCTGAGCACCTTCTTCACGGCCATCACGACTGTCTCGCACACGGCGCAGTCCAGGATCTCTTCTGCTGGAGAATCAAGTTGTTTTGTAAAACAGTTAGAATATTGAAGTATGCGTTAATCCTTCAAGGATCGTACGGCCACCGGTGGCGAGACACAATTGAATTTCAATTGTCATATTTTTCTCGTGTCTGGAGAGATTAAATGCATTTTTGTGTGCAAACGACATGTCGATTTGTATTCCGATTTGGGTTCTATAATAAGGAACCTTGTAGTTTCGCTATGTCCGTTCGTCTGTTTGCAATGGCACATATTTTTTTTTAATATTATGGCATCGCTATAACGCATACTGCCAGTGTCAAGTAAAAAGATATTTCGAGTCAGTCGGTCAATCATCAGTCAGGCAGAGTCACAGTCAGTAATTCGAGTAAAGCGATGGCTACTTTACCAGAACATTTATAATGAATTTTTGGAGGCAACCTGAAAAACCGTGTTTTTGCACTGTTATTCTATTTCACTGTACGCGGGCACTGTAATAAACCTATATAAAACAAAATGCCATCAACTTAATTAAATATAACTCATAAATACACCAAGAAAATGAAATAAAATAAGAGCACCATACGCCTCTTTCAAGTTTTCTGCCAAAAAGCTTGCTCACGTCGATAATAAGATTCGCTTGAGGTTTTTTTTTTTTTTTTAATAAGGCAATGGCTTTAACATTTCTTGCATTGCCGACGTTTGCCGGGTCAGCTAGTCATAGTATAAAACTAAGCATTACCTCGGACAGCGTTGATGCCGGCGGGGTCGCACAGCTTGAGCTCCTGACACACCTCGGCGGGGTCCAGCTCCTGCGCTAGCAGGCTGATGACGAGGTCAGCGTACTTCTCCACGAACTGGTCGCAATCCGCCCGCACCGACTTCGGCATGCTCTTGCACACGCCGTGCACTATCTTCTTTATCTCGTCCTAGGGGAAACGAAGTAAATGAATAAGTACGCTTACACTCACAGTCCTAGACTAGGTATAAACCTGTGTCGTAGATGCCGTTGTACACATACAACACATACACAAACACACAGACCCGAAACAAATATCAAATATTTGTTCCGGTGCAGGGATCGAACCCGTAACCCTTCGAATCAAACGATGGTTTCGCACCGCTGGACTAACCGGACAAACACCCAGATCCGAAACAAATACCTGTAGGCCATACAAATATTAAACCCGTGAGGTTTAAACGGTCGTCACACCCCACTGGATCAACTGGCTCGTCATTATACGAATATTGAAATAGATTGTGATTTACGAAAAATAATAATATAGATGTAACTAAGCGAAAAAAATGGTTCCACGTAATGAAGCACACCGCGGGCGGGGCATAAATGGGACACACCGCAGCGCCGGACGTGTCCTTGCCATCAGCATTGTCTATGTTAAAAATGTGAGTGTTTATGATTGCAATTTATTTGTTTGCGTAAATGGAACGAAAATCGAAGCAATGATTGTATGAGAGTTACATTTCTATACATTATTATTCGTAGATTGTAACAAAATATAATAAAAACCAAGTCTAAAAAGTTTTCATAAACAACCGCGGAAACATTATTTCTAGTTATTTTTTATTAGTTCTTTATATGAAAAAAAAATCAGTTTTTGGATAATTGATTGCTTTGTTTCTAGAGTAAATATTTACCTCGTTTCTGGGTTTTAAAATGGTACTTACGTCATTATGTTTGTCTTTTATCTGGTCGTCGATTTCCTTTAGCACGAACTCACAAATGACGCACACAGTCTTCTGTTTCTTGGATTTATTCACAGGCCGCCCATTTACAGTGTGGTCTGGGATTTCGTTCGTTTCTGGAAATAAATAAAATAAAATATTTTTTAAGCAACAGCAAAATATTGATATTGAAAATATTGACTAAAACTTTAGTGATTTTACTAACTCAAGTGAAGTAAATAAAAACAAGAATTTTAAACGTCGGTTAAACATTATCAGGAATTTTAAAAAAATACTTTCGTTCATAGTCAAGTGCAGTTGTTTGCTTTGGAAGTTTAATTCAATTCATAACCATTTTAAACGTATTTTATTTTTAAAGAAAAATGGAAAGAAAAATTTGACTTCAGGCGAGACTCGAACTCGCGACCTACTGGAAATCTAGTCCAGCCGCTCTTCCTAGCATAGTTGGTAATAGATGGCGCTGCTGCTACCATAAAGCAATGCAATAGATGTGAAGGAAAGATTTGACAAATCGGGCAGGGCTTCAGTAGCTCAATTGGAAGAGCGGCTGGACTAGATTCCCAGTAGGTCGCGAGTTCGAGTCTCGCCTGAAGTCAAATTTTTCTTTCCATTTTTCTTTAAAAATAAAATATATTTCACAAGCATGTGGTAATGCGAAATAATATAAAAACAATCATTTTAAACGTATCTTAAAAATACCTACATTTAATAAAACATTGACATTTATTATTTTAAGGTACGTTTGTCGACAGATTTGTTTAACATTATTATAAGTATTACAGAAAATAAAACTAACCAATATCGGAATTTTCCAACATAGAAGCGGGCAACATCGGTTTTTTCCTATTATTTCTGTCGCCTCGCAACTCTGGCTTGTCGTGATATTTGTCGATAGACTGGTGTGTGATGTGAAGAGGGTCCTTAACTTCATCCTTGCACAGTTTGAGGTAGACACAGATCTCTTGGGCGTTCATGTTCGCAACCAGCATCTCTACGAGCTGGTTCGTGTATGTGTCGACAAAGTCTACGCACTCCGTTCGCAGTTTGGCCGATAAGTGGTTGCACAGGTTGTCCAGGGCTTGGCGGATGCTTTCCTATCGTATGATAATTATGAATAATATTACATTTTTAATTTATTACATATTTAATAAGGCGATCGAATGCCGGCTTTTGCGCGAAGTAGTGTTTTTTATTCTGTATTTTAATTATTTTTTAAGTAAGGCAAACAAGCGTGCAGTTCACATTGATGTTAAGTGATGACTGCAGCTTTTAGACGTCTACACAAAAACCAGAGGTCTAAATGCAGATGCGATGCCACTCCTGAGACCTAAGTTGTTATGTCTCTGTGATAGTTATTATGGGACCATACATTACCATCTAACCAGAACACGATAGTGCTAAACACAGCCATTTGGCGGGTGATAGCGGTAATACGGTGGTGCCTACGCCCGAGAGCCCCCTCACTAGAGCTCTACCACCAGTTTATATTCACAACGCACAGGTGTAAAAACACTGGTATCCATAAGTGAACTTTACTATAGTATAAAAAATAATTGTTAAAATAAATGTTCAATACCTCGCTGCGGTTATTCTTGAGCATGGTCTCGAGTTGTTCGACAGCGAACAGGCACAGCGGGCAGTTGGACTTCTCAGAGTTGATGGCCACATGGCGGACCTCTTCTATTTTCGGGCACAGGCCCATGGCAGGGCAAATCTGTCAAACATTATAAATTGGTATCTTGTATACTCTTTTTTCATTGTATTTCAAAAGGAATAGGAAATAGGAAAAATAAAGGTACCAAATTTATGGAAAATTCTATTCTGCATAAATTTGAATGTATCTCTAGGTAGGTAACTTTTAAATATTGACTATACTGTGCATTATACTCACGCTGGCTGGGTCGATCTCTTGAACCAGTAGAGCGATGACGGCGGGCCCATACTGGGAGACGAACTGACGACACTCAGAGTTTATCGATTCCGGCAGAATATCGCAAGCACCTTCCACAGCTTTCTTTATCGCTTCCTGCATGTAACATCATAATTTGAAAAAAGGTTGAATGTGTATTGACAGACGAGCGCATATTTGAAAAAAATATTTTTTTAACACAATCTATAATGTTATGATATTGAAATAAAATTAGTTTTCGGATTTATCTCGCGTATAATAAACTACCGATTCAAACTGTTGTTAGACAAATGTTACCTCAGTCTGCCCGAGACCACGGAAGCTGAAAAGCGACCGAAACGTCGGATAGATTTAAAATAATAATTTTAGTTCAATATACGTGAAATAAATCCGAAAACTGGTATTATTTCAATAACATCTTATTATTATAGATACTTATATATTTTAGTTACATAATAGGAACATTACACGTCAATTATAAAAACTGCTACTCAATTTTAATATGTAAGCATTGCTATGCTAGTGTGCCTCAAGCTCAACTGTCACTGAAGCAAACCATAATAACAAAAACGCCGGAGAAATCGCGAATTACACACAAAAAAAAACCATACAGGTCGAATTGAGAACCTTTTTGAGGTCGGTTAAAAAGTAGTCACAATATAATAACAGTTTTTTTATTTTATTGGATTTTTTTGCAACAATAAAGGGTACAGCGACGTGTTTACGATATTTGTTAAACCGATTTTTTTGTATCGGTTGCCTAATTAGCATTGTTGACAACAAACAATTACACTCATAAAGTAACAAGGACAATTGCTCGGTACATAACTTTACAAGGAGCGTAATCAACCCCGTTGTCCACAAATTAACTATTAGGACATTTTAGGGTAGCGGTGTGAAAATACAAAATCATTTTTTTGAACAAAAAAAAAAAACAAAAAGAATACACCACAGATGTTAACACAAAGTAAACAATATTAATCTTACATTAAGTTATTATTAACGTTCTGCATTACATTTAGAACACTTCGCTTAAATGCGTTAGGTGACGTTTCAATAAATTCTACCTTAGTGAAATATCTGTTATACTGTTTCATGAGTCTATTTATAGGTGCTCGCTCGCCTGCATTAGTTTTACAATTAGGGGGTATAGGTTGTACTTACGGGTATTTCGTGTCGTAGAACGACATGGAATACTAATATAAACTTGATTAGTAAGTCTATTGCAGTCAAATTTGTAGTGACATTATATTGTATAGTAACATTTGATCTAAAAGCAATCTTCTCATTTTGAGTGTTGATAAAGAAAATTTTGATTAAAGTGTTTCATAAGGGGACTTAGAAGCAAATCAGCGATAATTCAGGGATCGTAAAAACTTACGTTGGACGGTCTCTAACTGTTCGCTGTATTTATCATAGCATGGATTCCATACAGAAGTAGCATAATCTAGTTGAGATCGGATAAGAGATTTATATAAAAGTAAATAAGTTGCAGGTCTTTTAAAAGGAATACATGGCCTCATGACAAAACCATACAGTCTGAAAGCTCTGTTCATGACTATATTTATGTGAGCATCAAAGTGAAGTTTTGAGTCCATAACAATACCTAAATCTCTTATCAGTGGTACTTTTTCTAATGGGCAATTACATAAATTGTAAGTGAAATCGATTTTGTGTAGTTTTTTAGTAAAGGTTATAGATTTACATTTAGATAAACTCAGATGAAGCTTATTATGGTATTGTTAGCAATAGATGTCGTTGCCACCCCAAGGCAATGCAATAAACAAATAATAATGAACTTCGGTATCTCAGTTGGCAGATCGGCTGGACTAGAGAACCCAGTGGTCCCGGGTTCAAGTCCCGCCCAAAATCAACTTTGCAGAAATTAAACTACCTACCTACCAGGTAGGTAACCTGCCGTGACCACGGTAGCTGGAAAGCGACCGAACCGTCGGATGTAAGAAGAAGTTTGGGAATGTTGTATACGCGAGAAAATCTGCAAGTCTAATTTCTACAATGTATGAAGCTCACGAAAACCTGCGAAAACGTTAAAATCAACTGTTTCTTTCCATTTTTTATTAAAAACAATAAAATACCAACCTCAGTGGTATCGTCGCTAAGCTCGACCTGTATGTAGTGCAGGAAATATTGGCAGAAGGAACACCAGCCGTTGCCTTGCGGGGCGCCGACCATCATGCGCGTGAGTGGCAACTGGGCACTCGCGGGGTCCACCTCCGTGCCCAACACTTGCACGCTGCCTTGCTTCACGGGCACGCTACCCAACTGCAAATAATCCATCCATACTTACATTATAAATGTGAAAGTGCGTTTGTTTGTCCATCTTTTACGTTAAAACGGAGCAACGGATTGATGTGATTTTTTATACAGAGATAGTTGAGGGGCTGAAGAGTGACATAGGCCGCTCTTTGTCCCGTTATATGGCTCCATCTCCCTAAAATAGTAGGTGGAAGTTTCAAGGTAAATGACTGAAAATCGGTATAAAATAATATATAAAACGACATCCACGCGGACGAAGTCGCAGGCAACAGCTAGTAATTATATGTATAACAACGCGGGATGGGCAGCAGCGCGTCGCGATTAAACTACCGCCCCTGCGATCGCCAATTCGCCTGCCAAGCGTGGCGATTATGGCATATACTCCCCTAATGCCGCACAATACTGTTGTGGCTATCTTTCGGGAACTCTTTGTCTAGCGGCAAATGTCTTTCGGCTGGAGTGATGTAAAAAGTCTCCAAATATACATAGAAGTAAATGTTAACACTGTATTAGGAGCAAAATGACCCGGTTAGCCCAGAGTTGCGTGAAGAGCGTCAAGAGCGTTTGATTCGAGAGTCGCGGGTGGGTTTCCCCGCGCCGGCACAATTGTATAGTCTACAGATATTTGTTTCGGGTCTGGGTGTTCATGAATGACATGTGTTGTATGTATACAACGGCACCCATGACCCAGGTTTATACCTAGTGAGGGCTGTGAGTGTAAGCGTAAAAAAAATATTTGTCGCTAAAGCATAGTGTATAGCAGTATTGTGTTTTGCTTAGGTGGTGCTGTATGAGTCCGTAAATTAAAGGCATTGATTAGATTAGTACAGATTACTATCTGTTGAATCAGATAGTAATCTGTACTAATCTGTTGAGCAGAACCTGAGAACGCTGGGCGTAAGAAATTGGAGAGAAAGAGCCAAGAATAGATCGGGCTGAAAGGATATTCTTAACCAGGCCAAGACTCACTCTGGGCCGTAGCGCCTTAGATCATCATAAGTTCCAAAAAGGGTACATATAATCACCTTAGGAGCAGCGGTAGTATAGCTGTTAGCTTCATCGGTGCCGATGAGTTTGCTGGACGGTGTGATGACCTTGACGACCAGTTCCGCGGGCAGGAGGGGGGCGACGGGTTCGGCCTGGGTGCTGTTGGTGCAGATGCCGATGAAGCCGCAAGCTTCGGCCGGCTGGAGCCCCGACACCAGGTAGTAGTAGATCGTGGAGTGGTACTGTTCCACCAGTTGCAGACATTCGCTCTTGAATTGGCCGGTTTGTTTGCAGAGACCTGTTGGATTATGTACAAATACTATTTCGGTTTGCAAAATTATAATTTTAACGTACTCAAAGGTATATAAAGTAACGATAACGAAAAATGCTTATCTGTTTCAATTATATCATCTGCACGACAGATATTTGATCTTTGGGGCTTTGTTTTGATCTCTGTTTTTGAAATGTCTAAAGCTGCAGTAGTCTTTTGCGTCCATTTGAATTAAGCCCTTTGCTGGTTGACCTTTTTTTTTTTTTTCATTCAGTGAACTTTGTTTGGGCTTACATTTCAATGGGACATACTTTTATACGGCTACACAGTTGTTTCATAAATTATTTACACACTATCGACTTCTTTAATTTGTAATACTTTATGCAAGGTCGTCTACTGTACTGTTGAATTAATAACAATAACTTAATGAAAGGATAATACGAATATACGAACCAATCATGACTTTATGGAATTCCACTTCGGAAGTGTTGGCGATCAGAACATCGCGCATGTGCTTCACAATTTGCTCGCAGAACTCGCACGGTACATCACTACAAGATAAAAAATACTCCGCATTATAAACTATGATGAAATGACAACAAAAGTTTGTTTATTTTGTACAACAGGCTTTTATGTTTTTCACCTAATTGAATCTGTACACGCCACTTTTTTTAGGGTTCCGTAGCCAACAAGGAACTCTTATGGTTTCATAAAGAATTCACGGTTAAATACACTCCAAATTCACGAGTAATAGTCGATCAACTCATAAAATGTACTTACTTGTGGTAGAGCTCCAGTGACGGAGCTCGCGGGCGTAGGCACCACCGCATTACCTAATACCTACCTCCTGAGGCATAACACCTTAGGCCTCAGGAGTGGTAACGCATCTGCATTTTTGTGTGGGTGTCTATAGGCTACAGTCATCACTTAACATTAATGTGAACTGCACGCTGGTTGGCCACTTCCATTACATTAAAAAAAATTGGAAAACAGAAGCCAACATTGCGCTTATCCCACGCACTTGGCCAGTTTTATAGTACTAGATTAAGAAATGTGTGCGATAAATATCAGTCGCGGATCCTATCACATGAGATTCAGTAAATCTTAACTGGCGAATGATGAGAAAGACGGGTGGAATATAAACAAATCTTTCGCAGAAATACAATCGATTTAATCTAAGTAGATTTGAATTGGTAGACGTATACAGGGTTTTCAATGCCGTACTCGTGAAAAGTCTGAATTGTACACTAGACTACATGTATTAGGTCCTCAAATAATAATAATAATAAGTCAGAGAGAAGTCCCGCCGAATACAATACAAAGTAGATTAAAATACTCGAAAGGGCTACTACGTGTTGGACCCATGACCCCGCGCAAGCCTAACAAAGGCCCGGGGTTCAAATTGGACCCTATGCTGATGAGAAACATAGTAATAACAATTTATTTTCATAACGTCATAATAACATAGCTAACAAATTTCAGTTTTTGAGTCAAAACAACCACAAAACTTACTCGGTAGCCTTGAGGTCTTCCATGTTCTGCTCGGGGAAGGTGTATAGACTGTGGGAGTGGAAGCGATGAGCACATTGTCCGCTGAGGTGGCACAGGCTGCGGGGAGTGAGGTCCTTGCGAACCATCGCCAGAATGTTCTCGTAGTATTTGAACACTAGCATCGAACACGAGTCTGATAGGGAGTCTGCTTTGCGGCATACCTGAGCAAAAAATTTTAGTTTACTTTTAATGGATACTAAAACAGGTGTTATGGATCCGATGGTAAATTGCATCGACTATGGATCCATAGACACCTTATGTAGGGCGAACGGTTTCTGTCAACGCATACGCTAAATCTAGCTTATATTATCCGCCATCTTAAAATGTTCATTTAATACCAACCACTTCCGTGATCTGAGAGTACATAAAATTTTCAAAAATAAAACTAATAAAAAAACATAAGATGCCGAGTTGTAGCGTGAGATGGTGCAGTAAAATCACTAACACTTCTAATTTGAAAAAGGATGGTATTTGTTTTCACCGGTCAGTACGAGGGTGGATCCAAAAGTTCGAAGCCCGACCAAGAAAATGAAAGAAAAGTGGGTCTAATTTTATTTTTATTTTTCGACATAGTCTCCATCTAGCTCAACACACTTCTTCCACCTGAACTGCAACTTGTTAATCCCCTCGAAAAAAGATTCCGGAAGGTCGGCGAAATACTCGTTTACTGCGACTATCACCTCATCTTTGGTCGAAAATTTCGAGCCAACCAAATGTTTTTTTAAATTTGGAAATAAATGATAATCTGAGGGGGCTAGATCCGGCGAATAAGGTGGGTGGGGCAGCAATTCGTAGCCACAATCATGGATTACAGACATTGTTTCAACCGAAGTGTGAACACGTGCATTGTCTTGATGGAACAAAACTTTCTTACGCAACATTCCCGGCCTTTTTTCTTTTATTTCTTCTCGTAGTCTTCGTAAAAGGTTACAATAATAACTAGAATTAATAGTTTGACCTTTCGGTAAATAATCTACAAAAATAATGCCCTTCGCATCCCAAAAAACAGAAGCCATGACTTTGTTAGTCGACAAAACGACTTTAGCCTTTTTCGGTGTAGGTGAGTCAGATCTTTTCCACTGTTTGGATTGTTGCTTTGATTCAGGAATATGGTGGTGAACCCAGCTTTCATCCATGGTTACAAATCTAGACAAAAAGTCCTCGGGATCAGTCTCAAAAAGTTCCAAACAGTCTCGCGAAATTGTGAATCGAACTCGTTTTTGTTCAGCTGAAAGCAACCTCGGGACCCAGCGATCAGAAACCTTATGGAATCCCAATTCTTTCGTTATTATGTGTTGCACCCGGCCATAACTAATGTCTGTTGTCTCAGCTATCTTACCGATGGTCAAACGTCGATCACCCAGTACGAGATCACAAATTTTATCGATGTTTTCTTTCGTGGTAGAGGTTGTAGGCCGTCCACTCCTAGGATCATCTTCAATGCTCTCACGACCGCGCTTAAACTCAGCTACCCACTTCTTGACACTGGAATACGATGGAGCAGACTCCCGCAAAGTACCCACCATATCTTGAAGGATGTCTTTTGGTGACAGGCCTTTTTTATTGAGGTACTTAATGACTGCACGATGTTCAATTTTCTCCATTATTGAAAATCGCGTCAGAATGCTTCAAACAAATAATCACAGAAAATTTATATTGTGTAATGAAACTGCGCACAATAAATCAATAGAAGACATACCAACAAATGACTGTAAATTTAAAAAGATGTCACGTCTCCTTGTAGTTTGGTCCACGAACTTTTGGATCCATCCTCGTATTATAATACACATAATAAATCAATAAATAATACAGAATAATATTCATGGTAGCTCAAATTACGCTGGACATGATTTGTTCTTTGACGTATTAAAAAAGTTGATATCTCTTTTCTTCGTATGCACGTAATTCGCTATTTCGTTTTTTCATAGACGTCATGAGCATTGTCAATAATTGACATTACAGACGGATGGCTTTAAGTCTTATCGATATAGTCGATATAATTAGGAAAAGTGGGGTAAATTGATGGAGCAAGGATTTCCATATATAAAAGTCTCGTGTCACAATGTTAGTTAACATACTTCTCGGAAACGGCTTTACCGATTCTCATGAAATTTTGTGTGCCTATTGGTAGGTCTGAGAATGGGCCAACATCAATTTTTCATACCTGTACGACCCAATATTGCTCACACAGCATTTTAATGTTAATTACCTAATTAAGCCAGTCGTAGCTGGATAACATAACATAACGTACGCGAGTCATTGTAACAAAAAGTTTTTTCATTTCACAACAAAAAGTGCGACTAAATAAATATTCTATTATAACCTTTTAACGTTGGTTGACTTGGTGTGAACTCCTAACAACTTTAACCTACAACCGAGGGTACTGTCTACGACAGAAACTCCAACAATATCCCTAAGTAATAAGGGTGATTCTAGGCATATATTTTTTTTCGATTTCTTGGACATACTTCTTTTTTTATACCTATAAGGCGATAGAAGGTCGTCGGGTCAGCTAGAATTTATTAGGTTTTTTTTCCAGTTTTAATAAGGGTTCTTAGGGTTCCGTAGTAAACAAGGAACCCTTACAGTTTCGCCATGTCCGTCTGTCTGTCTGTCAGTCCGCGGTTGAACGCAAAAACTATTGGCACTAGAGATTTGAAATTTGACACAAGTATATGTATACCTTAATCGCGAAGAAAATTGTGTTAAGTGATGTGAAATTTTATTAATATGATTTTAATTTACTATGACCTATCTGTTTATTTTATATTATTAGCTGTATGTATTTTTAAATTTTTAATGACTTCACTTATGTAGGTATCTAAACAAATGTAGATACTTATCCAAAATAAAAACATTTTCTTTATTTTTTTTCTCGTATTATATTATTACGAAAATCTGTTACCAATATAGTCCCATTTCCTCAGCAGTTCATAAAACTTTGCCATATTTCGATACAAACGAAGTTTATTAGTCATCCCTATGACTTTGAAATATTATGATTTTTAGAATTAGAACGCAACGTCCCACTTCGTCTGCCTTCAGGCAATTGACAGAACGGATTGTATGCAATAAATTGAACATTCTCAGTCTACAGGAAGGCTGATTGGTCTGTGGTCAATTGCAATCGTTACGTGAATGACAGTTTCTGATGATCAGTTGAAGATGGGAATGCTTCATTCGCTTGTTGGCTGTTAATGCGTAAAGTTGTGTTACCTAAAATTTTTCGCAATACATTATATAATACAGAGATGATACAGCGTTTAAGTTTAGATAAGTATATAACTTCTCACATCTCTTAACATTTTAACAGATTTTTATGAAATTTATTTTTCTACTCAAGAACAATGAAAACGAATGTCAAATGGTTCAATGACCGTCATTTGGGGTCACATCAATTGCTATCAAACAAACGGTATGTTCTTAGGTTTTCGCGAGCTCACACTCATTGAGTGTACGTTCAATATACTCGAGATAATTCCGTAAAAATAAGTTTTATTTTAATAAAACAATTTTATTATTTCATCATTAGTCGTGGTACCTAACTGAGAATTTCTGGGCGATTGGATTCGACCCGGAGTTTTCCTTGCCACATTCGCAGCGCGGATTACACATCTACTTGTATTATTATTTTTATTTGTATAGTCATTGTGTAATAAGAAGTAATAGAAAAGAAAATCAGTCATTTAGACTAAAATGTCTAAATTATGTGAGTCACTTAGTAAATCAAGGTGCTAAAACACCGGCTAGATTACCCTCCGAACTGGGAAGTAAATGACCTTGAACTTTCTAAAATATACCTATATACTATTTCAGATAGATATATTTTTACGAACCTGTAACAGACCAACAAGGAAGTCATCGTAGCTGGTGCCATCAAACCTCTTCCTGACGATGCCTACAGTTCTCTGACAGTTGTTGCACCCTTCCCTCAATTTCAAAGACGACTCCTGAAACAGAACCAACAGATATATTGAAGCACACAAATGAGGGAATTCAGAACCACCCGTGGTCAGAAGAAGATCAAGATTGAACAAATAAGTCTGAAAGTGGTGTGATCCGTTTTAAATACGAGCAAAAATTGGGTAAAAACTAATAGTAATGCTTCGTAATCTTTGCATGAAATCTTCAAGTAGTATCATTAAAAAATTACAATTTCCTTTATTAACAATTCTTTAATCCTTTATTTTAATAGCATTATATTTTTATAACGACTGTCATTGTATTTTTATGAATAGGTATCTAAAATTTAGAAAAATATTAGGAAGATATCTCAAGAAACTGCTTACATAGTCTTCAAGCAGGCTGTCAATCCTGGCATTATTACACAGACCGGCGACGGAGCAAACGGCTTGCGGGTTCATTTGCGACGCCAGAGTCTCCACTAGTTCGGGCACGAAGTCATCAGCTAGTTTGATACATTCCTTCGCCACAATCTTGATAGGGATCAGCTTGCAGGAACCTTCGAAAACCTCCTTCAGTTCCTCCTGTAAAATTAAATTACGGAGATTTATAGAAAAACATCGATTTCTTTAAATGTAATGGAAGTGGTAAACAAGCATGCAGTTCATATTGATGTTCAGTGATGAATGCAGCCTATAGACACCCACACAAAGACCAGAGGTCAAAATGCAGATGCGTTACCACTTCTGAGGCTTAAGGTGTTATGCCTCTGTGCCAGAAATTACAGGGCCATACATTACCACTTGACCGGAACACGATAGTGCTAAACACTACCAACTCTCTGACAGCCCCCGACCCGAGAATCGAACCTAGGACCCCAGCGTAGTAGTAGTGGCCTGTTACCACTAGACTACTGAGGCAGTAGTAAAAAAATATCAAATTAAATAAAAGCCAATAAATACGAGAGCGCGCATGGCTCCGCGGCTGGTGTAGATCGTAAGCGATCTACTCGGTTAAGCGATACGGGCGCGGTCGGGTGTGTGATGGGTGACCGCTAGTGGCAAATTAAAATGCGCGTTTCCGTGCTTCGGAGGGCACGTTAAGCCATGGGTCCCGGTTGCTATCGATAGATAGCAGTCGTTAAACCTAGTTGGAGGCCTTATGGGTGGTTTGAACACATCCGACAGCGGGTTGGCCCCTAACCCACCCACCTCCACCAATCCACATTGGAGCAGCGTGGTGGAGTAAGCTCCAGGCCTCCCCCCAAAAAGGGGAGAGACTCGTGCCCAGCAGTGGGACGTATAATGGGGTTGCCATTATTATTATTATTAAATACTTATCATGACACTTCTTATTTACAATGTTCATTGTATAAGGCGGTCAGTTATTTCGTATCTGTAGTGTTATCTGTCAATGACCGGTCACGGTTCTGGGTCATATTTTTTTTGTTGACATGGATGATTTTAATGTTACAATAAAAATAATCCACATTGAAGAACTATTTTTAATGTAATGAAAGTGGCGAACGGTTCCAATGGTGGTAAGTGAATCCTGCAGCAGGCTGTAGACATCTACACAGAAACGTATAGCTTCCAGAGATCTGAAAGTGCTTTTTCACTTTTAAGGTCTAACATCACCCCTTATAACCGAAACATGGTAAGCACGGAACACTGCCATTTATTTAGTGGCAGTTCAATTAGATAATACGGCTGTAGCAATAATCTTATGTTCAATGTTTTTTTGTGAAAACTTGTCAGACGTATCCCCAGACAACCCAATGCATTGTTATTATTGCATCATGAACATGATAATTATGATAAGCAACAATAATACAATTGCTAAAAGAAGACTTATTTATTAGTAAGATGTAACAGTACATATTTATTTTAAACACTGAATTATTTTTTATAGTACCGATGACCCGGTTAGTCCAGCGTCGTGTGACGACCGCTTGATTCGAGGGTCACGGGTTCGATCCACAGGTTTATACCTAATGTAAACAGTGTTACACTAAGCCAATCTATTTATTTAATACTATCTATTGCTTGCAACTTCGCTCGCGTGATCATTTGACCTCCTACAGAGAGCGATAACTGAGGTCTAATATTTATTTTATATTAACATACAAATTGATTTGTATGTGTTTTTTCAATTGGTAGTTGTAGGATCACAATCATTGAATAAATATCCTAGATTCGAAACTGGATAACAAAATCATCAATTGAAGTGGTTTTTTTTTGACAGTATTATAATATGTAGGTACTATCAAGAAACTGTCAAGAAACTGGCCGCTTGATTACACGGGTACCATTGATTTAGGATGAGCGCAGAGTTCCTTGACTGTGCTTGTATAGCTATTGTGCGTTATGCAGTGGCGTTCCCGACCTCTATGATCACAACTGCCAAACCTGACCAACCTTGGGCTAATGGAACAATATCGTAATCTTGGAATATAGATTTTTTTTTTTTCGTTGAGTATTTACCGAATCGTTAATCCACTTGTCAAGCGTGGCGATTATGGCATTTTCCCCCAATGTCGCACAACCTTGTTGTGAGCATTATTCGGGAAGGCTTTTGTTCAGCACTAAACGTCTTTCAGAATCAGAAATTCATTTATTCATTTAGGGTGACAAGCACCTCTTATGACAAGTCAACAACAAATAAAATAAATTAAAGTGAACAACAATTGACTTACATAAATTACAAATTAAAAATATATATAAGTAATGGAGAATATCACTAAGATAAAACTAAATATAATATAACTAATGTAAGTAAATATATCAGTAGAATGGTCTGACGATTAATTGTCACATAAATGACAACGCACCTGAGTTTCATTGCTCTGCAACTGGTCCCGGGCCTGAGCGACCATGTCGGTGCAAATCTTGCAGATGCCATCGTTGTCCTCGGGGAACGTCATCTGAGACCACACGCGTTGCACGCAGTGGTGTGTCGCCTTGCATTCGCGACCAGTGCTGGGTGGATGAACATTTTGTTAGGTAATTTGCTCGGTTGTTAACAAGCTAACGCACATTGCTAGTAAGTAAATACATTTTCTATAAGTGGACATATTCTTTCAACAAGCTAAGTCAAGCTTAAGTTTTAAGCTAAGTCACGTTGCTAGTTAGCGAATTCTACATCCCATATGTGGACATATTTATAAAGGGCCTATATTCCCCTATGTCCACATATGGGATACTCTGGGCATGTCATCAAAGATTACACGCGTTGCACACCGTGGTGTGTCGCCTTGCATTTGCGCCCAGTGCTGGGTGAATCAACATTTTGTTAGGCTTTTTTTTCGCGGTTGTTAACAAGCTAGTTCACGTTGCTAGTAAGTATCATATATGTGGACACTACTGGTGGTAGAGCTCCAGTGACGGAGCTCGCGGGCGTAGGCACCACCGCATTACCTAATTTACTTGCCGCTAAATGGTAGTGTTCAGCACTATCGTGTTCCGGTCAGGTGGTAATGTACGGCCCTGTAATTTCCGGCACAGAGGCATAACACCTTAGGCCTCAGGAGTGGTAACGCATCTGCTTTTTGACCTTGGTCTTTATGTGGGTGTCCATAAGCTGCAGTCATCACTGTGAACTTCATGCTTGTTTGCCAATTCCATTACATAAAAAAAAATCTTTCAACAAGAAGTCGCGTGCGTTGCACGCAGTGATGCATCGCTTTGCATTTGCGAGGATAAACATTTTGTAAGGCATTCTTATCTCGATTGTTAATAAGGTAGTTCACGTTGCTAGTAAGTGAATACGATATCATATAGGTACGTGGACATATTCATAAAACAAGAGGTGTCAACATGTTTGTTAAATGTGTTTTTTATTTTCAAGACTTTACTGATGTGAACGCTTATTTTATGTTGCTTGCATGGTTAGAAGGTAAATAAAAAACAAGTGATAATAAAATCGCTGGATATGGTTTAGTGTTACAACTATGTACTTATTAATTACCAAGGACATAGAAAAAGATACATTGAATGAGAACTATTTTATTTTATTAATGGACAACTAGTTCTACTGGTGTAAGCGAGCCGAACTTCTTTTTAGAGTTCCGTAGTAAACTAGGAATTCTTATTGTTTCGTCCATGTCTGTCTGTCTATCTTTTTAGCGCAAAATCTATTGGTACTAGAGACTTGAATTTTGGCACAAGTATACACCTTAATCACGCCGACATGACAGGGGTAGAAAAAACATTAAAAAAAAATATTTAGGGTACTTTCCCTATACGTTACGTGCGAAAAAATATATCACCTACGGGGGAGGAGTAGTAAAGCCTTCACGCAGACGACGTCGCGGGCAGCAGCTAGTTTAAGTATATAAAACTCTTGAACTAACTTTTACATCATTCGTGTGACGGACATCGTAGAATAATGCAATCAATTCTTTTTCAAATAACATTTAGATTGAGCGTAATTAAGTGTGAAATGTTATTCAGACTACCTACCTACTTCTGTAATATTAAATTTCCATAGAGGTAAGTGGATTGTCACTATAATAACGTGAACGAATTGCTCAGGCCGAGTAAAATAGACGGAAGTTTACTTGCGGTAACCCGTATTGGAGTGTTGCGATTGTAACATTTCGCGAGTGGCGCAAGATTTGCTATTGTTCTTTGTGTAATGAGTCCAAACCATTTGTAGGTTGTTACCTAAATTGATTGTTACACTTTAATACAGAGTTACAGTTTTACCGTAATACACTATTTTGTTATATTAAATCATAATATTGCGTTCGAAGAATAAATAATGATTGAAAAAATCACACTTTTTTGATGAATTGCATTAGTTAGTTTGTGTTTCAAATATAGCTGTGTATTAATAAGCATTTATTTTCATACTTAAATTTCAACTTATCACCAATATACATTAACTTTGATCCATTGACGTAGTAACTGTGTTGTTAACGTCATTGAAATATGAGAAGTGGGTTACCTGAAATTGCTGCACCAATACGAAGGGCCCCAAGTGCAGCGAGAAGCTCCCAAAAGCGTGGCTGAAATATTTACATATTTTTAAAGGGATAAACAACAGAATTGGGCGCCGGAACGTGACAACCCTACCGCCCTATAGTGGAGAAAAAAATCTTCCACTGGTGTAATCAATCAAGCGAACAATACTAGTTACATTCGAATAGGACTGTATTAAACACAATAACGGATAGTAGTATCTCGCGATAAAACTACGGCCACTGCAACAATCCGTTTGCCAATAGTGGTGATTATGGCATTTTCTTCTGTAATGATGTACAATCTTGTTGTAAGTATCTTTGGGGAAGGCTTTTGTCCAGCAAGGGATATCTTTCGGTTGAAGAGATGAAACAACAGAAATAAAAGACATCTTTTATTGTCATGAACTGATGCTTATTGGTTGCAGTTTCACAAAATGGGCGTAGCAGGCATCACCATTTAACCTAATCTATTTGCCGCCAAAATAATAATCTCTATCACTATCATGTTAAATACGGAGATGGTAATTTGTATTTACATCATATATGTTATCGTTATTTCCTCTCCATAGTCCAATGAAGAAATCGTATATATAAATATTATAAATGCGAAAGTTTGTATGTTTGTTTGTTTGTTTGTTTGTTTTGTTACTCCTTCACGCAAAAACTGCGGAACCGATTATCATGAAATTTGGCACACACATAGAGGGAAATTGGATTAACCTATAGGATAGTTTTTATCGAGAAAAAATGTTCCTGTGGGATGCCATGGGATGATTTGATGAGTTTCCACAGGTTACGCGAAAAGCGACATACACGGGCGGAGCCGCGGGCAACAGCTAGTAATTCATATATTTATCAGTTATTTAACATTGAAATAAAAGAGAAAAAATAATTTCATTGTTTGTACAAGTGTTACATGGTAGCCACGACACTCGTACCTATATGCCAAACGCTTTAATTCGTGTAAAATGTATAAATAATTTGCTCTTATTTTATAATTTAATAGTGAAGTATCTCACAAAATCGTTCTGCTGTACTAAATATATGTTTGCAGTTGGCCCTACTGCACCATTTTCTGAGGAGAATATTAGGTACTTCGTCGGCCTGTTGTCTAAGAAAAAACTTCATTCATTGGAATTCAATGCCAATGGCAAAACGATGTCTCTACGATAGTCCCGAACAAATATTATCCAAATCCAATCACTTTCTTCGAAACTGGAGAATAAATTTCAACTATTTAAGTCAATTTTGTCAACTGCCTCGGTAGCCTAGTGGTAGCAGGCCACTTTTACTACACTGAGGTCCTGGGTTCGATTCCCGGGGGGTTATCACAGATAATGTTGTAAAACCTCAGGTTCTATTTTTTTTGGGATTTTTCCATTTTTTGGAAATTGCCCAGTAGTCGAAGTTTGGTAATTAATGTGCCCGGAGATGTCAACAGGCTCGCCACCTGTTACATGGGCCAAAAACGTAACCGACGAATCGTGAGTGTTTGCAAGTATGTTTGAATGCATGGATTTACCTCTGCCTTCCCCTTCCCCTACCGCCTTACAGGCGTGAAGTTACGTTTTTAAGTCAATTTTCGTCAATAATTACGGTATTTTTTCACAATTTTTCAGCCATCTATAGAACCGCTGACATTAAATAAATTTCAAGGTGCATGTTATTTTCTTATTTATGATCGTTATACAGTGAAACATAATTGACGCTGCGATAGTAAGTTATCAACAGTAGAATATTCTACGAATGTATTTATGATATTGGTGGAATAAACTTATATTTGATGTGACCGGGCTTATCTTCGTGCGGCGAACAGTTACGTACATAACGCATACACATGGAAAGACGCGTCGTTAAGTCTTTGTGAGTCAATGAAATGGGTATTTGTTTCTTTTGTGCCATAAATGTATTGTTATAAAGAATTATGAATATATTTTATTGTTGTAACACCACAATTCAGACTGGTTTACTGGTGGTAGAGCTATAGTGACGGAGCTCGCGGGCGTAGGTACCACCGCATTACCTCTATCTGCCGCCAAATGGTAATGTTCAGCTTCATCGTGTTCCGGTTAGATGGTAATGTATAGTCTCGTAATAACTATCACAGATATATAACAACTTAGATCTCAGGAATAGCAACGCATCTGGATTTTGATCTCTAGTTTTTGTGTAGACGTCTTTAGGCTCTAGTCATTACTTAGCATCAATGTGAGCTTCACGCTTGTTTGCCACCTTCTTTACATAAAAAATTGTTAAAATATGTTGTTTTAATGTGAATTACTCATCTTCAAACAGAAAAAAAGTATGTTTCATACAGTCCTTGGAGTCAATGAAATTGGCATCTGTTTCTTTTGTCTTGAATGTATTGTCATAAAGAATTACCAATATATTTCATTGTTGTAACACTGCAATTCATAGAGCTGTGACTGGTCAAAATAGGTACCTTATTTTACCGTGAATTCCTCATCATCAGTAATTCAAACAGCAAAATAACTGTTGATTTGATATCTGAATTATAATTTTAGGGTTCATTGCTGCTATAGAGAAACTCGGGCGACCGGCCGCGGCGGATCGGAGGGAAGAAGCCATAGCGTTCATTGCCGATACAAAACTATCTGTCAATTATTGCGGGGCGAAATGCGTGTGTCACACACACACACTACAAAAAGCGTCTATTACTACGAAACTCACACCTAGACTTTAACAAAATACATAAACAATTTCTCGCACACATTTAAACTTCTAGGCGACAGGCATAGGCCCACTTGGGCTTGTACTTTGACGGAGGGGAAAGCGTGCATATGGCTACTACCGTCCGTGTTGGTCTATGATTGCTGTTAATTAAAGCAATTTATCTCGGTGCGGCTTGCATGATTACCGTTCAGTCCCTGAGTCGAGTCGTAGCAAATGGCAAACGCAAAAGTGTAAAAAGTAATTTCGATCCTAACAGGCAACTCCAGAGATAACAATCATCTTAAAAAAAAGCATGAAACGTGTTTTGATAGTGCAAAGTGTATAATCAGTCTCTATCTACAGAGACACTTAACAAAATACACATGCGTAACTTTTTTGCTAAGCACTCAATTAATTCTTCGTTTATTAATTTCAAAAGTGCGAAGACAAGCAGTCGCCTGTTTGTTGTGTCACCCGAACCGAATATTATGAGAACCATTTATTTAATATCCAAGAAAGATTGTAAATTAGCAAAAAAAATTGAATACCACAACCTACGTTCTTTTACAAACTATTAAAATTAGGCTACCACTGCTACGCTTGTATCCTGGGTTCAACTCCCGGTGGGTGGTTATTGTTGATAAAGCTGTATCAGCCTTTATCTCTCACTGGTGCTTGTGATTTTTTAATTATCTAGTTTCCCCAGTACCACTGAGCCCATTATCAAACTGTCGGAGTATGATAACAAAACCGGTAAATCGTGGGTATTTGCATGTATGCTTGAATGCATGCAAAGTCTCTCAGTCTCTGTCTACCACTTCGGGGAATACAGCCATGAAGTTACGTGAATTAGGGCAAGTAAGCTCGACAATGGCAGCCTTCAAATGAACACCGCGATTCCAGGGTGGTCAAGAGTTTCGAGCCCGCGTACAGAGGTCGTTGTTCAATTCATGAGATAGATTTTAAGCTAATGACTGTCATAATCGTACATTTGTACATAAAATTTATCATACTCACGTTTCTGTTTGCTGGGTTCTGGTGCGTTCTTTTTCTGCAAACATATTAAATGATATTAACTTTAAAATGTAAATAAGCCACAAAATCACGACCAGTAGGTAATAACTGATTAAAACTTAATGATAAAAAAACACAATTTTCACTGACGCATTGAGACAAAAACTTGTTGTCGCATTACTTATACGTCGTTATTGTTACTTTTTTTGTCTCCTTTGCCTATGGTATTAAAAAAATATTTCTCATATTGACAATGTCGTAGGGTGAAACTATATAATGAAATATATAGTTATATATTAGCATATATATGGCGAAATTCAACGACTGCATTAGGATTCTGCTTTGAATAATAAGAGTCGAATTAGATTCAAATATTTATTTCTTTTTGCTTTGCTTTCGAAGAGTTTTGACTTGACACGACTTTGAAACAAAATGAGTACTTAGGCACTGGAAGTTTTTTATTCAAATAGTAGTGCGGTCTGTGAATTTCGCTATTGGAATTGGTAATTTTATACAATTCATTTTATCTATACAAATAAATAAAATTGGAGTGTCTGTTTGTAATATAAAAATAATGCAAATGTATGCATACACGGTACATATCGCTTCTTTACAAGAATAATGTGACATTTCGTATAGAACGATTTAGATGAAATTTCACGTTATTCTTGTAAGAATAATGTTGCATTTCATAAAGAACGATTTAGATGAAATGTCACATTATTCTTGTAAAGAGGCGATATGCCAAAACAATTTTTTTTTACAATTTTTGTCTATCTGTCTGTCTGTTTGGCGGGGCTAATCTTGGTAACGGCTTGACCGATTTTGACGGGACTTTCACTGGCAGATAGCTTATGTACGTAATAAGGAGTACTTTTATACTAGCTGCGCCTACGACTTCGTCCGGGTAGATACTGAACAATAATAAATTCTTACGCTGGTGAAGTCGCGGGCACAGCTAGTCTTATATATATAAACAAACACGTAAAAAAACTATTTCATACTCACATTGAGAACGCTGTCCAATTTCATGTTATTGCACATGCCGACAATACGGCACATGGTCTGTGGCGTGACGTCGGAGGCCAGCACGTGGTTGATGTACTTCTCCAATGACGCCGTGTTGTCTTTGCACATCCTGGCGACCAGTGGGTAGGCGACATCGCGGCAGGCGGTCTTCACTCGGGCCGCCAGATAATCCTAAAGCGTGCAATATTATTAAACACAAATGTAATTAATTAAAGAAAAATGTAAACAGGAATGTGTAACTTATTACATAATGTAAGTAAACAATCCATCGCTTGCGGTAAAACGGCCAGAATTTGTGTACTCATAAAGGACTTATCGCTCTTTTACAGCGAAAAAGCTATTGGTCTAGTTTTCTAGATAGTGGATACATGTATTTGATGGTGATTTTTTATTATTTATGTAATAAAAGTATGAGACTTACGAGTCGAGTGAGATAATACTGTAGGTGTACGTAATAGATGTCTAAATTGAGAGGTCTCAATGCAAAATGCGTCCCTACTCCTAATGCCTAAGATCTTTACCGCTGTGCCAGTGAACTCATAAGATCACTCTTATCGTGAGATTCACAGACCGCACTACGACTTTACTTTGAGCAAAGTACGCTTAGAACTGTCAAAATCCATTCTGTACTGACAGTTCTAAGCAGACTTTGCTCAAAGTAAAGTCGTAGTGCGGTCTGTGAATCTCGCCCTTAGACAACTCAGATATTACCATACCAGATACAACCATAGACTCGCATTTGGCAGTTTTTTTTAAATATATTCACGAGCTGCAGTAATTTGCTTTTAACGCAAACAGTGCGTTTCTTTTTGCCTGACATTATAGAAATCTTATCTCAGAAAAAACATAATTGAAATGTACATAACAACCGACTGCATCAATGATTTATAATTTTGATATATCTTATGTAAATATTTTACTGGTGGTAGAGCTCCAGTGACGGAGCTCGCGGGCGTAGGCACCACCGCATTACCTAATATACTTGCCGCTAAATGGTAGTGTTCAGCATTATCGTGTTCCGGTCAGGTGGCATAACACCTTAGCCCTCAGGAGTGGTAACGCATCTGCATTTAGACCTTAGTCTTTGTGTGGGTGTCTATAGGCTGCAGTCATCACTTAACATCAATGTGAACTGCACGCTTGTTTGCCACTTCAATTACATTAAAAAAATCTCTTGTTTTTTGTTTGTTTACTTAGATAATTTTTTAATTGCATATTGGCCTTTGGAACTCTGCCGGTGAATGACAAGGAATAACTCTTTTTCTTTTCTTTTTACTCTTTGTTCTCAGTTTGTAAAGGGGAAATGAGATTTTCTACTGATATACTTTTTACATTAGTATATTATATTTAGTTTTATCTTAGTGATATTCTTGACTATACATATATTTTTATCTTGTTTGACATGTATATCAATTGTCATTCACTTTAATTTATTTTGTTTATTTTTGACACACCCTTAATGAATAAATGAGTTTCTGATTGCATTTTTAGGTTGTCAAGCAGTACTTATATGTAAAGTATTATTAACATAGTAAATAATAAATCTATGATTATTAAGATTAATCTGACAACAGCCATCAAGGTAAAATGCGTCACATGAGCCGTTAAGGCTACAGAACGTGCTTAAGAAATAGACACATGAACACCAACATTCAGTCGAAAAGCATAACCCTCCTTCTGATGAAGTCGGCTAAAAATAAACTATAAACAATAACTGTCTAATGCATTTTATCAAACTAATGAGTTCATACTATTCATAGTAAGAATGATAATGGTAAAAACATCCTTATTACACATACATGTAAGGTAAACAACTCTGTCATAGCGTGATAACTACAATACCAACAGCCGGCTGGATTGCAAACTCAATACCTGTTCAATAATACATATAACAAGGAACATGATATGTTTATGTTTTCATCTTTTTCCTTTTCCTCTTAGGGGTTGTCCTTTTTTATGTAATGGAAGTGACAAACAAGCATGCAGTTCACTAAAACAAAATTTTTGCGAAAAATACAATATGACGTGCAGATAGTTGCTGAGGCACGGGAAGACCAAAATGATGAAGTCATCATTTCACCCGAAAGACGTCCACTGCTGGACAAAAGCCTGCCCCAAAGATGCTTACAACGACGAGGGAGTGGGAGTATAATAATATGCCATCGCACGCGCGCGGTTGGTCATCGCAGTGTCGATAATTTTATCGCGGGACGTTGGTGCACATAGAGCAACACGGGCCACCGGCCGCGGCGGATCGGAGGGGAGTAAGCCCAATTGGGCCTATGCCTATCGCCTAGAAGTTTAAATGTGTGCGTGAAATTGTTTACGTATTTTGTTAAAGTCAAGTTGTGAGTTACGACGTAATAGACGATTTTTGTAGTGTGTGCGTGTGACACACACATTTCCCCCCGCAAAAAATGTCAGACGCTATGGCTACTATGGTATGGTACTGCTACTACTACTACCTACAGCCGGAGGGGACCGGCCCGCGTTGCTCTATGTTGTTGCATTAATTAAGTACAGCCCTATTTACGTTATTGCATTAACAATTGGAATGATTTGACCAGAATTATTTTGGTTGACCAACTGCATTAGAGGAAGAATTTTCCTCCACAAATGGGTCCAAAAGACTGACCAAATAGGTCGCGTATTGCCCAAAAGCGGTCAAGAGTCTTCGGAATCGACGTGCATGTATGTAGAAGAGGCACGAAACGTTTATGTATGGCCTCGTAATTAATTTTGTAACGTTGAGTAGATGTCTAATTGTCTATAGGGTGCAGTCATTACTTAACATCAATGTGAACTGCATGCTTGTTTGCCACCTTCATTACATAAAAGCTGTGCAAGAACTGGGCTACCTGGCTCTCCACGATCTCTGCCTACACTGTGAGCGACTTAGCGTGAAGATACATTATAAAATATGACAGAGATTAAAATATAAACAATATCAGTACTTACCTCGTTAATTAGTTCCCTAACGTCCTTCAGATCCCTGAAGAGTCTGACGAATTTGTCGGAGATTTCGTTGGAGCTGACTTCATCATGCTGCGTCTCCCATACTGTGCTGATGCAGTGGCCGACCGCTCCACAGTCTGCAGCGACCCTAAGTAAAATATTAATTCCAAAATTAACATCGATATTTGTTGTACGAAAACCTGTATAATGAAAAGTACTCACAGATTATTTATGCACCTAAAATCTTAGGTAATTCAACCTCATCAGGTTGAAGGTTTACGACATTATAGTAATTTACATTAGAAATGTCACGAAGAGTCAATTTTATTATCCGCAAAGTATAAGTAACGACAGCGAGCGGTGAGATCAATTTAAATCTAGAAAAAAAAAGTGAGCCCGTCGTGGGAGTTTACTTGGTGTGCGTAAGGAGATCGCTAGTGTGCGGCTGAGTGAAACACGTCCGCTCGGTCGCAGGCCACCAGCAGCGCTTGCGGGGGAATCGCGCGTACCGCCTCATTTTTCGTGTTACACTTGATTTTACTCCTCATAAAATTTCCTTAACCGGCCTTATAATTAAAATCGTTTCATAATGAGTAAGCCCCAGAAACGTTTTCAAAGTATTCTCTGACGGGAAGTGTGCCAGGACCGGGATATCTAGCGCTCCACACTCTCTGCCTACCCCGTGAGGGAATTGGCGTGAAGATACATATTTCATATACAATACATTATCAAAATAATTCGAGTCCACCTGAAAAGGCAAACTTTTGTGTTGTTTGTTCAATAAAATTAACATTAGGCCTACTTAAAAAAAATTAGTTTTTTTTTCTATTTATAAGTAATTGCTTCTCATTATTTAACTTCTTTTTATTTATTACTATAAAAATAATATTAATATGGCTCACTTTGAAACGTTTAAAGTATAAAAAATAGCAGTAAACAACAATAAATCAATGAGGACGGAGCTTCATATAGGTAAACACATAAGGAAAATGCAATTACTGTACTATGAACAAGAATACAATAAAATTATGCTAAGTTCGGATAAATGTTGTTTCTTGCATATCGAAAACAATGAATCAACATTTCTGTCCACTCAGGCACAAACAATTAATCCAAACAAATAAATTAAATTGGAATGTCTGTTTGTAATTTACAAATATCAGCCGATACTAAATGCATAATTATGTATACATGGTAGGTACATATACCAAAATAACATTTTGTGCAATATTTGTCTGTCTAACTATTTGTTTCGTCTAATCTCTGCGCGGCTGGACCAATTTTTATGAGAATTTGACTGGCAGATAGCTGATATTATTATAATCTATCGGCATGATCTCTAGGCAAATGTGCGTCACGGACTCTTCAGCCATAGCTGTTCTTCAATTCAATACGGTTGGCGAGTAGGAGTCCAGCTAAAGATACCCGCCGCCTATCCAAGCTGGCGGGTGACAATGTTATGTGTGAGTTATAATTACCTTATCAAAAAATGGACAGTCTCCTTACATATTATCTGCCTATAGTCCAAATCTTAAATGTATTTAAAACATAAAACACCCTGTAATATGTATAATTGGTAGACCTCCAGTGACGGAGCTCGCGCACCGCATTACCTTAATATACTTGCCGCTCAATGGTAGTGTTCAGCACTATCGTGTTCCGTTAAGGTGGTAATGTACGGCCCTGTAATTTCCAGCACAGAGGCATAACACCTTAGGCCTCAGGAGTGGTAACGTATCTGCATTTTGACCTTGGTCTTTGTGTAGGTGTCTATAGGCTGCAGTCATCACTTAACATCAATGTGAAATGCATGCTTGTTTGCCACTTCCATTACATAAAAAAGGTATATACTGCATGTGTGAGTTTGCTTGCCACTTCCATTAGATACATAAAATAAAAAACCTACAAAAAATTATTACAGTGCATGATTGATGAGTATGAAGATTTTTTTCCTCAGGGTTTATTTATATTTACACATTGGCTGAAGAATGTTTTTATATTTAGGTACTAGGTACTAATTGAAAATACAATGACTTACACAATTACATATTGTGCATAGTAAACATATTTCTAAGCCAAATGTTTTTTTTGAATGATTACAAACATGCTGAAAAGTTGCAAAGACATTGAATTGAGCAAGACAATGATATTCAAAGTTTGTAATACCTACTAATTCTTAGTGCACAGAATTTCTTTTATGTTATGAAGGCGGCAAACGAACATGCAGTTCACAGTGATGTTAAGTGATGACTTAAGCTTATCTCTACACACCCACATAAAGACCAGAGGTCAAAATGCAGAGGCATTGACACCCCTGAAAGCTATGTTGTTTTGTTTCTGTGATAGGTAATTATTACAGGGCCATACAGATGAATGAATAAGACAAAAGATATTATTGTGATTACCTGAGGTCACACATGAATTTACCACAGCAAATAATACATAATTTCTTTTAAAATTCTTTATCACAACTTTAAAATAAAATAAGGTGATTTGTACACTAACATGGTGACGCCAATTACCACCAATTAGCGGAAAATAAAAATAATTAAAAAAAACACGTAGTTCGCGAAGGGGTAGGCACAGATAAATGCATGCAATCGGTGACCACAAGAATCAACCATGACCAATCAATTAAACAGCTATTGCCACAAGAAGGATCAATAATATATCTAATTTCTTCTTATTTCTCACTTAAAAAGTTACTCGTTCTGAAAACTACAATTTGTTATGAGGTTATAGCAATTAACTATAAACATAACATGCAAGATTAGCTATTGTTTGCAAAGTTCAATAACACTTACTTTAGACTTTGACACCAATAATCAGGTCCTTTGGAGCATTCTTTCGGTATTTGCCGGGCGGAGGACAAACCTAGACCAAACAAAGTCTTGCTTTATTAATTGTGCTTATTTGAAATAAATATATTACTTATAAGGTTTCGTGGATGTAAATATATCAGTATTGTCTACTTGTGCCTACTTAAATTAATAGATTTAACAACCAATTTTTTTACTGGTGGTAGAGCTCCAGTGACCGTGCTCGCGGGCGTAGGCACCACCGCATTACCTAATTTACTTGCCGCTAAATGGTAGTGTTCAGCACTATCGTGTTCCGGTCAGGTGGTAATGTACGGCCCTGTAATTTCCGGCACAGAGGCATAACACCTTAGGCCTCAGGAGTGGTAACGCATCTGCATTTTGGCCTTGGTCTTCTTGTGGGTAGACACCCACAAGAAGACCTGATAGGCTGCAGAAACATCAATGTGAACTGCATGCTTGTTTGCCGCTTCCATTACAAAAAAACAAACCCTTACCTGAATGAACCTAAAACCCCAGCCATTCTAATAAGATTCAATACCCTTTTTTTTTGTTCATATAGCTAATTGTAAAACTATCTATCTCTGACTTCAAGGCATAACGAAAAACAGGCTTAAATGAAGATTTGGTTAATATTCCCTTGTAGAAGTATGTACTTATAATGAGAAGATAATTATGGCCAAATTAGTTAATTTAACATAAATTGAATTGATCATGAGCTAAACAATCAATAGTTTATTTAAATGATAGCCACTAAAAAGTTTCTAATTACTTACTTATTTATGTATGTATTGCCAAGTCCCTTATAGGGCAGGTAGTGTGTGGAGCAACAGATTACTTATTTATAATTTACGATACTATGTCTCTCTATAATATTTTTTTCTAAATGCATTATTATTTGGCTGGTGTCATTTATTTAATGTTATTTTGTAGCAACATATTCTGGTAATTGAATTTAACCTCTCTATCAATGAGTGATATCAAAGGAAATGTATGAACAGAATGAAATATTTGTAATAACATGATCCCCTTCTGTGTTTACACAGCACAGGAAATATGATCACAGTAATAACACTACTGAACTGACTCATATATGAGTCACTTCAAATACACATGAGTAGTCAATGTTAAAATACATTTCAAGTGCATTCTCTCTTTAAACAGCCCGATTTGGCAAATTCAAATTCATTTTAATGCAATGAAAGTGGCAAACAAGCATGCAGTTCACATTGACGTTAAGTGATGACTGCAGCCTATAGACATCCACACAAAGAGCAGAGGTCAAAATGCAGATGCGTTACCACTCCTGAAGCCTAAGGTGTTATGCCTCTGTGCCAGGAATTACAAGGCATTATCACCTGACCAGAACACAATAGTGCTGAACACTATCATTTAGCGGTAAGTATATTAGGTAATGCGATGGTGCCTAGGCCCACTAGCTCAGTCTTTGGAGCTCTACCACCATTAAGCTACTAGTTTGTTACCCTTGCACAACTGAACTGCTGTGCTGATTATAATGAAATTTGACATAGATGTTTTTTTTTTTCAAAAGGATGTTTATAGGTGTCTTATGTTGAGACAGTCTACTTCACCAGGAAATTGATGTGTGCAAAGGGCGTTCAGCCTTAAGACATAGAGGTAGTTTGAACCATAAGAAACTTATCAAAACCACATAGCATGTGGTCATAGATATGAGAAACAACTACTATGTTGACATCTGTATAAGGTATAACAAATTTTTTTTCATACATGATAGTGGCAATCTAAAGTTCACATTAATGGTAAGTAAATATTGCTAAAATCAACACTAAATACCAGAAGTATCATGTGTTATCATTCCTGAAGTTTAATCTTTGTGCCAAGTTACAAACCCAGTTAAATATAAACAAAAAGACATGTTACAATCACAGATTATATACAAATGAGTAAATGATATTATTATTTATGTAACACAGAACTTATCATGACCAATGACGTTGTGATGCATAATTATCAGTTTTGCTCAAAGCAACAAAAGATACCGTTCAACAAAAAATGTGGGTAGAAATGTGAATCAATAGCTTTATTCTTGAAACATGGATTTATAAAGTATCTAAACAAGACTACGAATAAGTACTTATTGATACGAACAAGGACATCAATGTAATGCAATGTAAAGAACTTTTTAAAGTGTAAAGCCAAAGTATTAAACAACAGTAAATTTGTATACCTCCATTGTGACATCAACACGATTTATTCAGTATTTAATTATTTTCAATACGCATTTCTTGAACGTTACAATGTGCAACAATGCTTTCTAAATATCTACAAATGGCACATGGTTGTTTAAAAAAAATGCTTATTGCTAAAGTCTAATGACTGCCCCACCTTCCTGTTGCATTGCCTCGTTACCAATCCATTTATTACACACGGCACAGAATATTTATAAATCATACAAGGACTATAGTTTTATTAATTTGATTAGTTACAAAGTACTTACTTGTACAACAAAAGAATGTTATGAACAGACAAACAGCAAATGTGTTTGTCATGTTTAACGTCCGTAATTTACTCTTTGGGTTCAGCTTCTGATCTCTGCGCGTTAAAGACTGCCGAACTAATCAAATACCCAACAATTTTCACTTTGTTTGGAAGTTAATTGCGTAGCGTATCGATTGATAAACAAATGTCAAATTGTCAAGTCACTCGCGTACGTCAGTGCAAACTAGGGATGTCCATGTCGATTGTCCTATCGATGTTATAATCGATTCAAACGAAAGATTTAGCATACAAAGATGTCTTGATGGCTTTGCGTGTTCATTAAGAAGAGCGGAATGGAAATGAGAAGATCATATTGGTGATAAGGCATGCTCCGTTGGTTCGGAAAATGTCAAATGAGTGAATCTCAACAGACATAATAGGTAGTATTTGTATCTGGCTGGTTTTGGTATCATTGAAAGCTAAAATTTTAAAGAACATAATTCCAAATTCAAATTAGGCAAATGTGTGATTTCCATTTGTTTTTCGTACTGTCAAGATGAGTGAATCTAATGAAGAAATTCGATACATTTTAAAATTTTACTACAAAAAAGGTAAAAATGCAACGCAAGGTGCGAAAAAAATTTGCGATGTTTATGGACCTAGTACAGTGTCTGTGAGAGTAGCACAAATTTGGTTTAAGCGTTTTCAATCCCGAAATTTTGATGTCAAAGATGCACCTCGCTCTGGTCGCCCTATTACGGATAAAATGGATGCCATTTTTGAAAAAGTGCAGCAAGATCGACATATCAGTAGTTACGACGTAGCTGAAGAACTGAGAATTGATCACAAAACAGTTTTGGCGCATTTGAAAAAAGCTGGGTACAAAAAAAAGCTCGATATTTGGATACCTCACGAGCTCACTGAAAAAAACCTAATGAACCGTGTACTCATTTGTGATTCTTTATTACGACGTAATGAAACCGAATCATTTTTGAAGAAGCTGATAACTGGTGATGAAAAGTTGATCACGTACGACAAGAACGTGCGAAAAAGGTCGTGGTCAAAGGCCGGTCAGGCTTCGAAGACTGTGGCGAAACCCGGGTTAACTCGCAATAAGGTGATGTTGTGTGTGTGGTGGGATTGGAAGGGCATTATTCATTATGAGCTATTACCACCAGGCAGGACTATCGATTCTGAACTCTACTGCGAACAACTGATGAGATTAAAGCAAGAAGTTGAGAGAAAGCGGCCGGAATTGATCAACAGAAAGGGTGTGGTGTTTCATCATGATAACGCTAGACCTCACACATCTATAGCCACTCAGCAAAAATTAAGAGAGTTTGGCTGGGAGGTGTTAATGCATCCACCGTATAGTCCTGACCTTGCGCCTTCAGATTTCCACCTGTTTATTCGCGGTATTTTGATGTGAAGTCCCAAAATTTTTATAGCAATGGGATCATGTCCCTATCTACAAGATGGCAAAAGGTTATCGAACAAAATGGTACATACATACTTTAGTTAAATTTAAATAAATTTAAATTAAAAAATGTTTTGAATTATCTTAAAAAATGCGAAGAAACTTTTTCTCCAACCTAATACAATGCGAATATGAATGGTTGCAGAGGCTCAGAAATACCAATACTGACCTATCTGGTCCAAATAGGTCGAGTGCTGTCTGAGGGTGGTCCAGAGTCTTAAGTCGGAATCGACGTGCATGTATGAAGAGAATTATGAAGGTAGAAGAAGAACAGGTTTTTGAGTCCAGCGGTGTGTAACACCAATTTGATTCGAGGGTCAATGATTCGATTCCCGCTCTGAGACAAATATTTGTATACTAAACTCAAAACAACATTTACTAGATCTCTTTATAAACAACTGGGTTTGGCAAATTCATTTTCATTCGGTACCTAAAATAGTTCTATGCGTTTTACTATTCTATCTGTCAAGTATTAACTAATACCAGGTCGCTAACGGGGTAGACAGAGAGTGTGGTGCTGAATGTTACAGACATATTTTTATTGGAATGAATCAAAATAATCAATTTTAATCTTTGTGGTCAGTGGTGACATGCCTAGTCCTGCCACAGATTATTAAGAAAAATGTGTATTTTAGTATTTTGTCAACTTCTGTCAACTCACATCACAGACTGTGCCATTTATGTTAAAAACTTACATTAAATAAATCCAGGAAATATATTTATCATTTTGAGGATTCGTAAATCTTACCACAGACAACAATAATTATAATGTCTGTGGATATTATTAATTTGTTTTAGCTACTCCTCTAGAGATGGCGCTTATCAAGTATTGGTGTGGGGAAAAAACAGTTTTCATGCTATCTGGCAACAGATGGCGCTACTGGCAAAACATTTTTTAAAAGAATGGGAAAGAAAATACTAGAGAGGACTCAGCGAACGTGATTTTGGACCGTCTCATCTACCTATGAATATAATAAACCTACGAATGTTATAAATAATATCTAACTGTAGGCTCCTTTCCGATTTTTTGACCCAAACCGAAGGTTTAATAGGTATATACCTAGTAAATTAATTAAAAAATATTACATTATTTTGCGCATGAAATGCATGCATGCACTCACCTACGTACATCATAATACACCTATCATTTGTTTTTTTCGTAATAACTCGTTATCAATTATTCTATGCTCGTTATTTTCTAGAAACCTTCAGCTTCGGCCAAATCTATTTATTATAATTTAGCCTATTTTGGCGGCAGTCAAAGAATTGATTAAGGTAGTATTTTTTGCAGGAGATGACCGAAGCTAAAACACTAATCAAAACGATGTAAGAATAAAATGTAAAACATATAAAGTACAACAACAAAAAATTAACAAGCTAAAACAAAACAAAATTATACCAAAAATGTGAACAACACAAAACCTCTCTCCTCTCCAGTCGGTAACAAAACAAAATTGGTTTTCATTTTTCAGGTTAGTTTTTCTCGGGACACAATTAGGAGATTTTCCTTTGGGAGCCGGACTGGAGGTCGCGTAATAAAATTAAGAAGACGCCTCGGGTGTACGGTCGCGGTAAGTCGATGCCTTCGGCGAGCATAAAACAAATCCGCCCAGAGCCGCCCGTACCGCCTCGGCAACCCGTGGAGTCTCTTACTGCGTTATAATTTATTTATTTAATTAACTAATGTTTGCTTGACGAGTTTTTCTGTTTTTTCCCTGTAATTGGAAAACACGAACTTTTTGAGAAAAAAAGGCGAATTTGCATCAACAGATGACGGTAAATTCTTGTATTAATCCACGGCTTAAAATTATATTTTTCTTCTTTTGGATTCGAGGTGTAGGTGTCACCGCGTTATGTAATCTATCTTATTCTTAGTTACAGTACTTAGGTACTTCTAATTATTAACTAGTAGATACCTAGTAAACTAACCATTAAAAACAAAACATTTTTACGTTAAAAGTTAATCGGAAGTTTACGTTTACAACAAATACGGCAGGTAATCAAGAAATACAGTAATCATATAACTTGGTAAAGTAAAGTATGACGTAAACTAGAAATGCATTTAATCATGTTGGTAATTTTAGTTAAACTTATAATGTTTTTGTATGATATGAGTAGGTTAGTAGGTACATTTCTTACAAGTACCAACTACAATAACATACATACCTTAAAAATACCGCGCCATTCAAGAAATTAAATTAAATTATTTAAACCACTCGATGCTCAAAAATACGAAAAAAGAGTTTTCTGACGTGTCGTCTTTATACATAGAATTAGCGTTATACCTCTATGTCTTTATAATATTCGTAAAACTGTAATGTGGTAGTAACACAGTGAACACCTTATAAATCCAGATGCCACATTAAATAATTGTTCAAAAAATACTCAGTTACTAAACGCTCTGAAAAAAAACGAAAGAATTCATAACTACAAGTTGTTAGTGAAGTTACTATGTATACGCAAGTGAGGGTCAGATCCAAAAAATTGCAATCGAAAGATTACCTAAAACTATCCTTAAAACGAGTAGCTGTCATAAAAATAAGCGTTCAAAAAACATAAATAAATATCTACCGTTTCATAAAAAAATATTTAGAAAGAAGTCTCTACTGAGTCGTCACGTATACAATGTCCATATTCTGAATAACACTTGAATGTGGTCGTAACACAGTGGACATCTTGTACCTCCTCATCTCACGCGTGACACGACTACCCATGCTCCTATACTCACCTTTTAGTCCTTATACCCTTTATTTGTATACCAACTTACTGCTTACGATCATATTTTGGACAATTGCTGTCGGGTATTGGATATAAGAATTGTTTTTGTAATACGATTCGTATTTTTATAGCTCAGGTAGATATTTGGTGAAGTTAATTTTTGATCTATTTATCTGTTTGGCTTCTCTATCTATTCTGTTTTTACATTATTTTTGGAGAAAGATCAGATTTGAATACAAACTGACACTAGGTATGGAAAAAATTTAATGATTCGTTTGTCTATCTGTATAACTATTATGACTATATACCTGAAACTCGGTAGGTATATTTATTCTGTGAGCTGTTTATGATTTTTATACGAAAGTAAAATTTAATTTATTGATATTGTTCACTGTTTTAAAAAAGTCCATCTATATCTTTAAATAAGAGAACATCTCTTCTTCGACGAAATTTAGTATGAACGAGGTATTCTTAAAAGTTTTTGACATGTTTTTTTTTTCGAATAAAATCAAATAAATTTCTCGGGCAATATTACCTACTTGCTCGTAGTAAAATTGTTTGTGAAAATATGTCATATTATCTGAAAAACTTGAAACCACCACCCAACCTTTGAACCAAGGCCCAACTTCGCCTCTTTTACTTTTTATTTATAATCACTATTTCGTCCTTGTTATCGACACAGATGAAATTGACTCGAGACATCAAGAATTAATTTATTCCTCCATTTCCCAGCCTTTGGAATAATTTAACTATGTACTTTATGATCTATATCTGCACAGAGTACTCTAAAGTCTAATATAACGAAAAAAGTCAGTAAACCTTAATACCAGGAAAAACCTGGAGAAACTGACGGTTATCGGAAAGTTGGATATGCATCAGTTTCTAGTAAGTGGTAGTAGGCCACAACTGCCATGTTGGGTCAGGGACTATCACAGATAAAGCTGTACTAACCTTTATCTCTGGTGCAGTGGGTGCCGCCCTCGGAGTTTGGTAATATGCCCGGAGATGTGAATGTCGCCTGTTACATACGTTACCGGCGAATCGAGGGTGCTTGTACGTATTTTTGAATGTATTTACTTTTGCTTACCCATTCGGAGAATACAGGCGTGATGTTAGGGCGTTGTCATTGTGGATGTCACAAGATGGATTGACCAGGTGACCCAACAACTAAACATCGCAACACTTTAAAAGTGAAATATTTTGCGCAAAAGAAAGAAAAAAAAGTTTATTTCTTTAATATCTAAAGCTCACTCGCATGTGTTATTGCGAAAAATAAATATTACAAGTGAAAAATAACTAAATATAGATTTAAAGCAACAGAACTTAAGATAAAAGTAATCGTCGTAGTATTTTGTTTAGCTAAGGTACCTATTAGAATTGAATTGAATTAGTCTATTTAATCTATTATTATTCACTTTGAAAAATCTTTTTTATCTTGACGCATCACAAACGATTTATAGCTTCTATGTGAATTAATTTATATTTTGAATTGAATTTGGTATTTTCTCTTTTAAATCAAATCACATATTTTAACAGCATACCCATAAACAATAAAAATTGAACATGTTTATAATAAAACTCATAATTTAATTGAGAATCCTTGTGAAGTACATCATACGTTTATCCCGAGTGCCCGGTACAAAGCACCGCTAGTCCGCAAAATATACGGGCGTTCTCCAGAGTGGAGTCGCAAAGTTGGTCGCAGTTACGAAAGATTTGTCGTGCGCCCGGCACCTAATGCTATACTTGTGCTCTCGTAAGTAAAAATTATGATTATCGCCCGGCGCGAACTGAGCCCTTGATCCGCAACTAACGGCGAGAGGCACCGAGACTTTCCTTTTCGTCTTAACTATAACTCTTTTTTATTACCATCCCCGCTGCAACGTCCGGCCACTGGATTACAACTGGCCTAACCGATCGCTTCTCTGTTCTCGTGTTCGTGGAAGAGTTTGATGTATACTTATTGATTTATAAACGTTTTTCACTGTCATCATGTTATTTAGGATGGTGTTAGCAGATTTTATTTATTTATTGATATTTCAAAGACCTGCTTCAGTAGCCTAGTGGTAGCAGGCCACTATTACTACGCTGGGGTCCTGGGTTCGATTCCTGGGTCGGGAATATTAGAGATAACGGTGTAAAATTCTTTATCTCAGGTTCTATTGGGATTTTTTAATTTTCTGGCAGTTTCCCAGTACCTCGGAGTTTGGTAATGTGCCCGGCGATGTCAATTGGCTCGCCACATGTTACATAAAATAATTTTAAAAAATACGCTTACACTCACAGCCCCGGAGTACGTATAAACCTGTGTCGTGGGTGCCGTTGTACACATACAACACATACACAAACACCCAGACCCGAAACACATACCTATCTGTAGGCCAGGCCATACAAATATTTGTCCCAGTGCGGGGATCGAACCCGCGACCCTTCGAATCAAACGGTCATTTCACACAGCTAGACTAACCGGGTCGTCAACACGGTGTTAGAAGATATAACGCATATAAATAATAGGTATAACGCATTTCATTATTGTTCAAAATTAAATATATTTATATGATTTAGTAGAGGCTTCAGTTAATAGTTAATGGATGAGTATCAAAAAACGAATGCTACTTCTGAAGCCAAATAATAATAAAAACGTAAATAGGCTTACTCACTGTAACTGTCTGTATAATCTTTAGGCCATACACATATTTGTCCCGGTGCGGGGATCGAACCCGCAAATCTTCGAATGTTACCATTTAACTGAAACCCGGAGTCGAATTATACGATAAAGAGCAGATTGCGTTAGATATTTTAAGTTATCTTTTCGGCCATTATTTTATGAGGTATCTTCTAAATATATTATTGTATTTTTTAAGTCTCGGAACCACCCAATTACTCCACCATAAGTACGTTATTCTTCAGATCGCAGTGATTTGTAAATCGAAATATACATAAGCTAATAGAATACTTTCCCTTCGAATTTGCTGTCCGCCATAAAGATAATACGATTCGTTATTCGCTTCCAGAAGTGCAATACAATACTTACATAAAGGAGAGGCCGAGACGAGGGTTGGAGGCTGCGACGGTCGATTAAGGAAGAGAGTGCACCGTTGCCTTGGCGACGCCGCCATCTTGGCCACCCCCAACCCCGACCCCCACTGTAAACAACCGTTGTATTGCACTGAAACACTCGATATATTAAAAAGGTTCGCCCCCAGTCTGCGGAATCACTGCCAGATAAATAGTCAATAACGTATTGCAGTTTTGTGTGCTCTTGTCTGTATTGGTGTGGTTTATTTTGTATTGTGATATGTTATTTATCTTAGATTTTGTTTTTTTATTTCAGTACGTGTAAGTGCTAATAAATCAATGAAATTAATTAGTCGTTAAATCAATTTTTCAACACTATTGTGACTCGTAATTATTAGGCATCACAGGGGCATAACAATTAAGACAACTAAGTACCTAAAATTATTTATTTATAACCTCAGAATTGAAAAAGGAAGAAATTTACAAAATTTTTTTTTATGTATTTATTATTTTGAGATGGATTAGCATTAACCTCGACCATGTTTTCAAAGACTCATCCGGGATCTTCAAAATTAGAGACAAACATCTAACAAAAAAGGGTAGTTAACTAATAAATAAACTACACGTTTTACTTTTAAAATAAAACTGTTTTTAACAATGTCGTTGGTTTACGTGTCATACAAATATTATACCTGGGGCAAACTAAAAGCAGGTTAATTATAGGTACGTTTTTATAGACTGTACTGAAAATTTCTGGAACTGGCCATTTAGTATAGAAAAATTATGGAATTCGAAAATGGAACTCTTCGCGAACATGTTTCTTTTGATTAGCGAGATAGTTTTTTTTTTTGTTAACTGTGGCGTTCTTTCGATAACTGTGTTTCGCTATCACAATGATTTGAACTCATGAACATTTTCACTCAATGATTTTTCATGAGGTACATGAAGGTCTAAAATTACTTATCAGCAAATTTGCACTTTGTTAGATATTGGAATGAACCAATTGCAAAACATTTTACATGGATCTGAAGGCTTTACACTCAATGGATGACGCATGATTTAACGGAAGACCAGAAATAGCTACGGGTCCAGAAGTGCTGCAAAATCATAGGTCAGTCATTGTCTGTCTTTAATATCGTGATAGGTGACGAAACATGGGCGTACTGTTAGAGAAAGCTAGTGGACATAGTAAACCTTTCCTTTTTACAATTTGTCCACGAAATTTAGGAAAAGTCGCAGCATTGACAAAAAAATCGTTTCTTCTTTTTTCGGCAATTCAGGACTTTGAAGGAGGTTTGAAGATGAAAACAAGAACAACAGTTAGTAACTATAGTTTGGTATTTCTACACTTCCTTGCCCAGTCTTAAAAAAAGTTCTCGAGAAGCGTCCCTGAAGCAATGTTCTCCTTCACCACGATAAAGCTTCCTCATATTCCGCTGAGATAACGAAAGCGTATGTGGAGGCTTCAAATGTGGAACTGATGACTTCTTTTTATTTCCAAAAATTTAAGACATGCATAAGGCACACGTTTTAAGAGTCCTGAATCGGCGGCAAATGTGTTCCATGAAGACTTCCGAAATATTTATTGTTTTTAAAATAGTTATCTGCTCCGTTGCACAGAGCAGATGGACCAGTTTTTCTTAGGCACCTGCCCTAAAGTGGGACTCTACTTACAAACTCGGTACTGTCTCGCAGAATGCGTAGGGAATCAAAACACGTAACTGATAAATCGTAAGTGAATTTCAAGTAAATCCATGCATGATCGCACACAGAGGTATTTATTAAATCTGTTGTGGTGTTAAATAAATAATCCTTATTCTTGAATCAAAGGTAGGTACAAAAACGTATACAATGCATTTTAAGCATGTAGAGAAAAAAAACTATCAATCTCTGGCGTGAGACTGCAGGCAAATGAATGTTAAGTGTTCAATTTCCACGTGAACGGCCACAAAGACAAATGGTGGCCATTACTCAAGATTAGGCGAAGCCTGTACACCTAGCTCTATTGCCGAATGAATTAAATCATAGCGCTTCTTTGCGCACATGATTTACGCACTAACGATAGTTGTAATATGTATTGTAGCAATATTTGTATAGGTTAGGTTTCGGATTCCATTTTAAGTTTTCTTCATTAACGCTTTGGTGAAAGGAGTCTGATCAAAAAGAAAGGAGTCTTAGGTGATTTAATTTACATTGATTATAAAAACATTCTGATCTAGCAATTAAAAAAAAACATTATTTACGGTTTCTTTTTTTTTAGTAGTGGTAGAGTTTCAGGAGTCGGAACTCTCGGGGTGTATGGGTTATGTAGTGGTACATAATCTTATCTACCTACCACTAAATGATAGTTCAGCAGTATTGTATTTCGATTAGATGTAAGGTTATATACGGCCCTGTTATAAACTAAACAAACAACTATTAAGTACCTACAGACAACACATACTGCACTTTTATCTCCGGTTTTTGTAGGCTTTATAACCAATAACCATTAGGGAAATTGTATGCCAAAGTTTTTTTTGCTAGATGAGGTAGCTCTGTGCTTGATAAATTTTCAACAGTAATTTTTTGATGATATAAAATAATAGGTATCTGTCTACTTTTTCAACCAGTGAAAACTCAAAGATCAACGAAAGAGCATGCTTTGTGACAGACTGAAGGTACTCATAATACATTTTGTACGTTATAAAAAAAAATGTAAATATTTTATCGGTTTTGCAATACACATACACTTGCATATTAGAAATTAAGGGAAAATAAACATTTTACTTCGGGCTGGGATCAAAACTGTGATTTCAGGATAACCAGTCCAGCCGTTTTATCACTAAGCTACCGAAGCTACCCAAATCCGAGCGTCGAATTTCTCTTTCCCTTTTTGATTTGACCGATGTGGGATCGGTGAACGACATCCATTAATAATTAATTAATAGCTATACAACCGATATGATAGACTTTGCAGTTTATGGAATATCGATTAGATGTCGCTGTACCGCTGTTAATTTAAGAGATTGTCCAGAAGGGGCGAATTCGTCGCGATTCACACGCGCGAGCGTTGCGTCCAGAAGAGTGTAGGTATCAGCAGGCGAGCATTTGGGGACGAATGTAGTAGGAAACATGGAGTTAAACTCTGGAATCGTTTCGCGCTACTCTTGTGGATGCAATGTATTAGCGCGTGTGAATTCGCGCGAAACGATTCGCGACGAAATCGCCCTTTCTGGACAAGAGAAATAATGACAAAATACATTTTCTTAACCCATAACTTCACGATGTTTGTATGTAGATAATGTAGAAAGTGATACATAAGCAACTAATATTTTAAGCGTTATTCAAGTAAATAAAGCAACAAAACGAAAACAAATGCCTCATTACCTTACATAGCACAAATATATTTTAATGTACGTTATATATGGCACATGGTAATACCCATTAAGTTTATATTATTAAAGCAGGAGGCAATCTGTACACCGTTTTAATGTATTATGTAGAATTATAAAGGCGTCGAGCCCGCTTACTTCTTATGATTTATTCATGAGGAAGAACAACGTTATATTTGAACATGCCTACTTGCACAGGAGCGTTTTGGTGGAAAATGTCAAGTACTCTAAGCAACTAATTTGTTTTTCATAAAGATTTATCGGTGAGTGTTTAAGAAGCTATTAATTTTATGAGCATCGTACTAAGCTGGTTTGGGGATATACCACTAAAACTTTTTCATGTAGGATGTACCTCATTAAGGTTATTTCGCGAATCAGTCCTTCTAGACTAAACCACTTTTTTTTTAATGTAACGAAAGTGGCAAACAACCGTGCAATTCACATTGATGTTTAGTGATGACTGCCGCCTATAGACGTCTACACAAAGATCAGGGATCAAACTGCAGATGCGTTGCCACCCCTGAGACTTCAGTTGTTATGTCTCTGTAATAATTATTACGTGGTCATACATTACTATCTTACCGGAATACGATAGTGCTGAACACTACCTACCATTCGGCGTTAGATTGATTAGATAATGCGGTGGCACCTACGCCCTCAAATCCTGGAAGTCCCTCAAGTTCTACCACTAGTTGAATTTCACTTAATGTAGCTCATTAGAAAATAATAAAAAACACGCAATTAAAATTTTATGTTAGCAATTATTATTCTCATCATTCAGCCAAAAGACGTCCACAGCTGGGCAAAGGTCTTCCCAAAGATTGGCTCAAACAGCCTTAGGTCAACCCTGGATACCGTCCCTTATACGGACATAACATAACGGACGTTCGAAGCTTAGGGAACCTCAAGAAAGTAGGGTATTACAAGCCCGTTATGTAAGTTGATTAATGCAATACGACGTTACAGCTTGCAAATAGATACCTATGCATCTTAGAACTGCATCACTCTCTTTCTGTGGAATGATGATTGAATGAAATACTAATCTCAACGTGGCGATGTAAAACGGCACGGAACGCTGTGCCCTTTCTGCCTTGTTATATTTACAAGTGGAATGGAGGTTAAATGGCCACATTTGAATGGTTTGACCGCCATTGTTCGGTTGACTGACTGCACTGAAAACTGAAGCGGATGAATTCTCCTCCACAGACAACGATGGGGTCTTCTTTCGGCTATGCATACATTATTTTGTATTTATGATAAATGAACGCGAAATATCAGACATTTAATATAGACAAAAAATAAATACTCTCTAAAAGGAGCACTAATAATACAAAATATTTGTAACAACACAGTCAACATATCGAATGGGAGAAGATAGTAGTAAATTGTGAACCGCGAAGCAAGTGCAATATTCTGCTGAAGTTTGTTCCAACTCCGTCGGCTCCCAGCCACCCGGCGAATTTATACACAAATATTTCTAAGAAAACGGAAACTTCTTTGAAGTCGGGAACAAAGCCAATCCACCGCGGTTATCCGTGATATTTTCAAAGTCGAACCTTATTCGCAAACATCGAATCTCGTATACAATACAGTGCGAAACGAAATTCGAAGGATAGATAATTTCGTAGAAAGAAATAAGGCGAAGGGAAAAAAATATAAATTGAATAGTCGAATACACGCATCCCGGCATTACCATAAAGGCAACAGGGATCAACCGGGATTCCTCTACGAACTTTTTTATTTTCCTTCCACCTCTAAATCTCCCAGGGAAAGCTTTGCGAATCTGCAAATGTTGATTTGATGATGTGGTGTCGCCGCGACGCGCGATCTCGCACCTTGAATTCGGTTGTTTTCATATTGGATAATCGGCTATTGTATTACACCTGGCTATTTCTGATACCTTGCTACGTAACACCATCGCTGTTAATTTGTTCCAGGCCCAAACATTGTTATTGATTCCTTTTTATGCTTGCCACTAAATATCTAAATCTACAATACAATAAAACCGGCCAAGTTCGAGTCGGTCTTGAGTTCACAGGGTACCGTATCTACCTACTACTGCCTACACTTAAAAATTTGCCTATTTAACCTTCCATACCACTTACATCTTATAGTTTCTTGAAATCTACAGGTAAAGTACTACATTCCGTATTTTTTCTAAATAGTTTTCGTAAATTTAAGGCCCAGTATCTTCGGAAATAAGAAGATGGAGAATGGTCATTTTTAGAATATTTTCTTAAATAACTTATTTACTTTACAATTCTTTCAAAATTTTGGGACAACAGCGCAACTATGTATGTATGAGTATGTATGTATGAGTATACTAGGTATATTAGGTAATATTGTGTATAACTTGAGATATTGTAATTTGTTTGTGACGACAAATAAAATGTTTATTTATTTTAATAAATGAAAGAGCTTTATGTATAGAGATAAACTGGACCAAACGGGTAAATTGTGTAATATAAAACCAACTAAAAAGCAATTGCATTACGTGAAAAGTACAGCCAATAAGACAAGTACGAGCTCCAACCACGCTCCAGCACATTTCGCGCAACTAACGACTCTGAGCAAAAGGTGGCACGGAGGGATTACCGAGCTCATCCATTGCGGTCATTAAGACACATTAGATGACCTCCCCCCGCCCTGGACGCTTTTTAATTCAACTTTCCTCCTCCTTCGCCTATTTGCATGATTACTTTCGTTTTTATTATGCCGGTGACTGTATTTTCCTTAAGGATATTGATATTTGCGTAAGCTCAGTTTAAGAGCCGCTTATGTAAGTCTTTTCGAGTTGCTTTGCAATTTTGTTTGAGTATATAATGTAACAGATAATGATATATGCTGACATTGTGAATATATGAAAAAAAAACCTAACTTCACGCCTGTAATCCCCGAAGGGGTAGGCAGAGGTAAATGCATGCATACATGCAAACACCCACGATTCGCCGGTTACGTTTTGGCCCATGTAACAGGTGGCGAGTCTGTAGACATCTCCGGGCACATTACCAAACTTCGAGGTAGGTACTGGGAGATTTCCAGAAAATGTAAAAATCCCAATAGAACCAGAGATAAAGGACTTTACAGCATTAACTCGGATAAACCCCTACCCAGGAATCGAACCCAGGACCTCAGCGTAGTAGTAGTGGCCTGCTACCACTAGGCTACTGAGGCAGTTTATATATGGCCTCGTAATAACCATCACAGATAATTCGGTCCCAGCGATGGCAACGAATCTGCATTTTGACCTATGGATTTTGTGTAGATGTCTATAATCTACAGTCATCGCTTAACACACATGTGAGTTGCATGCTTGATTGCCACTTTTGGTTGTGCAACGGATATATTTATTTCTGTTTAGAGCTCGCAGGGAAACGCCGAGCATAGATCTCTCTATTGTCCTCTGAGCTCAAGATCACGCAGAGGATAGAGAGTATTGCATATCAGTTAAAACAAATAATCTTTTTGTTAGAGCTGCTAGAGTCGAAATTGTATCTTTTGTTATTGTCCAAATCATATAAAAATCTACATTTAGTGGATAGATATTCCATAGGCCGACATGGAGATCAACAAAGGGGGTTCTTTACATCCTATCATTGACTTCCGTTGGCACGATGTAAGGAGTCAGTATTCTGCTTTTTACTTTGAAGGGGCACGTTCCAGGAAGAAGCAAAATAATTCTAAGGAGGTTCCTTACATCTTATCATTAGCAGACTGACTGACTCGTTGGCTCAGTGGTCGCAATCGCGATGGTGAAGCTTAAGGGGCCTGGGTTAGATCCCCAGGTCGGGAAAATCTGTTATAGGTTTTTTTCTGTAAGGAATTTCCCAGTAGCCTGGAGTCTGGACGTGCCTCGGAGAGCACCTAAAGCCGTCGGTCCTGCGCCCGATCTCTCTCCGGTCGTGACGGATTGCCGTTCCATCGGACTATGAGAGTGAGGGAATAGAGAGTGCACCTGTGTTTGCGCATACGGGTGAATTTCTCAAGCATAAATTTTAGACGGCGTCGCTGAAAATCGTATCTTAAACTACATATATGTAATACAGTTTATTTTTTAGGAAAATTGACTTATATTTCTTGATGAGGCCATCAATATATTTGTTGAAAACATTTTGTAAATTAAAGAAAAAACAAAATGTTTCCCATGTTTCTAAGTTTGGTGGCGCGTCCACAATCTGTTTTTCTTGTATTACCTGAAATAACTAATGTTATTTCTATTTAGCGTTAGTTATTCTATTCGATGACAATTTTTATTATTTTATTTAGTGCAATACTTTGTCCTAGAGGGAAACAAAAAGGGCTGTCCGCGCAAAATCTAAAATTTTGGTGGGAATAATAAAATCATTAATTAGCTCGTACACAATACATCCTTAAGGAAGACATTTCCACCATTCTCTTCGTTTAGTAGGATGCTCACGGGGAGCAATGACAGTTTCGTGCTATCCTGTTGTTATTTCCCGTCAAAAACGAAAGTAGGTAATTTCAAAGTAATCGGACAAAAAAAGTGCAATATTGGTGTGATGTTTTAAATCGTTCCTTTTAAGAGTATGTGTTTTAATACATATTTATAATATAAAGGTTTGGTATCATTTCAAAATGACACAAATATAATTATTGTATGTGTAGTGATATTTTTTTAAATAAATATTTTATACAAGTTTCTAATTTTGGTGATTTTGACGGCACTTTCACTGGCAGATAGCTGATGTAATAAGGAGTAACTTAAGCTACTTTTGTACTAGCTGCGCCCATGACTTCGACCATTGACCCTTTACAAAAATCTACCTACTCTACAAGATTTTTTTTAAGTTAAATTACAGCTTTAAACAGAGTTTAAACATTATAAAGTAGATATACACCAAACCAAAAACAATTGGAAACGTAAACACATAACGAACCCGGCAAACCCACACTATAAATTGGACGTAACGCGCACGAGTACCTCGCACCGCCCTATCGCGGCTACAATTTTGAAACAATTACCTTGAGCCCGATATCGTAAGATTAAGAAAGTCCACGCTCGGAATTAGGATTGCGGGGGAACGAGGGCAAGGCGCTTCTTAACAGCTCCAGTCCACAAATTGCGGACCTTAACGACGGCATAAAACTCGAGGCGTACTCCCGAGACGCCACAGATTGTACTCAGACTTAGTTCAGGATTAATGGTGTAGAAAACAGATTATCATTGGCTGGATTTCCATTAGACCCCTGCCACTGGCGCGTGAAAACTCCGATACCACTCACTGTTATTATTTTCCACATAACAGAGCAGCGACATTCCCAATTTAATTCTATTACGTTCTGTCGCGTTTGAACGACAGCACAATAAAGATGTTGGAGACGTCGACGTATACGCCACGATACGTTCTTGCTCATATTTTATACGCCTGTATACGATGATTTACGGCGAATTATGTACAAGTGTGTTGTATTTATTTTATTTCGCTTTTGCAAGTGAGTTTCAGTTTTCATTCTTTATGTATATTGTATTACCTTAAAATGCGATAGGATAACTGAACGACTAACCTAAGCGATAAACTGTTTATTTGATTTACTGGTGGTAGAGTTCCAGTGCACAAGCCCGAGGGCGTAGGCACCACCGCATTACCTCACCTATCTGCCACCAAATGGTAGTGTTCAGCATTATCGTGTTCCGGTAATATGCGTACCTAGTTCAGTACTAATATGACTCCGTAATAACTATCACAGAGACACAAAAGGTTATAAGTATAATATTTGGTAGAGCTGCAAGTGACGGAGCTCACGAGCGTAGGCCCCATCGCAATACCTAATCTACGTACAAGGTGTTATGCTACACTTTTGACCTCAGGCTGCCTCAGCAGTGCATTAAAGTGTGTAGTTGTTGCAGGCTACAGTATAACAAACCATCAATGAAATCTGTATGTTTGTTTCACACTTTATGACACAAAAATATATAAACCCATTTTGATTACTTTTGTACGTTCAACTTCTAGTAAGCACCGGAATTATCAAGTCATTTAAAATCACATAGATTTTTACAACCAACTAAGATATACTGCATACATCCATGTGATATTTCTCTTGGTAATTTAAAAACAACTCACACGAATACACGTCTACGTGTGGTTCTAATGAATACAGATTACATTTGCAAATGTGCTTAATCCCTAAATTAGTGACGTCACCCCAGCCCCGGGGTCGATGGTACCCCGCGATCACTGCTCGCTTAGTAAAATACGATCAAACTATGAATAATTTGTTATATAAATACAGCGTTGAGTTTTATTATTGTACTAGCGGCTAGCCCCGGCTTCGCGCGGTTGCAATGTTTACCTACCCTCTCCTATTCATCTTAGTTCATCTAGTTATATAGGCTTCCTCAATAAATGGGCTATCTAACACTGAAAGAATTTTTCAAATCGGACCAGTAGTTCCTGAGATTAGCGCGTTCAAGCAAACAAACAAACAAACAAACTCTTCAGCTTTATAATATTAGTATAGATTATTTTACTGATGGTAAAGCTACAATCACGAAGCTCGCGGCACCACCGCATTGTCTAATATACTTGCCGCTAAATAATGTGGTAGTATTCAGCGCTATAATGTTCTGGTTAGGTGGTAATGTACGGTCCTGTAATTTCTGACATAGAGGTATAACAACATAGACCTCAGGAGTGTCAACACCTCTACATAGAAATCGCTGGTTTTTATGAATATGTTTATAGCCTGCAGTATTCAATTACTATCAATGCGAACTGTATGTTTGTTTGCCATTTTATGTCATAAAAATATACAATCGTACATTCAGCTGATCGTTATCAAGGCTGGGTGTCATCATCTTACTTTAGCTTTAACAAACTTGTTAAAGTACCAATTAAGCAAAAAATGAGTTGAACCATTTGAATATAATGAAATTATGAACGTTAATTGTAACCAGCCAAGGCGCGCTGGTTAAAGTTATTGTTAATATCAATTACCTGTCAGATGTTGTTACTTAACTTCATCATAATCATCATCATCATTCAGCCAATGACGTCCACAGCTGGGCAAAAGTCTCCCACAAAGAATTCCACAAAGTACGGTCCTGGGCAACCGCTTATCAAGCGATTGCCCGCAATTCACCAGCTCTTAGCCTAAAAGAAGTGCTCATAGTGCCAATATATGCCCCTGTGCGGTGTGGGATCGAACCCGCGGTGGTCACACACCGCTAGAACCACTGAGCCGTCATTATTAAAGTTGGACATTATGTGACGTTCACATGAAATAAAATCACAGAGGAATCTAGAATCTGGTTTTTTTCTTTGATTCTACCTAAGACTTTTGATGACATAGTAAAATAATCTTCTTAATAGCCACATTACAAACATAACATACAAAGATTCGAGTGGCGGAACTGGGAATCAAGGGGGCCGGGGTAGAGGGGGGAGGGGGAATGAAGATTTACGATCGGGGCATAACGAGGGCTAGATGAGGCGTGAAGGAGCCCAATTCGGGTTATTATACCTACATAGAGCACTATAAACAAGTATATTTTGTGTAATTTTACGGCGCGCCGACGTTTTACTACTATTTGCGGTGAAATTTAAATGGCTGGTGAAGGTTATGTGACTTGCACGAAATTAATATGTTCACGTCTATATGTTCTTGAAGGTAGGCAGGAATAAATATTTGCAATTGCATGCAAACATTCACAATTTGCAGGCAAGTTACACTCTACTGTGTACAGTAAGTAGGTTAATAAGAAGGTGGCTAAGCTGTTCATCTCTTCTTCTCGTGATTTCCCAATATTTGTTTATTTATTTATTTAATCTTTAATGCACATATTACAAATGTGTACATAAGGTGGACTTAATGCCATAAGGCATTCTTTGCCAGTCAACCTTACGGTTGTAAAAGAGAACATCGAAAAGTTGCAGAGAAAAAATAAAATTCAGACCAAAGTAACAGATAAATATATATATATACACATAAATAATATGTTTAAATATATAAAAATATAAATACATGTACATAAATACATCTAATAATAGAATAATACAATGATAATGAACATATACACCTAACTGCTATACCAATGACTATCGCTACTATTATCATAAATGCGAAAGTAACTCTGTCGGTCTGTCTGTCTGCTACCTATATCACTAATAAAAACTAAAAAAAAAAATACGCTTACACTCACAGCCCCACAGTAGGTATAAACTTGTGTCGTGGATGCCGTTGTAAGTCTGCAGCTCATATTGATCAGATGTTATGTAATGACTGCCTATAGACATCTACATATAAAACCAGGGCTCAAAATGAAGATGTGCTGCCACCCACGAGATCTAAGATGTCATGTCTCTATGATAGTTATAGATTATCATCTAACCGAAATACAATAGTGCTGAACCCTACCATTTGGCTGCAGATAAATTAGGTAATGCGGTGGTGCCTACGCCCTCGAGCTGATGCACTGGAGCTGCCATCAATAAATCAGTCCAGTGATTTATAGTTCGTTTGAGATAATTTCATTTATCTCTTTTGTCAAATAGGTTCGTAGAGCTCCAGTGACGGAGTTCGCGGGCGTAGGCACCACCGCATTACCTAAACTTGTCGCTAAATGGTAGTGCTCAGCACCATCGTGTTTCGGTCAGGTGGTAATGTACGGCCGTGTAATTTCCGGCACAGAGGCATAAGACCTTAGGCCTCAGGAGTGGTAAAGCATCTGTATTTTGACCTTGGTCTTTGTGTAAGTGTCTACAGGCTGGGTCATCACTTAACATCAATGTGAAATGCATGCTTGTTTGCCACTTCCATTACATAAAAAAGGTATATTTTTTCTGATAACTATGTTTTCCTTGCAAAAGTGGTCAAGTAACCGTGTCTTAACCATTTAAATGTGTTTTAGCTTTGTCATGGGGATTGCGAACCTTTTTCTCATTCAATTGACTAATGAACAAATAGAATTATTATATCAATATCGTCGTACTAGACGACCGACGGACTTCGTTTTGTCTAAATATACTTGAAGTCAAATGTTTTTAAATGTTCTCTACTAAGTTACTAAGAACAGTCTCTCATCAAATCATCGAAAAAGGAAAATGTTGCAATTCCTATTTTCCTCAAAGTATTTCTAATCTCGAATCGCGCATGGCCCGGCGGCTGGTGTAGATCGGAAACAATCTACTCGGTTAAGCACTACGGGCGCGGTCGGGTAGTGTGATGGGTGACCGCTAGTGGCAAATTAAATGCGCGTTTCCGTGCTTCGGAGGGCACGTTAAGCCGTCGGTCCCGGTTGCTATCGATAGATAGCAGTCGTTAAACCTTGTCGGAGGCCTTATGGGCGGTTTGAAAACATCCGACAGAGGGTTGGCCACTAACCCCAACACCTCCACCAATCCTCATTGGAGCAGCGTGGTGGAGTAAGCTCCAGGCCGCCTCCCAAAAAGGGGAGAGACTCGTGCCCAGCAATGGGACGTATAATGGGCTGCCATTATTATTATTATATCTCTCGTCAGCACGTGGTCCAATTTGAACCCCGGATCTTTGACAGGCTTGCGCGGGGACATGGGAAGTCCAACACGTAGAGGCCCTTTCGAGAATTTTGATCTACTTTGTAATGGGTTATATTCGGCGGGACCTCTCTCTGACTGCATCAATAGTTAATACAGACATAGACATACCCCGCAGAATACAAAGGACTATTATAATGAAAAATGACTGCCCAAACTTTGGGCTATGTGGGTGAACTGGGGGGACTAGCTGGCTGGGCCTATGGAGTGAGATCCGGCACCTGCCTATATTCAACATCTCACATTATCGAATCCTACTTTAGGCAGGTGGTGACTCGCCTCTCCTTGGTGGGCCCCCCTAACAGCCAACCCGATGGTCGACGAGGGGCAACACTGTTGAGAGAGGCTGGGGGTGTCGAGAGGTGTGGCCCCGGTTTCACCATCACGAGCGAGTAATCTCGAGCTCGGAGCGGGTTTCCCCGCTATTATGCCTTTAGACACTTCCACCCCCGAGTGTATGGCTCTTGCAGAAATTTAGACAACAGCCTATTATCTAAATTTCTGCAAATGCCATACCTCTAGCGCCCCATTCTGACCGGCCAATGAAGGCAAGCCAGAGGTGAGAGACCTGATGCTCTGTCCGGCCGTACCTCTATGTGGCGGACGAGGCGGACCCCAGTTCTCTCGGAGGAACTCGAGATGATGGTAGGGGGTGGTGTCGCTACTCACCAACAGCTCGCTACAAGCTGCGCTGCCCCCTTATTATTATTATTATTTCTAATCTTTCTCTCCATTAAAGCCTTCTACAGACTAAAGCGAATATATGAAAAGAAAATTTCTGAAACGGCTTAGCTGTTTTCGATGCATTTAGCTGTTTTTTCATATCTATATATATCAAAATCAATTGCTGTTCGTTAGACTCGCTAAAAATCGAGAACGGCTCTACCGATTTGGCTTATTTTGGTTTTGAATGATTTTTGGAAGCCCAGGGAAGAAATTGAAGGGAAACAGTAAAAACCACAATTTTATTTTCCCATACAAATAGTCCGTATCTCATTCGGCATTCTGAGAAATGCATATTCATACCCGTTCATGATGCTTAAGACAATTTGCGTATACGTCAAAAGTAAGGGTTAATTAGAGACCTTACCTTTTCGTCATACTCCTCTAATAAGCCTATTCATTTAGTTACCATTCCAAGAAACAAAATAAATAGCATTATTAAATCTACGTAAAAAGTGTTCGCAATAAATCTGTGACAGTATTTATTTACTCGTAAGTCCCCACTCGCAGTTTGCATGTACGGTAGGTTACATGTACCATTCCACACCACTGTGTGCTTATTTATGTAACTCACAAACATATGGATGAAAATACCTATTGCTGAGTTGTGCAATTTTAACAACAATAATTATGCGATTTCTTGCAGGTAGCAAAATAATTTTGACGTCAGAGATTTTTACGATAGCGAATTTAAATTGTGATCTAGCAGATAACTAACTGCAGCTAACTGCAGCGTAAACATCTGTAACAATTTATTATAGTCAAAGCATTATCTGATAAAAAATATACTTTCTCAGAAACACCGGATAAATTGTTGTTATAATATAAAAGATAATTTTATATTATAACAAATGACATGACTCTATCTGAACTACCCTTACTTATTTTAAATTCTCGTATCGTATGTTCAAACGTTGCAGTCCAAAATGTAGGCATGTGTATATAAAACGTATAGACAGCAAAACGTTGCCTGAGTACTGAGTGCGATATTATTTTGTAGTCAGGCGGCTTCAGGCACGGAACACAATTAACTTGTAAGATTGTCTGCGGAGGCTGCACTCGCAACCCTCACCTCCTCATCCATCTCCCCTCGCCCTCCCAAACAAAACATCAATAAACTCCATTCTACACCTCACAATCACTCTTCCCCCACACAAGTTAGGGTACACTTTCGTCTGGACCTTTTTAAGTTTTATGTGCCGCATTTATTTCGTGTAGGTATAGCAGTCCAGTTACCCTTGATTGGTTGTCGTTCCTCTAATCCCGTTTTGATCCTTTCCACCCAAAACCTAGCCCTCGTCGCCGCTCAGTTAACTACTGACATGGTGCGTGCGTACCTGTTTTGTACTTATGCTCGCTTGGTACAAAACTGATTATTTGGCACAACTATGCCATAATTAAAAGTTTCTTTCACACATTTGGGCAAACGTGTTTGGTTTCTTTACAATACATTGTTTGTCTTAATATTCATATCACTGGAGAACGGATACGTGTTAAAAATATATATAATTTATGTAGGTTGTTCCAAATTTTTAAAATTCTAAGATTCTCTTTATTTTCAGCCAGAAACTTCAATATTATTAAAAATTGTAAGGAAAGAGACTTTAAGAGAGTTTTATTGGTGGTAGAGCTCCAGTGACGGAGCTCTACCTCCAGGGGCGTAGGCACCACCGCATTACCTAATATACTTGGCGCTACATGGTAGTGTTCAGCACTATCGTGTTTCGGTCAGGTGGCCTGTAATTTCCGGTACATAGGCATAACATCTTAGGCCTCAGGAGTGGTAACGCATCTGCATTTTGACCTTGGTCTTTGTGTTAGTGTCTATAGGCTGCAGTCATCACTTAACATCAATGTGAACTGAATGCTTGTTTGTCACTTCCATTACATAAAAAAAGACAATCGGCTAGTTTCGACTTCGAGTGCGTTATCTTTGTTGCACACTGCCTACGTAAGCACTAATAGTCCGGTATTGGTCAAAACCTGATCAAAATAGTCGACCAACGTCATGTTGTGCGCGAAAGAGATAACGTTCTACAGGGCCGAAATTATGCGAAGTCTGTTTCCTAATGCCAGCGCGCAATACCTTGCTGCGTACACTAGGCCTTCCCGCCCCAACTCTAGTACGACTCGCGAGTCGTTATTCCGGTTATTAGGTACAAACAGATGACTAGACTAGAGCGATAGTTGCGTCCTCCTAATCGAATATGTTTTGCCATCTCGAGAAATCACCTAAACCTCCACCGACCGATGACCGTCAGCGTTGTACCGCCTCTAATCGCATATGTCTTAAATCCTCCCTTCCCCTCAAAATGTCCTCAGCTCTCTCTTATTTTGTTAGGCTAGAAAGTTATACATAAGCCTATTTAGACAAATCCTTAACCGAGGTTTGGACATACATAGAGGTCTCCCTTGCATGGTAGAAGACGATAAAATTGTCTCAAGATTAACCCTCTTGGTACACAAGTCCGATTAAAAAATAATTGGACTATAATATACTTGGTAGAGTGACTTAAATGCACATAAATAGGGGTTACTACCAGTTCTTAAATTTAAATCAACGTGGAATATCAGTTTATTTGCACATTAAAAACGAGCCAAGTGCAAAACGTTATTCTGCAACGAAGGTTCTGTACGAAGTCAAAGCATGTTACGAGAATAATACCTTAATTTAAAGACACTTTTGTTTTGTCAGGGTAAGTACAGTTGTTATTGAACTGTACTTACCCTGACATAAACAAAAGTTACGGCAACTTTAAAATGCTGTAAATAAAGTTTTAGTTTCTTTTATTATTTAAGTACCTAGTTAGTTTTAAAAAATTACTGTTTTCGGATTTTCAGGGTTCCGTAGCCTACAAGGAACCCTGATAGTTTCGCCATGTCCATCCATCCGTCCATATGTCCTCAGCTTAGCTCAGAGACTCTTTGTGTTAGAAAGCTTTGATTTAGCACGAATCACATTTTAGTTATTAAAAAAAACGTAACTTCACGCCTGTAATCCCCAAAGGGGTAGGCAGAGGCAAATGTATGTATTCCAGCATACATGCAAACACCCACGGTTCGCCGGTTACGTTTTGGCCTAAAATGGAAAAATCCCAATAGAACGAGAGATAAAGGACTTTACACCATTTTAAAATTTGGTATTATGCAATCTTACTGGTGGTAGAGCTCCAGTGACGGAGCTCGCGGGAGTAGACACCACCGCATTACCTAATATACTTGCCGTTAAATGGTAGTAGTATTCAGCACTATTGCGTTCCGGTCAGGTGATTATGTACGGCTCTGTAATTTCCGTCACAGAGGCATAACACCTTAGGCCTCCGAAATAGACGGCAATTGACAAATTCGTGATCGGACTCTTACCAAAAAATGTTTGGTACCTTCTGATTGTGAAAACCTTTAGCCATATTGTAATTAACTGCCTTAGTAGCCTAGTGGTAGGAGGCCACTACTACCACACTGGGATTCTGGGTTCGATCCTGGGTCGCAAACTATCAACCATATTTGGGGTCGATGAGAGACATGCATTGATATCTAAATTAGAAGTTATGCAACTGGTAACATGATAAACTTCACATTTAACAATATTGTTAATGTGTCGTTATACGCTGAATAATTATTTTGCACGCATGGTACTTTAAGTATAAAACATAACTTAAAGTACCATGTGTGAATTTAAATATTGCATTGCGTCTGCTCCAATTTATCAAATTCATCTCATTCTTAATTGTTTTATATTATTTCGCATTAACACATGCTTGTGAAATATATTTTATTTTTAAAGAAAAATGGAAAGAAAAATTTGACTTCAGGCGAGGCTCGAACTCGCGACCTACTGGGAATCTAGTCCAGCCGCTCTTCCAATTGAGCTACTGAAGCCCTGCCCGATTTGTCAAATCTTTCCTTCACATCTATTCAATTGCTTTATGGTAGCAGCAGCGCCATTTATTACCAACTATGCTAGTTAGGCAACCGATATAATAGACTTTTCAGTTTATTGAATATCGTAAAGAAGTCGCTTTTACCCTTAATAATTGTTTTATAACAACACAAACACAACACAAATAAATGGCGCTGCTGCTACCATAAAGCAATGCAATAGATGTGAAGGAAAGATTTGACAAATCGGGCAGGGCTTCAGTAGCTCAATTGGAAGAGCGGCTGGACTAGATTCCCAGTAGGTCGCGAGTTCGAGCCTCGCCTGAAGTCAAATTTTTCTTTCCATTTTTCTTTAAAAATAAAATATCATCTCATTCTTAATTTGGATTACAGTTTACTTTTGATATTTAAAATAACTCGATATTAGCAATCCATTCATGGATTGAATTCATTTTGCTAACATTTTCAAGAACGCGCAACGATCACAAACTATTCAAATTCTTAGAAAACACGACTGATGAATTTAGGAAATGCAACACTAACAAGGTACGTGGACGTGGCATGCAGTTGTTAGTTAAGGGTAAATATAATATAACGGCGTAGGGATGATATGATATCATTCACGCACGTAGAGCCCGGACCTCAGTGACTAAAGAAATCCTTGATAAAATAAAAAACAACATCGGTGTTTGCCACCATAAAGATAAGCGAGGTGACGCGCGGCTGTGCGCGACCACCGCACACACGTGCCTGTGCAAGTAGAAACGAAACCGTGAACAAATACTATTCTCTAATTATAGTCAACTCAAATAATTAAACTGAGAATTGACTCTCTGATAATGACGGCACAAACATCGCGCAACCGGCCTTTGACGTCAAGAGCCGCTACGATCGCAGCCCGACATTACCGAAGGGCGAGTGTTAGTCCGCGAAAGCTCCACCAAAAGGAGCAAAGAATCGGAAAGCGATATCGGCTAATCCCACTAATCGGGGCGCAATTGAAAAATAAAAATGTAGATGGCGGAATGATTCCATTTAGAGCCAAAACGATGCGACAAAATAATAAAAAAGGTACGGGCGGAACGGAATGGCTGTGCCCTCGGCGGCCGACGGCTAATATTGAAAGCAAATCCTCGGCTAAATCCTTAAAGCGCCTGGATTGGAGCACGTGGAAACTGTGTGTTTGCGCCGCCCGCGCCGCCCGCCGCCCAACCCCGCTTGATAATCATTTGCTGGATTATAGTATACTTTCCGCTTAATGTCACCGATTTTCATGAATCAATTGTTCCCAATTTATTGGCAACCCGAACTTTGACCCAAATTTTCACATTGGAATTTTGGAAGGATTTGCAGCTACTTGTTTTCATATTTGGGTGTTTACCGAAGATTAGTAGAGATTTGTTTACTCCAAATCACTATGGATAGCTTATTCGTTTGATTCACAAAATAAAAACGAACTGTAGCTAAGTTTATTGTCTACCGACGTATCGTTGAACGATATTGTGATATCATCAGACACCAATTAAGGATTGGTGGTTCAACACAGTTCAAACATCAACCGATGTAAAAACAAATGAAGAGAAGGTTATCAATCCAACATGTTCTTCCTCGCACTCTTACATCTATATATTGACTTAGTGTGTTACAAAATAAGAAATAATGTAACCACTATGCTCAGAATCTTCATGGGCGATCAGAACTATTCAGAACATTCAAAAGAGGTCGATAGAAGCAAACTTGACGAATAGATTTTATTATTGTTATTAATTACGATACTGGCCAACCCATATATTATGAAAACTCATTTGAAGTAGATAGTAAATCCACAGAAAACGAACGCTAAAATTGGCTTAAAATGTTAGCCAAATTAAATCTAAATTATTATGCAGGCTAAAACTATGCAAATTTTGTAAAAAAATATTGTTTTGGGCTCTTTTTCATTCCTACTATTTTCTACGTATTACTAGGTAAAACTTACTAGGAATCAATAGATAAAAAGTTATAAGGTTCAACCACGAGTACCAAACACAATTCGATGTAGACTTAGATCAATCACCTCCTCCTTCAAATTAGTAGGCTGACTCATAATATCTTTACAAGTCAGTCTACCTTTTCGTTTAGTATGTATTGATCGATCGAGAGCATAGTATATATTATATACAGGTACATATAATTTTAATGGTTTAGTAAGAGAACATAAAAATTTTACATGATGTACTCGTAGTACGGTAAGTTAGCGCCGTTGTCATGGCAACACGATACATCTCCCAAAGCGCCAGCCGTCGTCACCATTGCAGCTTACGACAACGCGAAATTTATTTCCATTTCAATTTAATGTACCTCTTTTGCTGCAACTTTCCCAAGGCTTTGCTGTGGCGTATTCGACTGGATATTTATTTAGCACTAGATGTCCATTTTGTTATTAAATTGTCTTTTGTTTAGAATTTCAGTTTCATACTTCCTATAGAAATCAGATTATTACGTAATGCGACGAAGCCTACGCGCTTGAACTGTTCTACTGTAACTCCTTTTTACTCGTGGTAGAGTTCCAGTGACGGAGCTCGCGGGCGTATTTATCACCGCATTACCTAATATACTTGCCGTAAATGGTAGTGTTCAGCACTTTCGTGTTCCAGTCAGTTGGATGTACGGCTCTGTAATTTCCAGCACAGAGGCATATCACCTTAGGCCTCAGAAGTGGTAACGCATCTGCATTTTGATCTTGGTCTTTGTGTGGGTGTCTATAGGCTGCAGTCATCACTTAACATCAATGTGATTTGCATGCTTGTTTGCCATTACATGAAAAAAAGTACCTTTAACGTGTGGCAGTCGATAGTCACTTCCCTATGCCTACGCTACTGTTCTAAGTGTGTACCTTTAGCATACCTAATAACATTCATGTTTTTATGTCATGGAGGTGGCAAACCAGCATGCAGTTCATATTGATTTTAAGTGATGACTGCAGCCTATATTCCAGGTATAGGTACACTTGGAATGCTGCGGGATATACTCAGTGATCAGCTACGCACATGTAGGTAGATTATACTTTGATCTATAGTTGAAGGGCAAGAGGCCGATCTCCAACCAGATGGTCTGTCCAGCTCAAGGACAACCCAGCATCGCTTTTTTACACCACGGCCCAAATGGTCACAGACCGGAGCCAGTGGAGACAGTTCGTCCGATCGAGAGTGATGCCAGGATGATCACGATCCTCAGTCAGGAGGAAACGACCAGAGAGATAGTTGATAAATGGCGGTCAAACCATTCCAATGGGGCGGTAGTAAGTGCAATAACCCAAGATGGGCAGCGCTGCTACCCATCTACTTGTGTACTTCACCTGCGTTAAAACTACAGCCACTGCGGTCGCCAACCAGCGTGGCGATTGTGGCCAATAAATCCTTATGGGGAGGCTTTGGTCCAGTAGTGGACATCTTTCGGTTGATGTCATCATATGTAAACCCTCAACGTCATCATGTTGGGTTGATAAACACTAATGTATCGCGACACTAATGCCACGAATGCGACACACTTAACAATGTAGATTTTCACAAGTGTATTGTAATGTCATAATTTGAGCCTAAACTCTACTACCATTTACCGGTGGTAGAGCTCCAGTGATGGAGTTTGTAGGTATAGAAATCGCATTACCTAATTTTCTTACCGCGTAATGATCAGCGCTATCGTGCTCCGGTCAGATGGTGGTGGTACGGCGCTCAAATTTATGGCGCAGAGGTGTAACTACTTAGACCACAGCAACTTAGGCAGCGAAGATAAGATGTTTTAGTCACAAATACTGTACACAATATCACTTACCATCAATGTGAATTGCCGCTTCTTTGCTAATTCATGACATAAAAAAGTCAGTCTAAAAAGGCTATTACACGACACGTTATTCAGGGTCCGGCAAGAAGGGTGGGCGTGGCCCAGCGCCGGGTCGTCGCTTATTACACTATCCGGTCGACAGGGCCCTAACTCAGTCACAGTACAAATATGAACAGTGTGGAAACTACGTACAAAACGTTGCTCATCAACGAGGCCCGTAAGCGGTTCTCGCGGTGCTGCAGCTCCGACTCACTCGCTACTCTAGCGTCGATGCGCATGTTTGTGTGAGTGTGCCGTTTTGAACGTTTTGTACGTAGTTTCCATACTGTTCATATTTGTACTGTGTGCAGTTAGGGCGTTAGGCTGACCGGGTCGCTCCGGTCGCCCTTATTAGGGCCCTAACTGCCTAAATGTTATTACAGTACCCTGACCCTTGCTATCGTACCCTGAATACCGTGCCGTGTAATAAGGCCATTAAAAGTGTCTTGTACAAATTTTAATTTGAACAAGGAAAACGTGATCGCCGGCTTTAAAATTACTATGGTTGCATCTTTTGCATTTTTTTATGTGAGTATAGTAGTACACAACCATGCATACAAAAACCAGAGATCAAAATGCAGATGAGTTGCCACCCCTGAGGCCTAAGTTGCTATGTGATTGATAGTTTATCTTTGTGATAGTTAGTGATAGTTTATCTTTGTGATAGTTATTACAGAGCCAAACATTACCATCCAACCGGAACACGATAGTGCTGAATACTACCAATTGGCGGCTTTTGGCTTTGGATAGAGGTAATGCGTTGGTACCTACGCCCTCGAGCTCCTACACTGAAACACCAGTAAAAAAAAATCAATTCATGAGCACTGAAGATTTTATGACATAAAATGCAAAACGAGAGAAAATAAAACGAATACATTACTCTGTAATATTTTTTATTATGACTAGAGGTTTTTTAAATTACAAAACAATCAGTATTCTCTTAAGTACATTTACAAAATAATCCGAAAAGTTCCTATTTCGCATTTATTTTGTTTTTGATATGTATAAAATGAAAACCTCGAATTCCACAACATTATTACAACTTCGAACTAACTATGTACAATATTTTTATATAATTTAGGTTTCTTCACTGATATTAGGCACACGGAAATAGGTTCTAAGACGTGTTAACTAAAAGGCTCTAATAAAACTTTAACCTCTAAATAGGTACAATTATTTACATTTCAATTATTTTTTTTTAATAAATACGTATTTAGTATTATTTATGAGATCCTGGTTACTTTAATCTCATTTTGAGGCGGTCGCGCATTTTTTATTTGGTTTACTGCATTTTGTTTATGAAGTTGTATTTACAATCTACAACTATTGTTATGATATATACAAAAAAGTAAATGCACAATTGTATAAACATATATGATGGATGATGTACATATACCCATAGAGGCCTATGAGTCAAATGATTTATTATGATAACAAAGTATCAAAAATTATATAAATATCTTAGTACCTAATATTGCGGTGAAATATTTTGGGTAGCAATCTGTAACATTCGATCGCTGTATCATTTTGTTTAATTGATTTCACATTGAGTCTTCTTATTAGCTTTGGTTACTTTTGGTACATCGTAACATGATATGATACAAAGCCATGAGGTGAACAATGCCTTGAAAATTTTCATTTTATTTCTAAATAAACTATTTTTTGGCTTACAGATATATTTTATTAGTCTTCACTTAACAATTCATTTACACATTATTATGTGAAAAGTATCTACATTTTTTAGGAAATGATACAATTAAATGTAATTATAACAACTTTATAAGAACGCCCTTAAATCACTTACGACAATAATTTGGAAGTAATAAACTATTAAAAGTGGGCAAGTGCGAGTCGGACTCACGCACGAAGTGTTCCGTACAATCATCTATAAAAGAAAATTACATTTGTTATATTCAAGTTTCCATCTTTACATTATCATAGAGGAAAAAATTAAGCGTCTGCCTGCTACCACTGTTTTAATATTGAGCAAAAATAAAAAAAAACACGTTTATTGTATGGAGACCCCCTTATAACGTCAACAAAAATACATAATTTGTGAAAATTTCAGCTTTTTGGCTATCACGATTCACGAGATACAAGCGTAGCGATAGATAGACAGACAGCGGAGGCTTAGTAATAGGGATCCGTATTTACCTTTTAGGTACGGAACCCTAAAATAGAAAAAAAAGGAGTTACTAACTCAGTGTTAATAATTGTTCTTGTTTTCGATGATTAAAGGATTTTAACACACAAATAAGTTTGCCTGCAAGTTCAATTTCTCTTTCCAGGAAGAGAAATTAGAACCAAAATTGGGCATCAATTGCGACTCGAGTAACACAACATGATTTACCTTCCTATTTCTAGGTTTCAATTCTTGTTAATTGTAGAATTAAAAAACCTAGAAATCTTCTGAATGCTCCAATCATAGTTTAGTCAAGTCATGAATTTGATAGTCAAATGTGAATGTTATTTGTTTATAACAATACAATAAAGTATAAAGTTATAAATCAAAGTAAAAATTATAACATTTCATCTATTTTTTAAGAGATTTCAAGGGCTATTTAGAAATTGTAATTGATAAATACAAATTATCGTAGTATATTTTCAAATGAGTCCGATGTTTTTGGTAAGAATTATTTTCGAACGCCATCACTACTAGGCGATATTCTCGCTATTAAACCCATCGTAGTAATGTGTTATAGTGAAAAAGAAGATAATGTTGAGTCTCTATTGAAAGTAATTTTAATATGTTATGCATAATTTACTTTGTATAACTCTTTTAAACACACGAAAATCGTAGCAACATAACTTTGAGGCACTGAATTTAACATATTATGTTAAATTCAGTGCCTCAAAGTTATGTTGCTACGATTTTCGTAGGCGTCTACGAGATATTAATCCATGCATAATTTAGCTCAAATTCCCAATATACATGTGTTTTCTTTTCGCTCAAAATGAAAGTAAATAGAATAAAATACAATATGCACGATTTGTTTATGAAGAGTACAGAATGTTTATAATAATTGTGTTTGATTTTTTACGACATTTAGTAACTCAATTTATAGTTTGAAATACATAAAAATTTAAAATATATGAAGATGAGATTAAATTTTCTGTGATTTGGGGTAAAATCATATGACAATAAAGATGGGCAGGATGTTATGATAATTCAGGCACTTCAAGAATAGGAACAAATTACTTCCTCGTATTGAAACCGGCACAACATCATACAAACTAAATAAAAAATAACATTAAAGCATAACAAGAATACATTTACGTGATTTAAGTTCTACACTTTACTAAAATGTAAGCGAGGAATATGAATCACTTGATAGTCCGCGCGGTCATAATAATACCCTAACCAGCTCACTGTAGACAGTTACAGGCATTATTGTAAAAATATGTGAAGACTCAATTCTTCTTTCTTAAATGCTTCAGTACTTATTATCGGTCGAAACAGATAGAAATAAATAACCTAAGTTTATATTTACAACGATATCGATCTACATCCTTAAAACAACCGTACATAAATCTAAATACATTAAGCTTGTAAAAATTGCACACATCGCTTTGGTATACGTACGTACATAACTACATATTTACAAAACAACGTCTACAACGAATCGTTAAGTTTATTGCCCGAAGTTTCAACGTAACCTAGGATAGGACGGCGCGGCGACGGCGACGCGACGGCGCGCTCAGTCGAACCACTCCCAGAGGTGGCGGTAGAGGCCGTGCGCGTGCGCCGCGTCCGGAGCCACCACGGCCGCCACCGGCGCCGGCGACTAGGAGCGCACGTCGGGGGGCGAGCGCGGCCCCTCGCGCCCGCGCGCCTCCTCTCAGAGCACGCGGTCCGCCACGCCCACGCCGCCCGCCGCGTACTGGCACGCCGCCAGCGGCGCAGAACCCGCGCGCCCCACCGGCGACATGCCGCCGTACCCGCCGCCGAACCCCGACGAGTGTTGCTTCGCCTTCAGCCGCAGCGACGCGATCGACGACGACATCGCCGGGCACGGCTCCGCGCGGTACATGCTGTACGGGTTCGGCGGCGCCGTGTACGGACACGGTGCGACCCCGCCGCCCACCCCACCGGAGCCCCCCACGCCGCCCATCCCTCCGCCCCCCACGCCTCCCATCGACGTCGCCGTGTTGAAGCAGTTCACCGAGCCCTGGTGATGGCTCGCCGGGACCACGGAGCCCAGCGGATTCACCGGCCACGGAAAGCTTTTCGTGCCGAGCGGGCTAGGCACCTTCGCCGCCCAGTTATTGTACGGGTACGACGAATACAGCGCGTCCGTGTCGGGGAACGGCTGCATGAGCCCGTTGAACTGCGTGCTGAACCCGTTCTTGAAGTCGGCGGCGGCGGCGGCGGCAGCGTTCATCGCGTTCCTCTCGCGTTTCCGCCATTTCGCTCTCCGGTTTTTAAACCATACCTGCAACAAAAGTTTCGTCTTTATTCGAGGGGTACGGACGTTCCGGGCCGGGGTTGAAAAGTTTTAACTAGATTCGGAATCGGGCCTAGGGGTGCGTCGCGCGGGTGGCCATTAACTTTACTCATTACGAAGTTGACAGAGCGTCGCGGCGCATCGGCGTATTCGAGCCACGTAGCGATAGCGGAGGCGACGGCCCCGCCCGACCGCAGGCAACGACCCGTCTAATTGCGGCCGCGAAATGAAGATAAACGAGCGTTGCGATTGGACGGGACGGCTCCGAGGCGCTGCGACTTCGGTTCGGCCGCAATATACGAGCGGGTACCGGGTCAAGCCGCGGAGGCTACAGCGAATCGATGTTGTTATGTGGCGGAGGCTTGCGGCATACGACAGCCGGAGGCGGAGTGACGAGCGATAAGTCGCCGTGAGCGCAGATAACGCGCCCGCTGATGTATGGCGAGCGCGGCCGTCAGCGAGCGATCGATCGCCGACAACACCTCTGCGATAAATTGCGCAATCCACGTAGCGACTGCAATAAATATTGTGCTGGCAGCGGTATTTGTCTCACTCACTGTGGCGTGTTCACCCAGCCGAAACGGTAAATAATACCCTCTTTCCTCGGTTAAGTGAACATAAACGGTCGTTTCCACCCCATATACGAGGTTTTATTTTTCGAAACATAAATTTCACAAATTCGCATGGACGCATGTTTTTTAGGCGTACAGGTAATCCAGCTCAGTTATTTTCTAAACGATTTTGTTGTTTATTCATTTCGCGCTGTAACCAGTGGCTGAAACATTAAATGTAAAACTGAAGCGATAACTTAACCCCACAAGCAACGCGTGAAAACATAAGGTTCATTGAAAAACATTCTGTAGCGGGTGAAAATTGCTCCACACGGCGGTTAAAGGGTGTTCAATAATGACAACAGAATGATATTTATTTAGGTGCACATATGTGGAAATAATTTCCATTATTTGAATAGCGGCCAACGCAGCGGGGCGTACGGAGACGGGAGGGTCGCGATATTGCGACGCGAGGCTAATCCTTTAAATATATTATTGCAGGACGGATCCTCCGTCAAGCAACTGGGGGACGCCCGCAATTTTTAATGCTTCCGAAATCAATATTAATGTTGGTTATTTTTAATTGAATAGCTTCAGCTTCTTTTAGTGAGTAGCTGATGGTTTGTAATTTTCAAAACTCTGAATTGCATTTGGTTGTTAGCTTGGAGATATTTGTGTGTGATGTATGTATTTTGATCGGTTTCATATGTGAAAAGTTTTCTGTAAAAAGTTGTGGTTTTGGACGTATAACATATGGAGGTGTAAAATTCAGTGGACTAAAACTCAGTCCCATATTTAAGTGTAGGCTAAGTTGGTATGACACTGTAAGGTTACGGCGTTATAATATAATAGACAGCGATTCTTTGTAGCAGAACCTATCGAGCGCGCTAATATAATATTTTAAGCGGCATACGTAATGCGGCGGAGAAACTAAAACCGATTTAATTGTTTATGTAGTAGCATGTAAATAACAATAGATAGTTAGTTCCTTTAAAAATAAAGGAGTATACAACCCCATGCGTGTATATGTCACCACAATCCTCGGCTACATATATTTATATCTCAAAGTTCTCTTGGTATCTGATTTCAGTATCTGAAATCAGCTAAGAAATGTCAGGCAGAGGATGGGATATCAAATTATCATGCGGGACGAGAACCCCAAGATTAATGTATAAGTCATCAACGTTGATATCATCGACGTGCACCTCAACTGGGTTGTTCGGGAGTGAAACTTTTTTCTATGTAATAGAAGTGGCAAACAAGCATGTAGTTCCCGTTGATGTTAAGTGATGATTATAGCCACCCACACAAAGACCAAGTTCAAAATGCAGATGCGTTACCATTCCTGATGCCTAAGATGTTATGCCTCTGTGCCGGCAATTAAAGAGCCGTACATTACCACCTTGCCGGAACACGATAGTGCTGAACAGTAATTAACACTACCATTTAGCGGCAAGTAGGTATAATAGGTAACGCGGTGGTGCCTACGCCCGCGAGATCCGTCACTGGAGCTCTACCACCAGAGAAAAGTACTTCTTTTAAAACCAACGTAGCGCATACCATTAAACGTAACCTCTTGCTTCTATTTTCCGAAGGGGTAGGCAAGGGTAAATGCATAGATTGATAAATGACATGAAAAAACTTAATAGCAGCTACACCTTGACACGAGGCATCGAATTCGGGAGCTCAGCATTGCAGTAACAGACGCAGCTTTGACGCATTACTCACAGTCCCACATTACGTATAAATCTATGTTGTGGGTGCCGTTGTACACACAAACACCGAGACCTAAAACAAATGTTTGTAGGCCATACAATTATTTGGCCGATACGGGGATCAAACCCATGAGCTTCGGTTATATATAAACGGCCGTCACACACCGCTGGACCAAATGGCTCGTCGATGCACGATTTCTTGCATATTATTATATGCAAACTCATGATCGCCAGTTTCATTTTATCCCTTTAATAGCGAGCCTATTACTATCTTCAAACATATTCAACGTCGAGAGCGGCACTGGGATACTTCCGAAAGCACTTAATCTCGACCCGGGGGATCGAATCTGGGACCTGATAGTTACAGTAGCAGCCTGCTTCTTCTTACAATACTACTGCTGACACAGTTTTGTGACTTTTAATAGAAGAAACTGCCCTGTCTGTAATTTCCGGCACAGAGGCGTAACACCTTAGGCCAAAGGAGTGGTAACGCATCTGCACTTTGACCTTGGTCTTTGTGTAGGTGTCTATAGGCTGCAGTCACCACTTAACATCAATGTGAACTGCAAGCTTGTTTGCCACTTTCATTACATAAAAAAAAAATCATAAATCCAAAAAATGCGTATTAAGTTGCGTAGCGGAGCCGCAAGATTAATGCGAGCCATCACCACTGAGCGACGTCTCCATCGACCGGTATCACTCGCATAAGGGGACATCTTAGTAGGTACGCACTAGGTTTGCTATGTATAATCAACGCTAGAAAAGCTTGGTATGAAGGTATAATCTGCGCTAGAAAAGCTAATTCCATCGTCGACTGGACTAAGTCATGACAAGTTATTCCTTTCAATATATCTACAAACCCGAAATTATGGATTATACATGTCGTATCTCTGACCAGGTTCTCTTATCGGCTGTCGACCTGGTATGCCTGCTGTCAGAAAAAACTTTACGTCAGAATAACCTCGAAGGAGAGGTAAATGCAGCCATTTATAAGCACGCTACGTAACTCCGAGGATTCGGAAAAATGAAATTGGAAAATTACTCGACTTCATCATTACAGAAGAAGCCTGCTATTAAAAAATACTAAGGCAGATTTAAGACGTAACGTAATAGAACAAAAAATTAGCACTCCAAACGTTGGAATGCGTTATCAAGTTTTCATGCGGGATGGTCGCAGCAAGATTAATGCGAGCCATCACCGCCGACGTCTCCATCGACCCGTATCACTCGCATACGGAGACATATTCACGATTGAGGTACAAACTAGATATACTGTGTATAATCTACTCTACGCTAGGAAGCCAATCTACTCATAATCCTAATATCGACTAGATTCAGTTATGACACGTTATTCGCAGCTGTACGAACTTTATAATATATTAGCTGTTGCCCGCGGCTTCGCCCGCGTGGATGTCGTTTTATAAATAACTAAGTAGCCTATATTCTTTCTCAAAGTTAGCTCTATCTCTGTACCAAATTTCATTAAAATCGGTTTAGTCGTTTGGACGTGAAAAGGTAACAGACAGACAAACAGACAGACAGAGTTACTTTCGCATTTATAATATTATTAAGTAGGAATGGCCACTCTTTACTTTACCTATACGATATATGCCTTCCTCGTGAATGTGACGTCACACGCAAAAATATATTATCAAATCCAACAGAAAGTGCCAGAGATTAGCGCCTAATAACAGTACTATCTATATATCAGTATCGGTATAGTAACTATCATAGAGACATAACAACTAAGTTTTCAAGGGTAGCAACGCATCTGCATTTTGACCTCTGATTTGTACATAACATCTACATACAAACTAGAGATTTCAATTCCTGAGGTCTAAGTTGTTTACCACCTGGGGGCCGACCGCATACTGGCGTATTCAATTTTTTTTATCACGAAAGCATTAGATATAGGCGGTCGGATCACGTTAGCGGCGACCACTACCTTTTTACGGGCAAGTATATGAGCTAATGTGGTGGTGCCTATCCCCGGGCGCTCTGTCACGGGAACTCTACCATTAGCAAAACCAGTCTTGGCCGTTGGGTTCTTTTGGTTTAAACGATATTAACGATTTTTTATTAAAGGTATTTTTTTTTAATCTTGCTTTAGCTCTGTATTGGTAAAATTCATTTTTAGGAAGAATTTTTACACGATGAGCGAAAAACACCTATTTAATCATTGATATAAGTACGTAAGTATATAATATTTCAATGAATTCTATCAGAGTTTTATATTGGCTTAACTATACAAATTTGCCAACTAAAACAACTGCCCGTTGTTTGAAGCATCGATAATGCTACAAACAACACACATAAAGATTAACGACTATTTGTATGGAAAAATGAAATTATGGTTTTTACTATTCCTCTACAATTTCTTCATATTTTCTTACCCTTTAAACGTTCCCTGGACTTTCAAAAATCATTCAAACCAAAATTAGCCAAACCGGTCAAACCGTTGTCATGTTTTAGCGAGACTAACGAACATCAATTGATTTTTATATATATAGACTGATTATTTAAAATATTTTACACCTGCATATGATAAAGATCTCTCTAAACAGAATAACAAACTCGAAAACCTAATATTTTATCCTCATCAAGTTCAACAATGTCATCCCAGGATAGTATTAAATTATAAAAGGGCGTTTGTCACGTTGTCCACATAATATCCGCAATGAACGACGTGACCGCCCTAGCCGAATAATAAACCTATTTTACGGTCAGCGGGAGCGGGGTTGCTAAATTGCCTTAAATTTAAATTAAACTAGAATCACAGTTTTATTAGTATCATCAATCAAATGACTATCGGCACGGACGCTCTCGGATCGGTGTGCTGAATAATAATCCTTATTGCTATCACAAATAAAGCCTAAACTGTATCATTTGATCCAACCGGGCACTATTCGAAAGTCAAATAAACACGGGTTCATACTCGTATAAATGGATATGAACTAGGATTTGACACGTGCTGGGTTCGGATTCAATATTATTTTGTCCATTCTCTAGGAAACGAATTTTCTTATCGTGAATATTATTATGTTTGAGGAAATCTTAGCTTAACTCTTATTAGTTGATCTAAAAACTCATTCAGAATAATTTAATTCAACACATACTAAATCATACAAAACACTTCTTTGCGCGTGTTTAACAATACCTATAAATTATGCTTAAATTGTACCTATTTACCAATATTTAACCTTGTAACATTACAATATTTCACACATTATTTAAAAATCTTCTTAAACTCAAATATAACATTCAAAACAGTGTACAACCGAAAAGAAAACAAAGTTAAATGAGAGCCAATAAATAGAGATTACTAACGATTACAAGGATACCAGACACTTCTATCGCACATCGGCCATTCATTGAAATAAATTCTTTGCTAAAGCCACGTAAAATCCGCGCGATCAAAACACTAGACGTTCAGTCTATCAAAACACAAGTAGGATATTGGTTAGATCATCTAGTATTCGAGGCAACTAGCTCATTTTCGCCATGATAAAAGTATCTTTATAGTGAAGTATTAAGGTTGTATATTGCACGTCCATGTGCATCGCCAATAGTGCGCCATAACATATTATTATAAATTTGCAATCGGTGTTCCTTAATACTGTATCGCTTGTTTAGGAACAAATGCTTTGTGTGAGATTACATTCAGGATCGAACGGGTTGGATTGAAGCCAGTGGTCACAACATGACATCGTTATCATGAGATTTTATAGTAACATGCGCGGTGTAAATAAATAGATACATTTTATATAAGTGTTTAGCTCATTTCAGTATTGAATTCTAGTCAAAATAGAATCTAGCTACTTAATTTGGTGACTAGTACCATTTAATATATAAATATAATAAATTATAATAAACCTTCAATCTCTCGTTGGCCTTCCCCCGTTGGTTTCCAAGATGGATATATCTAAATTTTTTGTCTAGTACCTATTGTACCGAAGTGGTCAGTGTCACACAATGAGAATTTGTTAGTCAGCGATAATACGTAACGTTGTCTCGTGAATCCAGGTTTAGTAAAAACAGAGCACCAAGCCTGCTAAACTGTTTGTACGCATCGACACAGGGACGCGACGTGCTCTAAAAGCATTACAAAAAATTGTAAAAGCCGGCGCGATACGCGTAAAAAAAATTACATACTTAACTTAATATTTTACACTCGATCAATAAGTTTAATTATATACACGTCTAATTACGGACTTCATTACCTTATTGTTTCAGAAATTCGAAAAATCTCACGTGTCGCGTGATTGCGTTCAATTTAATATCTTATTCATGAAAAATCTAGGTGTAATGATACGTTGTTAGCCATAGAAAATAAAAAACCCATGATGCAAGTTTTAGTAAAAAACAGAGCAACGAAGCGTGCTAAACTGTTTGCACGCATCGACACCACGGTGTGCGCTAAAAGCATTACAAAAACAACGCTCATGCCGGTGCGATTCGCGTAAAATAAATAATGTTACGTGCCGTCCGCCCTGTCCACGGACGTTTTTTTTACGTGCGAATACACACTTAAAATGTTTTCCTGTATTATATGTAACTCGTCTTTATATTTTTAAAACTTTTGACTAGTGGAGTCCTTTAAAGTTTAACATTTTTTGCGGAAATAAAGAAATTGTTATTGTTATGTCTCTCGTAGATATATCAATCTTGAAATTCTGAAAGGCATGCGCCAGGATATTGGTATAATGGGTAGGTATAGATATTTTTCAGAATGTTATTCTTAATTGTTATACTTAATTGTTTGTTGCATTCGGCGGAACCTCACTCCGACTCTTTAAATTATTAATACAGACATAGACAGAGTTACACAAAATACACGGGACTGAATGAAATTAAAGGGAGTAGATTGGTTGGGCTATGGAGTATAATCCGGCACCTGTCTATTCAACATCTAACATTATGAAGAGAATGATGAAGGTAGATGAGGCACGAGAGGTATGTCAGGACCGGGATATCTGGCGCTCTACACTCTCTGCCTACCCCGTTAGGGACCTGGCGTAAAGATACACACACATACATACATTATTAAACTGTATCTTCGGTAGATGACTCGACTCTTCTTGGTCGGTCCAAAAATACAGACGACCCGATGGTAGACGAGATGGCGTGAGAGACTGCAGGTTAAATTTGGAACAGCCTACTTAGGTTTTAAAGGGCTTAGTTGTACTCTGGTTTTGTCATTTTGACCGACTAATGAAGGAAAATCAAAGGTGAGAGTTCTTATGCTCAGACAGAGAACAGAAATAGAATAGAATAGAAAATATTTTTATTTCGAATAGATCTTTACAGATACTTTCAAAACGTCAAGAAATATAAAATACCTACCCAGAGTGAATAACCATTACATAAAGTAAAGCAAAATCATATATTAATAGTAAATTAAAAATTAGAATTTAAACTACTTAGTTAAAACATAATAATCACAAAATTTTTCAATTCCTTCAATGATGATAAATGAAGAAAAAGAAAGCCTTATTCGTCAAGATCAAAGTTATTCACTTAGCAGAGTTCCAAGTGCAGTCACTACTGAGAAGAACTCCGCTACCCAACAAACTCAGTAAGAGCTCTTTTAAATGAGAGCTTAAATCTAGTACAAATTATCGTGATAAATCAAATAATGTGAACGTCCATAGCATAGATGCAAATGAACTGCTATCTACTAAATGTGATGTAGCTCCTACAAACCAGAACAGACCAGTCCCCACCAACAGCACCCGTTCACGAGCATGACGCATGTGACAGCCATTGCCCTCCTCGACCATTTTAGAGGGAAGTGAGCGACCCGCCACACGACGCCGCCAAAGGCAAAGACATTTAAGCGTGCATGACTGCTCCGGATATGCATACGGCAAAATAAAAGATGGAATTAATTTACAGCCAGGGTATTCACATTATTTAACCCTTAACAATACTAATTACAGAATACACGAAATAACAGTATCATGAAATAGCCTGGCAGCGATCGCTATAATCCCAAGATGTACTATCATTAAGATAATCACAGGTCTTATAGTAATTACATTTATATAAACGTTCTTTCGTTACTTTCTTAAATTTATTGATCGATAGACTTTGAATGTTTTTGGGGATTTGATTAAAGAACCGTATACTACGACCTCTGAAAGAATTACTGACCCTATTCAGCTGCGTTGCATGCACGGACAATTTGTATTTGTTCCTAGTATTTATACTGTGATTGTTACCTATTGTAGGAAACTCATTAATGTTTTTACGGACATATAATACATTTTCATAAATGTTTTGCGAAGCTACAGTCAGAATATTTATTTCTTTAAATTTATTTCTAAGAGATACCCTCAATGTGAACTGAATGATTATTAGCATCTCTAACGGTATCAAAATCAACTTGCAAATAATCGAAACATGCGACATATTTATTGCGTCTGACAAATATACCCGAATTTTCTATACAAAAATTACTTATTTGCGAATATCGGTGTCCTAATACTCTGTCACGCAATACGACACGGTATTTCGTACCAAATGAAATGTGTCGAGAGTTGTTTCACGGCCTATTGCCCTGACACTACACACCCATTCGCATCTTCCGAGAAAACTACGGGCGGGGTCGATTTGCATCGATATCTCTATAAAAACATCCCTCCGAAGTTTACCCGACCGTGTGTATTTATAGCGACAAATCCCTTTTAATTTATTGTCACGGAGTGTTTTGTCCACGGAGTTCTTCCTTGATGTTAACATACTCAAAAATATACCTTTTCTTTAACTTCAGTTCAAAAAGTAGGTATAGTTATTAAATTCTAATATTAAATTTTACTGGTGGTAGAGCTCCAGTGACGGAGCTCGCGGGCATAGGCACCACCGCATTACCTAAAATACTTGCCGCTAAATGGTAGTGTTCAGCACTATCGTGTTCCGGTCAGGTGTTAAGGTACGGCCCTGTAATTTCCGGCACAGGGGCATAACACCTTAGGCCTCAGGAGTGGTAACGCATCTTCATTTTGACCTTGGTCTTTGTGTGGGTGTCTATAGGGTGCCGTCATCACTTAACATCAATGGGAACTGCAAGCTTGTTTGCCACTTCCATTACAAAAAAAAGTAGGTATAATACCTACTTTTTTTCACGACCTGGTTAGTCCAGCAGTATGTGAGGGTCGCGGGTTCGATTCCGCACCAGGCCAAATGTTTTATTTGTATGCCTACAGATATTTGTTTTGGGTCCGGCTTTTTGTTGTGTACATGTTGTGAGTGTACGACACCCAGTGTGGTGCTGTGAGTGTAAGGATATTTATACCTATAGGTATTATTATGATAATTTTACTATGATTTACTTGGTCTTTCATGCGAAACAATATGATATTATCAACATAGTTTCAATTTAGGTGCAAATATTTTTTACAAAAACCTTAAACAAACTATTTTAAAATAAATAAATAAATTAATTAATTAAGCAGTTATGCATCAAAAAAATCCACATCGCCGTCGTACTGCGGCAAAGTTCCCAGAAGGCTGGCAGCATAAAAGAAAGAAAAGTACTAAAGATTACAATTAATTAACATAGAATAAAAATTAGGTGCATGATGAAATAAAGTGTCATGGCACGTACTCAGATTTTAACACCTACTCTTAATCAATGCAACATATTCATAATTTCCAACAGTTGTTAACGTTCAACGAAATCCAATAACGTCATTCAATTTCAATTTAACTCATGTAACCCTCGTATGTACTTCTCTCATAATAAAAAAAATAAAATACGATCGGATGTTTAATAAGCAAACATCCGATCATCGCAAATAAAAATGTTCACAGAGAGACACAGATGCAATCAATTAATATTAAAAATAAAAGTTTAATTTAAAGCGACATACAATTTATAATATAAAATGTGGTTTCGTGTGACACGCTCAATTTTCAAGTACACCACAAAGAAAACATTGAGATTAACATTTCATATTTCAAGAGTCAATAAGCAGGCAATGACCCTAATGAGTTGGTAACAAAAATAATGTCGGACGAGTTATCGGTGCGCACGCGCACAGATTTATTAGACGTTGCTCGGCGCAGACGAGCGCGCTAATCCCTTCGTTCAGGGTTGTCGGAAGAGCTAACCAATGCATAAAATTGTTTAAATCATGTATACCGATGGTCTGTTTATAGTATTGAAACAAAACAAACATATTCAGGCTTAATAACTTGTCGGTGTTCGATATTTGAATATGTCGTCACTATCGCAAGTGGCTTTCTTTCAGTTTCATCCTCGTGCACGATCTCTACTCTCCATTCATAATCTATATATATATATATATATAATATATATATATATAAGTCTGTTTTACTACATGAAAGAAATAAACCTTGTGTTGCTGTAAAGAAGATTTATTGTTAGTTTTTTTTTATACAGAGACTATTTTATTTAGGTAATATAAAACAATATGAACTCAAACCTGTAAAGAAGAAACGACAATGAAAGTTTATTCTTTCACTTTTAAAACATAAAATAATATAATATTAAAATTTTCATTGATTATCCAATTGTCAATCAACTCGTATTTAAATCTGTCATCTGACATTCTGAATTCGTTTCTTCTTTAAAATCAGACAATTAAAAAGTTAAAAACTATAACCAAACTTCATGGTAAGTAAACACACAGAGTGCGAAGAAAGAAATAGTATTTCTTTACATCTCCCCCCATGGGGAAGAAAATTCACCCGTGAATTTTCACTCCTGTTCTCCATTTGATACTTGCACATTCTCATCCTCTGTTATCTGTACTGGAATTAGTTTTGTGATATGAAAAAGATTTGACTCTGTTTTTCTATGTCCTGTATCTATCTCGTAAATTGTATTAGATTTCTTTTTAATTATTTTATATGGTCCAATTCTCAATTCATCTAGCTTTTTCCTATTTAGTTTATTCCCATTTTCTATATATACTAGATCTCCCACACTGAATTCTCTTTGTTTTCTATTCCTATCATACCTCATTTTGTTATAGTAATGTGATTTCAAGGTATTATTAAGCGCTGTTTTCTTATCTCCGATCCAGTCACTATTTATACCTCCTTGTTGTAGTTCTTTTGGTAAAACCTTAACATCTGTTCCGTATAGCAAATAACATGGTGCATTGCCAGTTACTGAGTGGTTAGTCTGATTGTATTTTTCTACACATTCATGTGCTATTGTAGTCCACGCTCTGTTTTCTCCATCTTCATTGATTTTGCATCTAATTTTGTTAACTATCATTTGATTCAACCTTTCATTTAGGCCATTAGAAAACGGTGCATTCACTGCTGTAAAAATTATTGTTATTTGTTTGTCAGTAAGGAATTTCTTGAATTCTTTAGAGTTTATTCCAGGATACTGGTCGGTAAGGAGCATCCCAATCTCTTCGGTTTCAGCGACCTTATTTATTAGCTTTATAAAGTCATGTGCACCCTGGGTTTTTGATGTTATAATAAATGCATATCTAGTGAAGTGGTCCACTAAAAGATGTATGTATTTCTTGGTTGATCTAGAACCACCAAAACCTCCAATTGTGTCTATTGATACTATTTCAAAGGGTCTTGTCGCTGGGCCTAAATATGACATTAATCCGTATTTGTGTTGTCCTCTTGTTTTGTTTTTTATGCAAATTTCACAATTCCTACAAACATTTTTAATATTTTTCGTTAAATTTTTTGTTGCGTACAGTGAACTAATAGTCGTTAGCATTTGTCCCACTCCAATGTGACATAGATCTTCATGTATTCGCTTTATAAATTTAATACTGAATTCTTCTGTTATTATTATTTTCTCTTTGTTCCTAATTCTTTTGAAGTATAAATTGTGTTTTTTGATTATTTTATTATTGTTTCTCTGTATTTCTTTATTTTGATTCTGATCTATTACAATATCTTCTAATGTAATTAAGTTCACAACTTTCAGTTGTTCTTCTAGATTATCCTCTGGTTCTAATACAGGATTCCGACTTAAACAGTCCGCTTCTAAATTATCTTTTCCAGGGGAATATTTGATTTTAAAATCATATTGTGAAAGGTAATAAGTCAAATCACCTAGTTCTTCGTCTGTTCTAGCTTTTAAGTTCATGTTTTCTAATGGTTTATGGTCTGTGTAGACTGTAAACGATTTACCTATCAGCCAGTACTGCCAATATCTTAGTGCTTCTTTAATAGCTAAGCATTCTAAATATATTGCCTTTTTCTTCTTTTGCGCTCCATTCAGTTTTTTTGAAAAATAGGCTACTGGTTTTTCTTTACCATCTAGTTGTACTTGTTTTAAAATTGCTCCAACACCCAGCAGAGAACCATCAGTATAAATATTTATTGGTAGATTTTGATCATAAATTTCTAGTATTGGCTGTGAACACAAGAGACTCTTTATTTTATCAAACGCATTTTGACATTCTTCAGACCAAACAAACTTTTGATTTTTTCTTAGCAAATTATGTAATGGGTCAAGAATTATTGCGCTCCTTGGTATATATTTATGGTAAAAGTTTACTTTTCCCAAAAATTGTCGAATATTCTTCTGTGTTTTTGGTACTGGAAATTCTTTTATCGAAATGAGATTGTCCTTCAGTGGTTGGATAGAATTATATTGAATGATATGTCCCAGGTATTTTACCGAATCTGATGCAAATGTACATTTTATAAATTTTAGTCGAAATCCTTCCGTTTGAATTGCTTCTAGTAACTGTTTCAAGTGACTTATGTGTTCATCAAATGAGTTTGAAAATATCAGGATGTCATCTATATAATTGACAGCAAAATCGGTTAGTTTATATTTTCTAAGTATGTTACACAATATTCTTTGAAATATTGCTGGAGCAGTCTTCAAACCAAATGGTAGGCAAGTCCATTGAAAGTGTCCCTCTTGAGTTACAAACCCTGTCTTCTTCCTGTCCTCTACTCGTAGAGGTATAGACCAAAAAGCTGAATTAACGTCTAAGCTTGTAAAAAATTTGCAATTTCTTGTTTTTGTCATTAAATCGTCAATTAATGGGAAGGGTTGAGCCTGAGGAACTACAATTTTATTTAAATCCCTGAAGTCTACACAGAGCCTTGATTTTTTATTTTCTTCCTTTTTAAATGTCAAAGTTACTGGTGCTGCGAATGGACTATAAGATTCTTCTATAAGCGCATTATCCAATAATTCGGCTATTTGTTCTGCTATCTCTTTTTTGTCTTCTATAGTGCATCTGTATGGCCTCTTGCTGCAGTATTTATCCATTAATAAATCTATTCTTGCTTCATATCCTTTAACCATTCCCACGTCATACTTGTTTTTGGCAAAAACAGATTGATATTGTTGTATTAGCTTATTTATTTCTTCCCTTTTATCATCATCTAAATGACCAACCTTTATTTCAAATTCCTCTTCTTTGATATGTTCATTAAAATTAATTTCGTTTTCGTTTTCATATTTATTACCTTCATTTTCACCTTCGTCTATCTTTTTCTCCATTTTTTTACTATTCTTTTCATGTAAGTATTGTTTCTGAGTTATTTTTAACTCCTCATTTTGTACTAGCTTGTATTTCTTTATCATATCTAATCCTATTAAGAAATCATATCTGAATTTGTGTTCGTCAATGATGTACACATCCACATTTTCTTCTATTTCAAAAATTTTTATTTTTAAATTTGTCAAACCACTTGTTTTTTGGACACCATTAATTGTTACTATATTTTCTTCATTCGAGTTATGTCCTTTTGTATTTAGTTTTAGTAATTTGGAATTAATTAGAGATACATTTGAACCTGAATCGTATACTCCATAAATTTCTAATTTATTATTTAACAGTAGTTTGATCTTAATTAATGGTGTCACTACTAGTTTTTTTGTTCTGTTTCATTTAACTCTGCTTCAATCACTGAATTATTTACATGTTTAATATATCTTTTATTTAATTTATCATCTTCTCTAACTCTAAACCAGCATGCAGCTTCGGAATGATAGCGAACCCCTTTATTTAATTTTACGCATATTTTGCATGGATAACGTCCTTCATTTGTAATATTTATCCTTTGATTTTCATACTTTCTGTACGTTCCATTTCTATTTTTATTTACCAAATGTTCATACTTTCTCACCTCATTGAATAAACATACTATATCGTTCATTGCTTCTCTATTTATCTTCTCTAATACAAAACCTGGCAAACCTACCGCTATCAGATCCACCAGTGTACCTGTATCAATTGAATTTCTCATGTCCAATAAAAGTTTTTCCTTTTTAATGGCATAGTCCACTAATGAACCATCCTTATATTTAAATAACAATGCATAGGTCACTTGGTTCCAGTTTTGGTTTGCAAATGACTCACACAACTTTTCTTTCCAAACTATCCACTCTGAGTTGAGTGTTAATTTTATAATCATTGAGCTGTACCAATCAACACAACTTTCATCCATAAATAGTCGGAGAATCTCAATTTTTTGTTCATCTTTCATAATACCGAAGCGAGAACATTCTCTCTCAAAAATATCAATCCATTGCCTTGCATTCGAGTTTTTGCTCGTAAATTTCTCAATCACAAACTTCTCTGCGACATATTTCAGATTCTGTTTTTTTAAATCATGTGTATTTTCTATTAACTTTGTAAACATTTCTTCCAATGAATTCGAATCTCTAATTTGTTCTTCAGATGCTCGGTTATGTTCAATTTCCTCCAGATATTGTTCTCCAAATTGTAAGTTACCATCAGCATCTATGTAAATTTCTCGTAATTTATCTGTCATAGTTATCCAAACTCTTCGTGTCTGATGTCTTTTCTTTAAACTATTTTTTACTTTGTTGTACACGGCTGTCTCAATTAATTCTTCGTGAAATCCAACAGACTGTAATTCCTCTGGTATAGCAAATTTTTTTTCATCTTTAGTTGTGATTGAGGTTACACAACAAATATTAGATTTTCCATCATTCGCCGGTAAAATCGTGAATTCAAAACGTAACTGCTCCATTTGCATCTTTTTATAAACAAAATTGTCGTTTTATAAGTCTGTTTTACTACATGAAAGAAATAAACCTTGTGTTGCTGTAAAGAAGATTTATTGTTAGTTTTTTTTTATACAGAGACTATTTTATTTAGGTAATATAAAACAATATGAACTCAAACCTGTAAAGAAGAAACGACAATGAAAGTTTATTCTTTCACTTTTAAAACATAAAATAATATAATATTAAAATTTTCATTGATTATCCAATTGTCAATCAACTCGTATTTAAATCTGTCATCTGACATTCTGAATTCGTTTCTTCTTTAAAATCAGACAATTAAAAAGTTAAAAACTATAACCAAACTTCATGGTAAGTAAACACACAGAGTGCGAAGAAAGAAATAGTATTTCTTTACATATATATATATAAATCAATTGCTGTTCGTGAGTCTCGCTAAAATTTGAGAACGGTTGTATCCATTTGGCTAATTTTGGTTTAGAATGATTTTTGGAAGTCCAGGGAAGGTTTAAAAGGTAAAAAAATATGAAGAAATTGAAGAGGAATAGTAAAAAACACAATTTCATTTTCCTTTACAAATAATCCGTATATATCAAACTTTTGTTTCATTATTTCATTCTGAGGCAATACGAAGTTTGCCGGATCAGCTAGTCTATATATAGAAATCAATTGCTGTTCGTTAGTCTCGCTAAAACTGGAGAACGCCTAGACCTAGATTTGGCTGATCTTAACAATATTTTTTTACTGTCTCCGGAAGTCCAGTGAAGGTTAACAGGGTGAGAAAATATAAATAAATTGTAAGAGAAATAGTAGAAACAACAATTTAATTCTACCATACAAATAGTCCTTACGAAGTTTGCCGAATCAGCTAATTTTAAATTATAATCTATTAATGATTCATTGACTGGCGGTGAACTCAAACTTCTTTTCTTATGCTTCAAAAATAGTGATTATCAAAGTATTCATTGTTTTTTTTTTTAATGTTTTAGGTATGCTGAATGTAATCGCAACTAATTTTCCTCTGTCATGGATTCTTATTTATCTCTGACTCGGTTTTTTTTTTAGTTGCTGCTTAGATTGAGTCCTGTTTCGCTCCGTATTGTAATTTTGCCTTCTAATAATTGAAGAATAAAACGATTAAATGACACTGTAGTTTATAGACAAAACGACCAAAATTATTATTACCTTAACTTTACCTTTTTACTAGTGGTAGAGCTCCAGTGACGGAGCTCGCGGGCGTAGGCACCAGCGCATTACCTAATATACTTGCCGCTAAATGGTAGTGTTCAGCACTATCGTGTTCCGGTCAGGTGGTAATGTACGGCCCTGTAATTTCCGGCACAGAGGCATAACACCTAATGCCTCAGGAGTGGCAGCGCATCTGCATTTTGACCTCTGGTCATTGTGTGGGTGTCTATAGGCTGCAGTTATCACTTAACATCAATGTGAACTGCATGCTTGTTTGCCACTTTTATTACATAAAAGAAAATACCTAAGTACCCACCCTTGAGACCTTAGTTGTTATCTCTCTATATTGTTACGGGGCCGTAAATATCCATCTAACACGAAAGTGCTGAACACCATTTGGCGGCAGAAAAATTAGGTAAGCCGGTGGTGCCTACACCCTCGAGTCCTAACACTGGAACTCCACCACCAGTGAATGTTAAATGTTGTGTGGGAGAAATCTTATTACCTTCGTAGTCAATATGAAAACAATAGTGAAGTTCAGAACATCGCATTGCTTTTATAGGCAGTAATAAAATTAAACGACAAAATAAAATCATGAACTTAACCAATACTAAAGAATAAAATTTAGGCAGTCGACCCACTGGTCTACATTACTACAAGTAGAGATGGACGTTTATACCATGAAATGAATACGTAACACTTGAACTCTACGGAGGATGATATAAGTCCGGTATAGACGGAATATCAGTTTACACCACTCAATAATGAGGTTATACTAAATTATTATTTACAAGAGCCCAAAGATACATAGGTAGCTCAATAATAGTAGGTATTAACTGCTAATGAGAATGTTGGGTTTGCTCACATCTCAACTGATGAGTACGTTGACTTTCGGGGAAATAATAATAGAGACCCGAAGTTAAGTTTTGATATTTCAAAATGAGCCGAATCAATCTTAATACACAGACACACAGTTACTTATATTTTATAACTATCAAATAGTTTAATTTTTATGACAGACAACTTTGTTCAGAATTAAAGAAAAAATTACTAAACGCTTATAATTACTATAGCTTATTAGCTTATTTTTCATATTAGAATCTGTCACTTAGATCCAAATTACAGGTCAAGTCTGAGTGTCATTATACAAAAGTGAAGATTGAACTTGTTTTCAAGAATAGCTTAGGTCCTTTATGTAATTCTATTTTATACTTGTTCCAATTTCAGCGAAAAAAACCCGAGACATAATTATTGGGTCTAAAATAAGCTCAAACTTTAACTGTTTATAAATCTTAGACTGAAAAAACAGGCAAATAATAATGCTACTGACCTTCTTCAATCTTGTCATGTCCAATATGTCGACAGATGATTATTCCGCGTAATACACGATTTGTTCACAATTAATCTTAACAACAAACTGTTTTACAAGTGCACCCACGCGACATTTCTTATTAATGACACTTAAAATGATTTTATAAAAGAAAATGTCCAGATTTCAGCACTGCCTTTGTACGATGATTATTATCTGTTGAAAAGTAACATTAAAAATAAATGAGATAAAAAAATATTGTATTCTTTGTTTGGCAACAGATACTCCTTCTACACTTATGAAATAGAGTAAATGTACACGTGATTTCCTACGAAAACATGGAATGTAGCTGATAAAAGATTTAAAAATAAATTAATTTACGTTACTCTAAAATCATACTTTAAATCATTGGGAAAAGTTAACAACCTACAGCGAAATGTATAACATACCTCGCATTCCACCTAGCACTTTACGGCACTGAAAATAACCTAAAAACTTTTTTATCCCGTCACCTTTACAAAAATCAGCGATACAACACGTCCCAGAGATTAACGTAAAACGATATTAATGCCTAGCATACCGAAGAAACCGAAAAATATTCCACGAATCCAGAACACAGTGTAAATAGTACAAGCCCAGTCCAAACCGCAGAATCTCTAACAGGGGCCTTCCAAAACTATTGACAGTCAGTGTGGATGCGATCAGAATTAAGCCAGGGATTATGAAAAGACCGAAATAGACGGTTGAAATCCGCGCGGATTAAGGGATTCAGTGTTCCGTCGGACGGTACGGCACAAAAATATCGAAGGCGCGCCGGATGCAACGATTAGTCTAAACAACTAGCTCGTTAATATTGTGATACACCTCGGCTGTCACTTTTACACACAAGTATCCGGCAGGCCGTGCTGATCGATTCCTGTTGCTGATCTGTAGTAGGTATGCGCCTTATTTGAAGATTAGCGTAACAAAAAGAACTTAGTATGCATGCTTTCAATTTTTAGATAGCTACCTAAAATATTAAAGACATCTTGGTTTTTAAAATCATTGAAAAATAATGTTTTAAGTAAAAAACCATAATTATATATACTTAATTAATTTTTAAAGTTGAGAGTGAACTTATCAACAACAAACGTTGTTTTCTTGATGTCGTGTTCACGTTCCAAATTTTTGTTATGACATTTCGTAATAATCTTTACAAACTCGTTGCTCTTCCTTTCGGCTATCTTATAAGAATTATTGATGTCCGAGAGTTCAATCCAATTGGTATTGATTAACATGAAAGGATTAAGTAAACAATTACGCATTTGGGGCGGCTCTATACGCGCGGATAATTTTATGTAAAAGAATATTCACAATTTGATTGTTATTTCTATTTCCTACATTACTGTATCGTTTGGCTTATTTTACATAGTTGTGAAGCTTTTAATTCAGATTGAATAGGTAGGTACACATTTTATCCTTATGTTTTTAAAGATCCGATAAGCGTTATCACAAGTTTTCAATTTACAAGTTTATTTTAATTAAGGATTCTGAAAACTAATTTCTAGGAGTTTCGGGTGTGGAACGAATAACAATTAGTTTAGTCATAGCAGGCCACTACTGCTGGGTCTTGGGTACGATCCCCGGGTCGGAGCGATAAGTTCTATGGGTACCTATTTTTCCATTTTCAGGTAGTTCTCCACAGCCCTCTCGGAGATTGGAAATGTACCCATAGATGTCTGGGTTGAAATTTCTCGCAAATGAGCTGAACTATTGGATCTGATGGTACTAAAAGAATAAAAAAAGAAAATACATCTGAACTCATCCTAACCCTCGGTTTCGTGAGATTAGTCCATATAGCGATCTCTTCCCGCGTCGACGTGTTTAGATAGCGGTTCCCTACGAAAGTAGTCTCCAGCTCTTGGAGATACTAGTAGAAGATGAAAGAAAAAAATATGTTCAACTCACCCTAACTCCTGCTTCCGCGTAGTTAGTCGATATAGCGATCCTTTCCCGCATTGACATGTCTAGGTAGCGATCTCTCGCTAAAGTACCCTCCAGTTCTTGGAGCTACTAAGTAGTTAAAGAACAAAGAAAATAAATCTGATCAATGTACCCTAACTCTCGCTCCGTGAGGTTAGTTTACATAGCGATCTCTTCACGCGTCTACATGTCAGGGATGCGGTTCCTCACAAAGATAGCCTCCAGCTCTTAGAGCCGCTAGTAGAAAAATAAATCTGATCAACTCACCCGAACCCTTCCGTAAGGTTAATCCACATAGCGATTTCTGCCCGCGTAGACATGTCTTGGTAGCGGTTTCTTGCAAAGGCAGCCTAAAACTCTTGGAGCTAGAAGAAGAAGAAAGAAAAAAATCTAATTTTCTCACCCTAACTCTCGCTTCCGTGAGGTTAGTCCACATAGCGATTTCTTCCCGCGTCGACATGTCTGGGTAGCGGTTCCTCGCGAAGGTTGCCTCCAGCTCTTGGAGCTGCTGACTTGTGAAATGTGTCCGTTGTCTTCGCTGTCGCTTGTTTTTCTTATCGCCTTTGTCGTCTAAGGGCTCGTCGGGCCCCACGCCTGGTGTTGTTGACTCGGTTTTTATCGTCGGCTCAGTCATAGTTCGACCTGCGGGAAGAACATAGATAAACTTTTTTTGCGGAAGAATGCATCTGCAGTTCAATGGTAGTGTTGAGGTAGTAAGTAGTCAAATAGTTATAGATTGTAATGTATAATGATGGTAAGTAAATTACACTACATATTATAGCAAACGGACATCTATCTAAGGACCAGAGATATCAATGCAGCTACTTGCTACACCCCCCAAGTTTTATTTTCACGGCTGTAATTGAGCTAATTAGTTATAATATATTGTAATGAATATTTTATGATGGTTAATCAGATAATTCTTGCTTTTTAACCTAATTTCACCTGTATTACCTATAAGGGTGGGTAGAGGTGCATTCAAGCATGCATACAAGCATCCACGATTCGTCAGTTACGTTTTAATTTACGTCTCTGGGCACGTTACCAAACTCCAAAAGTGGGACTGATAAATTGGCGAAAAAAAAAAAACCAATAGCACTTGCCCGACCCCGGGATAAAACCAAGGACCCCGTCGTAATATCACTAGACTATTGAGGCAGTAATCCTTTTTTAAATATTTCTAAGATCATTTCAGGAATTAAAAAATATACCTAATCGAAAATCCTGGTCCCGTGTCCGGTGATAAATGCAATAAAGTATTTTTTGTGGGAACTAATTTCATAATATTACTGTCACAATATAAAATTGTATACAAATAATATAAAATTGTATCATGAACGGTAGCGGGCGGTAAAGCCGGTGGATTATGCGCCGGCGCACCCAATTTTATGACTTCGTTGTAAAGTTGTTCTCAATGAGCGACGTCACACTACCATCATTTATTTTCAGGGTGATAAATTCTATTTTTTCATGACTTCTATTTTTGGATAACAAAGTGATAAAACGCCGTATGAGTTTTTTTTTTATGTAATGGAAGTGGCAAACAAGCATGCAGTTCACATTGATGTTAAGTGAAGACTGCAGTCTTTAGACACCTACACTTAGATAAAGGTCAAAATGCAGATGCGTTACCATTCCTGAGGCCTAAGGTGTTATGCCTCTGTGCCGGAAATTACAGGGCCGTACATTGATTTTGGGCCACCCGACCGGAACACGATAGTGCTGAACACCACCATTTAGCGGCAAGTATATTAGGTAATGCGGTGGTGCCTTCGCCCGCGAGCTCCGTCACAGGAGCTCTACCACCAGAATAGATTACGTTTATATTGATGTTTAAGTAGTCCACTTTTCGTATAATTATTAACATTTTATGTATAATGTTACCGTTAAGACCATATGGCGCTCTGTCATTAAGGTAACAGATCTCATGTAGAACCAAGATTCTAAGAGTGACATTCATAGACCGCACTACGATTTTTCTTACAGCAAAGTACCTACGCCTAGAACTGTCAATACTCATACTTTACTGAGAGTTCGAAGCATACTTTGCTGAAAGTAAAGTCGTAGTGCGTTTTGTGAGTCTCACCCTAACTCTACACGCCCTAACTCTACAAGCCTAACTTCGAAAACTAGTTTTCTCATTCAAAAAACATTAGACATGACTGCGCCACCAAATGTTGGAATAATATTTGTGGAGACGAAACTGTGTCGCGGCCGAGGGGTCAAGTGATACCACAATATTACATCAATATGAAACTGATAACGTCGATCGCAATCAAGCGTATATTGGGTTTAGTCGAAATCCCCATGTCAATGAACCGATTGCTACCCGTTATAATTACTATGCGATGTTTTAGTAGGTTTCAGTTTTTGCCTAAGGAATAAAAAGAGGTCAGAGAAAAGGTCATGGAACATTAATCGAAGCCAGTTCAATTTCATAGACAAATTAAGAACTATACTATAGCCTATAAATATCAATATAAAAACATTCACGAAAGAGATTTCACTGCAGATGCGTTGCCCCTGAGACCTGATTGGTAATAACCTAATAATATAATAGTTATAATAAATCTATAATAGTAATGAGCGGTCGGGTAGTGTGATGGGTGACCGTTAGGGGCAAATTAAATGCGCGTTTCCGTGCTTCGGAGGACAAGTTAAGCCGTCGGTCCCGGTTGCATATCATAGATAGCAGTCGTTAAACCTTGTCGGAGGCCTTATGGGCGGTTTGAAAACGTCCGACAGCGGGTTGGCCACTAACCCACTCACCTCCACCAATCCGCATTGGAGCAGCGTCGTGGAGTAAGCTCCAAGCCTCCCCCCAAAAGCAGAGAGACTCGTGCCCAGCAATGGGACGTATTATGGGTTGCCATTTTTATTAATAGTTATAATGGAGCCATACATTACCACCTAACCGGAACACGATATTCCTGAACACAACCATTTGGTAGATAGATTAGGGTAAGCTCCTGCACTGGAACTCTACCACCACCAAAACCGCGTTCAGAACATATCTATATAAATTAATATGTATTTCCTTCACAAATCGTCGATACCTACACGTCATGTAAAACTTTTTTGCATATTTAACAAAAAATCTCAATACATGGATTAGTACCAGCTTTTATATCGTTAAAAGTAATATAATAATCATAAAAAAAACCGATTACAGATATTGTAAACGATAGCACTGTGTACGTCGTTATCTATACGAATTGTAACCATTTCTAAATTATACATTAGGTACATATCGGATTAGTGTTAGCAGTTTTATTACAACTGCTTATCTTGATTGAACACAAATTAAGTAATTCATCGTATGATAGAGGTGGTTTTTACTTTATTAATCGAAACTGTTTTTAATAAAAAAACTTCATATTTTTATTGATTAAAATGTTCACTAACGTGTAGACACTTTATCTTTAACAGACGCATAATATAAAATTTTGCTTGATCCAGTTTGGTGGAAATTATGTGTAAAATTGACAAAAAAAGTTTAGTGAAGTTACGTTTTTTTTATATCTTAGGCTCGATAAAATATAGAAAATATGCGAACATTATTTTTCGAGTCGAATCGAGCAAAAGATGTTAGTTACAAGAACGAAATAAATACGTAAAACTATCATAAAAATCATTATTTCAGCATATTAAAATGATCAATCTGTAAAAACAATCATTGATGTATAATGAACAAGGAGGGATTAAAGTGTGGGAGTGCGGGCGGAGGCTACCGCGCGTTCTCGCGGACGATTACCGTGCGTCGATAGCGAGCGATAGGTGTCGATAGTGTTATCGCCGATACGCTTTGTGCACTCGCCGACCCATCCATCACTCCGAAATAACCTTTGCGTTAGGCCGACATGACACAAGCTTGTAGGTAAATAGCGCAGTTAACACATGTTTTTGATATCACTACACGATTCCACTTCAGGTCCGACATTCGATTTTGATAACGAATAACGTTTCCTTTAATGTTACTTTCAACTAGTTATGTAATGAGTGCTCTTGTAATGGCCACTTATCGAACGATTTCTGTACTAATGCTGGGGAGATACTTGGTGATAGTGATTTTTAGATTCACTGTTCTATTGTTTAGTTAGAATGTTGATGATATCAACATGTTGTATTTTATTGGTGCAATTATTGACACAATGTTATATGTTTTATATTATTTCGCATTAACACACGCTTGTGAAATATATTTTTCTTTCCATTTTTCTTTAAATAAAAACAATGTTATATATTTAGGTGAATAATGTTTTATCTATTATCGTTACATATTAAAATGTTTAGATTCCTTAAATATATTAATAACTTTAGGTTAATTTTACGTTACTAATCTATACATTAAAGTAACGAAATTACAGGTAATGAATAGGTTAGTAACCAATTTTTTTTATTTTTGCTGGTAGTAGAAAAAAAAGCTCCAGCTTTAGAGCTCCAGTCACGGACCTCGCGGGCGTAGGCACCACCGCATCACCTAATATACTAGCCGCTAAATGGTTGTGTTCAGCACTATCGTGTTCCAGTCAGGTGGTAATGTACGGCTCTGTAATTTCCGGCACAGATGTATAACACCTTAGGCCTCAGGAGTGGTAACGCATCTGCATTTTGATCTTGGTCTTTGTGTGGGTGTCTATAACTTAACAACAATGAACTGCATGCTTGTTTGCCACTTCCATTACATAAAAAAAATAACAGAATAGTAGAAATAAACGAGAATATTTCGTCTTGAGCTATCGGCTTTATCAGGTAGCTACTTTGTTTATTTAAATTAGATATATGAGACTTGAATGACGTCAATTCGTATTTACTAATTTCATGTCTTAGTCACAGAATAAACAAGGAGTTGCTACGCATCTACATTGTAGTAACTAGCTATTAACTAGATATTAAATTGCCTCAGAATCAAATACATACAAATATTCCGTATCTATCTCATCTTCAAAGTCTTCCCTGAACTTCCCTGAACTGAAAAATAATTCAAAACCAAAATTAGCCGAATCGGTTCAGCCATTCTCGAATTTTAGCAAGATTAACGAACAGGAATTGATTTTTATATATAGATATTTCAAATAGTAGGATTTGCAGAAATTATTTACCATCATACTCGTTTGCTATTTCACACATATCACAACAGAATACCCTCAGTTTTTAAATTGACAAGCAAGCTAACAGATGTCGATTTGTATGATATTGTGGTTAGTGTATCTAGAGTAAATACCCTTCTGCATTCAACTGCGTTTAAAATTTGACATAAGACCGTAAAAATACAGGTCTTAATACATATGCGTTTGCATATTTGCCCATAGGAACCAGGATCTACTGATAGCCTAGAATGAAAAAAAAAATGTGGATGCTTTGCTGAACTGCTTGTCATGATGGGACCGTCTCTCTTCTTACACCGCACTACCCACCGAATAGAGAAGTACTGGAATACTGGAGACGGCGCAGTAACCAACAGTGCGGTTTTCATACACGTTTCTCCTACGTGAACATGCAAATTATGATATGAACTTGCCTCTGCGGTTGCTAAGCGCTACAATATGATGTTCTTCAAAACTGGCGTGAAAAAAGTCCACAAGGGCTGGCAGCACGTTGGCAATTCCCCTGGTGTTAAAAATGTTCATAGCCGACGCAGGTGGGTGACCACTTTTTTTTAATTGATGTAACCAAGCATGCAGTTCACATTGATGGTAATGTGGTGGTGCCTACGCCCGCGAGCTCCGTCACTGGAGCTCTACCACCAGAAATTATCATAGGCTTCAAGAGAAAGAACACGTCTATATTTAAATCTCTGCTTTTTGTGTAGATGTTTATAAATAAATACTAATTTCAAACATCCTACCGACAATTAGCAGACTTCTCAATAAATTTTTCGCAATTCACGTAAAATGTTGATCGTACGAACGTACACCGCACTGTTTGACGAGGCATTAGAACTACGCGCGGACGTATTTGCCGGTAGATTTTCCGCTTACTCAGTTTGCTTTCAGTTTTAAGTTTGTCACTGTGTGTGGTCCTAGGGAAAGTGTTCTTTTTGCATTTTTGTTTTTTAAATTAATGTTCAGACATATTTGATGAAGATTTTCATGATAGAGTGTTAATTAGCTTCCTATTAAATAATAGGAAGTTAATTTGTACATGCCTCAGTAGTTTAGTGGCAGCAGGCCACTACAGCTACGCTTGGTCAGGGATTTGATCTCCGGGTAAGTGCAATTAGGATTTTTCCATCTCATGGAACTTTCCCAGTGCTACCCTCAGTCTTTGGTATGGTGTCCGGAGATTTCACACAGGCTCACCACTTATTGACAAAACGTAATTGGCGAATTGTGAGTGCTTACATGTATGCTTGAATGCATGCATTTACCTATCACTTCGCAGAATACAGACCTGAAGTTGCGTCTAATTTTTATTTATTATTCTCAAAACTCATTAACGTTAATGTGAACTATGTATCCGTATTCTTTTTTTTATGTCATGAAAGTGGCAAATAAGCACAGCAAATAAGCATGTAGTTCACATTGATGTTAAGTAATGACGGCAGTTTAGGTATTGACGCCCACACAAAGACCAGAGCTCAAAATGCAGATGCGTTACCACTTCTGAGGCCTAAGGTGTTAAGCTCTGTGCCGGAAATAACAGGGCCGTACATTACCACATGACCGGACCACGATAGTGAACCGAACACTACCATTTAGCTGCAAGTATATTAAAAAAAATGCACACCTATTTAAAAAACTAATAAAAAATTAATAGAATAAATAAAAACAACATTAGTTTATAGATATAATTACAAATAAGTTCTAACTCATTCTAGTTTAATGTTTATTACATAATCATAGGTACCTTTATAAGCAACAAATTAATGTAAATCTGGAAACAAAAGGCTTTTTTATTTTTATTTTATTTATTTATTATATTAGGTAATGCGGTAGCTCCTACGCCCGCGAGTTCCGTCACTGGAGCTCTACCACCAGAAGGAACTTTTTCTTGACATAAATACAAAGGTAAGTACTCACTATCGTCAGTGTGTTTCCGATCGCGTCGGGGTCGCGGCGGCGCGTATAGTGACTGGTCGACCCCCGACCCGCCGGACGCCAGCGACGAGTGTCCGCTGTCTCGAAATTCACCCGTCTCCGCCCATACTGAAATTTAAAAAAGATGTAAGTGTGACTGCCGCACTAAGTCAGTGGTAAAGATCGTTTTACCTTTTTTAACACTGCAGGATAATGGAAAACAATTCAGCAAATTTTGCCGACATAATTGGAAAAATGTAGCTTAGTAATATACAATTTATAGGGACTACCTAGATGTATGATTAAACATTATCATAACACATATTCACTATTTTTGATATGGAGGTATACACGTCATCATTTGGTTACCTAATAGTCGAACTCTAATAAATGGACAGTGTCTTTCTTTGACCAGATTTTAGTAACACCTTGCAATTTAGGATATAATAATATATTCGATTTGACATCAGTCTTGCCTCGTAGGTATTTCACCATGTAACATAATAAATCTTTAAAAATTGTAGTAAGTAATTAAAGTGTTCCTTAGGCTGTGATTGTAGTATGAAGTATATGTGTATCATTATTATCTTTGAGAATAATTCTTAAAAAAGAGAAGATTGATTAAATGACATGCTACCCTATATTAGTTCAATTGAAAATACGTATTTCTAGAACGTTAGGTACCTATTTAGGTTTCAACTAAGTAAAATTATTTAAAAGGTAGCTATAAATCTGTACTATAATGTCATTTATCATTCAAAATTATGAATGATCTAAAATAGAAACGACAGTTTCAAATTGAAAAAAAAAACACATCCATAATTCTAATTAGTGAAGCACCTAAAGTTACTAATAGCACCGTTTAAGAAGTAAATCTTGACAAAATAACGTATTCGTTGAGCGACGTTGACGCCCCGCCGCTTACGATGTAATTAAATGTCCCCGAACACTTGTTAACAAATTAGTCACTGGAGACGTTGTCGTGTGAGCGTGCCCTTATTTATGGCAGGTGCCAGATGGTGGAAGTATTTTTTACTTTTCTAAGTTGTTATAATAACATTGGGTCATAAAATTAGGAGCCCAAATATAACTTAGGAAAATTAATAGCGGTGTACATCATAAAGGTTCTAACTCTATTATTATTAGAAATTAGAATCATGGTAAGAATATAATTCTAACTTGTTAGTTTATTTTACTAGTGGTAAGGCTCCAGTGATGGAGCTCGCGGGCGGAGGCACCACCGCATTACCTCATATACTTGCCGCTTAATGGTAGTGTTCAGCACTATCGTGTTCCGGCCAGGTGGTAATGTACAGCCCTGTAATTTTCGGGACAGAGGTATAACACCTTAGGCCTCAGGGTGGTAACGCATCTGCATTTTGACCTTGGTCTTTGTGTGGGTGTCTATAGGCTGGAGTCATCACTTAACATCAATGTGAACTGCATGCTTGTTTGCTCCTTTTATTACATAAAAAAAACTTATAAAACGTACTTATGGAAAAGTAACGTAACCTCACGCCTGTAATCCCCGAAGGGGTAGGCAGAGGTAAATGCATTCTATCATACATGCAAACACCCACGACTCGACGGTTACGTTTTGGCCCATGTAACAGGTGGCGAACCTGTTGCCATCTCCGGGCACATTACCAAACTCCGGGGTACTGGGAAACTTCCAGAAAATGGAAAAATCCCAATAGAAGCAGAGATAAAGGATTTTAAACCGTTATCTCTGATAGTCCCCGACCCGGGAATCGAACCCAGGACCTCCAGCGCAATAGTAGTGGCCTGCTACCACTACGCTACTGAGGCAGTTAAACTTATGGAAACGGAACCCTACATTACGGGTGACGCGACACTCGCTTTGCCATTTTTTTGTATGTTTATTTTAAAGCAGACATCTTGATTGCCACAGATGTTAAGCCCATTGTTTTGGAGAAAGTCACGAACAGCACAATTGATAGCGTAATTCGGTAGATCACTACAATTTAAAAAATATAAACGCTTTGGATGCTATTCCATTGTTTTTTCACATGATTCGCGCAAATAGAAGTCGTTAATTATCAAAAAATACTGAATAAAACATTTTCTTTTCAAATTTATGTCTTGGTTGGGACATCTGTGGGTGTAAATATAAATGTTTCGAAGTAAAGACATTATTATAATGATATTATCGGAATAAAATAAACTTTGCCAGCTATTAGCTTATTAATTACTTACAGGCACACACTCAGCATATTATATTTAGTTGTTTGTTTGCAGATATCCATGTAGATACTGGTCATCATTATCATCATTTCAGCCGCAAGATGTTCACTGATAGTCCAAAACTCCCCATATGGGGAATTAAGGGGGATATGTCATAATCGCCACGCTTGGCATGGGGAATGGCGATCGCAGTGGCAGTAGTTTTATCGCCGCCCATCTTGCGTTATTACACTTACTACCGCCCCATTCTACTTAACACGTTTGTTAGGTGGTACACATGGTGTAGAAAATTAACTTTAAAACTTGCCCACACAGCCAGCGGAATGAGACGTCAGCGTGTCACGTAAAACACTGTAGGTATGAACTTTATGACCTGTATATTTATAATGCAGTAGCAAACAAGCATTCAGTTCACGTTGATGGTAAATGACTACTGTAGCATATACCTAAACATTTACATTATTTTAATGTAGATGCGTTGCCACTCCAGTGGCTCTAGTTTAACATCTCTGTGCCGGAAATTACAGCTCCGTCATTATATAGTATTGTTTTCTTATCTTTATAAATAATAATATAATTACGTATAAATTTGATTCAACAAGGAGGATACAGGACTGATGAATGTATTTTTTAAAGAAAAATGGAATGAAAAATTTGACTTCAGGCGAGACTCGAACTCGCGGCCACTGGGAATCTAGTCCAGCCGCTCTTCCAACTGAACTACCGAAGTCCTGCCCGATTTGTCAAATCTTTCCTTCACATTTATTGCATTGCGTGGTGGCAGTAGCGCCATTTATTGCCACACTAGTTAGGCAATCGATACAATAAACTTTGCAGTTTATTAAATATCGTAAAGAAGTCGCTTTTACCCTTAAGAATTGTTTTATATTATTTGGCATTAACACATGCTTGTGAAATATATTTTTGAATGTATTCATTTCATTTTTTTACAACTCATAATGAAGCCATCTTGAGATATCTGATGGACGGAACAAGTTTTTTTCGTAGCGTCTGCTCTGTATCAGTTCTCATTGCATATTAATTATATTATCAGAACAGTGTGTGAATTTTAATATTGCAATGGATTTGAAGTTCACTTCCCAAATTAGAAAAAGTGAACCCTTATAATTTACTTAAGTATTCTAGTCTATTCGTTTATCGTAGCCATTTCAGTCAACAATTTCTGGTACAATATACCTTAAGTTATTATAAAATGAATCGATAACTGTTTGAGTGTGTATTATTCTGCAGTTTGAGGTTGTGGTGCCTCAAATATACAACAAATTACTCAAAATAAAAAAGAAAAATTGTAATACGCCCATCAAAAAAGTTAACAATAAGAACTTTAAAAAAATTGTATATATATGGCTTAAAGGTTATGATTATGAAGGAACTGAGAACATGCTGGCAAATCTATATGCATAACAAAATAAAATACCGAATCGTCACTACAACTGACACTCTAATAGCAGGCACGAAAACACACACGCACATACACACGCGCTTTCACGCACGCACACACACACACACACACACTCATTTTTACCTACCCTTTTTTCTTGTAATCATTGAATCTTAATACTAAATTATCTTTAAGTTACTATCAGGCCTGTTTTTTTTGTTTCAAAATTACAATAATTAACGTTGCTAGGTACTTGAAACATATATATATTTTTTGTTTAATGTACATTTATATTCTTTGCATTTTTTTTATTGTATACTGATAATTAAGTTCTATTTTAAGTGCATGTCCAATTATTTGGGACATTCTATGACATAAAATCATGTTGTAAACAGGAGAAGCCACTGATTCCCGAAATACAGTGAAAACTAGTTCGGGAATCTATGGATTCAACATATAAATTAATGTAACTATCTTTTTGTCAATAAACAAATGTATTATTATTATTATCATTTTATACGTAGATATGTATCTTCATGCTAAGTCTCTCACGATGCAGATAGAGAGTGTGCAGTGTCAAACACCACAGTCATTACACACCGTCCCGCGTTTCTTCAATCTGATTCTTCAATTCTCCCGTCGCCAAAGATTATCGGCATTAGGGTCTTAACAACTCACTACAGCCACCCGGCACCCGACCAGCACCGCCTCGTTTTACGGCTTCCACTCGTTGTCGACGGGTGGTCCACGGGTGAACGACGCGATGTTACTTGTGAACCACTAGCGGACCGCACTCGGTTAACTTGGGAACAGCGAGTTGGCAATGCAAAGTCAACGCAAGACAAGCTAGTTGGCAATAAGTGGTCCACTCGCAGTCCGCGCGTGGACCGCGCGCCGCTTGCGCGTTGACGGCTTGCGGTCGAGGCGATATGGAGCGCAGTTGATGTAATGAGAGCAGAGCGCTAGAGGCGATCGGGCGCTGGTCGGATGCCGGGTGGCTATTAGTAAGGTATCCCTACCTACCCTTATCCGACACCGAATGTCATGAAGAAATTTTGGCACCAGCATGCTTACAAGATAATATGTTTCATGCACGGTTAAGGTGACGTTATCACGTTACAAGTAGAGCAAACGCGTCGGTCACAAACGTACTGCACAAACGACTCACTCGTTCAAATAAATTTTATGTTTGCTGCTTTGATAACGTGTGATAAGCGCGTTCATTGTTTTATTGGGGCTGTAAAGCGCCTCTCTCGACTCTTCACAGCGATGAACTGACAGTCATGTGTAAAAGTGTTATAGGCAGTGATTGAGCTTACACTCACTTCTATAATATGCGATCGGGGTGTACCCAATTATAACAAAACCATGGACAGTTTAGGATACATCTCTAAAAGTAAATGCTCTTTATTATGACCACAAACTTTTTCTTATCTATCTATTGTTTAAGATAATAAATACACTTACTATTAACCTCAGGAACTATAAAATATGTTGTGTCTGTCATCGGTGTATTAAGTACCTAACGTTTGTAGATAGTAAAAAAGTAAACAAAACACGGTTGGAACTACATAGAGAAACACTGTAATTTAAACAAATTATCTCGTAAGCACACAGAATCAGCCAATCAAGTGTCGAACCTATTCCACATAATTCTTTACATATTTGTTTTTCAATCCTTTTTCCATTAATTTGTTTTCAACACGTGTTTACTATCTACTTCAAACTTGAAAAAACTCGATTCGAACTTGTAACTTGTGAACAAACTGGTGGGACTTCTAATTTTTATGTATAATATAATAATGGCAACCCCTTATACGTCCCACTGCTGGGCACGAGTCTCTCCCCTTTTTGGGGGGAGGCCTGGAGCTTACTCCACCACGCTGCTCCAATGCGGATTGGTGGAGGTGGGTGGGTTAGTGGCCAGCCCGCTGTCGGATGTTTTCAAACCGCCCATAAGGCCTCCGACAAGGTTTAACGACTGCTATCTATCGATAGCAACCGGGACCGACGGCTTAACGTGCCCTCCGAAGCACGGAAACGCGCATTTAATTTGCCACTAGCGGTCACCCATCACACTACCCGACCGCGCCCGTAGTGCTTAACCGAGCCGATCGCTTACGATCTACACCAGCCGCTGGGCCATGCGCGCTTCAATTTTTATGTGTATGACACAAATTACATCTTAAGGTTGTCACTTACCATCAACGACACCTGTTGTTTTTAATAATAAGAAGACATGGCTCTACCACCAGTAAAACAATTTTTACTGGCGGTAGAGTTCCAGTGGTGGAGCTCGCGGGCGAAAGTACCACCGCATTACCTGATATATTTGCCGCTAAATGATAGTGTTCAGCACTATAGTGTTCCGGTCAGGTAGTAATGTACGGCCCTATAATTGCCGGCACAGAGGCATAACACCCCAGGCCTCAGGAGTGCAAACGTATCTGCATTTTGACCTCGGTCTTTGTGTGGGTGTCTATAGGCTGTAGTCATCACTTTACATCAATGTGAACTGCATGCTTGTTTGCAACTTCCAAAAAAAAAATGCAAATTGTGCTCGACTGTACCCCACACCTAACATAGTAGGTAATCGTACCGTCGCATGCGCCGTCATAACACGACGCTTCATAACCTTTACGACGCAACATTATACAGTTTTATTTAAAAAACAATACTGGCTTCGTCATAAAAGTATACTGATTACAATAATGGAACACAATTGTTCATCAGTCAATATGTACGATAGCTTGAAACTCATAAAATCGTATAAATATTATAACTGCGAAAGTTTGTTTGTTTATTACTCCTTCACGCAAAAACTACTTCACCGATTTTCATGAAATTTGACACACACATAGAGGGTAACTTGGATTAACACAGGATAGTTTTTATCCCTAAAAAAAGTTTCTTGTGGGATGCTATAGGATGATTTGATGAGTTTCCACAGGTTACGCGAAAAGCGAAATACACGCGGGCGGAGCCGCGGGAAACAGCTAGTATGATATAAAAATAACCTCTTGGATCGAATACATAATTGATAAATTATGACTGTGGCACTGTTGACTACATTTTTTAAGTTATTTATGTAGCAAAAAATCATAATAAGCAGGACAATACACGATAATATGACATTACATCAAAATACTGATTGATCCTATTGGAAAACAAAAATGTAAGGAAATCATACGTATCATACGTATATTTTTTCAGACTAATTATCATACAACTTACTTTTACTTTTTAACAAATAAACTCTGGAAAACAACCGGTCAAGTGCGTGTCGGGCCATGCGCAGTGTAGAGTTCTATATTTTTTAGGTTTGAATAATGTAATGAAAATATAAATATATTCTATGGAGAAAATTTTTTTATTAAAATACATTTCGTCGTCTATTACTCGCAAACTTGTAAAGTGTGATAGTTTTCCCTTTAATTTCGTTATATGTAGCTACTATTACCGTAACGTTGGAATTTCTAACAACAACCGTTTAGTCGCGAGGGGGGGAGGGGCACTTGATTCTAACGAAATTGGCACTTTAAAGCTAAATAAGTTGCGAACAGTTAACTAAATCCAAAAATGATGTTAGCACACCCATAACATTTTTGAAAGACCTCGATATCCCACGCTATATAGAAAACGAAAAATAAAAAAATATTCGTCGCGCGTTACATGTAGGGAAGGTTTTTTCTTCTTTCTACTACTTTGTCGGCGTAATTAAGCTGTATACTTGTACCAAATTTCAAGTCTATAGTACCAATAGTTTTTGTGCTAAACCGTGGACGGACAGACAGACAGACAGACAGACAGACGGACATGGCGAAACTATAAGGATTCCTTGTTTACTACGGAATCCTAAAAAATGGAAAATAAGAATACCTATTCTCAATTTTTTTGAAAATAAGTATACATTTTTCCATTTTTTATGACATAAAGAAGTGTATGATGTTATGTTTTTACTAAAATTGTTCGACCCAAACGCTTGTAGGCGTGAAGCAGTAAATTTTCGAGGTTACAGTGTATATACAGAACATAAACAAGAAATGTTGTATTTACATTAAAGACAGATAGTCGAGCCCAAGCAAATATGCTAGATAAGTTGTAATTTATGAGTCCCAAACTCGCTACTCAGTGTACAAACATTTTACGTATTTTTATTTTGTTTTCTTCTCGAATCAAATTATAGCTTAATGGATTTTCTTACGAACTTTGGACCTACCTACTTCTTTATGCCAGAAAAATTAATTCTTCATTGACAAAAGTAGTTATATCAGACAAAAGTCAGGTTTGTTCAATCAATAGCTAACACTTATCATAGTTGGTAATAACTACCGTTTAAGTGTTAGCTATATTTGATCTGTCGCATATCAATGACCAAATGGGCACCTTATACGGTGGTAATTAATGCTATACTGGATTTTAATAAATGGTGTTATGTGCCTAAACATTAGAGATTATATTTTAAGTTTTCGTTAACTAGTTTAATTAGCGTTAGTCTAACCGAACTTATTATAACTCGCAAAAACCTAAGAACATACTTCTTAGATTTTTGCGAGTTACACTCATTGAAATAAAAGCGCGTAGCGTTCAGGATTAACACACATGTGTTATCGCTACGCGCTTTTATTGTAAGACGTTTGCGAAATAGAAGGAGGTAGCTGCATATAATATTTTTTTAAACTGCTATCAGACAAATGCCACTTCAGTCTGCCCGAGACCACGGAAGCTGACCGAACCGTCGGTTTCGATTTTAAATAATCATTGTAGTTTAATATACGCGAGATGAACCCGAAAACTAGTTTTATTTCAACGAACTTATTAATGTTCATATTTATCAATAAAGAATATCCAATTAATATTTATTATGTCATTAAGTAGCTCACTTACAAGCTTACCTACTTAAGTTCACATGAATGGTAAGTCAATACGTATATAGCCTATAAACATCGCCATAAAACAAGATTTCAATACATCATTCTTGGGGTTAAGTTGATAATGTTTCTGTGCCGGAAAACACGATAGCGCTTCACTCTACCATTTAGCGGCCAATAGATTAGGAGCTCCGCCACTGGAGGTCTACCACCCGTATTAGATTTATCATCAAATTTAATATGAATAATGACACATTTCTTAAAAGACAACATTTAAGTACGAATCATCCTGTCCTTTAGTAGAAAGTGATATCACATGAAATATTAAAGAAATAGCCTAATTCTGTATTTTGTTTTGAAGAAATATCTATAATCTAAATCTATAAAACAAGTAATCACAAAATTGATAAAAAGACAAATAGTGTGCTTACGAACCACACAATGGAAAAAGATAGGTATAATGGTATAATAGACACTAGCTGCCCCGACGAACATCGTATCGCCTTAAAGGTATAAAAAAAATTGCTGAGAAACACCCTTACCATTTAGGGACATAAAAAATAGACTACAACCTGTTCTCATACCTACCAAATATACACACAAAATGTCATAATCGGTCCAGCCGTTTCAGAGGAGTATTGTTACAAACACTCTGACACAAGGATTCTTTTTAATAGATTTATTCCCGCGTTCCGCTCAAAACGAAAATGAAACAGACATTGTTAGTGACGAGACTAAAACAAAATTGTCAACTGTTATAAAAAGACGAACCGGACGAAAGTTTCTTCTGATGTTAATACGGTTACATTATTAAAGATCAGTCTAGAGTACTCTTGAGTCAGCTCTAATATAAATCACGACAGAAGAATGAAATTGATATGAGGATTACATGTCGGAGGCAGACTTGATTGAGACTTAAATCTCTATTATGAGATAGTACCTATTTATACATTCTATTGTCTTACACCGTCATCGGATTTAGTTATGAAATTATCAAAGACTTATGAGAAATGAGTTGCAAAAGTACAGTTGTAACATCATTTTAATATTTATCTCAAGAATTATGATCGTCATTTTCAGATAAAGTTTGGTGAGCAAGTGGATTCTCTAATTCAGGACTATAAAATTCAGTGGTGTCTTAACATCGAAGCTAAAGATAACCTAATCAGGCCAAATGGTAATGTTCAGCACAATCATGTTGTGATTAGATGCTAGTTTATAAAAAGACTCAATAATTTCTGAGATAAATTATCTTAGGCCTCGGGAGCGACAACGGATAAAATAATGAAACTGAATTTCGATCTCCAATAATTATGCAGATCCCTACAAGCTGTAGTATTGGCTAATCTTTAATGTGAACCTTGTAATTTTTTTTTTATCATGCCTCAAAAAATACCTTTTTTTTTGCCTTCCGATTGGCCACGTAAAGTAGGGATGTTATTTTTTTTTTCCTCGCACACTATGGAGTGTGGGGTGTCGGTAGGTGTTTGAAAAAGGTAGATGGTTTGAGAAAACCATTTTTCAATTAGGGTTAGTGGGATAAATTACGATAATATTATATCTAACAACGTTCGAAGGAATACTATCAGAGCTAAATAGGCTTTACAACTTTACCAGTCCATCAACTTATGAAATGTACAGAATAACAGTTGAATAACAGAGCCCAACATGCACTTTTAAGTTGAATATATTGTTATTTCACTCATTTATTAATTGTCCATATTAATTATTTTTTAACATATAAGTAACCATATTAAAAAAAGATAATAATAACAAATTATCTATTATATAAAAATAAGTCGGGTTTTCCTTCCTGACGCTATAACTCCAGAACGCACGAACCGATTTCCACGGTTTTGCATTCATTGGAAAGGTCTCGAGCTCCGTGAGGTTTATAGCAATTCAGGATTATAAAACGACATCCATGTGGGCGAAGCCGCGGGCAACAGCTAGTTACTAATATTAATATGCAGTATTAATTGCTACTATTGCTGAAACAAGTATAACAATTTTATTTTACAGTGATAATCTAAGTCTGTAGCTATTATATAATATATTACGCTAAATCCTCGATCAACGAGGAACGGAGCAAATCGTTATAGACATCAAGATTTGTTATTTATTTCCATTCTCATGAATCATTGTTATTTTTAAAATGTGGTTTCTTATTTCCTTGTTTGTTTTATACTCGAAGTAGGTAATGTAGGCAGTGTATTTGAATTCGTCGCAAATACATGATTAGGTTAGGGATTAGGTATTATTTTTTTAAATAATTTAATGACAAACAAACTTAGTATATCTTTGTTAGAAGCCCTGGCTTTATATTATAAGTATGATACTGCAACATTCGACCACAACGAACACTGCTCTAGTAGTCCACTAAATCTAAAATAAATCAAGGAGTCCTTGACATGAAGTGGTTCAAAACAAGACCAGCGTTAATCTCAACCACAATTATCGGACCACCGTGTGGGCTGGTGTCTGCTTAATAACATAATCTTGATAACGGCACGGAAGCTAGCGAGTGGCCGTTTCCGCTCCACTGTTTGCACGTTACTTAGGCGAGCTGACTCGACCACCGACCTGTTAAGTCTTTTTTCAGGTTGACTGTTTGAAAGTTTCTGCCCGTTAATTCGTCCGTGTGGGCTTCATTTTATTTTATAGGGTTAAAAAGCGCCCTGCTGCTAGTCCGATTCGCAATCACAGGGTTTCGTACAATTAATTAACTCCTTATGTTATCATATATACCATATACTCCTTAAAAGTTTTTCTATAATCTATAGGTAAAGAACTATTGGCATGTTTGTTTTTCATAATTTTAGATCGAATAGTTTCTGAAATACTTGGCGAATTTCAGTCTATTTTCTTGAAACACTTCAAAACTATTTATGTAAAAAAATATTTTTTAAATCTTTGAATTCCTTATATTAAGGCCAATTTTACAATATTTTTTTTATTATTCATACATCAATGATTTATGTGTGTATCAAATTTCAACTCGATCGGTTCTTTCATTGAAAATCGGATTGGGCAGGTATACAGACAGACGCACGAGTGATCTTATTTGGATTCTGCATTTTCCTTGTGAGATACGGATACCCTTAAAAGTAATATGATAATCTGGATCATAAAATCCCTGTGTGCGATATGTACAAATATCCAAACTTTTAAACGACACATTATTTGATGCTTGAATCTTTCAGAAAGGCTAGATAAAGAACATGAAGGATTTATATATATTTTTATGTAGCAATGGAGGCAATCAAGCGTATTATCCACTCAAATGATAAGTGAATTCTGCAGCCTATGGATATCTACACAAAAAACTGGAGGATGCAAATATATTGCCACCACAGAACAGTATCTAATGCCACCCCTTAAACCTTAGTTGTTTTGCCTCTGTTGTAGTAATAATGTACATTACATTCATATTGTTGCATGCAACGTATACACACTATACACCCACAAATCATTACACTTGCCGCCTATTGTTTATTCTAATAAGCGGCAAACGTAATTGATATTAATCGACCATATTACCAAACACCGAATGAGACCTGGGTCTTCTTTTTCATGCAACGAGTGTGGCAAACAAGCATGCAGTTCACATGGATGTTAAGTGATGAAATTCAAAATTCAAATCATTTATTTCAAATTCAACTACAAGGACACTTTTGCATTGTCGGGTTATTAGCTACCTAGAGAGAATGACTTATAATAATAATCCAATAGGTATTAATAAATACCAATTTAATAATAATACATAACATATACGTGAATCATCAAATTTTTCAATTCCTTCATAGAAGAAAAACGAAAAATCTGTTCGTCATAATCATAGTCATTCTCTTAGCAGAGTTCCAAGTGCAGGCACTACTGAGAAGAACTCCGCTACCCAACAAACTCAGCGTGTTGCTCGTTTGTCAACACCTTAGATTTAATACAAATCTTATTAAATAGAATTAAGATAATGTGGACGTCCATGGCATATAGATATTTGCATATAAACACATACGCAAATACCTATCAACAGCCTAATATCGTGATAGAAAATAACACCCGCAAATCACAACAGACCAGTCCCCACAATCAGCACCTGTTCACGAGTATGACGCATGTGGCAGCCATTGCTCTCCTTGACCATTTTGAAGGGAAGTGAGTATGCAGCCTATAGGCTATCTATCTGCACCAAAACCAGAGGTCAAAATGCACAAGCGTTGCCACCCCTGACACCTTAGTTGTTGTCTACATAGCATACAGTTCACATTGATGTTAAGTGATGACTGCAGCCTACAGACACCCACACAAAGAACAAGGCCAAAATGCAGATGCATTACCACTCCTGAGGCCTAAGGAGTTATGCCTCTGTGCCGGAAATTACAGGACCGTACATTACCACCTGACCGGAACATGATAGTGCTGAACACTATCATTTAGTGGCAAGTATATTAGGTAATGCGATGGTGCCTACGCCCGCGAGCTCCGTCACTGGATCTCTATTACCAGTAAAATATAACTTAGCAACTACCCAAACCTACAATCGATCCCGGGAACTTACGACGAAGTATCAGGATACAACTGAGCCCGATGCTCCTTTAAATTAAACGTAGCAGCAAGTAGTAAAAAAGGATTAACGGCCGTTAACAAATTTTCTACGTATTCCTTATGACGTTGGGATCATGACTTTCTTATCCGACTGCAACAAAAGGAGGGTTATGTTTTTCAGGTGTATGCATTTATTGTATATATTCTAATATATAAAAATTCTGCGTCTGCAATTTTCGATAAATTTCTTAATATTGTTGTTTTAAATATTTTATGAGAAGTATTATAAATAACACCGTACCTACTACGAAAACAGGGCAGTTTCCTGTTCACCTGGTTACTGCTCCATTTTACACTGCTTCTTGAAATAAACAAAGAATGGATATTTGTAATAATCAAAAACTCTACGGTATTGGATCGTCCGCGCACGAACGACGCAATTTTTTTTGCGTTGTTTCCTATCGACACGATGAGTTTAGTGTAAAAAATCTTTACCAGCAAATTGGCAGCAGACTAACCTGTAGTTCAGTTGTTGGCAAGTTGGTTAGTTGTTAGTCTGCTGTTGGCAGCTATTTTGCTCAAGGGCTAACACCCGCCATGCGACACAAAGGGGAAAATGCTACCAGCGTCCTAGTCTTAAAAAGTATTGTGGGTTTCTGGAAGCTAATTTTCAATTATGGAATCCCTTTGTAAAATATTAATATTTTCAACAGCAGTAGTTTTTATTGAAATTAACCATCACCAAGCTCTGCCAGATAAATGGTTCCATTTTTTAGTATAACAAAGATAAGAGGAAAACTATCACAGGTAAGTATGTTATACAAGTTTACCAGTAATAGTCGATCAACATAAAAAATTGCGCGGCCTAATACGCATTTTGCCTGTTCTTTTAGATTAAACGAAGAACCTCACTGACCAATTCACACTAGAATTTAATATGTGCTTGTAAGCTTCAAATTTTAGTTGGCTAAAATCCTGTCTGTTTCCTCCGGATCAACAATATAACGCAACCAACTCTCTAATTAAACCAACAAACAAAAAATCTTAAGTTATTTTAGTACAAACTCGAAGTGTCACATTATTCCTAAACAAGATAAAAGATTTCAAATATCGATTGAGCCGCATTATCTATACTTATAATAAAACTGTAGAAGTGTAAATTCTGTACTTTGATAATATTGAAAACATTAATACCAGGGGATGTTACTAGATCGATACCGAACCTAAATATGTGATTAGAAAAAATTTTGTCTGTCTGTCTGTCTATCTGTCTGTCTGTCTGTTTGTTCACAGCATCACATAAAAACTACCGGTCCGATTACGATGAAACTTGGTATGATTATATTTTAACCTTTGGCGCACAACACTGGGTACTTTTTATCCCGGAAAAATGTCTGTTTGTCTGTGTGTTTGTGCACGCTAATTTCAGAAACGGCTTATCCGATTTGTGATTTACACTTATATATTGTGGTAAGTTTCACATAGCATTTAGTCTTTGTTTCATGTCAATCGGTTCGGAAATAAAAAAGTAACGTCTGTTTAAAGAATCATATCGAATATTTTTAAGCTATTCTGTGTCTATCTTCTATTTTTAGGGTTCCCGTACCTAAGAGGTAAAGACGGATCCTATAACTAATTTGTCTGTCTGTCCGTCCGTTTGTCTGTCACCAGGCTGTTTCTCATAAACAGTGATAGCTAGAAAGCTAAATTTTTTCACAAATTATGAATTTCTGTTGCAATCGATGTGCAATATTAATTGTTGAGTACTGTACATACAAACCTACAAACAAATCAACAGAATTGGAGTGTCTCCGACTTTGACGCGACTTTCACGGCCAGGTAGCTGATGTAATAAGGAGTAACTCAGGCTACTTTTATCTATACATCCAAACATACATACAAATAAATAGAATTGGAGTGTCGTCGATTTTGAAGGGACTTTCACTGTCGTAAAATAAAATGTTAACGTGCTATGTTAGTAGCAAAGTCATAAATAGGTGAAAGACGGTAAAATTCGATTATCATATTCATCTATACTTTAATAATAATATAATTAAACGGTAAAAATAGATTTTCTGTACTTTTTTTTCTAAAAAACTGATATAAGCGATTAAAGAAGGGTAACAGAAACAAAAAAAACGAGTTTTGGAAGTTTTATCTGTCTGTCTGTTTGGTACGTTATAACTTCGAATCTACTCAACGGATTTGAACGCGGTTCACATGTGGATTACATATTATTATAATTAGGAGCGTTGTCAAAACATGTTTCGTCAAAATCGGTAACGGGACAATTTAGTTATTATCAATTAAAAATTTACTTAAAACACTGGTTCAAAACTTTTAAACAGAGTTGAATTTGGTTTACATAGGTGTTAGTTGCGTTTGTGGCGTTGCTGGTGGTGGTGGAATTGGTAGCGTTAGTGCCGTTGATGGCTTTAGTGGCGTTGATTGTGTTAGTGGCGTTGATCGCGATTGTGGCGATGGTGACATTGATGGCGTTGCTTGCGTGGGTGGTGGGGGCATTGGTGTAGTTAGTGGCGTTGGTGGCGTTTGAAGCGTTGGTGACATTGGTGGCGTTGATGGCATTGGTGGCGTTGGTGGTGTTAGTGGCGTTGATCGCGATTGTGGCGATGGTGACATTGATGGCGTTGCTTGCGTGGGTGGTGGGGGCATTGGTGTAGTTAGTGGCGTTGGTGGCGTTTGAAGCGTTGGTGACATTAGTGGCGTTGATCGCGTTTGTGGCCTTGATGGCCTTGGTGGCGTTGGTGGTAGTATTGGTGGCGTTGGTGAAGTTGGTGGCGCTGGTGGCATTGGTAGCATTGGTGGGTTTTGTGGCGTTAGTCTAATATCGCATACAGAGAAGAAGGTATTAATGTAAAACAGATTTTATTAGCTATCCATAGATGTTTTCGTATGATCCAAAATGAACCTGAAGTTATATCCAAAAAATGCTCCCCAAAGTCATTATTCCACGCGAACGAAATCGCGGGCTCAGCTAGTCGTACATATAATAATAATAATTGTTGTATTGGGTTGACACAATCAAGAACTAGGTAACCTATCGATATGACGTCATGTGCATATAACTGCGCTCATAAAAATCGCGTAACAAAGTAGTAGGTAACACTTGTCTGATAAGGCATGTGACGAGTAATACCGAGATATAGTTCTATATATGGATGTCCACGACAGAAATCTAAATAACAAGACAATTGAAGTACATGATCGCTTGTTGAACTTGTCGCCACAAATTGGTGTCGCTTTGACACCAATTCCAGTGATCCGTCAAATTTTGTCATCAACACAAGTGTTAGTAGGCAAAACGTTAAGTACCTTGAACCTTCACCAACACAGCTACGGTTCAATTTAAAAAAATAGTATTTTCAATAAGTTTGTACGTGGGTATTTAGAATCCGTGGTGAAGGTACGAATATCTAGATATTTTTATCCATAATGTAGGCAAACGAGCATGCAGGTCACATTGATGCTGAAATCATACTGTAGCCTGTAGACATACATATAAAAACTAACTATCGCGTTGCGTCCATGTCACCCATCAAACCTTTAGCCTTTTTATCAGAAATTACGGAGCCAATCCACATTACTAACTAATAGGAACGTTTTAGTACAAAATATTTCTTTATAGCAGTTGATAGGTTAGGTAACGTATCATTAACTGCGCCGCTCCGCCACTGAAGTTCTATCATCAATAATAGACCAAAACTAGATAGGCATCTACCTGTGCATATTTCTAGCGCAATATCTCTCACCCATCGAGCTGCTACCGAATTATCACTCAAATTAATGGCGTGTGAGTTATAAATGGCCGACGGATTAGGCCCCGATCCATTTTATTCCTATTTTACCTACCGTAAAGAACCTTCATTGAAAACGTACACAAATCCACGGGAGCATCCGTTAATTTTCCCTCACTCCGTCCTTGTTACCCGCATTGCCGAAACTCATGTCTGTTTCACTCTAACGACCCTTTCCTATGACGCGATTCATCATCATTTCGCGGTTTGCTGGTTTTCCATTCACGACCCAGCGTCCACGGAAACGTTTGAAAGTAAGTATTTAGAACTAGTTTTGTATTAGAACTTTCACCTGTTTTCGTCCAACCATCTGGATATTATAAAATAAAATAACCCGCCGTCTGTCCGTCCGAAAGAAACTGAAAAACGGTTCCATCAATGGACGGTATGATTCATGATGATAATTTGCTTAGTTATAATCAATAAATTAAAACTGTTTTGTGTTCGGCAACGATGATTGTTCAAAATTTCGGATATATTGTGGATTTGTCTAAAACATTAAAAGTATATGCTTCTCTAATACGACGATGCCCCGACGGGTGGCTAGTATAAAATAAAAAAGCTGATCCGTTTTCGTCGCGATTCGAGGTTATACGATCACTCGTAATCCTTGAGAACAAATGAAAGTTCCCTTTATTCGTGTCTCATGACTATCTCTATCGAGAAAAAGTAAATAGACGTCATTTGGAAGTCTCTAGACATCCTCAATTAGTATTCCAAATAGCCGACGACATATCGTACACATAAATGTAAAGAGTGGACCGGTTGGGAGGCACGAACGCCGCATTACTTTTGCGCGGTTGCCTCTCACATTCGGAACTTGAATCTTAAAATGTTTAGGGTAAGTACCAAAGTTGTCCGCGAGTACCGCGGCAGTTCGCACCAGACGCGGTATCTATTTCACCCAAGCAATAACCGTCTTACCGCTCAAGCGAGTAGGTTCAAAATGATGAGGTCGCGCCCGCCGGTCCTAGAGTGCGGGACTTTGAGGCTTATGGTAATTGTAATAAAGCGGAGTGCAGCAGTTATGGGACGTGAGAGGTTCTAGACCAAATCCCAAGTAAGCTGTAACTTCCTTTTGGATTTTCGGAAGCCATTTATCAGTCTGATGTGAGCGTCTGGAAATTTTTCATGTTTCGTTATTGTCGGCGCGATATGACACGTATCGGGTTGTTCGTACTTCCGAGTTTTGTTTACTACATGTAGATTCAAGGTCGTGAAGATAGAAGTGCGTCAGTGTGGATTTTGCTCGAGTGTAATTCTCATGCAATTTCGTGGTTATTATTTATAGCGTTGCTTTGATGGTCGTAAAATAGAGAGTATGGGTTGTTATACCGCGAATACGGCCGTATATCACACAGAATCTAATTCGCGGCTAGATAAATTAGTGTTTATGTTGGTGCAGCGCGGAGGGAGAGATATTTCGTCCCAAGGCGCGTATTACACTCGGGATAAATCAGGAGTAACCCTTCCACCACAAGCAAATTACTGGCCACCTGAGACTTGTAAAAATACCCTACAAAATTATTAGCAGTTGCAAATGCGTCTTTAGGGGAGAATAGGGAGATGGATGATCATTGTGCTACATATTTAATTTGTAGTGTAACTTAGGACTACAAATTAATACATTCTCTTTTAGCTCTTGAGCTTCGAGAGGACGTCTGCATAACAATAGAATATCATTTGTAATTTTATTTTCTGTCAATAACTTTCACCTATATCACATACACACATACAATACGTAAGTAGTATGTTTATTTATTAAAATTTCGATACGAATAACATACTCATGCGTTTTATAAACACAAAGATGTCGGTGAAATTGTATTGGGCAGCAAGAGTTGTTAAATTTCTGTACTAATAATCATGAGTTTCTATACATATCTTGCCATAACACGATTATTAACCGTAAGTACAAATTTTCAAGGACAAAATAAAATAATAATATAATAGAGGTAGGATAGGAGAATTCATCTTCACCGGAATATTTCCTTTTTTACTTCCAGACATTTTTTTTTATGTAATGGAAGTAACAAACAAGCGTGCAGTTCACGTTGATGTTAAGTGATAACTGCAGCCTATAAACACCCACACAAAGACCAAGGTCAAAATGCAGATGCGTTACCACTCCTGAGGCCTAAGATGTTATGCCTCTGTGCCGGAAATTACAGGGCCGTACATTACCACCTGACCGGAACACGATAGTGCTGAACACTACCATTTAGCGGCAAGTATATTAGGTAATGCGGTGGTGCCTACGCCCGCGAGCTCCATCACTGGAGCTCTACCACCAGTAAATAAGCGTATTTAAAATTATATATATTATATGTCGTATGTATATAATAATAATTATTATATACATACCACTACTAATGTAAATCCACACTGCAATGAAAAAACCCGTTTTACTGTTATTACCTTTGTCATCTTTACCCACCAGTGGAGACTTAAAAAAACAACACATAAAATACAAAAATAATATTGCAACTCCAGTAAAAGTGTCTCGCTTTTTAACTAGATAATAAATAAGTAGCAAACTAACCCATTACGCGAAATGATATTTCCAACCCCAACGAAGCCGCAATGTTGTCTCATACGTTGCAATGTTAAAGAGATCTAAGGAAATGAGTTGCGGCTAGGGATGCGAACTGTATATCGATGTTTCTGTTTACTGCTGCTGCAGAATAACATCGATACAAGCAATGTATCGATGTTATTCTGAAGCTTTTTTTTTATACGCTTACTCACAGCTCCACATTAGGTATTCTAGATTAGGTTTATAAACCTGTGTCGTAGATGCCCTTGCACACATACAACACATACACAAACACCCAGCCCAGAAACAAATATCTGTAGGCCATACAAATATTTGTTCCGGTGCGGGGATTGAACCCGCGACCCTTCGAGTCAAACAGTGGTTTCGCACCGCTGGACTAACTGGGTCGTCAAAAAAGTTTTGATTTTGCTGTACAGACGGCGTGTGAGAATGGATCACAGACTCGATATGGTCTACCATATACCATCCATGAACAGGTTATACCAAGAATACGGCCGTGAGTGTACGAATATTTTATTTACTTATTTATTGACTATTGAAAGTCAATAATGTAGCTGCAATTCTATGGCTAATGAAAATCTAAAGTTAATTCTTAGACTCACAGCGATACTTATAGCGTCACTAGTTTTTGATAGCGTACCCTGATTTAAAAATAAAAATTACATAACTAATATATATTTTCATTGTCACCTAACATTGGTGATGAGGTGAGCCATTTCACCTCATACGAATATACAAATACGTATATCATTAAAAATATATATTATAAAAACATCGATGTTTCGTTACATCAATAACTTCTGGTTTATGAATCGTAAAATAAATAAATGTGATCTATCGATACATTTTGTTTCACCTTTACGACGTTGACATCCCTAGTTCGGAGCGATACTGGCCAAAATACTTGGCGGTCGGTCGGTCGGGGGCGAAAACGCTCAGGCAATCACAGGTCCCATATGGACACAAATTACTTTCCGTATGTGCCGAGATGTACTTCGATGACTGGTGGAATGGGGTGTCGCGATTCGCATACTACCCATTGTTGTGGGGACGATAAACAAATGTTGGGTTTGTGAATTTCTGTATTGTACTTATTAATTTGAATTAAATTCATTTGCCTAATTTTCCCACTTTCCTTTGTGTAAGTTTATTTATAAAGTGGAGGTTGATTTGTTCCAGTAGAGTTAGTTTATTATTCAGGGTACGAACTTGTAACCAATAACAAAGGCCAAAGACCACATGCAGGCATTCAAGAGTAGTAACGTATTCATATTCTTTAATTTACTACCACTATGGGCTATAAGGAACGCAAATACATTGTTGTAATAAACCGGCTTCTTGGTATGTGTAGTTTCTGCACTGCTAATTATATTACTTTTTTCCACGACTTTTCTTAATTCTTTATCTTCTTATTAGTAGTTTATCTTTTCTGACCCCTTGTCGTAGACTCATAGTCACGTAGCGTCGAAATAGGTACACGAGTGCTACTTCGTAGCACAAAGCTACGCGGCGTAGTCAATTGTTTGAAGAAAATTTACAATAATAATGAGTCGGTTGACTCATTATTATTGGTCTTGGTTTGGTTCGGTGATTAATTTCTTTTTGGGTTCCGTAGCCTACAAGGAACCTTTATAGTTTCACCATATCCGTTCGTACGTCTGTAATTTGTTTTTTTTTTTGCTCTATATACTCTTATAATAGACTGGATGAATTGTCACCTAAGTCGGCAAACTTCGTATTGCCTCAGAATGAAATAATGTGTCAAAGGTTTAATAGATACGGACTATTTGTATGGGAAAATGAAACTGTGGTTTTTACTATTTCCCTTCAATGTCTTCATATTTTCTTACCTTTTAAACCTTCCCTGGGCTTCCAGAAATCATTCAAACCAAAACTAGCTAAATCGGTAAAGCCGTTCTCGAGTTTTAATGAGACTAACGAACAGCGATTGATTTTTACATACATTGATGTTAACATCATTGGAGCAATAGAAACTCAGATCGTGAAAAACTGTTTTTTTTTACCTTTGACCTCGTACGAGTACAACTTCAGGTACAGACACGAGATTATATGAGACTTTTGAGACAGCTTTTAAAACTCCGAAATTAAGGTATATTCAAATATTTAGCTTATTACCTCTCATTCCAAGGTTAATCGCTAAAATGACGACTACATCAACGATATGACATCACACCATCGATACAAATAATACTAAAAAATACTTTCAAGGTCTTTGTTAAATCATCAAGGAAAATATTTCGCATCTGGCATATGTCATTTGTGCCCATGCAGCGGCATTAGGGTGGCGTAAACGATGTCATTCTGTATGTTTTCAATTTGCATAAATATTAGTGGGAGCTGTAATGCCATAAATATATTAGTGTGGTGATACAGATTTTATGGTGATTACAAAATTATAGTCGTGATCCGTTTTTGGGGGACGTGAAATACATAATGGCATATTTTACCCTTATTTTGCACTTTCATATTTTGATTTAGCGACAGTTTATTTTTGCGAATTTAACTTTTATCTAACTTTACTATACGTAACTTCACGCCTGTAACCCCCAAAGTTGTCAACAGAAATAAATGCATACATACAAGTTTGCATGCAAACGCCGGTTACGTTTTGGCCCATGTAACAGGTGGCGAGTCTGTTGGCATCTGCGGGCACATTACCAAAGTCCGAGATACTGGGTAACTTTCAGAAAATGAGAAAATCATAATAGAACCGGAGAAAAGAATTTTAAGTAGCTACATATTGTACACATCATCCAAACACTGTTGAGTATGATATGTTCTTAGGTTTTCGCGAGCTACACTCATTGAAATAAAACTATTTTTACGGATTTATCTCGCGTATATTAAACTAAAATGATGAATGTCACCTCAGTCTGCCCGGGACCACGGAAGCTGAAAAGCGACCGAAACGTCGGGTTGATTTTAAAAATCATTTTAGTTTAATATACGCGAGATAAATCCGTAAAAATAGTTTTATTTCAATGACTGTTGAGTATGTTCTGTCAAACCCCTCACGGAAATGCTGTGGCTTCCAACGTGAGCTCAGTAGCGTGAATATGATGCATATACATACATTTATTAGGAAAACACAACAAAAACCCTACATGTCCATACAATGTCTATGGGTTTTCTTAGATTTCCCTATGATGCCCTCATCAGATCTCAACTTGGTGGCCATAGGGCCAATTTTGAATATACCCTTATAAACGGCATACAAAAGGAGACGGCCGGAGAGGAGAGTATTTTTGGGCCTGCAGAATCGTTACTGGTTAACCCGTTACACAGTACATTTTGTAATATAATTAACTATTAGCAATCTAACCCAACTGTAACTTGATCGTATATACTTCTATTACTGGCAATTCAAAAAAATCCCGAATTATAAATAATTTATTTTATAGTAATTTGAAAGTGGCAATTTTTGTACAGTGTTAATACCTGGGCCAAGAAATGTATGGATCAGTATCATTCTCCTTTTTAAATTAGTCCGCAATTGACTGAGTAATCGTTGAACATGCATAAAAAACATACACACAGTTGAACATAGAACCTTCTTTTTGAAGTCAGTTTAAAAAGAAATAAACGATTCAAACGATGCCGAAAACTCCTCACACTCCGTTTAAACATTTTTCCATATCAAAATACATATAAAACATAAATAAACATAACAAAGGAATGTAGGAAGCATATCTGAGACACCGTGTTATTTGTGAACAACACGTTAATATTGTAACACTGTTTGCTGACCAAACCGAAACATATGTTCGGAATGTTCATAATTGGTAAAATGAAGACGTTATCAGCACCATTATCGGATATTCACTGTTGATAACAATGAAGCGTGTTTTCATATGTAGTAATTCTTTATGCTATTAAGTTTCACGTACAGGTTTTTTTTGTGTAATGGAAGTGGCAAACAAACATGCAGTTCACATTGGCGTTAAGTGATGGCTGGAGCAAAGCCTCAATAAGAGGGGATATGCCATAATCGCCACGTTTACGGATTACGTATACGGATTGGCGATGGCAGTAGTTTCATCTGCCATATGTACCGCCCATAGTATAGTTCGACCGCCATTGTTCGATAGACTGACTGCACTAGTGGAAGAATTCTCTTCTAGTGGAAGGAAATTCTTCCTATAGTGGGCGGTGGGATCATTACGTCCTGAAGCCGTGAAGACTGTGATATCACAGTCTAAAGAAAATGAACTGGTTATATTATAAAAAACATTATTTAAAAACCGGACAAGTGCGAGTTCGACTCGCGTGGTGAGGGTTCCCTAATTTAAATAAATATTGAAATAAAACTATTTTTACGGATTTATCTCGCGTATATTAAACTAAAATGATTTTTAAAATCAACCCGACGTTTCGGTCGCTTTTCAGCTTCCGTGGTCCCGGGCAGACTGAGGTGACATTTGTCTGACAGAAGTTTGAAAAATTATATGTAGCTACCTCCATCGATTTCGTAAACGCCTTGCGTAGCGTTCAGGATTAACACAATAATTACTTATGGTATCTTGAGGTCTTGCAGACTGCTGCGGCTGGGATTTAATCTTGCTAAGTATGGGATCCCATGATGTTGATAATCGCCATCCATCTTCTCTATTGAAATTTGGGTGTTTTTTAATTTCAATAGCCTCGCGTACCATTCGTGGAATGGGTTTGTGTTCTCTAGCGAGTATTTGAATTTTATCAAACCGGATGTAATGGTTTGGCTTATCCGCTATGTGTTCACAGACTGCAGACCTCCCTGTTCTTCGGTTTTTGACATCAGCAATGTGCTCTTTAACGCGGGTGGATACAGCTCTCTTCGTTTGACCAATATATGAGAGTCCACAATCACAATCTAATTTATAAATGCCAGAATTTTGTAATGGAATATTACTTTTAATGGGTCTTAAATACTGATGAATCTTTTTATATGGTTTGAAAACTGTTTTAATGGATAAAAATAAATAAATATTTTCGAAATATTACGGATTTAAAATGTAGGGACATAGCGATTACGGCGGTACCGGGATTATATTATTAAGAATTTTAGATTTAATTTGAATACTCAAACTTCTTATAGGTTTTCCAGTAATCTATAGGCAAAGAACTATATTCCACATTTTTTTCAAAATTTTAGGTTCAGTAGTTTTGGAGATATGGGGGAATGGTCAATATTCGTCGTTTTTCTTAAATAACTTCAAATTTGTTAATGCAAAAATTATAAAAAAAATATATCTGAGATGCTGACAACAACTTCTTTCTATCTAATCTATCAATCTTCTTGATATGTCACACGACACAGTTTACGATTTTTTTTTTTTTAATTTTCTGATTTAACCCCGAAAGTGCCCCCCTGTTTAAAATTTATTATTTTACTTGACGTGTTCATCTTTGGGTCACCAATTTACATATTATTATATTCATCAAATTTCAATTCAATCGGTCCAGTAGTTTCGGAGCAAATTGGCTGTGACAGACGGACAGCCAGACAGACAGACAGACGCACGAGTGATCCTATAAGGGTTCCTTTTTTCCTTTTAAGGTACGGAACCCTAAAAAAGATATTTTTCAGACAGGTTTCAGAATTCAAATCAATCTAAATTATTCCTATCGGATTGATACTTGTTATACATTAATGTTGTAGGTCACTATCTGATAATTGGATAACTACATCTATGTTAATAAAAATGAATCACCGAAATGTTTGTAAGCGTAACTTCCAAACGACTGCACCGAATTGGATAAATATTTATTTTATGTGAGCGTTATTTCCAGGAGAATTATTTCTACAACGAATAAAAATAATAAAAATATTTTTAAAAAAGCAAATATTTAAAAATTTCCGATGGCGGTACTCGTACGAAATTTACCGGGTCCGCATGCCACTAGTGTTAGTTGGAGCCAAAGAGTTCGTGGAGGGCTCAGAGACGAGCAGCCGCTGGCGGGGTCCCGGATGTGTGCGTAAGCGTTCCCGTGATTCCGACTCGGAGTCGGAACACCGCGGGGTTTTATTGAGTACAAGTCTTACACAGTAGGCGTCGGGATGTGACGACCCCATCGCCCACTAGCGGAAGAATTCTCTTCTAGTGGAGGGAATTCTTCCTCTAGTGCAGTCAGTCAACCGAACAATGGCGGTCAAACCATGGCGGTAGGAGTATCCGGGATGGGCAGCAGCGTCCCGTGATAAAATTGCCGCCACTGCGATCGCCAACCCGCATGCCAAGCGTGGCGATTATGGCAAATCACCCCAAATGCATCACACCAGTACACAACGGCCCCTAGTCCCCGGTAGCTTCGCTATTCCTGACCATGGTGGTACCGGTCATGGTAACGGCGGGGCAGGGGGTGCTAAGAATCACCGGGAGATGCCAGGGTACCACACCCGACGACAACTGGCCCTGGCAACATACAACGTACGGACGCTGCGGACTGACGAGAAAGTTATGGAACTGGAGGAAGAATTGAGCGGGTTACGGTGGCACATTGTAGGGTTATCGGAAGTCCGAAGACAGGAGGAGGACTCGATAACCCTCAAGTCTGGTAACCTGCTCTATTTCCAGGAGGGCGACCAACTGTCCCAAGGTGGTGTCGGGTTCATCGTCCACAAGTCCCTCGTGAACAACGTTGTCAAGATCGAGAGTGTGTCGTCGAGAGTGGCGTACCTTATACTCAGAATAACCAAACGGTATTCGCTGAAGGTCATACAGGTCTACGCCCCAACCTCCGCACACTCCGATGATGAGGTAGAAACTATGTATGAGGACATATCCAGAGCCATACATAGTTCGAAGACCCACTACAACGTTGTCATGGGGGATTTCAACGCAAAATTGGGCGTTCGAGGTGATCATGAGCTGAAAGTGGGACGATTTGGATATGGGCGACGAAACGCCAGGGGCCAGACTCTGGCTGACTTCATGGAGAAAGAGAGCCTCTTCATGATGAACTCTTTCTTCAAGAAGCGGGAGTGCCGGAAGTGGACCTGGATCAGTCCTGATGGTGCGACTAAAAATGAGATAGACTTCATTATGTCCACGAGGCGGCATATATTCAGTGATGTCTCTGTGATCAATTCGGTAAAAACCGGAAGTGATCACCGATTGGTAAGAGGCACACTGAATGTAAAGGTCAAGATCGAAAGATCCCGACTAATGAAGTCTACGCTCCGCCCAGCACCTGCCCAAATCCAAAACCCCGAGAGCTTTCAACTCGAGCTACAAAATCGCTTCGAATGCCTGAGAGAGTGCGTAGATGTGGACGATTACAATAACAGGTTAGTGGAAACTGTCCGTACGGCGGGCTCTAAGTTTTTCAAGACCCGCCCTACGAATAAAACCAAAAAGATCTCCAGCTCAACTCTCAAGCTCATGGAGGAGAGGCGCGGTATGGTTCTGAAGTCCTCTGAAGATGCTTTAGTGTACAGGCGGCTCAACAGACAGATCTCGAAGTCATTGACTCGCGACCTTCGGCACTTTAATACTGATAGTATTAAAGCAGCCATAGAGCGGCACAAGGGCTCTAAAGTGTTCGCCAAAGATCTGTCCTTAGGGCAAAGCCGTCTCACTAAGCTGAAGACAGAGGACAACAGAATCGTATCGTCGAAACCTGAGCTTGCAGAAGAGATCGAACGGTTTTACGGACAGTTATACACGACAGCACGACCACCTGTTAACAGTCCGGCAGCAGATCCTAGAGCCGGACTGACCCGACACTACACCGAAGATATCCCGGACGTCAGTCTAGACGAGATTAGCACGGCTCTCAAACAGCTCAAAAACAACAGGGCGCCGGGTGATGACGGAATCACTGCTGAACTCCTGAAAGCGGGCGGAAGGCCAGTATTAGAAGCTCTTCAGTTGATGTTCAATTCCGTCATATCCGAGGGAAAAACGCCACAGGCGTGGCACAGAAGTGTGGTGGTACTGTTCTTTAAGAAAGGCGACAATACCCTTCTTAAAAATTATAGGCCCATCGCACTTCTAAGTCACGTCTATAAGCTGTTTTCGAGAGTGGTTACGAACCGTCTATCTCGCAGACTCGACGACTTCCAACCTCCCGAACAAGCCGGGTTCCGTAAAGGTTTTAGCACCATAGACCACATACACACGCTGCGGCAGGTTATACAGAAGACAGAAGAGTATAACCAGCCCCTCTGTCTAGCGTTTGTGGACTATGAGAAAGCCTTCGATTCGGTCGAGATTTGGGCTGTGCTACAGTCACTCCAGAGGTGCCAAGTCGACTACCGATACATCGAGGTGCTAAGGAGCTTGTACGAAAACGCCACTATGTCGGTTCGCTTTCAGGACCAGAACTCGAAACCTATCCAACTGCAGCGAGGTGTGAGACAGGGAGATGTCATATCTCCGAAACTGTTCACCGCTGCATTGGAAGATGTCTTCAAGCTTCTGGACTGGAACGGACTCGGCATCAACATTAACGGCGAGTACATCTCCCACCTCCGATTTGCGGATGATATCGTAGTCATGGCTGAGACCCTGGAAGACCTTGGCACAATGCTCAATGGCCTCAGTAGGGCCTCCCAACGAGTTGGCCTTAAAATGAACATGGACAAGACGAAAATTATGTCGAATGTCCTTGTTATGCCCACTCCTGTTATGGTCGAGGGTACTACACTCGAAGTTGTTGACGATTACGTATACCTGGGACAAACGGTCCAGTTAGGTAGGTCCAACTTCGAGAAAGAGGTCAATCGCCGAATCCAACTCGGATGGGCAGCGTTCGGGAAGCTGCGTTATATCTTCTCGTCCAATTTACCGCAGTGTCTGAAGAAGAAGGTCTTTGACCAGTGTGTGTTGCCAGTGATGACATACGGAACAGAAACGTGGTCGCTCACTATGGGCCTCATAAGAAGGCTCAAGGTCACTCAGAGAGCTATGGAGAGGGCTATGCTCGGAGTTACTCTGCGAGATCGAATCAGAAATGAGGAGATCCGCATGAGGACCAAAGTAACCGACATAGCCCATCGAATAGCGAAACTCAAGTGGCAGTGGGCAGGGCACATAGCTCGCAGAACTGACGGCCGTTGGGGCAGAAGAGTTCTAGAGTGGCGACCGCGTACCGGAAGACGAAGCGTAGGCAGGCCCCCCAGGAGGTGGACCGACGACCTGGTGAAGGTCGCGGGCAATCGTTGGATGAGGGCGGCCCAGGACCGTTCGTTGTGGCATTCTTTGGGGGAGGCCTTTGTCCAGCAGTGGACGTCTTTTGGCTGAAATGATGATGAGTCTTACACTACCCGCCGTCTTTTCCCCTAGACAACGGGTGCCAATGAGGGCTTCCCCGCGTATAAAAAAAAGGATTACAAGGCATACTTAGTTTTTATGAAGGTGTACAATTATCTTCAAAAAATAATAAATAAAGCTAAGCTAACTTAACTTTAACAATTAAAAATAAAGTATTAATTTATTTAACTGTGTCGGTTATAGTGCAATAGTAGGTACATTACACGTAATACAGTTAGGTTCGATCGGGGAACTGGTCGCTTAATCACATGGAGCACCTTATTCAAAGATACTAAACGCTATATTGATTTTGGATAGGCAGAAAGTTCACTGACTATACATACACAGCACACAATGCAACGAAATAGAACAAAAAATAGGCCCAAAATAAACTTTAAAAACGAACTGCATAGAGTAGTAACTTTCTGAAAAAACACATCTGGTATCTCCACCTTACTGTTGTTTCATATGGAGTTGGGGGAAGCAGCATAAATTGTTAAGTCATATTATCATAATTACGATGGTTCCGTACACAAAGCGAACGTCATTCGCCATTGTTGGCCGCGTCATAATAATATATCACGTGACACGTCGACGTTATAATATAGAACTGAATGCATATACATACATTATAGAACCATCCCGGCTTCGTCAGGGTGGCCTTTATCCACTTCATCCTGAAGGGATAGGCAGAAATACAAGCAATGTTGTTTCATAATAATATTTTATCGACTCATTAACTCCTCTTCGAGCACATTTCCAAAGAATACCTAGCTCTGGTAGTGCCTATTGGAATCTGCTCAGTTGAAATGTAATGAAAAATCTTAATATTGCTTTAATAGGTACCTACGTTTTTGAGATGAGATATTTGCGCAATATCTGCGGTGTATTAGTCACCAATCGCGTTCGTAATGAAGATGTAAGAAAGAGGCTTTGCGTTAATGATAGTTTTGGTGTAAAAATGAAAAAGGCATGCTCCGATGGTTCGGGCATATAGAACGAATGACTAAAAAGATATACAATGCGAATGTGGTTGCAGAGGCCCAGGAAAACCAAGACTGACCTACCATGGCCAAATAGGTCGAGTCCTGTCTGATGGTGGGGTCAAAAGTCTTAGGAATCGGCGTGCATGTATGAAAAGAATAATGAAGGTAGATGAGGCACGAGAGGTGTGTCAGGACCGGGATATCTGGCGCTCTACACTCTCTGCCTACCCCGTTAGGGACCTGGCGTGAAGATACATACATAAATACCTATGTAATACGGGACAGGAACCAATATACCTATACCAGAGAAATTGTAATATTTAATAGGTACTAACTCTGAGACAGGAGCATTTCTTACTGGAAGCGCTCCAGTCTCCATTTCGAGGGCACCACCGCATTACCTATTAACGCATCTACAAAAAAAAAAATTTTGTAGATGTTGTTTTGTTAACTTTTTTTTAATTGTGTACATCATCTTTAAGGCGGAATAACCAGGCGTGTTTATTTGTACATAATAAATACTTAGCTCGAATAATATACTATACATATTATTTGATTCAAGTACCTAACTCCTTCTTTCTTTCATTTTTAGGTAACCAAACCTCTTTGTTTTATTGACCATTCTTGCGATGAGAATAAAACATTTCTCACAAGTCAACTGTAATAACAATAAATAAGAACTATCATTATTTATGTAATTGCCTGGCCAAACAGGAGCTATCATTGTGTTGTGTTTACGTACGTCACACATTGTGCAGTATTTGGGCATCATAGACCATTATGTCGTTATTTGTTCTAGAACTTTTGTTGTGGCGAGGGTGACCGGGCATAGACAACAATTTGTCATAAAATAAAAAGATTTATTGCCCGATCTGTACAATGTACACACGCCCTTACACCCATTATTCCAATCTTTTATATTCGTCGAATAAAAACGGATACGAAATGCAATGTTAAGCAAAATATATGGATATTGTTTTGAAATTATATTACCGATTTTCTAATAAAATGTCGTGCTATCAAATTTTTGATGGGTTCAGTATTGACTTTGGGTTTGATAAGTAGGTAGGTACCTATCTACTTTCGTTTTAATGGATGTTTGGTATATTTTAGGTGTTATGAAAAATGCTCCGAATTTTGTTGATGTGAGATAGCTGTTAAAATTAGGTAAATGATGTTAAAATTATCTGATTCACTTAAATTATTTAAGTTCAACATATGCAATATATTCAACATATGGCTGTCACATGCGTCCTACTCGTGAACGGTTGCTGTTGGTGGGGACTGGTCTGTTCTGGTTTGCAGGAGCTACATCTCATTTAGTAGAAAGCAGTTTATTTCCATCAATGCTATGGACGATCACATTATTTGATTTTTCACGATAATCTGTACTAGATTTAAGCTCTCATTTAAAAGAGCTCTTACGGAGTTCATTGGGTAGCGGAGTTCTTCTCAGTAGTGTCTGCACTTGGAACTTTGCTAAGTGAATAACATTGATCTTGACGAATAAGTTTTTGTTTTTCTTCATTTATCATCATTGAAGTAATTGAAAAATTTTGTAATTATTATGTTTTAACTAAGTAGTTTAAATTTAAATTTTGATTTTACTTTTAATATATGATTTTGCTTTTACTATTATGTAATGGTTATTAACTCTAGGTATTTTATGATTTCTTGAGGTTTTGAAAGTATCTGTAAAGATCTATTCGAAATAAAAATATTTTTTATTCCATTTCTATTCTATTCTATATACATTTACGTAGTCAAAACCACTACCTATCACCCTAATATTCAATAAAAAGTCCATGGAAAATGAAACAATACAAAAAAAAAACAAAACATGTAATAGAAATACAATATTTTGATTTTGTCATACGTTATGATTTAAATACTTAGGTACTTGTAATATTTATTTTTCGCAATAACATATGCGGGTGAACTTAAGAATAAAAAGAAAAAACGGAAAGAAAAATTTGACTTAGGTACTGTTAAATCTACGATTACTATATTTATAATATGCAAGGTCATATTTAATTTTATTTACACCTTTAAATGTAAATATGAATAATTATTTAGATTGTTATGATCCCACCACTACTACATACAGTAAAATCACTACCAACATAACCATGTCAACCAATCACATCATCCAATACGTAAATTCATCGAACAGAAGGAATCCATCTTCCAATTTTAACCATCAATACCAGCTTACTGTGATTAATTTCCATTTATATGGAAACACAAAATACCTAATGGAGCAGCGGTCTAGTTGACCATCGCGACAGATGGGCATCGGAAGGGTTAGTCGACATCTGTCAGCCACTATCAATCATTTGCCCTGTAAACATTGTCTATCTATTGACTTATTGTTTGCCAATATATTGGTACACGTCGCGTCGGCTCGTGGGTCTTTTAGACCAGTGGGAAATCGAAATTGTTGATATATTGATACTAATTATTGTTATGAATGATAGATTTACTATCGATATAAAGAAATGTATTAGTTTCGTATATCTACTTATAGTATGATAGCTAAGCGTTTCGACTCAACTTAGTGAATTAATATTACGGATTCCATGAGGAAATATCGATGAGATATTAGGATATGTTTTCATAGATTCTGTGTTCCACACATTTATAAATTACATTTATAATTTTCATATTTAAAATTTTCCATAGCTTCAATTAGCATACCCGACGATAAACGGCCTACGGCCAAAGTTGCGTTTGAAAAAATCATATGAAGCCTATTGAGCCTAGACGACGTAGAATCCCAATCGCAGGTATAATAAATGTTTCAAATGACGTTGATTCAAGACACGCATTTACGCAGATGACCTAATTTAGCAGCCTGCCGGTGAGCTCCTGCTGTTTGACACTTTAAAGTGATGGACACAAACTAAAAATGTTAAGAAGGCCCGTTTTTGTAAATCTTTTCTTGATATCTCAAAACATAAATAATTAACTATAATAAAATGACAACCATCAAAGAATATGCCACTTTTAAAATAGAATTTTACATTAACTACTGAGTGTACCTTACCCCATGGTTTCTCGTAACGTCATCGCTCAATATACCGTTTTTCATAGATCTTTAAAAGGCAAATAAAAGTATATAAACGTTAGTAGATCTAGATGTATCCATAGATTAGCACATTTAAATTTGATTAAAGATTTAATCAAACTTTAGGTCTCTATTAAACTCTAGGTCTGTAGTTAAAGTCTTTAGGTACACTTTCCCTATAAGACGACCAACTGCTATTTACACTCCACACCATCCATTTCATCTTAACCGAAACTCATAAAACCCCCTCAATATTTTTCAACGCTACGAAAATATCTAATAGACATGTGCTTAAGCTATTAAACTTTGTCATCGGCAATTAGTAAACGTGAAACTAAACAATTTATAGCATACCTCGCGCCCAAACATGTGACATTCATTCTGAACGCCTGTTAACGAATTAAAACCGATTCGGTCTGTTATTCTAATAGGGCTACGGGAAGTGTTTGTGTGGGTATTTTGACAAAATTTATTGCTACCACGCCTTCTTTCGTTTTTTCGTGTAGGGCGGATAGAATGACATCTGTCGCGCGAGTCACGCCCTCTCGCGGAAAGTGTGAATTTCAATAATTTTGACGTTGATGAAGAAGCTTTTTGTTCAGTTTTATAGGTTATAGGTGTATTGAGTAGGATTACCGAGAAGGAAGCTAGACTGTGCATGGGCGGTAACTAGATAGGATACAGGCATTCGTATTCTATAGCTCGGTGGCCATCAATTTGAAAGTCACTATGCAACTAGTACATTGCTGTTTTTCTAAATAGATCGTAATCAACATGTTACTTCAAAAGGCAATGTACTATAAAGTGACTATCGAAATAATTTTAACAGAGATAAATAATACGCATGCAGCCCTTGAGTCAGTACCGAGTTACCTACAGAGAATATTTCTCTGTAGGTAACGCTCTCCATAACGTCAAATATTATCATCATAGCATATTTCATGTTAATTAATTAATATTATAAATGCAAACGTTTGTATGTTTGTTTGTACTCCTTCACGCAAAAACTACTGAACCGATTTTCATAAAATTTGGCACACACATAGAATGTAATTTGGATTAACACATAGGAATGATTGATGATGAATGCCATGGAATGATCTGATGAGTTTCCACAGATTACGCGAAAAGTGGTCTACACGTGGGTGGAGCCGCGGGCAACAGTTAGTTTTCTATAATTTAACAATGGTTTATCCCGTTTTAACTACAAAACAAATTCAGTAGAATAAGAAAATAAATAGTGTAACATTTTTCGATTGAACCTAAAAGTAAAATCAAATAAAGCAACGTCACGTCAACATTCAACATCCCTGCAACTATAAAACCGAAAGTGTAGAGGGCCTGACACCTCGAAAAAAATAGCCAATATTTCTCGTAATAGATTGAACAAAAAATGACACACGCGCCGACGTCAAAGAGGCGGCGACGCTACCCGGTGTTATATTCACAGCCGCGGGGTTGACAATTTTTTTTGTACGTTAAAAAAAATATTTTATACACCGAACAGACAGTGTGGCACCGGCTTTTTTTTCCAACTTTTTGCGTTAATAACTCACGTCACTAAAGTCTAGTCATGTTTTTGTTTAAAGAATATGAGGCCTTTGTTTAACTTACCTCATACTTTTGTGCACTTTGATATGTAAATTATATTATAATGAAATCATATATCTAATACTGCAAATAGCAAACATTGTTTTATTAAAATGAAGTTACTATGTTATATCCATAGGGGCAAAGTTGGAAATAAATATGGACTAAACTGTCTACTTATTGCCCAAGTAGACTGTGTAGACCAAGTAGTGGTGTGGTCTGTCTTTTTTTTTCGAACTTTTTGCGTTCCTAACTCCCGTCAACTTATTGATGCTTTGCTTAAAATTTGTGAGTCGCCTATGTCATTCGCAATATTTGAGTCTTTTTTACGTTAAAAATATGTTATAGAAACCGAACAGACAGTGTTGCACCGGCTTTTATCCCCAACTTTTTGCGTTAATAATTCACGTCACTAAAATTACTTTAAACAAAAATGTCACATCAAAAAGTAATATTTTTGTTTAAAGTTTATGAGACCTGTGGTTATTTGACCATTTTTTTATGTGATGGTGTTGGCAAACTAGCATGCAGTTCACATGGATGTTAAGTGACGACTGCAGCCTATAGACATCTACACAATAACCAGAGGTCAAAGTGCAGATGTGTTACCACTCTTGAGGACTAAGATCTTTTGCCTCAGTGATAGTTATAACGGGGCCATACATTACCATATAGCCGGAAGAAATGTATTTTTTTATAATCTATATCAGACTAAATACGCTCACGTTTTGTTCATTTATGTGTATCGTGTGTAAGGTGATAACACAACATCTGATTTAATAAATAATATTTTGAGATAATGTTAATTTGGAAAAACCCATGCTATATCAGTCGGAGGCATTCGTCAAAATAAAATGCTGTAAAGTGTACTACAGTTATTTTTTTTTGGGATTACAGAAATGATCCGTAACTATTTTTATTATGTTACACGGTGGCATACTGCCATGTAGTTCTCATGTATGGTATGTGAATACTGCAGTGTACAGACGCCTACACAAGAACCGGATGGGACACTACCGCCTACACAAGAAACGGGAAAGCCTGCATATGGCTTTCCCTCTCAGGTCCGCCGCGGCCGGTGGTCCGTGTTGCTCTATGGTATTCGTACATGAAGAAACAAGTCACAGTGATCATCAACTGACCACTTTCAGGATTCCGTAATACCCATGCCTTCAAGCTCCATCACTAGGAGATAAAATATCTTTGAGGAATTGCGTACAAGACTGTAGACTTGTTGTATACACTCTCATATAATGAGCATGTAAAAATATTATATTATTTTCACTGCTGGTAGAGCTCCAGTGACGGAACTCGCGGGCGTAGGCACCACCGCATTACCTAATATACTTGCCGCTAAATGGTAGTGTTTAGCACTATCGTATTCCGGTCAGGTGTTAATGTACGGCCCTGTAATTTCCGGCCATCCGTATAAATCACACATACCCGTATGATTTATAGAATTCCGAACCACATCACTGTATGTACGTATGTATGTATCTTCACGCCAGGTCCCTAACGGGGTAGGCAGAGAGTGTAGAGCGCCAGATATCCCGGTCCTGACATACCTCTCGTGCCACATCAGGTGGTGGTCGAGGCTCCCAACGGCAACTCGGCAGACTGGGATAGACTGAGGGAGTTCCTGACGTCCTACCCATGGAGGCAGCTTTGTTTCTCGTCGGAAGATCCGAGCACGTGTGCCGATGCTGTAACCGATGTGATACACCAGGGAATGGAATGTTACATTCCGTACTCTGTGGTATCCATTGGCGGACAGTTCCAGCCCTGGTTCGATAAGTCCTGTGCTGTGGCCTCTAGTCACACGCAGGAGGCTTACAGAACCTGGACTGCGGCTCACGCTTGTAAGGATCCTAATGCCTCTGACCTTAAGAGAGCACTCAACGCTGCATCCAGGTCCACAAAGCGGCGCATGGCCAAAGCGAAGTCCAAGCACATCGGTAGAGTTGGCAAGAAACTAATGAGGCACCCTCCCGGGAGCCGTGCCTATTGGTCTCTTGCCAAAGCTATCGATGGGAATTTTTGTCGGTCATCTTTCCCACCACTGCGCAAAATTGACGATAGCCTAGCCCACACGGCAAAAGAGAAAGCTGACCTTCTGGGCAGCCTCTTTGCCTCAAACTCGACTCTTGACGACATGGGTGGACAGCGCCTACCATCCCGCGCTGTGAAAGCTCTATGCCTGTAGTCAAATTCACTCAAAAGAACGTCAGGCGAGCTCTTTTATCTCTTGACGTCAAGAAGTCGAGTGGGCCGGACTCCGTCCCTGCGGTGGTGTTGAAGATGTGCGCTCCCGAGCTGACCTCCGTTCTGATGCGCCTGTTCTCGCTTTCCTACGATCAAAGAACCGTAGCGTCTGCGTGGAAGACCGCCCTCGTGCACCCGATACCCAAATCGCAGTGACCCGGCCAATTATAGGCCCATAGCAATAACCTCTCTACTCTGCAAAGTCATGGAGCGTGTGATCAGTACTCAACTGCTGCAGTATCTAGAGGATCATCAGCTGATCAGTGACCGCCAATATGGATTTCGTCATGGCAGATCTGCTGGTGATCTTCTAGTATATCTCACGCACCATTGGTCCCACGCCTTGGACAAGAGTGGGGAGGCATTGGCTGTAAGCCTGGACATTTCTAAGGCCTTTGACCGGGTCTGGCACAGGGCACTCCTCGCGAAACTTCCATCCTACGGTCTTCCCGAGAGGCTATGCAACTGGACAGCCAGCTTTCTGTCTGAGCGTTATATACAAGTCTTAGTTGACGGTCAGCGCTCAGACAGACTACCTATCAATGCTGGTGTGCCGCAAGGCTCTGTGCTATCTCCCACGCTTTTTCTTCTGCATATCAATGAAATATTGGAGCAAAACTCCAATTTTCATTGCTATGCCGATGATAGTACGGGAGATGCACACTACACTAGCCGTGCAAATGCCTCTCGGACACTTATCGAGGAAAGCATGACTAGACTTTTGTCTGAAATCGAGCACTCTCTGGAGCGGGTCTCGGATTGGGGTCGACTTAATTTAGTACAGTTTAACCCCTCGAAGACACAAGTCTGCGCTTTCACCGCTAAAAACACCCCATTCATTGTAGCACCACAGTTCCAGGGCATTCCGCTCGCCGTTGGTAAGAGTATCGGTATCCTGGGCGTTGACATATCGAACGAAGTGCAATTCGGGAGTCACATTGAGTGTAAGACCAAGTTGGCATCCAAAAATTTGGGGGTGCTTAACAAAGCGAGGCAGTATTTCACATCGGGGCAGCTACTACAGCTTTATAAGGCCCAAGTGCGGCCCCATCTGGAATACTGCTCTCATTTGTGGGCGGGAGCCCCCAAATAAAAGCTTGGTCCACTTGACTCCCTACAAAAACGCGCCGTTCGTATTATTAACGATCCATGACAGGCTCGAACATCTGAGCCTGCGTAGAGACATTGGGAGTTTGTGCGTGTTGTACCGTCTCTACAATGGTGAGTGCTCTGCTGAACTGTTTGACATGGTTCCACCGTCTCTTTTCCTACACCGTACTACCCGCCGAAGAGAGAAGTTCCACCCACACCGATTGGACACCTGGCAGTGCTCAACGGTGCGGTTTTCACGTTCGTTCCTGCCCAGAACGTGTAAATTGTGGAACGAACTTCCCTCTGAGGTGTTCCCTAGGTGCTACAATATGGGGTTCTTCAAAAATGGCGTCAAAAGAGTCCTTCAGGGCTGGCAGCGCGTTGGCAACTGCCCTGGTGTTGCAAATGTTCATAGGCGACGGTGACCACTTTCCATCAGGTGGCCCGTTTGCTTGTCTGTCACCTTCAGACATAAAAAAAAACATCACTGTGATAAGTTTAAACAAGCTACTCTACGAGTACCTACAACTACGAGTTATTATCGTGATGCACCGGTCAGATTAAGACGCGTCGAGATAAAGTTTATAATCTCGACCCGAGACATGAACTCACAAAACAAATATTTGCTCCGGATTAGGGCTTCGTGTTTCAAATCGCCAGAATAATGTGCTGGGGGTGAAAAATACCTTCATGTATACTTATATAGTGTAAAATTTAGGTAATATAAATAGGTATTACCTATAAGTTAAATGTAATGTATATTTGTCAATAGACTTAGAAGTTACCACAAGACAACGTTTAAATGTAATACACAGCATCAAATACAATTTACTACATTATTGGACTTCTTTCCACAAACTGAGTCAATCATAAGCTTGGAGCTAAGTCGTCTGTAACAGAAGTAAAAGTTAGTAGTGTCAGAGAAGCATCTCTTACTGTCATCCACATAGCAATGAAAATGCGGTTTTGCTCAATCATAATCATTGATATACAAAAAAGAGCGTGAGAGACAGCAAAAGGGCCTTGCGGGACACCAGCGTTTATAGGACGTCTAGCTGAGCGCTGGCCGTCAACTAAGACCTGTATACATCAAAAACTTGTGGTTTTAAAGCTTACTAAGCTAAATTACGAAAATTGTTTTTAAAACCTTTTGGAATACAGAAAATGGAAAAAGTTACTATTGTTATTAGTTTACCAACCGAACTTTAAAATGCATTGCACTATGTATATTTTATATTTCATGTAACGTTTGGTGCATAAAATTCCGCCTGAATTACATTATTGAAACAAGAGGAAAGAAGCGTGCTTATAGCGGAATCCCACATAATTAGTTTCACATTTTTCCCCGAACATAATAAGAGCGTGGGGTTAATACCGACGAGGTGAAAAAAACCGCCGGCAACGACAAAATCAACGAACGAGGCTTTAGAAAGATTCCGCAAAACCTGCTCAATTTAAAATTAAAGCCACGAAACGTGTTTTTCGCCTATTTTATAAAAATCTCGGGATATGAGGACAATCTTCGACGGATAAGCTTACAGGTAATATACGCAGAAGTGGTGAAGATTTTTTCGACGGCATATGCAAAAGGGGCTAATTTTACAGTTTGTCATAAATTTAAGAAGTAGGGGCTAAATAAAATTTCTACGGAGAAGAATATTAGAACGACATTGTAAAACCTCACATAGACCCAGAGTTTTGTAAAGCAGAACATTAATTAATTCTTAGTGAACCAAAAGGCCAATTGCATTTCGAACACATACATTTAAAATATACGAGTATAATAATAGGTTATTGTTATAATGAAGAATTTGCAATTGCATGTTTAGTAGAAAAAATAAGTAGTTTTATTTAACGAATAAGCAATAGATATAATAACAATCACACAACAAGACTATTACAGAACATTTTTCACTCAAAGAATCAGTTTTAAACTATTATCTCAATTTGTTTCCATTATTACCTTATTTTACTACTTTAATCCTTGAACCTCTTGAAGTCAAATCAGTTTCACGTTTCTACCTCAAATATTAAGAAAAAATCACTGGTACTAAAAACGAACTATAATCAATATTCTATCATTCAAATACGTAAAAAATAATAAAAGCCAAGTGACGACAGCAATTGACTAATGAACTATCACACAATAGAGTTTTAATAAATAAAATGCGCAGCGTTTTAATCCCCATTTAAATTCAATGGCAAACGTAGCAAGTGCGACGCCTAATCATCTCAATATAATGCTTCGCTGATTTCGGAGGGTCATTTTTTATAGAGCGAAAGAGACAGAAGATTTTACTACAGTTGCGAGGGAAAGAGACGGCGCTGTAGATGCACCCGAATTGACTATAAATGATGGCCTACCCTGAACGTTTTTGTTCGGCGGTGATGGATTGAGAATCATTGCATTTACGCCAGCTATACGTTTATTCTCTACAGTGATGGTATAAAAATACAAAGAAAATAATTATTTTTATTTATATTTTGAAACGATATTTTATCATGGGAATAAGTTTTCTACAGACTGTATTTTGGTTACTGGTTTCTAAAAGTAGAAAAATAATTACCACTTTTGAAAAGCAGTAACCGAAATATTAATAGCTAAGCTAGTTCTTAGTATGTTTGAAAAAGAGATGATAGAGCTCTAATAACAGAGGTCTACCAACGATATCACATTTCAATAAATTATGAAGTCAAGAAAATAACCAAAGCTGATATTAAAAAAAGCGGTCGAGTGCGAGTAAGCCTCTCGTTCACAAGGTTGCGTTCTATATATACCATCGTGAATACCATTGACTTTATTATAAGATTACCGGTACCGGCAGTGATGGTGCTCGCGGGTGTAGGCATCACCGCATTACCTAATATACTTGCCGCTAAATGGTATGGTGGTGTTCCGGTCAGTTGGTAATGTACGGCCCTAAAATGCGACACAGAGGCATAACACCTTAGGCCTCAGGAGTGGTAACGCATCTGCATTCTGACCTTTGTCTTTATGTGGGTGTCTATAGGCTGGAGTCATCACTTATCATCAATGTGTACTGCATGCTTGCTTGACACTTCAATTACATAAAAAAACTATCTATTGGTTTAGAACTCCTCTTTTTTCTTGAATAACTTTTATGTTAAATTTAAAAAATATATATCTTTGAGATCCCTCCACTCAATATAGTGTTTGAATTCGCCAATGCAGCAGCCAAAACTACCCCAATGTTTGAAATTCATTTATTTTCTTTACATTTTCATAATTGGGTCACTTATTGACATAGGTGTACCCAATTTCAGTTCAATCGCTCCAGTACTTACGGAGAAAATAGGCTGTGAGAAACAGACAGACAGACGCACAAATGATCTTATAAGGGTACCGTTTTTTTCTTTCTAGGTACAGAACCCAAAACATATAGGTAGGCACTTCTAAGATAGAAACGATAACTTCACGAGTTGAATACCTTCTCTCTCAAAATTTCCAAGCGGGCTTGAATATAAAATTATAAATTTAAAATAAATCAAAGTAGAGCAACAACGAGAACATGCAAATAATACACAATACCCCACACGTACGCTACGCGTGGCAAATTGTATAACTAAACAGTCGATGCACGTGTTTATGCACTTGTACTCATTGTTCTGGTATTTACATAGATAATTACACGTGATAAGCAGATTTGCATCACTTTCTTGGCGAGTGAAATGCTCATGAGATTATTTCATGGGTTTTATCTCCCGTACAAAGTAACTAATCTGGATAATATATTATTTTGTATTTAATATAAGCGATCTCTACATTCTCACACATCACTCTCATACATCTTTAGTCTATTACTAGAATAAATATTTCAGAAGTAAATAAGTCGCTCCAGTTACTATGGGTACACTTTGTAAAGTCAACTATATAATTTGATATATGTATGATAAACAAATGAAATATAATTATCACAAATTACTTATTAATTAATATTAATATTAAATTTGAATGAGGCATTTTTAAATCAAAGTCCGAGTTTTTGGTTGTCTTTTTTTACCAATTAAATTTGTTTCTTTTTTAAACTTAAACACTCCATTGAATATTGTCATAGTTGACGTGAAAATGTAGCTTCAAATGGCAGTAATTTGCAACTTTGTCGGGTGTAGTATATTTTAATATTCTCTATTGATGACGGTCTATCTTTCCTACATGTAGTCTGTCAGAAACTGTCTGACTTTAAGAATTCACAAATGGATGATGACTTCACTTAATTTGTTTTCCCTACTTATATCACAATGTCACACAACAAAATCATCTCTATTCCAATGTCAGATACCTACTGAAGACAATTATACTTATTATAAATTTTCTCACAATATTTTTTCCTCAGCTTTTGCTGCAACTTACAAACTGAAATCACATCTCAATTTCAAGTGTTTTACAAAAACTCTAAAAGTTATGTCAAAAAAATCGAAGTAGAGATGATTGCACAGCCACTACAGTGTATTTGCTTGACTAATTGCGTAACAAAAGAGGCGGGGGAGGTTGCGAGGGTGCGTAATCCGATATTGATGTGTTTGTAAAAACTACCGATTACGATCATACTAGCTAGCACCGACAATACTAATTTGTCTTCATTGAATTATTCAATAGTAGTCATTTTAATTGAGATATTTGCAAGTTATTTTCAAGTGTACTTATTGCGACTAGTATGACAGACTTTATGAGTGAATAAAGATAAGAGTTCTAGTTAAGTTAGTAAGATGTATTTAAGGCATCAATTATTGTTACAAGAAGAAATAAAAACGAATATACCTACCGCTCTTCGTCTAATCCGCAAACCCTGAACCTAAACTAGTAAACAATAATTATATTTTTTTCCAGTCCACTACCGTTTCAATTACACTATCACTGGCGAATGAAAACTCCATTCTATATCAGAGCCCGTACCTCGAAGTATAATTGCGATTCAATTTAGGCACTGCCAAAATTTTGTTCCATTGGTCTTTTATGATAGTGCCGTATGAAGAAACGAGACCAAGCAAATAAGCGATTCAGTTTAGGTTGACAGTAAAATTCATGGTACGACCGCAGAAAAAAAAATGGAATCGATTCATTTTGTACACATGCTTTGTATAGCCACGAGATAAGATACATTTGCGGATGAATTGTCACCTAAGTCACGATTTCTCAGTTGTTTCGAGATCCCGTTGTACTCTTATTTATTGGTCTATTTCGAAACTGAATCTCAAACTTGGACTATGGATCCCTAACCTTATACTATTAGCCTAACAGTACCTACTACAACCACAGCAGTTATATCATAGTTCTAGCCTTTTTTGCATCACGATATTTGTTAAAGTGTTATTGTAACATCTTACATCCTCCTCTAACTTTAACATTTCACATCCTCCTCTAACATAATAAGTTAGAGGAGGATGTAAAATGTTACAATAACTTTAACAAATATCGTGGTGCAACCCAGCATTAGTGTTTAATTTTGGTAGATTTTGGTTAAAATTAGTATAATAAATAAAATGGAAGCTCTCCTCGCTCTATGTTTTTCTAAAAAACACTTGTATGTGAAAAAAAGCAGTCACTTCATCAAAAAAGGACAAAGTTGTTGAAGGGCTCAGAGGTGAATAATAGCTAATTTTGTATACGATATATAAAAATTCACAACCCACATCGTCACGGCTATCATTGCATGTGACGCCCTGACAATTTTTATTTCACAAACAATAAATATCATCGTCCAAATTTGTAACACGTGCGCTGTGGTCATCAATGAACTTGTTATTGTGTTATTAGGTTTTATTTTGAGGATACACACATATCTGTATGATTGAAAATAGAATCACTTCAGATACAATTATCTTTATATGTATACCTGTTATACGAACAGGATTAAATGTACAACCCGAAACTAGTTTGTTCAGAATCGATGACTGAATCGATTTAAGGCATTTTTAGGGTTCCGTAGTAAACAAGGAACCCTTATAGTTTCACCATGTCCGTCTGTCTGTCTGTCTGTCCGTCCGCGGTTTAGCGCAAACACTATTGGTACTAGAGACTTGAGATTTAGCACAAGAATACACCATAATCACACCAACAAAGTGGTAGAATAAAAATATGAAAAATAAAATTATTTAGGATACCATCCCTACGTGTAACGCGCAAATTGATTTTTAATTTTTTGTTTTCTATATAATGTGATATCGTTCGATAGGTCTTTCAAAAATATTAGGGGTGTGCTAACATCAGTTTTGGATGTAGTTAACTGTTCCTGACTTATTAAGCTTTAAAGTGCCAATTGTCGTTAAAACCATGTGCCCCCCCCCATCTACCAACTAAACGGTTGTTTTTAGAAATTCATACATTACGGAAATAGTAGCTACATATAACGAAATTAAAAGGAAAACTATCACACCTAAGTTGGCTTAACAAGTTTGCAAGTAATAGTCGACCAAATGTTATACTCCAAATTTTTTAACAATTCCATAGAAAATATTTATATATTTTTTCTTGACATTAATCAAACCTAAAAACTACGGAACCCTACATTGCGCGTGGCCCGACACGCGCTTTTTTTTATAATATAGATAATAATTTATCTCAAAATTAATTAGAATTAAGTAAATTATAGTCACCCACCACCCAGTATGGTGAACAGTGAAAACAAAAAAAAATTAGACTAACGATTCTTTAAAATAAAATGCTAGTCTCAACAAGTTCATTAGAATTAATTTATTAAATAAAATAGTGATAATTAATCTCAATAATAACGAGTGTTAAATAGATGTGCGCAGTTTACTACGCTACATTATATTGCAACAGTGTGTGTGTGTGTGAGAGTAGGTTTGTGTTTTAAGTGCGGCCGTAGATAGTGTAGTAGGGTAGTATGCGTAGGGTGTGCATACGGTTCGTACGAATAGAGGAAAACTTATTTCTTAAATAAAAAATATTTGATACATAAAAATATGTAATTTCAGTCCATGCATAATGATGATAACCCAATATTCTAATCGGGGTGCTTAAGAGTGTGCATTATTCCCGTTACATGTTGTATAAAAGGTAAAAGGTCACTCATTACGAAAAGGTCACTCATTACGAAATCTCAGAAACTACTGATGTGCTACAAGTTTCAAATGTTACATGGGAGTTCTTTTTAGAACATATAGGAATTTTGCAAAATTCGACAACCACGGGTTGTTTTTGGAGTTGGTAGTTTGTATGAAACTTCGTGATCACAAGTGGTAGGAGTTCCAAATTTTGCATAGGATTTTAAAAGCAATTAACTTGAATTTTAACATAAAAGTCTAGATTAATATTAGGAAAGTAGGTAACATTTTGACTAGCCACACATTACTATTTTACTTGTAGTAAGTAGACTTGTAGTCTTTAGAATATGAGTACAAAAATTAATAAAAACACTACTGCTTTGAAACCTAATCTTGAGAAGCTAAGGCACAGTTTCTCATGTTAAAAATATTTTAGAGACGTAGTTTAGTACTCAATCTGATTGCGATTTAAATTAGCAGCTGCCAACATTTTACTTCATTTATAAATATGAAGAAACTGGTGGTAGAGCTCCAGTGACGGAGCTCGCGGGCGTAGGCACCACCGCATAACCTAACTTACTTGAAGCTAAATGGTAGTGTTCAGCACTATCGTGTTCCGGTGAGGTGGTAATGTACGGCCTGTAATTTCCGGCAAAGAGGCATAGCACCTTAGGCCTCAGGAGTGGTAACGCAACTGCATTTTGACCTTGGTCTTAATCTGGGTGTCTTTAGGCTGCAGTCATCACTTAACACCAATGTAAACTGCATGCTTGTTTGTCACTTCCATTACATTAAAAAAAAAGTCAGGGATTCAGTTTAAGATCCCTATAAAAAATCGTGGTGCTCTCGCTGTAATCCGTAATTATTTACTGTTCAACGAAAATGATTAATCGATACAACTTTATAATTCAATTAAACTGCAGACTTCGCTGAAAGTAATTGAGGGTTGAGAACGAAAAAAGCTTATTTATTTACCCTTTGCCAGAGCCGTTTTCAGGCATCACATCTCTGAGGAGCAACATATCTTCATAAAAATAAAACGAGCGAAGGAATGACTCGGCGCGGATGCGTCGCAGTGAAATGAAACACGAAAAGTCCCCTTTATTTTATTTACTAGCCCGGTTGAGTTTAAAATGGGATTTATTTGCCAATATAAAAGAGATTCCCTTTGGCTTTTCATGGAAACGACGTACCAATTTGATTGGTAATGTTGCGAGTTGCGCAAAGATTTGAAATTGGTTTGACGGTGTACCGTTGAAGAAGCTTACGTTTACCCTTGTGTTTGAATGTACGACTATGTTTATGTATTATTATATATTTTTTATTTCATCACGTTATTGTATATAGCAGACTAGCTGTGCCCGCGACTTCGTCCCCGTGAGAATTTATGATTGTTCAGTATCTACCCGGACGAAGTCGTGGACGCAGCTAGTATAAAATATAATATAGCCTTCATTACGCCTTATTACTTAAGCTATCTGCTAGTGAAAGTCCCGTCAAAATCGGTCCAGCCGTTCCCGAGATTAGCCGGAACAAACAGACAGACAGATAGACAAAACTTGTAAAAAAATGTTGTTTTGGCATATGTACCGTGTATACATTTGTGTACATACATTTGCATTTAATAAAAAGCGGTTATTTTAATATTCCAAACAGACACTCCAATTTTATTTATTTCTATAGATAATATACTTTTCCATGGGGTAAATTTATCCGATTCTTGCAGTATTTTAGGAGTCATGTTTTGTATCGAAATCTTAGAAAAATATAATTTTCTCTAATTTAGGTTACTTGCCTCAGTACACTACGTCTACCGTGCTACTACCAGACGGTAGTAGCACGCTATATAGCTTTTTTTTAATGTAATGGAAGTGACAAACAAGCATGCAGTTTACATTGATGTTAAGTGATGACTGCAGCCTAAAGACACCCACATGAAGACCAAGGTCAAAATGCAGTTGCGTTACCACTCCTGAGGCCTAAGGTGCTATGCCTCTTTGCCGGAAATTACAGGCCGTACATTACCACCTCACCGGAACACGATAGTGCTGAACACTACGTCTACCGTGCTACTACCAGACGGTAGTAGCACGGTAGACGTAGTGTCCTGGTACCACCAGACCTGCTATGCTTAGGCCTCGGTTCTTCGGTTTGGGAGTACTATTGGGATTTTTCCATATTTCGGAAATTTCCCAGTGCCTACATTGGGGCCAAACTATTTGCGCGTGGTGATGTCAATAGGTTCGCCATTACATAGAACATAAGACAAAACGTGAAGAGGAACACGATTTTTAAAATCCCTTATAGCCAAACGTTTTATCTAATTTGTCAAGTTTTTGAAATGCAAAGATCACAATAAAAAATAATTATTTCACTAATTTCACATTTGCCTTAAATGTTCAATTGAAACAAGTTGAAACAATAATTTAAGTCTGTTGCACGAGGGCAACAACTTAACATTAAATTACTTTCATGTTGTTATGTCTGGTTATGTCATGAATTGGTACTAGGAACACTAACTCATTCAAGTAAAGCCCTATTTGGCAACGTTTTCTTTCTTTGAAAACAAGAAACGTATTCTCTTTTAAGATTTTTACGTGTATTGGTGCATGTTACAATTCGCGAAAGACCCATAACATAATACAAAGGAACTAGGCTACAGAGTCATACATTCATTCCCTAGATAACACACACGACGTTTATTATGCCAGTAGATTTGGGTACTGATTTTACAAAATGTTCCTACTTTGTACGTTAAGTGTTTCATACGGTTATCCTCAACTGCTAATGTTTCACGTTTCACATCTCGTGGTGCGAGGGAAATATGAAGCTAGATAATGAAGAGCTCAAAACTCAACGCCTTGGCTATAGACTTGTATAGTAATATATACAGCCAACTAACTCGTTCAATTAAAGTTTTATTATATCAATACATTGATGACAAAGACGTAACGACAATTGGACGTAGTTTTGCAAACGGGAACCAACCCACATTTTTTCTGAAATGAAGTTAAGTATGCAGATGGATACCAAATCATGTGTTTAACCTTCTTAATATAGATCAAAGCTGGTAAACCAAGTCACAACAAAGAAACCTAAAGTCTCGTAGGGTACTAACCCTAGATAGACTGACTAATAAAAAGCTAAATGTCCATTTTTTTCTTCACACTCTTAAATCAAAAACATAATTTTCTCCACTTTGACATTTGTTGTTCCTTAAGATTAATCATAGCATATCTGCATATATTATTCGTTCAGGGTATGCATAAAAAAGAATACTTACATTTAAGTTTCTCGAGCGGTTCATGATGCAAAGGTGGCGCATGATGCAACGGCGCATGCTGCGGTTCATGATGGAGAGGCGCCATGAGACTTGATATGGCGGAACCCACGGAGGCTGCCACGGATTCGTGCAGGTGCCCTCCGTGGAGCTCGAGCTCGCTCAGGCAGAGCCCATTTTCGCTTAGCGGCTCCATGCCAGCCGCCAGCGCCTCTTTGTACACCCTGAGGTGAATGATGATGCTTTACGTGCACTTGGGGAGAAAAGCCGCGCGAGCGACTGGTTTTGCGGCGATGGTTTACGCCGACATTACGCGACTATCTGAAAAAGATGAAAGTCGAATGAATGTCTCGAATGTACAACTGGTTTTAGTGTAGGTTTGGACAAGAATGGGGCTGTTTGTGAAATAATGGCCTAACATAACATTTATTACTAATAGAATAGTTTATGCACCTTGCTTGTATCATAATAGATATAGAAATAATGAAGTTCTAAAATTCGTGATCCCAAAATAAGATTCAGAAAACTTATGGGTTTAAAATTGTATTTTTTTTATGTATAGGAAGTGGTAAACAAGCATGCAGTTCACATTGATGTTAAGTGATGACTGCAGCCTATAGACACCTACACAAAGACCAAGGTCAAAATGCAGATGCGTTACCAATCCTGAGGCCTAAGGTGTTATGCCTCTATGCCGGAAAATACAGGGCCGAATACATTGACACCTGACCGGAACAAGATAGTGCTGAACACTACCATTTAGCGGCAAGTATATTAGGTAATGCGGTGGTGCCTACGTCCGCGAGCTCCATCACTGGAGCTCTACCACTCGTAAAAGTGTGTCTAGTGAATTTAATATTAACTGATGTAGTATACTTTTTCACTAGACAGTTTTAACACCGATTAATTCTAAAAATGTATAAGTAGGAATACATGACATACATATATTAGGATAGACCTACTCGTAAATAGGAATACATTTTTAGAATAGCTTTAGGTACACGACGGGCTGTTACTTTTAGAATTGTAATAGAATTTGGATATCATAAGTACTTATATAATAAAAATATAAAAACAGCATATGTGAAACAAAACTGGAGCAAGACTAACAAAATTTCAATGAATAAAGAGCCTTATATATCAATTTTCCATTAGACCATTAATTTAAAAAGTTCCTAACACAGTATATATCAATTTTGGAATGTATGTACATATCAACATGATTTAGGGCAGGTACACAAAGGTGTATAAATGCCATAAAGCACGTCATGATAGAGATATACAACCTAACAACTTTAATATTTCAAATGGTCGTGTCAGTGGACGGGCACGGGTGTGAGCAGCGTGCTCATAAAACTCTGCAGCATAATAGGCAACCGAGGAAAAACGAGCGCATATAGTGATTTATACGTTTAATTGCCTTTTTTACATACGAATAGCTATCCAGCCGGGAATTCAATATTCAGCAAAGAGAGTAAAGCGCTGGTGGCGGGATCTCGGTCCTTTTTGCGACGTTCTGACCAACGCTTAGTGTGGACAAGTTAAATTTTTATTCCGGTGCCGTTACGAACATAATCTGTGTTGGCTGCGTCCGTGCTCATGCTACGTGCGATTTGCCGTGTCTCGTTGCCGACGGTGTTCTTATCTACTTTAGCAAATATTACTTAAATTGAAACACTGTTTCGTGTACATTATTGTAAAAGAAGTAGAACATGGAATGTCCACAGTAAAAGCTAACTCAAAATCGTTTTGCTGTTTTTACTTTGTGCCTTTCAGAAATGTATGCAATTAAATATCCATTGATTTGGTTTTTTCTTTACAAATGTCCGAAAAAGCGGTCCTAACAGCAATTTACGGCCCTGTAATTTCCGGCACAGTGCCATAACACCTTAGGCCTCAGGAGTGGCAACGCATCTGCATTTTGACCTTGGTCTTTGTGTGGGTGTCTATAGGCTGCAGTCATCACTTAACATCAATGTGAACTGCATGCTTGTTTGCCACTTCCAAAACATAAAAAAATATATATTTGCAAATACCTATAATATAATATATACGTAATAACCAAGATGCCTACTGAAAACGGTACAACCAATAGGTACTACCTACTCCTACCTACTACTTAACTTTTGGTCCAAAGGTTAACGATCTGCATTGAGACCACAAGTGTTGATGTAGATTACTGTGAGACCCACACAAAGACCAAGGACGAAATGCAGATGCGTTACCACTCCTGAGGCCTAAGGTCTTATGCCTCTGTGCCGGAAATTACAGGGTCGTACATTACCACCTGACCGGAGCACGATAGTGCTGAACACTATATTTGCCTACGCCCGCGAGCTCCGTCACTGGAGCTCGACCACCAGTAAAAAATTGTATGGTTTGGTATGCATACTTTTATGTGATGTTCTTTGAAACAAAGTACATACTTTACGAGGTCATTGTACTCATAATTATGAAAAACCTCTATTAAGCGACCAGCCGCCGAAATGTTAAAAAACACATCTTTTCAATACAAAAAGATCAATGGCGTGCGACGAAATGTATATTCAAAGTTCAAAGTTCTTTATTGCATTCATGTGAATTTTACAGATGATATAAATATTGAGTGGAGCAACATGATACCCGTTGGGCGTAGCAATTCATGTAATACATTAATATTACTATAGATTTTACTTTTTACTCAATGCATATGTATGTATACACGGTACATATACTAAAACGACATTAATTACAAAGAAAATTATTTTAAATAATAGAATTAACAATTTGATGATTTTAAAGTAAGTAAGTATTTTTAAGAAGCCAGATCGTGAGACAGACACGATTTTAATGTGTTAGAACTTATCGCTAAAAAAATCATTCAAACTGTAGTAAGATTTTTCAATCAGAAAAGTTTTTAATAGTTTTAAAAATTTATGTAAGATACGATGAAGCTGTTTTTTCACGTTTTCAGAGTTGTCCTCACTTTGTATTTATATGAGTACCTACAATCATTGAAGTAAGTCATTCGTCTCAACTAAAATGAATGTTACTCAACATCAAATATAACTAGCGAATAATGGATATTTGCATGTTCATTCTGTTATTCTGCTACATGTTCATAATGCTACTAGAAGCGTGAAGTTTTGTTAAAATACCTATTTATTCCTATATATTAGAACCTACTATATTTCAAACCAACATCAAAACAACAATTAAATAATAATTAAGAAAGGAACTGATCGATAAAATGAGTTGCGATATTAATGTGGAGTCGCGGTGAGTAATTGGGCAGAGGCGAAGGCAGCAATCGAGCCGCTTGAGCCGTCGTTATCCCTTTAAACCGATGTAAAGCCTTTTTTAAGCCGAAAGATTTAAGTTGGCGAAAGTGCTTGGCTCTATTAAAACACCGTCTCGTTCGAATCGCCTCCGCCTGCGATCGTTTGCATTGGATTCTTTTTTTTTTTATTTCAATAGTCAAACTCCTTTTATTGCGATTGATTTATGTACCTACTAGTCGGCAGTACAAAAATCTTGGCAACTTTTAAGGTTTTTCATTCGTTTAAAATGAAATTTAAATTGATAGTGATTTACGAGCATAGATTAGTATAACGAGCTCTAGCAGTAGGCACGATACCATGAGAGCTGTTAATCGTATTAATTACAAATAAAATAAAACTTATGCTCTCTATAAAAGAACGAATAAACATGTTATTATAGACTTTAAGATTATGTATACGGGCTTTAACACTTTTTTGCTTCTATTATCGTAAAAACAGGGCAACTTCATACTCTTGCTATACCTACCTACTTACTCCTAGTTTTGTAGAAATAAGTAAAGCACCGATGTCGAAATTGTAGAGTTCTAACACTGGAGCCAATCAGTAAAAGTGAAGGACAATTTTGATTAAAAAAAAAAATTAACTTACAAGATCTGACTTCCAACCTACAAACCCGGGTAAGGTACATTTATGAACAATTTTTAAGTTGTTCGAATATTAGGTAGGTACACGTTTTGTGATTTAGACACTTGGTTCTTGGCACTTGGTTCTTGGTTGGACACTTCTAAGCTTAATATTTCACAAACTGATTATTTTATCAAAAAATATTATTTTGAGGCCCTAAATTAGACCTTTTCAAGATCATGCCACACAGGATAAAACATCTCTACTTTCCGCTTAACGTAGAGATGAGTAAAGTAATAAACATAAAATACAAATGTTTTTTTTTTTTTTTCAATTTTACTTTTCCACTTTTTCTGCATATCTAATATGTATATTTGTGCTAAATTACAGTTTTCTATTAAACTAAGAGTCTCTTACACTGAAGAGCTAAACTGCAGACAAACAGACAGACTGACGGGCATGGCGAAACTACACAGGATTCCATGGCACAACGCTATGGAATAGATCCCTAAAAAAATTATATATACCAATAGTATTATCAAAAAGATGAGCCCAACAAGTGTATGGGGAACAGCATTAAGTCACGTACTGCCTTAGCCTTAGGTATACAAATAATAACATTAAATGTATCCAACAGAAGATATGATAGAATCTAATGAATGAAATAAAACATCGTGAGCAACAATCTAAAGCTATCATGTTTATGCGATAATAATTTTCAGAGACATATTGATAATACCAGTATTTTGCTTGTATCGATCAACTTATCTATAACTTTACTTTTTTGACACAGAACATCAGCAGATAAAGTCTTCATATCAGTAACATTACGTTTATTTCAGTATATATAAAAATACTTCATATTATGAGAGGTATCTTTATAGTTAAATGTCGTCATAATATAAATACGTGAAGCAAAAACTTTGTAAAAAGGACCTCTTTTTACAAAAATTACGTTGACGGAGGAGTATGAAATTTGGCACACTTATCTATAGTTTACTAGCGGCCCGCCCCGGCTATGCGCGGGTGCAATGTTACCTACCCTCTCCTATTCGTCTTAGCGTGATGATTATAGATATAGCCTAAAGCATTCCTCGATATATTTTATAGTTTAGGCAGTGTATGCAAAATAAGTAACTTTCCTGTTTAATTTTTTACATCTTGTGTCCGAAAAACCCAAATATCTTACGGAACCCTATATTATAATAATTTTCAATAATAATGCTTATAAAGTACATTAAATCAATAAATAAAACATTACCCACACTAAAGTTCGATAGTAACGTTTTTTTACCAAGCTATCATTTATTGAGATAAAAAATATTTTCCTGTATTATTCTAAGTTAAAATCTAACATTTCACCAAATTACATGTGTTTTAAGCATTTGACAACACAATAACTTTCGTTTATATTGTTAATGTCAAAATGTCAAACTAATTACAGTGCTCAACAATAAAAAAAAAATAATAATAAATATTGCACATCGAGCTTAGAAAGGAGACTTCGGCTTATTTCGGGTCTGTTAAACGTTCTCTTTCGCACCGTACTTAATTGACGTTTGTCGACCATTTTGATCAAGTTTTGACCAATACCGGTCTATCAGTGCAGTGCCTACGTAAGGCAGTGTGCAGCAGAGATAACGCTCTACGAAGTCGAAACGAGCCGATCGTCTCTTTCGTAGGCTCGATGTGCAATATTAATTGTTGAGTACTGTACATGTGCTGTGTACCAGCCTGTGGTAAAACGGTTTCATCATCGAGATTCAAACTTAGTTGTATTTTATCCAAATTATTATGTATTGCGGTCGAATTTCGATCACTGGTACATATTAATACTTCATATTAAAGAGGTATCTTTAAATCGTACCATTAGATAAATGTCATAAATGTAAAACATTATATTTTTGAAAATTAGCTATACAATAATACAAAAATAGCACATGTAATTTGGTGTAATGATAGATTTTAACTTAGAAAAATACACGAAGATATTTTTTATCTCAAGAAATGATAACTCGTTATAAAAACGTTACTATCGAAGTGTGGGTGTGTGCATATACGCACGTAGGTTAGTGGTAATGAATGTTAGTTTATCTGCGTCATCTGTATTCATGCATATCTACAGGTTATTTTTTTCCGTACTATTATTTTCTGATTATTTATTTATTATTCTCTTTATTCTATTATTTTTTTAAATAATAAATTAATTAAGGATTACTTTGTTATTTCAAAACATTTTTGCAAACATAAAGCTTACGTTTAAGGAAATTTTTAGAACGCAAAATGTCTATATACCTACATATTTCAGAAAATAACAGCTTGCGTGTCGTTTAATTAAATATTTTTTTAGAATTTAACATTTTTATATATAATGTTTCGTGTTATTTTTGCAAGTTATCTCACCCATGTTTAAAGTTTTTAAATAATAAATTAATTAAGGATTACTTTGTTATTTCAAAACATTTTTGCAAACATAAAGCTTACGTTTAAGGAAATTTTTAGAACGCAAAATGTCTATATATACCTACATATTTCAGAAAATAACAGCTTGCGTGTCGTTTAATTAAATATTTTTTTAGAATTTAACATTTTTATATATAATGTTTCGTGTTATTTTTGCAAGTTATCTCACCCATGTTTAAAGTTGCAAAATTGCACAAACGCATTTTAAAATCATATAATTTGAAGCGCCCAATTATATTAATATTTTCCAAAATTAACAAAAAAACCCCAAATTCGGGTACTACGTCTGAACGGACCTAGAATGGACCGTAGTCCATTCGGCCGTAATCAAAAAACGTCTACGTCCCAACGGCCCGGTCACAAAATAATTTAAAAGTACAGTCGCATACAAGCGTAATTGTCGTATGGTTTATAAATTTTCACTAGAAAATATCTACATATTTAAAGTAGTATTTAATCTAATAGTTGTAATGTAAGTTCACAAAATCTATAACATCTTCGTTTCTAGTTGGCACGACTGCAGGTACCTAACTCAACAATTACCCTTTCTTATCAACCAATCACAAGCTGGCAATTTATCTGTTACGTCAGAGGAGTGGCGAAAAGAAGGTTCATAATAATATGCAATCAGTGTTTTTTAGAGTTCCGTAGTAAACAAGGAACCCATATAATTTCGCCAGGTCCGTCTGCGGTTTAGTGCAAAAACTATTGATACTATAAACTTGAAATTTGGTACAAGTGTACACCTTAACCACGCCGACAAAGTGGTAAATAAAATAAATGGTGGTAATAAAGACATGAAAAATAAAATATTCGGGGTACCTCCCCTACATGTAACGCGGGGATATTTTTTTTATTTTTCGTTTTCTATATAGTGTGGGATATCGTTGGATAGGTCGTTCAAAAATTTAAGGGGTGTTCTTACATCAGTTTTGGATTTAGATAACTGTTCGTGACTTATTAAGTTTTAAAGTGCCAATTTGCATTAGAGTCAAGTGTCCCCCCCCCCACCCACTACCAATTAAACGGTTGTTGTTAGAAATTCAAACGTTGCGGCAATAGTAGCTACATATAACGAAATTAAAAGGAAAATTATCACACCTAAGTTGGCTTTACAAGTTTGCGAGTGATAGTCTACCAAATATAATACTCGAAAATTTTGAACAACTCCATAGAAAATATTTATATATTGTTGCATTACATTAATCAAACCTAAAAATTACGGAACACTACACTGCGCGTGGCTCAACACGCACTTGACCGGGTTTTTTTTTGTCAATTGACTTGAAATTAAATTGAAATGACAATATTTGAGTGGTTGATTGTTTTATATATGTATATATATGTGTATCTTCACGCCAGGTCCCTAACGGGGTAGGCAGAGAGTGTAGAGCATTGTTTTTATAAAGATAGATACAAATTTAAGAAAAAAAATAATACTTTAAGTATTTCAATTTATAACTTTTGCACTCGAATGTACTCCATGTATTAATTTGTTAACAATATTTTATGACCGGTCCTTTGAGACGTAGACGATTTTTGAGTACGGCCGAATGGACTACGGTCCATTCTTTTTGGTCCGTTCAGACGTAGTACCCCAAATTCAGCCAAAAAACTTAGACAACCCTATCCCATTGAATGCTTCCATCTCGAGATTATCACATCAAAAACCGCATCATATCTACATTACAAGGGAATTGATACGAACTTGAAAGTGAAACACGACGTGAGAAAACATTTTGACATGCGACATCGGCAAATATTTGACTCAATTTATTTGTATCTTGTCTATCGTCCCGATAACATGATTTTATAGCATTGTCAATTGTCGATGATCCGATAGTGTTGACATTACAGATTCCAACGTCGACATCGATATCGGTAGAATGTGTCGCTCCTGATCCTACAGATGTTAAATAAACAGAAAATAAACTTGGCTTCACGCCTGTATTGGTAAACTTACACTACTTACTTTACTTTTAAAGGCAGAACATTTTAATGCGATTCAATTCCAAACTATGAAAATGACGCTGAATATCTTGACATTTGAAAACTCTGTATCACTCTATTGTACGGCTCTGTAATTTCTGGCACAGAGGTATAACACTTTAGGCCTCAGGAGTGGTAACGCATCTGCATTTTGACCTTGGTCTTTGTGTGGGTGTCTATAGGCTGCAGTCATCACTTAAGATCAATGTGAACTGCATGCTTGTTTTCCACTTCCATTACATTAAAAAAAACTTTATTACCAAATTGGGCATAGAATTTGAAACCAAACCGCCACTTGATGTTATAAGCCAAATAATGTTCAAAAGCATTATGCAAAAAAAATCAATGTAACTAACTTAAAAGAAAAGGTAACGAGGTATGAACCTTTATTTCCGGAAGAGTTAAGCAGAGATAAATATTGGCTTCGTAATTTCCGGACCAGCGGCACAACAGCTTATATAAGCTACAGTATTTCACTTACCATCAATGTGAACTGTATGCTTGTTTGCCACTTCAATAACATAAAAAAATGGATGCATTCAAGCACAAGTGCACGCACCCACTGTTCGCCAACAAAGGTAAAAATTAGATTCTACATCATATAAAGAGTCTTCTCTATCGTCAAGATAACACGATTTGTTTTTATATTATTTCGCATTAACACATGCTTGTGAAATATATTTTATTTTTAAAGAAAAAGGGAAAGAAAAATTTGACTTCAGGCGAGACTCGAACTCGCGACCTACTGGGAATCTAGTCAACAATTATTAAGGGTAAAAGCGACTTCTTTACGATATTCAATAAACTGAAAAGTCTATTATATCGGTTGCCTAACTAGCATAGTTGGTAATAGATGGCGCTGCTGCTACCATAAAGCAATGCAATAAATGTGAAGGAAAGATTTGACAAATCGAGCAGGGCTTCAGTAGCTCAATTGGAAGAGCGGCTGGACTAGATTCCCAGTAGGTCGCGAGTTCGAGTCTCGCCTGAAGTCAAATTTTTCTTTCCATTATTCTTTTAAAAATAAAATATAACACGATTTTATGGCATTGTCGGTCCGGGAATGTTGGCAGATTTTATTGTTGATGTTTAGGAGTACGCTCGAGATATGTTTAAAATATCGAATAGGGAATTTATTTTAATAGCCTTAATCGTCCTTGCTGACTGTAAAATATTACGACTACTGTTTGAGTTTAACTAGAAAATAATTTTGATTTTCGTTTAGCTGACCTAAAGAATGACATAACACAATTTTATGTAAAGCCTAGCGCTTAGTACCTATTACCATTTAGCAGCAAGCAGATTTACACTTCAGTTAAGCTTAAAGTACATATTTACACGTGGGTAATTGCAATTTCTTCATTTTAATTTCTTTTAGACATTCCGACGAAGACGCCATGACGGCTCGTGAAATATAATCATACACGATTTTTTTAAAGCACACGGTTTTTGCATGCCCCAGTTCTGACCAAGAAGGGTTGGCGATTTAAACACTTAATTTAATTCACTATTTGTTTCCGAACTAAAAATATTTGATGATAATGCCTTTACAGATAATATTTATTCTGATCTGATTTATTTTTATGGTATGCTCTTAACAGTTCTTCACTTAATACAAAAAATATTGAAAATTAACTCTAAATAAAATATTTTACTGGTGGTAGAGCTCCAGTGACGGAGCTCGCGGGCGTAGGCACCACCGCATTACCTAATATACTTGCCGCTAAATGGTAGTGTTCAGCACTATCGTGTTCCGGTCAGGTGGTAATGTACGGCCCTGTAATTTCCGGCACAGAGGCATAACACCTTAGGCCTCAGGAGTGGTAACGCATCTGCATTTTGATCGTGGTCTTTGTGTGAATGTCTATAGGCTGCAGTCATCACTTAACATCAATGTGAACTGCATGCTTGTTTGCCACTTCGAATACATAAAAAAAAAATATATATCATATTAGGATCGGTGCGTTGGAAAATTGTTAGAACTAATATGACATTTCTTCAGAATATAACAAATCTTTATCTTTTAAATAATATAAATATGAATAAATCCTTGGGTCTCCCTCATTGTACGACACTTTAGGTAAACTTTGTCTTATTTTATTTCATTGCTATCCTGAACGTAGGTATTATTTTTGTTTTTGATGAAATACTCTTAATACTTAACTCAATCGTCGCTCCTTCTTTCACTGCTATAGTCAGTGCCGGATAAAGCCGGTGCGGGGCCCGTAGCAAATGTGACCATGGGGCCCTAGAGTTAAATTGCTTACTGAAATTTAGGATGTAAATAAAACAACATTTACGAAAAGGAATCGAAAACAAATTTAGGGGATTCCCCCTGTAAGTATTGTGGTATTGCCAACTTGCAACATAATAATATAGGTTACCTATATAATTAGTGGTCAACGCTCCCTTTGAGAATAGCTAAGGTGTATTACATATTTGTGTTTTTTTTTGGGCACAGGCACGGGGCCCCCAATAGCGCGGGGCCCGTAGCATTTGCTACTCCTGCTATATGGCTAATCCGGCACTGGCTATAGTAGACTTGAATTGTTATAAATTCTATTGCAAATTGCAATAGTATTGTATGGTACCTAGGTATCTATCTTAATCTTAATATATATAAATCTCGTGTCACAATGTTTGTCCTCAATGGACTCCTAAACCACTTAATCGATTATGATAAAATTCGCACACCATGTGCAGTTCGATCCAACTTGAGAGATAGGATTGTTTAAATCTCAATTCATAGTCGTAATATTATGTAAGTACCTAAATTGCAACCGTGCGAAGCCGGGGCGGGCCGCTAGTTATATATAAATTTAAAAAGTAAAAGTAGAAATATTTTGTATTAGTTGTAAATATGAATTGATTGTTGAATAAAATAATGTTTTTAGTAGGTAGGCCTGACACTTCTTTGTCGAGTATATTTCCTGACACATCCGTCATATTTTTAGAATATTAAAGAAGAAATCAATTTCTTGTAGGTCTAATTATAGTCTAATTTTTCTTCCTCTCCTTCTCAATTGTAACGTAGTAACGTAGTAATGACTACTGTTCATGCGGTAAGTACTTGAAAATTGCGATTTTTTTTATTGCAACTGAGATAATTTTATTTTAGGTAGGTAAACTTAACATGGCAATAACGAAATTTTGCACAACACAACTTATAATGTGGATGGTTGCAGAGGCCCAGGAAGACCAAGGCTGACCTACCATGACCAAATAGGTCGAATTCTGTCTGATGGTGGGGTCAAAAGTCTTAGGAATCGGCGTGCATGTATGAAGAGAATGATGAAGGTAGACGAGGCACGAGAGGTTTGTCTGAACCGGGATATCTGGCGCTCTACACTCTCTGCCTACCCCGTTAGGGACCTGGCGTGAAGATACATACATACATACAACTTATAATTTTATTTATTTTAGGTATGGAAGGTAGGTAACTGATTTTGTGGCATTTATGATGTTCCGAAAATGTAAACAGATTTTTGCATTGAAACATTGAGCCTGGGTTGCACCATGATATTTGTTAAAGTTAAAGTTATCGTAAAATTTCACATCCTACTCTAACTTTATAATATATTTCTTTAAGTTAGAGAAGGATGTGAAATGTTACAATCACTTTAACTAAGGCTAAGAAAAACTGTTGATAGGTATATCAAGAGCATCGAATGGAATATTTTTAATGTGGTCCTGATGTTTTTTTTTCTGCAAACGTACTTACTACATGCAAAGATGACACGATTTGTCAATTACATTTTATCCCATGTTATAGATGGCAAGTAGGCTTGGGGTCTCTGGAGCCGTCTGTGAGGGTAACATTACCAAACTCCTAGGGCGGTATTAAGAAACTGTCGAAAAATGGAAAAATCCCCAACCTACGCCCTAACCTTAGGATCGAACCCGAGACAGGACGCAGCAGTAGTAGCCTGCTACCATAAGACTACTGAGGCAATTTCACGACTTAACCACAGAAAACTTATTTGAGTTCTCCATTTGACCCCAGTTACCAGACCTATCATTTATTTTATACATATAATAATAATAATAATGGCAACCCATTATACGTCCCACTGCTGGGCACGAGTCTCTCCCTTTTTTTGGGGGGAGGCCTGGAGCTTACTCCACCACGCTGCTCCAATGCGGATTGGTGGAGGTGGGTGAGTTAGTGGCCAACCCACTGTCGGATGTTTTCAAACCGCCCATAAGGCCTCCGACAAGGTTTACCGACTGCTATCCATCGATAGCAACCGGGACCGACGGCTTAACGTGCCCTCCGAAGCACGGAAACGCGCCTTAAATTTGCCACTAGCGGTCACCCATCACACTACCCGACCGCGCCCGTAGTGCTTAACCGAGCAGATCGCTTACGATCTACACCAGCCGCTGGGCCATGCGCGCTTCATTTTATACATATTTACAATTAAATATCTTTATAAATGTCACATTTTATTCAAAAAAATTCTCATATTCCTAATATTGAAAAGTTATCTATTATTTAGCTAGCTTTACTTATTTAATAGACATTGCGAAGAGGTAATAAATTGCGCCGACTAAACATACCTACCCAATCTTTAAATTTAGGTTGGGTTATTAATAACGCATGAAATATCTACACATTATTTTATTATCTACCGCTAAGTTATAAATCTAAATAAAATATGATGTTTTTTATATTATTTCGCATTAACACATGCTTATGAAATATAAAGGTATATTTTATTTTTAAAGAAAAATGGAAAGAAACATTTGACAGGCGAGACTCGAACTCGCGGCCACTGGGAATCTAGTCCAGCCGCTCTTCCAACTGAGCTACCGAAGTCCTGCTGTCTTTAAAATATGATGCTTTAATACATTTCATGAAATAAATAGTGAAACTGTCACAATAATAGGAGGCCGGTACCTGCCTACATACAATTTAAGAAATAATTTACCGTCGCCGGTAAATGTAATGTATCATACAGGCCATAAGTAAATAAATGTTTCTATTTTAGTATTCCATGCAATATTTATATGATTTATTATATAATATAATTACTACACAACGTTAAAATAAAGATAACATGTGTAAGTATGTTTTTTTTAATGTTTTAAAAGTGGCAAACAAGCATACAGTTCACATTGATGTTAAGTGATGACTGCAGCCTATAGACACCCACACAATGACCAGAGGTAAAAATGCTGATGCGTTACCACTCCTGAGGCCTAAGGTGTTATGCCTCTGTGCCGGAAATTACAGGGCCGTACATTACCACCTGACCGGAACACGATAGTGCTGAATACTACCATTTAGCGGCAAGTATATTAGGTAATGCGGTGGTGCCTACGCCCGCGAGCTCCGTCACTGGAGCTCTACCACCAGTATTCGCCTTCGTGTAATGTGGCTCTGTCTTTGAGAAAATGTAGAGTCCACTAAAAGTGCCATGTATATAATGGAATGTTATTAATATTTTTTGCTTAAAAGCTGATCCAGTTTAGCTTCCGAAATACACACTGTAGAAGGAACTTCTTATTAGCAAAATACACAGTGATATATTTTTACATTGTGTACACCCGTAACCTATCTCAACTGAACGTGACTCACCGTTAAAACGCGATGTTTTTGTTAATTCGCAGGCTGAGGTCGGGTTCGGGCTAGACACCGGGCAGGTTCACAAGCGTGCACCAAATCCGCAGATATCCGTCATAATCTGGTGCAAGCCGCGGGATTACGAGTCCACGCGACCGGCCGTCAACCACTAACGTAAACACCAGAAACAAAACCCGATACCGATAAATCAAAGCACGATCCGCGACGTGAAATCCGCTAAATCCTTGCGGGGATCGCGTAAAAAATACTAGTATTAAAAACAGTCTTAAGTGGGCTTACGTACGCGGCGCGGAACGGCCCGCGCTGGCTCTAATCTCGGCCACTTCCCGGCGCAATTTGAACCTAACTCCACCACTCTATACATCATCCGGCGACGCCCGCCCACCGCGCCGCCGCATGCCCCAACCCTCGTCTCTTTCTATCTCACCACCGGCGTCCATGCAGCCGTCCCGCTCGCGCTGAAATCTCGCCGCGCCGCGTTTTCAGTGCACGAGGTGGCGCGGGGGACGCAGTCAGCTGGCCGAACTTATGCGGATAAAATCGACTTTTTATCGGGTTGCCGTGACACCTCGTGACGTCACTGTTTACTTCGGCCGAGCGTGGACATTGCGTTTAGGCGGCGTGACGCGATCCGACTGCATTAGACGACACGTTGTTCAATTTCATTTCGATTATCAACAGATCATTGTGTAACGTCTTTTATAAATGTTATAAAAAAATACAAATATAATTATCGTCTAGGTAATACTAGTGATTGATTGATCGACTTCCAAATGACTAGATGAGATCGATGAAGTAAGCACATAAACAATGTCAGGATCTAATACAAATGGTGCCATATTTTCGTTCAAGCACAAAAATAATTGCAGTTTAAATAGCGCACCGTGCAGCGTAGTCGCCCGCAATAAATAAAACGGGCGTTCGCAACGTAAACAGATCGGGCGCATTAACCGCGCGTCGGCGTACATAAAGAGAGCGGTATAAATATAAAGTTCCCACTCGCTGCCGCGCAAACTTAGCTAAACAACGCCATAATTGCCTTCATTACTTAAATTACTGAAATTATTTATTCAAAAAGCTGGCAACATTTAGGCGCGGGTGGCCCCGCCCCGGCGTGCGGGTGGCCAATGGGGCGGCGGTGTGGCGAGGTGGGAGGGGCACGAGGCAATATGGCGGCTGTCTACCTTCCTGAAGCGTCGCTTGCCGCCGGCTAGACGACGCGATGCGTGAACGTTTCGTTGCATGAGTACAAAATGTGCCTGTGATGTGGTAAATTAATTGGTAATGTTAATTTTGTCTGTGTAAATGTGAGGGATTGGTGGGTTGTCGGTGCGTGTCGGTGCGGCCGTGTCGGTAGCCGTCGGTAGAGTCGCCGACGGGTACTTGCCGACGGTAACTTATGTCGATATTAGAAAGCTCCTATTTATATTTTCACAGTCCTTATAAAAAAGAAAATATTGTGTGTAAAGTAATAGTGAATTCTATCAATTTCTGCATAGGTACTAATTAAATATTCATTTCGAGTGAAAATGTAGAGTATAATTATTTCAGTTTCTTATTCTGTTTTAATGAAAATCTGAATAACTGGTTATGTTCATTCATGATTTATCTTTTCTGGGTACCTATGTCTTATAGGTTTCATATAAAAATCAATTTCTTATTTAAAACCTATAAGGCCTACTGTACCTAGGTAAGTACCTATTGAGATAGAGATAAAAAAATAAAAAAAATAAAAAATAATACCTATTGAGATAGAGATAGATATTAGATGGAATCATTTTATACTAAATAAAATCTTAATCTCATGCATGCACTGTGTGCGTCAAAAGTCTTAGGAATCGGCGTGCGTGTATGAAGAGAATGATGAATGTAGAAGAAGCACGGGAGGTGTGTCAGAACCGGGATATCTGGCGCTCCACACTCTCTGTCTATCCCGTGAGAAACTTGGCGTGAAGATACATACATACGCATATACAAGCATAGATTTGCTTTAAAATTTACGAACAGCTAAAAAGCTCCAACTTATAATGTAATTTAGGAAAATAAAAAAGACCGTAGAGCGGCGTAGCGGCGTAGGCCTCACCGCACTACCTGAATCCATGTGGTAGCGTTCAGCGCTATCACGTCTTTTTTTTTTAGTTGTTATGGCATCGCTATATTCCCATGTAACACGATATTTCGATTATTTCGTTTTCGTATTTAAGCAGCGTAAAAGTTAGTATCAGTCAGTTAGACAACTATTTTAATAAGTCAGTCAAGTGAGTTACAGTCAGTAATTCGAGTAAAGCGACGGCTACTTTACCAAAACGTTTGCTATAAAGTTTTGCACTGTTATTCTATTTCACTATACACGGGTCCTGTAAAAACCTATATCAAACAAAATGGTCCCAACTTTATAAAATAAGAGCACCATACGCTTCTTTCAAGGTTCCCGCCAAAACTCTCCACTATTATGACTTAGTTTGAAGTTTATGAAGATTACCTTCTGTAATGTTATCCAGACACAGAAAATAAATAACTGACTACTGCACTGTGATTTTTCTCACACAGACAAAACACTTTGAACCTTTGAAGTGTTAACTCTATAGGAGATGTTGCAAAAATGTATGGACCTCCGGCCATGTATTGTACACAATATCATTAACAGGCAAAATCAATATAAAAACGTTTTTTACTGCATATTTTCACTTATTTAGCTTTGTTTGCAGTTACAAAACATTATTTGCAGTTAGAATTGCAACTCAAAACCTACATGGCAAATATGGCGAGCGATGTCATTTTGACATTTTCTTTTTTTTTTAATGTTTTTTGATTGTATAGTAGGTACTTGGAGAAAAAGTAATATATTCTAAATACTATCGAAATCGATTTCAAGTGTTAATACATACTAAGAACTTAAAGGTCATTAAATCGTTTTCCAATTTAAAGAAATTCATCGGAACTTCTTTAAATTGATCGATTCGATACATCGTTTTTTTGATAATATGTGATACACTAATAAGATACAGATAGCATTAGTTTTATTTTATATACATAGGTACTCTCCCAAGCGTCGGCTGTAGGTATCGCCGCCATGTTGAACATGGTTGAAAATGATAAAATCGTTTGAATTAAATGTGGTTGTAACTCTAAAATATATTCTTGAATAAATTAATTGTATTTTTTTCGGATTCTTCTTTAATTTACCCATTTTTTGAGGACGTGTACGAACCAGAGCCGAGCTCGCAACATCTCCTTTCATGTCGTCGGGACAGCGAGTTACTACAAATAATATGAATACGAAACTCATAAGCTCAACTATCTTGATAATGAGGTCAATCACAACCTCCCTGAAGCCCATATTGTTTTTTTTATGCAATGAAGGTACCATCAGGCATGCAGCTCTCATTGATGTTAAGTGATGACTGCAGCTTACATAAAAACCAGAGGTCAAAATGCAGATGTGTTGCCACCCCTGAGACCTAATGTTATTACGAGGCCTTTGCCTCTGTGATTGGAGTTAGGAGATATACATTACCACTAAACACCATTAGACAATAAATAGATCAGCTTCAACTAGAATTCTACCAGTGTATAAAGACTTACGCATAGGGATCTCTTGTTTTCCTATGTAAATAAAATGTCACATACATACCGATTTGTATAATATCAAATTAAATTCAACACTTCTACAGTGACAAACTGCATTTATGAACTTATAGGTAATCAAATAATATTTCTAATAAGAGGCAAAAAGTAGTTAGCTAAGTTCTCCATCTTCACCATATTTTTATTTTATTTCTATATATATTTCTATACATAATTATCTATTGTACCTATTTGTAAAAATGATTGTTATCTATTATTGCTTATCAAACATATTATGTAGGTACCAAAGTATGTATTATTATTCCATCAATGGATAAATACAATGGAATGAAATATATTTTGCAAAGTAGGTATTTTCACTATCTTCCTTGAAGATAAAATACTGCCGTGAATAATATACGTCAGTAGAATTTAAGCTGATCTATTTATTGGACAAAACACATTTGTACAGATTTCATTGTTATCTATAGGTTTTTATATTCGAAGTGCACAGTTAGATCCGATGTTAGAGAAGATTACCTACCAGTGGCTCCCTCTGAAGTTTGATTATTTTTATTTACTCTCATGTATGGCTGGCACACCGTCATAATAATATGACAGTAAAAAATTGGAGCTCGTGAATATATACACATGCCTGAAGGTATACTTCTGACTTTTGCTCAAAAATAATAATACGTTTAAGTATTATTATGTAGGTAGGCCTATGGTAGAATTCCAGAATCGGTGCTCGATTTAGGCACCATCGCATCTATCTATCTATCGGCCGCCAAGTAATAGAGTAAACTATGGTGAATTATGGGATGGTAATGTATGGCCCCAGAATTTCTGTCACACAGGCAAATAAAACTTAAGCTACAGGGATAGCAATACATCTGCATTTCGAAATTCGGTTATATGTACCATCCATTTGATTTGCTTACTTGTATTCCAGCTATTCAACTTTCGGACAAAAAATCATAAGCATAGGTATATACTCATATTGAAAATTAAATATGGTAAAATTACATAGGGCAGAAAAACACGTTTTTGTTTTTCTTTAGATTGTTTTATCATTGAATAATAAAGTATCTACATAAGATAGCTATATATATGTGGAACAGCATATCAGGCAATGGCTTGCAAGGAAAATACGCAATCTTTTGTCTTTTCCTTTACCGTTTTGCATGAATGTGGGTGAAATTCATTGGTGCAGCATTGAACGTACAGTCGTAGGCTTGATGAACCAAAATGGACCAAATTGCATGACCTAGGGGCCAATCATGGTCGCCGAAGCAAGGGAAGGAGCTTGCTAGGAGAATATTGATTGTTTTTTAACATTAAAATTATGTTGTTCAATCGTGTAACGCTCCATTTTTGTAACCCTAATCTGCACCAATGATGGACAAGTTTTACGTTAATTTTGGGACATCGGACAATTTTTTTTTTTTTTATGTAATGCGCGTGGCAAACAAGCATGCAGTTCACATTGATGTTAAGTGATGACTGCAGCCTATAGACACCCACATGAAGACCAAGGTCAAAATGCAGATGCGTTACCACTCCTGAGGCCTAAGGTGTTATGCCTCTGTGCCGGAATTTACAAAATACGTTAATGTTGGTACTATATTTAGTTCTACATTTTTACAGTGCCGTAATGAATATTATGTAACGGTTCTCTGATTCTTACTGTTCAATAAGTAAACTCAATAATGAAATAAAAATATGAACGCCCTTTATTTTATAATATATTAACTTATAATACTTAAGAATTTACTAGTACTAGCTACTAGTAGAATTAGTTTTAATATTATAGATCTCTAAAGACTGCAGCGTGGGTTTATTATCTATGCGAACTGAACATTTGTTTGCGACTCTCATGACGTGTACCTATATCACCCAGTCATAGCAAACAATTAATTATAATAGACGACTATAACAGCCAGACATTTCGTCAGAGCGTTCATCCTTGTGCTGATTTAGTGTTCTTGGCATAACAACTACATTGCTCAGAGCGTTTGATTAAACGATACCAAATTGATAGACGACATTAATGAGTTTCATTTTCATTTCAGTTACATGTTTTTAATTGGATTGAATATGTCTTGTATAGTTATATACCTACAGACTTAAATAAAAATAAACTGCCACATGTATGACGGAACAGTACCTAATTGAGAATTATTCGGTTTTTCTTTTAATCTTTATTTTCATTTAGGGGCTGTTAATCTGGCGAGACCATGCCAGCCCCATCGTATCCAAAGAAGAACGAGAAAAATTACCATCTTTGCATCTTGTTAACAAAATCATAAGCTAATCTCGCTCTTTCACTACATGACTCCGATAAAATACTTTGAAACAATCCTACTTCCATTACATTACTATCCAATTCAGACATTAATTTTTTTCTCTCCCTCTTATAACAAACACATTCAATTAAAATATGTTGCACATCTTCTACGACATCGCACTGTTCACAATTAGGTGTGTTGGTTTTTTTCATTAAATAACCGAACTTGTTTAGTGGTATGTGTCCTGACCTTAATCTATGTGCGGTGACTGCATATTTTTTACTTATACTACAGTTTGCAAGCCAGGGTATATGAGGCGGTTCTGATCGCATCGTTTATACCATATGCCCTTTTCTCGCGATATAACATCAAAATATTCCTTCCACATCTTATGACATTCATGTGGAGAATTATTCACAATTTGTCTTGAAATGATTCAATTAATTTTGTCTGTTGTGTGTGTAAAAAATACAGGATTTTTGGAAGTCCACCGGGATGCTTGAATTATTTGATGGTCGCAGTTTTTTTGTCACACTATTGATATACAAGCACCTGATGGAAAGGGCTTACCGTCACCTATGAATGAACATTTGTAACACCAGGGGAGTTGCCAACGCGCTGCCAACCCTGAAGGACTGTTTTGACACCATTTTTGAAGAATCCCATATTGTAGCACCGAGGGAACACCTCAGAGGGAAGTTCGTTCCACAAGTTACACGTTCTGGGCAGAAACGAACGAGAAAACCGTTGAACACTGCCAGGTATCCAGTCGGTGAGGGTGAAACTTCTCTCTTCGGCGGGTAGTACGGTGTAGGAAAAGACGGTGGCACCATGTCGAACAGTTCGACAGAGCACTCACCATTGTACAGACTTTATAACACGCACAGACTTTTTTGTCACACTATTGATAAACAAGCACCTGATGGAAAGGGCTTACCGTCACCTATGAATATTTGTAACAGCAGGGGAGTTGCCAACGCGCTGCTAGTCCTGAAGGGCTCTTTTGACGCCATTTATGATGATCTCCACATTGAAGCTCCGGGGGAACATCTCAATGAGAAGTTTCTTTCCACAATTTTCACGTTCTAGTCAAATTAAAATTGCGACTCGAACTGTTGAGCACCTCCTCCAATCTGTGCAGGCGGAACTTCTCTCTCTTCTCTTCTCTCTTCGGCGTTGATGCGATGTAGGAAAAGAAATGATGACACAAGTTCAAATAGTTCAGCAGACCACTTTTTTATGTAACGAATTTGGCAAACAAGCATGCAGCTCACATGAATGTTAAGTGCAGCCTACAGATGCTTGCCACCCCTGAGATTGAAGTTGGTGTATCTGTGATAGTTATTACGGGGCCATACATTACCATCTAACCGGAACACCATAGTGTTGATCACTACTATTTGGCCGCAGATACATTAGGTAATACGGTGGTGCTTACGCCCTCGATCTCCTACACTGAATCTCTACCACCAGTAAAATACTACTACTCACATAAAAATATAGAAATATATAAGCCGTAATTATGATTATTCTAACTAGAGGACTCCGCATGATCTGCCAGTAGATGGTAGAGTTCGGTGGTATCGTGTCCCGATTCCTCCTCACGGGCTTTCGATTCTGTTCGATATGTGTTTATGGCTTACGTCAGTAACGGGATCCTACATGTATGTGGATGTGTGAATGCGATGGTAATTTACGCGTTCGTAATTTCTAGCTCAGGAGCAAAAATGTTTAGAAATCGGAAATGCACCCCATTTCAATTTAGACCTCTAGTTTAAACATAGATATTCGGCGATATTCACGGAGAAAGTATGTTTATTAATATAATAATGTGAAATAAAGTGTAATTGTACCAACCATACAAGACTAACTGATTTGAAGAGATAAGTATTTAGCGTTTAAGTTTGCAACTCAATCCTATATTTAGAATATAATTTATCTGACTGCAGCCGTTTTCATCTCAAGTGCAAAATGCTTTTACATGCAATAAAACGATCAACTCACATTCTTGTATCTTATCTAATTATTCAAAGTCCAATTTGAAATATTTATAAATGCATAAATGCAAACTTTATTTCTCGTACATATGACTGGTGGTAGAGTTCCAGTGCAGGAGCTCGAGGGTGTAAGCACCACCGTATTACCTAATCTATATGCCGCCAAATGGTAGTGTTCAGCACTATCGTGTTCCGGCTAAATGGTAATGTAGGTATATGCTATACGCCGTAATAACTATCACAGAGACATAACAACTAAGGTCTCAGGGAAGGCAACGCATCTGCATTTTGACCTCTGGATTTTGTAGATATGTATAAGCTGCAGTCATCACTTAACTGAATGGATGTTTACAACCTTCGTTACAAAAAAAAATACACTGTACAATTTCCTTTCTTCCGATTTTATTACATCTGCCGATTTTATTCTGATTTGCAATAAGGAATATATATATAAGTCAATATTTACTTTATTGTAACCACTAAAAATATATTGATTTAGATATCCAATACCGAGTGAAATTCAACAACTTGACAGGCCAATTTACCTGCAGCGGCCGGTCGACACCATCACACGTCAACGGGACCGGCAATATTTCAAACGGAGCGTTTGCAACAATTTGTCTGATTAATCGAGCGTCGCAGATGTCTCGGCAAAAATAAAAGACTATTAGGGTCGATAAAGCTCGGTATAATCGGGAATGAATCGCGGAGGGCACTCGCCCTCGCGACAGCCTGTAATGGATAGTGTTTATGCCCCTTTTTATTGTCCGCCGCAGAGCTGACATTAAATTTGAATTTGCTGTGATGAGTTACGGATTTTGGTGCTATGAATTCATTTCAATTTTTTTAAGTTTATTTACGACGTTTGAAATGGAGGAGTCTCTTTAAAAACTGTTGTTTTTACATTATTAGAGGATTTTATTATGTAATGTGTTATTATAATATTTAGGTATGATCAAAGTCATATTTTTTTTTGTGTAAAAATGTTTGTATCTGATTTTATCGGAATGAGAAATCAAACAGCAAATCAAATCAAATCACTGCACAACATAGCATCATACATTTGCCGATGATTTCTACATCCTCGAAGTCAATCACTGGAAGTTTACCATAATTTTATTCAGGGATTATGATTATACAAACTGATGTTCAAACAGAAAAAACGTGCAGATTCTTATTTTTCAAATATACCTCGGTAGGTATATTTGAGAATTTCCATCCGGTGATCACTGTTTTAATGAATTGTATATTTTTGTAAACATTGTAGTCCAAATTTTCCGGCGCCGGCCCTAATTCAACATTGCAGTAGACTTTCCAATTAACCTAATTTGCCGTGATTCGCTATTCACATAAATTTTAATAGTCTCGCATAACGATGTTATAGAGCAATGTGTATGCGTTAATTCGGAACATTAATTATGAACCAATAGTTCCTTCATTAGCGATGTAAGGCTAATGGCTGCATTACCAAAGCATAATAATGTGCAGTGCTACCTTAGTAGGTACCCATATCAAATATTTTTCATACAATGCTTTGAACTGAACAATTAATATGTTTATACACAAAACGATCTGTGTAAAATATAATTATTTTGTGATATATCTTTGGATAATATTAATTTATGGCACTAGATTCAAGGGAATTATTGAAGTTACAAAACTGAAATGATAAGGTCTGAATTTGTGAGGTGATTCCTGAGTTTTTGACTAAGACAAAATTTCAAACAATTTTAAAAAATGTCCGTATTTACAATTAATTTAGATATTTGTCCAAGAGAACTTTAGTAAAGATTTTCAGCTGATTACAGTTACGAAAACACCACTGCATTATAAAGTTTAGGGGTATAGGTTACTTTAGCATCGTTTTCTATAGACTGCGATTTTACGTATGTACAGATCTTTGCTATTACAAAATAACCGATTAGATGTAAAGCTAAATAAACAAAAACTGCAAAGGCGTTACGAAAAAAGAAATCGTTTCAAAACATCCAAGGGTATCAGATGTTGAAAATATTCCCGTACATAACCAAGTCATAGAGTGACAACTGTTTGCTACCATATTTACAAAAAATAATGTAAGGTCATGTCCATGCGTCATCGCCTGTATCTGAGATCAAGTCATCAGATCGTTTGACGTTAATATGAGTATCAATAGCGAGTGGCGGTGCTGCGAAGATTACTGCAGATTAGCTGTGAGAGCATAATCCAGGCCATCGCCAGATGAACTTGACCGGCACACCGTTGTACTCGTACGACATTACTATTTAGATAAATCTATGGGATGTATCTTACCCAACAAGTAGAAAGCAAGTCTTATAAAAGTGGTCGAGTGTGTATCAGACTAGTAAAATGAAACACAAAATTTCTTTTTCGACTCTACATTTAATTTTGTCCTTTGTCTCGTGATATATAGGTTAAGCTCTAGGTCGTTTGACTGAATAGTCTTCATTGTACAGTGTAGGCAAAACTACCTACACTGTTACAAGATACACATTATGTACAAGAAATACCTATAGTATTCGTTCGTTAATTATATGGCCAAGCGAAGCGCGCATGGCCCCGCCACGGCTAAACATTACGGGCACGGGTGTGTGATGGGTGACCGCTAGTGGCAAATTAAAATGCGCGTTTCCGTGCTTCGGAGGGCAGGTTAAGCCGTCGGTCCCGGTTGCAATCGATAGATGGCAGTCGTTAAAACTTTTCGGAGGCCTTATGGGCGGTTTGAAAACATCAGGGCAGGTTAAGCCGTCGGTCCCGGTTGCAATCGATAGATAGCAGTCGTTAAAACTTTTCGGAGGCCTTATGGGCGGTTTGAGAACACACACAGCGGGTTGGCCACTAACCCGTATCTCCACCAATCCGCATTGGCGCAGCGTGGTGGAGTAAGCTCCAGGCCTCCCACCAAAAAAAAGGTGTGAGACTCGTGCCAAGCAGTGGGACGTATAATGGGTTGCCATTATTATATTTAATATTATATGACTAAAGATGTCATTCTAAATGATACAGCAAGATGATTATCATGCTTTCATAAAATGACATAAAACATGAACTTCAAAATGTAGGCAATACTATGACGTTGTCACACGTTCAAAGTTAATATGAGTATCCAGAATAACCAGTGGTGTTGCTGTGAAGATTACTGCAGATTAGCTCAGCTGCAGCTGTGAGAGCATAATCCTGGCAGGCGTCGGTGAACTTGACCGAGGCGTACAGTAGAAATAGAAATAGTTTATTTTTTGACACACACACACACACACTAAATAAACAAATGATAATAATAATAAAGAAAAAAAAAAACAATAATAAAAACAGAAACAACTTAACACAACTACCGGCATGATGTGCAGTACACACCGATATGCCATTTACACCATTATGCCATTTTTTTTTACTGATGCTAGAGCTCCTAAGGTACTTACCGCTATCGTGTTCTGGTCAGGTGGTAATGTATATCCCTGTAATTTCCGCCACAGAGGCATAACACCTTAGGCCTCCTAGGAGTGGTAACGCATCTGTATTTTGACCTTGATTTTGGTGAACTGCATGCTTGTTTGCCACTTCCATTACATAAAAAAACATCGTTATTAGCTATATAGCTACAAGATTTTTATATTGATAACAATACTTTATCATCATCCCTTAAGTCAAAAGACGCCCACAGCTGGACAAAACCCTTCTCCAAAGATGCACACAATAATGTTTTTAGAATATGTCATAAACGCCACGCTTGGCATGCGGATTGGCGATCACAGTGGTGGAAGTTATATCGAACGATACATAGGTATAGATAAATATAAGAAGCGGATAAGTAAATATGCGTGTAGAAGGCGTAGCGATAAAATACGAGTATATTATTCAATTCTAAATTTACTTTCGTCCTAGCAAATGTATCTAAATATTCGCGAACGATTACACGACACTTTATACCTACTATGAAAGGTTGAAGATAAACGTGTGTAGGTGCATAGTTTCTCAATATCTTACATCAGCTATATGACCAAACATGTACGAATTAAAGATATTAAAATATAATCCACTCTATGAAAAAACAAGCATCAAAACCTGGACAATTCTACAATACTGTCACAACACTTTGTGGAAAAGAATCTTGCAAACGTATATCCAGATGTCCATCCTGTCATCGCTCGAATCCGAGATCAAGCCAACAGAATGTTTGACATTAATGTGACTATCAATAGCAAATGGCGGTGCTGCGAAGATTACAGCAGATTAGCTGTGGAAGCATAATCCGGCCCAGCGCCGGTGAACTTGACCGAGACGAACAACGATGTTCCATTTCTGTATAGCTATAAGATTTTTATATTGATAACAATACTTTATCATCATCCCTTAAGCCAAAAGACGCTCACTGCTGGACAAAAAAAGCCTTCCCCAAAGATCCACACAATAGTGTTTTGCATCATTAGGCGAGAATATGTCATAAACGCCACGCTTGGCGTGTATATAACAATATAATCCATTCTATGAAAAACAAGCATCAAAACCTGGACAATTCTGCAATACTGTCACAACACTTTGTGGAAAAGAATCTTGCAAACGTATATCCATATGTCCATCCTGTCATCGCTCGAATCTGAGGTCAAGCCAACAGAACGTGTGACGTTAATGTGACTATCAATAGCAAGAGGCGGTGCTGTGAAGATTACAGCAGATTAGCTGTGGAAGCATAATCCGGGCCAGCGCCGGTGAACTTGACCGAGACGTACATACCGATGTTTCATTTAACTGTATGTTATAGTTATAATTTTTTTTATTTTAAAACAATACTTTACCATTATGTACCGTAATGTACGGCCCTGTAATTTCCGACACAGAGGCATAACACCTTAGGCCTCAGGAGTGGTAACGCATCTGCATTTTGACTTCGATCTTTGTGTGGGTGTCTATAGGCTACAGTAATCACTTAACATCAATGTGAACTGCATGCTAGTTTGCCACTTCCGTAATATAAAAAAAAAACATCCAAAAAGATGCACACAATAGTGTTGGGCAATTCTAAATTTATTTTTGTCCCAGCAAATGTAAACCACGTTCTGCATCAAAACCAACTAAATATTTGCGAACGATACACGAGTTACACGACGCTTTCTGTCTATATTTGTAAGGTTGACGATAAAGATAATGTAGGTACGCAGTCTCTTAATATCTTTCATCAGTTGTGAGGCTGAAACATGTAAGTCTTAAACAATATAATCCATTTCATAAAAAGCAAGCTTCAAAACCTGGACAATTCTACAATACTGTCACAACACTTTGTGGAAAAGAATCTTGCTAACGTATATCCCGATGTCCATCCGATTACTGCAGATTAGCTGTAGGAGCATTAGGGTCATAGGCTCATAGCTCACTAGAGCCACCCAGCACCCGACCAGCGCCCGACCGCCTCGAGCGGTCTGCGCTCATTACATCAACTCGCCTCGATCGCAAGTCTAGACGCGCTAGCGGTCACCATTCGGTGACCACTAGCTTGTCTTGCGTTGACTTTGCATTGTCAACTCGCTGTTCCCAAGTGGACCACGCGCCCTCCGCGATTGGTTCACAAGTAACATCGCGTCGTTCACCGTCGTGGACCACCCGTCGACAACGAGTAAACACCGTAAAACGAGGCGGTGCTGGCCGGGTGCCGGGTGGCTGTAGACTTTCACACCCATGTCCCATATAACTGTACATGCCTAAAAGACTTTTTACTGGTGGTAGAGCTCCAGTGACGGAGCTCGCGGGCGTAGGCACCACCGCATTACCTGATTTACTTGCCGCTAAATGGTAGTGTTCAGCACTATCGTGTTCCGGTCAGGTGGTATTGTACGGCCCTGTAATTTCCGGCACAGAGGCATAACACCTTAGGCCTCAGGAGTGGTAACGCATTTGCATTTTGACCTTGGTCTGTGTGTGGGTGTCTATAGGCTGCAGTCATCACTTAACATCAATGTGAACTGCATGCTTGTTTGCCACTTCAATTACATAAAAAAAAAAAAAAAGATGTTGATTTATAAACAAGTGAAAGACAATTTTAAACATAAGCTGAGATATCTACTAGTGTAGGAGGAAATAAATTGCAACAGAAAGTATTATTTAAACCTTAATAAGCTGTGGCTGATTGATGTTATATAGTCGATGTGGTTCGATTCTCAGACCGTGAAGGAAGACTACCGGGGCTCTCTCGGAGTTTGTGAATATCCGGTTAAAGTTAATCGACTCGCCATCTATACAGAAAGATTAAAAAACTAATTTAAATATAGGTACCTGACGAATCGTAGACGTGCGCATTTGAACGTATGTATTAATCTCTGCCTGCCCGTTCCAGGTCCCCCAGACGTGATGTTCTGTAAAGTCATAAATTAAATACGAATAAAACGTAGACATACCTATATGTCTACGTAATATTCATCATAATTAAGTATTACATTCTATGTTAGTGTTGGGTAATATCAAGTAGAATTGGTGATACTATTATCAATTATGGCATGTATTTTTATAGACGGTAAGTCTCTATGGGTAGAGATCATTGCATTATCTTGCAGCTAAATGATAGTGTCAGTATCGTGAGCAGTATCGTGTCCTTGTTAACAGACACACATCTGTATTAGAACCTCTAGTTTTGGAAAATGTCTAGAGGTAACAGTTTTCTGTTAATAGGTTGAGCTACGCGTTGACGATATCGTCCACGAGCAATATGAAATCAATTGTCATATTTTACTGCAGCTTAAGAGGATAATAGGCATAGTGCAAGATAAGTAGTTACATTGAGAATAAAGCACTACCTTAAACGCTTCACGTTAAGGGACGTGCAAATACTCGTACGTAATATAACGTGCATTTCTTGTTATTCTTACGAACGTGAAAATCAATTCGTTAAATTTATAAATCACATGAACATCCATATATAACCAACCTCAAAATACGCGTTATAACAAATATTTAAAAAACTTACAAAGTTTACCAACTCTGTAACCGTTACGTATCAGGTCATAAATGGATTAACTTGTTTACGTAACGCAAAGTATTGCATTCGGAGTTTATTTATCACAAAAGCCATAAATAATCGTAAATCTAGTAACGTTATCAATGCCACTGAATTTTTGATTAGATACCAATCACAGGGAAATTATTTTTTTTATCTAAAAATAGGTACCTACATCAGCCATCGCTTTGTGTGAATTGCGTATGGGACAAGCGGTGCTCTTGAAAAAATGCTAGTCATCGATTTTTTATGATTCTTATACTTCTTGATTTGTATTGGACACTAATTACAGTTTTGGGCGTTGTAATAGTTATGTAAATTGAATCTATTGAAAAATATTATCGGTTACGGTATGATACTTACATATTGATTATAATAATATATATATATAATTATAATAAATCTCTCAAAATTTGACTTAGTATTTAGTATTCTTAAACGTAACTTCGCGGCTGTATTAACCGAATTACCCAAATCCGACGATAGTACTGGTCAACTTCAAGAAAATAAAGGATAATACACCTCTATCTCTGATAGTCCGCGACCCGGGAATCGAACTCAGGACCCCAGCGTAGCACTGAGGCAGTTTTTTTTTCTTTTATTATAGTATATTTTAATAAAACATTTTACATTATATCAAATGCTAGCATTAGAAAACCATTAGAGTTTGTACGTATGCTAACCTTACATTACGTCGGTATGCAGGTAAAAATTTGTACATACAATAACGAAGACATTAAACAACAATAACTGATAATAATGGAATACATGATATTTAGAAAAAAAAGTTACATAATTTTATCATCCCGTGTCAGGCGAGATATCAGGTCCTCCAAATTAATAATTGAGTTGCAAAGAATCTAAACACGTAAGATACATACCTACGAAGAAAGCAAAACATACAATACAGAGTTTAAGAGTGAGGTAGATATATACTTAGTTGGGTAAATATATTTAAAATATTTAATTTAGCTATTTATCTGAAGTTCATTAAATAAGTGTGTGTGAAAAGTTTAAAATGTCCTTCATATATGCCGGATGAAATAAGTAATTTATACTATAAATGTGTAAAATTGCATGGAGCTCTACAAATACAGTCGTAGAGATGCAATTGCAGGGGTTTTCGCTTTAAGCGCCTACTCGCCCAATAGGCACTAGTTCAATAAATCGTTGCGTAGCGTTCTTGGTAGCAACCGCTTGGTGTATTACTTAGATAGACAACGAATACCTAGTCCGTGGGGTTTCACCACAGACCAATCAGCCTTCCTATAGACAGAGAATGTTCAATTTATTGCATACAATTCGTTCTGTCAATTGCCTGAAGGCAGACGAAGTGGGACGTTGCGTTCTAATTCTAAAAATCATAATATTTCACAATCATAGGGATGACTAACAAGCTTCGTTTATATCGAAATATGGCAAAGTTTTATGAACTGCTGAGGAAATGGGACTATATTGTTAACAAATTCTCGTAATAATATAATACGAGAAAAAAATAAAGAAAATGTTTTTATTTTGGATAAGTATTTACATTTTTTTTAGATACCTACATAAGTGAAGTTATAATTTTAGAAATTTAAAAGAAAAAAAGAAATTTAGAAATTTAAAAATACATACAGCGAATAAAATAATCTAAACGAATATTATAAAGTGGTAATATTTTTTTGTTTGTTTGTTTGTTTGTTTTGAATAGGCTCAATAAAAACTGGACCGATTTTAAAAATTCTTTCACTATTCGAAAGCTACATTATCCACGGGTAACATAAGCTATATTTTATTTTGGAAAAAATAGGGTTCCGTAAGATATTTGGGTTTTTCAGACACAAGGTGTAAAAAATCAATCAGAAAAGTTACTTATTTTGCGTACGCTGCCTAAACTATAAAAGATATCAAGGAAGACTTTAGGCTATATCTATATATAATCATCACGCTAAGACGAACAGGAGAGGGTAGGCAACATTGCACCGCGCGTAGCCGGGGCCGCTAGTATAAAATAAAAACAGATAGGTCATAGTAAATTAAAATCATATTAATAAAATTTCACATTTTCTTCGCGATTAAGGTATACCTATACTTGTGCCAAATTTCAAATCTCTAGTGCCAATAGTTCTTGCGCTCAACCGCGGACGGACAGACAGACAGACGGACATGGCGAAACTGTAAGGGTTTCTTGTTTACTACGGAACCCTAAGAACCCTTATTAAAACTGGAAAAAAAACCTAATAAATTCTAGCTACCCGACGACCTTCTATCGCCTTATGGGTATAAAAAAAAAAGTATAACCAAGAAATCGAAAAAAAACATTTGCCTAGAATCACCCCTATTACATAGGGATATTGTTGGGGTTTCTGCCGTAGACAGTACCCTCGGTTGTAGGTTAAAGTTGTTAGGAGTTCACACCAAGTAAACCAACGTTAAAAGGTTATAGTAGAATATTTATTGAGTCGCACTTTTTGTTGTGAAATACAATGACTTGCGTACGTTATGTTATGTTATCCAGCTACGACTGGCTTAATTAGGTAATTAACATTAAAAATGCTGTATGAGCAATATTGGCTCGTACTGGTATGAAAAATTGATGTTGGCCCATTCTCAGACCTACCCAATAGGCACACAAAATTTCAAGAGAATCGGTAAAGCCGTTTCAGAGAAGTATGTTAGCTAACATTGTGACACGAGAATTTTATTTAAGGAAATTATCCCATAATCCTTGCTCCATCAATTTACCCCACTTTCCCTAATTATATCGACTATATCGATAAGACTTTATGAGCCTCCCTAGAGTTCCATCCGTCTGTAATGTCAATTATTGATAATGCTCATGACGTCTATGAAAAAACGAAATAGCGAATTACGTGCATACGAAGAAAAGAGATATCAATTTTTTAATACGTCAAAGAACAAATCATGACCAGCGTAATTTGAGCTACCATGAATATTATTCTGTATTATTTATTGATTTATTATGTGTTTACTGACCGGCGAAAACAAATACCATCCTTGTTCAAATTAGAAGTGTTCGTGATTTTACTGCACCATCTCACACTACAACTCGGCATCTTATGTTTTTTAATTCGTTTTATTTTTGAAAATTTTATGTACTCTCAGATCAAGAAGTGGTTGGTATTAAATGAACATTTTAAGATGGCGGATAATATCAGCTAGATTTAGCGAATGCGTTAACAGAAACCGTTGGCCCTACATAAGGTGTCTATTGGTTCCATAGTCGATGGGTTTCACACATAGCAACAGTTAAAAAAAGGTATAAGGTATATAAAACGTCAGGTGACACCCGTCAAGCATGATATTCTTCGTAATATTAAACTAAAACATGAAATAAATTCATCTATTCTATATCAATACTTATAATAAAACTGTAGAAGTGTGAATTCTGTACATTAAAAATATTGAAAAAATCAATACCAGGGGATGTTACTAGATCGATACCGAACCCAAATATGTAATTAGAAAATTTTTTGTCTGTCTGTCTGTCTGTCTGTTTGTTCAAGCATCACAGAAAAACTACCAGTCCGATTACAATGAAACTTGGTATGATTATACTTTAACCTTTGGCGCATAACACTGGGTACTTTTTATCCCGGAAAAATGTCTTTTTGTCTGTGTGTTTGTGCACGCTAATAAAACGGCTTATTCGATTTGCAGTTTTCACTAATAAATTGTGGTAAGTTTCAGTTAACATTAAGTGTTTGTTTCATGTGAATCGGTTCAGAAATAAAAAGGTTATGTCAATTTAAAGAATCATCATATCGAATATTTTTAAGCTATTCTGTATCTTAGTTCTCTCTTTTAGGGAGTTTCGTACCTAAAAGGTAAAAACGGACTCTACGGATTACTAATCCTCCGCTGTCTGTCTGTCTGTCCGTCCGTCCGTTTGTCTGTCACCAGCCTGTATCTCATAAATCGTGATAGCTAGAAAGCCAATATTTTCACAAATTATGTATTTCTGATACCGCTATATCTATACATCTTTACAAATAAATAAAATTGGAGTGTCTGTTTGTAATATTAAAATAACCGGTTTTTACTACAAACATATGTATGTATACACGGTACCTATACCAAAACAACATTTTTTACAATTTTTGTCAGACTGTCGGTCTGTCTGTCTGTCTGTCTGTTTGGCGAGGCTAATCTTGGGAATGGCTGGACCGATTTTGACGGGTCTTTCACTGGCAGATAGTTGATGTGATAAGGAGTAACTTAGGCTACTTTTATCTCCATACATCATTACATACCTACATACAAATAAGGAGAATTGGAGTGTATCCGACTTTGACGGGACTTCCACGGGTAGGTAGCTGATGTAATAAGAAGTAACTTTGGCTACTTTTATACTAGCTGCGCCCATGACTTCGTCCGGGTATATACTGAACAATCATAGTTTTTCTCACGTGGACGAAGTCGCGGGCACAGCTAGTTGTAAATTATTGTATCAACACATGAAAACCTATGCTCTTATTTTACTTATTCTTCATTAAACACTTGTTACAGTTTCTAATTCTTCTCTATAAAGGATAACAAACTAAGATAGTGGAGGTATTTAAAATATTATATTTATTCTGTGGTGTTATATTATGAGACACCGGAGCCTCCACGAATCGCATTTCTGGTATCGTGTAGTGTTAGTATAACGTTAGTGCCAGTCGGTAAAAAAATTCAATTTGTAAGCATCCGCTCCGCGCTTACAATAATGAAAGTGCCGTAATTGTAGATGCGCAGCGGATTACAATTTGTTCACATATTAAATATAAAATTTAATCAAATGATCTAAATAATTTAAAACGTTGAAATCATAAGACAGAACGATGGACTACGCCACCGTAACTTTGTGCTACGAAGCCACCGCCGAGTACACGTTTCGTGAGCAGAAGTCTAATGGCCGAATACTCAAACGTCACTCAATTTTAAGTAACCCTCAAATGTGCGCTATCTCTATCGTTTGAACGTGTTTTATAAAGACAGAAGACTTTTAAGTCCCACTTAGATTTAAGTGACGTTTGAGTATTTGGCCGTATGATACACAAATTTTTATGGGTTGCACATGCCTGAAAGAAATAAATATGTATCTTTACGCCAGGTCCCTAACGAGGTAGGCAGAGAGTGTAGAGCGCCAGATATCCCGGTCCTGACATACCTCTCGTGCCTCGTCTACCTTCATCATTCTCTTCATACATGACAGAATCAGACAGAACTCGACTTATTTGGTCATGGTTAAGAAATAAACAACTTTTAAAAAATGGTATTCTGTGAAGTCAGTTTATGGACAATTATTTTTATCACGTCAAAAAAACGAATTTATCTCCCTTGAAAGATTTGATCTCCCTTGTTTTCCTTTTAGTTTATAAAGAATTACAATTTAGAAAATCATTTTATTACTCTGTTATATCTTATTACACTTTTTTGTTCTTAATCAATGGTTTTCGTATTATATCATATTCATTTATCATTATATAAAATTAGATTCTTTATATCCGTATTCAATCCTAAATAGCTCAAGTATAATTAAATTAAGTATAATTATTAATTCAAGTATAATTAAAGTAGTACATACTGAAGAAAGTATTTCATTTGTTACACTAACACAAAAGGTCGAGATTTCTACTTAATGTTGCCTTTATACTCGTATTTATAACTTTGTATTATATGTAAGCTTATTAACATTCCTCCTTTCTTTTTCATCATGACCAACAGTTATTAATAAGAAAAAAAATATTTTTATTTCGATTAGATCTCTACAGATGTTTCAAAACGTTACCTAGAGTGAGTAACTATTATATACAGTAAAAGTAAAACCGTATATTAGTTGTAAATTAAAAGACTGCAGCCTAAAGACACCCAAAGACCAGAGGTCAAAATGCAAAAGCGTTGCCTTCAGTTGTTATGTCTCTGTGATAGTTATTACAGGGCCATACATGACCATCTAACCGGAACACGGTAGTGCTGAACACTACCATTTAGCGGTAGATACATTAGGTAATGCGATGGTGCCTACGCCCTCGAGCTCCTACACTGGGACTCTACCAAAAATTCGTCCCTATGTTTAGTGACGTTACGCGCGTTCCGTTTCACGCAAAGCTCGTTTTGTTGGGCTTTCACAAAATCTTCAATTATGGTTCTCGATATCTGTTTTTACATAGTATACAAAAAAAATACTGCCACCTAGGGTCTCGGGTTCGATCTCCGTGCTATTGGTATTTACATGAAATTAAACGTAACAGGTGTTTCGTAAGTGTTTGCATGCCTTCACCTCTGCCCACTTCTTCAAAGAATACAATTGTGAAAGAGCTACGTTTTATAGGAACGAGGAAATTAAAATGTCGTCCCTAATAATCTGACCCATTACCAAATAAACTATTATTATAATCCCTACAAAGAACCACTCCCTTTGTTTACCGATGGCCTACTTACATTAATTTATACCCACTGAATATTCAAAACATTAACTCCTCAATACTCATTTCGTTTTCTAATAAGAAACTCGGCAGATAATATTTTGTTAAAAGCACGCCCAATATTATTGTAACGGTTTTGTAGGGTGGACCAGATTTTGGTGTAATCAAAGACCGGTAAAGAATAAAATGTAAAATAATTGTTTTATATTATTTCGCATTAACACATGCTTGTGAAATATATTTTATTTTTAAAGAAAAATGGAAAGAACAATTTTGACTTCAGGCGAGACTCGAACTCGCGACCTACTGGGAATCTAGTCCAGACGCTCTTCCAATTGAGCTACTGAAGCCCTGCCCGATTTGTTGAAAAAAAAAAAACTTTTTTCTTTCCATTTTTCTTTAAAAATAAAATATATTTCACAAGCATGTGTTAATAATAAATAAAACAATTATTAAGGGTAAAAGCGACTTCTTTACGATATTCAATAAACTGAAAAGTCTATTATATCGGTTGCCTAACTAGCATAGTTGGTAATAGATGGCGCTGCTGCTACCATAAAGCAATGCAATAGATGTGAAGGAAAGATTTGACAAATCGGGCAGGGCTTCAGTAGCTCAATTGGAAGAGCGGCTGGACTAGATTCCCAGTAGGTCGCGAGTTCGAGCCTCGCCTGAAGTCAAATTTTTCTTTCCATTTTTCTTTAAAAATAAAAAATGTAAAATAATGTCGGATTATAAGCAAAACAATGTATGGCTCCGTAATTATTACTCGTATTATTGTAGACGGTTTTTAGCGGTGACAACACATTTGAGGTTTTGGTAACCGTACGTTGTACTTATCACTTACCTACCCTTTGTGAGCGGAACTCTTGTTAACCACATTCATTTCATTAAAAAAATGTGAAATAGGTTTGAACCTTAATTATTGTTGAGACCGTAATGTAACTTCACGCCTGTGATCCCCGAAGGGATAGGCAGAGGTAAATGCTTGTATTCAAACATACATGCTTCGCCGGTTACGTTTTCGCCCATGTAACAGGTGGCGAGTCTGACATCTCCGGGCACATGACCAAACTCAGAATTTCGGGTAAACATTCAAAAAACGGAAAAAATCCCAAAAGAACCAGAGATAAAGGATTTTACACCTTTACCTCTGATAGGCCTCGACCCGGGAATCGAATCCAGGACCCCAGAGTAGTAGTTGTGGCTTGCTACCACTAGGCTACTGAGGCAGCGGCGAGACCGTATCTTGGTATAACCGATCTTTTTCTAAACAAACATTTATTTTATTACACAAACCCATTACCTAAGGGTTTTGTGGCATTTTTGTAGCTACTTTTAAATTGTTTTTGAAACTTTTCTTACTAAATAAAATCAAATAAAAATTTTAAAAATATTTCGTGTTTGACCACATCATCGATCACATAAAAGTATTTATTTCCAAGACGTCAAACAGCCACAGACTCTGAAGAAAGAGAAGAAAAAAATAATAAATAAGAATACCATGTTTTGTCCTGCGCATTTAGTTAAATTATATTCAACATAGCACGGTGTAAGCGTCATGATCCCAGTTATTAATCATTTGAATGCTTTAATGAAGTGAAATTATGCATATTCAAAGTTGCGATCACAATAGGCACGATCTTTGTGAGGATCCCACCCTAAGATAAAGGCTTTCTGTTAATTCTAAGGCATTCGAGACTCCATTCAAGACATGGCCTCTCTATTTTATTTAGATGATAAACAGCCTATATTTGCGAAATACTGACTAATGTTAATATATATTTAGAAGAGGCTAGAAGGGTTTTGCTAGCGTCTACGTTTACTTGGCCATTTGAGACAATCAAACGAAGTGCAGTATTAGATTATGTACGATTAAGTACGTATCATCAAATCATTAAATTAATTAAATTAAATTAGCCTTTATTTACCACACACAATGTTAACTATTATTAATAATCAAATCATAATCAAATTCATACTTTTTATTCTATGAAAAACGCAAAGAAGCATACAGTTCATCTTAACATTTTGTGAATAATGCAGCCTATAAATAACAAAAAAATGAGTTTTGAATGCAAAATTTGTGCCTGCCGAGATACGGGCTGTTCTTCCTTGTTGAGCACCTACGCCTTGAAACTCAGTCACTGGAGCTCTACCATCATCGTAATTCCTTACATGTTATAATTGAAAAAAATGTCGTAATTGAAACTCTTATGAATAAACACAGTTGTTCGCAATAATTTGAACTTTTCTTTGTTGTATTATCTTTATTCATTTAAGGGCAATTTATTCCGTATCTATGCATGATTTATTAGGTACCTTATGAAAAAGAATAACTCCAATATTTATAATATCTAAATGAAATTGAATTAAACTGCCACTAGGATAGGATCTAAGTACTTTTACATACGAATACTTTTTATTGCAGTAAAAATTACCGATTAACATTGAGACGGTTAATATCTTTATGACGGTTAGTATGTTTATGTATCTACCTAATAGATGTGTTATCATTCATAACATGGATAATATGTACCTAATATGCAATCAAGCAGTCAATCATAGCTGTCAATTCTTCCTTTTTCTTTTGTATTGTTTTTTTAATGTCTATTGTTAAATAATTGTGTTTGATCGTATTTTTTTATTATAGTTTAGATGTATAGCCGTCTACATCGACGACACAACGCTTCCCTCCCGTCTATGACGAAACAAATTGGCCCTAACAGAAGACCCGCGCTGGTTATCCCTCAACCAGCACCAGAGTATAATATGTAATAATACTCCATCACATGCTGAGTTAGGGCACACCACGGACACTCTTCTTTTTCTTTTTCACTCAAAATTCCATACAATCGCTTAATTTGGTCTCTATAACACAGACATTAATCAGTGACGTATATTTACACGTGCACCTGTGTGCGCACGTAGAGAATACCAAACGTCGCCCATAAGAGGGGAGGAGGTTGGGTGAGGCGGGGAAATCGGGCGTCGAAACGTCCATTCTATACATAGTATTATTACTCGTACATATTCCCTGGATAGGTCCAATTCATAACAAATGTTTCTTACCTAATGTCTTAATATAAAAAATATTTTCTTGTTAATTTTGTTTTATGTAACATTGTTACAAATAAACTTTTCTTTCTTTCTTAACATTTTTTTCGCAAACGCACTTTTGCTTCGCGCTGATTAACTAGTATCAATACGCACTAGTAAAATTACTAATTATAATAACGTAAAAAAATTACATAGTATATATACAGTAATAGATTTATTTCAAAAAGAATGGTGTCGCGTTGATGATATGTTCCAAAATTTATCGTTTTACTATATATTATAACTCAAACAAGTGTATTATTCCAATCAATTACCATATGGTGTAGTAGCTACCAAGAGCCTCTATAGTTAACACGCGAGAGAAATCCGTAAAAGTAGGTAGTTTATTCAGTGAGTGTACCTCGCGAAAACTTAAGAACAGTGTGAACAGAAGCGGTCATGCCCAAAATGTTCGTGCCAAACTTACATTTTCTTCTGGAGAACCATACATCTAAAATATACAAGAAATGTTTGTTCATGTATCTGAATCATTAACAAATTTCGTTTTGGACAACAAGAGTCCCCTGTGTAATTAAGGGGTGCAGTAAAGCTGTAAAAACAGTACACCGAACTGGAGACATTGCTTTAGACTTAAATTAATTTAGTCGGTCTCCAAACGAGAGCCTCGGCAACTTCGCAAATTGAGATCTTATCTTTTAATTCGGTTTCGACGCCACTTACCGTCCATTTGTCTATCATTTGTATCGGTATATACGGACTACGCTTGCGAGTTTGTTTGCAGTTTGTAAATGGATTCATTGAATCAATTTTGGAAGATATATAGTGTGGGGCAATAGTTCTCGAACTTTTAGGAGTACGGAAAAACTTATCTGTTTTATATACATTTGACCAGCGATACCTTCTAATCACAATTTACTAGGTCGTAGCGATTAACATCTAGTAAGACACTACTCATATCTAAAACTAAGCAAAGTACCTTAATACTTTTCAAAGGCTTAACTCAAGCACGTTTTTATATCAATATCACCTGCAATATTTTGTTAAGTTTAGGTTTTTACTAGATTTTAAAAGTGAAAATTAATAGATACTGCTAAATGAAACTAATACTTCACAAGTTTTTGACGGTATACCATTTACAATTGCGATAATAAGGAACTCAAAAGCTTCATGCTTTTGAGTTCCTTTACAGAAGTTCTACCAAAAAAGGAATAATAAAAATTATCAACAAGTTCACTTTTAGTTAGAGAATGATACAATTATCCTTTGATGAACTGAGTTTACGTACCTAAGCAGACAAAGTCACTGTACGTTCAAAATGAATAGTCAAATGAAACACATTTAATTACCGTCTAGAATCAATAAAGCAGGGGAACCCATCTCAAGTTAATGGAATAGTTAGAGTCGATCACATGCCTCGTAAAGCTCGCGTTACGATAGTTCCCTAGCTTGTTACTTCCACTACATATACTTACAATTGAATTTATGGCTTACGCTACTCCAGTATTGCTAGTAAGTACACTTATTTACCCCAGATTAAGACATTATCATTTACTTGAGTAGCAAAATAATTTATCTACTAACTAATGAATAAATTTTACTAGACAATGACTCTATTTGCTTTTTAATACCCGTAAATTTACTTTATGTTATGTATACCTACCTTAATATTTCATGTTGAAACGAATCTTTGATATCTATACATTAGCACAAACATCAATAAATAGGTTTACTTATGTAAAATTGGGCTTTATCTGCAATTTTGTTATCAGTGAATTGTAACCATTATTTACCGAATTTAGCACAAAACGGCATAGAGGGCTTTAAAATTGGAAATACAAACACATTAGCAGAGCGTGACACGACAATATCCGTAAATAGCTTAATCCGGACACACCGCAGAAAATCAATCTATGGGCGAACGCGGCGAAATTAGCGTGTAATATTTCCTGTTAGAATTATAAATGCCCCCGATTCCCGGCAAAATATTGTCGTGAGATTGCGAATTGAATGCGTACGGAGGAGGCGCGTTCGTCCGCACGCGGCCGACACGCGTCCTGACACGCGTCGCATGTTTTTCCGCCACCTATTTAAACTACCCTCGTCTAGTATTTACTTCGCAACTGTCCTCTACTTTGAAACTCGTGTCATCCGGACGTGCAAATTCAGTTTAGATTTCATCAGTCACCCCTCGTTGCGTCTCGTCGTTTACAGAACAAACACATTCCCAGATTGCATTATTATTTAATTGTCTCGAGTGCCACTTTCTTTTGTGAATGTTGAATGAGATTTAAAATTCGTTGAACTCTGAATTTGAATACCGAATTTCATACGCGGTTTGTTTTAGTTCATTTAACTTGAATATTGAAATTATTTTAAATACAATGTCTAGGCGTTCACAAAATAAATACTGTATATAATATTTTGTTACTCCTAACTAATTAATTAGATATGTAATACGGATAATTACTTATAAGTTGGGTAGGTTGGAACTCACTAAGTTTGTCTACCTAAGTAGGCTCTTACTGGCGTGAGAGGCCCAGCCTCTCGGTGTCAAGAGGTGCGGCACCGGATTCACCATCGCGAGCGAGTGATCTCAAGCTGGAAGTGGGCTTCCCCGCTATTACCTACGCCATTAGTCACTTCCATCCCCGAGTGTATGGCTCTTGCAGAAATTTTTATAACAGTCAATCTAAATTTCTGCAAATGCCAAACCTCTAGCAACCCACTCTGACCTGCCTGATCCTCGGTGCGGACGTACGACTTTAGGACGGACGAGGCGGGGTCCAGTTCTCTCGGAGGAATTCGAGATGATGGTGGTGGGTGGTGGGTGTAATCACCAAACAGCTCGCCACAATATATATTATTGTATACCTATTTTTCCCAAACCCGCAATATTTTCCGAATACCTATTCAATGGTGTCCCACGCACACGTGTACGTTAGAACCTGTTGCAAGACTTCAGAAACTACTGCCAGATTAGATAATTCTTAAGAAACCCATTGCACGTTGCTATGCCGATAAGTTTTCCGACAATTCCTAAGGTAGACGAATTCTATAAAGTTATTGTGCGTGCACAAGAAATGTTCAGAAAATATACAAAGATTATCATATTTACTCTAAGTAGATATTAGCTGAAACGGAATCAATACAAAGCCACCATCAAAAGCTAGTTCATAAATTGTAAAAATATTGTAAAAATATCCCACTACTACTACGCTGAGGTCCTGGGTTCGATTCCCGGGTAGGGGGTTATCAGAGATAATGGTGAAAAAGCCTTTATCTCTGGTTCTATTGGGATTTTTCCATTTTCTGGAAATTTCCCAGTACCTCAAAGTTTGGTAATGTGCCCGGAGATGTCAACAGGCTCGCCACCTGTTACATGGGCCAAAACGTAACCGGCGAATCGTGGGTGTTTGCATGTATGCTTGAATGCATGCATTTACCTCTGCCTACCCCTTCGGGGATTACAGGCGTGAAGTTACGTTTTTGTAAAAATAGTTTCACATCGCTCAAGAAATATTATTTCATTTCTTTCCCATATATTGACTCGTTATGGACTGAAACCATATTTCCAACAGAATAACGTGATATCTGAAACGAGCCCGACCTGTAATACTCAGCGACCATACATCAGCCGGTTCCATTCTAATGGTAATTCAGGATATACGCCCCGATATTGTAGCCACCGTCCCTTCCATAACAAATGTTTATTTTATACACAACGCCACTAACAATAGTGTGCAAATACCTAAACAGGGTAATGGTGGCGATGCGATTTAGATGATAATGCTCCGGCGAAATAATAATGGGCCGCGGTTGTAATTTCGCTTTGTTTAGGCGGGTGGGTAGCGGTAGTAGATTTTTTGGGGTTATACGACGCGAAGTGTGCATCGATGTATTTGTTGACGATTTGGATTATCTTTTGTTTTTAATTAATGGTAGTTATCTTTATAGATTGCTGCCGTATAAGGTGTAGGTACACACGGTAACAATAAAGTCTGCAATGAATTGATAACATTATTAAAACGTGAGTCGTGATTGTACATGTGATTTATATTTATTTTTTATTTGTTTATTGGGCTTATGATTCCAAACGAAAATTAAAATCTATATTTTTTTATTTTTGGTAGATTTATGAACCCTCGCTTTTATATGGAAGCGAGAGCTGGGTATGCAGGAAAGAGCACGAAAGTAAGTTGAACGCGGTCGAGATGAGATCTTTGCGCAAGATCTGCGGTGTATCACTCACCGATCGCGTTCGTAATGAAGATGTAAGAAAGAGACTTTGTGTGAATGATAGTATCGGTGTAAAAATGAAAAAAGGCATGCTCCGATGGTTCGGGCATATAGAAAGAATGTCGAATGAGCGAATGACTAAACAGATATACAATGCGAATGTGGATGGTTGCAGAGGCCCAGGAAGACCAAGGCTGACCTACCATGACCAAATAGGTCGAGTTCTGTCTGATGGTGGTGTCAAAAGTCTTAGGAATCGGCGTGCATGTATGAAGAGAATGATGAAGATAGAGGCACGAGAGGTTTGTCAGAACCGGGATGTCTGGCGCTCTACACTCTCTGCCTACCCCGTTAGGGACCTGGCGTGAAGATACATTGATATGAACCCTCCTCCACCGAAGCCCTTGAATCCCAGGGCACCCAACGCCGACCTGCATGGCAGGCCAGAAGAAGCCGCAGCAAAGGGGGCCAGGCCCGGTGCTGCTTCCGCGCCGCGCGCTTCGCGCGCGTGACTGTCAACTGATGATCCAATTCATCCAAAGAGCCATTGCCTTATCTACTTCGTAGTAGAAATTTGTCAACCCATTTAGTCCAGCGGTGTATGACGACCGCTCGACCCAAGGGTCGCGTGTTCGAGATACTACTGACCACTATTCTACATCCAGATGAGAATTCAAAAGAATGACTAGTCAACAGCGGTTAATTGTCAATAATAATGGCAATCTTTGAGACGTCCCACTCCTGGGCACGAGTCTCTCCCCTTTTTGTGAGAAGGCCTGGAGCTTACTCCACCACGCTGCTCCAATGCGGGTTGTTGAGATACGGGTAAGTGGCCAAACCGCTGCGGATGTTTTCAAACCTATAAGGCCTCTGACAAGGTTTAACGACTGCTGTCTTTCGATAGCAACCGGGACCGACGGCTTAACGTGCCTTCCGAAGCACGGAAACCCACATTTTCCCACTAGCGGTCACCCATCACACATCCGACCACGCCCGTATCGCACAACCTAGTAGATTACTTACGCTACACCAGCCGCGGGGCTATGCGGGCTTCAATAATGTCAATCAAATACCCCTAAATTTCACTCGTGCTTTCACCTTCAAAATCATCATTTGAAAAGATGATTTGTCGCGATATGCTGTGAAAAAATTGATTGCCCAGCATCGTGAGACATGAATGAGCTGATTTAAACATATAACAATATTTCAAGACATGAGATTAGAGATGTCAGGATGGGATGCCATTAATTACCATCATTTTAGTCAGAAACGGTACACCTTATGTAGACCATCAACCGTGTGCAAGACACGGTTGATGGTCTACACGGATTGAAACTTAACCAACATTTACGACATTCACGAAAATTCTATTGTACCCTAAGTAAAACTAAGTACGAAAATCTTCACAATTGGGAATTTGAAAATAAAAATTGTATTGATCTTTTTTATTTTTTATAAAATTTCGTTATTAATTATATTGATGTGTCACGCAAAAAACTGAAAAAAAAAATTTTTTCATTAATTATCGGCAATTAAAAATTGATAAAATTTAAATAAAAATCACGTGACTATGAACGCGCCACGATTGGTTACCCCTAATTGTGACGTCATAATGTTATAGCTGTTCAAGAATAGTACAGCGTTTACGGCAATAACCTACATGTGACTTGACAATAATATCGAAATTGCTAAAAAAAATTGTTAGTTGATTCCGTGTATGTGTGACAAAGGATTTATAAAGGCAAGGTCTGATAATATTCCTGATGTTGATATATTTATGACATAGACCAATCAGCCTTTTATGACAACCAATTTTTTGACAAATGATGTTCGGTTCAATTCTGCTTAAGTTCGAAAGTAAGTAAGTAAGTTTAATCTATACATCTATACAAATAAATAAAAATGGAGCGTCTGTTTGTAATATTAAAATAACCGCTTTTTACTAAATGCATATGTATGTATACACGGTACATATACCAAAACAACATTTTTTTACAATTTTTGTCTGTCTGTCCGTCTGCCTGTTTGGCGAGGCTAATCTATGGAACGGCTGGACCGATTTTTACCAGACTTTCACTGGCAGATAGCTGATGCGATAAGGAGTAACTTGGGCTACTTTTATCTCCATACATCCATACATACATACATACCTACAAATAAGTAGAATTGGAGTGTATCCAACTTTGACGGGACTCCCACGGGTAGGTAGCTGATGTAATATTAGGAGTTACTTTGGCTACTTTTATCTCCATACAACCATTCATACATACATACCTACCTACATACAAATAAATAGAATTTGAGTGTCTCCGATTTTGACGGGACTTTCACTGGCAGATAGCTGATGTAATAAGGAGTAACTTAGGCTACTTTTATACTAGCGTAGCGGCCACGACTTCATCCGGGTAAATACTGAACAATCATATTTTTTCTCACGTAGACGAAGTCGCGGGCACAGCTAGTAAGTAATAAAAATAATGTTATGATATACTCGTACTTACATCGAAATGATCTTCACAACAAAAAAAAATCGATTTTGTTTTTGGATTATCACGGTGCACTGCTTGAAACCATTTATTTCGACGTTTTTCATCTTGGGGAACATTTAAAAACATTTGTTTTTGTAGTATTCGTACATAATGGTACAAAACAAGAACGATAACTTTTAAGATTCGACATTTTCAATATAAATTTGTGTTTTTATATCAATGTCAACAGAATTAATTAGATCAAAACACTGTACGTATTGTCTCTGTATCAATTGCTATGAGTGGAAACTAACATTATGACGTCACATGCACTCGGGTTTGTTCGGGAGCTGTCGGCGTGTCTTCGGTACTGGATTCAAAAACTTATTTTTATTTTGATATAACTTATGAATTATTGCAAAAAAAAATAGTTTTGTTATAAAACTTAGGTATAAACATGTAATCTTTCTATTTATCGCCAAAACTATTTTTTTTCAAAAACCCAATCGTCACATTGAAATTAATGTTTTTTTATATTTGGCTCACAATCCCAAGTAAAAGCAATAGGAGGTAAAAAAACGTATGTCTTTCTTTTATGGAAGTGGCAAACAAGCATACAGTTCACATTGATGTTAAGTAATGACTGCAGCCTATAGACACTTACACAAAGACCGAAATTAAAATGCAGATGCGTTACCACTCCTGAGGCCTAAGGTGTTATGCCTCTGTGCCGGAAATTACAGGGCTGTACATTACCACCTGACCGGAACACAATAGTGCTGAACATTACCATTTAGCGGCAATTATACCTATTAGGTAATGCGATGGTCCCTACACCCGCGAACTCCGTCACTGGAGGTCGACCACCAGTAAAAGCATATAATATAATTTTAACATAATTATTATGCGTATAGTAAACTACTACACTGCTTACATAAATCTACATAACACTTAATACATTACATGTTTCGTAAACAAGGAAGATCATAACAACACAAACGTATTACTTATTTACTCAGTTCTCATCACATGAATTGTTTCACAATTACATACGGTTTGTTTACCATATTACAGAGAGGGCGCGTACATGTTTAATTTGATATTTAAAGGTGGTCCGCACCTGACATCCCTAACTCTCATGTATATTCATGTGGCGATTAATCATACCTCCTCCCTCGAAAACACCTAAGATACGTTGTTGTGAACATTTCCAACGTGAAAATGTATAACGAAGGGAATTAGTTGCATGTAAATGCAATTTGTTACGTTAAATTGGTCTTGCTAGCCGAAATTTAGATAATGTTTACAATACATTGTGATTTAATGAATTTACAAAATATGTGACTGACACTCGACTGACTCTACACTGGTGTCAGAGCTCCAGTGACAGAGCACGCGGGCGTAGGCACCACCGCATAACTTATATAGTTCCCGCTAAATGGTGGTGTTCAGCACTATCGTCACAGTAGGTAGTTGTTCTATCTACTGAGCTATCGTGTTCCGGTCAGGTGGTAATGTACGGCCCTGTAATTTCCGGCACAGAGGCATAATACCTTAGGCCTCAGAAGTGGCAACGCATCTGCATTTTGACCTCGGTCTTTGTGTGGGTGTCTATAGGCTGCAGTCACTTAACATCACTGTGAACTACATGCTTGTTTGCCACTTCCATAACATAAAAAAAATTGCTTATTGTGCTTACATAAGACTTACTGTAGATATCTAAACTAACAATAAGTTAAAAATTCATCTTATTCTCAGAGTTACTCATACTGTTGGTATTCAAATGTACTTAAAAATTAAACAAAAATAAATAATCCTACTTTATAAAATAAACATGATACAGATATTTATCTAACTAAATACCTAAAAAATAGTGCTGAACACTACCATTTAGCGGCAAGTATATTAACGTATACCTATTATAGCATATTTTATTAGGTACAGTAAAACATAATGTACTTATTTAAGTAGATTATTTATAATTTAGCTTATTTATTTATTTAAAGCTACTACGTATAACCAGCGTTCTCTACAAATTAGTCTCTACCATAACAATATATACCTAGGTACTCCTAAACCTCTACCAATAGGTAGAGTAGCCAAATTTAAGAAAAATAAACCCTATAATAAACTAAATAAATAGTGCAACATATTATAATTAACTTTAATAACCAAATCCCTTTTAAATTATACAACACAATAGAACGGCAGTGTCAATTTTTATTAATGAAAAATACACCGAAAAACTTGTGGGTATAAACTGATTTATGCAGCACAGATTAAAAAGCGCATGCCCACATTTTTTTTAATAGTTTAAAAAACATAGTTTACAAATTCACAGAGTAATGATAGCGTAAAATTAGCATACGGCGCGCATATTAGCTGAATGCGAATAAAAACTACATCTGTCGGTGGGCGGACGCAAAAGATGCATGTTTATTTTATGCAAATATAACTAAGATTAGCGAATGCAATCAGTATGATACTAATGTTTGTGTAAAACAACGCAACGTTTATTTATTACCTGTTTAGCAAATTACATTATGTCGTTTTTCTTAACAATCTCGTGTTATTACATCTGTTTAATGATTAATATTTTTTTTATGTAATGTATGTATGTATGTATCTTCACGCCAGTTCCCTAACGGGGTAGGCAGAGAATATAGAGCGTCAGATATCCCGGTCCTGACATACCTCTCGTGCCTCATCTACCTTCATCATTCTCTTCATACATGAACGCCTTTTCCTAAGACTTTTGACCGCACCATCAGACAGAACTCGACCTATTTGGTCAGGGTAGGTCAGTCTTAGAGTGAGATTCACAGACCGCACTACGACTTTACTTTGAGCAAAGTACGCCTTTGAACTGTCAAAACCCATACTAAACTGACAGTTCTAAGCATACTTTGCACAAAGTAAAGTCGTAGTGCGGTCTGTGAATCTCACCATTAGTCTTCCTGGGCCTCTGCAACCATTTACATTCGCATTGTATATCTGTTTAGTCTGTAGGGAACATTATGTTTATGTATATATTACACATACAATATTTATTTCATATGTATTTATCAGTATTACACATTCACTTACACTATACAACATCCATACATTACATATCACACAAATACAGTTACACAAATATTCATATGTAATTATTTATTTGTCGCGAGCATACTCGGGTGAAACCCGTAGTATGCCGCGTCCTTATTTTAATAACACAAAATATCACAACGGTTGCGGGTATGCGCGCTTCGCGGGCGTGAGGTCTACCTGGGAATTCTCGCGCCGCCCGACCGCCGCGGTTGCAATGCCAGTCGTGCTTGCCTCACAGAGTACTATAAAATAGGGTTGTTGAGGAAGTGATTATGAGGAAGAGGAGGAGGAAGAGGAATTGTGATGCGCCAATGTAGAGGATGCGGATGAGGAAGAGGATATTTTTATGAGGAAGAGGATGAGGAAGAGGAAGCAGATGACATAATAATAATAGCAACTCTTGAAACGCCCCACTGCTGGGCACTGGGCACGAGTCTCTCCCCTTCTTGAGGGGAGATCTGGAGCTTACTCCACCACGCTGCTCCAATGCGGGTTGGTGGAGTTACTTGCAAGGGTTAGTGGCCAACCCGCTGTCGGATGTTTTCAAACCGCCCATAAAGCCTCCGACAAGGTTTAACGACTGCTATCTGGCGATAGCAACCGGGACCGTCGGCGTCCTGCTCTCCGAAGCACAAAAATGCGCATTTTAATTTGCCACTAGTGGTCACCCGTCACACACCCGACCGCACCCGTATCGCTTAATTGAGTAGATCGCTTGCGTTCTACACCAGCCGGGAGGCCTTGCGCGCTACAGAAAGATGAGAAGAGGATGATACGAAGATATAAATACTAGCGGACCCAACCTAAAATCCGCTGTCCTGTCTCTATCTACTTAACTAAGTTTGTATATATACAAAAAAAAAATAAAAGAGCATTTTGTAGTGGTTGGTCCACTACAAAATGATCTTTTAATTATTTTTACTATGAATCTAAAATCTAAACCATTCTCAAAACACATACGATAAAGAATCATCAAAATTGGTCCAGCAGTTAAGGACGAGTTCAGTGACATATCTACACAACGACATTGCTAAGGCCTTTGACCGGGTCTGGCACAGGGCACTTCTCGTGAAACTTCCATCCTACGGTCTTCCCAAGAGGCTACGCAACTGGACAGCCAGCTTTCTGTCTGAGTGTTATATACAAGTCTTAGTTGACTGTCAGCACTCAGACAGACTACCTATCAACGCTGGTGTGCCGCAAGGCTATCTCCCACGCTTTTTCTTCTGCACATCAATGAAATGTTGGAGCAAAACTCCAATTTTCATTGCTAGACCGATGATAGTACGGGATATGCACACTACACTAGCCGTGCAAATGCCTCTCGGACACTTATCGAGGAAAGCAGGACTAGACTTGTGTCTGAAATCGAGCACTCTCTGGAGCGGGTCTCGGATTGGGGTCGACTTAATTTAATGCAGTTCAACCCCTCGAGGACACAAGTCTGCACGTTCACCGCTAAAAAAACGCCATGCATTGTAGCACCACAGTTCCAGGGCATTCCGATCGCCGTTGGTAAGAGTATCTGTATCCTGGGCGTTGACATATCGAACGAAGTGCAATTCGGGAGTCACATTGAGTGTATGACCAAGGTGGCATCCAAAAAGCTAGGGGTGCTTAACAAAGCAACAAGGCAGTATTCACTTTCACTTCGGGGCAGCTACTACTACTCATACTCATTTGTGGGCGGGAGCCCCCAAATACTAGCTTGGTCCACTTGACTCCCTACAAAAACGCGCCGTTCGTATTGTTAACGATTCAGGACTTACTGACAGGCTCGAACATCTGAGCCTACGCAGAGACATTGGGAGTATGTGCGTGTTGTACCGTCTCTACAATGGTGAGTGCTCTGCTGAACTGTTTGACATGGTGCTACCATCTATTTTCCTACACCGTACTACCCGCCGAAGAGAGAAGTTCCACCCACACCGACTGGACACCTGGCAGTGCTCAACGGTGCGGTTTTCACGTTCGTTCTTGCCCAGAACGTGTAAATTGTTTAACGAACTTCCCTCTGAGGTGTTCCCTAAGTGCTACATTAAGAGGTTCTTCAAAAATGGCGTCAAAGGAGTCCTTCAGGGCTGGCAGCGCGTTGGCAACTCTGGTGTTGCAAATGTTCATAGGCGACGGTGACCACTTTCCATCAAGTGGCCCGTCTGCTTGTCTGTCAACCTACAGACATAAAAAAAACACACGCACATCAAAAAAAAAGATGAGTGAATGACACAATTTCATTTAGGAATTGAAATGAAAATAAGAATGCAGTCTTTATTTCTTTGTTAATTAGGTATTTAAGTCGAATATTATTAATGAAAATAAAAGAATTGAATACTATTAATCGAAATTTATTTTAAACAGGGAGGTTAATTTTTATAAAAAAAATATTTGGACGCTGTTTCCCCAACAACCGGTTTTAGCTCATCATATACCAATACAGCATTGCTAAAAAGTCGTTTGCTGGTACATTTGATGGAAGAGAAGATAGGTATTGTAAAGATACAGTTCTGTAAAGCCCCGAATATTTCGATGTTTTAAGTTCAGTACGCGTATAAACAAAATAATGTATGTCAATAAAATTAAAACAAACAATCAAGGAACAGCGCCGGTGGCGGGTGGGAAGGTCTCGCTCGCCTGTTCGGCCTGGCACCGTGCTGCGGCGTGTGCGTTGCCATCGATACGCGACGCGCATGCGCAACAAAATTCCTCATAAATTTCTCTTAAATTTTGAGGAAGCGGTAGCGGAAGAGGATTTTTTTATTTTAATTTTTGAGGATGCAGAAACGGTTGAGGATCCCAAAATATTGCGGAACTTCCTCATTATGAGGAAAAGGAAGAGGAATCCTCAGCAACCCTACTATAAACATACTGAAATAGAGACCAACTTTCAATATCAAAGAAAGCAACAGCTCACTTACGCCGTCTGGCGATGCGTTTTGGAACTACAACCTAAGGTCAATAGCCCTCGCGTAGTTATTCACTGCTATTCCATTATAAAACAGTATTTTGGGCCGCTTTCTTTATATCTATCTGTGACGTGCATTCCATACATCTCAACTCGATGGAAAAATCACGGAAAACGCTTAAAAAACACTCACAAGTCTCCTTCTTGAGGTCGATGAGCAATATTTCTTGTTGGATACTGCAGGATACTATATCTACATTATCTCTGCCTTCTCTTTGGGCAACATAAACGTGACGTTACGTTATTTTCCACTTTCAGGACATTCAAACACTGCCTTATTTAATTTTTTTAAATTGGATCTACTAAACATAACGTTTTTACTAAATTAAATGAAAATGAAACAAAATTAAATGAATGCTAAATTATTGTAATACAATCCCGAAAATCGCCACTGCAGTCAATCACAAGCTCCGACACGCAACAGCTCCACTTTACTTTCAAAGCTTAGTTATAAAAAGTTGTTTTATGTAAAGAAGGAGGTAAACAAGTATTCGCATGGGTAAAGGGAAGAATCTACCTTAGTATATACTGCAGCCCATAGACATATCTACACGAAAGACGTAGTATTATTACATATTCTCTGACGAAAGGTACCACAATAGGTACGGATTTAAAATTGTACCATGGAGAGCGAACTGTACTGTAGCTACTGAGTAAGATGTTTTCCAACTTTGAAGGCCAAATGTCAGGCCTAATACAGGGAATAGTCCGTCTTTTACATTCCTATCACCCGGAGACAGCAAGTCTATACGAAACCCTAAAAGTAATCAAGTAACTAAAGAAACGCCCATCGTGTACGTCGAGAGCATCAAACGTTATCAGTTGGCGAACACAAAGTGTGAGTGACACGTGATCGGCGGAATATGTCGCGAGCAATCGTGCGGCAATCCGTCAGCAACCCCGCGGGGATAGACACGTGACTGCGACGCGACTAATTTGAGTTCACTAAACGTAATGCAATCAACGCCTGCGAAAGGGAATAATGTATCAATAAAGATTGGTTAGCTGATCAAGCCTGCGTCATTCCAAAAGGATAGACAGACCTATATATAATAGGTTGGGGAAAAAGTCTTTTCGCATTATAGTATGTATGAACTTGTAATAAAATCTCTTTGGCTGTAGTATTTGCATCTGGCTGGTTTTGGTATCATTGAAAGTTAAAATTTTAAAGAACATAATTCCAAATTCATATTAGGCAAATGTGTGATTTTCATTTGCTTTTCGTACTGTCAAGATGAGTGAATCTAATGAATAAATTCGATACATTTTAAAATTTTACTACAAAAAAGGTAAAAATGCAACGCAAGCCGCGAAAAAAATTAATAAATATATTTTGAGCATTCAGTGGCAATTTGTACCTAGTTAGGTACTATAGCTACCAAAAGAACATAAATTATATACATGTTAATTAATATTTTTCTTGATAGTTACATGTAGATCGAATTCCAGAAATCTGCATCTTAAACGTAGGTATTTAGATCTTTAAAGGCTTACTAGGTTCCTACTCACTTACCATCTATAAAAACTGCAAGGTTAATTGCCACCTTATAACATATTATCTATATATTTATTATCAAAGAAAATGGGTCTTATTTATCATCGTCACCTCAAATGAAAGTCCTCAAAAACCTAAGGATGAAATAGGTACCTACATAGTGCCATCACGCTTGGCATGCAGAGCGGCAGTGACAGCAGTTTTATCGAGGAATGCTAAGTACCTACTGCCTATCCTGCTTTATTGTATTTTCTGCTCGCATTATCACCATTCCAACAGTTGAATGGTTTTACCGCTCTGGTTGACTGTGTGAACTAGAGGATAAATTCTCCTCTACGACAAAAATTCTCAATTCTCTCTCTGTGGACGATCGTCGTCGAAAAAGTGAACGGTCGTCGTCTTGACCAAACGTTACCTTGAATAATCTTAATACTGCCTTCTTTTTCAAATTTCAACGTGGATCACATAAACTTATTTACCACCAGCAATCATAATTACAATGTCTAGTTAATGACGGTCCATCGAATCTTTCGCGTCAATCCGAACGGATTAACGAACGATCCGACAGCCCGATAGGCAACATCCATATTTTCCACTACGCTGAGTCAACACGCGATCCATTCATCGGCACAATGAAAATATTGGCCATTTATCTTTTTGTTTTACTTCCAACCTTTCGGTTTAACTGGTGCGAGAACGTACTGTGTGCAGTGTCAGAATTCATTTATCGGACTCACTGATATGTGAAATCACTATTTTGTTTGATATCACTCGGTCTTTTCAATTTTATTTTTCAGTAAATGGATTTTTCAGGCCGTCGACGCTTTTATGCGATTGTTTAATGTTGTCGGATGGTGCAAGTCGTGGGATATTTTATAATGGATTCGATAATTGGATTCACGTGTGTCTACCTAAAATCGTAGTACGTTTTTGTGCAGATGTCTATAGGCTGCAGCCATCACTTAACATCAATGTGAGCTGCATGCTTGTTTGCCACTTCCATTACATAAGAAAAAAATTCCTTCGCTGTAACACCAAGTATTATAGAATATAATAATATATAATATATATTATAATATACAAAGTAACCTTCAGCCATAACCATATTAACCAGAAATGTTGTACTGGTGGTAGAGTCCCATAGGAGCTTGAGGAAGAAGGCAACACCACATTACCTAATAATACCTTAATCTATCTGTCTCGAAATTGTAGTGTTCAGCACTGTCGTGTTCCAGTTATCCCCACAGTTATATCACAGAGACTACAACTTATGTCTCAAGGGTGACAACGCATCTGCAGTTCGACCTCTGGTTTTTGTGTAGATGTCTATAGGCTGCAGTCATCACTGATTGATGACAATCAATGTGAACTGCAAGCTTATTTGCCACATCCATATCTTAAAAAAAATAGCGGCAAGTATATTAGGTAATGCGGTGGTGTCTACGCCCGCGAGCTCCGTCACTGGAGCTCTACCATCAGTAAATATTATTGTTTATACATTAGTCTACAGCTTTTTGTAAACATCTCGTAAATACTGTTGAACCCACTTAAATAAAATTTGGTTGGTACGGAGGTTTTACTGGTTGTAGAGCAACAGTGTCGGAGCTTGAGGGCGTAGGCAGCTGTAGGCACCACAGCAATACCGCAATATAGTTATCTTCAAACTTTCATCGTTACCTGCCCTGATGAGGTGATGGTGCCACACAGCTACGAAATGCACCCACACCGATCAATAATGATATATTAGGTTGTTTTATAAATTGATCAAAACCGGTAGCAAAGTATCATAATATAACAGATAAGTATCAGAAGCATTTATTATTAAAGGATCAATATTATGAGGACATTTTTATGCTTGTGATGATTAGATACGTGCTTAGGTAGGTACTTACACTTGCCCACTGTTTATTAAAAACGTGAAACCGTCACTTGACTTCAAATTTTGAGCATTTTGTAACGAATGGAAACTAGGTACCTACCTACCAGAAAATGTTTCCTATGCCTTACCTTATGTAGGTATCTACTTACCCTCAGAGGCCTCAGACCTTTACCTATCTATGAATTTACGGAAAAGAATAGGCGTGTATAATCAGTTACTGTCATTATTAGAAGTCGTCCATTAATTAGGTACGTGAGATGTTTAGAATACCTACACGCCGTTTGAAATAAAATACGAGAGATTGACCAAATCTCACCAGTGGTTGAAGATATTCGCTAAAAACGCCTATAGCTAATACCTACTCAGAGTCACCCATTGGAAATATTAGTAAGTAACACTAATAATTCAAGGCTTTGTATCCAGGTTTTCAACCCAGAACCCTAATTTAAAGTCAAAATTCGTGTTGAAATTTTTGCCGATTTAAATCGAGATACTTGTATTTCTAATAAAATTGCAAACGTCTGTAACAAATTGCTTTTTATTTTGATTTACGGGAACTAGTAGCGACATCTGTTGTCAAGTAGTAGAACTGTTACAACGAAAACTATTGGATTAGCTACTCATCACTAGATGGCGCTTAAACGAAATGCTTCATATTCTCCTCTTTCAAAAGTAATCAAAGCTGTTCGGCATCACAGTTAGCTAAAATTCGCCGTAAAACTTATTCCCCGGCCATGAAATTTATTCTATTTTATGTTATGTAGTGGCAAAATTCACACCGATGGTAAGTGAATACTGCAGTCTATAAACATGCACCCACATCAAAACTAGATTACAACAGCAAAGTTGTAATCTAGTTTTGATGTAGGTACATGTTTATAGGATAGTTAATAAAGAAAGATACGTTGTCACTCCTGAAGTCTAGGAACGGCTACACACGGCCCGATAATCAGACGCGATATCGGGACTATGGTGGGGAAGACCCTAGATCGTACCTTAAATCGCCTTGTGTGTAGGCAAATCGTAACTAGAATTGTATCGCTTCCAGCGAGCGCACGATTTAGGGACGATCATCCCACCACAACTGCCCCGATATCGCATCTGATTATCGGGTGGTGTGTAGGCCGTTGAAGTTATCATTGTGCCGGAAATTACGAGCCGTGCATTACCACCTAACTGTAATACGATGGCGCTGACTAGATTAGGTAAAACGACGGTGGGGCGTAGACACCGTTCCGCAAGTTACGTCGCTAGAGCTATGCCACCAGTAATTTTACAGAGGGATAGTTAAGTATAAGTTTAGTACAATAACTCATAGACCATAGTTATATACAAATTCAACTCCTAGGTAAAGCTCTAGTGACGGAGCTCGAGGGCGTAGAAAAAATATTAGTACTAAGTACCGTGTTCCAGAGCAAACAAAATCTTCCCTAAAAGGCAAAATATATGGGACTTCAGTAGTGGCAACACATCGGCAAGTAATCCTCTAGGCTTTGAAAATTTTTTTTTAGTTGTCTTTATACTGCAAGTAGGTACATTTCATGAGACAAAACAAAAAACAAAAGAAAATTAACGAGTTACAACAATAACAAAAAAGGCTATGGATGTGAGATGATGATAAAAAATAAAACACGAACAAAATGACATAAAAATATTTTATTCTTTTTTTTTTTCAAAATCCCCATTCCATTTTGAGATAAATACAAAAAAAAATAGTTTATAGAGTGTAACGAAAGAAATCACAGACGATATTAAATGCTAGTAATATAAAGGCCTTGGGTACAAATTAACAAACAGTTCCTTGATCATTAATAATTCAAATAAAACATTAATGGACGACACAATTAAAACGATTTACATTATTCGAAACTAAAAGACACAATTAGCATAACACATTGAGCTAGCGATCAACACAAGGGTAAATGAAACGGGTATAACAAACAATATAATTTTGGATTGCATGCACAATAAAAACTTTTTACTGGTGGTAGAGCTCCAGTGACGGAGCTCGCGGGCGTAGGCAAGTAGGCACCTTACCTAATTTACTTGCCGCTAAATGGTAGTATTCAGCACTATCGTGTTCCGGTCAGGTGGTAATGTACTGCCCTGTAATTTCCGGCACAGAGGCATAACACCTTAGGCCTTAGGAGTGGTAACGCATCTGCATTTTGACCTTGGTCTTCGTGTGGGTGTCTACAGGATGCAGTCATTACTTAACATCAATGTGAACTGCATACCTACTTCTTTGCCACTTCCATTTCTCAAAAAAAAAATATGTAAAGATAAGGTCGAATTTCTTCATATTTATATTGATTTAACATGCAACCCGATGATATGTACATGCTAGGAACCAGTCGATCCAACCCTTACAAAATAAAAGAAAGATAAAGTAACAACAGAAAGATAACAAATACAACTAATCACAAAATATCAACAGGAATTCACTAGTAAAGGTAACTTTGAGCAAATAAGAGTAAAGAAATGCAATACAATATACAAAAATTGGTGTTGGATGTGTTGGATTATAAATAACTTTATTTACAAGACAAAAGAAAGATAAATTGCTTTATTGTGTTTTATTAACATAATTACCACGTATATATTGAGCACCCTTAACTCCTACCTAAAATGAGTGGTCCCTTAAAAAATAATATTAAATTAGGCTCTCATTCAAGATTATCGATATAAAAATCTAAAAGCACAATTTTAGCTGCCATACTGTTCAGCGAAAGGCAATATTAACATTTTAAAGTCATGGTTTTATTATCATAAAAGTTCTTATAATCGCTAGTTTTTCGAGATTAACAATCAGTAAGTCTTATTTATTGCTTTCACTTTGAATAAATAACGTCTTAGAAGTAAAAGAGATTCATTTTAAATGAGATTGCTTCAGAAAAATAACTGAAAAAGGCATAAAAAAAATTGTTTTTAAGCTGCGGTTGTTGTTATTGAATATTTTTTTTTTGTCGATTACTGTCCCAGAACGTGAGTCATAAATAAACGCTCAAAATTTCCTAATTTGTATCAATTTTAAAATAAGATACCTAGTTTAAGTTACTACTTATAATTAGCATACCTACTTGTTCCGACATCCACATTTTTCCAAATCTTGTTTAAACTGATGTTTTAACGTTTCTCTTAGCTTTGAACCTCTAAACAGCAAAACAATTTAGTTAGCAATCTAAACCTGAGTTCAGGGTTTAACTAGATTTAGAATGTTGGCGAGTCTCAGAGATCTCAAGAGCTATACAAGGGGTTATTAAGGGGTCGGCAAATTCAAGAATTTAGAACTAAATATTCTGCTAAATTAAAATATTCTCATGGAGTTAGCGCAGCCGTGGTTCATACGGTACTGTACGTAGATCATGGCGGAGTTGTGCCAGTAGTACAGTGCACCCAGTACTAGGACGTGCCACCATTGGTGGGAGTGGCCGATGTAGTCCACCTTGCCAGGGAACCAGCGTTCTGGCACCTACAAGATTAAAAAGAAAACATAATTTTCACGGTTATATTTCCTCGAAATTATTAGTTACTAAAATTGGTCGTTCATCATCACTCGAAAGACGTACACTGCTGTACAAAGAAGCCCATAACAGTGTTGTGCGTCATTAGGGTGGTATGGTTTACTGGTGGTAGAGCTCCAGTGACGGAACTTGCGGGCGTTGGTACCTCCGCCTTACCTAATTTACTTGCCGCTAAATGGTAGTGTTCAGCACTGGTGGAGGTTATAGACATATCGCAAAATGATCAATCAATCATGTATTTATTTGCATAAAATGTAGGTAAATTACAGAAGTTGACAGAGATAATTTGTGGCCTTATACATTTTGATCAAATCATTACTCATAATTTCTAAATTTAGACCCGTTTTGCACCTACATCGTCGCTCTCTTCATAACCCAAAGGTTGACTGGGAGATAATGCCTAGTGGCATTAAGTCCGCCTTTATGTACACCATCTTCGTGCATAAAAAGAGTAAATAAATAAATAAATAAATAAATTTTGTCGAAAAAACGACGTGCAAAAACTCTAAATTGATGATGGAATTGCTATCGGGGTAATGGCTGCTCGACCGCACGGACACCTTATGCGGTGGTAACAAAAGCTATCTAAGGCAAAGCAATGTAGGATTATGTTTTATAGGTACTTATATTTTATTTACTCTGGTATTTAACTATCGATTATTGTTTGTACTAAATAGTGGGTAGGTATGTATTACATTTATCGTTTTATTAAGTACTTGATGATTTTTATTAAATATATTATATCCTCATGTATGTATAAGTTTTAGTACTATTACAAATCATTTGACATCCGTGGTTCACTCACGTTGGGTCCTGTTGAAAACCAGCGTCAGCTACCCTTCAATGAAATTACCTGACATTTACTGAACAGGACACCTTTTTGACGCAGTCGTGAAGCACATACCTATTACATATAGGTTTGTACCTAATAATTTTAGAAAATGTGTTTTTTGTTAGCTACGTTTTATGTCTGTTTTAAGTATGTGTCTTGTTGTTGTGTCAAATAAATGTTTCTTTCCTTTCTTTCTTTCTTTCCTATCATATTCCGGTCAGGTGGTAATGTTATTTCCGGCACAGAGGCATAACACTTTAGGCCTCAGGAGTGGTAACGCATCTGCATTTTGACCTTCGTCTTCGTGTGGGTGACTATAGGCTGCAGTCATCGCATAACATCAATGTGAACTGCACGCTTGTTTGCCACTTCCATTACATAAAAAAAAAGAATATTTCTACCAACACAGGTTTTATTGCATTGAAATAAAAAAAAAACAAGTTGATAACTTACTGCTTGATTATTAGCGGTTATGATTAATTCACAAACTGCCGGCGAAAGCACATCAATCGTGAGTAACCCAAACATTAGCAATTTTGTTTTTGTCGGCAGCTTTCGGTCTAGTTTCACCTTCTTTCGAGATGGAATGAAATTGAAATAGAATAAAAAGCTATTATTACCTTGAAGGCATAAATCGCAAACGCGGTCCCACTGATGACATACATCCCTATCACTCTAGGGAAAAAGATCTGAAAAGAAAGAGATGTCATTTATGAGAATACGGACCCAACCGCCTAACTCAGATGCTTTCGTGATGCTTTCGATTATGACGCAATCCTGTCAGCCTCGTACCGCCTAACTTTTGCCCGGAAGTGCATTCGTCAGCAGAGGTACATACTTTAGAGTAAAATGTTTTGAATACGCGGTAAGAAACTGAAAAGACGACGCCATAATCGAAAGCGTCACGAAAGCATAAAAAAGGAGTGTTTTTATCTTTACATATTCCAAGTTTTTTGCAAAGCCACTACTTATTTCGTCAACTTCTAAATACAGTGTATTCCTTTTTTTTTTTCAATTATTTTTTTGAATTTACATTTCAACTACAAGGTTTGTGAAAAACGTAAGTAAGTAAGTAACTTAGTACATTATAATAATAATAATGTCCTCCAGACCGAATTTCGGTCACGACGGCCAATCTCAACGGAGACTAGCCAACTGCGCGGGCAATATTTTAGTGCACAAGTGTATGCGCAAACACAGGTGCACTCTCTATTCCTTTACTCTCATAGTCCGATGGGACGGCAATCCGACACGACCGGAGAGAGATCGGGCGCAGGACCAACGGCTTTACGTGCTCTCCGAAGCACCGGTACTCCGGGCTACTACTGGGAATTTCCTTACAGAAAAAACCCAATAACAGATTTTTCCGACCTGGGGATCGAACCCAGGACCCCAAGCTTCACCATCGCGATTGCGACCACTGAGCCAATGAGGCAGTCTAACTTAGTAAGTGTGTGTATGAAGGGTAATAAATATAAAAGAAGCATTTGAGAACGGGACATTTGTAAAGATCGAGATGTAAGAACACTTGGTTTGTTTAAATTCTCACCTGGACCATGGGATTATCGAAGCCTCCCATCACGTACGTCCAGTGCATGGTCGGCAGCACACCGTACGCCGCCCATCCGATGAACACGCACATCTTCACCAGGTAAGGCACACCGAGTCGTGGTATTTGCAACACCATCGCCAGACAGAAGATTAAGGTCACGGATATCATGTAGAAGGTTTTTAACTCCTGCAACGAAGGAATAAAGGACATTTTATTTCGTTAACAACTTTGCCTGGATTTGAGAAAATTAGTAGATTTTGTACGTCCACAAAAATTGACACATACCTATGTGAGTGATTGAGTTTCTGAGGTACCTACTGACAGACAATGCACATTGCACAGCCAAAACTACTGGTCGTAGAAACCTGGCGTTTGATAAATGTACAAGTGCAATAAGACATGTGAGAAAATTTCCTACGTTAACGGGAATTATGAGCAGTTTTTTTTTTAAATGAAATTAATGGCAAACCTGCATGCAGTTTACAAGGATGTTAAGTGATGATTGCAGCCTATTGAGACATCAACACAAAAACCAGAGTCGAAATGCAGATGCGTTGCCAATCTGAGACTTTCGTTGTTATGTATAGGTCGCGCCAGGTAAAAAGAACGCTGGCGGTCAAGCTGCGCGTCATGTGTTTTTATTTCATTTTATGTTATTCTATGTAATATAGTTTTCAATCTGCCTACCAATATACGAAACCGCAAGCGAAAGCTAGATCAAAAATAAACCAATAGGGCTAGTACTTTCGTGCGCGAGTGTACCGATGCGCGAACACATCCCTTCTACTTTCTTCCAGCGTTCTTTTTACGTGGCGCGACCTATACCTATCTGTTATAGTTATAACGGGGCCATAAAACATAAATGGTATTAACAGGCAAGCAACGGCAAGTGGAACGTGAATAGAAATACTTTTATTTATTTATTTAAACTCTTGCACATAAATTATGTACAGAGGCGGACTTAACACCGAGTGGTATTCTCTACCAGTCAACCTACAAGCCAAAAAGAACTGTCAAAGGTGCAATAAAGTAGGAGGGAAATTACATTTGAGAAACAAAGAATTATATGTAATGTAAATCATAATAACCTATCATAATTTAAAATATATAGATATAAATAAATATATAATTATATATATATATATATATATATATAATTATATATATATATATATACATATGTATATATATACATGTATATATATATATATATATACATAATATTAAATGCATATTTGATAAAATAGATACAAGGATAGAAAACAATGATGAAAGAGGAAATGATGTTCAATTATTAATAGACGTTAAAAAGTAATGTTTTAGCCTGTGTTTAAACGATAATTTACTCGAAGTCTTCTTGATATCTAGGGGAAGCGCGTTCCAGTGTTTAATTGCAGTAACAGCAAAAGAATTGGAGTTAAAACCAGTGAGGTGAGAAGGAGTTTTAAATTTAAGATTAGCTGCGGAACGAAGATTGTGATTATGCAAATCGCCAAGTATTTGAAAATTGATTTTTAAGTAGTTATGAGCACAATGATCATTAATGATGCTGAAAAACATACAGAGTATCCGAATGGACCTCCTTTCGCGGATCGGTAGCCATTTAAGCTGAGAAGGATAATTGGAGATATGGTCATATTTGCGTAGCCCGAAAATGTATCTAATACAGTTGTTAAGCATCCGATCCATTTTGTTTAAGTGATTTTGCGTTAGATCGGAGCAGCAAACATCTGCATAGTCAATAATGGGTAAAACCACCGACTGGATCGCAAACGCAACTAGAACGCAAATAGAATTAAAAAAATAATTTGCTCAAATCAGACCAGTGGTTCCAGAGATTACCATGTTTTTTTTTATGTAAGGGAAGTGGCAAATAAGCATGCAGCTCACATTGATGTTAAGTGATGACTGCAGCCTATAGACGTCTATACAAAAACCAAATGCAAAACTAAAAATCTACGTGAGTATTTTTTTTATGAATGACTTCAATCTTCAAATTCAGGACTGCAAAATTGCTTTCTATAACTGTTGACTCGTCATTGTTGATTACTGCGATCAAAGCAACAAAAAGTAAACCGTTATTCCATTTATCTCGTCCGCTTTAATGCGGAAACTTGAACAACTTTGCCATTTGAGGAATCATTGACCAAACGTGTTGACCAATATACCTAACAAAAGTATGCCATCAACATTCCTCGCATTACTTAGGTAAGTAATAGCAATTCAATCAATTGTACTATCTGTACTACAGTGAATTAAACGAATAGGTATTTTATTAAAATTCAAAGAACCATTGTTTTCTGATGGAATCGGAAAACAATGGTTCTTTATTGGAATTGAATATTTTGAACATGTATTAATTTGTAAATACATCACCATTTTAGGGTTCCGTAGTAAACAAAGAACCCTTATAGTTTCGCCATGTCCGTCTGTCTGTCTGTCTGTCTGTCTGACCGTCCTCGGTTTAGCGCAGAAACTTTTAGTACTAGAGGCTTGAAATAAGGCACAAGTAGGATACAACTTAATTAGAATGAAATTAAAAGGAAAACTATCACACTTAAGTTGGTTTTACAAGTTTGCGAGTAATAAACGACCAAATGTATTGTCGAAAATTTCGAACAACTCCATAGAAAATATTTATTTATTTTTCTCATTACATTTCTTACTCTGTAAATGAAACTAAATACGGAACCCTACACTGCGCGTGGCCCGACACGCACTTGAACTGTTTTTTTTTTAATGTAATGGAAGTGGCAAACAAGCATGCAGTTCACATTGATATTAACTGATGACTGCAGCCTATAGACACCCACACAAAGACTTAGGTTGAAATGCAGATGCGTTACCACTCCTGAGGCCTAAGGTGTTTTGCCTCTGTGCCGGAAATTACAGGGCCGTACATTACCACCTGACCGGAACACGATAGTGCTGAACACTACCATTTAGCGGCAAGTATATTAGGTAATGCGGTGGTGCCTACGCCCGCGAGCTCCGTCACTGGAGTTCTACCACCAGTACCTACCTGCTAAACATACCATTGCACTATTACGCTTAGCATTCATTACTAACATAAAGTTGTAAATGAAATATCGAGGCGCGTGGTGTGGAATTTTCCTCGCCTCTTATTGCCCTCATTTTGTTCTACAAAACAACAAAATCAAATTGAAATTAAGAATGTCTAGTAAGCAAAAGTGAAGTGAATGCAACGCGCTTCATGTTATCATACATGATGTAGGTTAGGTACCTATGTTGCTTGCTGCGACTGGCACGCAACATGCAGACAAGGTTACTAATAATGCTATAGCCCCACGATATCGGAGGTTCTGAACCTTCGGGAGTATAGCTCATGGGCTAAATTACACATTTTCGATCTTAAACTTCTATTTTAGACAAGAGCTATGAAGTTCTACACTGAAAAACCCTTCCACGAGATGCGCTATGAAGCTCTACACTCTACACTGAAAGAACCTTCGACAGGATGCAGATAATTATTTTCCAGATGCCAGTGCCCTAACGAAAAACACTTTAAGAAATCTGTTAAAGTTAGAGAAAGATGTGAAATCTTACAATAACTTAAAGTTTTACAAATATTTTGGTGCAACCCAGGCTAAGTCAATTTTTGAATCTTCAGGGTAGGCAGAGGTTAATGCATGCATTCAAATTTCAAACATACGTGCATGCAAAAACACACTAAAAGTTACGTTTTGTCACCTGTACAGCCGTCACATCAAAAGGGTACATTACCTAACTCCGAGAGTGGAACTGAATAGACTTTCAAAAAAGGGACCAAAAGCGCATACACCACGGAGAACGAAACCGGGACCTCAGCGTAGCAGAAGTGGCCTGCTACCACTAAGTAGACTACTAAGGGCGGATTTGGTAAAATCCAGTTCAAATCAACATCCACATACCTATATCGTCGAAATGTGCATCCAAGTGTTATTGAACACGTTTAAGAACGTAAAACGCGTTTTACAAGAATTGATAGCGTTTAATTAAGACGGTGAAATCGCCCCTAAGGCAGGTAAATACTAACGTCGTATACATCTCATATTCATTTTCACACATTCCATCTTACGTCTTCGATGTCAGGCATAACGCTACAAACACAAAGCGTGAGTAACCATTGTATGCCAATTTCAACACGTCCGTTATGTCATTATGTCAATAAAACCGTGAACGCTGACATCTGATTGGAGGTCAATTTAAGACCTCATACCTACTACTTCCTGAACTGTGATAAGTAGGTATAATTATTTTCGGGTCATTAGAAATCTGAATTTGATGAATCCGACCTAAATTTTATGAATTGGGATTAAAATAATAGTTAAATTATGTAGGTACTTATGTTAATTTCATTCCTCTGCATAGCACATATTTAAAAAAATAATTAAAAGTATTGATAATGAAGGAAGCAAGGTCCAGAAGATATCAGTATCTTTTGGTATAGGTAAGTAGAACGAGTTCCAACGATTGTACGTACCTATACGTACGTAGTAATCAAATTGAATGTATAGAAATGCGATATTAGGTAGGTTTTTTTAAAATAAATAAAATTAATTCCACTCTGCACCCTAGAGGCATCTATACCTACTTAAGGCCTAACATATTTTGATGATGATGGATTACAGGACCACAATGTAATAAGATGGCATCATACTTATTGAAGCCTCTATTTTGATTTGTAAACAAATGCAGTCTAGAAAGAACTAGGCATGTGGGGCTTCTCGCGAAGGTCAATGGCGTTTGCAGCAATACTAGCAACACGGTTGGCAAACTATCGCCAGTCGGAATCACTAATGTAGTACAACTACTATGCGAACTGGTTTTGTGGCTCCACTGATGTTTGAATTTTTACAAAAACATTATTAAGAACACAACTTCCTACTGTGTCAAATTTATTTACAAATTTCTGCGTGTTTATCATATCAAATCATTTACTTATTTCAAACTAGCTGACCCGGCAAACTTCGTATTGCCTCACAATGGAATAATGTGTCAAAGGTTTGATATTGTATAGGAAAATGAAATTATATGTAGAGATTCCCGTGGAATGAGTGATTTTCCCGCAGTAAAAAGTAGTCTAAATGTTGGCCAGGCTTAGTATCTATACACCACAAAAAGTTTCATTCGAATCCGTCCAGTATCTTCGGAGATAAGCCTGGACAAAGGGACAAACAGACAGACAAAAAATTTAAAAATCATTGAAAAGTGTTCTAATACTATTTTAACATTGCCCCCAATTGTTTTTTCGTAAATATATACAATGTACAGACTCGCAGATTTTACTGTTTTATGATATGTATAGATAAGACCTATTTACAAGGACACTTTTGCATTGTCGGCTGTTACAAGCCATTTATAGTGAATGACTTATAATAATAATGCAATAGATTTAATAAATACCAATTTAATAATAAAATAGACAAATTTTTCCTTCCTTCATAGAACCTAGTTCCTCCTAGACCTTCATAGAAGAAAAAGAAAAATCTGTTCGTCATAGGTCATCATAGTCATTCACTTAGCAGAGTTCCAAGTGCAGGCACTACTGAGAAGAACTCCGCTACCCAACAAACAAAGCGTGTTGCTCTTTTGTCACAGCCTTTTTTTTATGAAGTAATTAGGTACGTGACTTTTATAGCGAAAATGTATTGTATGTACCTATGTATCTTCACTCCAAGCCCCTTACGGGATAGACTGACAGTGTGGAGCGCTAAATGTACCGGTCCTGACACACCTTCCTTGCGAAAATGTATTTTGAAGCATTTAAGACTACAAGATTGTAGGTAGGTATGTAGAATTATAAATGAATATTATAATCATATTTAATGTTCAAATGTATGCTTTTTAAAGATTAATGATAACTACTTCTATAAAACGGAAAATACCTATCAAGTTATTGATAGATCGTTAAGAACGTACCTATGTTATTAAAGAAATGAAAGCTTATAGTTTTGTGGATAAGAACGTCACTAAGACATTAGTTACCAACTTCTAATTAAAATTTATTCTGTATTTATGAATTCTATACCTATAACAAGGCAATTAGTAAAGTTAGAGATGTTCGCTATCTTTGACTTTATAGGTATGACCTCGTAATAACTATCACAGAGACAACAATTAAGCTCTCAGGGGTGGCAACGCATCTGCATTTTGACCTCTGGTCTTTATGTGGATGTCTATAGGCTGCGGTAATCACTTAACATCAATGAGAACTGCATGCTTGTTTGCCCCCTTAAATATTATATTTAAAAAAAAATCCGTCCTAACAATAGTGAGTAGTTCGGCACTATCGCGTTCAATACTACGAACACTACCATTTAGCGACAGATAGGTTAGGTAATGTGGTTGTGCCTACGCCCTCGAGCTCCTACACTTGGAACTCTACCACCCACAGATTAGATATTTATCTATTCCGTGCTACCTGGTGCTGTCTCATACTTAGTGCAGGTCAGACCTACGTAACGTACCAGTACGTTACGTAGGTCTGACCTGCACTTTAAAGCGTTGTTTTTTGCGGCATTGCTTATGGCATTGGGCGTTAGGCGATATCTTGGGTGTCGGTTTTTCAACACAATGTATCATCAGATTTGGTCGTCATCATAAAGGCTATTAATTTAGCAGAGTTCTAAGTGCAATCAATACTGAGAAGAACTCCGCTACACTACAAACATATTTTCTGGAACTTTACCAAATAGAACAATATGTTCAAAAATTGGTGTCCTTGAAAAAGCGTCTTTCAGGGCTGGCAGCGCGTTGGTAACTCCCCTGATGTTACCAATATCCATTGGCGACGGCAACGATGCCCCATCAGATGGTCCGTCTACTTGTCTGTGTACCATATGACACAAAAAAAGAGAAAGCTACAATAACTACCTGTAACCTACATTGAATAATTTATCATACGATTTTACCGTACTTTGCAAAACAATGATCATGAAAAAGGGTAGACTGATACATATCTACACAGCTACTAATCTCGTTGTAATAAAATGTTAATGAAATATAACGCAGTAGGTATATCAAAACCATACATTTATGGCTTGTAAAGATAGTGGCAAACAAAACGTAAAACATAATTATCCGAAAGTTCCTTTCACTGCACGGTGTCTGCCGAAGCACTTTTACTTGCGCCTGTGTTGCGTTGCGAGGCTTAAACTTTTCATATAAGCATCAAAGATATTGTAATTGATCCCCTTGTACGAATAAGTAGGTACACTGGGGATTTTCAAATTTTTTGAAAGTTGCCTAGTGTCATCCTCTGAGTTTGGCAATGTGCTCTGAGATATCAATAACCTCTTGCCTCTAACTAACTTTGCTATTTTTGCGCAGCTTTAATACCTATGAAAATTCTCAGCGGCCTTAGCATTTACGTAGTGTTATTTTACTAAGTGCCTGTACTAATCATACGTTTGCAATAAAGTCGTTTTAATTTATTCCTGATACAAATAACCGTTCAAAATGCGTACAAAATAATTAAAACAGGTTCGAAACTAAACTCGGTTTGAGATTTAAAAGATTAAGTATCGTTTACACGTGCGTACCTAATAGTATTATTATTTAAATGATATTTAAATAGTTTAAGGCCGTTTAGTTATCCGTCAGCCGTTCCTTTGCTCTTAAGGGTTATAAAGCCTTCTTAGTGTATACTCCTCTTCACGTTGTTATCCTGATTGCTGAGGGTCCTCATTCCTACCTACACGGATCACCCTCTCTTTCACGCTGCGCCATTGGTTAGGTACGGTTGGAAGATGCATGTATGGCATGATATATTATATTTTGCTAACTAATGTGCGAATATGGATATGGAAACGGATCTGTCCAGCGGACTCCAGCGCGTAAAACAAGTATTATTCTCTTTTCCGTAAAAAAAGAAAACTATTAACTGATCGTAACTTCACGCCTGTAATCCCCGAAGGGGTAGGCAGAGGTGAATGCATGCATTCAAGCATACATGCCAACACCCACGATTCGCCGGTTACGTTTTGGCCCATGTAACAGGTGGCGAGCCTGTTGCCATCTTCGGGCACATTACCAAACTCCGAGGTACTGGGAAACTTCCAGAAAATGGAAAAATCCCAATAGAACCAGAGATAAAGGATTTTAAACCGTTATCTTTGATAGTCCTCGACCCGTGAATCGAACCCAGGAACTCCAGCGTAGTAGTAGTGGCCTGCTACCACTAGGCTACTGAGGCAGGCTATGTATAGTGCCATTTAATAGACACAACTATTTGCAAATTGAAAAGTGAGCCAAATAAAAAATTACATAAACGTTATTACGCAGCAAAGCAACACAGCGGATACATTATTGCGCCATATCGCACACGGTCTCTACCTTGCTTGTGCTCGTGAGGAATGTTGGCGATTAGCGATTCAAACGCTATTTCTGAGATTTTCAAGAAATAGCCGGCCAAGAAATTAGTCCATCGAGTCGGTAAACTAGCTGCTTGACCACAAGAGCGCCTTCAAGCTATAGTCGATTGATTTTGGATAGGCGGAGAGTTACCTGACTGTACAATTAAATATGAGATTTTCTAACATGTTGGACGTTTTCCAGTACTGCGTAGAAAAAAAACATCATATACGATCTCAACATTCACCTTCCTTGTGCTCGCTAATGGTTTTTCTGAGATTTATTTACCGATTACAGACAGGGGCAGATTAAAAAAACCTATGCTACCCAAAAATTAAAATAACTGGTAAAATTTTCAAATTTGAAATTTGAACTTAAGAGTCGGTAAGTACATACAATTTAATTAAATAAATTAAAATCCAGTTCAATTATGTTTTTTTTATGTAATGATGTAACTACGCTAGTTAAAAATAATTACATAATTTAACTTAATATGCTGACGCACTAATCTATGGTTTTGTATTCTATTTATAAATTCTATTTTATACTTAATAACATACGGTTTGTTATATTGTTAAAACAATTGTGTCTGGTTAATGAACAGTAAAGTTATGAAATGCTAATTTGTAGGAAGAGAAACATCAGCCAAGTCCGAGTAGTCTACTGGCAAAAACTATGATAGATCCGATGTACCTATATCGGGACAATTACCGACCCAAATTTGTTGTAACGAAACATATAAGAGGTATCAATCAACTACCTACCAAAACCAATGAAAATTGAATCGGAAAAAGACCCCGAGTTACGATATACCTATTTGTGAGTGAGTCGCCTCGCTCACGGTTTGAGGCCTTGAAACCTGTAGGTACTATCTTACAAAATATACCTACGTCAACGAACTTAACGCCTGTGTGTGCATTGCATATAAACCCACGTACGTTTCCATATATGTAACTATATGCAAACAAGAACGATTCGTGAGTAGGTGACGAGCCATTTGCTGTTTCCGAACACAAACTGCGAGGGTAGCACTGAAAAAAAATCCGAATAATTTGTAAATCCCAATGCCAAATATACCCCGATACGGGGATCGAACCCAGAAGTAGTGGTAGCCTGCTACCAGTAATACTAGATTAACAAAATATAACTTACATGATGACACCAGAAGGCATAGTAGACGCCAGAAGTGTATATTGCGAGCAGGGAGAGCGCGATGCCAAACAGATCGTACATCAGGAAGGTGTTGTAGTCAGTCTCCGAGCGGCACGAGAACGTGTGGTACAAGGCCGACAAGGCCATGCATATCTGCGAACAAGAATAGATGTTAAATTGTAAAATATGGGGTTCTTCAAAACTGATCAAGAGTCCTTCAGAGCTGTCAGCGCATTGACAATACCCATGGTTCTTTCATTTCTTTAAAAATAAAAATATATTTCACAAGCATGTGTTAATGCGAAATAATATAAAACAAATACCCATGGTGTTGCAAATGTCCATAGGCCATTTTCCATCAGGTGGTCCATCTGCTTGTCCCTACATATAATATTTATATTAAAAAAAAACTAGGGTTATAAGCACAGCAGAAATCGTAACATCAGTTGTCGCCTAAACGCGCGGCTTACTTACATTTGAGTTTGCATCCAACAACAAGAAAGCCGTGCTTAATGTTACTTCCCCAAAGACATAAGCAGAGGTAAATAGATATTACGCGATATACTCAGGCATACATGCCCTAGCACAATACTAGCCAGGCACCCACGGTGTCTATTGCATGCAAACATCCACGATTCGCCAGTAACGTTTTTTGAGTCCCTTGCTCCCATGTGTTTAGAAGGCAGGCGTGGCGAGTCTATCGACATTAACTTTCCATTTCGACTAATATCTGACAGTACCGTTGGGAATCTTTGCTAATAGAAAAAACTCACAATTAACACTCGCCGCCGCTCACAAATAACGTCGCGGTGATGACCTACGGTGCCGAGACGTGGTCTCTCACTATGGGTCTCGTACGAAAGCTCCAAGTCACTCAGCGGTCAATGGAAAGGGCTATGCTCGGCGTTTCCCTACTGGATCGAATCAGAAATGAGGAGATCCGTAGGCGAACGAAAGTCGCTGACATAGCCAAGCAGATTTCCAAGCTGAAGTGGCAATGGGCAGGGCACATAGCTCGGAGAACCGATAGCCGCTGGGGCAGAAAGGTTCTCGAGTGGAGACCACGTATTGGCAAACGCAGCGTAGGACGTCCACCTGCAAGATGGACCGACGACCTGATCAAGGCTGCAGGTACCCGCTGGATGCACGTCGCTTCCGATCGGTTGGCAAGGAGGTCATTGGGGGAGGCCTATGTTCAGCAGTGGACGTCTTATGGCTGATATGATGAACACTCGCCAAACAGTCAGCTAAGGGTCAGGCGAATCGAGGATGTTTGCATGTATGCTTGAATGCATGCATTTACCTTGGCCCTTCGGGACATAATTATACGGGTTCGATCCCCGCAACGGGACAAATATTTGTATGGCCTACAGATATTTGTTTCGGGTCTGGGTGTTTAGTAGACGCCATCACTTCTAGCAACTAGGTACTTTGACATACGGCTTGCAATTACAGGCCATAACATAAAGCCATAAAGAGGCTCTCTTAACATCAGGTTATCTTGTCGACATCCAGAGTCATAATGAATATTTTCTACAAAATAACCTGATGAAAGAGGGGCAATGCTATATGTAAATATACTTACAAATTAACCAAACGGTTTACACTCTATTAGGAGGTGCATCCGGCACATCCAATTATAAGTCAAGTGTATCTACTTAACAAAATCACAACCGTATAATATAAAATATATTAGTTTTTTTACCATTACATATTTTAACGGTAGGTATATAAAAATTGTCTCAGTTTTATTGCCTTAGTTATGTTAGCCGAGACATTTTGTTATTATTAATGAGTCATTGTCCCAATAACACACTTCATCTAATGACCTACACTAGCAGAGGTAGGTCATTAGATGAAGTTGTGTGGCCGGGTTCGATCCACTATTACATACCTACTTGGTGACTTGAATGACAACATGAGTGTAGGTTGGTATATGTATAGTAATTATAAAGGTATTTATTGAGGAGTGCATGATATGCATGTAATCCTAAACAATACACGGAATGAAGTGTGTGAACTTGCCCGAGTTTTTTTTTATTTTTTAATTTTATGGCATCGCTTGTTATGCATATTGCTAGTGTCAAGTAAAACGATATTTCGTATTCGTATTATGTTACGTAAAAGTCAGAGTCAGTAAGTCAATTTTCAGTCCGTCAGTCAGAGTCACAGTAATTCGAGTAAAGCGATGGCTACTTTAGCAGAACATTTACGATGAAGTTTTGGAGGCAACCCGAAAGGACGTGTTTTCGCACTGTTATTCTATTTCACTATACACGAGCACTGTAATAAGTCAATATCAAACAAAATGCCACCAACTTTATTTAATATAACTCAAAAATACACCAAGAAAATGAAATAAAATAAGAGCACCACACGCATCTTTCAAGGTTCCAGGTTTTGCCAAAAAGCCTCTTGCCCGAGTTGTCAGTCATTTATTGGTGATACGAAACTGGCAGACTTAAGTTCTTACCTATGTGAAATCATTATCCTAAGAAGCACATGTGCTTTTTCTAGTATTTATTTGCACACGATCAACATGCTCTATAAGTACCTAGTAAATTCAATTTCCTAGTATTACTACCTATTTCCATTTTTACCGCGTTTTAAAACACTTTAAAGTAAGTAGTTACGTATAGATACTTGCTGGCTATCCATATTGATTTATCTAAATACATAAATAATGACACGCGGCCATCGATATCGCCTATCGATTATGTTTCATGGACAAGAGAAAACTCATTAGAATTTTACAGCATATCGACGTCAATTAGGGTTGCCACCTTTTTTTTGCAAATCAAGTACATTGGTTATTATAGGTAAGAAAAAAAAGTACATTGAATCAAAATTAAGTATTTTTTATTTCTGCCTATTTTTATTTTTAGAAATATATTTTTTATAGCTTTTTGCAATTTGTAGCAAATTCGTGTCCCGACTAAACAATTTCACAGCATTTTTACAATCAATAATTTTTGTATAGTTAGGACTAAACTTTTCAAATTCACAAACAAATCAAATCATGCGAAAAAAAGTATTTTCGTGTACTTTATTGTTCTCATAAAGTATAGAGTACAATTGCTTGAAATAACGTACAAAACTTTATAATAAAGTACGGCTGGCAAGCCTAACGTCAATACATAGTCTTGACTATGTATTGACGTTAGGCTTGCCAGCCGCCACACTAGGTATATTTTTTTCAATACGAAGGACGTAAAATGATATTCTATAAAATTCTATTAGCTTTGAGGTGTGTTAAGTATTTTGTTAAAACAGAGAATGCAAAATATAGTAAGACCCACTAGTACTGTTACTGGTGGTTGGAGTTACTGGTGGTAGAGCTCCAGTGACGGAGCTCGCGGGCGTAGGCACCACCGCATTACCTAATATACTTGCCGCTAAATGGCAGTGTTCAGCACTATCGTGTTCCGGTCAGGTGGTAATGTACGGCCCTATAATTTCCGGCACAGAGGCATAACACCTTAATAGGCCTCAGGAGTGGTAACGCATCTGCATTTTGACCTTGGTCTTTTTGTGGGTGTCTATAGGCTGCAGTCATCACTTAACATCAATGTGAACTACATGCTTGTTTGCCACATCCATAACATAAAAAAAAGTAAGAAGCAATTTCAATCCAAGTATCATCAATATTCGAAATTTTACAAACAAGACAAATTATAGCTTCAACTGAGAATTATAACACCGTAACACTGTCCATCACGTAACGTCCCATTGGGTTTCTGTTGACAGTGAAAGTGTACTGATGTACCTACTTATACCTACCTCAGTAGATACAGCATCACAAAGAAAGCGCATATTTCGGTACGTTGAGTCTATTATCACTAGTTATATACAGCATGCGAGAAGGAATTCGATATCTTTTGATTTCACTGTAATTTATTCTAGCAGTTAATGACAAGTGCAGTTATTCATCCGTGTCGTAAATAGCAAGAGTAAGCCTGTGTTGCACCACGATCTTTGTTAAAGTTAAAGTGATTGTAACATTTCACATCCTTCTCTAACTTAAAGAAATCTGTTAAAGTTAGAGAAGGATGTAAAATGTTACAATAACTTTAACGAATATCGTGGTACAACCCAGGCTAAGTCACTACCGGCACTGCGATCACCAATCCGCATGCCAAGCGTGGCAATTAGTTATCTTCTCGTCCGTGAGCTGTCAAAATTCAAAAATCGAACACCTTTGACAGCCCAGGATGTGACGGCGTGGATTTGAGCACTAATGGGCGTTAGAAAAACCAGTTTTTCACCTAATCTAATTGGAATTTTGTACAATTCCAATTAGTTTTAATCATTTATATAATATTTTTAATATAATTTCTTACACTATTCATGATTTTGAATTGCATTGCAACTGTTATTTGTGAAATAAAATGGGTTACGTAAAAAATATCCAAAAATGCACTTATAAAAAATCATAAAAAAAAAATAAAACGATTGCTAGATGTAATATTGTATTTTATTTAAGGCACATTCCCTCTTTTAAGTCGTTGTCCAACAGTGGACGCCTGCCGACTGAAATCATGATAATAAAGATAATGACACTACGTAACCGAATTTCATATAATAATATGTTTTATTGAAAATAGCTCTTACGGGACAGCTGCCCTTCTAATATACCTTACCTAATACCTATCTTACAATCCCTAGCAAGGCTCTAAGCCGATTTTCGGACTCTTCGGACCCACAGGAATCTCCCTTGGGCAGTTGCTTTTAATTTTTTAAGCTACGAGCAATTGCATAATTTTACTGGTGGTACAGTTCCAGTGTAGGAGCTCGAGGGCTTAGGCGCATTACCTAATGTATCTGCCGCTAAATGGTACCTAGTATTCAGAACTATCGTGTTCCGGTTAGATGGTAATGTAGGTATAGCTCCGTAATAACTATCACAGAGACATAACAACTAAAGTCTCAGGGGTGACAACGCATCTGCATTTTGACCTCTGGTATTTGTGTGTCTATCTATAGGCTGCAGTCATCACTTAACATGATTGTGAACTACACAATGATGTTTGCCACCTACATTACATTAAAAAAAAACTACGCGTTGAAATACTTAGGCGATAAGGTTTTAACGAATCTCGAGATTAACCAAAATAAATCTCTACAAAACAATACGACAATGAAAAAATAATGCAATGTTTCTGGAATTTCTGGTGCACCTTGACACTGATAAAAAAAAACAAAGAAAAAACTATAGTATTCTAAAAATATTAGCGTGTGGTTGACTGGTCCATTCATTTAAATTTATTTATTAATTCTAACTGAATATTCATTATATAGGTACATAATTTATTGTTTATTTTTAGGTCAGTTTACCTACTTATTTGGTCTTACATTCGTACGAAAAGTAAAGTGTTAACTCCGTTTTAACGTGAACAGTTATTTCAATAAATATCTATTACAAATAATTAGGTAATAATTTCATAAGTAGAGCTTTACTATCAATAAATTATAGTCAGTTTTTTAGCTATAAATAAAATAAAATAAGTAAGTATTTTTGTAAAAAATCCCTTATATTTATTCATCCACAACAATTAATACAATTTTAGGAATTAGGTTAGGTCAAAAAGGTAGGTAGGTGTAATTTGACCTAACCCAGAGGAGTTAGGTATTCACTATATTTAGTTACAAAAAAATGTTAAACAAAAACTCAATGACGGCAAAAACAAGGGCAGTATCAATGCTACGCACAATATGTATTTATTTTATCATTTTTTAAGCCGGCGGCAAAATACTTTCACTAAAATAGAGAACCGGCTCGAACATCTGACTCTTCGCTTTCAAGCGCCGACCAATGGTATAGGAACGCTTAAATTTCGTAATACTGACGTCACAGTGTCAAGAGCTCAAGAGCCATATTGCGATATTTCCTAAACAAACCAGATTTGCATACTCTACATTTATTATGTCATCAAAACTTATGAAGCATTTCCAATTAGCATAGAACGGAACGGATTTAATCGTTTCCGTTGTCAGAGTCGTCTCTGTCTCTACAACTAAGCAATGATATTGTCGGAACCACAGAACAATAAAAATAATAGTCTCGATATTACCGCATAGGCATATAGCATAAGGGTCAATGTTGAACCGGATTTATCTTTTCAATTTAATAATGGGGATTCCTAGGCGGTGCTTCGATTTTTCTGCGCATCCCTACCAACCCTACCTATTTTGCTTTTAAGTGTAAGGTAAAAATTAAATCCTATCCATATTTGTACACAAAATAGACTAAATAGTGTCCATTCGTCTGTTCGTGTACCACAGGGCTGTACCTTAAATCTTAATTGACACTAGAATCATTATATTAATATTATATGTCTATCTAACTGAAAGTTAGTGTAACTGCCTAAGGGAGACCCCTGTGGGTCCGAACCTCGGTTTAGGGCGTTGGGGAGAGACACATACCTAAGAAATATTTAATTTTATGCGATTAGGGGCAGTATGACAACGAATGTGTTAAAATTGAAATACATAGTACAGTAATTTAGTACCGTCTTACTTTTAAAAAATCTACGTATTAGTTACAGGGTATTAATATAATAAATAAAAAAAACAAAAAATACGCTTACACTCACAGCCCCACAGTAGGTATAAACCTGTGTCGTGGGTGCCGTTGTATACATACAACACAAACACAAACACCCAGACCCGAAACAAATGTCTGTAGGCCATACAAATATTTGATCCGCTGCGGGGCTCGAACCCGCGACCCTTCGAATCAAACGGTGGTTTCGCACCGCTGGACTAACCGGGTAATACCGCTGAAGGACTTCATAAATTAAGACCAAGGAACCAAATAAGAGAGTCGTGCCTAATTATCAATGTCCCAGTTAAAGCATTTTTACCATACTAAAGGTAGCATGAGATGCGACACTGAAAAAGAAAGTTCACTACGTTTTTTGCACGCGACAACCAGTTAACACTGCCTTCATATTTCGTAGTCGTCACGAGTTTAAAAGCTTACAAAATGAAAGTGCATAACTACAGTTTGAATAATTTAAATGTTCTACTTGACAGTTTACTACAAGTGTCGATTAGGTTGTGTGGAAAAAAAAATCTAAGTAAGTACCTAGGCTGTTACTGCGCAATCACGCATAATATTACCGTCGCGGTTCTCGCGGTGGGTTAATGATAGGTGACTACAATAATTGTTGTCCGAGAGCCAGGTTTACTAACTACTACGACTTCAATTTGAATTTACAATCGAACTTTCAACACTTATAGGTACCTTAATTTGTTGACAAACGTGTCAAGTGTCAAACTCTTATTTTACTTATGAAAGAAATGTAAAAATTATTAGAAGTTAGCACAAATATAATAATATTACATAATACCTATATTCATGAATTTTTTTCATTAACTTAAATTATTATTATTACTTTAATTCAAAGTAAAGTTACCTATACTAAGGGCGAGATTCACAGACCGCACTACGACTTTACTTTCGAGCAAAGTACGCTTCAAACTGTCAAAATCCATACATTTCTGACAGTCTTAAGCATACTTTGCTCAAATTAAAGTCGTCGTGCAGTCTGTGAATCTCGCCCTAAATGATTGACAGACCGTCAGTCTCGCCTTCAGACAATTTTTTTCTGATAATTGTCTGAAAAACTTTACAGACAGAATATATTTTAAATAGGTATTTAAATAATTCTATTGGCAACTAGGATTTACGAGTGGATAGTTATGAACCGCAGTAAAATGCACCCCACGCTCATTTCTTTGAATTGAATTAGGTACCTATTCTGTTAATAACGTAAAAAAAACGTAACTTCACGCCTGTAATCCCCGAAGGGGTAGGCAGAGGTAAATGCATGCATTCAAGCATACATGCAAACACCCACGATTCGCCGGTTACGTTTTTGGCCCATGTAACAGGTGGCGAGCCTGTTGACATCTGACTGTTGTCTCAGGAGGCGCCGCGGCTAAGATCATTGTCTTGGACCATCATTTATCAACAATAATATGACAGAAGCGAGGCATATGGGCGCTAGGGTTTCATTACACACGGGCGCTACACGAGCTAGAGCCGCCCCTGGCTACCAGTGGCATTCAACTGGAAACGTAAAACCAATAATAAAAGCATCTTAAAAATGTTGTCGTGGATTCGTAGTCAGTTGCAACTCAAACATTATATTTTCTTAGTTCCAACGTCTGACGTGGGACGTTCTATTGGCTTGGCGTGATCCGTTGCAACTAGCGACAGCTCACGTGAGACTTTGGGAATAACCCCAAGACGACACATAAAAGTGGGATAAGGAACTTACCAGAAAACATGAGAACAGTATTGCCGCCACAGTCTTGTCAGCCATCGTGGCGTGGATGTTGATGATCACAAGATCGTTTACTGTGAGGAACAACAGCAGGAAGAAGCCGAATATGTGCGTCCATATATTCATTGTTTCGTTTGTCCACCAGAATATGCTGGAACAATTTTGTTTTTGTAAAACGAATAATATTACCTACCCATAATACTTAACAGTATACACCGCACCATTGCGTCTTATTGGGATTCAATTTAGGCACTATATGACATAAAAAAATAACAAAGAACAGAGAATATTATAATTTGTATTTTTACGTAAGTACCTACCTATTGTTTATATTTATGCATACGTAACTGCGAAGAAAGGACCTAGCTACCTTCATTTAATTGCACTTATCTAAGTTTAAATAGGTACTTAGGTATGTAAGCTACAAACATTAATTACCTATTTAATTAATATTGTGCTACAGGTAAGTTTTTTACTGGTGGTAGAGCTCTGGTGACAGAGCTCGTGGGCGTAGGCACCTCCGCATTACCTCTATCTGCCGCCAAATGGTAGTAGTGTTCAGCACTATCGTATTCCGGTTAGATGGTAATGTATGGCCCCGTACCTAATAACTATCACAGAGACAACAACTTAGGTCTCAGGGGTGGCAACGCATCTGCATTTTGACCTCTGGTTTTTATGTAGATGTTTATAAGCTGGCAGTCATCACTTATCATCAATGTGAGCTGCATGCTTGTTTGACACCTTCGTTACATTCGGTTAAAAATACACTTGTGAGCTCATAAACTGGGGTTGATTAATATAATAATAATGTTTTATAATAATAATTAATCTGCTGCTTCAGAGATTAATTTAATTGTTTACCCCCGTTTATGTGACTTCAGTTTAAAGTAGGTACAAAGTTATCCATATCACTAATCTTCTGTCGACTCTGTCGTTGCTTTGCTACGCAGCTACGTCATAATAGGTAGATCGATCACAACATTTTTTTCCACTTTCTTAATCGATAATGGATGCCTCATAGATTACACACGTGGTTAATTAGTTTAATTACAAACATTGCGTAGAGCTGACATAGGTATAGGTAATACCTCCCTACTACATTTTGTAAATCTGTTACTTAATAGTGTAACAGTCTGATTCTTCCTTCATGCCTTCATAGCAATTAAAAGAACAGAGATCGAACTAGGTACCTACTTGATTGTCGTTTTTGTGTTGGTACCTGCAGTGGTAGGAGCACACCGCGGACACTCCGCCAAAATGCCATACAAACGCTTAATTCTATTACACAGACATCAATCAATGACCTGTATTTACACGTGCACCTGTGTGCGTAGCACGTAGAGAATATCAATTTCCCCGCATCACCCAACCTTCTCCCATAAGATGGGAGAAGGTTGGGTGATGCGGGGAAATCGGGCCGGACGTCGAAGTGTCCATTCTATAGGTACGTAGTATTATTACATATTCTCTGGTAGGAGCTAGGTACGTAGCGAGCATCGACGGTGTAGTCGCCATCGCGTGACCACGTCTACGTGCCGCTAAAAGGTAGTGTTCAACCATTGTTCAACGCTAGGGGCTTAGGTGCTGATGTAGGTACAGATCACTAATTTCCGCATAGTTACCTATCTACCTGCATTGAGAACCCATGCGATACCTACCAGCAATTATAAGTAGGTACTTACCTACTTAGTCGTTATTTTGCGAGTTTTATCAAGAGCAAAAGACTATGATATAAAAAACGCCTATAGGTACCGTAAATCAGGCTACTTGCCTACTGGAAGAGAATTCTTCCACTAGTTCAGTCAAGAGAATTCTTCCACTAGTTCAGTCAGTTAACCCAGCAATGGCTGTCAAACCATTCCAATTTTTTTTTTTTAGCAATTGTGGCAATCAAGCATGCAGTTCACATTGATGTTAAGTGATGACTGCAGCCTACAGACACTTACACGAAGACCAAGTTCAAAATGCAGGTGCGTTACCACTCCTGAGGCCTAAGGTGTTATGCCTCTGTGCCGGAAATTACAGGGACGTACATTACCACCTGACCGGAACACGATAGTGCTGAACACTACCATTTAGCGGTAAATTAGGTAATGCGGTGGTGCCTACGCCCGCGAACTCTGTCACTGGAGCTCTACCACCACAAAAAATTGGGTGGTAGTAAATGCAATAACACAAAATGGTCAGCAGTGTCCTGCGATTAAACTACCGCCACTACATTTGCCAATCTGCATGCCAAACATGACGATAATGGCATATCCCTCTTTTGGGGAGGCTTTGGTCCAGCTGTGGACATGTTTCGGTTAGTAAGATGATGATGATTAATTCATATAAAAATATTGCTGTGTGTGTCAAAATATTTTGCTTTGGCTAATTAATAGTAATTATAATAATTAATAGCTCAACATCTTAATAATATTCATATCTTATAAGGTGGAAGATGTTGTCGACTACATCCAGATAAAGACGAATGTCACCCTGAGAGCCGAGCGATTGGAGTCTCGACTTAAAGTTAATTTCAATTCTTTTTTGGTGAGGGTCCCCACACATGACCTGCCGATGTAGGAAAATCTTATACTAGGGCTGCTCCATACTCTACTTATCACATTAATAATTTTACTGTTGATTGCTGATCTATAGGTAATAATTCTGATGACTTACCTCTCCCAACAAAGTCTTGTTGGCAAAAGTTTTCTATACCCATCTCTAATGTATGGATTATGTTGTAAATACTCTGGAGCCTGCTCATATTTCAACAATTGTCTGTAATTTATATATTCTATGTCTTCTTTGCTCAAATTATTGTTGTCTTCCAGTCTCTTGCCTCTTCTGAGTAATGTGGTGCCGCTACAATAATCTTTTTCTAGCCTTCCCTCATCTTCCAGCTGAAAAACAGTAATATTTAGAAGAGGTGTGGGAGGTATATATAGGTATATTTTTACTGGTAGTAGAGCTCCAGTGACGTAGCTCACGGGCGTAGGCACCACCACATTACCTAATATACTTGCCGCTAAATGGTATTGTTCAGCACTATCGTGTTCCGGTCAGGTGGTAATGTACGGCCATGTAATTTCCAGGACAGGGGCATAACACCTTAGGCCTCAGGAGTGGTAATGCATCTGCATTTTGACCTTGGTCTTTGTGTGGGTGTCTATAGGCTGCAGTCATCACTTAACACCAATGTGAACTGCATGCTTGTTTGCCACTTCCATTACATTAAAAAAAAAAAAAGGTTAAAGTAATAACTTTATATATGTTCATTATCATACAGTCAGATATATACATATAATACAGGTAATGGCAGCCAAAATCATTGTGTTTAATTTGTCAAAACATCATGGCATGATTTGCAACAAATGATGCAAAATCGTCTTTGCTAACAGCAGCAGAAACACTCCATAATAATAATAAATATAATAATAATAAGCCTTTAAAACTGAATGTTTTACAAATTTTAAGTTTTACAAGAAAATTCTCATCATTCCTTAGTGTGTTCTTGAGACACAAAGGCCTCCTCCAACTTCTTCCATTCTTCTCTATCTCGTCCTACTCTTAACCAAAGAGGGCCAGCACTGGCCCGAAGCTCATCAGCCCATCTTTTGACCTGCCTAGAAGCACTCCATACTACAGTTCAATTTTAAACTTTTTATCACAGAAAATTCAAAAGATTTTAAGTTGGTAAGTAATTTTTTGGTTCTGTAATACCTCTCACAGAGACAACATAGGTCTCAGGTGTGGTAACGCTTCTACATTTTGACTTCTGGTTTTTGTGTAGATGTCTATAGGATTTAAAAGAAACAAATAAATTGAAATTGACGAGATGGACTGAGAAAAATTGCAGTTTAAAGGTACCTACATACTCCAGCCAACACTACAAAAAACTGTTTTTGTAAACTGACTATGACTTTAGCAGAAATGTCAGCGTTTGATAAAAATCGAAGGCTTTTTTCAATTAAAAGTAGGTAAGTTAATATTTATAATGAACAATTTTGCTATGGATTAAGTACTTACTTTTTCTATGGGCATGAACTGTACCGTTTCAGCTTGGCATTCGCTTACTTTTCTGGTCATAGTAAGCGTCATTTTGTATATTACTCTAAGATGTGTAAAAAAACGAAGAAGTTTAACTTAAAATCGACATTTAAACAACACAACTCTCACTATCAATTCGTATTCGAGCGAGTTATAAAAGGAACTGCATTATTCACAATGGATATGTTTGTACAAATATCCCTATCACAACACCATCACATTTGAAAAATCAAACTGCACAGCCTCAAAAACAAAATATAACTTCACAAATTCACAACACACTCTGAGTTCTCAATAACTTGAACTGAATGAAAAAAAAGCTCACGCTGCCTCCCGCCACCGCACACATCATCGCATCACTTGCTCAACTGGCGGGTCTGGCGGGGAGAGGAAACTATATCTATCTTTTTTCCACTCAAGTATTTTCGGATTCAAAAATGTATTTCGCCATTTTCGCCTATTTCGCTGTTTCATTTTTTATCGCTCTTGATGTCATTTTGACTTTGACAAGCAATTTGACATTTAGCCCTTCAGCGCGTGGATGACATTGAGCTTGTTTAGAGCAATTAAGTTCTTACGAATCTTTGTAATCCAGTAATCCAGTCAGCACAAAGACATTGTCGGTCAAACGTCCAAAACAGAATACTTACTATCTATTCACTTTACTACACTACTGTCTGTATTGTGTATCACCGCTGTTAAACGCGGCGTACACTGATTACTAATGTGATCCCAAAGATTGTGAAACCCAAAGCAGACGACTGCTAAGGGTGAGTCAGACGTCATGCTGTCTCTGTTTGCCGATAACAGCGCCTATCTATATCTATACAAAAATTAAATTCTATATTAGTACAAAAATGAAATTGGAGTGTCTGTTTGTAATATAAAAATAACCGCTTTTTACTAAATGCATACATATGTATTTTTTGGCATATTTACCGTGTATTCATACAAAAAAAAAAAATTAATTATGAATACAGGATAAATAGGCCAAAACATTTTTTACAATTTTTGTTTGTCTATCTGTTTGTCTGCCTGTCTGTTTGTTCGAGGTAATCTCGGGGACGGCTGGATCGACGAGACTTTCACTGGCAGATAGCGTATGTAATAAGGAGTAACTTATGCTACTTTTATACTAGCTGCGCCCACGACTGCGACATCGTCCGGGTAGTTACTGAACAATCATACATTCTTACGTTTACGAAGTCGCGGGCACAGTTAGTTATAGATAAAGTCGAGATAAGGTCGGCTCGGTTGCATATCAAAAATGTAACGAGTGTCGGTCGGATCCGCAGTCGGGGTGGTTGAATGCGTGGTGAATTGCTGATAATGTAAATAAATGGCTGCCATAGAACTACGAGCCCACTGTGCACTAGAGCCGCTCGGACAGGATGTAAGGTGGCAGTACAGTACCTGGGGCGTAGTATCAACCGCGCCCTACGCATGCCGCCGACCATAAATTACTTGGTATGGCAGACTGTGGCTGCACGGGCGATGCTGCGTCTTGTGCTGCGCTCGAGACTGCTACTATGCCGTTAGAGTTGTTTTCCTTGCTGCAGTTTTCCTTTAGAGCAAAATGTGAAGCGGTATGAAATTAACAAGATCATGCTATGAGTGTCATCACCAGTTAACCGGAAGTATTACGACAGCCTTAATGTTAGGTCATTCGGGGCATTTTCGTGGTATCGTAAAGCAGGGAGAAAACAAAAATTTTATACTGGCATCCCTGCTGTGCTGTTACACTGTTTATTACAGCCAAATTACAGCGCATAATGTACACATAGTTGTAGATAAAGTTTTAACATAATAAATGTTACCAACCTTACGTTACAGTTTTATTCATTGTATTAAACCAAGCCTTACTAACTTATCGAATGAACGACATAGCGCCATTTTGTTTAATTCAATTAACAGCGTTGTCATTTGTTGATGAAAATTCGCACACTTTTAAGGAAAAGGTCCTACATTAGAATTTAGTTGTTTCCTTGAAATATTTTGTTTCTACTGAGGCGACGCTATTTTTCAATTGAATAAAAATTAATTCTTAAACTATGGAAGTTTTCATATATTAACCATAAAAACCCCTTTCACTAAGATCAAAATGGTGAAATGAAATATCTGAACGTTGGAACACGAATAGTCCTAGGTGGGTATTTTCCTAAAAAAAAGTTTGTGGTTAATGATTGCCAGTCTTCATGAGTCAGACTTTATGTAGGTACCTACATTGAAATATCTGCGCTAATTCAAAGTCAATAAGAATTATTAGTAAAGCCTTCATTACCAATAACTAATATCAATAACTTAATATAGGTACATACCCATTCATATTTTACATTACATTTTTCTTTTACTGAAATGTAATTATAGTTCTTTATAAGAAAAATTCAGAGAATATATTATTCATAATATATTTGTTGTATGTATATATTTATAATTGTATTTATTGAAGAGCAGCTTTCAGAATACCCGTTAAATATAAAATACGTAAATTTCCAATACCTAGATTTTTAACCACAACATTTTTTGCAATGAGAATTATTTATTTAGAAATAAAAGAAAAAAAATGCCATAAGAATTTGACTTTGGGCAAGGATCGAACCTGCGACCTCAGGATAAGCAATCTAGCCGCTTTACCACTAAGCTATCGACTAACGATTACCAATATGATTCATTGAATAAATATGTAACTAATATACATTTATTATTTTATGCGCACTCATTTGCATTTTTTCAAAAATATATTCCTAGTTCAAACTGATAATCACCTCATAGTACCATACAACTGAATTCCAGTTTTAGCACCTGGGAAAGTTTCAAATTGCAAAAATGTGCTTGAAAATAACTCTATCTGCCTACTTTGCTATCCAAAAATAGCGCCGAGATTCTTAAGAATCTACGTCATATCCGAAAATGATTAGTGTTGCTATATACAATTGTTCTCCATTTGTTATTTTGTAAATTACAGTATTTATTGACAAGGTAATTAATTATAAAATATCTAATTTTAAAAACGAAAACCCTAAATAACTACGTTTCGGGTACGATTTTATTTAATTAAACTTTAATGAATATATTTTCCTCCGAAAATAAGTTTCCACCAGTAAAATATCTATGTTAAAAAGAGAAAAGTACTCGTGAACGCTCTTCGTAAATGGTCGATTTTCCTGTTTGCCGTTCTCCATTGGTCGCGAGTGTGTTAATTTTGTTAGAACCTGCACGTTGTTCAAATTAATAACATTTATTTAATATTAGTTATTATTATTTTGTATTTAAGTATTTAAAGTTTTGCTTTAATTGTTATTATTTCATTAATATTGCATAAAACGACTAAGTGGTACTTTTGCGTTTAGACGGGAGCCATCTTGCAATCTCTAATCAAAGGTCCTTGGCTCACAGTTTCGTTGTCTAGTTGAAAGTCAGATTGTTCGATCATATAATTATCAAATGGCGTTAAAACGAATTAATAGGGTACGTATTAATAATGTTGTTAATTATTTCAAAGTATAACCAGTCGATAAATGAAGTGGCGTAAAAATTGTAACAGACTTCGTAGTGAATGTTTCGTCATTGTGAGTACCTAGTTATCGAATTTTTTTCTGGATAATTCCGCGTGCGTGATTGTTTTGTATGGGATTTCAACAAAACCGACCTAAATAGGTTATTACGTTCAAGTAACGGTGTTTTACTGGTCCGTGTAGGTGACAATTATATGCACACGGCGTACATAAAATGTCGGAATTATGTGCCAATTTTGAGGTTTCTTGTCATATACCTGTGACGTGAAAGCATCGGACCTGGAGAAAAATATGTTTGGATTGTACGAAACGGTGTGGTTCGCGAAAATAACGTATTACGGTGCGGAATATATCGACTGGTCAGGCCACGGGTAGTGATGATGTGTGTGACAGACATGTCTAACTTATCTCGGTATTGTGTTTCCTGTATTGTTGTACTTGACAGTTTTATCTTGTATTGTGCAGGAATTACAAGACCTGGGCAGAGACCCACCAGCACAATGTTCCGCAGGACCACACGGTGAAGACCGTAAGTACCTACCTATTGATCTATTGCACACTACGTTGTATTTGTGAGTCATTGGGCGCATTGTCATGGCACTGACCTGAAATATATCGAGTAATGCTTGCTTTTACCTAAAAACTATGTGCCAGTGAAAATATTTTTCTTGTTATTGTGTGAGATCGTCATTATTTTTATACATTTCCCATTAGCTTTATAACCTAATCAATAATGTTATCAGGTCTCTAATGTCATTGCAATTACAAAAACAATGTGCCCATAAAAACAAAGATAGATGATACAGAATGAAAATGAAGTACCAGGCGGTTTGATACATCAAAATTGACTACATCCTTCAAATGAAATCAGCTGGAGTTGTATTTTTTGTTTGAACAATGTTGAATATCTAGTAAACACTTTTATATTATTTTTTGCACTTACACATGCTAGTGAAAAGTGTAAAGTGAGTTTAAAAAAGTATATAAACACTGTGGTATTCTTTGTTTTCATGTTGTATATTTCAATCTCTTAGATACACAAATCTTTTGATAAAGTTTGGGTTTTTATGTCTGTTTACTTAGGAATCAGTGAAGTGTGTCAGTAATATAATTTTAGAAATAACTGTATGGAAGTTTTCTTACATATTTTTTTTTAATTTTCAGTTTTCCACTGGCAGGCCACAATTATGGGTCCAGTAAGTAATATCTACTCTGTTGTTTTCTTTATCAGTTATAATAAACTTTGAAGATAATGGCAATCAATGGATTTATATACAAAAATGTATACTATTTATTCATACATCTAAATTTTATGTTGAATTCAATATGTTAACATATGATTTATTTGGTGTTTTCAGGTTGACAGTCCCTACCAAGGAGGTGTTTTCTTTCTGACCATACATTTCCCAACAGATTATCCATTCAAACCACCAAAAGTTGCATTCACAACACGTATTTACCACCCCAACATAAACAGTAATGGTTCCATTTGTCTGGACATTCTCCGCTCACAATGGTCCCCAGCACTTACCATATCCAAAGGTAAACATTTATTTTAATACTTACTGTATTTTGTTTATGTTTGAATTTGTTTTTCAAACTGTAATGTTTTTGTGTTTCAGTGTTGCTTTCAATCTGCTCACTGCTATGCGATCCAAACCCAGATGATCCTTTGGTGCCAGAAATTGCTAGGATCTACAAAACTGACAGAGAAAAGTACAATGAACTAGCCCGAGAGTGGACAAGGAAGTATGCCATGTGATGAGTCAATTGTGACGTCAGCAACACATATACACACACATCGCCACAGCCCGGGCTCTACCCTCCTCTCTGTACCCGCTCCCCATTCCCAGCTCCCTCGATCCTCTGATTGAATTCTCATCGGCAACCAAAATTTACATGATTATGTTTAAAAACGTTATGGTCTCTATAGAATCTGCCTTTTTCAGTACCCAATTTTTAAAACTGCGATTTAATGCATCTAAGTAAATATGATACATTGTGCATATAGTTTCTGTTTATGTAAAGTATAAGCATTTCCTATAAGAGTAAAATTGTTTTCTGTTTAACATTGATGTGTCGGTAGATGTCTTATCGCATACACTCATTTAGTTCAAGTTAAACGTTAGTTAAATTTACATCATTTGAATTTATGTAATTCCTAAAGAATTTGTACTTTAACTAGATCTAAAAATTGCATTGTGAAACTGTACAATAGCCATATGTTTAGGAAATGGAGCGTTCTTGGCTTTACCACTTGTCTTGTTCACATAAGAATTTTGTCAATGAAATGTAAGTGAAGCTCATATGTGTTAAGAACATTCTGGTTAATGTAAGTATTACAAAATGAGCTCGTTGACGGAGTCGAGTGAGTGTTAATTTTTTTTACTAGTAAACAACTTTTTTTTAAGTTAGTTAATGTAGCGTGCTACACAACAGACTGACAGTGATTGAAGTGGTCAGTTTTCTTTCATCCACAATATTTTGATAATGATGGAAAACGCTCCTATAGTTACAAGATTCAGTATAAATTACAGTGTATCTCATAAGATAATAAGTTACAATTAATCTAGACTTTTTTTCAATATGGCGATCTTTATATTATAATTTTATCTAATATATATTGTGGTTGTAAGGACACCTGCGTTGTGATTTCCGCAAGTTTAATTCCTTTCCACGGTGACCATCCTTGTTTCCTCGTTATGTATGTTTATCGGCAGTTAAAGACTGTGTCAGTTCACGGTGTGAGTGGCAAAATACGGTGTGTTACTTTACAGCTGCAAGATGAAGCTTTTGTTCACTTGGTTTAACACAGGGAGAGATAGAAACTTAAAGCTTTTCTAATAATTGTAATCAATCGACAAGATGTATTTTAGCTTCACTAAATTGTAAGAAACAATAAATTATTGTGTATGTAAATAACATCTTGAGCTTTATTTAGGTCACTTCCAGATGTATGAAATGCAGCTGTACTGTAAATGTAAAATGCAACACGCTTGACGGTACTAATCTGCGGAACGCCAGATCTTCTCATGGACATGATAAAACTGTAGCCAAAATCAAATGCATGTTCGCATCCACGCAGTATAGGTACGATAACAAAATTTAGTTTCGTACAATCTATTCATGTCAAGAATAATAAACTAAAACATTAATTTAGTTTTCAAAGGTGTATCACTTGTTAGTGTTATGCAGCAGACCTGACAGCACGCATTTACTTAATTCGATATTTTGCTTGAGATCTAAATAAAATATGTTAGATGATTGTTGCCATGGTATCCATCTTGAAAATCAGTGTGAGATTCACAGACCGCACTATGACTTTGACTAAAGTATGCTTACAATTGTCAGTAAAGTATGAGTTTTGATAGTTTTTAGCGTACTTTGCTTAAAGTGATATTGTCCGGTCTGTAAATCTCACCCTTTGTGATCATACAAGTATTTTTTTAAATATCTTACTTGCGTAAAGTACTAGTAGTAGTTATTTACTTAACCGATACAAGGTCTTGCCAACAAGCAATACTAAGAGTAGGAATTCTTAGTACTTATACTGTATTGTCCATACTGTTGAGCCAGTCATGTACCTAAATACATATAATGCTTTCTCTGTCAATAGTGCAATGGATGGCCTAGTCCTTACTCGAAGTAAGCCTACGATCCTAACATCTTTTTATGGCGGTCGGGACCTATCAAATATAACTGTGAAATCCTTTACCTCTGGTTCTATTGGGATTTTGCCATTTTCTCCAAGATTCCAAGTACTTCGTTGTTTGGTAATGTGTCCGGAGATGTCAACAGGCTCGCCATTGGCATAACCGCCGAATCGAGGGTGTTTGCAAGTATGCTTGTATTAATGGCATTTTCACTGCCTATCCCTTCGGGGTTTACTGGCGTGAAGTTACGTTAAATTAACATGTCTCTTGTTTGAAATAAACCTCTGCATACTAGTTGCTTAAGTGTTTTGTAGGTTCAATAACGAAAGAAAATCTTCAGTGACCGAATCTATAAAAGTAGGTAGGCATAAAAAAAACATCCAAACGTTTTTCAATTTTATTGTTTATAAACTTTTTATCCTGAGACTAATTCCATATTAATCTCATCTCGTCTCACCGTGAACCTCAAAGAAGCTGTAGTAAGGCAATCGATCATCTTCAGTTGGGTGGAGGCCACTACTGTTATACCTCAGGACCCTCGTTCGTGTAATCTACTGCGGAGCTCGTGTTGGAACAAAGGTCACTCTGAATTTAGGAAGTCTGCCTGATGAATGTCCATATATTTGTTTCCTTTAATTTGAACTCTTATAACAACTGATGCTTGTTGCTGTAGGTTAAGGTAGCCAGTTGTAGGGCCAGGGTAGGCACCCCATGGGACATAATTACAATCGTTATCATAATATAATGTAATAATATGTAGGTACTTAAAAACCGTGACCTATGTTGTACTTTAAAAAAAATTACCACTACACTATAAGTCTTTACTGGTGGTAGAGCTCCAGTGACGGAGCTCGCGGGCGTAGGCATCTGTAATTTCCGGCACAGAGGCAACGCATCTGTGCCGGAAATTACAGAGTTTTTTTTTATCAGTACGGACAGACATACGGTTGTACCGTGGGGATTAGTAAATTAAGTCTGTATTTTTCGGATCGCAGACATCGCCAACTTTCACGTAACGGTCATGGTGATGATCACACCATGTCTGAATTCACTGAACCAAGAATACGCAGCTCTTTTTGATGGGACTCTGTAAAAGCTAATATGCCAAAGGAAAGGGAATATCTTAGCATGACGTCACTGACAAAATAAAGGGCGTTAAAGCTTTATAAACTTATTTTTTTTATTGATCCGAACAGCATTTTTGGTCCTATAAAACATCGACGTTATTTTAAATATAGTATCTACATAATTTTATGGATAGAAAAGTACTAAGTCAAATAGTTATTATAGATATCTTCTTTGGCTAGACATAGTAATACCTATTTGGTACTGACTATTCGTTCTCTATTCTACGTAAGTGAGGAAGTGAGTGAATGTTCCATTTCCATAATCGAGTCAATGTTTTCTATGTATGTTACCAGGATGTCCCAAAAATAAAAATTCATTGTCCTCATTCCCATATCTGTAGTAGGTATCCTGGTTTAGATATCAGATTTGTATTTATTAACTTTCTGTAGGTACCTGTGTTTAGTTTTAGTAGTAGTAGGTACCTACTTGTAAGTTCGGATGAGCCCAAATATATTTCCAACTAGCTGTGCCCGCAACTTCGTCCGCGTGCGAATTAATGGTTGTACAGTATCTACCCGGACGAAGTCGTGGGCGCAGCTAGTATAAAAGTAGCCTAAGTTACTCCTTATTACATAAGCTACATACATAGGTATGCATTTAGTAAAAGCGGATATTTTTATATTACAAACGGACACTCCAATTTTATTTATTTGTATAGATTGGTTTGGTAGAGGTACCTATTTAAAGAACGTGAAAGGGGATTGTAAGATAATATTTTTTATTGTTCGTCGATTTTCTTTCTATCTTCCGCTCGTTACATGACACAGGTACATACACCACAAAAATAGTATAAATAGATACCTATAGTTTATTTGCGTGGAATTCTGAATTAGATACATACCTAATTGTTTAAAAACAAAACTGGCGAGTTCTTTTCTACCGTCAATCTGCCGGTAAGGTTTTTTTTTTATGTAGTGAGGGTGGTACTAGCATGCAGTTCATATGGTCAATATGCAGATGCGTTGCCACCCCTGACGCCATAGACAACTATTGTAGTGTCTCCGTAATGGTTATTATTATTACACAAAAAATCTGATTTTAAGATCCGGGTCGTGACGCAATATACCTACATATTCGATAAAAACACTAACCTATAATCTGTCTTCGGTTTTAACGCGACTATTTTAAAAGTTAGGTACCTACCTAGGTATATTTCGAAACACGAGAGTGCTGAACACTACCATTTGGCGGCAGATAAATTAGGTAATGCGGTGGTCGGTGGTGCCTACGCCTTAGAACTGCGACACTGGAACTCTACCATTATTCCTACCGTCTCCCAGATGGATCCTAGAGACTTTTTAGAACTTAAACATTTAGTAAAAAGGTGTAATTTTGTCATGCAGTTTGTTAATAGTATCTATACATAGATACAATAGATATTTTAAAGCGTTTTAACATTTCATGGGTAACACAGTAACCGTCGAATTTAGGTCAAGGTGCGTTCCTTGAGTTGAAACTGTGCTCTACGTTTTATAATATTTATTGGCATTATTAAAGATCGCGTAATTTAGTGTGGCACTGGCAGCGAAGAGCGTCGTTGTGTTCTTTAAACTTATGCAAGATTAAAATGCCTGAATTTTGCGTAAAATTGAACAATAATAGAAGGTATAGCGACAGAGAAACAATATCCTACTAATTCGAAGACAGTACAGGATTACATCGATCCATCGACGGCACGTGTAACGACACGAAACAGCGCCAAATTGGGTGCGCAATCGAATAATAATAGACGTCTATAGAGGATATAGGACTACGAACTGTATTCCAAATACTGCCGTGTATATCCAGAGATTCGTAGGTCTGTTATAGGTACCTAACAGTTACTGTTACTAAAAAAATAATAAATATAGATTGCTATATTCTTATGTTTATAATACGTAGGTACTATAGGACAGTAAGTATATTGGTTTTAATACCTATCAATTCCCTTTAGAGATAGGCAGACTGCGTGGAGCACCTGACGTCACTACATTCATTGCATTGCATGGGTAAGTAGGTACTTGCCAACTGTCCTGCATCATAATAATATCAAGCACTATCATTGTGGTTCACTGATTACACGGGCACCTTATGCGCTGGTAATAAAAGCTACATTTGATTGATTTTGGATAAGCGGACAGTTCCCTGAATATGTCACTATAATATTACTAGTAAAACCATTGTTAACCAGTTACCCATTTTACTCACAAGGCTACTTGTACTTGTTTTATATTATAGCCTCGTACGTATAGGTAAGGAGTCTACGAGCTACGCGCGGACAGACGGACGGACATGGCGAAACTATTAGGTTTCCTTGTAGGCTACGGAACCCTAAAAATTCGTATAGATATAACAAAAAACAACCGGCGAATCGTGGGTGTTCGCATGTATGCATGACTTTAGTTCTGTCTAACCCTTCGGGGATTACAGGCGTGAAGTTACGTTTTTTTTATTTGTCGTTCCAGTGTGTCTAATTTAGGTTAATTTATTATCTCAAAACCCGATATAGGAGCCTCTTTTAATGTAGAGACTTGGTATCATTTCATTGGTTCTCTAGCTTTCATTTAAAAAAATGTGTTGATGTTATTATTTTTCCATATAGGTAAAAAGCGTTGAATAATATTTCTTTTTGAAGAGTGATCCAATACCTATCTCCATTCCACAAAGGAGATAGTGTAACAGAATAAAATAATAAATTGTTATGATTGTAAAACCTACTTAGGTACTGTCGTGGGGATGCGATACTGGCATTCGTCCAGGTCCCATAAAAATATCTTATAAGGACGGAAATGTGAAGCTAGTTCGCTTGGAATGAGGATAAAATCGAGACGAAATACTTTTTTTGTTTCGGTCATACCTAAAGATAGGTATCTTACATCGGTCATACTCATACCTAAAGGAAGGTAACCAAAAGTACTAAAAACAAACGAGTAGAGTAAAACGGTTCCTAACGAAATTAAAATTTTCAGTTATTTCAAGTAGGTTTAAACTGCTTTGGTAGGTATTTATATTAATAGAACTATCATACCAATGGCAGTTCCAATGACATACGCAAGGGTTTTTTAGTAGCCTAAGGCTGTTCCGTAGCCAAATGGAAAATAACGGCACTCTTACGGATTCGGCAAGTCTATCTGTTTGTTTGTCCGTCCGTCAGAATGTTACAGCCACTTTGCTCTGATAATATGAAAGTGGCGAGACGCGAGCGAAGTTGTTTACGCGCGAAGTTCATGGCAAAATTCTAAGCATCGATCACCTTGATTGAACACGTTGGACGAACAGTTGTTGGTGTTGCAAACCCGTGCGCCATTGGAGGGCACGCGCCTTAATTGAACATGATTTAGTAAAGTTAGCGCGACAAACCCGTGCGTGTTCTAAGGCAGTCTTGCCTCTTTGACTCCTATTGAACATTGAAACGGGAAAACGCGGGATGGCAACGCATCTGCATTTTGACCTCTGGATTTTTTGTAGATGTCTATAGGCCGAAGTCAACGCTTAATATCAATTTGAAACTGCATGCTTGTTTGCAACCTTCATTACATAAAAAAACCTGAATAACATCGATTGATTGTGTTCATTACTGTAATGAAATTTACCCTTTAGTTGCCAAGTTTATTGTAACCCTCGCATTATGGAGTTCGTTATTATTGTTGCGGTTCGATAACTCTCACCGTTGTCTGTTTTTATAATTCAGGCCAAGGTTCAACGAGGCGTAACAAGTCGTCAACAAACAATTTTGCACGATCTTCTGTGCACTTTTAATTAAATAAATAAATAAAAAAAATACGCATCTGCATTTTGATCTCTGGTATTTTAGTTGGGTGTATATAGGCAGCAATCATAACTTAACATCAATGTGAACTGCATGCTTGTTAGTAGTCACCTTCATTATACATTAAAAAATATGTTTGGTTATAGTAGCATTTTTTTGTCACTAACTAAAAGAATCATGATGACCAACATCTTGTGAATGAATCGCAGCCAATATTGACGGTAAGGATGCCAAATTTCGGTTATGTTAAATTTACGTTTAATTTAGACTGGTGTCTTGAAGGACTTATGGTGACCAGTTAGTGATGAAAGGATCTCTGTAAATATTTTAGCTAAGCAAGTATTCCAAATTTTATTTTATACGTTCTTATTCGATTGTTTCTGCCTCAAATAGAAATAAATAAGTTAGGTTGTGGGTGTGCACGTGTCGCCCGCCGAACCGTAGGAGGCGAGAAGAAGGCTTATCAAGGGTTGATGTTTACGGAATTGGAGTACATAATTATATCTATAAATGATATGGATAAAGTATCTTCAATTACTAAGGTCTCGCGTGTTATGTAGTAACTAGGTTATTAATTAGGTATATTTTTGTCTTTTGTTGTCCCTATCTCACTCAGGCGATAGAGAGATGGAATTTCGGTAAATTGTGTGCCTACGAGTATGGATGTACAGCACAGAACAGTATATCAAATTAATAGTAGTTATATCAAATAGTTTCGTTGCTTTTCGTTGTGATGATAAGTGATGACTGCAGCCTATAGACACTTACACAAAGACCGAGGTCAAAATGCAGATGCGTCACCACTCCTGAGGCCTAAGGTGTTATGCCTCTGTGACGGAAATTACAGGGCCGTACATTACCACCTGACCGGAACACGATAGTGCTGATCACTACCATTTAGCGGCAAGTATGTTGTGGTAATGCGGTGGTGCCTACGCCCGCAAGCTCCGTCACTGGAGCTCTACCACCAGAAAACTACAGTAGGTATACAACAAGAGCAAGAGATATTGCACATCGACTTTAGGAAAGAGATTTCGGGTCTGTAGAAAGCAGTAGAACGTTATCTCTTTCGTATTACATATTGTGACGTTTGTCGACCATTTTGATCTAGGATTCTGATCAACTTTTTTACCGCTCTATTAGCGCTTTCGTATGAAGTGTGCAGCAGAGATAACGCTCTACCAAGTCTAAACTAGCCGATTGTCTCTTTCGTAGGCTTGACGCTCGCTGGATGTAGGTATAATACCTATTTCTTGCCGGGTAAGTACTGTATCAAGTACCGTATCTGTAGCGTTTTACCGGTGATGACCTACGGTGCCGAGACGTGGTCTCTCACTATGGGTCTCGTACGAAAGCTCCAAGTCACTCAGCGGTCAATGGAAATACTATGCTCGGCGTTGCCCAACTGGATCGAATCAGAAATGAGGAGATCCGTAAGCGAACGAAAGTTGCCGACATAGCCGAGCAGATTTCCAAGCTGAAGTGGCAATGGGCAGGGCACATAGCTCGGAGAACCGATAGCCGCTGGGTCAGAAAGGTTCTCGACAGTGGACGACTATGGCTGATATGATGATGATGATGAAGTACTATATATATGTTTATGTAGTTGACACTGCAGTTATACGATATTGATACTTGTAGGTAGGTACCGTCGACGATAGAACTAGAACGGGAGAGAAGCTGCGTTGTGTCGTCGATGGTAAGTACCAACAACTTTTACCGAAAAGTTATTCAACCACGTTGTGTCGATTCACGCTAATAAGTTAGTTAATTAAATCATTGCAAAAGTAGTGGTGGGTCATAGAGCAACGCGGGCCACCGGTCGCGACGGCTCCCTTACTTAGGTACCTACTTTACGTAGTATTTAGGTAATTGCTATGTATTTATAAATACCTTCTTTATCCTATCCTCCTCCTCCTGTCCTATCTCCTTACATAGAACTGGCCAAGACCGAGTAGGGCCACGCGCAATGTAGGACTTCACATCCCTACTTTAACGTATGGGAGGTAGGTACCAACCGACGGATTTATTTAGCCTGATATGAATTATATGTACCTACGGCTTTCTACTACAAAATAGTCTCTGTGCTAAGCTGCGGAGTCTGCGGACGGACATGGCGCAATTGTACGTCCGGCCATAGACGGACCGCATGTTGCAGTCGAGACCGACTGTAATGCAGTCGTGTTGCAGTTGAGTACGACTGCTTGGAGCAGTTGTGTTCGACCGCAAAGTAATACTGACGCAAGTTCATTTACAAGATGGATTTCGACGAAGAAACACTGCTTCTCGCATTAGTACATAATAAATCTATGCCTTCTCGTAATAATGTTACGCAAGAGTAGGCGTAGAATTCACCGTATTAGTAAGTGGGTGCGTTCAATAATAAAATGAAGAGAACTGTATGGAATATTTCATGCTTTGTGTCATTGTGTCTCCAGCTGAGAGAAGACTTAAGAAGATTGAAGTTTCATTTGATGATTTAGTTAGTGTTTTAAGCCATAAAATACAACGGACAGATTCGAAGGCGCGGGGTGGCAGCAACCGCTTCTAGCGGTCCGTGTATGGTGGGCCGGAAGATCCAAGCAATTGACTGCACGGCGTAACTCGACCGCAGAGCGACTGCTCCGACCGCTCGTGAACTACTCGAGCAGTCAGTGTATTGCGGATATGAATTTTGTATGGAAACTGCAGATCGCCGTGCCACATTTATGTAGTCGATGTATGAAAAACCAAACAAGTGAATTTACCTACCTATTATTATATGTATTAGAAACATTAACTGCCACCTCAGTAGCCTCGTGGTAGCAGGCCACTACTACTACTTCTACTACTAGAAATTAATAAAATTGTAAAAGTACGTTTTCATACAGTTTTTTCTAACACTAATAATGAGGATCACTTGATCACAAGCGACATTCAGAAATCTTTTCCTATTTGAGGAGAGTGTTATTAGTTAACCCATCTCTTATGTACCTCATTATATTTTTTTATGTAAGGTGGCGAACAAGCATGCAGTTCACATAGAAGTAAATGATGATTACAGCCTATAGAGACATCTTCTTCACAAAAACCAAAGGTCAAAATGCAGATGCGTTGGCACCCCTGAAACCTAAGTTGTCGTCTCTGTGATTGTTATTACGGGGCCATACATTACCATCTAACCGGAACACGGTAGTGCTGAACACTACCATTTGGCGACAGATAGATTAGGTATTGCGGTGGTGCCTACGCCCTCGAGCTTCTATACTTGTAATTACCACCGTACTACCACTTCATGAAACGTTTATGTTTCACATTTTTTAATACATTCGGCTTGGCTTTAACAATTCTTTTCTTGTTAAAGCCATGCCGAATATATTAAAAAATGTGATGTATCGTTAATTGGAGCAAACACTCTTACCCCCTTATTCATAAACGTATTTTAGCTTAAGTGTTGCTAATCTCTCCTTTGTCTTTGTCTATCATGCACATTTAATTTTGACAAAGATAAAGCATTCTATAGCTAAAACGTATCTAATGTACGTTTATGAATAAGGTTACCCCCTCATATATCTTTATAATTGTGTAAATTACTTAGAATTCTAATAAGTCAAGAAGGCAAAGTTTGTTATCTTATCTTTTAATTACTACTACTACTACCACCGTACTACCACTTCATGAAATGTTTACGTTTCACATTTTTTAATATATTCGGCTTGGCTTTAACAATTCTTTTCTTGTTAAAGCCAAGCCGAATATATTAAAAAATGTGATGTATCGTTAATTGGAGCAAACACTCTTACCCCCTTATTCATAAACGTATTTTAGCTTAAGTGTTGCTAATCTCTCCTTTGTCTTTGTCTATCATGCACATTTAATTTTGACAAAGATAAAGCATTCTATAGCTAAAACTTATCGAATGTACGTTTATGAATAAGGTTACCCCCTCATATATCTTTATAATTGTGTAAATTACTTAAAATTCTAATAAGTCAAGAAGGCAACGTTTGTTATCTTATCTTTTAATTCATTCTATTCTTACGTATAATAATTTATAAAATAATTCACACTACTCGATAATAAATATGAACTACTACTCTTGATCAAGGGGGGCCTCCAAAGGTCGACTGAGCCAGGCGGGGCCCGGGGCCTAAAACGATGCCTACGGCAAGTCCCGTTAGCCAGACCCGTGAAAGGCCCGACTTTAAGAGATTTTTAGAGGAAAATGTCCTTCTTTTTGCTTTTGCGTTCTTAGTGATTTGTATTTAATATCTCTTACTTCTAGATTTTAGAGGCCACGCAAAGACAGAGGTAAAGACGTTTTTTTTATTGCTCGCGCGGTTTTATTTTCTCCTTAATTTAAGTAATGTCAGAAAGAGGGTGCCACAATGTTCTTGCCAGAAACGCTACCCAGACTACATGGGCAGTCCGATACGGAGCCTCCAAATGCCGCCCCGGGCCTCTCATAACCTTTCTCCGCCACTGCCACACATACATGAGAAATATTTAATACTACTTGCGAAACTGGCCCCAGCTTTACGCGAAAACTATATCCATATTTCTAATAAAACTATGACTTATTTTATGACGAATTATAAAAAAATATAAAAGTAGGTACGTCGTAATTTACAAAGGCACATCGTATTAAAAACCTATAAAGCTTCATAGTTCAGTCGTCTCCATATTTTTGGCGTTTTTCATTTGTTCCAACTGCTGGTAGAAATCGTAGTTGCCTTGGTTGGTTTCCGTCTCGGTCTCATTCGACTGTATCGATGGGAAAGCGCCGGTGGTAATGAAATATGGTTTTTCGTTGGACAAGTCTTGGTCAACGGCGTTTTCGTCAAGCGAGTCTCTTTCCGAGTGGCTGACTTGTTCGTCGTTCTTGTACCAATCGTTTTCGTATGCGTGCAGCCATATCGGGTTAGATCCTTTGGTGCTATGTTTGTTTGTATTAGGCACACGCCCGCCAGAACTTCGGATAGTCATGTCCGATTCCCCTGGAGTGGGTGATGCTATAAAATTTCGGATGATTTAGAAATATAATAGAAATGCAGTTAGGTTATAAATACGTATATTAATAAAATATAATATAATAATAAAATAAAATAGAATATAAATACATTGACTATGAACTAAGATTAGTGTAAACATTTATTTTTGATAAGGATCAAGTCAGAACAAGCTTTATTAAAAATGGAATTAATGTTTATAAAATAATAGTTTTGGGTTAATAAAAATAAGACCGTGGTAGTCAAAACGTTTTAAACAATTAAATATAAATGCATGCTTTGCTAAAAATTAAAATGATTATGAGTCCAATACTAAAGATAAAGTGATTCCGATGTGTGCAATATAATTCCAAATACAAAAGGAGCAATGAGATTAGTAACTGTCTATTGGTTCAAGAAATAGGACATGATTTCTTTTATTAGGGAGTTTCGAACCAAGATTCTATCCAACATCAAATAAAGATATTATGTGACTATTTATTTGCACAATAGCAACACTGGTATCGCTCTGTCAAACAGGTAAATATATCTTATGTTTCAATAAAATTTGGTGAGAATATTGGTTCCTATCCTCAGAAATGTGCATTGAATCAATTATACATACAATAAGCTGTGGCAGTGGCTGCTTTAAGCTTCCGCAAGTAATCAGCGCGTTGGGATAGGCACATCATGACGGACAGTACTAGGAGAACGCTCAAAAACAAAGTGGTCCACACAAGCCAGTACACTGTCTGATTTGAAGACATGGTCTCCGCGGTCAGGGGTTGGTATTCCGCCGGCTGTGTGTCCAGCACGTTGAACTCCTGTTAACAAAAATATAATAATGAGGACAATCCAAATCGATTAAGTCTTCGAAGGACCAATTCATTCAATTCAATTTTTGAAGGTGCACTGTTATACAAGGTGTAACGGAAAGGTCCAAAAATATTTCAGCAGTCCATGCCTATACTGATGTTGACTTTATCCCCCCCATCTTTTCCTCATTTTTTTTTCTTCCTCTTTGTTACTGCAATTAGTTTGGTATAACTTTAAACAAATTTGTTGTGAGGCGTAGGATGTGAAGCGTGCCCTCCAGTGAGAGCATCTACTTATAATGTTGCAAATCGTAGTTTTTCATACGCCAGCGCTGTTGCGAGAGACAGAAAATTTATTTTCAGTGTACCACGGCACCTTCTTTCTAGTTTCCTTCTATATCAGACGGTTCTCTTTACTTCTATCTTCCATTATTTTACTTAACATTAGAAAGAGAAGATAACGGATTGCACCCCGAAAAAGATTCCTGGTTTGAGAAATAATCTTTTAACATTAACTTCTCACCCTTTTCGTTACTTAAAAATACCAGAACGTCTAGTTGTCTTTTTTTACATACTTTGAACTTAGGTGAACACACGATTGCGTATCTTGATCGTATGTTGTAAAATGTGTAGGAATTACTTACCACCTAAAGAGACCTTAATAGGGTACAGTACGCAGCAAAATATAATGCACATCAACCCTAGGGGAGAGACTTCGGATAATTTCGGCTCTGTAGAGCGTTGTCTCTTTCGCATGCAACTTAAGTGTCGTTTGTCGACATTTTTATCATGTTTTGACCAATACCGAACTATTCCCACACCGCGGACACTCTGCCAAAAACTCAAACTCAAACTCAAAAATTCATTTAATCACTTGGAAATAATAGAATTTGCTTGTGATAGGTCAAATTACAAATATAAAATTAAAGCGAATAACAACTGATACGTTGATTAATATGTCAAAGTAAATAAATTAATAATAGTCCAAAAATACTTAATAATAAAAATAGGTATCAACAGAATGTTCCATACTCTCTTTTACAAACGGCAAGATAAGACTAAACAAAAAAATATGGGACATTCTTTGTCATTCACTGGCAGAGTTCCAAAGCCCACATTACTGAGAAAAAACCTGCCAAAACAAAACTCAGTAGGGTCTTTTCAAAATATGTTCCTTAAAACTATTTTCACAATATGAAACTTATAACTATGTTTTACAATATCAAGTACAATGCACATTCATTTCACAAAATTATTGTTTAGTCTTGTGGAGCTAGACCAGCATTTGTCCAGGCATCTCTATCCTTTAGATAGTCATCGAGTCTATAGTACGCATTTTTACATAGTGTGCGTTTAATACATGACTTAAATTTATTATCTGTAAGTTCAAGAATGTTGGACGGAATTTTGTTATAAAACTGTATACAACATGTTAAGAAACATTTATGTGTTTTCGATAGGCGAAAACTTGGAAATACTAATTTATTTTTATTTCTGGTATTATAAGTATGTATATCATTAATTTTCTTAAATAAGTGCAAGTTTTTCATAGCATACAATATATTTTCATCAATATATTGGCAAGGGACCGTCATTATATTTATTTGCTTGAATAATTCTTTCAAGGAGCCACGACTATTTAAGTTAAAAATTCCATACAAACGCTTAATTTAGTCTCTATTACACAGAAATCAATCAGTGACGTGTATTTACACGTGCACCTGTGTGCGTAGCACGTAGAGAATACCAAACGTCGCCCATAAGAGGGGAGGAGGTTGGGTGAGGCGAGGAAATCGGGCGGGACGTCGAAGTGTGCATTCTATACGTAGTTTTATTACATATTCTCAGCTATTACTGCTTACGTAGGCAGGGTGCAGCAGAGATAACGCTCTACGAACTCGAAACTAACCAACTGTCTCTTTTCTACGCGCGATGTGCAATATTTATTGACGGGTACTGTATAATAAAAGTAAGTACTTAAATATAAGTTTGTTAAAAAACCAAATTACCTTGAAAAGTTCATCAAGCTGCTCGATATTCTTATCAACAAGCTTCAACACTTGTTCCACTTCCAGCACCGAATGATCTTGGCCGTTCACCAAATGTAAATACAGATCAGTTTTCGTGTTATCCACGGAGCCATCTTTGTTTTCGTGCACCCTTAAATCATCGATGTTGACAACAGAATCGGTGACTTTAGCTAGTTGTTCGCGGAACATATGTATTTTGTCGCGGACCTCGGAGGGGTGCGCGCGTAAAACGAAACGCACGCGTTGATCCTCCCTGAGGAGGTATATGAAAACGTGCGCTTCGTCTTTGTTGCCGTCTGTATCGTTTGCTAGAACCTGAAATGATGTATCTTGTTTAGATTTTCTCTTTCATTTAAATAATTACTTTTTACTAGCTGACCCGGCTAACTTCGTATTGCCTCAGAATTAAATGATGTGTCAAAGGTTTGATAGATACTATTTGTATGGGAAAATGAAATTGTGGTTTTTACTACTTCTCTTCAATTCCCAAATTTTTTCTTACCTTTTAAACCATCCCTGGACTTACAAAAACCATTCAAAACCAAAATTAGCCAAATCGATAAAGCCGTTCTCGAGTTTTAGCGAGACTAACGAACAGCAATTGATTTTTATATATATAGATTTAGGCCTTTTGAATTTTTAAGCCTGCTAATTTTGACATTTAACGTAATTTAAACTTGAGAAAATAGAGTAAAATTTCGGGCAGGAATCGAACCTGCGACCTCAGGATAAAAAGTCCGGCCGCTTTACCACTAAGCTACCGCTATTTCACGGGTGGTAGAGCTCCAGTGACGGAGCTCGCGGGCGTAGGCACCATCGCATTACCAGCACTATCGTGTTTCGGTCAGGTGGTAATGTACGACCCTGATATTTCTGCCACAGAGGCATAACACCTTAGGCCTCAGGAGTGGTAACGTATCTGAATTTTGACCTTAGTATTTGTGTGGGTGTCAATATGCTGCAGTTATTACTTAACATCAATGTGAACTGCATGCTTGGTTGCCACTTCCATTACATAAAAAAAAGTAATTCATAAAAGTATATCAATATTTACCTTAAAGTCAAAATATCCCTTCATCCCTTTCTGAGGATCAAAATTCAAGGATACAGCGCCAGTCTCCACATTCACGAGGAATGGTGATACCGCCAAGTTGTCCAGACCTTCAGTCAGTGTCTCTTTCACATCACCAAACAAATAATAACTTATTTTTGCATTGTCACCTTCATCTAGATCGATAGCCTGGTCAACATTGTTTTAGATAGTATGATAAAATTATTATGTATTTTGACAGTAACTCAGGTGTACGGATTATCTTATAGATAATTCACAAAGTCTTGAGAATCTCTTTTTATAGAAAAATATGGTATTCAATTATATTTCCCGACAGTTTCGACACGAAAAACTGTGAAATGTAAATACTCCTCGAAACTTTGGAGTTTGACAATTGATTTCTTACCTCAAACGGAGGCAGAATGTTGAGTTGACGTTATTAGTTACAACTAAAATATCAATTCCATTGAGTGAGGTTGAGTGAAGGTCGAGATTACGACTTAGAATATGGGTGACAGAATCAATGCAATTTACTGTTTATCTTCTTGGTGAAATAACATAGTCTGTAGCATAATTTAATCTAGGTATTAAGTTAATTACTACAATCCCTATCTCTTCGGATATTATAAGTGCGAATGTAAGTTTGTTTGTTACGCTTGGACGCGAAAAAAACCTAAATCATCATGAAACTTTGTACACATATTCTTGGAGGTCAGGTCAGGAGGAGGAAACTGAATATGGTCCTGGTATTTTTTATGTTGTTAATTGACTCAAGATTTGTACAAAAAAAAACTTAAACTGTAACAACTATGACATTCTTAATGAGTCAATCTGATACTCCTAATTGTAGTATATGTGGTAAAGTGGAAGACGTATACCATATTTTGATTGATTGTGTTCGAGGTGAGGCTCATCGCAGGGCTTCATTAGAAATAGGACATTGCAACAGTGTCCTGGCAGATCCTACTACGGATGACGCCAGAATACTGTTGCAACTATATCAATTGTCAATGAGCTAATATTGTTTAATTATTTTTTTAAATGAAGAATGTAATTCATGTGAACGTATAGAGCGTCATGGTCTTTGACCAAGCTCTTTAAATGGAGATTAAAAAAAAAAAAAAACTGTGACATATTATCCTGACAGTTAAAAACTATTTTAGTGTACAGATAATCGTTTAGAACTTAATGATTTCCGTTTCATGAAACCATAGAGCAACACGGGCCACCGGCCGAGGCGGACCGGAAGGGAGTAGCCATTAGCAGGCTTTCCTATCTGTTAAAGTACAAGCCCAAATGGGTTTATGCCTGTCGCCTAGAAGTTTAAATGTGCGCGTGATATTGTTTATGTATTTTGTTAAAGTCAAGTGAGTTGCGTAGTAATAGACGATTTTTGTAGTGTGTGTGTGTCACACGCATTTGCCCCCTGCAAAAACTGACAGACTGTTTTGCATCGGTAATAAATGCTATGGCTTCTCCTCTCCGGTCCACCGGTGGCCCGCGTTGCTCTATGTATGAAACACTTAAAATCACACAACAATTAAAATAATATTCATTAGCAAAGTATTGCTTTGGTCACGAATCTCACCTTCACGTGCATAAATTCAATCCCAAAATCAGCTTCAGTCGTCACCCCACCGGTGAATATTTTATTCACAAATGTAGGACTATTGTCATTTACGTCGTTCACTAAAATATTCACTTTCAGGGTACTGACTGCGTCTACGGATTCTTTATAACTAGGCTTAGACACACAGTCCTCTGAGGCCAGAACTGTGAGCAGGTATTCAGATTTCTCTTCACGATCCAATGGTTTTGATGTTGTGAGCCTGTCAAATAATAAAATTGATTGCTATATTATTATATGTATGGGATTTAAATATTGGTATTTTCAAGATGTCTTTTAGTCAATTAGCAAAATTATAAGGATATCGTCGCATTCTCGAAAGTTAATTTGGTGATGTATTACTTTCCTATAATAGCATACAAGTTTCGTATACAATTTTAAGTGGTGGTAGAGCTCCAGTGATGGAGCTCGTAGGCGTAGGCACCATCGCATTACCTAATATACTTGCCGCTAAATGGTAGTGTTCAGAACTATCGTGTTCCGGTCAGGTAGTAATGTACGGCTCTGTAATTTGTGTGTTGTGTGGGTGTAACGGCACCCACAGCACAAATTATACCTTGTGTGGGGTTGTGACCGTAAGTGTATATCATAATGTTCGAATATCAAAAGGCAAGTTGGACTTAATTTTACAACTCAATATACATTACCTATGAGTACTTCTGTCTAATTCAAATATGGCGTCTTCGTTTCCTTCAACGATGTAGAAGCAGACTGGCAACACTGGCTCATCACCTCTATCAATCTCGTCTCTCTCGATCACGCTCGGCAGATACACTTCGTAGTTCTGAGTGTTCTCAGTGATGTTTATGCGGTAATTCTTATAGGGAAAGCGTGGCCGATAGTTGTCGACGTTTTGGACATAAATTGTGAGGTCCAAGTCAGAGCTCAGAGGCGTGGGTAGGCCTAGATCGTAGGCTTCGATTCTTAACTGTAAACACAATAAAGAAAGGGCTGTGTCCGTGTCAGTACACAAAACTTAAGCGAGTAATAGTCACGCGAGATCAGTGTTTCTTGACCTGACCTTTTGATACGTCTCTATTGGGTGGCCAGGCAGATATGCGAAGAGCTATTTATTGTATTGATTACACATTTTATTACAAATGTTGGTAACATTGATTACATCCTTTTGCAACTGTCCAACGCTGCGTGGCCTGATGAGTTTGTTTGGAATAGAAATCTTAAAAAACTTTATTTCTTAATTTTGTGTTAGACGTTATATTTGTGAGTAGATATTTATTAGAGCAAGTGGGTAATGCAATCTTTGCATCGATTGGTAAACGTGTATAAGACCCAAGACGGAATATTGCAATTTTACAGTAGAGGCGTTTAAAAAAATATTCCTCAGGTAGTGTTGCTAGTTTAAGCACCTTTAGTTGAGTTTACAAATTTGTACATGAATCTTAGAAATAATCAAGAATTCAACTGAGGGTCAAGCTTTCAACTCCTGTAAAAGTGCAAGTTTCAAGTTTGTTCACTTAAACCCTGAGTCTACATTTTCACATCGCTAGAAACTGACACAAAACAAATAACTAATCCATGATTTGGGGTGGCTCAGTCAGAAAAAGTATGAGAAAGGAGATGTTGCGAGCTCGGCTCTGGTTCGTACATATTCTCAAAAAATGGGTAAATTAAAGAAGAATCCGAAAAAAATACAATTAATTTATTCAAGAATATATTTTAGCGTTACAACCACATTTAATTCAAACGATTTTATCATTTTAAACTATGTTCAACATGGCGGCGATACGGCCGACGCTTGGGATCAATCGATTTCGTTAGTATTAAGAAACTATTACTTTTTTTCTCCAAGTACTATATAATCAAAAACAATTAAAAAATGAAAATGTCAAAATGAAATCGCCCGCCATATTCGCCATGTTGGTTATGAGTTGCAATTCTAACTGCAAATAATGTTTTGTAACTGCAAACAAAGCTAAATAAGTGAAAATATGCAGTAAAAAACGTTTTTATATTGATTTTGCCTGTTTAATGATGTTGTGTACAATACATGGCCAGAGGTCCATACATTTTTGCAACATCTCCTTTGAGAAAAGTTAATTTTTATTCTCCTGCCTAATTTGCCCTACACCCGCGGGCGAAATGGCTTTAGAACGTACGTACCTGATAAGCGGTCTGCAAGTCCCGGTCCAAGGTGCGCGTAGTACGCAAAGCGCCTGTTGTAGCGTGCACAGAGAAGGCTCTCCAGGCGCCGGCCGCGTCCCTTCGCACCCGGTATCTAACCGCCCCGTTAGCACCGATATCCGCGTCTATCGCCTTCACTTCTACCACGGTCGTTCCTATCGTTGCGTTCTGTTTGACGTGGAAGTGAATTTAATTTAATATGAGAAAAATCGCAAAATATCACAGGTTATAGGTAGTATGTTGCTAGACTTTTGCAAGCTACCCTCATTGAAATAAAATATTTTTGTACCCGGTAATGAACCGCTCCGTTAGCACCGATATCCGCGTCCATTACCTTCACTTCTAACACCGTGGTTCCTATCGTCGCGTTATGTGTGACGTGGAAGGCAATATAGTTTAATGTGGTGAAAGTGGCAAACTGAATACTACAACTTATAGACCAGTGGCGCAACTTTACCGTATGAGGTCTATGGCTTTTTTAGCGGAAGGCCTCGGCCAGCATAAACCTTCATTATACAAGGGCAATCGCCAAAAGGGAGATGGGCGGAGGGAGGGCAACTCGGGTCGGGGTGAGGGTCCGTGACTTTTTGCCCGTCATGTTACGCCACCTGTATTTGATTGTACACAAACAAAAGCCAAAGACCGCGTGATAACATGCAGGTCTTATGCAAATCCTAATGCTTTATGCCTGTTTAAGAAATAACAGGGCTGTAATATGTATTTAGATAGGAATCAATTTGCCATGAATGGAAATAGGCTTGCTGGCCAGTAAGACCAAAAACCATACCTCAGATACTTTATAGTGACCTTCTAAGGTGGGTGAATAAATGTAGGAGCGATGATTAATATCGTGTGACTCACTCTTAGTTCTCCTCTCACGACCTACCGAGTAGTGTCAAGTTTCTCGCTTCGACCTGATAACTATACTCCTCTTTCAAAGGAAAACATATCACTTACCTCAGGTACTTTAATAGTGACGTTCTGAGGCGGGTGCACGAATATAGGAGCATGGTCATTGTAGTCAGTGACGCATAGCCTCAGTTCACCCCTCACTGCGTTCGGTGGGGTGCCCAGGTCTCTCGCTTCGACAATCAGTGTGTAATTCCCAAATCGATCTTTTAAGGACTGCCTAGCGAACAGACGGCCCGTGTTCGCATCCCCACCCACTTGCTCGAAACGAAATAGATCTGAGAGCGTCAAATATATTATCATATTTAATAGGATTGTAATAAAAGAGAAAAGTTCTTAAAAAGCAAAATCCTCTGTGGTCGAGTTGTAATTAAAATACACCTAAGTAGATATTCCTCATTATTCATAAACGTACATTAGATACGTTTTAGCTATAGAATGCTTTGTCTTTGTCAGTCGCATTGTCAAATGTGCAGGATAGAAAAAGACAAAGGAGAGATTAGCAACACTTTAGCTAAAATACGTTTATGAATAAGGGGGATTATGCTTATTTTGTTTTTATTTTGTTAAAATGTGTAGTTATTGCGATGCGATTAATATAAAATATCGATCTTACCATGTCCTTTGCCCCCCACAAGATGAAATTGAACACGTCCGTTGGGCGAACCATTATCATCGGCGTCGGTAGCGGATATAGCTACAATGGCCTCACGATGGTTATGGAACTCTGTGATTGTAGTGCAATCCGACGGCAGTTGGAGAACTGGTGGATTGTCGTTAACGTCTTCTACATGGACTCTGCAAGATTTGAAAAGAATAAAAAGGACGGATTTTTTTTCTTTTATTTAATGAAGGTGGCAAACAAGCATGCAGTTTGACTGGTGGCAGAGCTCCAGTGACGGAGCTCGGGGGCGTAGGCACCACCGCATTACTTAATATACTTGCCGCTAAATGGTAGTGTTCAGCACTATCGTGTTCCGATCAGGTGGTAATGTACGGCCCTGTAATTTCCGGCACAGAGGCATAACACCTGTAACGCATATGTATTTTGACATTGGTCTTTGTGTGGGTGTCTACAGGCTGCAGTCATCACTTAACATCAATGTGAACTGCTTGCTTGTTTGCCACTTCCATTACATAAAAAAAAGTTGTGTGCGGCCGAGTGAAACACGTCCGCTTGGTCGCAGCGCTCGAGGAAATCGCGCGTAACGCCAGAATTTTCGTATTACCCTCATAAAATGTCCGTACCGGGCCTTATAACTCTAATCGTTTCAATCCCTCAGGCCACGAGAAAAATATGACAATTGATTTATTTTTGTTCTCGGACCCGATCGGGTCCATTGCGGCTTCAGGGATAGAAGTAAACTCTAAAAAGTGTTGATATATTTCATAATAGCACAAAAATATGTTTGACAAATAGAATTTCGAAAGACTTTTGACTCCTTATACTTACATGCACTGTAACTTATTGATAAAATAGTTAGTAAGCATAGAATAAAAGGCTTTTTTAGTTTTACTTATTATACTCACATGATTTGCTTAAAAGTGTTCCGACTCTCGCCGCTAAGGTATCCGAACTGGTAGTTGTCCCAGGCCTCTATGACGAGGTTAAAAGACGTCTGAGTCTCTCGATCGAGGAAATCTGACACTGTAAGTGCACCTGTGTCTGCGTTTATCAAGAACTTGCCCTGAGCAGAGAAAAGTTAAGAATATGTAGTTTTCGATTGAAAACTTCAAATATTTTAAATAAATACAAGAATATCCATTGCCACGGTTTATTTAAATACTAAACTCAATATTATAATTTTAGCCGAAAGTCGTCTACTATTGTATATCGTATATTCTCCCCAAAGCTTGCCACAAAGAACGGTTCTAACATTCAGCGATTGCCCGAAATCTTCACCGGGTTGTCGGTCTACCTCGTGGAGCACGGAAGCACGGAAAGGCACATTTTTAATTTGCCACTAGCGGTCACCTATCACACAGCCGAGTAGATCGCTTGCGATCTACACCAGCCGCGAGGTCATGCGCGTTTCCGAACTGCATTTATGTGTATGAAATCATGTAAGAGATATTTTTTTTATCATGGGGATTATCACTATGATATCTTCTTTCCACAATGCCAGTTCCAACATTTCCAATGGATTTTCTATCATGTAAGCATTGACGACATAAGACAGCTTCCATGTAAGCCTCAATAATGTCTTCATAATGACAGTAAAAGATAAATCAGTCGAACAGCTGTCAAAAGATACGTTTTTCAATCTTACCTGCGTGGAAACCCTGTCAAGCAAGTAAGTGATCTTGCCGTATTCCCCGGAATCAGCATCACGGGCTACAACCTTCGTAATAATAGTGCCAGGCTCAGCATCTTCGTTCACGCGGTATTCGAATGCAGATGTCTCGAAAATAGGATTATTGTCATTTTCGTCCAACACCTGAAAGGCAAACCACTTAAATCTCACCCTGTACGTCTTTTAAATCATAAAAGACTATATCATCCGTCTATAAAGATGCCATTTTGCAGTTACAACTTTATTCTTAGGACAAGCGTGACACGACCTTTAATTACAAAAAGTAAAGGGGAAATGGGACATTCTACTGATATACTTTTTACATTAGTATATTATATTTAGTTTTATCTTAGTGACATTCTTGACTATACATATATTTTTTATCTTGTTTGACATGTATATCAATTGCATTTTTTTTAAATTTATTATTATTAATTTTTTATTGTTTCTTTAAATTATTTTGTTTGTTTTTGAGGTGTCATAAGAGGTGCCTGTCACCCTAAATGAATAAATGAGTTTCTGATTCTGATTCTGAAAACTAATTGGAATTTTCTAAAGCAAAAAATTACAGCATACTTAGCAACAGGAAGCATTAATAATACATTAACCCTCCCGAATGTCATGCACAAGCAAAATATTTTTCTCTGATAAATAAAGTTACCTGTATATGCAAATCAGCGACAGTATACCGCGGTGGTAAGCCACTGTCGACCGCCTTGACAGTCAGATTGATCCACGGGTAAAACTCGTGGTCAATTCTGTTCGCCACCACTATCTCTCCCGTTGTACTCTCCATGTGTACCAAACTTTTTAGTTCCGCTGGTCCTGTTAACGAAGTGTTTTATTTAGATAGTAAATATAAACCCTGTTTGAGCGTTTTATTATTCATCGTAATCATCATTCAGTGGAAAGACGTCCACTTTTAAAGAGTAGAAAAAGTAAACATTTTATTTTTGCTTTTCAGTAAATTTTTTGTTAAAAAGTTTTTATTTTTTGTGACTTCTACACTCTCTCTCTCTCTCACACACACACACACACACATACTATAACTTATTTATCTTACTTACCTTCCAAGGAATAAGTCATAGTTCGATTCTTATCAGCATCATCAGCAATCACAGTGTCGATTATGACAGCAGTTTTTGAGTTTTCAGTGATCGAAGTCTTGTAGAAGGGTTTCCTGAATTTGGGATTGTTATCGTTTTCATCGTCGACGACTACAGTGAGGGTTGTGGAGGCGGTCTGACGAGGGCCGCCATCGATGGCCGCCATATCCTCAACTGTGATTACTAGCTTCATGATCTCCACTTTCTCTCTGTCTAAGAGTCTGTGGATCAAATATATACTGATTAAAACCTTATTTAGAACTCCGCGTTATTCGCTACCGGCGCGGGGAGCGAGATTACCGCTCGGTTTCGCTCGGGTATTTTGTATGAAGTTCTACGACTAGAGCGGAACATAGCCTCGCAACATCATATACCGCATCACCACGCGGTATCCGCTACCAGAGAATACGTAATAATACTACGTATAGATTGCCCCGCCTCACCCATAACCCCCCCCGACCCCTAGAGAAGCAGTTGAATAAACTTCAACAAAGAGGTTGCGCGCGGTCTTTTTTTAGTTAATTACGGCACTTAGCCAGTGCGACGACTTATTTCACGATTGTTTAAGGTCATAAGTGCTACATTACGTGCGAATCTGAGTTTCACATAATATTCTTGTATTCGAGCTAATCTATCTATATACTAAAGTTTTTAATGACACCAAAGAAAATACAATCTTATGGTAAAACTGTGTTAACGACCCATTGCCTGTTTCTTCTGAAAGTCGTGACTCAATTACCGTAATTCAAATTGACCTAACTTTACCTTAACTCACGACAGCAACTAACTATCTGCCACTACGAAAGAATCATATCAATGCACTTACTTGACGACTCTTAGTGTGCCATCTACAGTGTTCAGGTCCCAAAGCGCGAGGTAATCGTATTCAAGTCTGGATACAGGTACTCCGTCTTCGTCTCTTGCAGTACTTTCGGGTTCAAGCGAATACCGTAATACGGGTTGCTCGTCTAAGTCCGTTGCTGTGGCACGATACACTACAGTGCCCACCTGTAAAGGTTTGCACACATAAAAATTATGTAGTTAGAATGTTCTTGGCCTGAGAGGGGAAAATCTAACATGCTTCAGAACTTTTTCACCTCCATTTTTGTCCCTTTTTGAGAACGTCACGGTATCAATGTCATGGGTCAAGAACGCGATAGATATCTTAAGATGTTAAATAAAATAAAATACGCTTACACTCACAGCACCACACTAGGTAAAAACCTGTGTCGTGGGTGCCGTTGTACACATACAACATATACACAAACACCCAGACCCGAAACAAATATCTGTAGGCCATACAAATATTTGTCCCAGTGCGGGGATCGAACCCGACCCTTCGAATCAAACGGTCGTCTCACACCGCTGGACTAACCGGGTCGTCAAATGTATCCAAACAAAGCTTAGGTTTGGTTGCACCAAAATATTTGTTAAAGTTAATGTAAAATTTTTACAAATGTTTTGGTGTAACCGAACCTTAGATTTTTCTTTCAGAAAATGGAAAAATCCGAATAGAACCAAAGGTAAAGGATTTCACACCGTTATCTCTGATAGCCTCCCGGGAATTGAACCCAGGATCCCAGCTTAGCAGTAGTGGTCTGCTACCACTAGGCTAATAAGGCATGAACGTGTACTTTCTGAAATAAAGAAATATCCGCAATGTCAACAGATGTTCATCATATCTGCCGAAAGATGTCGGACCATAGCCGCCCCATAAGGGAGATATGCCATAATCGCCACGCTTGGCATGGGGATTGGCGATTGCAGGGCAGTAGTTTTATCGCAGAACGCTGCAGCCCATCTTGCGTGAGTATTACATTTACCACTCCATTGAAATGGTTTGACCGCCATAGTTCGGTTGACTGACAGCACTAGTTGAAGAATTCTCTTCCATTCTGCCGCTAGTGGGCGGTGGGGTCGTCACGTCCCTTTTTTTTTTTTTTTAGTAATGGAAGTGGCAAGCAAGTACGCAGTTCACATGGATGTTGAGTGATGACTATAGCCTATAGACACCCACACAAAGACCAAGGTCAAGATGCGAATGCGTTGCCACTCCTTAGGCGTAAGGTGTTACGCCTCTGTGCTGGAAATTACACGGCCGTACATTACCACCTGACCGGAACACGATAGTGCTGAACACTACCATTTAGCGGCAAGTATATTAGGTAATGCGGTGGTGTCTGCGCCCGCAAGCTCACTGGAGTTCTACCACCAGTCCCTACGCCAACAACAGATGTTACTACTATACCTGGATATTCTCCCGCACATGTATAGTGCCCGGATCAACGATGACGGGTGGCTTGTTGTTAACGTCCACTATAGTGATGTTGACAAGGACCGCCGCACTCAGTTGGTGCTCGCCGATACCACCGTCCAATGCCACCTGTTCATATCGCTACTATTAGCAACATTTGTAAACGAATCGTTTGACTTATTATGATTTTGTGGTACAAGTTCCAAATACAGAAAGTTATGCCTGTCAGTATCGTATTAGCCAAAATGACTGAACTTGTAGGGCTTAAATACTATCCCCTTTATTCATTCACGTATTTTAGCTAAAGTGTTGCTAAACTCTTCTTTGTCTTTTTCTATCCTGCATATTTGACAATGCAACTGACAAAGATAAAGCAGTCTATAGCTAAAACGTATCTAATGACCGTTTATGAATAAGGGTGGTAGTTTATAAATTTTGAAGTCAATAGAATTAAAAAAAATGTTTCTACAGTAGGAGCTAATCTAAAAAAAACTGTTGGTGATTTTATATGTCTCGAAGGGGCAAACAAACATACAGTTCACATTGATGGTAAGTGAATACTTTAGTCTATAAACATCCATATCTAAAAACCAGGGATAAAAATGCAGATGCATTGCCACTCCTGAGGTGTAAGATGTTATATCTCTCTGACAGAAATTATAGCTTCTCATCTATTTTGTCAACGTCTAAAGGTTAATTATACCACTCCGTGTCTGAAAAATCAAATAACTAGTTCAGTGAAAATTTGAGGAAGCTGCTTCATACACAGATAAGTACAATGGAATACTTTGATCTTGGGTCATAGTGGTTTTGGAACCCAGATAACAAAGATGTAAATATACGGAATCAGATAAAAGTGGTTTCTTGAATTTACTTAATTAAGTTCAGGATACGAAAGTGATGAGAAGGTAACGAAGTTTTTTTTATCGCGTGTTCCGCGCTTTCGCTTGAACGCTCGTCTCAGGCGGATCGTGACACTTTTATGTGCGTGCAGGCGGCGTTCGTCGATTTATAAGTCGTTATGACGTCAAAAGGGATCTTACCACTGTGAGCGTATATCTGGTTGTCTTCGGGTCAGTCCGGTCGGGGTCCAGCGAGGAGCCGTTAGCAACAGACACGAGTCCGGACCTCGAGTCAATGACGAACTTATCGCTGGCACCGCGCTGTATGCGGTACACAACGCGATTATTGGGGGATGAACCGTCTCCGTCGCGGGCTTTCACCTAAGAATACAAACATTATATATAATTCGTTATAAATAATAATAATAATAATAACCCATTACAAAGTAGATCAAAATTGACAAAGCAAGCCTGACAAAGGTCCGGAGTTCAAATTGGACCCCGTGCTGACGAGAGACATAATAATAATACTCTTTATTGCACACAATAGATAACAATACAGAAAAAACAATTAGGACTTAAAGTACAACAGGCGGCCTTATCGCTAACAGCGATTTCCTCCAGGCAACCTTACATATAAAGAAACCAATTCAGGAAGTAGTAGGGGTGTACATACATACACACATACGTACATAGTGATAAATTAAAAATATCTTATTATAATTAAACAGTAAGTGACCTGATAATAGAGCAAGGATAAAACAAACATACAAACATAAAAAATAACGGGTATAAAGGTGGGAAACAAACACAAATTTCACATTGATGGTAAAATAATATAATTATCTTCTCTATATACAAATAAATAAAACTGGAGTGTCGTTTTGTAATATAAAATAATCGCTTTTTACTAAATGCATATGTATGTTAACACGGTGCACCAAACAATTTTACGTAACTTCACGCCTGTAATCCCCGAAGAGGTAGGCAGTGGTAAATGCATGCATTCAAGCATACATGCTAACACCCACGATTCGTCGGTTACGTTTTGGCCCATGTAACAGGTGGCGAGCCTGTTGCCATCTTCGGGCACATTACCAAACTCCGAGGTACTGGGAAACTTCCCGAAAATGGAAAAATCCCAATAGAACCAGAGATAAAGGATTTTAAACAGTTCTTTGATAGCCCTCGACCCGGGAATCGAAGCCAAGACCTCCAGCGTAGTAGTAGTGGCCCGCTACCACTGGGCTACTGAGGCAGTTATAATATTTTGTTTTACAATTTTCGTCTGTCTGTTATCTAATCTCTGGACTGATGGACCGATCTTGATCAGAGTTTCACTGGCACATAGCCGAGGCAATAAAAAGTAACTTTTATCTTAGAATTAAAGTCTACGCGGAAGAAGTCCCGGACAGAGCTAGTTTTATATAAAAAGGCATATTTTAAATCAATTGTATTGCCTGTCCTGAGACCTAACAGCCAAATTTGTATTACTACTGTACGTTTTTCAACTAGCATTTAGCGACAAATAGATTAGATAATGTAGTAGTGCCTTAGCCCTTTAGCTCTGTGGCTGGCATATACTACCGTAAAACTATTTTTTAAGTGAAGGTTTGTAAACAAGCCTGTATTTCACATTGACGCGGTTATAAATAGAGCTCTTGTATGAATTTCAAGGGGGGAGGGAGGGGTGCCATTGAGAGCAGGTATACTAGGTAAGGCAGTGGCACGCACCGACACTGCAACCCTGCTGCTAGTAAATTAGGCAACTGGATGCTGAGTTAAAAGATTTATCATAGAGAGGTAAATTGACCTCTTTGAAAAGAAAATAGTACAGAAACACATTCTTATTGGGATTACCTCCAGCACACTAGTGCCCCCTGGCATGTCCTCGGGTATGGATCGCTTGTACAACATCTGCTGGAACATGGGCGGGTGGTCGTTAACGTCTTGTACGTAGATAGTGACTGGCACCGTGGACGACAATGACGGCACTCCGAAGTCTCGCGCTCGAACCTGACCATTGAAGACAAATTGAGGCTTTAAATTATATCATAATTTAAGAAAAGTATTTCACGGTCGTACCTACCTACTTAGGATAGGTAAGTGTAGTGTACTATACAAGGTGTCGCCGTAGGATCCAACAATATTGAAAGGTGTTCATCTATAACAAGTTACAAATCACTTTACGTAAACAAAAATAATGAAATCACAACTTTTTTTTTTCATACTAAGTTTAAAAAATAATTATTAAATTTGATAACCCTAACAACTCGTCAATGAAAACGCTCAGCATTTACAAGTACCGTGCGTGGTGACGGTGAGGCGGCGGTACACGTGTGTGCGTACGAAATGCAGCATCTCAGCATTTCATACCTACGCACATACGCGTAACGTTCGCCTTCGACTGATACGCTGTCAGCTGTTGTTATCAGGGTTGAAACACATAAAATTTGAATCAAAGTTTGTCTGGTAATAACTGATGATTTTACATTTTCAGGTTAAAAAGACCTTGGGGATGAAGTCAACATTAATATAGACATGGACTGTTGAAATATTGTTGGAGCTTACCTTTACACCTTGTTTAACCCATTTAGACCTACCCAACAAGAAATATTGCAAATCGAGCCTACGAAAGAGACACTCGGCTAGTTTCGACTTCGTAAAGCGTTATCTCCATAGATTTATTATCTACTTTAGTATTATAAATCTATGGTTATCTCTGCTGCACACATCCTTCGAATACACTGATAGTCCGGTATTGGTCAGAACTTGATCAAAATGGTCATAGGTAAGGAGCGAAAAGAGATAACGTTCTACAGTTCTGCAATAAGCCAAAGTCTCCTTCCTAAGGCTGATGTGCAATATTTCTCGTTGGATACTGTAATAATAATAATGGCAACCCATTAAATGTCCCACTGCTGGGCACGAGTCTCTCCCCTTTTTGGGGGGAGGCCTGGAGCTTGCTCCACCACGCTGCTCCAATGCGGGTTGGTGGCGTTATGGATTAGTGGCCAACCCGTTGTCGGATGTTTTAAACCGTCCATATGGCCTCCGACAAGGTTTAACGACTTCTGTCTATCGATAGCAACCGGGACCGACGGCTTAACGTGCCCTCCAAAGCACGGAAACGCGCATTTTAGTTTGCCACTAGCGGTCACCCATCAAACACCAGACCGCGCCCGCATCGCTTAACCGAGTAGATCGCTTACGATCTACACCAGCCGCGGGGCCATGCGCGCTTCATGGATACTGTATCTACAGTTTATTAGGGTCATTTTTTATAATGCCATGCTCTTGATGGTGATATAAATATTAATGCACGGGCATTATTAATTTCATTTTCCTTTCATTATGTAGGGGCAATGTGACAAACGACGAGACAGTTCCAAGTCCAGGTGTGTGATCGCCGTTCGAGTTAAGGCTCACGGGTTCGTTTCCCGTACTGGGACAAATATTTGTATGGCCTACAGATATTTGTTTCTCGATGTTTGTGTGTATGTGTGTGTGTGTTCTGTGTGAATAACGGCACCCACGACACACGACCTAGTGTGGGGCAGCGTGTGTAGCGTATTTTTTTTTATTTAAAAATTATAATTATTTATTTCGCCCTAAATAGCATGATTTTTTTAATTCATAGTGTTATAATAAAAAATGCGTCTATTTATTACTTGGTCCATAACATACACATTACTCTTTCTACCGCTTCAGGAAAGTACAAGTGTGTTAAATTTTTAATATTGAAACTACTTGGTTCACCAAGTCAAAACAATGAAAAATACTTACAGTCAAATGTATAGGGCGAATATTGCTGTTGTCTCCCGGAATTTGTTCAAAATCGATGGCACCGCGTGGCGTTACGATGCCCAAATTTGGATCGATGGAGAAATTATTTTTATAATCGCCGCCAACGATAGAATATTCAATGTGACTGTTTTTGGTTCCTGCAATAAAAAATAAAGGATTAATCATCAAATAATATCATCATCATCATCATCACTTCAACCGATAAACGTCCAAATTCAAATAGTTTATTTCAAATTGGTCTACAAGGACACACCTGCATTGTCGGGTTACAATCTACATATAGTAGTAGTCCACTGCTGGACACAAAGTCTTCGCCAAGGACGCCCATAAGAATGTGCGTCGTAAGGGGAGAATATGCCATAATTGCCACGCTTGGCAAGCGGATTGGCAATCGCAGTGGCGGCAGTTTTATAGCGGGACACTGGATGAAAATTAATTATAATAATATAATAGTTTCTTTATTTGCTACTAAGTTTAACAGTATTAGAGTGAGCATCTGTGTCTGAAATAAGCGGTTAGATTGTGACTCAGGCAACACTGCTCGTTTGTCCGAAAAAAATATCAGCCTATAGAAAAATATTGAACACTAGCTGTTCCCCGCGGCTCCGCCTGCGTGTAGGTCGCTTTTCGCGTAACCTGTGGAAACTTATCAAATTATCCCATGGCATCCCACAGGAACATTTTTTCAGGATAAAAAGTATCCTTTAATCTTAGTCATATACGTATAATACCCTATCTTTAATACAGCTATCTATAATACCTATCCGTATAACAAATTTCATCAAAATCCGTTCAGCAGTTTCGGCGTGATTGACGGACAAACATCTAAACAAAGAAACTTTCACATTTATAATATTAGTGTGATTGTGAATTTAGATAACTTTATCCATTTAATTTGAGTCGAGCTCGTTTGTTTAACAACTCTGTGAAGTGATCAGAGTATTTTGAAGTTTCATTACTCCAGCCGAAAAATATTTACTGTTGGACAAAACCTTCTCCGAAGATGGTGACAATAGTGTGTTGTGGGTCATTTAGGGACAATCGCGGCAAAAAAAAATACTTAGTATAGGTCGCGCCACGTAAAAAGAACGCTGGAAGAAAGTAGAAGGGATGTGTTCGCACATCGTTACACTCGCGCACGAAAGTACTAGCCCTGTTGGTTTATTTTTGATCTAGCTTTCGCTTGCAGTTTCTTGTATTGGTAGGCAGACTGAAAACTATATTACATAGAATAACATAAAATGAAATAAAAACACATGACGCGCAGCTTGACCGCCAGCGTTCTTTTTACGTGGCGCGACCTATACCTATATCGATACAGGCCATGAGCTAAATAAAATGTGAAAGTAAATAATTAAATTAGTATAATAATACAGCACTATAATACATCTCTGCAATACACAACAAATTATTTATATAATAAGCAAAGTCATTAAAACCTAATGACACCTAGATAACGTACGTAAGTCGATACTTAATGTTGAGTCTCTCGATCGAATTGATGAAGTTAATCATGAATTGATATTACGTACAAAGTATCATCTGACATTTATATAATACGACCCGTCGATCGTTAACGCATCAATATCACGTTTGATCGATTTCATAAACTTTCCATGTCATGAAAAATAGATGGCGGGATGATTAAGATATCTATTTAACCCAGAGGTTTCCAAACTATTTTTTCTTATAGACCCTTTACCATTTTTCTGGTTGCTGTGGACCCCCGTCCTTGCTACATTTATATCACATTCCCATATTTCCATTTTTATTCACGCCTACGTAGACCCCCATCGCGTCTCCCATGGACCACTTTGGGAATCACTGGTATGATGTAAGTAAATTGGTACTATCAGTGTATGTGTTGAGATCCATTATCGTGGACCCCCATTTTCATTTCATGGACCCCCAAATATTTTTTCGCTGACGCAGACCCCTTTCAGTTTGTCATAGACCCCCAGGGGTCGATATAGACCACTTTGAGAATCACTGATTTAACCTATGAATAATAATGTAAAGCAGTCTAACTAAGCAAAATAATGGTTCCACATAAATAGACACACTGTGGGCGGGCATAAAAAGGACACACCGCAGCGCTATTGCACGTTATTGTCGCGACCAATCGAATGTAAGCATTGTTCAAGTTGAAAGTGTAATTGTGTGTTATTATTGTAGTTAGTTTGTGTCAATGGAACCATAATATTCGAAGCGATAAACGTCCTTTCCTTGAAATTAAGATGAATAAGGTGACGTCAAGTACACCGGGACAGGAACATATTTATTACACGTGAATGGTTAAAGCTTCCTCAATGAAATGATTATATTTAAGGAAAGTAAATTTACCAGCAACATTGAATGACTTCTTACTAAAATTCTCTAAAAAGAAACGACATTCTATCTTTTTCAACCTGAATGTAACACAACAACGAAATTACGAGTAGTTATTATCTATGAAGAACAAACAAGCAACCCAAATGGCTCTCAAAACATACACCAAAAGTTTTAAAGCTGACCTAAAAGGCGAGACTGCTTTATAAAACTAGAGGTTTTTAATATACTTGCCGCTAAATGGTAGTGTTCAGCACTATCGTGTTCCGGGTATAATTTCCGGCACAGAGGCATAACATTTAATGCCTCAGGAGTGGCAGCGCATCTGCATTTTGACCTCTGGTCATTGTGTGGGTGTCTATAGGCTGCAGTCATCACTTAACATCAATGTGAACTGCATGCTTGTTTGCCACTTTTGGTACATAAAAAAAAAGTATAAAACTTTTATAACATAAAAACTTACCATTCAAATCAATATCCCTAGCTTCTAAAACTAACGGGTTCTCGAACTGCAGTTCGTTCTCCATGAGACGCGCCTCGTATTTGTTCGCGAGGAACATCGGCGCGTTATCATTCACGTCTTCTATGTTGATCACCAGTTGTGCTGTGTTCCTGTTGCCTCTGCCCTGTTATGGATATATTAATTCTAATTTTATATTTTAATTATTCATATATTCAATACAATTGTGCTTTTAAAGAGCTCTTTTATATCTTTAAATTATTTTAAAACGACTTTATTTTATTTTGTTTTAGTATTAGGTTTGTTTATTATGAGTAATTATTTACTAAAACTAATAGACGTACAATAATAATACGAAAATAATTCATTATTTTCAAATTTGTTAATTACTTCATTTACATAAAATATAAAGTAAAAGAAAAAAAAACTAAGTTTCAAAGCTGGTCCTGCATCTGCTGTGCCATATTAATTTTTTTGAATTCAAATGTTTATTTCAAATTGGGCTACAAATACACTTTTGTATTCCACTTTTGGGGGACCAAGGACCCAAAATCATAACACAAAGTGTTGGGGAGGTTATTAATTTTGTGTGATGATTTTCAGACCATATAACTATGAGAAATTTTACAATTTACAACAACATTTTTACCTTACGGCTTAGCGAAGTAAATTAGACAAAAACTTTGTTATTGCTAGAAATACTAAATTAATATTGTTCAATACTTATAACAATAATTTACGAGCTTACCTGATCATCGCGAGCTTCAACAGTGAGATAATGACGAGAAATGAGTTCTCGGTCGAAACTCTCATCTCCTGCTTGTTTCACTGTTATCACGCCTGATATAGGGTTCAGATTCAATCTGCAATCAAGAAATAATTTAATTATGTGTATAAAATTATTCATGAATAATCATAACAGTCCTAAAAAGTATATTTCAAAATAGTATATTTTGTTAATATACAGTTTAGAATAATTAATTTTTAATTACAAGCAACTCATTTCATTTGTTAGAAGCGTATTATGCGAGAGCGAGACATCATAATAATATACTGAACATTAGGAAAAAAAATGATCCTATGGTATTCATTCTGAAAACGCGAAAAAAAACAGTTTCTTCGTACAAAATGTTCATTGCTGCTCATCAAAAAGTATGGAACAGCTGATTTCTTATTTGCGATTTTATGATTGGTCCTGACCAATCCTGGAAACCCTAGGTCCCTAAATCATATTATAATTGGTCTTTTATTAAATAACAATACAATTAATCTAGCTTCAGTCAAATATTGTGAACTGTATACTAACAGATTAGCAATGCTTCCACCCAGGCTAGTATACCGGATGCCCCTTGTGCCATAGTTGTCCGAGTCCTGGTCCAAAGCCTGCACCCAGGCCACCGTGGTGCCAACGCCACAGTTCTCCGGTATTGACACAGTATACAGTGACTCAGTGAATTCAGGGAAGTTGTCGTTCTCATCCTTTATGTGGACCATTATCGGGACCATGCTGGAATGTAAATAAAACAAAATTAATATATACGGAGATTAATATATTTAATATCAAAGAACAATAATTTTTCTCTTTTATTTCCATGCTTGGGTTTTGATGCATTTACCTCTACTTACCCTTTCGGAAAATACGAGTTTAACTTGATATGTTATATATTTTATTTTAAAGAAAAATGGAAAGAAAAATTTGACTTCAGGCGAGACTCCAACTCGCGGCCTACTGGGAATCTAGTCCAGCCGCTCTAAGTCTATCATAATAATAATAATAGTCTAAGTCTAAGTCTAGCTCAATTGGAAGAGCGGCTGGACTAGATTCCCAGTAGGCCGCGAGTTCGAGTCTCGCCTGAAGTCAAATTTTTCTTTCCATTTTTCTTTAAAATAAAATATATTTCACAAGCATGTGTTAATGCGAAATAATATAAACAATTGATATGTTATATTTTAAATATAAATAACACAAAGGAACTGGAATGCTATCGGGTATTTTCAATCAAAACATCGCGATTAGGATATTGGGCTTAGCAGTAGTGCCTGAAATGCTTCTCCTAAATCTCAGAGGCAATTAGTTAAAGCATAATATAAATAAGTACATAACAACAATATTCAACACTTGCTTGTTAAATTTAGGTCCACTTACCTCATTTTGGGGCTGTTAGTGACAATTTCTTTGGCAACTAGAGTAAAATTCATGACAGTGACTTTTTCATAATCCAAAAACAATGGATCATTTACTCTGATCAAGAATGAAGCTTCATTAATGCCTTTAAATGGTGTCACGTCAAATATACCATTATCTCCCACTAGGTATAATTCGAAAGTTCCATTTTTACCCTGTAAAGAGTTTATGCCATGAAAATGTTAAGTTTAATAAACTGGGAAAGTCTTAAAACAGACATGTAGTGTATCTCTCTATATATATAAAAATCAATTGCTGTTCGTAAGTCACGCTAAAACTCGATAACGGTGGACCGATTTGGCTAATTTGGATTTTGAATTATTTTTGGAAGTCCAGAGAAGGTTTAAAAGGTAAGAAAATATGAAGAAATTGAAGGGAAAAAGGGGAATAGTAAAAACCGCAATTTTATTTTCCCATACAAATATTCCGTATCTATCAAACCTTTGACACATTATTTCATTGTGAGGCAATAAGAAGTTTGCCGAGACAGCTAGTCTTCAATTAAAACATGCGATAGCATATCAATAAAGCCATTTTTATAATATAGAAATAGGCTACTAATTTTAAAAAGGCTACAATGTGACTTTATTACTATGTTTTCAATGTCCGTCTAAATCTATTACAGGGCAGTATCTCTTGAATCGTAATAGAAGAAATGATATAGCTTCAGCATAAATTAAAAGGGGTTTCCACTCAAGAAATTTCGTATTATTTCTGTGCTCGTCTTATGTAACATCATTAAGTACAATTAATAAGCAGTATTTTTTTTTTGTACTGGCCTAGGGACCAAAACATTCCTTAATCTATCTGCCCCTAAACGGTAATGATCACCACTATCGTGTTCCGATGTCAGATGGTAATCTATGACACAGATACTGTATGTACAGTCACAGACTGTATGTAATCGTCACATACTAGAACTACATGCTTGTTTGCCATCATCACTATATAAAAAAAAGAATATTTAAAAATATATAATTATGCATAGGGTTAAATATTGAACGGTGTTATGAAATCCTAAATGAGTGCAAGTAAGTTTTTTAATATATAATACCTGATCATAATCAAACACTTCTGGTATGGCATCTTGGAGGAAAGTGATGGGTGTGTTCTGCTGAGCATTTTCTAGCACCTCGCCAATATATCTCTCGCTTCGGAATTTTGGTGTCTCGTCGTTCACATCTGTTATAATGACTGTCACTTCGGTGGTTGCACTGGGCATTGGTGATACTGTGTGTGATTCTTCTGTGGCCTGGAAAAAAAAGATTCGGACGAATTTAAAACCTCCTTCTTTTTTTGAAGTTGATTAAAAATGGCTCCAATTGCATAGATGTTACACCATACATACAGAGTTATCATTCAGGTTTTATGTAAATATTATTTCAGAGATCAAGAAGCATTTTTACGTTCTATTCACAATTAAGAATAATCAGATAAATAGTTTTGTGTTCATATCCCACTCTAAGAAACCAGAATCCACTGCCCATATTTGTCTGTCCAGATTATGGGCTTCGCAAGCAGCCATAAAATACATATTAGTACAACATTTAAAAACCATTTGAATAAAATATGAAGTAATAAATACCGGCCAAGTATATGCCGGGGACATGCACAATCAAGGGTTCTGTTTGTCCAAGTAAATTATTTTAGTGGGCTGTGGGGTGTTTTCCGTATAGGCATATAAGTATAGCTCACTTCCTCATGGAACAAATAAACTAAAATATTTTATTTGTCAAGATATATTATTCTATTTCCTATATCCCCGTTTTTTTTTTTTTTATTCAAGATTTTAGGTTTAATTAATTCTACGTTAATGTATTTCTAAAGAAAATAAGTAGGGTAGTAGTTGGGTTGGGGCCCAATCTTAATTTATTTTAACACTTTGTTTACATTACTATGCGTGCATGTGGCATGCATATTGCCAAATTACAGCTTTCTAGTACAAATAGTGTCTGAGATAAGCTGCAGACAGGTGGACGAACAGACAGAATGAACACAATACATGTCAAAACTATATGGGTTTACAACAATTTTCTTACCAAAATTTCCAAAATATAAGCTCCATTGCTGTTGTTTGGATCTTCCCTATCCAGGGGGTGCACAGTGTACACCACTCCAGAACTGCTGTCAATGTCGAAATGCTCTTCTCCTCCCGCAATAATACTGTAGGATATACGGTTGTTGATGCCACGGTCGCCGTCAATTGCCCGAACTGTAAAAAGTATTTTAAATGTTAATTTTGTAGTTATAACCAAGCTATGAATAGAATTAAATTAATAATTACCTATATAAGATATACTTAAAAGCTTATTTTAGTAAGAAGTTTACTTTTAAATCTGTCTAAGATTATTATCTTTAATGCACAATATAAACTAGATAAAACTCAAAAAAATTGGCAAGTAGTAATTATAGGCACATAATGCATGGTATTCATCACGCCTCAGCCTACACATTTCCAATTAAGTATATCAGAAAAATCATAAATGTATGGCTCCGTAATAACTATCACAGAGACATACCAACTTAGGACTCAGGGGTGGCATCTGCATTTTGACCTCTGGTTTTTGTAAAGATATAAGCTGCAGTCATCACTTAATATCAATGTGAACTGTATACATGTTTGCCACCTTCTCTACATAATAAAAATAATAAGTGTTCAATTAAAGTTAACTAAATTAAAATTGAGTTACCTTGTAAAACTGAGGTTCCCACCTCAGCATCTTCAGATATCCTTGTGACTGGTGTCGCTACGACAAACTCAGGTGGCTGATCTTCTACATCCTGTACTTTGACCAGAATAGCAGCAGTACCGGTATTCACCTTCCCTTGATTAGCCCTGTCCACCGCCAGCACTCGAAGTTGGTATAGCGATTTGCGTTCATAATCCAACCGATTTGTTAATCGAACCACACCTTTACCATTCACTGTTTGTATTGCAAAATTATCTACATCACCATCAAGTTCTTGTAAATTATATAGAACCTGTAAATAGAAAGGTTTTCAGAAAGATTTTATTTTTCTTCTTCATATAATGAATGGCTTCCTTCCACCAACTTTAAGGGTGATTCTGCCAAAATCTAGTGCTTCAAGAGGCACAGTAGCTTGAGGTTGTACGATTCATACGATTGTTCAAAAAATGCCCGGTGAACTAAAGGATGTGTTTCATTAATTATTCGGCGTTTGATTTTTTCTAATAAAAGATTTTTATTAATTTCGTCGGTTTGTTTGTATTTTTGTATCGATCAGCTGCTATTTGCTAAACGTCAGTCAACGGTCAACGCTTGTCAAACTGTCAATGTCAAAACCTTTTTTTTAAGGAAAATGCTGAGAACATCGCAGCCGTATACCAAGAATAGAAATAAGTTTACATTACATTTATGAATAAAACACTGTTTTGAAAAATACATGAAAACCATTTTATTAAAAAATGTACGTTACTCGAGGATTTTATTTCCCGAAAGCACTTGGACCATGTAATTTCATGGAAACATGAAACTTCGAAGATGGCACTGGGAAACTTACAAAAAAAAGAAATCCCAATTGCAGTTACTCCTCGATCCTGGGATCGAACATAAAAGATCAGCGAAGAAGTATTTAGGTAGTTTAATTTATCTTAAGTACCTGACCATAAGCTCCTTCATCAAGATCAGTTGCTTCTACAGTTAGAAGTGTACCAGGTGGAGCATCCTCTTTCACAGTAATGGCGGAAGGGTAAGGCTTAAAAATCGGTTCGTTGTCGTTTACGTCTTCTACTAATAACAAAAAACTTTGTGTGATGAAGTTCCCTTCTCCCAGATGTCCATCAGTCAGTGTTAGGACAAAAGAATATTCATCACGAGCCTGGAAACAAAAACCTGAAATTACTATTTTCCGTCGCAGTGCAGTTCTCGTATTGCCGGTCATACCTAAATCGTAGGGACTATCATTACATTTTTGGATTATCACATGAATATTTTTAAATGGTGGCTACGGGCCGGTTATGGTTCGGTCGACCTAGTGCCAGTATTTGGCAATCAGTACTTTCATGCAGAGTATTTAGGTGACAGTTTACGAAGTATTCAAGCAGCAAAGAGCTAGGGACTCCAGCGCGGTAGCGAAGTAATACAACCACTTACTTAACAGCCAGGGTATTGATGTGAGGCGGTAGCGGTGCGGTCGTTGTTTCGTTGCGCCCAATGTTCATTTGGTCTCAACGGTCGGATTACACTGTTGCGACGCTTAGAACTGTCAAAACCCGTACTGTACTGATAGTATTAAACATACTATGCTCAAAGTAAAGTCGTAGTGCGGTCTGTTAATCTCACCCTAGTAGTACCCCAACGCATTCAGTTCAGTGTCACTTAGGCTAGGGAGGCTCGCAAGACTTTGTTAAATCAGCTGAGCGTCTGGCAGGCTGTAACAGCGAAATCCTAGAGGAGAAGAGGAATAGAGAAGGTCGTTGCTGCACACTACACTTACGGTGCACACATTACTTACTTACTATATCAGCTGTTCAATAGGTTGTGAACGTCGCTTTACGCCTGTATCTATTCTCCGAAGGTCTACCTTCGTATCCCATGCTAATAGGTACCTATTCACGATTCGCCATTGAAGTAGGTAGATCATTACAGTCAGAGTTATGAGTAGGTACATCAAGGAACATTCTGGATTTGTATTGAGCAATACGGAAGCTTCTTTCGATGTTGACATTGAACATGAAAAAAGAAAATTTATCATAATACCACTTACCTCTCTATCTAATTCCTTAACTAAATAAATATTAGCTTCGTTGGACGAAATGGCTTCTAATCTTAAAATATCACTACCGAGTTGCTCTCTTATTCCAAATTTCAACGTGTCTCCATCTGGATCCACGCCTCGTAGCCGGTATATTAAACTTCCTAAAATAAAAAAAGGGATTATACAAAACTTGAACGTTATTTTAAAAATAAATTTCAACGAAGTGGGATATGTTCTGATAGGACACAAAGGCCAGCAGGCGTACTTTGTAACTCGGTGGTCATCAATGTGAAATCCACTTTGCAGTACATTGCTGTTTTTTTATGATCACAATTATCATGTTACGTTAAAACAGCAATGTACATAAAATTGACGGACGATTGATGTACATCCAGATAATAATATATACAACGAATTCAGATCCAACAACTACGCTTCTTAATGAGATTTAATCTAATTATGTACATGTATCATACAAATACCCGTAAGTAACCGTAGGCATAGCAGCGCATTTAGCTTTTTAGTAGACACCAAAACTAAGTTGCACCACGATATACCTATTTTAAAATTAAAGTTGTAACATTTCACATCCCTCCCTAACTTTGACAGATTTCCTTAAGATTGAGAAGGGTGTGAAATGTTACAATAACTTTAACAAATGTCGTGGTGCAACCCAGGGTTAATATATTGGTGAAACCCAGGCTAAATGTGTCTGTAACTGTAAACGTACTATCAATTTAAATGAAATATTGCACTGAATGTCTACATCCTAACTTCGCAAAAACGTTATCAATATGAAACGAGACTAAGTAAAAAGTATAGAACTATGAGGTGGTCATCCCATTTTATAGAGAACCTTAACGCAATCGAAAAGAGATGACTTTTATATTAACAAGATTAAATTTTATTTCTGAATTTCAACGACCCATAATATATAAGAAAACATCGATGACTAATATCAAGTTTGTCGTGTAACCGCAGGTACGATGATTGTAAGGTTTCCCCTGTTGGGTATCAGTAGCCAAGGCAACGCTGTTCCCCTAAATGCAAAAGCAATTTCCGGATGTCCGTAACTTGCTGGGTTGAAACGAATTACAAACACTGCACACCATTAACTGTTCCTCAGCTTGACTTGTTACATAAATGAAGATGAATTACTTAATTATTTGAAACTTTACCCTGAACCTATTTCACTTATTTTTACGCGTTGGTCACGAAATCGTGTCTTACATTAGCTAATTATGCATGATGCTTTGTGAATTAAAAGACACATGCTTCGTGCTACGCGGTTGGTAACTATCGTGCGACAGTGTTCATGCAATAGGTGCATTCAACTCGATGATACACGATTTTTGACCTGCTATGCAAAATAAACCATCAAGGAACGATACAAATGAAAAGTAGGTACTTATTCGGTACGATAACTCCATCGATATGGTTCTGTTGTCGCTGGGTAACTCATTCGATGCGTAATAGGTACTTACTCTGATAATAAAACATGTGGTAAATAATGCATTTCCAAGTGGCCAACTTTTTGGAAACTGAATGCGGAAAATATTTTGTCAGCGAGCGGTGAGAGGACTGGTACTGTAATATGTGATCTGCGTGTCCTGCCTTGGCGTCTATTACCAGATGAAGTGCGATGCTCTGCGGTGGGCTCTGTACTAAGTTCTGACTAGTTGCTGCGTTCTGACAAGATGACAAGACGGTTGTTCGCTTATCTCCTCCATCTAGATCTGTTTCTATAGAACTTTCAACCAATAAGTACCTACTCATCGATGTGTTGCTCAAGTCCCTTACATTCTTTTTATGTAATAAAAAAGTAAATCTAAGGTTATGGATATGGTTACACCATCGATTGTTACGATTAAGTATCTATAATTCCTTTACTACGGGCGTATTCATAGATACGTATCCTACGAATGGCTGCGAACACCATAATTTCATCGCCGAACCACACCATAATAGTTACATGCATTCGTTACGGCTGCCGATGGATCATGATTTATCACTTTGATTTCCTTCACACGCAATCTTAAACGCTACACTAAATACGGCGAACGTAAATTGAGAGTGAAATGAACAACATACGTACCAACTGGTGTGTCAGGGCCTTCCTTTAATCTTATAACAATTTCTGATCTGCCATCTATGAGAAACCTCGGAGGTCTGTTGGCGGCCGCTGTCGACAGGATGACAATCAGCCAGACGAATACGGTCACCGCTTTTAATCGTACACGGGGCTGGCATTTTTCAAATTGGGAACGCACCCTCGCGTTCATATTGTGTTCACCTTACGCATGTGATCCTTTTGTCATTTGTTTGAATGAAGTGCATTTTCCCGGCACTTTTCTTCGCACGGTTTCACCGTGGGAAGCTTTGGCTCGTGCACTATTGGTGAAAGTGTTAGTACCACGTCGGCAGTGAGCGAGTTAATTTGATCTACGTGATGGTGAGTTCGCGACCACCTGTAACAAAAAGGTGACAATATTGTAATGGTTTTGTCAAGTTTGAAAGCTAATTGCCTTGACGGCTTTCTTGATGCATGTTAAATTTAGACGACAGATGTTAAGAGATTTGGTACTACAAAAGAAAATGAAATAGAGATTTCGTGTAACTTTGTGCGTGTAGGCACGTAGATACATTCATGGAAATGTTTGTAAGAATGAACTCAAGATGATGATAGGAATCCATCATACGACCAAGTCAAAGTAATATTATATTAAATTTTAGTCAATCTGTTTTAATTAAATATACATTTTGTCCAAATTACAGTAGATTTCAAATTTTAAACACATAAAATAGCATTTAAGTAAGGCGATTCTATGTGGGTTAGCTAGACATGAGAACCAGTGCGTGTCAAAGGCTGCACTTGTTAACTGGCCGTGTCTATAATGTTGGCACACGTCTTGCTTCATATCTGTTCTCCTGAACAAAGTTATCTAGATGGAGATCCCCAGATAAAGTTGTGAAAAGTAAAAGGCGATGTTAATTACTGGATTCTATTTGTTTGAGCCCATTGTTGATACAATTTGCAAAGCTTCCTTTACTATTATTGAAAGATCTCAACATTTTGTTGCAGTTAGTGGTCTTTTGTTTCGAGATTTAATCAAACGCTAATGGTTTCGGCCAAGAACTTGTTTCAAAATATATTACACTGACATGAAGCTATTTTTTATGCAATCTTTTCTTTTGTTTGTCTCTTTTTTATGTACTTACCTACCTAAATTTAAAAACACACGTAACTCGACACGTACCTCCCTATAATAAGTTTTTTACGCGTCAACTTACCGATTTTGCCCTTTACGAGTCTTTTAACCTAAAGCGAAGCGAATACTAAATAGTTTATTTTTTCGTCATTACACAATGCGATTGTTTTTATACTTTTTACAAGATCTTTGATCTAGCGATGTTACGAAACAATTGTAAAAGTTTAGTTACGTTTTTTTATAAATTTACATTGTAAACACCTCAAGTGAAGTGAAATTTGTATAAACATTTTAAAGAAGTAAGTATGAATATATTTACTATTAATATTATTATTATTCTTTTATTTGCGAACAACAAGGCCCAAATGTGTTAGTAAACATACAAAATAACTTAATACTAATGTTAGTAACACAACAAAATAACAAAAACGAAGGTGAATATTGGGGGCAATCAATAAAGAATATGTGTTCTTAATTGATCACCCTCCACACAAGTGCCTTCAGGATGGGAGAGCACCAATTCTCTGCCACCGTGCGCACTATGCTATTATTGCTATCCCGTATTCTGCGTAGTAATGATGCTGTTTTCTTACGTAAGATGGCCGTAAAGCCATCTGTACGGGCCTGTGCAAACATATCGGAGGCACTGCAGTATCGGGGTTCTGTAATAGTCACTGGCTTTCTGTTTATGTTTTGTTTCGCAATTGCCTAAATATTTGAGATGATTTTGAACATTAATCAGCGTTAATTAAATCCCACACAATGTCGAAAAGGTTACATCAAATATGTATGGGAATGAACTGAATTTTCAGAGTAGTTTCACACGCCGGCATAGCTTATAGGAATGATCGTGATTACATAAAAACAATTAAAAAATGCGACCTCGCGTTACCGGATGCTCGTATTGAGGTGTCGTTGACGTATGCTGGTGACAAACTGGTAAACTGTTGGTCTGTTGGCGCGACGTAACGCCTGAAACAAAGGACGCAGCCAGCGCATCGGATGCGAAGGCCGTTGACTGTAATACGCGGGACTGTGGGAGAATGACCTTTAGTTTTGATAATTTCAATTAAAGGTAATCCAAAAATGATTAACATTGAGCATGTCTATGTTAATAACTTTTGTATGGGTTGAAATGACATTCGTATAATACTTCTATTGAAGCTAGTTTCAAAAGGTAAGTGAAGTAGGTACCTACTATATAATATAATATAATCATTTATTGACAAAAACATTTTTACAATGGTTAATATTGAATCCATAGATTCCCGAACTAGTCTACACTGTATTTCGGGAATCAGTGGCTTCTCTCTACTATTAGGTATCCCTGCATCTACTTTGTAGCGCTTTAGTGATACTCGTATAAAAATAGTTTACAGCTTATTCTCAGACCTATCAAATTTACACAAAATAAATCATAAAAATAAATGAAGTCGTTTCTTAGGAGTTTGGTTACATACACTGTGACACTATGTGTTTTTTAATACTTATTATCATTAGCAAACACTTCATATTAATCAACTCTTTTCATGGATGCTCTACACTAGAAATATAAATATAATAATATGAAAGCGTTTTGTAATTTATGATTATTATCTATATCTTTGCGATATTAAAATTTAAAACGATTTTTCTTTTTCAGATGCTGTTTCTAAATTTATGAAGACTTTATCTTATTTTACATGAAATGGTAATGATATTTCATTTTTGTGTATGATATGTATATTCCTAGGAGAAAAGAGAATTTAATATTTAACCTAACACATTGCCTACCTAGTTAAGTAGGTATACACTAAAATTTAAGGTGTACAGTCTATTCTACTACGAAGATAAAATAATTAGGTACATATGATAAAGAATTTGGACGGTAAAAGAATACTACAGCTTACAGAAATCTACACAAAAACCGGAGATCAAATTGCACATGCGTTCCCTTTCCACCGCTTAGTATTTTTACATATTCTCTGCCTGGGGTGCAAAACCATATAACTGGAAAGTGCTTAACACTCCTTTGGCGCTTGATAGAATAGGTAACACGATGTTGGCTTCGCCGTCGAGTTCACTGGATCTCTACTACCAGTAAAATTACCGGATAAGATGACATTTGGATGATTCGTGTCACCCCTTAGTATTATGACATATTCTCTGCGTGGGGTACAAAACCATATAACTGGAAAGTGCTTAACAATCCTTTGGCGGTTGATAGTATAGGTAATACGACGTTGGCTTCGCCGTCGAGTTCACTGGCTCTACTATCAGTAAAATTACCGGATAAAGGTGACATTTGGGTGATTCGTGCCACCCCTTCATATTATGACATATTCTCTGCGTGGGGTACAAAACCATATAGGCAACTGGAAAGTGCTTAACACTCCTTTGGCGGTAGATAGAATAGGTAATACGATGTTGCCTTCGCCGTCGAGTTCACTGGATCTCTACTACCAGTAAAATTACCGGATAAAGGTGATACTTGGACGATTCGTATAGTCTTTCCTTCTAAATTATGACTTAGAAATCCTATGTTAGAGCTCCAATACCTACTATGGAAGGACTTTAGGTGTATGGTATCTACAATGGGTTGTTCATCTTAAGATCCCTGGAAATCAGTAGGTATATGTGCATTTATACACCAAACTCATACATAATATTGACAATAGAGACACTTGTAAACCGCACTTTATCTATACTTATAATAAATCTGTAGAAGTGTAAATTCTGTACATTAAAAATATTGAAAAAATAAATACCAGGGGATGTTATTAGATCGATACCGAACACAAATATGTGATTAGAAAAAAAATGTCTGTCTGTCTGTCTGTTTGTTCAAGCATCACATAAAAACTACCAGTCTGATTACAATGAAACTTGGTGTGATTATACTTTAACCTTTGGCGCACAACACTGGGTACTTTTTATCCCGGAAAAATGTCTTTTTGTCTGTGTGTTTGTGCACGCTAATATCAGAAACGGCTTATTCGATGTGCGGTTTTCACTAATATATTGTAGTAAGTTTCACTTAACATTTAGTGTTTGTTTCATGTGAATCGGTTCAGAAATAAAAAAGTTGTGTCAATTTAAAGAATCGTATCGAATATTTTTAAGCCATTCTGTATCTTAGTTCTATCTTTTAGGGAGTTTAGTACCTAATAGGTAAAAACGGACCTTACGGATAACTAATCCTCCGCTGTCTGTCTGTCTGTCCGTCCGTCCGTCTGTCTGTCACCAGGCTGTATCCCATAAATAGTGATAGCTAGAAAGTTAACATTTTCACAAATTATGTATTTCTGTTACCGCTATAATGTAGACGCTTAAAATTTTTACAGAATTTTTAGGTCTTATGTTATATTGTAGCTTCCATAATAAATCTATATACATACAAATAAATCAAATTGGAGTGTCGGTTTGTAATATTAAAATAACCGCTTTTTACTAAACGCGTATGTGTACACGGTACATATACTAAAACAACATTTTTTACAATTTTTGTCTGTCTGTCTGTCTGTCTCTTTGGCGGGGCTAATCTTGGGAACGGCTTGACCGATTTTGACGGGACTTTCACTGGCAGATAGCTGATGTGATAAGGAGTAACATAGGCTACTTTTATTTCCATACATCCAACCATACATACATACCTACATACAAATATGTAGAATTGGAGTGTATCCGACTTTGACGGGACTTTCACTTGCAGATAGCTGATGTAATAAGGAGTAACTTAAAAAAACAAGTTAGAAATCTCCACCTCTAAACGTAAGATATATCACACAGGGCCTTATGCTATGTGCGTTAAAATTTTTAATAAACTTCCAGGAAAAATAAGAGAATCCAAAAATAGCCCAAATTTTATTAAAATATTGAAAGAGTATCTCCTCAAAAAATGTTTCTACAAACTATCAGAATATTTTGAAAACATTGATGATTAGCTAAAAATATAAATATATAAATGCTTAAAAATGAATCGGTTTGCTCTCACTGCATTAAATGGATTGTAATACCCAAATAGGGTTCATTTGTGACATTCTAACAAAAATGTAATATACCACCATTATAATTATTGTAATTACCTACTGTAACAAATGAAAGCAATAAATATTGAGTATTGAGTATTCAACGCTGTGACAAATTTAAAGCAAACGCCCTCATCAAAGTCAAGCAATTGTCCTAATAAGAAGAAAGTGTTATATCGGTCGAGATGTGCGCATACGCACTCGACGTGTGCGGCTGGCGTGGCGGACATCAAAGTTCGGCAAAAGGAGTGCAAGGCAGTCGCCGAAACGAGAGAAAGCCTTCCTCCGTTACATGCCATTTCGGACGAGTGCCTTCTCTACCTTCAATGTTGTAGTATGATAATTTGTTGCTAAATTAGAACTAAATAAAATAATTAAATACCGGTAGTTTGTGAGATAAATGGAAAAGCATGTTACTTATTTATTTTATTTCTACCTATCTGTATAGTGCGAGACTACTGTGTACCTACTAAAGTTACTTTTTTATGTAAGGAAGGCAATCAACCATGAAGCTCACATTGATGACTGAAGCCTATAGACATCTGTACAAACACTAGAGGTCAAAATGCAGAAACGTTGCCACCCCTGAGACCTAAATAGTTATGTCTCTGTGATAGTTATTACGGAGCCATAATTTAATTACCATCTAACCGGAACACGATAGTGCTGAACTTTGCCATTTGGCAGCAGACATTTTGGTAATGTGGTGGTGCCTACGCCCTCGAGCTCCTGCACTGGAACTCTACCACCACAAAAACAACTTCATCAAAAGATTTTGATAGACAATTAGATAGCGCCTTTATTTGCAAGTCCACTTATGTGGACGTGAGATGAATGGCCCTGTAATTTGGGCATAACACCTTAGGCCTCAGGAGTGGCAACGCATCTGCATTTTGACGTCTGGTCATTGTATAAGTGTCTATAGGCTGCAGTCATCACTTAAGATCAATGTGAACTGCATGCTTATTTTATTATTTTTGGCGTCGGGATGTGACGACCACACCGCCCATCAATGAAGGAGAATTCTTCCGCGAGTGCCGTCAGTCAATCGAACAATGGCAATCAAACCATGACAAAGGTATGTACAATTACGCGGGATGGGCAGCATCGTCCCGAAATATAATTACCGCCTAAGATTTTTGATGATGATTAATTAACAGACATGTCATAGAAGATACGCTGACCTTATTTTTCAATTTCAGCTTCGCTTCTTAGTACCTACTCCTGACCACTCGAATATCTCGGGTAATCTAATACCGTTGTAAATTAGACTTCATCATCATACAAATAAGCCGACATGATCTACCGGACCTTTCATCGATGGTACATCCATGCATTCGAGCATACATGCAAGAATCCACGATTCGCCAGTTAAGTTTTGTTCATATAAAAGAGGGCAGCTTTTTGAAAGGAGATGTTGCGAGCTCGGCTCTGGTTCGTACATGTCCTCAAAAAATGGGTAAATTAAAGAAGAATCCGAGAAAAATACAATTAATTTATTCAAGAATATATTTTAGAGTTACAACCACATTTAATTCAAACGATTATATAATTTTCAACTATGTTAAACATGGCGGCGATACAGCCGACACTTGGGATCAATCGATTTCGATAGTATTTAGATAATATTACTTTTTTCTCCAAGTACTTTAAAATCAAAAAAATGAAAATGTCAAAATGACATCGCCCGCCATATTCGCCATGTTGGTTTTGAGTTGCAATTCTAACCGCTAATAATGTTTTGTAACTGCAAACAAAGCTAAATAAGTGAAAATATGCAGTAAAAAACGTTTTTATTTTGCCTTATATTTAATGATATTATGTACAATACATGGCCAGAGGTCCATACATTTTTGCAACATCTCCTTTCTGGGCATAATACGAAACTCCGATAATGACACTGGACAACTCACTAACCGATTGGATCGCTCCCCAATCCTAGCGTACCAATAAGTAAGTAGTTAGCAGTAATGGCCTGCTACCACTTACCATTAGACTGCTGTAGCAGTTGATTCTGCCTATATTTACGGATCCGTAAATTAGCGTCTGACCGGAACCAGCCGGAACACTACCGTGTTTCGGCAATTGTAATGAACTCTATCTTTTATCGATAGATTAGGTAATACGACCAAACGCTATCGCTTGCCACCACTGGAGCTTAACTACGTTAATCGAATAAACTAGGTACATCAAAAATATCAGTCACCTACTTTATAGAAATTAGTGGTAGCAGCGATGTGTAGAGTATATGTATGTAACTTCACGCCAGGTCCCTAACGGGGTAGGAAGAGATTGTAGAGTAGGAAGGAATTCGAGGATTTAGGACTCCCCCTATGACATTTGTTTCACATTAAACCTTAACGCCTGCAACACGTTATAATATATAGCTCTGGATTTCACAGAAAAAATATTCCAAATAAATACAAACTCATCCATATTACCTAAACCATTTATTTTAGGCTTCTTACATTCTACAATTTGGTGGATTAAAGAAATAATGAAGCAAAAATTTGACCACCATGAAAAATATTACACAACCTTGCTATTTCTGACTAACTTATGAAGTTAAGCATATGTTTTTCTTTCGGTATAGATGACAGTACACTTTAAGCCCTATTTAACACGTACACAGTTTATACACGTATAAACTTAATTAACTTAACGTATTACGTTAATTAGGTTTCGTTTCTGGGTTAAGTCAATTTGCCGTTTAAGCGTACTAAAAATACTTCACAAACGAGTACAAGACAAGTGTAGATTGTTTGATTAAAATAAGTAAACATATTTTTGTTATTTCGAATGACGCTGTAGGCACTTTAAATGAAGATTTCCAATAGCTTTTTAATAATAGTTCATTAATCATTTTCCAACCCTTTCTCAAGGGCGTCATAGGGTGATAATCATTAAAAAATGCCGCTGTGACAAACACGAAACAAAAATAAGAAATGTTTAGAAACATTCTAGAACTGAGATTTTTTGCTAAATTTCTAAGACGGTTCTTTTTAGTTGTCAGTATGTCGTTATGTGTTTTTGAATGTTTTTGTGAAAATGTTTTTAATTTTGTAATCTATTGCAAAAGAAACATATCTATGAAATATACGTTTTTAAATATTAGGCTGCTTAGAATTGCGTTCATTAAAAAATCGGTCCTTTTGAAACCGTACGGATGAAGTAAGACATCTGCTAGTTATTTTAAATGGTGAGAATATTTCATATAAACATATCGAGAATTTGAGGTGAGATATTTTTATTGATTTCATAGTTGTTCATATCGTTCTACGTAACTACAAAACTCATAAACTGTGCTTCGTCTCGGTCCGTCATTATTTACTATGCATGTCTGCGAAGGTTACGAAATGAAAACGTATATTTTCTAAACGGATAGATGTTGTTCATTGTTAACCGTAATAAACATATCTGGAAGACGAATATATGATCAGTATAATGGCTAAGTTTAAAAAATATATTCCTCCTAATTGTCTCAGCTGTGGCCTGTGCGCGTGCGTTAAAAGTTTATTACAGTGTAATAAACTAAGAAATACACAATTCAGGATTAATAAATTGTGAACTACCATATCTTCATAGACCTTCTTAATTTACGAACAGCCATCACAAACTAGATGCATGAACTGACGCACGCAGTTTGTGTTGGTCATTATATATAAAAAAAAACTTTTGTCGGCAAATCGAGAAAATTTATCTTCTCTCTGGTCTTATCTTCATCAGAAAACTCAATTATTCTGCTAATTCCAGTGGACCTCATGAAGTATAAAGTTGCTACTTTACTACCTGCTGGTAGGCAATATTATACAGGTACTTGTCGAACGATATTGCGATATATATTCAATCGAATGTAGCTATCAATATTCATCACGATTAAATCAAAACTATTCTGTTAGCTGTACTTCATAGACTATTATTTTTTATTGGCAATAAGTATATAAGCATTTTACGTGCCTTGAGTTATATCTGTGTCGAATTAATATTATTATTTAAACAAAGAAACAACTTTAGATAAATCTTTCGTATGATACAGCCTTGCAAGAAAGATTGTGAAAGTCTGCCCGTTAAAAAGTAATGGTTTTATGATACACAAGTAAGAATTTAATGAGCTTGAATAATGATTTAATTTATTTAACTACTCAGTATTTTGTCACCACTTTTTTTCTTCACTTCAGATCTGACATTTTTTTCAATCTGATCTTTTTTAGGGTTCCGTACCTTACAAGGAAAAAAGGAACCCTTATAGGATCACTCGTGCGTCTGTCTGTCTGTCTGTATGTCTGTCCGTCTGTCACAGCCAATTTGCTCCGAAACTACTCGACGATTTGATGAATAAATTGGTGACCCAAAGATGAACACGTCAAGTAAAATAAACAATTTTAAACAGGGGGGGCAATTTCGGGGGGTAAATCAAAAATTAAAAAAAAATAAAAATCGTAAACTGTGTCGTGTGACATATCAAATGAAGAGGTTGTTGTCAGCATCTAAGATATTTTTTTTTAATAATTTTTGCATAAACAAATTTGAAGTTATTTAAGAAAAACGACGAAAATTGACCATTCCCCCCGGAACAACTGAACTTAAAATTTTGAAAAAAATGTGGAAAATAGTTCTTTGCCTATAGATTACTGGAAAACCTATAAGAAGTTTGAGTATTCAAATTAAATCGAAAATTCTTAATAATATAACCCCCCTCTGCCGGTACCACCGTAACCGCTATGTCCCTGCATTTTAAATCTGTAATATTTTCGAAAATATTTATTTAAATTACGGAACCCTCACCACGCGAGTCGAACTCGCACTTGTTATTTTTTTTTCAAATGGAGATACATGTCATACATGTTTAATTTGTGCCAATGATAGTGCTTGCTTGCTAATTAAAATGCGATTATCTTATATTTTTGTAAAATCCCGTAATTATTGCCACCAAGGCAAAACTATTAGACGTTAAGTCAGCTGATGAGAACTTTAGTTTTCTGTGTGGTATTCTATATGTTGCATGTAATGCAACTTACAGCATAACTTATGCAACATACAGAATACCACAAGTGAGTTATGCAGCATGAGTCACTTGACAATAGATCATACAAAAGCAGGTTGAGCATGATTAACAGGAAGTCCAGAATAATGAAAAAGATAAAGAAGTTAATTTTATCCATGGTGGGCAATCAGAAATTTATCGCTATACGTATGATGAGGACTACGTACGTATTCCTCCCCTCCCCACTTTCTCCAAGAAAAAAAAACTAGATACACCCATGGTGTTATCGAAGTTTAAATAATATGAATAAAATACATCCCTAAGATATTTTTTTAAAAATTCACAAATTTTAAGGTTTTATTGAAATTTTTTAATGAAACCGGACCCGAATATATTTATCTCTCAGACTATTGCTAATATACCTACTTTCAGAAACTATCACAGTGAGTATATGCAATAAATATTCAAACTGATCAAAAACTAAATTAGGTAAATGACTACTTGCATATAATGTCTAACTGCAATTATCTTCACTCCAATCAATTTAAGATTAGTAGGTACTATAAACGCTACGAAGCAAGACAATTGTGGCAATGTGATAATTTTAACAGCCCGACTGTAGCTTACATTAAGGTAAGCTCCTGGAGCGTAACCAACCATGATACACCAATACGAACGAACAAATACGTCTTACATTTCATCAAAGTACCTATGTACCGACATAAGAGTTCGTAAACCTACATAGGTAAATACAAAAGATTTATAAAATTGTATGATTTCTTAAAATAACAATGAGCAAATCTGCCGTTCATGAAACTGGTGATTTTTTAAAAAATATTTATAAAGGCTTTCAAATATTTATGTTTAACTAGCTGTGCCCGCAACTTTGTTTGCTTGGAATAGTGGCTTTGGGACTTTGGGCAGCGCTTTAGGCTATACATTTTGGTCAATTTTGGATCATCAATCAATTTTGTGTAGCTTAAAAAATCAACTTTGCAGTAATGCTTCTCTGTACACGATATTAGACGTATGGCCATCGGGTATAAAAGCACACAGCCTGCTAGGATTGCGAAAAATTGCTAATTATGTGTTTATACGTGCATCCATCCTATGCTGAACCGTATTTTCGAAAGGGTCATTTTAAACTTCTATGCATAGGTACCTTATATTTTTTTATGGAATAATATATATAAATATATATTATTATAAAGTTTTCTAAAGTTTCGGTCAATTAGTGCTTCTAATAGAGAATGAAAGATTAAAGATAGATCTATGCATAATATAGGCACTCCGTAAGAGCCGGCAGAAGAGAAAACTTGAATGTTAACGTTGTAACACTTATGCCACCAACACCACCACCACCACCATTGTCACCACCACCATCGTCACTACCAATACCATCACCACCACTACTGTCACCACTACCACCTCCACCACCGCCACCACTACAATCGCCACCAACGCGATCAACGCCACCACCATCACTAAACACCAATGCCACCAACGCCTCCAAAACCACCGCCAGCACCACCAAAGTCACCAACGCCACCACCAGAGTTACCAACAACACCTACGCCACCAACGACATCAACGAAATCCGAAAGACGTCCATCCGTTTTCGCTGGACAAAGCCTTTCCCGAAGATGGTCCTAAAAGTGTTGTGCGTCATAAGGAAATAATATGCCAGAATTGCCACGCTTAGCATGCTGAATGGTGATCATAGCGGCGATTGTTCTATGCCGGGACGCTGCTATGCTGTATGCTTAATGTTACTAACAGAGAAAAAAGGCCCGGCCAAGTGCGAGTCGAACTCGTGCTCGAAGGGTTCCGTACAAAAATGGCATAAAAAATACGTTTGTTAGAAGGTAATATACAATATAAGACCTAAAAACTCTAAGAAAATTTTAAGCGTCTATTTGCTACCGTTTTTAATGTCGAGCAAAAAATATACGAAAAAAAAAACACGTTTATTGTATGCCGCCTTGGATCCCTAAATATTATCATTTTCTTATTTTTACTATTTAATTTTGTCGTTATTGCGGTAACAGAAATATATAATTTGTGAAAATTTTAGCTTTCTAGCTATCACTGTTTATGAGATACAGCCTGGTGACAGACAGACGGATGGACGGGCAGACAGATAGACAGCGGAGGTGTAGTAATAGGGTCCGTTTTTACCTTTAAGATACGGCACCCTAAAAAAGACAGAAGATAGATACAGAATAGTTTTAAAATGTTCGATAATAGGTACATGATTCTTTAAATTGTCGTAACTTTAAAAAGTGCCCAGTGTTGTGCGCCAAAAGTTAAAGTATAATCATACCAAGTTTCATTGTAATCGGACCAGTAGTTTTTATGTGATGCTTGAACAAACAGACAGACAGACAGACAGACAAAAAAAATTCTAATCTCATATTTGTGTTCGGTATCTATCTAGTAACATCCCCAGGTATTTATTTATTTTTTCAATAATTTCAATGTACAGAATTTACACTTCTACAGATTTATTATAAGTATAGATATAGATGATATACATAGGTTATATGGAAATGCCTTGCTTTACTCATAGAAATCTTTTATTCATATTTCAGTGGCTTTTATATTTTTATGTTTTAAAAATGAGATACAAGCTTTAAAGACGTTGCTAGAACTAAAGAGGCCTACTATATTTTGCCTACTTTTACAATTAATTTACGCAGTATTGAACACAGTCATTTCGCAGCTTTATTAGATTGTATAAAGCGATAGTGCCTACTCCATCGACTGGGATTCCTTCATCATAAAATCTACTGATAGATGAACCAACATCGTAGACTACGTAACGTAGCACGTATATTTCATTACACGTGCTTGCTTGCTTATTAAGATACCCGCTTACCCAATAACCTCATTTTATTTTATTACGGTACGTTGTCCTACAATTTATTATATTCGTACCTATGATGTGAAAAAAATAAGTACAATAATATGCACAAAACTACCTACGGCATTGCGAATCTTACATATTTAATCTGTTCACGCGTAAGTAATTATTGCGAGATATTATTTAAATTAATTAAATAAATTTCGAGTCATAATACACAAACACACATCTCTAAAGAGTAGAAAGCCTTTGATTATATCCATTAATTAAAATATTCCGTAATACTTCATTTCAACGTCACAGCTTTCAGTGTCTTGTAACAGTTAATTGTTGATAGAAATCGAATTAATTATTGAATAACTTCAAAATTATAATGAAGCTTGATATATTGAAAACTTAAATTAATGATGAGAAAATAATGATAGAAATTGCAACACGCAGCTAGTTATACGCACGAAGAACAAAAAAGAATTGTGGCAATGTTACGTGCAACCGCTTATTTTGTTTGTAGTTTTGTTTTAGATATTCGAGATCAACACAAATCTGTTTGTAATGATGGTTTGAGTAAATAGTTACATTTTATACATACAATTTAACTTGTACCTAATAGATAAGCCGAATTTCCCTTGTCGTCAATCAAGTCTATAATTTGTTTCCATTATACAACGATACATGCACAGGCAGGGGGTGGCAGGGGAGAGGGGCAGCTGCTTTAGAGATAAAAAATGGCGTAATATACAGCAAAGACTGACTGATATGTGCTATAAGTACAGATACCAAAATGCTCCCCCTAAAGCCAACCTGCCCCTCCCCTATAGCCAAACTGCCCCTTTCTGTATCGTCGGCTGCCGACGCCCTCCTGTATAGGTATTTTTTAAATGGCATTTAATAAAAAAGTAATCTAATCTTACCTTGACTTTAAGCTTTCTTTTGCTGTGTTCAGTAAAATATCAAAATGGATCAATGTTAGACTTTGAAAATATTCTGAGGTGCAGAAAATTGACACAGATATGGTCAGATGTTCTATAGTTTTATATTGATTGAGTTGGTCGTAAGCGATTCCAATTGATCTCTTTAGTAAGTCGATTACACTGGATGAAGGACACAAATATGAGGGAGATATCAGTATTGGACTTAAAATTAAAAAAAAAAAAAAAAGAAATATATTTAATATTTCAATTGTATTTTATTTTCTTATTATTGCTTGACTTTATTGCTTGGGAGGTTCTGTTGTTTTTAGTTCGATATCCATCGTGAATTTAAATGGGTTTAAATTTCTAATTGAGAATATTCTTATTATTTCCTCCCTCGGAGGTCGAAAATGTATCCGGAGAAGGCCATTAGGTTTACTGCTATACGACTTAAAAATACACACCTGGGTATTCTGTAATTTATGGCCACAGGCTTGCGCGAGTAAAAGTATAAAATTTTGCGTACCTAAGTATTGTCTCAGAGAAATACACCAGTGCAGTTGTGAATTCTCAATATCAAAAAGTTTTGTTGTAATTGTTACTAACCAGAATAAATATAAAATATTAAAGAATAAATATAAAATATTTGTATAAACTCTACCTTGTCGCTATTCGTGAAACCCAAGCAACCGTGACGGCCGATAATGGACACCGCGGCCCGGGTTCGAGTCCGGTGAAGATTCTGAGCAGGTGAGCCACTTTTTATGCGAAAGTATCTCGGCGCAATTACAGTTAATTATAGGGCTACTTCCTTCTCATCACGTTCAAGTGACACTTCTCTGAGCTATGCAGTTTGCTATTAATCATCTTTCTGAAGTGAAATGAAGACAGCGAATTGATGAGTTATTAGGTTATGTTCCTACTGTTCCTAGAATTTCCTATAGCTAAGTATCTTTATATGCGAAAGGTCATGGAAATATCGAAAAGCGCTTAACGCCCAAAGATGAAATTCGACAGGGAGGTCTTAAAGCCAAATTTGTATGAGTCTTTAAATTTTAGAGAATTGCAGTCAGTCTCCTTTCATGTTAAATGTTTCGTGTAAAATATTTTTCAGATTTAAAACGACATCCACCCGGGGTGAAGCCGCAGGCAACAGATGGGTTATAAAATTTTATAATACTTATTATTTTATATTATGTAACTACTATTTTTTATTTTGGAAACTTATTGTAGAGTTTAGACTTACTATACAGATTGGTTATAAAAATATGCTTTCATCTATGAAGTTGGATACAGCGACACGTACTCATATTACTTGAGGCTTTTATATGGTAGAAATAAAGCCTTGTTTTCCTAAGATTGACCAATAAACTGATTTATTTTTAGATTAATATCATTGACATCGAAACACAGTAATCAATACCAAACAGGTAGACCGCAGGCTAGCCCTGGTTCAAAATAGAGTAAAAATTGGTGTGATTCATCGATACTATTCGGGCAAGGTGTCGTGTACAGGTGGGTGACGTGCGTATGCGCAGACCGTGACGGGCAGCCGAGCGTACCATCCCGGGAACGACCCTGTCCCCATCCCGTATCCGGTGTCCATGTATCAGAATTATTCAATTATATTAACATTTTGCAGTAAGTAAGAAGATCCCTCCACAGTAAATTTGCAAAAACAAGGTAAATCAAAAAAACAATAGATGTGGTTTACGCAACAAAACAAAGACATCATTATTCGAATACCTTTTTAATTTTTGTAAGGCGAAAATCCTATCATCTCTTCCTATTCATCAACTGAATAGGTTTTGTCTGCAAGGGCAAGAGGCAGGTTTTGAGGCAAAGAATTACATCGGTGCTGAATTCAGTGCATGATAGTGGATCCATACTCTACGAGGATTGTCCCGGTTCTCCTCACGCATTTCGCCTCAATAAAGCTTGTAGTGGCTCTGACTGCCCAACTTACTGTTGGAGTGTTTTCATTAGAACGCGGTAACCCTGAATCCTACTCATACTCAATCTAGACTCTAGAGCTGTAACACCACATAATGAAAATAAGTCATGCCATAGCATGTGTCCACAGACTACATTGACCTTTAAAATCTTAAAATTATACGGATAGCAATGCAAGTATTTAATGCGATAGTACACACTGTGGTTTATTCTACTGCTAGGGGTGAGGCTTAGGGTGAGACTCACAGACAGCACTACGACTTTACTTCCAGAAAATTACGCTTAGAGTTCTAAGCGTAATTTGCTGAAATAAATGAGCGTACTGATAGTTATCAAACCTCATACTTTACTGACAGTTCTAAGTATACTTTGCTAAAACTAAAGTCGTAGTGCGATCTATAAATCTCATCCTTAGTGTTCGGATCTCCCAGGAATAAGGGATATATAGGGTTTCGATCGACAGTGAACATTCCAGTGGCGCACAAATCTTGATTGCCTTACTCCTTCGGGGTAAAATTGGCATGAAGTTATGTTATGTTTGATTAACAACTTTCAAGTAAATAATTGGAAAAGATTAAGCAAATGGATCTTCATTACAATACGCGTAGGTAACGGTATGAAAATGCATGAATTTTCGACAGTAGAAAGTTTTGTTAAGCAACATATTTTTGTTACTTAAACTATTTATAAAAATGTTAACAAATTTTCACAAGAATAATTATATTTTTATTTGAATAAATTATTATAATGGGAATGTTATGAATTGTAATTATTCATTGTGAGGTCTAATATAATCTAGACATTTTCAAGATTTAAGATTATTTTACTATATTTAGATCTCTTATAATTTAATACAATAAGGACTGTACGAGACCACACACTTTGAATTGTTTTTAAATGACTTCAAAAAAGGAGGAAGTTCTCAATTCGTCAGGATCTTTTTTTTATGTATGTTCACCGATAATAACTCGTAAGCTCAATGTCAGTACACTGACTTATTGAGATATTTATACCTAAATACTGTAGTAGCTGTAGAAAGTCGGTTGATCAGAGCGATTTGTTAAGAAAATAAGTTAATTCAGTCCTACTACAGGTGTAATTGCAAACGAGATGGATGTTCCCTATGTAATAGTATTGTTTTAACTGCGGAGGTTTCCCACGATTTCCAAGCCAACAAGAACTCAACAATGCGATCGATTAATTGCACCAACAATCGCAGGAACCTATTGGAAATGTGCTATCATTTTCATTTGAAATGGTTCTAAACTCCAGTTTCCGACCGTTTAAACAGTAAAAGTTGTATTCGAATTGGTTAACATTGTTTTTTCAAAGTGTATAAATTAAAGGTAATTCATTGATTGTGAAAGACGCAGGCGGAATATGAACAGTTTGCTGTGTGGCGAGACCTTATTTTTTATCAATTATTTGTTGCGGTTAGTATTTACTCGTATACGCCCAATTTTGCATATTATAATAGCCATGTGTTGTATAGCCATTTACCCACTATATTTAATGGTTACTGTTAAAGGTGCATGAAGTTACTGACGAGGTTAGTAATGTGACTCTCTGTTAATATACTCGTAGATACTAAATTGTGTTCGAAATCTAAAAACAACTGTTTCACCCTATTTTTCAACTACAATACGTCAACTTACAGATCCACTGAATTGCTGAATGAAGACAGCAATTAGCAGGTTCTTATTTTGCGTGAAAAGCTTAATTAGCTTCATATCCCGAAGGGGTGGACTGAGGAATATCGGTTATTAGTGGTTACCTATGCTTATTAAAACTCACTACCTATGCCTCTTAGCTATTCTAATACCTCAGGCTTTTCAAATAATATAATGAAAAATTGTTTTATTATATTATTTCGCATTAACACATGCTTGTGAAATATATTTAAAAAAAAAAATGGAAAGACAAATTTGACTTCAGGCGAGACTCGAACTCGCGATGGCGCTGCTGCCACCATAAGGCAATTCAATAAATGTGAAGGAAGGATTTGACAAATCGGGCAGGACTTCGGTAGCTCAGTTGGAAGAGCGGCTGGACTAGATTCCTAGTGGCCGCGAGTTCGAGTCTCACCTGAAGTCAAATTTGTCTTTCCATTTTTCTTCAAAAATATAGTGAAAAATGTTAATAAGTTATTACTATACTATGAATTAGAAGCTGTTGTTATCAAATCTTGTTGATATGCATGCACTCATGTAATATTATATTATTTATTTATATTGCATATATACTATTGTACCTATATATTATTTTATTATTATATGTATGTATGTATTTATGTTTGTATTTTAGAGTAGATATGTATTTTATATATTACTTGCTTATATCTAGGTTTTATTAATTTACTGTTTTATTAGTGCACCCCTATCCTACTCTATTACATCTTTTCCTCTACCCAAAGGTTGTCTGGTAGAGATCGCTCCTCTAGCGATAAGGCCGCTTATTGTATACTCTGTAACTCTTTTGTGTATTTCTTGTATTCTAACTGGTGTACAATAAAGTGTATTGTTGTTGTTGTAATAACCTGAATGTTTCTTAATGAAAATTTTAATTAGATACAATATTACCATGTGCAATAAACATATGGGGCAGTGGATATGTACATACGCAGAAATTGGACAAGAAGTAGTTTAGTCAAAGCTTTTTTTCAATTTGGTACTTATTTTCCATCTGATCTTCATCACTTCAACCGAAAGACGTCCACTGCTGGACAAATACTTTTCCAAAGAAGCTCACAACAATGTTGTACGTCATTAGGGGAGAAATTGTCACAATCGCCACGCTTGGCAGGCGGATTGGCGATCGCAGTGGCGGTAGTTTTATCGATGGGCTGTACAGTCACAGCCCATCCCGCGTTTAATTTTACTATAGCCCTATTGGAATGGTTTGACAGCCGTTGTTCGGTTGACTGATTGTACTACCGGAGGAATTCTCCACCAGAGGGCGATAGGGTCGTCACGTCCCACACTTTTTATGACGCTATCTTATCTTACATAACACGTACTTATTCTTCTCTAAATTTCATCGAGTGATCACGAAATTTCATCGCAAGACTATATGAGTTAACGATTTCTCTCGAATATGAATTGTTCATTGAAAATTAAAAGATTCACAGATTTGCATTACAATAAGATTATGAGAATATTTTAAAATGCTATCACTCGTGCGATTGTTATGAGTTTAGAGAAATGAAAGTTTAAACTTAAAGATTACGGTAATTTTTGTTATTCCAACTAAAATAATAAGCAAGAAATTTTATACTTCCGAACGGAAATTTTCGTTTGTGTTTCTCCAAACGAATAAGTAGAGCTGCTGGTAAGCATTTCATGCAAACACTTATTGGTAGATGATACCAGTTTTGGCGTTTCATGTAATAGTTTTTTTATCAACGAAGGTAATAAATATGCATGCAGTTCCGTATGAACTGCATGCCTGATGCATAACAAAAACCAGAGGTCATAGCAGACACGTAGTAACGTAGCCCTGAGACCTAAGATGTTACGTCTCTGTGATAATTATTACGGGGCCATACATTACCAGCTAACCGGAACACGATAGTGCTAAACACTACCATTTAGCGGCAGATAGATTAGGTAATGCGCCCTACACTCCTACTTGAGCTCTTGGAACTCTACTGCCAGTAAATATATTCCAATAATTAATACATTATGTATGTCACATGTGAGCCTTTTCAAACTTTTGTATGTATAGGGTATAGATATTTTCTAATTCGATGGTACCGAGAATGTTTCGAATTGAATAAACTACTTTTTTTTTTTTAATTTTATGGAAATGGTAAATAATCACGCAGTTATTATGTTTTTTTTTAATAATAATAAAATACGCTTACACTCACAGCCCCACAGTAGGTATAAACCTGTGTGGTGGATGCCGTTGTATACATACAACACATACACAAACACCCAGACCCGAAACAAATATTTGTAGGCCATACAAATATTTGTCCCGGTGCGGGGATCGAACCCGCGACCCTACGAATCAATCGGTCATCTCACACCTCTGGACTAACCGGGTCGTCAAAAAAACTTTACTTGTTTTAAATGTACATTACGAATACTATACAATACAAAATTTATTTATGGCTCATAAAGAAATATTGGTATGAAGAAACGATGCAAAAAAAAGGAAAACCTTCGGTGAATATTGTGTGTTACTAATTTTTAAAACTGGAATGATAGTGAACGATACTTTCTTTACCGATAGACGGTAAACAATTTGTATGGATATAAAATTGACTGACCCATAAATAGTAATCTGTCACGATCTACTTCACGCTGTGATTTGTTTACAATTCACTAGGTACCAATAATGAAAGGATTGGTTCGTTTTGGCTAATATTAAATGTATAGCTAAAACACACACACATAAATCATACATTTTCTATTGGTAGAATTTCAGGGTCAGAGTCATCACCGCAGTAGGTACCTACCTACCTTATTTCCGTTTAATGGTAGGCATAGGCAGAGAATATGTAATAATACTACGCATAGGCCGCGTTGCTCTATGGTTTTGGCTAATATTAGATTATATAGCTAAAAATATACACATACCTAAATCAAACATTTTCTATTGGTAGAATTTCAGGGTCGGAGTCATCACGGCAGTACCTCAGTACCTAATTTGCCGCAAAGGTAGTGTTCAGCACTACCGTGTTACGGTGATGGTAAATGGTAATGTAGGTACCATACAATTAACCGTAGTTACTATCATACACGCAATAAATACAACTTAGGTCTCAAGGCTGCCAATGGGTATGCACTTTGACTAGGTATAGGTTTATGTGTATGATGTCTTGTAGACTGAACATGATGAAAAAAATGGATTTGTATTTATTCGAAAGTGTACGTAGAGGTTCCTGAATGCTTGCAAGTACCTATTTAGAATGATTTCATACATTACCACCTGACCAGAACTGCTGAACACTCCCACTTAGCGGCAAGTATATTACGTAATGCGGTGATGCATATGCCAGCGAGCTCCGTCACTGGAGCTCTACCACCAGAGGCATGATTTCTCTATTGAAGAATCCTCTGGGAATGTTATTTGACCTCTTACTTCCCGATCCGAGGATGGAACTGAAGACCACAATCGGTGTCAAGTAAAGCAATATTAAAAATATACATACATTTTACATAACATTCAAACGAATATATATATCAGAACTGCCTCAGTAGTCTAGACTACTACCACTAGTGGTAGCAGGCCACTGCTACTACGCTGGGGTCCTGGATTCGATTCCCGGTTTGGGGACTATCAGAGATAACGGTGTAAATGCCTTGGTTCTATTGGGATTTCTATTTTCTGGTAGTTACCCCGTAAGCTCTCGGGCTCTCGGTGTTTGGTAATGTGCCCGGAGATGTCAATAGTCTTGCCACCTGATACATGGGCCAAAACGTAACCGACGAATCGTGGGTGGTTGCATGTAATGTATGCTTTAGTTTAATGCATGCATTTGCCTCTGCCTACCCTTGGGAGATTAAAGGCATGAAGTAGTGTTTTAGAAATAGTATGATATACTAGTAGTTAAATTGTCGAATAAAAATTAAGAAATTCTAATTAGCCAACCTTGCACTTTCTTTTTAAGTGGATTTTGAATGAAAGCCGTTAGGTATAATAGTTAACATATTTTGAACCTATTCTTGATTATTTTTATTAATAAATTTGTTGATAATCCTCTAAACTCTAAGTTCGTTTAGTATAGTTTAATTAACGGTTTAGGAACCGTTAATTAATAATACTATGCAAAACATAATTTCTCTGTCAGCGACTTAATTTGAGGAGTGGGTAACATAATCCAATTCTGACACAGACGGTCTAGATACTTGGATATACTTTGCATATTTTTAAACTAGCTGTGCCCGCGACTTCGCCCGCGTGAGAATTTATTATTGTTCAGTATCTACCCGAACGAAGTCGTGGGCGCAGCTAGTATAAAAGTAAGCCTAAGTTACTCCTTATTACATAAGCTATTTTCCAGTGAAAGTCCCGTCAAAATTGGTAGAGTCGTTCCCAAGATTAGCTCCGCCAAACAGACAGACAGACAAAAATTGTAAAAAATGTTTGGACATATGTACCGTGTATACATACATATGCATTTAGTAAAAAGCGGTTATTTTTATATTACAAACAGACACTCCAATTTTATTTATTTGTACATATGTATATAGATGTATATATATACTAATGTATGTGAAAAAGAGTTCACACTGACCGTGAAAGTAATTGTATTATAATTGGAATGTTTCTCTGATAGTTATTAAGGGGCTATACATTACCATATAACCGGAACACGATAGTGCTGAACACTACCATTTAGCGGCAGATCTGGTAATGCGGTGGTGCCTACGCCGTCGAGTTCCTACCCTTGGAACTCTACCACCAGTAAACGTATAATAAAATAATCGGTGTGGTTAAAAATAATGTAAACATTTTCAACAGTTTGATCTTGAAAATGTAACGAACAGTAAATATACCTATTTTCACTTTAAAATAATATTACTCACTAGCGGCCCGCCCCGGCTTCGCGCGGGTCTAATGTCCTAAACCCTCTCTTATTAATCTTATCGTGATGTTATGGCCTAAAGCCTTCCTCGATAAATGGGCTATCTAACACTGAAAGAATTTTCAGTTCAAATCGGACTAGTAGTTCCTGAGATTAGCGCGTTCAAGCAAACAAACAAACAAACTCATCAGCTTTATATTATTAAAAGTATAGATGAGCATGGGTGCCCATGATAGGTATCACATGTAGCCATTTAACTATATTTAACTAATGTTTTCTTGCTGACGGCACATTCGTGGATCAAAGAGGGGTGAAAATCTCATACACCGGTCAGGTGGCAAATGAATAACACTGCAATTTCCCTGCAATTTCAAAAAATGAATAATCCTTAGGCCTCGGGAGTGGTAATGTACATTGAAATCTCTGGTTTCATATAGATGTTTATATGCTATAGTATTACTCACCATAATGTAAACTTGTAACTTGTTTACTTACATACAAAATATTTAATAAACTCATAAATAAAAAACCGGTCAAGTGCGTGTCGGGCTACGCGCAGTGTAGGGTTCCGTAGTTACAGGGTAAGAGAGGTAATGAAAAAATAAATACCTAAATATTTTCTATGGAGTTGTTTGAAATTTTCGAGTAAAATTCATTTGGTCGACTATTACAGCTATTACTCGCAAACTTGCAAGGGCAACTTAAGTGAGATAGTTTTCCTTTTAATTTCGTTTTATATGTAGCTACTGTTGCCGTAACGTTTGAATTTCTAACAACAACCGTTTAGTTGGTAGAGGTTGGGGGCACACAAAATAAAAAAATATCCGGGCGTTACAAGTAGGTTACCCTAAATATATATTTTTTCATGTTTTTATTCTACCACTTTGTAGGCGTGATTAAGGTGTATACTTGTGCCAAATTTCAAGTCTCTAGTACCAACAGTTCTTTCGCAAAACCGCGGCTTGACAGACAGACAGACAGACAGACAGACAGACGGACATGGCGAAACTATAAGGGTTCCTCATTTAATACGGAACCTTAAAAGTGGAATAAAAAATTATTATGCCCTAATACTTACTTCACTTATTGATAGCGATAAATTTAATATGAAGTCGATATCGGAGTTATACCTATCTACCGATGAACGATCTTTTGATCTTAGCGGGACATACACAAAGTCATGTTAATTACTTGTGTATGATATAAAGTAAATAAGTTTATTAGCACTTATCTATTTATGATGTTTAATTAGAAAATATTTGTTCTGATTGCTTAATTGATAGATAAATATTTAATTTCTATGTGATCGATACAACATGGCGTATGTATTTTCATCGACTCTACAATACCATATAATGACGTTTAATGCCTAGCCCCTTAATCATAAACGTACATTAGATACGTTTTAGCTATAGAATGCTTTGTCTTTGTCAGTTGCATTGTCAAATGTGCACGATAGAAAAGGACAAAGGAGAGATTAGCAACACTTTAGCTATAATACGTTTATGAATAAGGGGGCTACTTATACACGTAGTAGGATTATGAATGGGAAAAGAATAGTCATAATGGACTATTTAAGCAATAAGTACCTACGCAGGCTGTTGCACGAGTACCTAGTATGCTGTGCATGTTGCGTATTGTTAATATTATGATCTACATTGTTATAAAAATGAGAGTTGTTAGGTATTCTATACAATGATTTAGCAAAAGCAAACAACACGAATTCGAAAATGGTCAGGTTTTATATCAGGGTCAGACTGGCCATGTGGCATTTTCGACCATGTAGCCGTGGAGGCATTTGCCAGCCGGGCCTGTCCGGGCCCCAGCCTACTCGGGCCCTCCATGGGTCTTGGTGCATTTACCATCTTAGGCCCGGGCGTGTGAGGAGCTACCGAGCCCTTTTTATTTTTTCATATGTGATGAAGGTGGCAAACAAGCATGCGGTTTACATGAATGTTAACTGATGACTGCAGCCTATAGATATCTACTCATAAACCAGTGGTCAAAATTCAAATGCGTTACGACCCCTGAGACCTTAGTTGTTAAATCTCTGTGATTAAGACCCCGTAATAACTACCACAATTCATTTTACCCATCTCAATAAAAGAGTTGCCTACTTTGTGCTAAATCTTTTTATATTTTTTTTTATTTAGTCATAGTAGGTACAATACAGCCTTATGAAAGCTGCGGTGTAATAATACCTATTATGTATTTTTGATCTTAAAAAGTAGACATTAATATTATGTAAGTCATTGAAGTAATTCCCACAACATAAAATGAGCTATGTGAAAATAACTAATTCCTCATTTGATTATAAGAAGTCTTTCGTCTGAATTTACACGCATTTACAAATATTTCAACGCACACAAATTTTCGTGATACATAAATATGAAACTGTTTCATCTAATATTCGTATTACGTACTTACACATTATAAAATTACCAGACATATTAAAATTGGACATGACTCACCTAAGTCATCTTTGGTGGCATTAAAAATAGGGTCTAATTTTCAACGAAATATGTAATGCTTTCAACAAACGTTCAAACACTGCACTTCCGTTTCCCGGCGCATAGAGCGTATTACGCGGCAGAGTGTCTGGCGAGCGGTGTAATACTGAACTTAGTAAAGTTGTATAGTCGCCTCTCTACTCTATATCTTAGGGTCAATTCAGACCAGGCAGAAAAATACTCGAGCGCTCTTTCTAAATGGCATTTGTTTTAAGTCATGAAGTGGCAAACAAGCACACAGTTCACATTGATGGTAGGTGAACTACTGTAGCATATATTCACATAAAAACCAGATAAGTACTTATTTCAATGTTGATGCGTTGCCACTCCTTAGGTCTCAGGTGTTGTGCTTCTGAGCTGCAAATTCCAGCGCCGTACATCATCATCTGACAAGAATACGATAGCGTTCGACATTACTGTTTAGCGTAAGTAGATTTAGGTGAGCTCCGTCGCTGAAGGTCTACGACCAGTAACAATTAAATATCGTTCTGTGCGTAGGCGTTGTATGGACTGTGAGAGGATAATTAAATAAGTGAAGGTTACAAAAAGGCTTATATCTATTGTCTCAGGAGCATAGAGGAATAACGCTCAGGAGATACAGTTAGTTTGTTAGTATTGAGATATAAACTTTGTTTTATGCTATGGAAGTGTTAAATAGATAGTAAGGTATGGCTCCATAATCACCATTAAACAGGAAATACCCAAGAGGTGGTAACGTTTTTGCATTTTGACCATATCAATAGGTTTTATTATGTAGATGTCCAAACGCTACATCCTATAAAACCATATTCATTTCTCATCCATAAGAACTCGATGTTTCATCATAAAGAAATGTAATTGTATGTAATTCGTGTAAGCATTTGTTTCGCCTAGTCTGGGTTAACCCTTACGAGATGCGGCACTACCAGCTATAAGATTTAAGTTTGCCTTAAGCTCTAAACTTAATAACCGTGTCACTTAATTTCTTGTCAGGTGTAAATGTTTCAAGTTAAGTGGGATAGCATAACTGTTCCAAATTCAATTAAAATTAGGTTATATTTTAGAAATTTAAATATATCTGCATTTTGACCTCTGGTTTTTGTCTAGATGTGTTTAGGCTGCAGTCATCATTTAACATGCATGTGAACTGCACGCTTGTTCGCCACCTCTATTATATAAAAAAAAGGAAAATGAAACTTAGGCCTATACTTAAATTTTGACCATCACTTTTTGTATCGAAATCTATAGGCTTATACTATTTACCATCAATGTAAACTGCATGTTTTTGTAACCAAAATTACAAAAAAGTCCCCTGACTTTATGTACCTGCATCTCAGTTTCCTGTTTCTTACAAATCAAAGATAAAAATAGTAAAAGCAAACCATGGCTACAAGTTATTGTGCAAATCATATTGCCGGTTTCTTGTGCAAATAATCTTAATTTGCAGATATTTAAAATTAAAAAAAGATATTGATATTTTATAATCTTCCGCTTATTGCGTAGGAACTAGTGTTTTTTCTTTTCTTAGTCCACCAGGTGACTTTTACCTGTTTGAATTTGGAACGGTTGGTAGGCAACCAAGCATGTCTCTCCCTGCCGTGGACGGGCGCTGACCGTGACGTATAACCATATGCTACGTGGACCATAGATTAAATAATAAATATGTACCTCTTCCTTTGCTAACTGCTTTTTGTACATTCCCAGTACTTTGCCATAACTGTGATATTTTCCTCTATAAGAAAAAATATATAATAGATATTTGCAAAATATTTCTTTGTAATGCTAAAATCCTAAGCACATTAGAGAGATTTAATTTTATACATAAAAAATTAAAAAAGTATACTCAGTTGAAAATTACTTAATGATAAATACGAGTACAATGACACATCGAGCAAATCATCGATCTTAAAAATACTTGAAATTAACACGTTACAATTTGATTGTATTTACTCCACTGGAAGCGCGTAATCTGGACTTTATACAAATCGTGCGAAAATCATAAAAAATTAATGAACATTTCGTATACCTAACTACCGAGTATATTCTTAACCGACTTCAAAATAAAAAAGAAGGTTATCAGTTGAATGTGATATTGTGTATTGGCTAATATTTGAGTATGATGATGTGTTAAGGCTTCCAAACATGTGTGCTTAATTTCGTAGGTGTATTTATGTTTGTATCTCTGTATGTTAGAATGTTTGTCCACTTATTTCTCAAAAACTATTAATCATATCGAGATTTCATTCAAGTTTCATCAAAATTGGTTGCAATTTTTTGAGTTAAATTTTGAAGAAGGTTTAGGTTTTATCAATTGTATGCAATACTCTTTGTATGGTTGAATGGGCTTTAGAATTCATTGGCAACCGGCTAGCCAGAGTTGCTGTTCCATGACATATTGTAGGCAGCAACTATTATTAATTGTAGATAAAGTCAAGTCATCGACCATAGAGCCTTCCGCTATGGTCGACATAGGAGGGGAAGTAGCCATATGCAGGCTTTCCCCTCTGTCAAAGTACAAACCTAAATGGGTCTATACCTGTCGCCTAGATGTTTCAATGTGTGCGTGAAATTGTTTCTGTATTTTGTTAAAGTCAAGGTGTGAGTTTCGTAGTAATAGACGATTTTTGTAGTGTGCGTGTGTGTCGCACGCATTTCCCCCCGCAAAAAATGACAGATTGTTTTGCATCGGTAATACACGCTATGGCTACTCCCCTCCAGTCCGTCGCGACCGGTGGGCCACGTTGCTCTATGATAGTCGATGAGTCAAGTGCCTACATCAATCTTAGGGCGAGATTCACAGATCGCACTACGATTTTACAGTATCCAACATAAAAATATTGCAAGTCGACTTTAGGAATGAGATTTCGGCTTATTTGGGGTCTGTAGAGCTTTCTCTTTCGCAACCTGCGTGACGTTGACGTTAATGTGATGTTTGTCGACCATTTCGAATCGAAATTTTCGATCAATTTTTGACCAATACCGGACTATCAGTGCTTACGTAGGCAGTGTGCCCCGGAGAGATAACGCTCTACGAAGTCAAAACTAGCAGATTGTTTCTTTTGTGGGCTTGTGTAGCTCACGTAAGAACCTCCATAGTCCAGATTCATTAAAATTATGTTTATTGTGATAAAATTGGTAAACGGATGTGAGGGAATACTGTAGCTTACAAACACTCACCTGCCACTCCTGTAAGCATTTCAAGCCTTACCTTGACATAGTAGTTATGGATTCGATATAGCGTGTGGATGATACAGTTTAGTTTCTAATTTGGAAGTTTGCGCTCTGTGTTAACCAATGCACACCAAGATAATACAGAGAACACTTAGTAGTTTTCTAGGTGGTTAGTAAAGAAAACACATATTTAGCTCTAGATCCTGACGAGTGGTTATGATTAACCTTGAGACAATTTAGATCATCTTGTCATCTTGTTATGAAATTAAATAAACTAAAAAATTAACTGATGTCCCCGACTCCGTTCGCGTGATTATTGGACCCCATACCTACCTACAGAGAGTGGCGTTCATTCTCATATCATCATCATGCCTGGAAGAAATTGCTGTGTGAGCAATAAGTCCGCCTGCTGTGTCTACGTTATATATTGTTGTTAATGTTCGTTTATGTATTATGTCCTTTTTTGTGGTGTGCAATAAAGAATACATTATTATTTTTATTATATCAGTCGTATATAATCAAATTCTATAGACAGATTGTCGGTTTTAGTTCTAATGTAATGAATATGAATAATGTCCACTGCTGGACCGAAGCCTTCGGGAGTGGCGATTATGGTATTTCCCCCTTTGGGGTAGGTACCATAATCGCCCATTATGTTGATTATCGCCACGCTTGGCATGCGAATTGGAGATCTCAGTGGTACTCTCTCACTCAGTCTCACTCACTCAGTGATAATTTTATCGCAAGACGCTGCTGCCCGTTTTGCGTTATTGTATTTACTACCGCCCCAATGGAATGATTCGAGCGCCATTATTCGGAATTATGGGCATATCTAGATGCTCTTAAAAAATAAAATCTTATGCCGGGCACAAAGGCATAAGATTTTATTTTTTAATAATAAGTAATAATAATAATAATAATAAGCAATAATTAACTAATATTATATCAGTCATCATTGAGTGACACTGCCCCAAGTTTGACTAGGATTAAGATTCTTCGGAATCCTGCGGAACCTCGCATGTACGAAGAAAATGATGAATATCTTTATAATAGGCACTGAATGGGTCTAAAACTGAGAAATTTAGCACTCTGCCTACCAACCTCGTGAGGGAATTAGCTTGAAAATACAACAAAACATTAATTTGATTACATGGCATTGACTAGAGTCCCTATAGATTGTTGCTTGACTCTTGGCTCTTGCCCAAAGTGCCTATTGGAATTAATCCTTCAATGATCGTACGGCCACCGGCGGCGAGACACAATTGAATTTCAATTGTCATATTTTTCTCGTGTCTGGAGAGATTAAAGGAACTAAAACAACGCGGTTAACACGGTTGCCACTTCATATTTAAAAAAACCTTTCGATTTGTGCGATAACTATAATAAAACAGAGATATCACGCAGCATAAAATACGGTAAGTATCTCAAAACACCGAGGGTATAAAACAAAGGCAACCAGGGCTTGGGAGTAGGAAATCATGATTTTCGGTTTCTTTGGGCTGCACTATTCACTCACCATAAGTGTGAATTTTTTTTTTACACGTTACACGCACACGCACAGCCTTACAGTAGGTATAAACTTGTGTCGTGGGTGCCGTTATATACAAACAACACATACACAAACACCCAGACCCGAAACAAATATCTGTAGGCCATACAAATATTTGTCCCGGTGCGGGGATCGAACCCGCGACCCTTCGAATCAAACAGTGAATTTACACCGCTGGACTAACCGGGTCGTCGTTATATAAACCGCCCGTTATATAAACATATACAAGTAGATATATATGTCCATACATAAATTACGCATCTAATTTCAAGTATATTTCTAAATAACCTGTCCTATAGCGATGTTTTTTTTAGTGTTAACTAAGATTTGCTCTGCATTATTGTATGCCAATATCTTGATGCTCTTAAAAAATTAAATCGTTGAAATCATAATCAAACCTAAAATTACCTATATGCCTACTCGTAAACCAAATATAAGCCCTCATTTAAAGACACTGACTCATTACAAAAGAAAATGCTGGATTTTCGGCTCTTGCTCAAAGTGCTAGTCGGAATGAAATGAAGGGAATAAAAAAAACGACTTCAACTTATTATTTATTTAGTACATTCCAAACAACATTATACAATTTTACTGATTTTTAGTTTCAAGTTCGATAAAGATTACGCCATCAATGTTGTCAAAGCTTGATGGTAGGTGTGTTGATATTTTTCCCTTTTTTCAGCACACCGCGGACACTGCGCCAAAATTCCATACAAATGATTCATTTGGTTTCTATTACACAGACATCAATCAGTGACGTGTATTAACACGCGCACCTGTGTGCGTGTACAAAATACCAACCGTCGCCCATAAGAGGGGAAGGGGTTGAGTGATGCGGGGAAATCGGGCGGGACGTCGAAGTGTCCATTCTATACGTATTATTATTACATATTCTCTTACGTATTATTATTAAATATTCTCTGCTCTCGGTGCACCGTGGCATTGCCAATGATAGTGGTCGTGGATGGATGGCGTTAGAACCGTTCGGTTGTCACGGCGATTGGTCGCGGGCAGAACTAATACACATTTAGTGCACTGAACGCGAACCCTAACTGTGTCGGTAACCTGTTGTTGCGATGTCATTGCTAATTTACACCTTCTTACTAATTCGGATTACATAATGGTGATTTATACATTGATAATTGCAAAAATATAGTTTTGAGATCGATGTTCTGTAACGTAACTTGCGAGAGAAAATTGGTGGAAAAGAATCATGACATATTCCTACATTTTATTTTTAAAGAAAAATGGAAAGAAAAATTTGACTTCAGGCGAGACTCGAACTCGCGGCCTACTGGGAATCTAGTCCAGCCGCTCTTCCAATTGAGCTACTGAAGTCCTGCCCGATTTGTCAAATCTTTCCTTCACATCTATTGCATTGCTTTATGGTAGCAGCAGCGCCATCTATTACCAACTATGCTAGTTAGTGCGAAATAATATAAAACAATTATTAAGGGTAAAAGCGACTTCTTTACGATATTCAATAAACTGAAAAGTCTATTATATCGGTTGCCTTACTAGCATAGTTGGTAATAGATGGCGCTGCTGCTACCATAAAGCAATGCAATAGATGTGAAGGAAAGATTTGACAAATCGGGCAGGACTTCAGTAGCTCAATTGGAAGAGCGGCTGGACTAGATTCCCAGTAGACCGCGAGTTCGAGTCTCGCCTGAAGTCAAATTTTTCTTTCCATTTTTCTTTAAAAATAAAATATATTTCACAAGCATGTGTTAATGCGAAATAATATAAAACAATTATTCCTACATTGATTAATACTCGTACATAAATAAGGGAAAAAGGGAACTGGGGTCACTGGGGACGTGACGACTCCACCATCCACTAGCTGAAGAATTTTCTTCTACTGGAAGAGAATTCGTCCACTAGTGCTGTCAGTCAACCGAACAATGGCGGTCAAACCATTTCAGTGGGGCGGTAGTAAGTGCAATAGATGGGCAGCAGCGTCTTGCCATAAAATTAACGCCACTGCGATCGCCAATCCGTATGCCAAGCGTGGCGATTATGCCTTATCCTTTATGGAACGGCTTTCAGGGGCGGCTCTAGCTCGTGTAGCGCCCGTGTGCAATGAAAACCTGGCGCTCCCTAGGCCTCACTTCTGTCATATATTATCATTGTTGTATCATGATGGTGCGAAACGATGCTCTTAGCTATTTCAGGGAGCGTCGCGGCGCTCCCTAGGCCTCACTTCTGTCATAAATTATCATTGTTGTATCATGATGGTGCGAAACGATGCTCTTAGCTATTTCAGGGAGCGTCGCGGCGCCCCCTGAGACGGTGGCGCCCGTGTGGATTGCGCACCCTGCACTATAGGTTAAGCCGCCCCTGAAGGCATTGGTCCAGCAGTGGACGTATCTCGGGTGATATGATTGATGAGATGATGAAGGGAAAAAGGTCCAAGATGAAACAGCTTCGTTAATATTTGAGGCCCATTAAATTCCTACGTTCATGATTTTTTCTAAGCATAGGTATTAAGATACAAAGATAAAATATTATCTATTCTCGATTTAAGGCGATTAGGAAAATAAAACAATAAATTAATTTTTCATAATTATGTTTTATTTTTATATAAGGTAAGGTATATCATACATTCCTTTAACATTTCTATGACTGACGTAATTCACGTAAAATAACTTTACCGCCCCTCTCATAACGACTACAGCCCAGATGTGTAAGGCATAAAGGCTTATTACACGACACGGTATTCAGGGTCCGGCAGAAAGGGTGGGCGTAGCCACACGCCGGGTTGCCGCTTATTACACTATCCGGTCGACAGCGCCCTAACTCAATCACAGTACAAATACACGGGCCGCTACGGTCGCCCTAATTAGGGGCCTAACTCCCTAAATGTTGTTACACTACCCTTTCTATCGTACCCTGAAAACGGTGCCGTGTAATAAGGCCAATAGACTAAGCAATGCGTGTCATAACCATATTTGAGCACCATTAAAAATATACGATATTCGTTTTTCAATAGAAAATTATTGCAACGGAACCAAGGACGTTTTAGAAATAAACGCGTTGTCCGCTTTTCCACGATTCCACGATGACAGATAAAGGACAAGTTCCACGTTGGGTCCGCACCTTGTACACTATATAAAAAAATAGAAAAAATACGTAAAATCAAGGAAAAAAACTAAAAAAATAATTTGAATCGTTGTTTCTTATGGCGACCATTTCATGATGTGGTCAACAAAATTTGACCAGTGAGAGCCGCGCCGCATATTGCTAGTTTATAGGATTAACTAATGCAACCATTTTACAATATGATCTTGATTTTAAAATTAATATGAACATTTTGTGAAGTGGGCGCGACGTTTCACCGACTATATCGACGAATCATTTCTTTATATCATGATGCTAGGAAACAGTGAAAATTTCATAAAAATATTATGTGGTAAATTTTATGATATGGCTACGACATATCTATAACTTTTCAACAACAGATTCGGCGTATGGCCTTCTTTTTCTAAACACTGTTTAGTGAAATTATAGTCATATATTATTGTGCGTATTTCGCAGTTACTTGTGAAACGTCATTGAACTTTTTCGGAGTTTAACGTTGTTACGTTACCATAGAAGCAAATGCGCCACCTTAGCTCAATTTTGAACAACTATCAATCAACAACCATAGTATTTTTTATATCTTTGAGGATAATAGAACTTAAAAGTACCTGTTTATTTTAAATTGGTGCTCTTCATAGAAGTAAATATGAATATCATTGCCGTATTTTCTATTGAAAAACAGGTTTTTCACAAAACAAGACGGGTACACAGAACAAGTCACATTTATTTTGTTTGTAGGTAATAGCCAAAAGTGTTATGCAGTGATAAGCATCAAATTGGTGAACACTTTTCTTGTGCTTAGTGAAAATTAATACTGGAAATTCAATAATAATAATCTTTTTACTTAAATTTGGTAAGTTTTTGGTATAATGTTACTATTTTGTTTTTCTCTAAACGGCAATATGTAAGTGGATATTTACATTTATACTATTGTGTTTGCTGTTGTGTTTTTGAAGATTTTTTATAAAATTAATTTTTCCTCTACTTTTTGGATTATTATTATTGAAATTTTGATACAATTTAATTATAAACTTCATCACTACATTTCCAAGTTTTGTGTTCCAGAGACAGATTTAATTAGTATCTGCATGTCACTTGAGAAATATTTATTATCTGGGCATTTAATCTATACGCACCTATTACAATAATAAGTACATTTATTATTATGATTATTTCAATAATCAATTTATTATACGTTTACACATTAAGTTAAACAGTAATATCTACTAACACAAATCCATCACAATAATTTTAGAATATCAGTTGTTTTTTGATTCGTTCATGTTACTTTATCTGTAAGGGTGTTTATTGTTTATCTACACGATTATCTATCTTATATTTAATTAATTAACATTTATTAATAAAATAGATTTTTGATTTAGAGTTGATTTGTCGATAAAATCTTTTCATTTGATAACAGAGCCTTATAAGAAATCAAGGTGAGATTATTTCATAATATTTTAATTATAATGACGAAATTACATTTATTTTACAGATACAATACGCAATAATGCTATTTTGTATTACGAACAAAAATGTATGTTTTTAAATAATTACGTACCTACATGTAAAACGAGCTCTGAAAATATAAATGTATATGTACCTATATAATCATGTTTTTATTTTAAATAAAATATCAAAATAAATTTGAAATAACATACTCATTCAAATTATAAAAATATGTCTGGTTCTTTATTTGTATTTAACTATACCTGCTACTAATCTGTATTGGAGCATAGAACAACACGGGCCCACGGGCCACCGGCCGCGGCATACTGGAGGGGAGTAGCCATAGCGTTTATTACCGATGCAAAACAATCTGTCATTTTTTGCGGGGTGAAATGCATTCGACACACACTCACACTACAAAAATCGTCTTTTACTACGAAACTCACACCTTGATTTTTAACAAAATACAGAAACAATTGCACGCACACATTTAAACATCTAGGCGACAGGTATAGGCCCATTTGGGCTTGTAATTTGACAGAGGTGAAAGCCTGCATAATGGCTACTCCCCTCCGGTGATGCTCTATGGTATTGGAGTAATGATATTTGACTAAAAAACTGTATTTGATTTCTTGTAAGGTATTACTTATTAATAAACTTAATTAATTAATGACAGTACCAATCATAAGGTCCTACTCAAAATGAAGTAGCTATCACTTATTTTCCGTAGCTGCAAAACGAGCCCTATCGAATCAAAGAGAATGAGATTTAAGCGATACTTATGGCCGAATACTCAAACGTCACTCAACTTTAAGCAACCCTCAAGTGTGCGCTATCTCTATCGTTTGAACGTGTTTTATAAAGACAGAAGACTTTTAAGTACCACTTAGATTTAAGTGACATTTATATTTCATTACCGTCTTCTTTGTATTAACTTTTTATGCAAACAACATTTTTAGGTGAGTATCCTCGAGATTAGTTTTTCTAAATACATACATTTTGTTCGTAATATAATTAACAGGTAGGTACCTACCTAATTAAAAAAAAAATGATATTGATACTTGCAATTACAATTTAGATTTGACTAGAATTTATAATCAGTACCTATCGGGAAGTAATACAGCTTTAAATTCATTAATATAGTATTCTTAATATAATAACATTCATAATTTTTCATTTATAAGGTCATGTGGTGAACCTATGTTTATACAAAATAATTTAAATTTATTGCTAGCTGTTTTCATTTGATGAGCAAATATCCTAAACGTTCAATGAATATTGAAGAGAATTTTATTTGTTTCATTAAAATAATGTATAAATTGGATGTACGAGTGAATATTAGGGGTTTATTTTCTTTTGATGTTTCTTCAGAAAATGTAAATTGTAAAGGACCACTAAATTAGTTTTAATTTATCCCGTAATACATAATTACTGTTATTCGTCAAGTTAACTACTATTCATTAAGTTCTTTACTGGTGGTAGAGCCCTAGTGACGGAGCTCACGGGCGTAGGCACCACCGCATTACCTAATATACTTGCCGCTAAATGGTAGTGTTCAGCATTATCGTGTTCCGGTCAGGTGGTGTATGGTAATGTACGGTCAGGTGGTGGTCGGTAATTTACGGCCCTGTAATATCCGGCACAGAGGCATAACACTTTAGGCCTCAGGAGTGGTAATGCATCTGCATTTTGACCTTGGTCTTTGTGTGGGTGTCTATAGGCTGCAGTCATCACTTAACATCAATGTGAACTGCATGCTTGTTTGCCACTTCCATTACATTAAAAAAAACACGGCCAAATTTGGTTCGGAGCGTCCTGAATCCGCTGTTCGCTCCGTACCAAATCCGGACGGGTGTTACTGCGATTAGTTAAGACCAACGACTCGACTAAGGCTCGACTACCTAACTGAATCGGTATTTTTCTCGTTTAGGTCTTTAATTTTTCTTTGCCTTTAGTGCCACCAATGAGGCTAATAGCGATAGTCAGGTCTGATTATCGCTATGACTATTGATCTCATTGGCGGCCAAGCCCGGCGTGTATTAGTAGTAGTAATATTGTTAAAAGCCTTGTTTTTACATACGGCCAATTATATTATGGCTCGATTTTTAACTCGCAGTGTTCATAATTTTACATTCATATTGCCTTATGGCTCGTATTAACTTATTTTTAATTTATATCCGGTGGATTCAGTGACGTATAAAGTATTACGCTTAAATACTCGTAGGGATATATACCTACCTATATTTTCCAAGTTTTCCAACGATAATATTTTAATAACGATTTTAACTTGATGATGTCTAATATTATCTAAACTATCGGGGAACGGCCAAATACTCGTAGGTAGGCTTTATTTACTCGTAAAAGTGAAATTCAGATTACAGATTGTTTTTGCTTTTTGCATCAGTCAAAAGTGAAAATGTTTTTTTTTATTCCAGTTACAGTCCATATTCTTCACATGGTACAAATACACGACAATTACTGTCTTTTTACAGTACAATTTATTTACAAACACTACATCGTGGAATGCTAGATTTAGAAATTCTCCTACTGATACAAACTATTACATAATTATAGCGACGTGGTGATATTATCAATTTTAATGAAAATATTTCAATCGGATTATATAATTGTAATTTGAGAAAAATATTTTATTATTTTCGTTGCGTGAAGTTGGTCGGGTTACTGACGGTTTATAAAATGGTTTAGAATACTATTTTTAAATGTCACAGGATGCTGTTACTGTTGTTTAGGTATCTTATTAAATTCTGGCTGTATTTAAAGACTATCGAAGGATTCGAAAATAATATATATGTTACAGCATCATGTGTCATCTATCTATCTTTTCGTTTAATCTCCATATTTACTTTCCTAAGAGATCAATTCCGCAAGATAAATTAACTATTTATAGTATTTATTAACATTAATTCTATCGCAATTAAAAATAGTTTCAATTTGTTTATTATTTAAATATAATCTATTATCTGTAATGGGCAGAAATGTTTGTGATCGATTGTTTAGGAACTTTTTTCAAGTTACGATGTTTTTAGAATTAGTCAGTTGGTCGCAATTTACATTAAACATGAAATGAGGCGTTATTTTATTAATTGCTAAAAACGATAGTGCTCAATTTTCTACAACTATATTTTTGATATTTTCCTACATTTACTATTATACGACGCACGTGGTGAACGAAATTAAGCCTTTTAGGCCGCTCTTACACTGAACGACTTCTATTGATTTAAATATCTACTGTTTTATAAAGACCAAAATATTTGTAATTTGTTTAAATATGACCTCCAATTCACTATCTAGGCCTAATGAGATTAAATTAGATTAATGATGAGAGACTACGATCTTTTTTAATTTGTACCTTATCCGATCACTTTCCCACGACCTTTTTTTCAAACTTTTAAGTTAGTATACAAACTTAAGAATAGCTGATGGAAATAAATCTTGCTATCTATATTTTGACTATATCTGTTATTCAAAAATCCTTTTCATTCTACCATAATACGCACGCTATTTTGATTTACAAAAACACTTTTTCTATTCAACAAAAAACTATCGCAGCACAGCTTCGACAGTCAATAATTACTTTCTAATACTTTGTTTCATGTTCAAAATACCAATAGTTACACTTTATTATCTTGTGTAAGGCCCCTAAGTCTTTGCCTTGGTTAGGCCAAACGCAGACGGTGCAACTAAAATCCCAAATCAAGGAAACGTCAAAGTATCCTGAACAAGACTGAATATCAGAATAATTAACCCAAAACAGCAATGATTCACTACTAACAGTATAAAATATGGTAAATGAGAAGAAGTGTTGACATCATTTCCATACCTAACCACTTTGCAGTGCATTGCACAATAAATGAATTCTGATTCTTATTCTGATTCTGCTGTTTCCACAAAACGTGATAATAACGATAATTTTGGGAAAACAGTAATATTGCAAGGTGGCTTACAAATTGATGGTCATCACTGACAGACAGAAAAAGTACAATCGGATAAAAATTTAGGCCCGAGGAACACTAAATGTTATAAATATTGCTTTTGGTGTAGCAGTTAAAACCATTATTAATTAATTTAAAGACTTATTAGGGGGCGTCTATAAATTACGTGAGGTGTCTTTTTTTTCAATTTTCTGTCCCTTGTGAGATGTCGTGAGATTTTATTCAACCTCCTCCCCCGACCCCCAATCTCACGTGAGATTTTTCAAAATGTGGATATGTAAACGCGTTGGATTTTTATTGGTAAAAAAATAAAAAATATGCTTCGTACTTTTATTTACAACTAGTTAAGACTAGTAATTAATATTGCTGATAGCTATAAGTGTAATAAAGATTAAACAATAGAATACTTAAATCATAACTATTGCTATTAAAAAAATAATATCAACTCTAATTCAGCCCGCGCGAAAATAGTAAGCATATTTTTTTGTTTCAATCAGAAAAAATTGCGTGATATTTGCCTAGACCCTCTCTCTCTCCAACGTAAGATTGGATGAGATCTCACGTAATTTATGGACGCCCCCTTATAAGCTACTCTTGTAATCCCGAATGAGAAATAAATCTTTGACTTCGAAAGGCGTCTTTATGAAAAATTATGGATACTTCATATCTATGCTAATTATTACATTTGAGTTTTTAATATCAACTAAAGTGATCTGAAGTTGTGTAATCCCTTGATATGAGATAATGTTAACACCGTATCGTTTCACTGTGAGTTCGGTGGCCGTAATACTGTTATACAGATGGATCCGCGGAGTATCCGCAGCAGGTCGATCACTTCGGGCGTCTTCATCGATGTCACGTTCTCATCATTCACCTGGAACAAGCATGGAATAATAATATAATAATAATGGCAACCCATTATACGTCCCACTGCTGGGCACAAGTCTCTCCCATTTTTTTGGGGGGAGGCCTGGAGCTTCCTCCATTACGCTGCTCCAATGCGGATTGGTGAAGGTGGGTTAGTGGCCAACCCGCTGTCGGATGTTTTCAAACCGCCCATAGGGCCTCCGACACGAGGTTTAACGACTTCTATCTATCGATAGCCACCGCGACCGACGGCTTAACGTGCCCTCCGAAGCACGGAAACGCACATTTAATTTGCCACTAGCGGTCACCCATCACACTACCCGACCGACCGAGTAGATCGCTTACGACCTACACCAGCCATGCATGGGCCATGCGCGCTTCAGCATGGAATACCATGTATGTAATCATCATCAACATATATTTGTATATACATTTTTTTAAATACATATTTTAGAAACAAGGTGTAACGGAAAGGTCCAACAATATTTCAACAATCCATGCCTATACTGATGTTGACTTCATCCCCCAAGGTATTTTTCTCCTAAAAATGTAAAATCATCAGTTATTACGAGTCAAACTTTGATTCAAATTTTATGCGTCTTAACCCTGATAACAACAGCTGTCAGCGATACCTGTAGTATGACGTCACCCGGACGCAGACGTCCGTCCCTCGCGGCGACACTGTCGTTGTACACAGCCGAGATGTAGCTCTGGCCAGAGTCGGGGTGGCTTTGTACGCTGAACCCCAAGCGGCTGTTCCATCCGCGGTTTAGCTCCACTGTTACTATCTGGAAGGTAAATTTGAGGTATATTAATTCGAAATCACACCTACAGTAATATTGTGATTCAGTTGAATGGTACTCTGTTACATATGTACAGAGTTAAAAAATGTCACTGAAAAGAAAGTTTTCTCCATAACATACTGTCTACTGGACCTGATGAGAGTAGTTCTATCAGTATGAATACTCGTAGCAAGTTTATAAGCCAAGATTGCTAACGTCATAATTTCTGGTGGAATTCTAGTTAAAGACCTCAGAAGTGGCAAAGCATCTTCATTAAGACATTTAATATTATTATTTCTTTACCACCAATGTGAACTGTATGCTCATTTTGAATTTCTATGACATAAAAACGAATCCGGAAATCGAGGAAGAAAAACATCAGATGCGCATATTCAGCCAGTGGATGAAAAACTAATATTTTATTTAATTAATGATAACCTTACATCTATCTTTACAGACAGAATACAATGCGATAATGTAGTGCTCTATGTAGTACATGAAAAATGAAATTGCCTATAGCCTATTAATATCTAATATCACATACAAAACAACTTTTGTGTATTCACACAAAGAACAAAAGAATATATCCGTCCTATCTAGCTCTCGCTACCTCGTTTAAGGTCTTTAGTTTAGTGTAAGGGAAGCCTAATTCCACAGGTTAGTGCGACTCCGGGGCACCAACAACTGTGGTCGCCGACGCCTCGACACATAGTTATCAGGCACGCAGAAGGCTGTCTAATGTTTCCAAAACGTCTCTACAAGAAAAAGACGAAGAAAACCGAAGATGCTATTAAAGAAACTGACCGTGGGTTCAGTGCATTGCTGTGATTCGGATAGTTCTTGAGACACGGGCTTGACATTTTCTTTTTGGACGGCTTCGATTTCTTTCGGTTTCGGTGTTGCCTCCACTTTTGCCTTGCGTTCGTTGTCCGGGGATAACGCGACAGCTTTCCATTTCTTTAAACCGTTACCTGGAAAGATTAAGATAAAAAAATAAATTCGTGTAGGAGGAATGTAATAGAAACATGGAGGGCATTGTTATCGGTAAAGACTCAGAACGTACTGACAGGCTCGAACATCTGAGTAGAAGTAGGTATATCATAAATATTTCGATTAAACTTACCATCATCCTTATGTCCATCCGATGTTCCATCACTTGTCGTGGTGGTAGTATGTAAAACAGCACTCTGATACGCAGGATTCGTGTGTTTGAATTTAGCTTCGTCGCTCGATAATTCCGCTGGCATCGAAACTGGCTCGTCCGAGTCTATTGGGAATGCTGGTTCCATATACCGTGGTCTATTATCTTCTTGATAAACGTTTGGAGCATCAAGCGTGTCGTTGTCTAAATTATTCAGTTCATATCCATGCGGCGGTACTAGAAATATATGGATAATTTCATTAACGGGTTATACAGTTTGTTGTGTTCATGAGTGTGCTCTGATTCTAATCATGATATGACCCAACCTTGAGTGGATAGTTCGCACGTTTTAAAATACCTACCTTTATTTAATATGACTTTCAGGGATTACTGTTAGAATTTGTGATTAGACAAAGCTATAGCGTTCTTAAAGCATGAGTCCTACTTGCATATTCATTTATTTTAAAATGCTTCAACAATGTTTCATTTAGCTTGTAAAAGAAAGTTTCGTCCTATATCATAATTGTTACGATTACTTGTGTCACTATTTTTCAGACTGAAATTAAATTCTTGCAGATGTAACCGAATAATAGCTTCATATCAAATTTACCTATTCGTTCTTAATTTTCTTATTTCTCATAATTTTATCGATCGATAACATAAAATGAAAGTAGAAAATCTCTCAACAGACTTTGAACATAATAAAAGATTGTTAAACTTCACAAACAAATACTATTTTTGCTTTCATCCAACATAACGTAATTTTGTAGACTACCGCAAAGACGCGATTTCATTTCACAATTATGTTACGACGTTCGGATGACGTGAAATGATGGAATTGCATACCTACGTTAGTAAAATTTTACACTTTCCTTAGCTTATCCCTACCTTGTATATCTGCTATATAAATAATGAAGAACTATGTCAGATGTACGGTGGAGTTAATATCAAAGATTATAGAGTTGCATTTCAAGTTAGGCAAATCAATAAAGAAATGTTTTTATAAATGCACAATATGCACATACGACAAATACATGTAGGTAGATAGGTGTAACCACATTTTTAAATCTCTTGATTCGTCTACAAAATGGCAAAAACACAATACAAGTACATCGAAGTTTAATGCCAATAGTAAAAAAGATCGCACAACATGTAGTGACAATGCTCAATGTCAATGATTGCCACGTTTACGAGGATGTGAAAGGTTCTATTTCTACTGTGGATGTGCGTTAAGGCGTGATCTCTTGTGATTATCCGTCAGCCCGTCATACGCTGTTTCGGATCGTAGCACATATAAAACGACACTGAATGGGGAATCTTGTCAAGAAGAATTTTCAAAATCAACATCTTTTTTGTTTACGAAACATCTAGCCGTGATAAATTCCGAATGCATCTTTTTTATCAATTTTGAATTTGGAAAAAGGGTTAACTAAATAAAACTATTTAAAATATTTTTTAATGGTAAATTTGCAACCGAAATGAAATCAGATCAATTTTGATATTGTTTTAGAAGAAAGAAAAACTCGAATGCTAAAGATAAAGACTGTAAGGATCAAAGTTACAACTATCGGTTCAGTATACCAGTCTCTTTATTCAATACCAACGCTGATGCCTGATGGGACATGTATGTATCATAATTAATAATAGTGTATTCAAGTTTTAGTTTCAAAGACCTTTTAGGTCTCTTGGGAATCCAAACATCCATTTCATCAAATAAATATTTCATCGAATAAATTATTCGCATGAAAGTAAGTACTACGAAAAATTAGGTAAATTTTTTTTTTTTTTTTTTTTTTTTTTTTATGTAATTGAAGTGGCAAACAAGCATGCAGTTCACATTGATGTTAAGTGATGACTGCAGCCTATAGACACCCACACAAAGACCAAGGTCAAAATGCAGATGCGTTGCCACTCCTGAGGCCTAAGTTGTTATGCCTCTGTGCCGGAAATTACAGGGCCGTACATTACCACCTGACCGGAACACGATAGTGCTGAACACTACCATTTAGCGGTAAGTATATTAGGTAATGCGGTGGTGCCTACGCCCGCGAGCTCCGTCACTGGAGCTCTACCACCAGTAATCTGATAATTCTGTAAGGAACTATCTTTTCGGCCACTTACGCTATAAACTTACCATTATATCGCCGATCTAAAGAAATTTGCTAATACAATGTACATTTTAGAAAAAAATAATTGCAATCCAGTTTTCAATCTTATTTAAATTTAATTCAGACAACTTACTTTCGGACAAATTATTTTCGATCGAATAGTTGTTTGAGTTTTAGTGAATCAAATTTTATGTGACAAACAGATAACTCAATTTAGGTTTATATAACCTAGGTAAAGTGACTAATGTCCTGTTGAGAGTCACAATTTTGATCCCTACCGAAACCATAATTATCGATGCATTCGGCATTAATGACAAGTCTCCAAGCAGCAAAAGGAGCCGACAGAATCTCACCTGTCAGACTCAGCTTTTGTTTCCTACAAGTAGGCGGTGCCGTAGGGCTGACTATCGTAACGGAATGTCGCTGTGGCCGCTTCGCTTCTTTAGCTGTATTGGTTTCGCATTCCGTCGATTCTGAACGTTGCGTTCTACGTTCAATTCCAGAATTTTCAGTGGATCCCGTACATTCTGGCTCACGATTCGTACTGTGTGTTTCTAGCGCGACGGTAGTTGGATCTGTGCGAAATACCTACTCGCTTAGTGCATGGCGTGTATAGGCAAGTGCAGTAGCGTCTTGTCTTGTGTTGCGAGCAGCAACAAAGTTGTTATTGTATTTTCAAGAAAGCAGTGTTAGGAGTGTACATGTTATAAGTTCTTTGTAGAATAGGAGTTTTAGGTCTTAAGATAACACGTTAATTATACCTAATAATTACCATCAACATTTTAAACTAAAATGTAAGTTTCAGACACAAGAGGAAGCTCAAAACTTCTTTCTATAACAAAAAAATAGAAGAGAAAAATTGGAAGAGATTAAAATATAAATATATATTTTTTTGTAATAAGTAAAAGAGGGGTACAGACAATAATAGATGTACTTGATAGTTATAATTAATTCTCAAAACATGTAACGATACCTTCTTAAATTTTAACACAACAGGAAATGTCAAAAAAATTAAGAGGTTTTCGTAAAAATTTAGTCATGCATTTAAAATTTTAGAGAATATTTATCAGTAAAACATTTTATAAACATTAGATTGATACCTTTACTATAATTATTTCTGATGACGATGTACACTTTAATTGAAGTAAATTTATCCAATTTTAATTATTACTTTTGTTTCTTAATAAAAGGGTTCAATTTAAATAAAATTTATCACGCCATTCTAAACCCAATATGGCGAACGCCCTAATTTGGCTGATCGCCAAATGTATGAATTAGATATAATTTAACTAGGTTATCATGATTTTTTTTTAAATTTTGTACAGCACTTTGTGTTTGTTAAAAGTTTTCACAAATTGCAACAAGTTGCTCCAAAAGTTGCACAATTAAGGTTATCTACTTAGTTAAAAAACGAAAAGTTCGCATGTCTGTGATATACCTAATTAATACTTATTATGTGCCCAGCAAACATATAAATATGTATCAGCAGTTAAATAATGGACGCTGGATAATAGCTACCGCAGGCAATTATGTTCGTTAGTTACCTAGAATTCATGCGGTCTACATTTCCAACAATTTATGGATATGCTTTTGAATTGCATATAAGTTTTTTTTTGTCGGCGGATGGAGTAATTTTTTATATCGGTAAAAAGCGAACTCGTTTACTATTCACTCTAACGGCCGCCTTAAAAGCTAAATGTCTCAAAAAAAATTTATGCATTATCTTTCTTATGAATGAGGTCTCATGTTCTTGTAATAATTATTACAGGACTTGAACCAGTAAAAAGTTATATGACGAAATTTCAAAGAAAAAAAAATTGAAAACACTTTACTCATTCAGCCAAATTTGTGGCAGTTTATTGTTTAATTCCAATAATAATCAATTATGATAATCTGGATTCAGCTTACGAGAGCACGATGAATGGGCCTATACCGGAAAACTCCGAGTAACACCTCAAAAGAACTAGAGAAAGCGGTATTCCTCCACGCCGCAAAAGTGTTATGAAACGAGGCAAATGAGAAAGATCCATCACTTACCTACACTTCATTAATTTAAAGATTACTCCATACTCAATTAATTATGACACACGTCTTTAGTGTTTGTGTAGGTAGGTAATCTAGGTATTATGATACAGTAGTAATTTTCGGTAGGTATATTCGTAAGTATGTGCTATATTTATAAATACAGTAAGATACTTTTAGAACCGGGATGTCTGGCGCTCTACACTCTCTGCCTACCCCGTTAGGGACCTGGCGTGAAGATACATACATACATACTTTTAGAAGTTTATTTTTGTTGAAATTGAATAATTCCGATTCGAACATGGTCGATTTTTTCATTTATGTTCCGAAGAATTTATTGTTCGAATAGCGAACCGTTGTTAGTATGAGAATTCATTTGATATGCAATAGGCCAACACGGACGGTGGGATTGACGCGTAGATTGCGTAGACATCGATAATAAATTCGCATACGTTGAATATTAGTACATTTTTGTTCAAATGTTTGTTTTATCAAATTGAATTTAGGCATGAAAGGTTCCGTTCGAGTTTGTTATTCGTTGTAGTGTCATAGTTTTAAACACGTGAAGGTATAATTTGTCTATCTAACAAAATTCCTTATTTAAATGGGTTGACAAATGGAGAGACAGGTGAGTTTAGTAATAGAGCCAAAACATGACATAGGTACCTCATGGGCCGAGCACGGAACTTTGTGAATAAGTTTTTCATTTATTAATTCGTGATGTCAGTATTGGCTCCAAAAGTAAGTAGGTAAATATCTTAGCTTTGAAATTGAAATCATACACCTCTTGGGTAACAAAATTTCAATTAAAATCAATTATGTTTTTCAGAGATTTGTAGAAACAGACATGTTTAATGCTCTCATGTGCTGAACTTTGAAAAACTGCGTAAAATTCAAAATATGTTTTATTTGGTATCTTTCATAAATACATTATTTTCACGATGAGAACGAAGATAGAAATAAATACTTCTTCTTATTGTTTAGTAGCGACCAGCCCTTGCTTACGACGGGTGCAATGTTTTGTTTATTTTTCAGGTTCTAGCCCTAAAAAGAACCCTCTTGTTTTTTTCTTATTCTCCTACGTACAAATACAGGGTTAATTTGAATTGGCGCATCACCACATCGCCTCATCATAGGCAGGCAGCCTCTCTAGATCATATAACATTTGTTCTGCAACTTAAAAAACTTACAAACCTTGATAAAAAACAAAAAAAAAACAAAAAAATATTTTCGAAAGCTTACATGAGCATTGCCGCTGCTGCTCGTCTCAATATTTTGCTTAGGCAAGGTGCGTGGCATACCTACACTCACAAACAAATAATTTTGTATGGTAAGATTTACATTAAAATAATTGTATCTGAGAAATTACGAGTAGGTAGGTAGGTACCTAGTATTTACAATATAAAAATGTCACGGGTTTTTTTTATTTGTTCATTTACGCCCGCATAGCAACAGGGATCAAAAAGATCGGTACGCAATTAAATTGAACATTTTATGTCAGGGACCTTCGGGTTGGTAAATAATAAACAGAGTAAAGTGTTTTCCTATTTATCAAAATATATAAAGGATGCTTAAAATTGTATTCTATTCTAATCAAATCCTTTTGATCAACATTTAAATTGCTTACCCGGTTTCCTGCGTTATATTGACAAAATGAATGACCTAAATGCAAACAATTCTCAACATAACTTATTGTACTGAACCATCAAAAGCTCAATTATTTGAAATTTCGATTGTTTACAACTTTGAGAACCATTGACTGAACAATGTTTAGTCACGCATCAAAATATCGAATGGTTTGAAATTTTAACCAATTTTGAGTTACCCGAGCTAGTCATGTAGTTCTACTAGCACAGACACAGAAATATAAATAACATCTTATTAATCATATTTCTATGAGCATAATATAGAAATTTACTCAAAAGTACAGCGAGTCCTTATAAATCAGGATATCAGTAACTCGAAAGGGATTTTTTTTAAAGTGGTGCGGAATTCGCATTCTCTCTGTTCGTATCGAGCTTATTCCAATTTTCTTATTCTTTCTATCTTTCCTCACCACATGTCATCACATGTTTTTCTAAACGTTGTAGAGTGGCCACTGAAAGTAGGCGGTCCTGAAGTCTGTCAATTGGTCTGATTGAGGATGTGTTCCATAATACATTTACGAATAGAGAAATTTCACAATATCAAAGATATTTTAAGGCCAGCTACTATTGATAGCCATTGAAACAACCTTTTCGACATTTTCGGTAACTTTCAAACTGTTCTGTACTGAGTTGGTAATTATGGACACGAACAATTTGTCTATGTTTGTATGTGTATAATAAAACCTTACCATTAGGCTGTTCATAGTGCGAGGTGTCCTTGAGCTTGCGGTGTTTCCGCGGTGACAGGCACGGCGAGCCGTCCACCGCGTCGGGCGTGAGGCGCCTAGCTGCCAGGTCGCAGAGCATCGACACCGCCTCCGCCCTGGGGAAACCCACGGTTAACTTGTTTTTATGAACGGACGAGCCGGATGTGTCGCGAGGTTCACGTTTATAGAACTGATAGATGACCATCTGCATCATATGTTTGCACCACACTGAGTTTGTTTAGGAACAGGGTTCTTTTCAGTAGTAATTGCGCTTGGAACTCTGATGAGTGAATGATTAGGTATGATTTAAAGGTACAAATCTTCTTAACGAAGAATAGGAAAAATATGATATTGTTAATTATAATTAGATAATAATATCTAATGATTACTATTATAAATTATTATCTCTAGGTAGTTTGTAATATATTATGACAATTCAAAACAGTTTGCTTGAAGAAAACTTTTTGATGGATTGATATATTAAGTAAGTAGCGGCATGGTCGCAGTAAAGTTGCAGTCACACGTTTGATTCTCACAACTCTGCAACGCATTAATAGCTTATAATATTTTAATTTCATCCTACAGTACGGACCTTAATGGTGGCTTAGGCCTGCTCAGCGGGGCATCAGAGTCGGTGGGTCCCTCTTCCTTAGGCGACATCGGCGACAGAGGAGTCGCAGCGTGGTCGCGGTACAGTCGCAGTCGCACTTCTGAACCGCACGCGCGCAGGAATGCGACGGCTTCCGCGTGTGACATGTTTGACATTGGTGTATCGTTTACCTGTACACAATTGAAATGACCATAATTTGAACATACGATAAAATAGTATGAATTGAGAAATGTCTAACGAAATGTCTAAAAAACCAAGAACTTTTAGATTTCTTCTGGCTGAAGATTTTTGATGAGGAATTAATTTTTAGATGCTAGTGTCTTTTTAGTTTTGGTCAGTGATTATTAACATGTAGTAAAGGGGGTAAAACTACTTAATCCTGGACCTTTTAGTGTGTTGGTAGTGAGAAATTAACGGGTTAATTTATTGCTCGCTTAAGTAGATATTTACAGTAACGAGGGAATGAATTATTGCCTGGGTTTATACTGTGTAGATAAACTTTGTAGTACCTACCATGAGAAATAGTGTCTTAAAATTAGTTCCAAAATATAAAATCTTTATGTCTCTTTTGAAAGAAGAAGAACCTTTTGAATTGCTTATATTAAAATACTACTGCGTGATAAAGGAAAATATATATAAAATGTTTACTTTTTATACGAGTATAATCATAAAATATGAATTGGTAACCAACTTTACGAACTAGTAATTTTTAGCTTCGCTTTCAGAATGCTCTTTGGAATTTGGAAAGAAATAACCATCGCGAGAGCTCCTGTAACAGAGGTAGAGGGTCCCAACACAGAATTTTCTAATCTATCTGCATTCAAATTTATTTATTTATTTATACTTTCAAGCACAATATCGTAACATGCGGCGGACTTAACGCTAAGTAGCATTAAGTCCGCTGTCCGTATCCAAATGATACAGATTACCTACGTCGCCGCGACTGGTGGACCGCGTTGCTCTTTGCCTACGTCCGTTGTGTTCCGGTGTCTCTCGTCAAATTTTTAACTAAAATATGGATGATACCTTAATTTCTGGCTATGAAGAACCAGAAAATACGCTTCTCTGAGGAGCGGTAACGTTATATGTCTTTAGGCCTCCATTCAACACTCAATGTAAACTGTGAGGTTATTTTGCAATTTTTGTAGCAAAGGAACATCCTATAGTGTACCATAGACAGTTTGTAGTATAAAAGCTATAGATACAATGGAATTAGAGCCGTCTAGACTTCCGCGTGCGGCTTGTTCGACATTCACGTGTCGTTCACCTGTGCATATTTGCTTTACCTCGGTTAATGACCACTATTCTTTATACTAGTTTATACGTACTAAGTTTTGTAAGTACGTGCTGTCTTTTGCACATATACCAATTGTGTGGAAGGTATTAAGTGATATGTTATACATTTTAGTGGCTTTTACTGCTAAATTTATGATTACATTGTTATGAACGAACTGGATAAAAAAATGTGTTGTTGATAAATTGATTGAATAAACATAGCTGACATCAGAATTATATAAACATTTGACTTCTTCATGTCCTATGATAGCACAGTCTAAGGATGTATTAAATATGTTCTTCTTATACTGTGATAATCACTTGAAAGAATAATGGCAAGTTCCATAGATTGAACAGAAAAAAATTAAAGAATAAAAAAGATGTAATTAGACATCCATACCGCAACGATCCTGTCCCCCGGCTGTATCCGTCCGTCGCTGAGCGCCGGCTCCCGCACCAGCGCGCGCACGTAGTGTCCCAGGGCGCTGTGGTCCTCCTTGCGCAGGGTAAACCCTAGCGAGCCGTTTACTTTGCTCATCACGATGTCAAATTCCTGTAACACGAGCATTGGTTCATAATTCATCATCATTTCAGCTAAAAGACGTCCACTGCTGAACTAACAAAGGCCTCCCTCAAAGAATGCCACAACGAAAGGTACTGAGCCGCCCTCATCCAGCGATTGCTTGCGACCTTCACCAGGTCGTCGGTCCATCTTGTGGGGGGCCTGCCTAACATTTGGTTGGAAGGCATATATTATGGTATGTATGGTATATAATCACCTCTTGCAGGTAGCCTCTCACCTCAATCATCAATCCCAACAACATTTGAGTGGTTGAATGGGTGAGTGGGTGAGTGGGTAAGTGGATGAGTGGGTGAGTAAGTGAGTGGGTGAGTGGGTGAATGGGTGAATGGGTGAATGGGTGATTTTTTGTTACATAATAGTCCATTGACCGAAACAATTACCAGCGCGACGGTTAAATCCATATTCTGCATGACCACGGTGTCTTTTTTAGAAAACTTCCACATTCATCATGACAGATGGTGACATCTACAATCATTGCGCTTCGCTCCAAACCATCTATCATAACTAACTATATCAGGTTTATTGTTTATAAAAGCCCTGCGAGTTTTGATTAATCGGTCTCCATACTTCACAGCATTCTCAATTTATTGTTACAGACAACCGAACTCTAAATTCTGTAGTAGCGTCTTAAAAGACATAGGTAGGTAATATTTCTAGATATTGCACTTGACATTTCGGCATAGAAACCATATTATATATATTTGGTCCCTAATAGAAACTAACTTCATTGCTACAGTCAATCATTTCCAATACCATTATCGATCGATGGCATATCCATAAAATGAACATTTTGTACAATCTATCTCAGATCGCTTCGATCAATCTGCGACGAATCGATACAGTATTTCAGTATTTTGGATTATCACAAATTAAACATTATTTTTTGTTTTCTACGTAATTATATTTTTTTCGACAATTTTATTTTATTTTATTTTTACATTTTTAGGATAACTTACTGTCGTGGGGCGCTCTTCTAGCGAGCTATGATGCAGTGACGTACGTACTGCACCTGCGAACCACCACGACCGTAATGTGCGGGCGTTTGAATGTACGGGCGGACCTATTGTCCGTCCGGCGCCGGATGCCCGCTCGTAGTGTTGACACCGATGGCAGTATACGCCGGTCCGGATCTGCGCCGCCAGTGAGAGGGGTGGAGGTGCGGGGAAGGGGTGTTTCAGTAAAGAAACAATCGGTTACATGTGATATGACCGAAAAGCAGGCCAGCCAAGCCTTGGTAACCCTACCCCGACGACCTAATTCTATCGTAGAATCACTGGGGTCTTCCAGTCTTCCAGTCTTCCAGGTTCACTTTTTCTTCTTGTTACTTCACTTGTTTTCACTTGTTTTCACTTGCTGGAGACCATGTCATACTTTCGAATTCGCCCTGAGCCCTATTATTCGAACAATACCGTAAAGAGAGCCTCATTTTTTGGTCGTATTTTGCCCGAATTTGTGCTTATTTTTTGCTATGGCTGACCTGGTTTTCTTTCTTTATTTTTAAAATTCTCATAGTTACATACATGTGTTATACATATTTACAACCGTTACAGTTTCCTCTATTATTGTACATAAGTTTTATTAACATTCATAAAAAGACTAAAAAGTTATTCGTAAGTAAATATAAAAAATGTAACAATTTTCCGCGTATTTCTTTAAACATTTCTTAATAACTTTTAAATGCCATGATCAATTATTATAAAAAGTACATAAAAACATAGAACAAATATTACTCTATCAGAAAACAATACACAAATAAATGTACATTTAAAAAGGGAACCTAAAACATACGTAAAAATAAGAAAATGATAAAACATAAAATAATAAGAAAATTACGTTTCCTGCCTATATCCCTTACATTATAGAGGTTTAATTATATAAAATGACTTCCTATAATAAATTCTCACATGACTAACATTATTTAAAGTTGATATAAGGCAAAGAATTAAAATCGTATCCAAAACTATCGTACGAGGAGAACGTCTATACATAGCTATACATCTATACACGTTATTTACTTTCTACAAACGTTACGCGAAGACTACTTTGACGTACACTTACACTTTTGGTCTTTGTTACACAAACACATTCATTGATCACCTTTGTCCGTGGTCGTCGCCGACATCCTCCCCCTCGTGCGAAGCACCCACTCCTGACCCGGCGACTCGGTGCTCTCGACTCGGTGCGATGGCTGCCTCCCCGCAGTCTGGCTCGCTGGTCGATGCTCTGCCGTCGATCTCGACGGTTGTCCGCTCCTTGTCGCGCTGCGCTGGCACCAGTCGCACCAGCTTGGAGCTGGGGCGCTTCAGCACGCCCCCGGTAGTGCGCACTTCTAGTACTCGAGTGCGCCCGTCGGGTCCTGGGTAGGTTCGGACCACCTCGCCTCTCGGCCAGGTTCCTCGTGGCAGCGTGGAGTCCACTATGAGGACTGTGTCTCCACACTGCAGGTCTCTCGTAGCAGCCCTCGCGTCGATTCTTCTCGGGATCAGAGTTGGAAGGTACTCTTTCACCCATCTGCTCCAGAAGTGGTCGGTCAGTCGCTGAGCTACTCTCCATGCACGCCGGTCGGTGAGGTCGTCGTCGGTGAAAGTTCCCAGTCGGGTGCCGCAGGATCTCCCAATTAGGAAGTGGTTGGGAGTGAGGGCACCTTCTTCAGTGTCTTCATCGGCTTCTATAAGCGGTCTCGAGTTCACCAGATGCTCCGCCTCTAGCAGCAGTGTATGTAGAACCTCTTCTCTGGGGTGTCTTTCCTTGAGGGTCACCGCCAGGGCCGTTTTGATGGACCGGACCAGGCGTTCCCATGCTCCCCCCATGTTCGGAGCTCCAGGTGGTATGAACTTCCACTTGATGCTCATACGTTCTGCAGCGGTGATGAGGTCATCTTTGTTGAGGCTGGCGAAGGCTTCTTGAAGTTCTTTGTTGGCCCCCACGAAGTTCGTACCGTTGTCGCTGAAGATCGTCCTTGGCATTCCCCGTCTCGCAGTCATCCGTCGCAACGCCAGAATCATGGAGTCCGTTGACAGAGACGCTGCTAGCTCGACGTGAACGGCTCTAGTTGTGAGGCACGTGAACAGGGCGCCCCATCTCTTCTCATGACGTCGGCCTACCGTGACGATCATAGGCCCGAAGTAGTCTACGGCGGTGCATGTGAATGGTGGTTCTCCATGTCGTAGTCGCTCCAGCGGGAGATTCCCCATCGGCTGAAGCTGTGGCGTGCCGCGGTATACTTTGCACCACTGACACCGATGAACCGTCGATCTCACTGCAGATCGTAGCCCCAGGATCCAGTAGCGCTGCCTCAACTCGTTGATCACCGTCGCGTGGTTGCCATGGTTGAACTCTTCGTGGTAGTGTGCGATGAGCAATCTGGTGATGTAGTGCTTGCTGTCTAGCACCACAGGTCTCTTGTCTTGCCGGACATGTCTCGCTGCGTCGATTCTTCCTCGGAGTCGTAGTAATCCATCTTCTATGACGACATCTAGTTTCTTAAGTTTGCTGTTCCTCTCGAATGGTTTCATCTTCTCGACGCAGCGTACTTCTTCGTGGAAGCTCTCTTCTTGGCTTCTTCGTAATAAAATCTTCTCAGCAGTCTTCATTTGGTCGGGTTCAAGGGGAATCAATCTTCTTTCTTGGGTCTTCTTGTTCACGGGCTTCATGGCTACCTTGGCTTTTTTCTTGTTACTTTTCCAGGTAGGATCTTGACGCTCAGACTTGCGGGACACGTTCACTGGCAGCTTCTTTTTTCGGCACAGGTCGACAAACTGAAGCACTCTTGCAGTTGTCCTCACCAACCGGGTCCAGGAGGAGAACCTGACTGGGTCCGGTGTCGGGTGTTTGTCGACGGTCTTCGTAGTTCCCACAATCGGCTTCTCCTTTTCTTCGCCGGTGGGCTCTGTCTTGATGGTGCGCGGCTTCGGCCAATCCTCCTCTTCTAGTGTCAGGAACGCAGGTCCGTGGAACCATCTATGGTTGCTCCCGAAGTCTCTGGGTACGTTTCTTGTCGCGTCGTCAGCTGGGTTCTGAGCCGTAGGTACCCAGCGCCATTCTTGAGGTTTCGTAGTGTCTTCGATTTCCGCCAAACGATGCGCTACGAACGGCTTGAAGGTCCTAGGGTCTGATTTGATCCATGCTAGGACGGTGCTGGAGTCGCTCCAATAGACTTTCTTGGCGACCATGATGTCTAGCTCCTCTTCAATCGACCGCGCCATTCTGGATCCCAGTAGCGCCGCTTGCAGCTCCAGCCTTGGAATGGACACCGGTTTCAGGGGAGTGACTCTAGCTTTGCCCGCTAAAAGTGTCACTCGATGTCCGCTGTCTTCGTCGCGTTGCCTCAGGTAGATCGCGCAGGCGTAGGCTTCTTCACTTGCATCGACGAAAACGTGAAGCTCTCCCTCGGTGTTGGACTGCGTGACGCACCTTGGTACCCGAAGATCCTTTAGTAGCTGCAGGCTGTCTAGGTAGTCTGACCAAATCTTGTTGTCTTCTTCTGTGATGTTGTCGTCCCATCCGATTCCGCTCCTCCATATACTCTGAATGAGTTTCTTGCCTTGGATGAGCACCGGCGATGCTAGCCCCAATGGATCGAATGTTGACATCACGGCGCTGGTGACTTCTCGTTTGGTTGGCACTCTCTTTTGTTCGACCACCTCTTCATGTACATTGCGAAGACACGTTCTGAACCCGATCTCGTCGCCTTTGGTGAACCATCTCAAACCCAATGTCTTCTCTTCTTTAGTCCCCAACTCTACTTCTTTGCTGTTTTCTTCTGGGGTGAGCGTCTTCAAAACTTCTTCATCGTTAGAAGCCCAGCCCCTCAGCTCGAACCCGGCCTTCTTGTGGATCAGGCTCACTTGGCTGGCTATCTCGACTGCTTCTTGACTTGTCCCGAAGCTGTGTAGGTAATCATCCATGTAATGATTACGTTCGATGGCTCGTGCTGCTTCGGGATATTCTTCTTGATGTTCAGTCGCATTCTTGTTCTTCACGAAGATAGCAGCACTCGGGGAACAGGCGGCGCCGAAGATGACCGATGTCATTCTATACTCCTTCGGTGTTCCACTTCGCTGGTCTCCCCTCCATAGAAATCGAAGGCTGTCTCGATCTTCTTCCCGCATTTTCACCTGCAGAAACATCTCTTTGATATCTGCTACCACAGCGATTGGTTTCTGGCGGAACCGCAGAAGTACTCCAAATAGTGACTGTAACAGATCTGGTCCCGGCAGCAACTCGTCGTTGAGGCTTTTCCCTTGGCACTTGGCAGCAGCATCGAAGACCAGCCTTATCTTCTTCTTGGTGGGGTGTGTCACGGCGAAATGGGGCAGGTACCATTTTTTCTTCGATGCGGATTCATGTTGTACTTCTTCGGCATAGCCGCTGTCGAGAAGATTCTTCACTTGTGCTTCGTATTCCTGCTTCAATGCCGCGTTCCCGTCCAATTTCCTTTCGATGTTCTTCAATCTGTTCTCGGCTTGTCTGTAGTTATCTGGCATGGTTCCTTCTTTGTTCTTCCAGAGCAAGCCGGTCTCGAAGCGCCCATCGTCCAGTTTTCTTGTGGTTTCTTCTAAAATTGCCAGAGCCTTTTCTTCCATATCTGTCGTCGGTCGGCGTGGCTGGATTCCTAATGATTCCACGGCGAAGTGTTCTTTGACGATCTTCTCTAATTCTTCTTCCTTTGAAGATACGTGCGCGCAGGTTACGAAGTTCACCGGTCTCGTTCCATCGGACCCGTGTAGCACCCACCCGAGGTAGGTCAATGATGCTACGGGTTGACCTCTTTTCCCTTTGCGTGTGGCTCTGGACACGATGAGCTCCCAATTGTCTTGTCCGATCAATAGCTTGGGTGACTCTCCTTCATAATATAACTGGTCCGTCATTGACTTGAGATGAGCGCATTCTTCTATTCTTTTCTTGTCTAGTTTCTGAGGCGTCAGGTTAATGTTGTCTATGGTTCGTGCCCCAGAAATACTTCTTTTCTTTGTCTGATGCAATCCTTTTATCATCACGCTAACTCTCATGGAGTCTCCTTTGGTGATGGTCTTTCCTCCCACCGTTTCCAGAGTGAGTGCTTCCACGGGTCCCTTGAGGCCAATCTGCCTTGCAACCGTGGCATCGAGCAGCGTGACGGTTGATCCCTCATCCAGCAACGCCAAGACTTGGGTAGTTCCTCTTGGTCCATACAGTTCAACGGGAGCCATCTTCAAGTACGCCTTGGCTGTCCTTGCCGTGTTCACTGATAACATGACGTTGTTCGCAATTTCTTTTTTCTCTTCGGGCTTCGGGATATCCCCGCGGTCTTCATGAAGCACGAAGTGATGCCATCGCTTGCACACCTTGCATGGAGGACGTCTGCATGTTTCTTTACGATGTCGTCCTTGGAGACATTTGAAACACAATCTTGACTTGACAGCGGCGTCCCATCGTTCCTTCATTGGCAGCTGTAGAAATTTGCGACATTCAAGTAGGTGATGATCGTTCTGGCAATGTGGACAGGTCTTCTTTTCTTCGGTTTGTTCCGAAGCGGCGTGTGCAAATTGACGTCGTGGAGGCTGACGCGATTGATGCATAATTTCTTGTGTCGCGTACGGTCCACATCGGTCTGCTTCCCTGTTGAGGAACTTCATCAATTGCACCAGGTCTGGATCTTGATCCGTAGCATCGGCGGCGAAGTCGTACCACCGATATTGCAGTACCGCTGGCATCTTGCTCACGATGATTCGTACCATCTCTGGTGAGTGCAGGTACTGAGGTTTTCTTAGCCCCCGTATAGTCGCGACGGTGTTGTTCACTTGGCTGGCGAACACGCAAATGTCACGTGCGTTTTCATGGATCCTGGATAGACTCTTGACTTTTTCTAATTCCATCAGGATCAGGGCTTCTGGTCTTCCGAATCTTCGACGAAGGGCTTCTAGTATTTCTTCAGGTGGGCACTCCGAATATAACAGGCTCTTGATTGCCTCTCTTGCTGTGCCCTTAATAGACCGCCGCAGCCGCGCCATATTCTGTGCTTCCGTAAATAGCGGTGCGGTGTCTTCATAAACCGTCCTGAAGGCGATCCATTCATCGCTTCTTCCGTCGAAGCCGGGTAATTCATGCACGTAGTTAGGTTGCGATGCTGATACATGTCGTGGCGCAACACTTATTGCTTTAACGATGGCCTCCGCAAGTTCCTTATTTCCATTTCTTAATGATTCCGCTTGATCTTCTGGCTTAACGGCGGCTGCGGCGGCGGTGGTCGTCGGAGGTTGGCTGGCCCGCCCCTTCCCGGACGGTCCCGGCCGGTGCCCCTCCCCGGGCACCTCTCCTTGATGCCCCTTCCCGGACACCCTGTCCACCGTCGACTGCACCCACGTCTGGACGTTCGACTCCCAATCTTTTTCTTGTTCGATTTCGGAATCTTCGTTCTCAATCTGGACCAGCTCCCATTGACTCTGGGCTAGTGCTGCAGCTGCCTTTGCTTCTTCCAATTGACGGCGCGCCAATTCTATTTTGGCTTCCAATTCTCGACGCCTTGTTGTCTTCGTAGAGCGCGTCTTATTTCCCGTTGCCGTCGTAGTAGGTGCAATAGGGGCAGCAGGAGCAGCAGAAGCGGCAGGAGCAGCCACCACAGAGTCTTCTTTGGTTTCCGTTCCCGACGTCACTCTTGATTCGTATGATGTGGTGAGTGTGCCTTCTGTGTTGGTGCTCGAAGATCCTGTTGTTCCTGAAGATTCCGTTGTTCCTGAAGATTCCGTAGTCTCTGGAGTCTCTTCTGTGGCGCGGGGTGCAGCCGGCCGGTCCGCTGGTGAATTTCCTCGGTGGCTCCTGGTGACTGGCATGGCGGCGGCAGTAGTCCGTAGGTCTGGTGTTCAACACGAAGATCCGGCTCGAAGGACCAGCAGATGTCGTGGGGCGCTCTTCTAGCGAGCTATGATGCAGTGACGTACGTACTGCACCTGCGAACCACCACGACCGTAATGTGCGGGCGTTTGAATGTACGGGCGGACCTATTGTCCGTCCGGCGCCGGATGCCCGCTCGTAGTGTTGACACCGATGGCAGTATACGCCGGTCCGGATCTGCGCCGCCAGTGAGAGGGGTGGAGGTGCGGGGAAGGGGTGTTTCAGTAAAGAAACAATCGGTTACATGTGATATGACCGAAAAGCAGGCCAGCCAAGCCTTGGTAACCCTACCCCGACGACCTAATTCTATCGTAGAATCACTGGGGTCTTCCAGTCTTCCAGTCTTCCAGGTTCACTTTTTCTTCTTGTTACTTCACTTGTTTTCACTTGTTTTCACTTGCTGGAGACCATGTCATACTTTCGAATTCGCCCTGAGCCCTATTATTCGAACAATACCGTAAAGAGAGCCTCATTTTTTGGTCGTATTTTGCCCGAATTTGTGCTTATTTTTTGCTATGGCTGACCTGGTTTTCTTTCTTTATTTTTAAAATTCTCATAGTTACATACATGTGTTATACATATTTACAACCGTTACAGTTTCCTCTATTATTGTACATAAGTTTTATTAACATTCATAAAAAGACTAAAAAGTTATTCGTAAGTAAATATAAAAAATGTAACAATTTTCCGCGTATTTCTTTAAACATTTCTTAATAACTTTTAAATGCCATGATCAATTATTATAAAAAGTACATAAAAACATAGAACAAATATTACTCTATCAGAAAACAATACACAAATAAATGTACATTTAAAAAGGGAACCTAAAACATACGTAAAAATAAGAAAATGATAAAACATAAAATAATAAGAAAATTACGTTTCCTGCCTATATCCCTTACATTATAGAGGTTTAATTATATAAAATGACTTCCTATAATAAATTCTCACATGACTAACATTATTTAAAGTTGATATAAGGCAAAGAATTAAAATCGTATCCAAAACTATCGTACGAGGAGAACGTCTATACATAGCTATACATCTATACACGTTATTTACTTTCTACAAACGTTACGCGAAGACTACTTTGACGTACACTTACACTTTTGGTCTTTGTTACACAAACACATTCATTGATCACCTTTGTCCGTGGTCGTCGCCGACACTTACAGCTAGGTTATAAATATTAGATAATACATTTCTAGATACATCCAGGGGCTACAGGTATATTAAGGCCATTTTTCATAAATTGATTAATAAATTGAAGTTGATATGATATTTTTATCATCAAAGTATATGTTTACCCCAGGGTCCCCTGGTATAGGTATATTTATTTAAATGTACGCCAAAAGATCATTTAATTAAAAACATTTTCTTAAGCCACTTAATATCTAACCCTATCCCTACAAAAAGGAAGCTATATCGTTTTATTAATATTTGCTAAACAAATTTTCCAGGTTGACCTATTTTTCACGTTTCGTCATAAAAACCGAGGGGATTCACCGAGCGTACTCTATTAGAAATTAATTAAACTTGGAATATTAATAACAAAGCGCTGAAACTGTTTTTACGTGTACTCACCACCGATCCATCATCCTGGCAGCGTGAACATAGACTTTATTAATTGGAGAAAGGATTAGCGACCATTATCATTTCACAGTTTTAGACCTTTTATGATTTATTGCCTTATATTAACTTGAAATTGAATGATAGGTATAATGTATGTATGTATGTATCTTCACGCCAGGTCCCTAACGGGGTAGGCGGAGAGTGCAGAGCGCCATATATCCCGGTCCTGACATACCTCTCGTGCCTCGTCTACCTTCATCATTCTCTTCATACATGCACACCGATTCTACCTAAGCCTTTTGACCCCACCATCAGACAGAACTCGACCTATTTAGTCATGGTAGGTCAATCTTGGTCTTCCTGGGCATCTGCAACCATCCACATTCGCATTGTATATCTGTTTAGTCATTCACTAATTCGACATTCTTTCTATATGTCCGAACCATCGGAGCATGCCTTTTTTCATTTTTACACCGATACTATCATTCACACAAAGTCTCTTTCTTACATCTTCATTACGAACGCGATCACTCACCGATCCGATACACCGCAGATCTTGCGCAAAGATATAGATATAATGAATATGAATATTTGAATGTAAACTGCCTCGGTCGCTTTATGGTAGTTAGTTTGTCAGCCAGGTCTGAAGTTCAAAGTTTGATCACAAGCTTACATCATTTTCTAAATATCCGAACAGGTAGCAAAACTAGCAAAGTAGTTTAAGTCCTTTCAAGAATTGAAAGTGAAATTGCTATCACTTATTTAACTATCGATGCAAATGTTATAATTTTTATAAATGCTTTGCCAGCGTTTCATGGCGAGATTATTGGCCGTGCTTTCACACAGCCACGTTTCGGTTCTACGCATGTTCACAAGAGAGCAGCAGTCAGCTGCCTCTACCCTAGCCAACTAGGGCTCTCCACGCGTCTGGCTTGAGGAGCTTTCCGCAAAGATTTTCTGTCAAGACCGAGCTGACTATCCAGTCTTAGGCCTCGGGCATATATGAGTCACACGGATCCTTCCGAACCAGTTCAATCCTGCATAGGAGCCTGCTGTTTCGTTATCGTTGCGCCACAATAGAGAGCCTAGCAAAAAACAGTTACACGCAGAACCGGGCCTCCGAATGCCCATGTGAAATAAGGAAAAAAATAAAATCACGTCGACGTCCACACAAAAGTCTTAGTCCATAGCAATTATTACATATTCTCTGTCCATAACTAAGAATTGCCCGACGTCGACTAAATTTGATACTTACGAGGGATAGGGAAGATAAAGTGCCGTTCACTTAGTCTTGCGATAAACACAGGAATGTATAAGCACTACTTACATTATCACAAGTTGTGCGCTTTACAATCTCGTGACTGATTAAAAAAAGGTCTGTCAGGTGTGTCTGTCCCATCTTTACTTATAATAAAACTGTAGAAGTGTAAATTCTGTACATTAAAATATTGAAAAAATAAATACCAGGGGATGTTACTAGATCGATACCGAACCCAAATATGTGATTTGAAAATTTTTTGTCTGTCTGTCTGTATGTCTGTCTGTTTGTTCAAGCATCACAGAAAAACTACAGGTCCGATTACAATGAAACTTGGTATGATTATACTTTAACCTTTGGCGCACAACACTGGGTACTTTTTTATCCCGAAAAAATGTCTGTTTGTCTGTGTGTTTGTGCACGCTAATATCAGAAACGGTTTATTCGATTTGCGGTTTTCACTAATATATTGTGGTAAGTTTCACTTAACATTTAATGTTTGTTTCATGTGAATTGGTTCAGAAATAAAAAAGTTATGTCAATTTAAAGAATCATATAAGCTATTCTGTATCTTAGTTCTATCTTTTAGGGGGTTTCGTACCTAAAAGGTAAAAACGGACTCTACGGATTATTAATCCTCCGCTGTCTGTCTGTCTGTCCGTCCGTTCGTCTGTCTGTCATCAGCCTGTGTCTCATAAATAGTGATAGCTAGAAAGCTAACATTTTCACAAATTATGTATTTCTGATACCGCTAAAAAGACAAAATTAATTACTAAAAATAAGAAAATGTAAATGTTAAGGGGTCCAAGAGGGCATATAATAAACGTGGTCTTTTTTCTGTATATGTTTTGCTCGATAATAATAACGGTAGCAAGTAGACGCTTAAAATTTTCACAGAATTTTTAGGTCTTATGTTGTATATTACCACAGTATTAACATGTTCGTTTTCTTTAGACTGTGATATTACCTTCCATAATAAATCTATACAAATAAATAAAATTGGAGTGTCTGTTTGTAATATTAAAATAACCGCTTTTTACTTAATGCATATGTATGTATACACGGTACATACCAAAACAACATTTTTTACAATTTTTGTCAGTCTGTCTGTCTGTCTGTTTGGCGGGGCTAATCTTGGAAACGGCTAGACCGATTTTGACGGGACCTTTGCTGGCAGTTAGCTAATGTGATAAGGACTAACTTAGGCTACTTTTATCTCCATACATACATACAATACATACCTACATACAAATAAGTAAAATCGGAGTGTATCCGATTTGACGGGACTTCCACGGGTAGGTAGCTGATGTAATAAGGAGTAACTTAGGCTACTTTTATCTCCATACATACATACCTACATACAAATAAATAGAATTTGAGTATCTCCGATTTTGACGGGACTTTCACTGGCAGATAGCTGATGTGATAAGGAGTAACTTAGGCTACTTTTATCTCCATACAACCATACATACATACAAACCTACATACAAATAAATAGAATTTGAGTGTCTCCCACTTTGACGGGACTTTCACTGGCAGATAAATGATGTAATAAGGAGCAACTTAGGCTACTTTTATACCAGCTGCGCCCACGACTTCGTCCGGGTAGAAACTGAACAGTCATATTTTTTCTCACGTGGACGAAGTCGCGGGCACAGCTAGTTTTATATAAATTCTATATTTAATACTACATTTTTATTTGAAGAAGAAGATGTATGAAGAGAATGATGAAGGTAGACGAGGCACGAGAGGTTTGTCAGAACCGGGATGTCTGGCGCTCTACACTCTCTGCCTACCCCGTTAGGGACCTGGCGTGAAGATACATACATACATACATTTTTATTTCATTAGGAGTCACAATAATAAATTTTCTTGCTTCACCTTGGTGCGAATCTATATATTTGAAAAAAGTATTTTTGGCAGGTATATTATTGTTGCCGATGAAGACTTGTTTCTTTTTATTTTTAGATGCAAGCAATTAGCACCAACACCACGATCTTTAAGGTAAATTATTCGAAGCTTCAACACGCTTAGCTTTGTGACAACAGAAACAGGATCGGATGTAATAGTAGCATTACTTTTAAATAAACCAGTGTAATTGATAACTCAATTCTGTAATTTCAAGTTCAAACGAATAAACTTGCGGCACGTTTTAATTCTACAGAGAGATCTTTACAGAAGAGCTATCTCAAGGGTTCTATTTCTCGGTCGGGTATAATAGGAGTCATCAATAAAGAGAAATAGTCTGAACATTAGTCTAAGAGACGCAGACCAATTACCTCACTGCTATAAATACTATTAATATGAAGCTTAATTACTAAAAAGTTTTGAAGATTTATTATACACCGAACGCGATTAATGGGGTTTTAAAATTAATGTTACGGCTTTATCTTGCATGATTTAGTGTTTAAGTTTAAAAATGAACGCGAAGTTATAATGTTGAAGATGTTCAACGGGTCCGGATTCTGAGTTTAGGGATTAATATTCAGTCTATTTACCTACGTCCATAGAGCAGCACCGGAGGAGTGTAGCCATATGCAGGCTTTCCCCTTTGTCAAAGTACAATGGGCCTATACCTGTCGTCTGGATGTTTAAATGTGTGCGCGACATTGTTTCTGTATTTTGTTAAAGTCAAGGTGTGAGTTTCGTAGAAATAGACGATTTTTGTAGTGTGCGTGTGTGTCGCACGCATTTCCCTCCGCAAAAAATGACAGACTATTTTGCATGGGTAATAAACGTTATGGCTATTCCCCTCCAGTCCGCCGCGGCCGGTGGCCCGGGTTGCTCTACGTCTACGTCCTATTCATTCAGACATGTTATCTTCATAACTATTCTGTAACTTTGTAACACTTCTTTGTTTAGGATTGAAATATTATGTGATGAAGTTTAGGTATAGTTACTTTGTTTCCAGTTTAGTTGAATAGACACCTTAGTTGATTAAACCTTTAGAATGGTGCGTTGTAGAGTTCTTAGTGACGGCGCAGGAGTGACTTATCACTTTGGCAGTATACAATACTGTGTACCGGTTAGATGGTAACGTATGAACCAATAATATATACTGGTGGTGGAGATTCAGGGACGGAGTGCACCGCATTACCTAATATACTTGCCGCTAAATGTTAGAGTTGAGCACTATCGTGTTCCGATCAGGTGGTAATGTACGGCCCTGTAATTTGCGGCACAGAGGCATAACACCTTAGGCCTCAGGAGTGGTAACGCATCTGCATTTTGACTTTGGTGTTTGTGTGGGTGTCTATAGGCTGCAAACATCACTTAACATCAATGTAAACTGCATGCTTGTTTACCATTTCCATTACATAAAAAAACAAGCTTTTGCAATTTTCATAGGTTACATGCACAAAAAACTGGTTGGTTGTGATCGAAAACAACATTGTTGGCAGGTAGGATCTACTATCTGCTTATTTTAATTATGTAATGGCAGAGGCAATAGTCAGGATTGCGATGTGAAAAAATAATTGTTGTACAGAAGATCAATACCTTCACTCAGAGCTAAGAGAATGTTTAATTGGTTAGAACAATAGTCTTATTTGTTTTATATTATTTCGCATTAACACATGCTTGTGAAATATATTTTATTTTTAAAGAAAAATGGAAAGAAAAATTTGACTTCAGGCGAGACTCGAACTCGCGACCTACTGGGAATCTAGTCCAGCCGCTCTTCCAATTGAGCTACTGAAGCCCTGCCCGATTTGTCAAATCTTTCCTTCACATCTATTGCATTGCTTTATGGTAGCAGCAGCGCCATCTATTACCACGCGACCTACTGGGAATCTAGTCCAGCCGCTCTTCCAATTGAGCTACTGAAGCCCTGCCCGATTTGTCAAATCTTTCCTTCACATCTATTGCATTGCTTTATGGTAGCAGCAGCGCCATCTATTACCAACTATGCTAGTTAGGCAACCGATATACAACGTTTCGTCCGTATTCTATCAGCTCCTTCAGATTTTAATTCTAATTGAGAATCTTTCCAAACGAAAAAATACCTATCACTTATTAAGAAGTTAAAATCGAGACGTCAGGTTCCAGCAGAAATGACCGTATAGCCGCCGAGGCAGTTTTATAAAATCGTTACAAAGTTGAAAATCCCAATAACTCACCCCATATTGAATGTCGTAGACCGGCAAAGGCCTGTCCAGGTCTGATAGATGTAGGTGGCTCCGTTCAGGTTCGGGGCTAAGTCGACGTCCTCGCCCCTCTGAAGATGACGTGGTCGCGCTGCTTGTTGTTTGTGATAACCTGGGTTTAGGATGATTTAAAAATGAATCCATTATTTGTCTTTAATTTCTGTTTTGCTGGTGGTAGAACTGCAGTAGCAGAGCTTGAGGTCGTAAGGATAATTATCTTATATAAATTATAGTGCTTCGCGCTATCGTGTTCTGATAAGATGTTGATGTATGGCTGGAGCCATATTTTATGCCTAAGTGCCGGAAATTACGAGGCTATATATTAGCATCTAACCGCAACACTTTGGTTCTGAACACTACCATAAGTAAATAGATAAGGTAAGTTACCGTAAAGGTATGTTACCGCAAGGGTACGTTACCGTCGACCTCCAAGACTGAACAGACAGTGACGAGCCGATTGACATTAATGGAGCACATTAGCGAACTCCGAGGCTATCTTCGGAAATCTTCTGAAGCGGAAAACCTAAGCTTTACTATCAAAATAAGGTTGAATCCAACTCGCTCGGGAGAAAATCTGCAGTTAGCAAGAGCGCCCGAACGAAGGAACGTGCCGTGACACGTTTGTCAATCTTCTTACGGACTCTGGCGTAGACGTCTCGACCAGGCATGCTACAATATCATGTGGTATGGTGCCGAAACGTGCCATCCAATGTCATGCCGTGTCACGCTGTCAGTGGGCGCTGCCTCTAGAGTTGCAATAGTAAAAGTTTCACAGATTTAACTTACCTGGCATGTAGGGGATGGCAGTTGAGAGGATCTAGCGGCATGTGTGGTGGGTGCGGGGTGCGAGCGGGAGGGGTTGGTGGGTCCGGAGGAGTGACGCTTTCCAAGACGTCGCTCGGCGGTCGACAGACTCGCAGCTCCACCCGCGCAGACGCTGTCCGTAACACCTCTAACGCTTCCTGAAACAAACAATACGCTTGGTTACTGGTAGTTATGGCGTCGGGACGTGACGATCCCAACGTCCACTAGTGGAGAAGAATTTTTTTGCTAGTTTAGAAAGTCAACGGAATAATAAAAATAAATACGCTTACAATCACAGCCACACACTATAAACCTGTGTCACACACAACACATGCACAAACACCCAGACCCGAAACAAATTTCAGTAGGCCATACAAATATTTGTCCCGGTGCGGGGATCGAACCAAACGGTCGTCTCACACCACTTGACTAACCGGGTCGTCTCGGCGGTAATAATGGCAGGTACAGAAGAGAAATATAAAATAAAAGATTTTAGTGTATGTGCCACCCCTGAGATCTTAGTTTTTGTGTCTCTGGGATAGTTATTACGAGGCCATACATTACCATCTAACCGGAACACAATAGTGCTGAACACTACAATTTGGCGGCAGATAGAGTTGGTAATGCGGTGGTGCCTACGCTCTCGTGTCCCTTTTCTGGAACTCTACCACCAGTGAATTGAGTTAAATGTAAGTTTTCATGCGAAGACCTTAGTAAGTTAATTTGACGTAGCCGATTCGGATATTTGGAATAAGAGCGTCGGATTAACGGTAATACGTCGCAAATACCTACATACCTAGTTGTTAATCTTGTTAGGTAAGTGTATTAGTAGGATTTAACACCATCATGTCCTTCATACACGAATAGGCTATAAGAGATACATCTTTTCGTTCCTATTTATTAATAAATAATAAAATAAAATACGCTTACACTCACAGCCCCACAGTAGGTACCTGTGTCGTGGGTGCCGTTGTACACATACAACACATACACAAACACCCAGACCCGAAACAAATATCTGTTAGGCCATACAGACATTTGTCCCGGTGCGGGGATCGAACCCGCGACCCTCCGAATCAAACGGTCATCTCACACCGCTGGACTAACCGGGTCGTCAAATTATTTATATTCATTAGTACCTATTGATTATGCAAAGGTATATTCTATTGATTGTTATATTATTAATATCATAAGTAATGAAATGTCTTAGGCAAATATACATTTTAACTCAGTCACTTCTCTTCCGTTCAGCGATTGCAAATATTCAATGTTCAGTCGCATGTTTTGCGAAAAATACAGTATTAAAATTATTAAGGGTACCTAATTAAAGCTTTAGAACAATGATTGCGTAAAATTAGTTATGATGACGTTAATGCTTAGTAGGGCCTTATTTTGTGTCCTATTATTATTATTTTGGACACAAAATAATGGAAGTGGCAAACAAGCATGCAGTTCACATTGATGTTATGTGATGACTGCAGCCTATAGACACCCACACAAAGACCAGGGGTCAAAATGCAGATGTGTTACCACTCCTGAGGTCTAAGGTATTATGCCTCAGTGCTGGAAATTACAGGACCGTACATTACCACCTGACCGGAACACGATAGTGCTGAACACTACCATTTAGCGGAAAGTATATTAGGTAATGCGGTGGTGCCTACGCCCGCGAGTTCCGCCACCAGAACTTTACCACCAGTAATAGGAATTATATAAAGAGATTTCAATATTTAATATTATTATATCTCTATACTATTGCATTTTATCGCTCAGTCATTTGCGGACCCATCGTCACTATTACTATCGAACCGAGTTCAATATATCATGACATGGGCGATTTTATTAAATTGTTTATGACGCAACGCTGGCTCGGAAGGGAATATTTCACGGTGAACGGGAAATATGAAATATAATTGAATATAAATCCAGTTACATTTTCACAAAACACCAATTTCACGGTTGTAAGGTTTACTTGAATACACGGCCCAATTTATAATTTTTACTGGTGGTAGCGCTCCAGTGTAGGAGCTCGAGGGCGTAGGCACCACCGCATTACCTAATTTATCTGCCGCTAAATGGTAGTGTTCAGCACTATCGTGTTCCGGTGAATGTACGGCCTATATGTTAGATGATAATATATGACCTCGTAATAACTCTTATAGAGACATAATAACTAAGGCCTGAGACTCTCAGGGGTGGCAAGTGTGGCAACGCATCTGCATGACCTCTGGTCTTTGTGTAAGTGTCTATAGGCTGCAGTCAACACTTAACATCAATGTGAATAGCACGCTTTTTGCAACCTTCAATAAATAAAAAAAAGTGAATGAAGTGTTGAACGAAATGAATGAATTGAATACAGAAACCATAATTTGATAATAGTAAATCTATTGAAATAAAACTAGTTTTCGGATTTATCTGGCGTATATTAAACTAAAATGATTATTTAAAATCGAACCCAACGTTTCGGTCGCTTTTCAGCTTCCGTGGTCTCGGGCAGACTGAGGTGGAAATTGTCTGACAGCAGTTTGAAAAATTATTATGTGCAGCTACCTCCATCTATTTCGCAAACGTCTTGCGTATCTAAGTAAAAGTAAGTAATAGTATCTAAGTAATAATTTGTTCTGAAGTGATGAGAAGTGTTTCTTCCTTAGCAGCGTCGTTTTATCTTTAGTCCACTCAGAGCTTCCCGGGAAGCTATGTGAGTTGAGTACACACTCAACTTATAAAAAACTAGCGGGCCGCCCCGGCTTCGCGCGGGTTCAATGTTACCTGTCTACTCTCTCCTATTCGTCTTAGCGTGAAGATTGTAGATAAAGCCTAAAGCCTTCCTCGATATCTTTTATAGTTTAGGCATCGTACGCAATATAAGTAACTTTTCTGATTGATTTTTTACACCTTGTATCCGAAAAACCCAAATATCTTACGGAACCCATTTTTTTCCTACATAAAATATAGCCTATGTTACCCGTGGATAATATAACTCTCGAATAGTGAAAGAATTTTTAAAATCGGTCCAGAATTTTTTGAGCCTATTCAATACCCCTTTCAGCACAAAAAAAAATATTTTTGATTTTTACTATTATATTACTTAATTCAAGTTCTAGTTAATCTAAAATGGCTCAAAAAAATAAGAGAAAAAAATTCCCCTCTCAAGACGCACGTGCGCCCCCCCGCATGTTCGTGCGTTGTCGTTTAATACTTTAGTAGCGCACTATCGTGCTTTAGTAAGATAAGGGGAAATCAAAACTGATCATTATTTATCAATTTTAATGTGTACTTATTATTTCAATATTAATTAACATCAACAATCATAGCAGATCGAAATTAAATAATAATTGACTTAAAATGATATCAAAAGGCGACAATATCAATATCAAAGTTAATCGTAAGTTATTTGCAACAGTACCTTAGTTAAAAACAGTTCTGATGACGAAGAATGCACAAATATGCAGGAGTTATAGCCTTCGAGCCTACGTTTTTTGCCTCTTTGGATGTTTAAATTAAGAATATATATAAATATAGGGCAATTTCCACATTTATCAACCTTCCATTGTGGATTTGTGTTGCTTAACAGTAGATCATCTGAAGGTACGACATGCATTATTGTTACGCAATTGAAAGAAACGATCCCTAAGCATCTGATTCACGACCATGTCTAATCGCACGCCAGCGCGCCAGTACATCGAGGATATGGTAATGCCCATGAAAATAAATATACCAAACAAATTATGCATTTCTGGACCATTCGTGTTTAAAAATACACCAGTATGTCAAAGGTAATATAAATTCGTGTAAGTGGCAAGATTTTCATAGAATTATTCGTTGAAGTATTTATCGAAATACTGTAGTGGTGTCAGCACTTCTTCTGCTTGAGAACGAGGAGAAAAATCGTGACTTGCATCAGCAAACTTGGTCGATTTCCAAAGACTTGATCTTTACGTTCGACTATGGCGGTTGTTTCTAGAAATGGTTGGATTTACTCGTGCTATATTTCCTTGTACTTCTTGTTGTACCTAATTGAGCACAGAATGTCATTGATGTCTGGATTTCTTTCTCTTTTGTCGTTAAAATGCAAATCTTGCCTAGGTAAAGCTTCATCCAAAAACCTTGGACAATCGATAGCTGGTTCAGACTCTTCCTCAGAAATGTCCAGATCTGACTGACATCTCCATCACCAAGTAATTCTTTTAACAAACTGTCATCTAAGACTCGTCCTGGAAGTAAATAATCACTGATAATGTTTTAATAGAAAAACTGCATTCTAACTCATGAAAACGACAACGCACGAACATGCGCTTGAAACTTGAAGGGGTATCACAAAGTATTTTTACGAAATTCTATCACAAATCGTATATTATAATATATGATGGCCAAACATCTAAAATAATAGATAGTCTACAAAAAATCTATATAACAATAGTTTTTACCATCGCGCGTCCATCCAGCGTCCATCTTGAACTAGTCACGACTCGACACTGGCGCTTCTTATCTCTGCAGGCCTCTCAATAAAACGTAACTAAATGAACGCACGAACTATCGGAGCCGTTTCGGAGCGGCTAAACTGATATATGCGGTCGCTAGATTTTTTTTTTCTATGAGCGCACGCTTGTTATATCCGTGCTGAAAGGGATACAACCAAGCAAACAAAGTTTTCATCTTTATAATATTAGTGTAGATTAACTAATTCCATACGACATGCTTTTATCTTCTTAACTGCAACATTGTGTAGTTTATTTGTACCGACTCTACACAACCAGTGTTGGCGTTTTCATAAAAGTTTTCACGACTGTCACACAGTCGTTCTTCTAGGGGAAGTGGTGCGACAACAAATACCAATTTTTAAGATGACTCAATGTTTATTTTCTCGCTTCGCACCGTTACTTCCATGACGTCCCATTTCAATGTTTCCACACAATTGTTTTTCACCGGGTCGCCCTCCGAGAAAGCAGTTTTATAGGATTGTGTTTTTAGAGACTGTATTTTTAAAATGGCTTTATTTTTAAATTTTATTAAGTTAATTTTGTTAGTACATTGCAATTCAGAGCACCATACCTGCAGTTATTTTTTTTGCTGAAGTTCAAAATTCACTAATTAATTTGTTGAAATAAAATTTTCGGATTTATCTCGCGTATATTGAACTAAAACGATTATTTAAAATCAAACCCGACGTTTCGTTCACTTTTCAGCTGTAAAGTGACTGAAACGTGCGAATGAGTGCAGCTCGCGAAAACCTAAGAACATACTAATAATTAATGTGTGTTCCTATTTAGACCATATTATCAATAACCAATAATAGATTAAAATAAGTAATATCACTATACAGTAGACCAAGATTATTACTTAGCAGCGTCCTTTTGTTATCCAAGAGAAAAAAATAGATCCATCATAGTTCATTATCTTTGCTTCTACATTTTGCAGTTTATTACAATTTGCTGACAATTCTATAACACATCAAGTTTGTAACATTTTGCTTACAAATCTTGTTGACGGTTTTTTTAAAAGTGTTCACGGCTGTCAGCCAGTCATAAAGTGATGCGACAACAAATACCAATTTTCAAGACTCAATGTTTATTTTCTTGCGGCGCACCGTTGAAATGTGACGTCATGGAAGTCCATGACGTCCCATTTCAACGTTTTCACACAATCGTTTTTCACCGGGTCAACCTCGGAGATAGCAGTTTTATAGGATTGTGTTTTTAGAGTCTGTATTTTTAAACTGGCTCTCACTTTTTTACAGGTTTAAAAAATATCTTGTTCAAGGATCTCTATTCAGCGTTTTTTTGCTGTTTCAGGAAAAGCGAAAGGATTTAAAATATATTATTATTAAAGTAATGAAGGCATAAAGAAAACAAGATATGGCTTTGAGAATCATAACTTTGTAAGAGCTAATATCGAATGCTTAGTATAGAATATTAATGTATCAGATGATACATATGATACGTTATATTAAGCAGATGCTTAATATAACGCTGCATCGCCTATTATTTTTTAAACTTACAGTGCGTTTGATTTAAAACTTAGGATTTCCACTATATTTTTCTTATAACAAAATGTCTGTTGCTCTTTGCACAATAAAAGCATGATATTGGCAAACAGCAGGAGATCCCTCGGGACAAAATGTACTGTGGTCCTGTAACTGAGAAGTATACAACTTTAGGTTCTGAACCAATCTGATTATGGGGTAAAACGAATATAGAATGCGCATTACCAAAGAGCAAACATGGATTTGAATAGTGCGTTTATTACCGTGACATAATATTACCAACCCAAGTCATTGCATTTCAAGATAATTACACACTTTGGTGATGTGAATTCTTTAGTAGCTTTACTATAGTTACAAAAATAAATCTATTATTCACCTTTTTTTGAACTCTCGATGAGCATAACTACTACTAATATCTTTACATTATTTCTTCCTTCAAGATAACTTTCAGTATAAACAAATAAAAAATAAAAAGCCTTATATTTCTCTTCTCTACAGATTTTTTTTTTAAATATAAAGTTTTAGAGAACCTCTGAGGCCTCCTCCAAAGAATACCAGTACTGCCAGTAGTTTCTATTTTGAGCTATATCCATCTAGCTTGGTCCAGCTACCTGCACAATCTCATCGCCCCAGCGTATGTGTGATCTTCCTGATAATTTTCAGTAAATTGATATTTATCTTTTTCTCGTACCTTCTTAGTTACTATATGTGATAGTAAAAAGCAAGCTTGAGAGCGAAGGTGCCATCACATCACGTAATCCACTTGCTGCTTAATAATGATGTTAAACGCTTTTGTGTTCGAAATTGGATTTTTTTTTATGTAATGGAAGTGGCAAACATGCATGAAGATCACATTGATGTTAAGTGATGACAGCCTATAGACACCAACACAATGACCAGAGGTCAAAATGCAGATGCGTTGCCACTCCTGAGGCCCAAGGTGTTATGCCTCTGTGCCGGAAATTACAGGGCCGTACATTACCACCTGACCGGAACATGATAGTGCTGAACACTACCATTTAGCGGCAAGTATATTAGGTAATGCGGTGGTGCTGACACCCGCAAGCTCCGTCACTGGAGCTCTACCACCAGTAATCAGAAATCATTTATAAATCAGGCGCAGGCGACGTGCGTACTAGGAACGTCCGTCTTCGGCGCCGTAGACGCCGATTATTGCGTTTGTATTGATGATACAAGCGCGCGCGTGTAGCGCGTATACGCGCGTTTGAAGCGATACAAACGCGCGTAAATTTGCTACGAAAAAAAGGCTACGAGCGACTACGAAATTAAAAAAACATCTCTAACACCCGTGGCATGAAACAAAGATTTTAGTAAACCAACATGGAATACTGGAATAATAACATTATATATAACACATTGGCGACATTTTGCAGTTTATTACGTTTTCTACGGACTCGTAGCAAGCCGTGTTGGCGTTTTCATAAAAGTTTTTACGTTTATCACGCAGTCTTACGTCTCGGGGAAATGCTGCAATAGCAAATTTCAATTTTTAAGATGACTCAATGTTTATTTCTTTGCGGCGTTACTTTCATGTCGTTCCATTACATAATTGACTTTCAACGAACTTGATGATTGCACTTTTTTTATTCAATTTAGTGAAGTTATCAAATTTCTTATGGTTTTTGCTGATTCTCATTTTCTCATGGTTTAATAAAAGGATCCAAACAGTTATAGTATGTATTTTTTTCTTATTAAAAGGATGCAAACAGTTATTCACAAAAGTTCAGAGTCCAGCTTAATGCGCGTTATTGGCCAATAAGATCTCTCAAAGCAAGTTTTTCATTGCGGCATACAGTTGTAAGAATCCGTCTCTACATACGAATAAAGCCGCCTATCTCAAAGTCTAAGTATTTTTTTAAATTCATAACAAGCGAGTCCCGCTGAAGGCTATTCGTGATAGCTAGTATTTACCCCGTCTGTTGAGGAGGGTACAATCGCCGGATCCTGACATGTTCGCCGTATTTGAATACGAACATTTTTGACTGCTAATGTTGTATCCAAAGGCGAATTTCAACATTGTTCCTACCGAAACAAGCAGGTTACTCACATAAGTACTAAGTCCAGCTAAAGGCACGTTATTGGCAGACAGCAGGAGGTCTCTCGGAGCAAGCCGTCCGGTGCGCCACGCTGGCTGGGGAGGGTACAGCCGTCGGATCCGGACCAGTCCGCCACCACCGCAGACTGACATTCCCAGCCCTCGCCCATCTTTTTCTACCACCACGGTGAACGTGTTCTCTGTGGACAAAGATATAAAGATGATTTGTATATAGTGAAATTGCTTATTCTTTACAAATAAAAAGTAAACTTAAATTTTCAGAAGTTCTACAGTGTCATCCTTGAAATTTGGTAATGTGCTTTGGTAATGTTTGTTTTGTCAGTTTTAGCTTTTCAAGCTTTACATATTGAAAATTTCTTATAAGATCTTTGAAAGATTTTGTACTTCGCACAAATTGTGGGTGTATACCTCTGACTAGGAATAAAGACGGAAAGTTATATTAATACAAACAGGTATTCTAAATTAATTTGAATAGAAACAGTTCTCGGAAACAAATCCATTATTAAGTTTAATAATAAATACCGAATTCAATCTAGACTAAAAGCTCAAATCCTAGAAATGTGTCAATTAAATTAACACGAAGTTTTAGTTGTGAACGTGTGAAAAGATTGTATCTCACGTACAGTTTCGACGCAATACAATCGAGAACAATGATGTTTTGAACAAAAGTTCTGAACTAGAGAACATTGGGTCCAATTGGGAGTCATATACTCGTGCATTAGCCGAGCTGCCGAGCTTAGTCAACCCTCCCGAGATCAGGTGTGTTTTTCCTACATATAAAGCAAACGTCAGGTAAATATGGGTTGTTTGGCCATTATTAACAGTGTTTGCTTAGTCCTCTTTCAATGCGGTGTTAGTTTGGGCTACGTCTCGGAGCTCTCGGTACCCGTGTATATGTACGTATACCAGCGTTTCCAATTTGCTGGGTCGCGACCTGGTACCGGGTTATGAATAAAATACCGGGTCGCAAGTAACCCGCCTTGTTTTATATTTATTACCTACTATTGATTGACGCACCGTAAATTTACCTCCAAATAAACATGTATTACTTTACTTAATGGAACCAGCTTGGGTTTAAAAATAAGAAGTGGGTCATGAAGGGACAGAGTGAAAATTACCGGGCCATAATAGAACGATGTTTGGAAAACACTGTGTTATACTATTAGGGTACTCGTCGCTCTGGTCAAGCGGCACCTTATGCGTCGGTAATAAAAGCTACATTTGACTCATTTTGGACTAGTTGAGTTCCCTGACTGTACTTATTGATTGAATTAAGTAACGTATGAGCCTAGTTATATTACAATTCTTGTAGCAGTTTTGTAACAGATTTTACAGTTTTCAGTTGGTTTTCTGTAAGCAACGTGTGAAGATGTAATTACCTAATAGTAGGAGAGATGCTGATCCCTCCGAGTAACGTTGGCTCTGTAAGGCTAGAAATTTTTGAAAGGATGAATTAAAACATACTAAGTACAAAAACCATCGCCTGGCACGGATCAACCTGTCACGTCATCTGGATTTCTGATGAGAAAAGTTACTTCCATATTTTAGATCTGGCCCGATTGCGACCATTTATGTTAGCATATTATGACTCATCCCTACAAACATTTCTAGGCTTACAGGCGTTCCGATACTCGAAGAGTTCACTAGCTCTTGGACCTTAATTATGAACACTGTTTTTATAATTAGTTCAATTAGGCAACTACATGTCACAGTAAATATTATTACCCATTTTTAATCGCATTGGTTTAATTTTATCTTGCATTAAAATAAAATGCTAGGAAAATATTTGCTTGCTTGGTTATATTTGAAAATATAATGCTTTTTATCATTAATTTGACTACGTAGCCATATTCAAGTAGACTTTTTTGTCATGAAGTGGCAAACAAGCATACAGTACACATTGATAGCACAGTCTAAAGAAAACGAACGTGCTAACTTTGTTGATAGTAAGTGAATACTATATCCTATAAACTTAAACACTAGAGATTGCAAAGTAGACGCGTTGAGATCGAAGCTGTTATACCTACCTCTGTGCCGGAAGTTACAGAGCCGTACATTATACCACCCAACCGGAACATAATAGCGGTGAACACTACTAGTTAGCGGCAAGTAGGTAAAGCGGTGGTGCTACTCCCGCGAGCTCCATCACCGGAGTCTTACCACCAGTAAAAAAAGTCTGAACGTGTAATTAATATTAAGCTCTAATGTTGTAAATGGTTGTAGAATGTCAATTCACGGTCAATTTACTGCCTTTTCGGGCGGCAACGGACGTCAGAGGGCGGGAAACATGAATTATACATTATCCAAGGGAAGTCCATAGAAACAATTTCAGGAATGATCTCATTGAATTCCGACGTCTCGCGCTATTCGAATGACTTTAGAAATTCGATATGATTTGAAAAGTTTTATTGGGTTTATTATTGTACATTTTGCACTGGAAATTAACATTATCATGCAATTAAACGACATGTTTGTTTGTAAATAAATAAAAAAATCTACATGAATGAATATAATTTCCTGGTTAGGCCCATATTTTATTTTACGCTAAAATAATCATGTTATTTATGGCATCGTCAATTTCTGACACATTTGTTAACTGATGGTAGAGTTTCAGTATAGGGATTCGAGGTCGAAGGCACCACCGCACCGCATTACCTTAATGTATGGCCCCGTAATAACTATCACAGAGACGTGACACCTTAGGTCTCAGGGGTGGCAACGCATCTGCATTTTAACCTCTGGTTATTATGTAGATGTCTGTAGGCTGCAGTCATCACTTAATATCAATGTGAACTGCATGCTTGTTTGCCACATCCATTACAAAAAAAAGATATAACAAATACGGTCTCAGGAGTGGTCTTCAGCGGTCTCGTCTGCATTTGATCACTGGTGTGTACATAGTATGCATCACTTAACATCCATGTGAACTGCATGCTTAGTTGCCACCTTCGTTACATAAATAAAATCAATACAGGAACACCAACGTCCAGAAGGAAATGGAGACAAATAGTTATTGTGGAACCGTTAATCTCAGTAATGGTCGAAACTCAAACGTCACAAAATCTTTAGCAACCCGCAAATATAAGCTATCTCTATCGTTTGTACGTGTTTTAAATGGACAGAAGACTTTAAAACTGCCTCAGGCCACTACTAACTGTCTCAGGCCACTACTACTACGTTGGGATCCTGGGTTCCATTCCCTGGTCGGGGCATATCAGAGATAAGGGTGTAAAATCCTTTATCTCTGGTTCTATTGTGATTTTTCCATTTTCTGGAAGTTTCCTAAGTTGTAGTTTGGTAAGGCGCCCGGAGATCGAGGCTCTCCACCTGTTACATGGCCCAAAACGTAACCGGCGAATCGTAGGTGTATGCGTGTAAGAAGGCTCGAATACGTGCCTCTTCATACTTCTTCGGGGTTATGGGCGTGAAGTTACGTTCGAAGACTATAAAGCCCCATTGAGATCTAAATAATATTTTTGGCCGTAAGTCTCAATATTTTTGTATATATTTGTATTTGTAACTACAAAAACTCAATGAATTCATGTTTAAATATTTCAAAATACCAAAACCTGAGATGTACAATCGTAAAGATTACGAATAGTTGAAAGAAACAAAAGATAGCGTAGTAACATCCCAGTTACGCTCAGCTTCGATTCAATCTCCAATCTCTCGAGACCGAACGATGATTGGTCAGAATCAATTTGCGGAGATGACGGATAACAAATCGATTATCTTCATGTCCAATACCGGTATACAAAGGGTAAAGAGAGCTTAGTCCGATTGTTTGTACATTGAAGCGGACATGGGTGTAGCTAGCTACGGGGTTCAAATACAGCCTGGTATTAGTTATGGTCTAACATATGACTGGTAATGGTCAAAACAATAAGGATACCTATTCCGACAGCTGTTGGCACTTGAAACCAATTATTATGTATTCTCTGCTTGAAACTTATACGTATGAGAATTAAAGTAGACGACATAGCCTATTGAATATTGAAAAAGATTCAAAGGACCTGCGAAAAGAGACCAATGGAGAGAGCTATGATCAGTGTTTTAAAACGGTGAAATATAAATGAGGAGATCTGTATGAGAATGAAGGTGGGCGACATAGCCCACCATGGTGAAACTCAAGTGGCAGTGGGCAGGGCACGTTGGTTAAAGAACCAAAAGTCAGTTGAGGCAAAAGAGTTGTCCAGTGACGACCGTGTACAGAAAAATAAAGAATTGGCAGGTCCCACAAACACGACAACCTGGTAGATAACGAGCAATCGATGGATGACGGTATTATTGGATTTATCACAGGAGATTTTTGGCCAAAAATTGACCTTTTTGACTGAAATTTCAATTTAAATAAAATATTCACAGTATCTCTGCTTACCCATGAAAAAACATCCACACATTATATGGATAGCAAAACTGTTTAACAATGAGACTATACTTGCTATACCTACTTATTATCTAACATAGTTTCAAAGCTAGTTAAACAATAATTAAAGCCACGAATGGCTCTCGCCAGCCACCCACTAAAATCCTCTTTGTTCCATATTGTGAAAGGACAACAGCTGAATGCACTAGTTGGCCATAGTTTCGATATTGGTAAAGTTGGTTGGTCACGATGTCGTTTAGTAGCCTACATTTAATGTTAGTTGTCATATCAATTGTATTTACCGTGTCATGTTTATTGTATGGTTTCATTTTCAATTTACGTACCCTTGAAAAGAAAATTAAACATTGATAAGAGGTTTATACAGATAGTGCGGTTTCAGATTAAAAAAATATTACTGTCCTGGTTTTAAACATTGTCTGTGCAAGAAATTTTTTAAAGTAGGTAAACTATAGTTAATCTATACATATTATAAAACAAAGTTCCCTCTCGGTGTCTGTTCGCGGTAAACTCAAAAACTACTGCACAAATTTTCATGCGGTTTTCACCATAAGACAGAGAGAGAGAGAGAGAGAGAGAGAGAGAGAGAGAGAAGGGGGGGGGAGAGATTCAATTTTTCCTTTTTTACTTAAGTCTCTAAACATTATATTGTATACGGATGATTAGGTACGTATGTTTTACAATCTTCTCTGGTTTATTTCTCTACCTATTTTTATCAAATATTCTACATACTTATTATATTACGAACAGTGAAAGATCCCGTTTCATGTGCTACGTGTCACCAAGGCAGTTAAGTTAAGTACGCACAGGTCAATTGATTGTGATACGTATGTCACGAATGGCAGTACGCGTAGGTCAATTGATCCTCAACTGATTTTATTCACAAAATACTTCGTAGTATCCCGGACGCTGCCACGCTGAGTTGGGTTCTATGAATGACCCTCTCGAAATTAGGCTTACCCATGCGTATTGCGAATCCCAGGAATACGGTTCAATAACTTCGGGAGAAATGTCATAATCAACAACAGGTGCAACATAAATATTCACTACAGATTGTGTCATAAATAATATAAAGGAATTCCGTTTCTGGTGTGGCATTTTACCATGTATGTATGTATTAATAAAAAAAAACGGAGAATTTCATGAAAAAATTAAAAATAAATAATATTGAAATTTCATGCACTTGTTTACGCCGATGTCCTAATTTATCAGCCTGCCGGCGGGCTTTAACCGCTTGACACTCGATTAAAATGATATTGCCAGTTTTTTGAATTACAAGATGGCAGTCCTTCAACATAGAGAACCACGGAGTGTAGAGTTACGGAGGACGTAAAAAAATGTTGTTCCGCCATTTCGTAATAGATTAATGATACTTTTTTAGAGTTATATATGTTATTACATTGAAATATTAAAGAATTCGCGAATTAATTAGTATAATAAACGCGAATAGTTGATTTAATACGCTATTCTGTTTTTTTCGCACCTGGTACAAAACCACACCAAAGCTCCATACAAATTCGGGCCGTGTCCTTTGTATAGGCTACAAATGTTACAATTTGGAGGATTTGCGGAGGTTGCCCAGAACAATACTAACATGTATGGATTTGGGTGCTTGTGAAACGTTTCTGTCACGGCTTTAATTTTTATTCGTAAGTTCTTATTATTATTATGTAAATTGGTTATAGTTCTGAGTTGCTGGAAATTGAATAAATAATTCTAGATGATGATAAGTTCTACACAACGTGTGATTATAATAATTGTAGCCAGTTATACAGTGGCGTAGAATTTAGATATTCCAGAGACATGTCATGTCAGAAAGGAGATGTTGCAAGAATGTATGGACCTCCGGCCATGTATTGTACACAATATCATTAAACAGGCAAAATCAATATAAAAACGTTTTTTACTGCATATTTTCACTTATTAAGCTTTGTTTGCAGTTACAAAACATAATATGCAGTTAGAATTGCAACTCAAAACTAACATGGCGAATATGCCGGACGATGTCACTTTGACATTTTCATTTTTTAAATTGTATTTTGATTATAGAACTTGGAGAAAAAGTAATATTTTCTAAATACTATCAAAATCGATTGATCCCAAGTGTCGGCTGTATCGCCGCCATGTTTAACATAGATGAAAATGATAAAATCGTTATAATTAAATGTGGTTGTAACTCTAAAATATATTCTTGAATAAATTAATTGTATTTTTTTGGATTCTTCTTTAATTTACCCATTTTTTGAGGACATGTACGAACCAGAGAGCTCGCAACATCTCCTTTAAGTGAAATAATTTAGAATGGAATTATGGGTAAATGATAAGTCTAGCTCGTTCAGAGTAATCAGTCCAGATGATTAAAAGCAAAACTTCGTCACTGGACAATGGTAACAGTAATGGATGAGTTCTGCTACGAAGTCTCTGTTTAGATCTCCAGACTGGTTTATTGGTGAGAAAGCTGTTCCCGGTTAAATGGTAGCTAGTATCGTATTGCCGATTCCATTTGTCGTTGAGTTGTAGTAATCAAGAGCAGCGAAGCGACTTGAAGCGCGCATGGCCCAGCGGCTGGTGTAGATCGTAAGCGATCTGCTCGGTTAAGAACTACGGGCGCGGTCGGGAAGTGTGATGGGTGACCGCTAGTGGCAAATTAAATGCGCGTGTCCGTGCTTCGGAGGGCACGTTAAGCCGTCGGTCCCGGTTGCTATCGATAGATAGCAGTCGTTAAGCCTTGTCGGAGGCCTTATGGGTGGTTTGAAAACATCCGACAGCGGGTTGGCCACTAACCCACCCACCTCCACCAATCCGCATTGGAGCAGCGTGGTGGAGTAAGCTCCAGGCCTCCCCCCAAAAAGGGGAGAGACTCGTGCCCAGCAGTGGGACGTATAATGGGTTGCCATTATTATAATCAAGAGCATAGTTAAGTGAAGCTGCCGTACGGGAGACTCACGTAGGGCCATAGGGCTACTCGGCCACTCGGCGGCCCACACGCGGCGGACCGGAGGGGAGTAGCCAAAGCGTTTATTAGCGATGCAAAACAGTCTGTCATTATCCTCGAGGGAAATACGTGTGACTGACACGACAAAAATGGTCTATTACTACGAAACTCACACCTTGACTTTAACAAAATACAAAAACAATTTCACGCACACATTTAAATATCTGGGCGACAGGCATAGCACCATTTGGTCTTGCACTTTGACAGAGGGGAAAGCCCGCATACGGCTACTCCCCTCCGGTCCGCCGCAGCCGGTGGCCCGTGTTGCTCTATGCGTACGGCAGATTAAAGGAAACCATCCAAATGAGTGTCGCTTCAGGCGGAGTGTAGGGTTCCGTTTTTCCAAGTACATTTTATAAGTTGATCGACTGTTTCTCGTAAAGAGTTTACTTAGCCGTGGTTTTCGTTTTAAATTCGTTCTATGTAATATCACCGTGATTTTCTCAATATTTATGCACCACTTTCTCCGCAAAGCTTTCAAGTACTAACAATCTACGAGCTTAGCTGCGGATGGACAGATAAAACGGACGGACTTGGCGAAACTCTTTCCTAAACTAGTTCCTTTTAGGTTACGGAACCCTAAAAATTCTGGGACAACGTACTCATTCGAGTATATTTTTAAATGATAATGGCATTTCACTTGGCAGGGTAGGTAGTGTGGGGGCAATATGTACGCATCGCGGCGCAGGTCGCGCACTGATCCAGAACACGCGATAGTTGAACGAGCAAATATGAGAATGAACATCCGATGTAATTAAAAAGAGGCAAAGTGCGAGTAGGACTCATGCAGTAAGGATTCCGTACTATTATCCCCTAGGAGCTCCCTTAGATTATTTTTTTCTGTTTGTAGTATTTTTTACTTCAAGAAAATTAGCTTGATTAGCTATTACGGCTCTTGAGATACAACCTGGTGACAGACAGACAGACGGACAACGGAGTCTGAAATAGGATCCCGTTTTTACCCTTCGGATACGAAACGCTAAATATATCTATGATGTATTGCCCAGCCCATTTTATTTTCCAGGTCAGACGTTTCGTGAAAAAAATATTTGGAACCCACTAATGATTCGACGTTTGCCTTTAAACAAACATTCTCACTAATGATATCTTAAATACTTGCGGTATAGCTTTACGGTTTTATAGAAGGCTTTCAATGGGTTCTCATTAAAAAACTAGCTTAAGTTTTTCATATTGACTACGTATTGCAACTATTTTAGGTACAGGTTACACCTACAATAGTCCCTACGAGAGGAAATATACCCATTTTTGGTATACATAACGTGACCATTTTTATCGTCGCTCAAAACGGGACATTCTCAAAATTAATCTTCAAGGAACCAGGGGAAGAGATACATTTTTGTTGAGATTACCGTTATCGGGACATTTTCGATTTCCAAAAGTTTTCCTGGGACACCGGGATGGGCTGCATGAAAACGGGACTGTCCCGTTCAAAACGGGACGTATGGTCACGTTAGGTATACATATAATTTGTGTGTTGGGTAAGCTCAAAGTTGCTGACTTGCTATTTTATAATTATTGTCATAAATGACTTGTGCGTGTTTTTATTGGTGGTAGAGTTCCAGTTCGTAGTTCGAGGGCGTAGGCACCAACCGTGTTCCGGTTAGATGGTAATGTATGGCCCCAGAATAACTATTACGGAGACACAACAACTGAGGTTTCGGGAGTGGCAACGCATCTACATTACTGGTCTTTTTGTGGGTGTCTATAGGCTGCAGTCATCACTTAACAACAACGTGAACTACATGATTGTTTGCCACATTAACTATATTATAAAAAAAATAGAAAGAAGTATCACATTAATAATCTTATTTAAATATACTAGCTGTTTTCCGTGACAGCATCTACAGGCCCTATAGTTTTCGCACAAAAGTACCCTTGCTTAGGATTAAAACTAACTCCATGTTAAATTACACCATAATCGGCTCATCTGTTTGTAGTAAGCGTAATAGACAGAGTTATTTAAGCATAGGCCTTTATAAAAAGACCCTGGAAGACCTTGGCGAAACACCAAAAGAGTGGGCCTAAAAAAAGAACATGGACAAGACTCATCAAGAAGATCATGTGGAATATCCATATTACATCGTCACTCAGGAGTGCGGGGAGGAGCAAAGTACTCTCTACGATAACAGGTTAAGGTAGAAGGTACTACGTTAGAAGTTCTAGACGATTATGTATTCCTGGGACAAACGGTCCAGTTAAGTAGGTTTAAGTTCGAAAAAGAGGTCAATTGCCGAATCCAACTCGGCTGAGCGGCGTTCAGGAAGCTCCGATATAATATATCGTAGCTGCCGTAGTGCCTACAGTGTCTCAAGACGAAGGTCTTCGACCAGTATGTGTTGCCGGTGATGACATACGGAACTGTTCCGTGGTCCCTGAACATGCGTTTCATAAGGAGGCTCAAGATCGTGTAGAGAGCAATGGATAGAGCTATGCTCAGAGATTCCCTGCGAGATCGAATAATAAATGAGGAGATTCGCATGAAACTAAAGTAGCCCATTGATTAGCGAAACTCAAGTGGTAGTGTCAGGACACGGAGCTCGTATAACCGACCGCGACGTTCGTCGGGCAGAAGAGTTTTTGAGTGATCACCGCGTCCCGGAAGACGAAGTATAGGCAAGCTCCACACGTTCTTGTATTAAGTCATTACTAATGGCATTAAACGTTAGGCGATAGCATAGAGTAGCACCGGTGGGGAGTAGCCATATGCAGGCTTTCCCCTCTCTCTAAGTACAAGCCCAAAATGGGCCTATACGAGTCGCCTAGATGTTTAAAAGTATACGTGAACTTGTCTCTGTATTTTGTTAAAGTCAAGGTGTGAGTTTCGTAGTAATAGACGATTTTTGTAGTGTGCGTGTGTGTCGCACTCTTTTCCCCACGTAAAATATGATAGATTGTTTTGCATCGGTAATAAACGCTATGGCTACTCCCCTGCAGTCCGCCGCGGCTTGTGGCGCGTGTTGCTCTATGGGCAATAGCTTGGGAGTCGATTTTTCGCTACATCAAAGGGATGTTTTCGCACATTGTTTAATACGCCAACTGAGAGACTACACTGTCTCTCAGTTGGCTATTTAACCGATATAAAATTGTTATATCAAAAGAATTGGGAATGGTAATAATACAAAGGTAGACAATAGATATGCAGTTTACCTTATAGGTACATTAAAGATAATGCGATAGCAAAACACTGGAAACGATTAAAGTTAAAAGCTTGAAACTAGTGCAGCATTTAACGCTACTAAAGATCTTTCAGGTAATGTAAGGCATTTTACAATTATTCGTACAGCATAATAGGTACTATTAGTGCTTGAATACGTAATGCGAATTGCATGATATTTAGCAATAAACGAGAATTGGAATTACAAGGGGTGGTAATGAAAGCTAGACTGGGTTGGGGCAGAATATACCTACTTCAGTTTAATTTATTACAAGGAGTTATCTATACAAATAAATAAAATTGGAGTGTCTGTTTGTTATATAAAAATAACCGCTTTTTACTAAATGCGTATGTATGTATACACGGTACATATACCAAAACAACATTTTTTACCATTTTTGTCTGTCTGTCTGTTGGGCGGGGCTAATCTTGGGAACGGCTGAACCGATTTTGACGGAACTTTCATTGGTTACTCCTTATTACATCAGCTATCTGATGTAATAAGCAGTTACTTAGGCTACTTTTATACTAGCTGCGCCCACGACTTCGTCCGGGTAGATACTGAACAATCATAAATTCTCACGTGGGCGAAGTCGCGGGCACAGCTAGTATAAAAATAATCTTGGGTGGGTCTGGGATTTGCAACAATTCATTCTGATTACAATTCCTAGTTCCCATTGTACAGTACAGGCCGAGATCAAACTTCAATAACACATATCAAAACTTTTTAGCATGGTTTAAACCCGTACTACGAGTAGATCCCTTTTTTTTGCTATAAGTCGGAAATCGTTTAGAAGTTTAAGAAAATATCCTTTAATAAATTTTTTCTCTCAGTAACCGGCCATTGTAAAAAACAAAACAGAAAATAGTTCTTCACCTATTTTATTACTTTTTATTAGATCACAAGAAAGATAATTTTATATACCGAAGAACATTCTCATTTGCTCAGAACCCTCAGTGCGCTAGTCCGATTTGCCGATGGCCAGTTTTTTCTTTTTTTATGTCATGAAGGAGTAGCTCCTGAGGCCAAGATATTATGCATGTGTGCCGAAAATAAAAGGCTGTAATTTCTATGATACTCGTACTTTTTTTGGCGGGACTTCTTCAACATTCACGGAAGAAACCAATCCCGAATTTCCGTTTCTTTTATGAAGCTAATTCTAAATTAAGTATTGATCTTAGATCGTGCTTATGAATTTACATAATTAGTTGCTTAAAATAAGCTATTGAAATTGGAGATCGCTGTTTATTATAGGAGAATAATGTACTTAATTTCGTTTTCATGTTCCATATAGTTTTGATTATATTAAATCCTATTAGCTTATATACTTAAGTTTTTATGTCTCTGTGATAGTTATTACGGGATTATCCGTAAAACCGAATGGCCGTGAGAAAGAAGGGTTAGTTATAGTGAAGGTACTAAAATAGCCCATTATTTTTTTTTTCATTAAACTGCCAATAACTCTGTATGTATTCCCATTGTACTTATAAGCATTGTTCAGTATACGAATTTACCGTACGCATGGTCGGCAGCATCTAATTAACCACAAATAACATTCCACCGCGATTGATTTCTCGTTCACACATTAATTTTCCCATCATAATCCTAACAATGGTTGATGGTTTGTCATTATGGATTGCAAATAACAGCAACGATATTACACGATACATTATTATGATTTCCTATGTAGTCGCGAAATGCTATATGAAGTGCGCATGGTGCGGACGGTGTAGATCGTAAGCGATCTACTCGGTTAAGTGATACGGGCGCGGTCGGTAGTGTGATGTGTGACCGCTAGTGGCAAATTAAAATGTGCGCTTCCGTGCTTCGGAAGGCACGTTAAGCCGTTGGTCCCGGTTGATATCGATAGATAGCAGTCGTTAACGATTTGCCGGTTACGTTTTGGCCCATGTAACAGGTGGCGAGCCCACATCTCCGAGGTAGTGGGCAGCTTCCAGAAAATGGAAAAATCCCAATGAACCAGAGATAACGGACTTTTACACCATTATCTCTGATAGTCTCCGACACCGGAATCGAGCCCTGTAGTAGTAGTAGTGGCCTGCTAAAACTAGGCTACTGCGGTAGTTAACTTTATAAACATTTCAGAAATAAAAAAATACAGAAGAGTTAATACGGGTAACACAAAATGTTATTCGAATTACTTTACCATCGCAAAATGCATTAGTATTTTGTGATGGAAAGTAAAGGTAAAACATAAGTATGAATCCGCGACGTCTAAAGGGAAAACATTATGATCGAACGCGTCAGTAATGGTTTATTTGTATAACTCAATTTTTATTTAGATTCTGATGATCATGTGGCTTTGGACAAAATCCGACTGAGCTGAATTTTACTCAACGTAGGCTAACGTACTTTTCGCTTTTCATGCATGTGGAAACCAGCTCACGGAAAATCTGGTTTGAGACTAGACCGAGATAGGCAATTTCAAAAATGAAATAAATTGATAAACTTTTACCCCCTTATTCATAAACGTATTTTAGCTAGTGTTTCTAATCTCTGCGTTGTCCTTTTTTATCTTGCACATTTGAAAATGCAACTGACAAAGACAAAGCATTCTATAGCTAAAACGTATCTAATGTACGTTTATGAATAAGAGGGTTAGTTTTCTAGTAATTTTTTACTGGTGGTAGAGCTCCAATGACGGAGCTCGCGGGCGTAGGCACCACCGCACCACCGCATTACCTAATATATTTGCAGCTAAATGGTAGTGTTCAGTACTATCGTGTTCCGGTCAGGTGGTAATGTACGGCCCTGTAATTTACGGCACAGAGTCATAACACCTTAGGCCTCAGGAGTGGCAACGCATCTGCATTTTGACCTCTGGTCATTGTGTGGGTGTTTACAGGCTGCAGTCATCACTTAACATCAATGTGAACTGCATGCTTGTTTGCCAATTTCACATTAAAAAAATATATTATTACTACGAGTATACTACATACTATTGTAGTAGTAGGTATCGTTGAAGAAATTGTTATTGTATTTTCTTTTGCGTCTACCCGACAGATTAAAAGAAATCTTCCATTATTTAAACGTTTATTCATTATGGAAGTTAATAGGCTACCTAACGCTTTTATAATATCTTGATTTAGGGGTGGAACAATCATCTAGCGATAGCGAAGGGCGTATTGTGTGGTGTAATTAGTCCACTGCTGGACAAAAACGTCATCATCCAGCGATTGCAAAATTAATACATAGTTCTGTGAAAGTCAATAAATTGGCCATTGACACGAGAAGAAGCAGTCCATAATTAAAATTATTGTACCTAACTACAAAATTGTTTTCTACGTTATGAAGTGGCAAACAAGCGTACAGTTTAGATTGATGGTTAGTATAATATTGGCAACCCTTGACACGTCCCATTGCTAGGCACGAATCTCTCCCCTTCTTCCCTACCACGCTGTTCCAATGCGGGTTGGTGAAGATAAGGGTTAGTGGCCAACCCGCTGTCGGATGTTTTCAAACCGCCCATAAGGCGCCGACAAGGTTTAACGACTGCTATCTATCGAACCGGACCGACCGACGGGACCGACGGTTTAACGTGTCCTCCGAAGCACGGAAACGCGGCGGTATCGCTTAACCGAGTAGATCGCTTCCGATCTACACCAGCCGTGGGGCCATACGCGCTTCTTGATGGCAAATAATACGTAGTAATACTGTAGTCTAAAAACGTCTACATAAAACTAAGAGATTTTAATGAAGATGCGTTGCCACTCCTGAGGCCTAAGGTATTATGCGTCTGTGCCTGAAATTACAGGGCCGTACATTACCTGACCGGAACACGATAGTGCTGAATACTACCATTTAGCGGCAAGTAGATTAGGTAATGCGGTAGTGGCCTATGCCCGCAAGCCCCAGCACTGGAGCTCTACCACCAGTTGTTCGGGCATATCTTTATCACATTAATAAATATTGAAAGTGTGTCTATTTTTTAGTTCTTTACTAGGCATAACAGACAGACAGATCATCTAATTTTACAGAAAACAGCAACGTGAAGAGCTCAGAAGTGAAATGAGTAGTGTACATGTCCGAGCGTTTTCAGTGGAGATTTGCACGAAGTTTTATTTCAGTTCAATAGTTACTGTTTCAGCTGGGAATAAAATAGTAAAAAGTTATTAATACTAAAAACAAAACGAAAAATTTGTACGCGATGCTATTGGATACTCGCCTTACATTTTTTATATGCGTGAGTGGAGTACCTACGCAAACGCGCGGCGGCTTTATATCTTTTATTCAGAAAAACATTCCAATACTTATTCGTGATATGCTGGTGTAACGAAAGCTGTACAAAAAACGATATGACGTCATCTGTTATTTCCCCGATCCGCATATAGCAGAAACACCAGTGGATTAGACTCGAAGTTATTACGATGTGACATGTACGAATCGTAGTTGTTAAAGCTCTGTTTTTGTCTGGTTTGCGCGATGACGTCAAAACTTACTTAGAACCACTGAGAATAGTTTAACGAAAGACCTAACAATTTGCAATTTTATTTTGAATTCAACTCAGCTTCGCGTATTGTTATTATTACTTTTTTTTATTTAATGGAAGTGGCAAAAAAGCATGCAGTTTACATTGATGTTAAGTGATGACTGCCGCCTATAGACACCCACACTTAGACAAAGGTCAAAATGCAGATGCGTTTCCACTCCTGAGGAGTGTTATGCCTCTGTGCCGGAAATTATAGGGCCGTACATTACCACCTGACCGGAACACGATAGTGCTGAACACTACCATTTAGCGGTAAGTGGGTATATTAGGTAATGATCTAAGATATAACAATATATTCCTTTAACTGAATCGCTACCAGACACATTAAAAAGATTGTGAATGAGAGACAGGATCGGGCGTCTCTCAAAATTGAGTGACTAATCCCTAATCCCTAATATCCCTTATATCCCTAATCCCTAATTCCTTAATTAATATTATAAATGCAACTCTAAAAAAAAGTAACTCTGTCAGTCTGTCTGTCTGTCTGTTACCTTTTCACGTACAAACGACTGAACCGATTTTAATGAAACTTGGTGGGTACAGAGATAGAGGTGACTTTGAGAAAGAACATAGGCTACTTAGTTATATATAAAACGACATCCACGCGGGCGAAGCCGCGGGCAACAGCTAGTTTTTAATAACTGAATCATAATAAATATAAGTTTAAAGGGCATAATGATAATGAAAAAAAACCTGCAATTGACGACCCGGTTGGTCCAGCGGTGTGAGATGACCGTTTGATTCGAAGGGTCGCGGGTTCGATCTCCGCACCGGGACAAAGGTTTATACCTACTGTGGGGCTGTGAGTGTAAGCGTATTTATAAAAAAAACATTTTTTTTGCTAAACTACATTACTTTACTTGATATCTGGCGCTCTACACTCTCTGCCTACCCCGTTAGGGACCTGGCGTGAAGATACATACATACATTACTTTGTTGATGATAGTCGCACTGTTAGTGATACTAAGGATACAGTATTATTTTCATGACCTTTGTCAATGCTGGGAACGAAATATGATACAGGTAGGCACAGTACACGTACTGCAATGGGATCAGATAGCATATAGTCATCTACTTGTAAATGGTAATATTATACATTTTGTTTTAACAGAGTACTGCATAAGCAGAATTACAATTATATATTTCGTCACTATGTACTTTAATTTGTAGGTAAGGGTAGTATTTAGTGTTAGATGCTCATTAGTCTCTGGGAATGAGGTTTCAATTAAATTTGATCTTCAGAATGTATTTGATGTTTTTTTTACGTGTAGAATTTAACTTTACACTATTCTCTAAATGTTTTACTTTTGGCATTCACCTTGAAGATTGCTGTATATAAATAATAATAATGGCAACCCAATATACGTCCCACTGCTGGGCTCGAGTCTCTCCCCTTTTTGGGGGGAGGCCTGGAGCTTACTCCACAACGCTGCTCCAATGCGGATTGGTGGAGGTAAGATTGCTGTCTGGTTGCAAAATTATTATCTCAAAAAATCTGTTCCCGCCTGTCTGTCTTGCCTGGTACGTTATAACTTCGAATTTACTCAACGGTTTTGAACGCGGTTCTCACAGATGGATTAAATGGTGATAATATTGCCATAAATAAACTTGGCCATTGGATGGGAAACTTTGTACGCGTTAACTACGTAACTTCACGCCTGTAATCCCCGAAGGGGTAGGCAGAGGTAAATGCATGCATTCAAGCATACATGCCAACACCCACGATTTGCCGGCTACGTATTGGTCCATGTAACAGGTGGCGAGCCTGTTGACATCTCCCCGGGCACATTACCAAATTTAGAGGTACTGGGAAATTTCCAGAAAATGGAAAAATCCTAGTAGAACCAGAGATAAAGGACTATTCACCATTATCTCTGATAACCCCCTACCCGGGAATCGAACCCAGGACCTCAGCGTAGTAGTAGTGGCCTGCTACCACTAGGCTACCGAGGCAGTTAACATTTACGAGTTATACATTAGAAAAATCGGTGATGGATAATAAGTTTGCTTTCAATGTCAACACTAAAGTAATTTAAATTTACACAATGCGCCACATTGCGGGATTCAGTTACGACAATCAATGGAAGCCAGTAAAAATGTATTGTAGAGAATAAATTTAATGCGTCACAAGGCTGGATTGTCGATAAAGTTTTTGAATAATACAGATATCGTTTACTGGTGGTAGAGATCCAGTGACGGAGCTCGCGGGCGTAGGCACCACCGCATTACCTAGTTTACTTGCCGCTAAATGGTAGTGTTCAGCACTATCGTGTTCCGGTCAGGTGGTAATGTACGGCCCTGTAATTTCCGGCACAGAGGCATAACACCTTAGGCCTCAGGAGTGGTAACGCATCTGCATTTTGACCTTGGTCTTTGTGTGGGTGTCTATAGGCTACAGTCATCACTTAACATCAATGTGAACTGCATGCTTGTTTGCCACTTCCAATACATAAAAAAATCGTAAAGTCCTTAGAAATTCAAATACTTCACTGAAGGAGACTTTTTCTTATAAGTAACTAACATTTTTTTTCCTAAGTTTACAGTTCCATAATTTTTCCTTATTCTAACTTTACACTTTCCTTCCCTCGGTGTCCTAATAAAGGCATTGCACAAAGGCTTAAGAAACAGTTTAGATCTCAGGCATGATTGAAATTCCTTATTTTTGTGTAGGTTAGGGTACAGTTTCCACTTAACATCAATGATTTATATGATTGATTGCCTCTTTCTAACTTAAAAAAAAATATATCATCATAAGTCACAAGGTAGTGTTACCAAATACGAGCTTTTTGAACATAAACGAACGCAATAAAACGAAACATCATCTATATTTATTATGCAGTCTCCCTAAATGGAAGCCTTTTTAAGCAGACTTTGATACTTTAACTTAACTATTAATGAACGTCTAAGCTTTGCTTGCAGTGCCTTCCATACCACTCGTAATACATTACAGCAATGTACATATCTATTCACATTGAAATAAATTGAAACAGTTTATGGTTCAATTCAATTCATTATTATGATATATTTGTATATATTTAGGATATATTTGTATTACGTTGGTTAGTTTTCAGTAACATTATTTGGGTATTTCTGCCGCATCCGTTTAGAGGCAACCTGCTTATTTTTTGGTTCTAAAATCTAAATAGACCATTGATAGGTTAAACTATTGTCATAATTCTGTACCTATTTCTCGGAATGTGTTTGTAATATTTTTAATCTGTGGCTATTTTTATGCTGTTCAATCCAAAACTATGATGGTAACACCACCTGTACTCTGATTGGCGGTTGTCAGTCGTGACGTTTTAGTTTCAACGAATTGAATAGCTTCCCGCGTATTTTGTTCGGGCCAATCGGAGTACCGGTGGGGATAAGAGTTCACGAGTGGAGGGAACCATTTTTGTAAATCATTTATTGCTGTACCATTGAAAAAGAAACAAGTCGAAGTAAAAGGGTTGAGAAAAGTCTCTGGAGTTTTTATTATCACACTATGTACATTTACTCAATAAATAAATAACATACTATCTAACGTTGAATCCAAGCAATTCAGTTCCTTAATTTTATCCACATCCATGTTACTGGGAGTCGAAAATTCCCTGAATGGGCCAAAAAAAATAGACGTTACAGCTACGCCGTTGATTTTTGTTCGAATTGGCGACAGATGAGAAAAGGAAATTAGATTTCAGAGTAATATCCACAATGAGAGACGTGCAACATTAAATGATACTCGTATTTGATACGTTTGCAAATTGTGTGAAATATATTCGTATGCACTGAGTGTATACGAAAATATATGTGGGTAAGGTCCCATTTCCGTTCAGTAAAAACAAATTTCAACAGTGATTTCGTCTTGTCTGCAAAAATATGAGAAAAGGAAACTAACATCGAAAGTAATAGGTATACATAATGACAGATGCGATATGTAATACAGTACCTACTGTGTGATTGTTTCGCGAATTGTTATGTGAAAAGTATACGCCGAGTGAGAACTGAAATATATGTGAAAGATGTGACAAGGGTCACACCCTTTCCCATTAGAGGAAGTAATGAAGCCATTTTGTTCAAGATTTAGAACAGTAATTACTGTAGATATTTTATTGAAGAAATTCCTTGCATTGTTAAAGTGGATGTAGGTACGTAATGTGTGCTTAAAGTATTTATTATACTTGTCCTCATTTGAAGAAAATGGTAAGGAAGAAGACGTATAATGCTCGTTAAATTTTCAATAGACATCTTAGTTTTTACTGTCAAAATCAGAGGTCTAAATCTAGACTTTTGACGTCTTAATGACGACCACACAACTGACTTTTAAACTGAGCAAATCATTTCGCAAATTATGTGAAATGTATGCACAGAGTGAGAACGGAAATGTATGTGAGAGATGTGATGAGGGTCGCACCCTTTTCCCATTAGAGGAAGTAATGAAGCCATTTTGTTCAAGATTTAGAACAGTAATTGCTGGAGGTATATTACGAATTCCTTGCATTGTTAAAGTGGATGTACGTAATGCGTGCTTAAAGTTTTAACTATATTAGTCCACATCTGAAGAAAGTGTTAATTAAGTAAGTAGATGTATTATACACATTAAATGTTCAATAGACATCTTAGGTTTTACTGTCAAAACCAGAGGTCTCAATGCAGATGCTTTATCATTCCTGAGGACTTAAATCCCTTACTTATATGTCAGCAATTACCGTACACAAATTAAATGACCGAATTACAATAACACTGAACGCAAATGTATAGCAGCTGATAAATTAAAGGCTCTATAACCAGTAAAAACAAATATCCATTTCATTCCAACTACAGAACGATGAGAAAAGGAAATTAACAGAGATAATATCCATAATGACAAACGCGATGTAACATTAACTGTTACATAATCCTTTCGCGATTTGTATGAAATGAATGCTCCGAGTGAGAACAGAAAAATTGTTTATGAGAGACGTGATGAGAGTCGCAACCTTTACTATCAAAGGAAGAAATGAAATCAATTTATTAAGCATTTCTTGCGTTGTTAAATAATATAAATAAATTTAATGCATGATTCAAGTTTTTACTATACGTTCTATATTTGTCACCATCTAAAAAACCCCCATCTTTTACATCTACTTCAACAATCACATCACTTTATTCCAAGTTCAGAACAGTATTTGTTAGAATAATTTTAAGGTAGGTACGCTTTTTTCTTTATTAATCCTTCAGGCAGTACAAAAAATATGTCAAATAATTTCTTATTGTGCTTGGACCTTATAGGATCCATTTGCTGCTTAAAATGGAACTCATAGAAGGTGGGTGGGGTTTTGGGTCAGGACCCTCAGTAGTGGGAAAAACGACGCAAGAAGGAGGAGAAGGTGGTACAAAGTCACTTATGAGTTGTTTTTTTATGTCCAAAGGTTGATAGACAAGCAAATGGACCAGCTGATGGAAAGTGGTTACCGTCACCTATGGATACTTGCAACACTAGGGGAGTTGCCAACGCGTTGTTCGTCCTGAAAAACTCTATTCACGCCAGTTTAGATGAACCCCATATTGTATTGTATTTTGGGTCTGTAGAGCTTATCTTTTTCACATCTTACTCTGAGTGAGTGTTGTGATCAAGTTTTGACCAATACCGCACTGTCAATGCTTTCGTAGGCAATGTGTAGCAGTGATAACGCTCTTCGAAGACGAAAGTCTCTTTCATACACTCGATGTGCAAAATTTCTAGCTGGATATACTGTACTGTATCTATTATTACTTACGACCAGTTCTATGGATACAATTATTGAAACCCATCCGACTCCAACTTGTTCGGATTTTATAAATTTTGTCCTTGTGAATAATATTTTTATTGAATAAGTTGTCTTCATCAAACCAATGCGTAGTTAGCATCACGTCGGGACGTTAATTACCATCTTCACTTCTTCGTCACCATTTGTAGGCGACCAACTCCGAAGACAAATCGCTTTAAGTGTTACGTTCATGAATAAATCATGGCTCGTTCATTTTACTCGATACAGAAAAACGTTTTTGAGCTGTGACTTTGCATTGCTGGGATTTCAGCACCGGGTTTCAAATTACTTTGGCATAAGTAAACAACCGAAATGGCGCTTAAAAAAGGTTGAGCGCAGGAGCAGTTAGTAGAACTAATTTACATAATAATATAATAATAATAATGGCAACCCATTATACGTCCCACTGCTGGGCACGAGGCTCTCCCCTTTTTTGGGGGGGAGGCCTACCATAACTAAATGCTTATTGGTTTAGTGCTAAGACTACTACTGGTAGGTATACCTCAACTCCCGAGTCCGATCTTAATATACTTGCCGCTAAATGGTAGTGTTTAGCACTATCGTGTTCCGGTCAGGTGGTAATGTACGGCTCTGTAATTTCCGGCACAGAAGCATAACACCTTAGGCCTTAGGAGTGGCAACGCATCTGCATTTTGACCTCTGGTCATTGTGTAGGTGTCTATAGGCCACAGTCATCACTAAACATCAATGTGAACTGCATGCGTGTTTGCCACTTTTATTACATAAAAAAAATCTTTGGATCTGGAGTCATATTAAGGTTTTGCCAACTGGCAAGTTTCTCAACATCAAAATCGGAGTTTTGAAAATGTGCACGATTAAATTCAGTTGCTTATGAGTATGAAAGACATAAAACACCATAGGAATATGTTGAGTCGTGGGGTGTATTCATGTATGAATACTAATAGTTACCTGCTCCTAACGTAACGATTGTTATGAAATGTTACAGAAATCAGCGAAGAATATCCGCGACTAGCCAAAAGAGCTGGTTGGTCCTGCCCTTGGAATCTCCTAAAAGATACAAAGCTTTAAGTAAGTTCAAGTTATTTCTAGTTAGTAAGGTTTCATGGATTGCTACAATGTATTATGTTCAAATTTTTTTTCTCTATGTTTTGAAGGTGGCAAACTTGCATACAATTCACATTGACGTTAAGTGATGACTGCAGCCTATAGGGGTGACACAAAGACTAGAGGTCAAATCAAGGTATTATGCCTCTGTGCCGAAGATTACAGGACCGTACAATTACCACCTGACTGGAACACGATAGTGTGTAGTAGGTATATTAGGTAATGCGGTGGTGTCTGCGCCCGTGAGCTCCGTCACTGGAGCTCTAGCACCATTATAAATCTTAGGATGTCTCTGTAGCTCCCGCGTAAACATCTCGTGTCACGCTGGTATAGACGCAATGAAAGCTTCGTAGAATGACAAGTATAAAAAGATACCTAAGATATTCTACTTATTTTGCGAATGCATGCGACCCTTACCTTTTCTTACATTGGACCGTTTGCTCAACGTTCAATACGACCCTCTCTCCGAGGTCATAATCACCACACTCAGAAACGGGCATTAATTTGCCAGAAATATTAATATTGTTCATAACGTGATGTAATAATTCAGAGATTCGCTACCCCAGACACACGCTTTTATATTAGAAGAAACTTTCTGTGAAAGATGTTCAAGTATGCGGTAAAAAATCTGTCGAAAATAGTGTCTGCTATCTGAGTTCATTAAAACCAGATGTTTAATTAAGAAACCATTTAATTTCAACAAGTCTCCGCGTTTGCATAAAAAGGAAAACTTGGGTGTCGAGGAAGTGTTTGGAGAGGTGCTCCGGACAGACGACGTACGGGCAAAGTTGTACAACAGTTGGGAAATAAGCGAAAAAAAGTGTCCCTTAACTTGGACAAATAAGTGTCTTTTTACGGACATTCCTATCTTTGCTAGAAGACAAGGTTTAAATGGTATTAAGCTTTTATGTTAACAACACAACAGATACTTTGTATAATAGAAGGAGTAACTAATTTTAAGAATTTCGAGTAAGTGTTTAGGGCATTACTGAATAACTTTCTCTAAGGAATCGGGCTGTGATAAATAGTATTATAGTATTTTTTAAACGTTCCTTGTAAAAAAAAACAGGTCATTGATAAACTATTGAAAGTATTTCTGTTATTTTGTAGAACGAAAGAAATAAACTACGTGCAACAAAAATACGATTTTAATAACTAAGATGTTAAAATTCCTTATTTATTAGAAACTAGCTGCTGCCCGCAACGTCGTCTGCGTGAAGGCAGTACAGCACCAAACATACCTAAGATGCCAATGTCGCTTTAGCATTATAAGCAAACAACTTTTGAAATAGCATTAAATTAAAACTATAAGTTTTTTTGCAAGCGAAGCAAGTGAAGGGAGTCATATGGGAATCCTGCTGAGTTCAGTCATAAGATGTGACTGAAGGAAATAGAGAAAATAATGCAGGAGTATATTCCCGGCCACAAAAGAGTAAAAATACGTACAAAGGTATCAAACCTTACGACACTTTCCTATAAACTACGTTGGTAGTTAATCTGCCGGGAGCCAAAATGTAAAGAAGGTCAGGACTGGTGACGCGGTAGCAAGCGACGTACAGTTGCCCGTGTGAGAAGCAACTCGTCCTGAGGTTAACAACCGCTGCCCTCAGTGTCTGCCCCTGCGACTTATTGATGGTCATCGCGAAGCAAACATTCAACTGTAGGCGCTTGAACTGGAACGTGAAGTCATGAGGCGTGGTATAAATACTGCCTCACCAATGCCACAACCCGTAAGAATTTCCGCCTCAATGGTGTGTCTGTGGAGCGAGATGGCTTTAAGTCCCGTTATACAACTTCGGAGGAGATAAGTTCCGAAGAAGCATAATCGGGACACCTACCTTCAGCTTGATGGTATGCGATGGAAGTCCGCTTGCTGACAGGAAGTTCAGAAATGCCATGGAATACATTATTCCATTGTCGCTGAGCCGAGCTCTCATATTAATGGTCAAGGGCAGCGTACGAACTCGTTAAGATCATGACAACAAAGCATTCACCTCGTCAGCCCTCAATCTTCGCGTCACCACGGGAAGCGTTTGCCGGAAATCGCCAGTGAACAGTAATGTGACACCACCCACTCAAATGTTCGATCCTGCGGATGTCCTGCTGGGTTCTGTCCACAGCCTCACCTGCCTTTCTATTGGCCTTCGTACACTCATCCCATACAATCAGGGAGCAATCCTTGAGCACGTGTCCCTTATCGCTGTTACATGACACACCAAAAACAGTCGTTTTGCCCAACGCTTTCAAGGACGGTATCATAAATTTGTTTTTGCTCTGAAGAGAACAAAGTGACATGGTCATTTCGCCCGGATCGCAAAATTTGAAGTATATCCATTTAGTACTTTTTTAGTTTAGCCCAGACAGACAAACAGACAAAAAATCTGAAAACTATATTTTTGGCTTCGATTTCTATTGCAGATCACGTCCCAAGTATTTTTTTAAAAATATTCAATCTGCAGTCTTTATTCTCTTACGATTTTATTAAATGTAGAGATTCCCGTGGGAATGAGGGATTTTCCCGCAGTAAAAAGTAGCTTAAATGTTGGCCAGGCTTAGTATCTATACACCACAAAAAGTTTAATTCGAATCCGTCCAGTATCTTCGGAGATTAGCCTGGACAAAGGGACAAACAGACAAACAGGCAAACAGACAAACAGACAAACCGACAAACAGACAGACAAAAAAATTAAAAATGATTGAAAAGTGTTCTAATACTATTTTAACATGGCCCTCAATTAGTTTTTCGTAAATATATACAATGTACAGACACGCGGATTTTACTGTTTTATTATAAGTATAGATTGTTATGATTATAATGTAACCTATCAATTTCGGAGAAGAATAGCTCCTTATGAAAAATTTTGACATAGAATAAAATGACCACGTTTTAGCCGGTTTGAAATACGAATAATTCGAATAAGAAACGATTTGGTTTTTTTTCGCAGTAACACAGTACACAACGTAGATTTAAAAACTAAAGTAAAAATGAAAAAAAAAACGGAAAGACTTTAGTTAAGTTACGGCGGAAGGAATTATTATAAAAAAATATATTTAATTACAAAAGAGATGTTTAATGTTTAATTAATACTACAAGACTAAATTACAATAGAAAAGATATTTATAAAGTAAACTAAAACAATAACTTAAAACTAGGTTGCCGAATAAGCATTCCACACAACACGTGCCGGACGTCCGCTGCGTAGTCAGCAGGATCGGGCTTCGGGCGATTGCCTAACTCCTCCCTCCTTAAGATGGAAGCGCGTCTCGCAGCTTCCTGCAGCGTCCTCGGTGCTAGGCTCGCTTCTCCTTCGCCATCTCCATTGGTACAGCTTCCATGATGTTGCCGCTATCAGGATGACGTATAAGCCGACTGTTGTCCAACTTGGTGTAGCCATCATAGCTTGCCAATCGATCTCAGCTTCCTGGATGTTTTCAGCTCGGTCCATCAGCTCGTGAATGCTGTCCAGTTCAATATCATCTAATTGCAGATTGTATTGGACCGTTTCCTCTGGAGTATTGATTTCGCTCGGGAGTGGGATGATTTCATCTACTTCAATCGTGTTGATGCTTGCTTTGAGGGTTCTGTTCAATACTTCTACTTGGCAATCGCTTGTTATGGTCATGATGTTTACTCCTGCTAGTTTTCTGTACTCAGATTTATTTCCACAGTGCGTCCTCAGGATTTGCTCTTGCGTGATGATGATGAGCCACTTGTTCTCCTGCAGCTTTTGGATCTTCCCTTGTTTGAGGTCCATCCGGGCTAAGGTGCAGTTCGTGTGTTGATGTTTCACGAGAGATATTATGCAATCTTCGGACTTCTCCACAGACTGGGTGTTCAATGATGTGCAGAGATGGGTGTCTGGGCTGATCTTCTTGCATTCTCCTTCCAGGTATGAGTACTCATTGTTTCCCAGTGCAAGGTATTTGGCTTTGGGAATGATGGTAAGGTTTTGTTTATTGGGGATGGAGTATAGATGGATAAGGTCATAAGGGTTGGTATCAATAGATGGAATATCTAATATAAATGTAAGTGTGTGATCCGTGCTATAGGCTTTTACGCTAATAGATTTTTCTATACTATGAATGTTCTTGATGTTGATGCTATCTACTGGTCTAAAATCACTAACTTTTTGAATAGCTAACATTTCATTAATAAGACTATGTGGGGATATTATGCTAGGGTGCATTACTTCTAACTGTGCAAATGTCATTGCATCTTCTAAAATAACTAGTTTGTCTAAAAGTAACTGTAAACTAAAATCTATTTGAATATATAAGTCTAAAAAGTACAATCTATTTATTACTAAGTTACTACTAAAAGTGGTATTTGTTAATAATTTAGTTAGTTTTTTCTGATTTTCGTCTAGAATATGAATTTGTTTGCTAAACTCTTCGCTTGCATACTTTGCTACAAATAACAATTGTTTCTGAGATTTACTGATACCATTGACTGAATTACGCAAATTGGATATTTCACCTTCAAATCTGAGAGCATCTTCGTTATCTAAATTTCCTGTAATTATTTTAACTATAGAACCTAAACCGTTAATAATACCTCGTCTAAACCTATGGCGTGGTGCAATAAATACTATTTTCTTACCTATTAAATTTAAATTGTTTTCTATTTGGTCTTTATAAGCTCTATGTAGCTCGTCATTGTTTTCAGCAGCTTTAGTGTTGGCATAAAGGGACATAAGTTTAATAGTTGTTTCATGCAAATAAGATACGTTATAGGAACAAGCCAAACTAAAAGTATCCACCTGTTTCACAATCTGACCTTGTTTTAACAAAAGGATCCCATTAGCATTATCTACGGGCACAAGAGTCAAGTTGGCGGCTGCGTGGAGCACGAAGGCTCCTGTGACGATGGTCCTGGAACAAGATGCGGTCTTCGTAAAAGTTTGAAATGCACTCTAATTGATTTAGAATTAGGGTGATTTCCTATAATTTCCGCAACGTTATTGGGGTGAAGATGGATAATCTTGTACGGACCTTTGAACACGGGTTTCGTCTTATCGCTCCTTGTAGTTTTGGCTACTTGTTTATAAACAGTTTCACCTACCTTAAACATTATCTCCTCAGCTGCCTGGTTTCTCTTTTGTATTAGCTGTTCTTTATTTTTGGATACAGTAGCTACTATACACTCCTGTACTGCTTCCGCGTTCTTACGATGACTAAGTACATAATCCTGGTAAAACTCTTTAGGATAGTATAGTTCTAGCGGGTTTCTAGAAGCTGTATGACCAAATAAAAGTTCGCGTGGAGTATATCCTGTGGTAGAATGGATAGCATTGTTATAGGCTATAATGGAGTATTTCATTATTAGCTGTATAGGATCGTCTTTGTTTGTCATTCTTTGGATTCTGATTATTTCTCCAATTGTTGAATGAAAACGTTCTATGGGCGAATTTGAATTAGGGTTGTAAGGTGTTGTAAAATGTATGTTAATGTCATGTGAGGCACATATTTCCTTAATTACGTCATTGTCAAATTTCGTATCCGAGTCCGTGGTAATTTTAAGGGGTAAGCCAAAGACGGAAAATATTTGTAGTAAGGCCTCTGCTATATGAACACTACTAGAAGCATTTAGGGGTACAGCCTGAGCGAATTTGGAAAAATTATCTATTATTGTTAAGAAAGTAGCACCTCCGGAAGAATACAAGTCCATAAATAAATGCTGAAATGGTTTAGTAGGTGTTTCTGTTAAAACTATAGGCGGTTTCAAAGGATTTCGCTCATACTTGGCTTTCAAACATATATCACATTGATTGATAAATCTCTGAATCGATAATTGCATATTAGGCCAATGATAGTTTCTATGAAGTTGCTTATAAGTCTCTTGGATACCTCTATGTGATGATTTTCCCTCGTGGTATCGTTTAATAAGATCTTGTTGTTCGGTTTTATTTTCAACAAGAGTGACACGCGCCGTGCATCTTATAAGCTTAGGACCTCTATTATTGAAAATGGTCGTGTAAACACGAGAAAACGCTAAATAAAGATGTTCATCATAGAAGTAACAATGAAAAATACGGTCTGCTATCGTATGCTCTTTCAAAAACTTAATTATTTCTGCCTCTGTATTGTTAACCGGGATAAAAACGTCTTTAATTACAATTTTTGAGTTAGTGGATCGGTTTTCTACTCTATACGAAGAACCTGGAGTAGACCTAACGTAAAATTGCTTCAACTGTTTATCTATAGCGTCAGATGAAATCGGTATGCCATTGTTTTCATTGTCAGGTTGGGTATGATTAGTCGAAATTAATTGGTCGGGGTCAACTGTAACAACACTCATAGAGTCTGTATCTTTGTCAGTCTGGGATGGGGTCACACTTCTCATTTCAACATCATTGTCATTAGGGTTGTCAGTGGGGTTGTCAACATTATCAGGGTTATTGTCTACTTCGTTTGCATCCCTACGTGCGTTGTCAAATATCCTGTTTATTATTTCGTCATCGTCATTGTCATCTAAATTAACTGCTAATGAATCTACACTATTGTGAAAAATTTTTGCTCTGGAAAGCGCATCGGCGTTAGTATTTTGTTTGCCTTTTTTGTACACAACTTTATAATTGTATTCTGCTAACTTCAATTTCCAACGTGTTAATTTAGAATTGGGATCTTTTAGTGACATAAGCCATACCAAAGGTCTATGGTCGGTATAAATTGTAAATTTTCGACCATACAAATAGGGCCTGAAATATTTGATTGCCCATATAATGGCTAATAGCTCTTTTTCTATGGTAGAATAACGTGTCTCTGTTTCCGATAGAGTCCTAGATGCATAAGCAACTGGCTTATCAGACCCGACATTCCCCTGCGAAAGAACTGCACCTATAGCAAAGTCTGATGCGTCTGTTGTTAGGATAAAGGGTTTGTCAAAGTCTGGGTATTGAAGGATTGGAGCATTTGTTAAAATTTGCTTACATTTATCTACCGCATCTAAAAATTGATCTGTATGGATAACTTTTGCATTCTTTTTAAGGCATGATGTTAGTGGTTTTGTTAGCCCTGCAAAGTTTTTAATGAATTTTCGGTAATAACCTACTAGTCCTAGGAAAGATTTTATCTCCTTTTGTGTTCGGGGTACAGGGAAGTTCAGTACTGCTTTTATCTTGTCTTTGTTCGGATTAAGTCCTTTGTCAGTTAGTTCATGTCCTAAAAAGTTAACGTGTTTTTGTAAAAATTCTGATTTGTCTAACTGAATCTTAAGATTATGCATTTTAAATCGCTCAAAGACTTGTTTAAGTTTTTCGTTATGGCTTTGGAGCGATGTAGCAGCAATTATGACGTCATCTAGATATGTAAATACATTGTCTATACCTCTAAGTATATGGTCCATCAGACGTTGGAACGTACTTGGGGCATTTTTTAAACCAAAAGGCATTCTAAGGTATTCATAATGTCCTCTCTCGGTTGTGAATGCAGTTTTCTCAATATCATTAGGGTGCATTTCCAGCTGATGGTACCCACTAGCTAAGTCTAAAGTGGTAAAGTACTGTGCGCGCCCTAATCTGTCAAGAATGTCATTAATATTCGGTAAGGGGTACTTGTCCTCAACAATTCTGTCATTAAGTCGCCTATAGTCTATAACAAGTCTCCATTTAACCTTTCCCGAGGCATCTGGTTTCTTGGGAACTATGTGAACGGGGCATGACCAGGGTGAAATACTTTCCCTTATGATTCCCTGTTTCAGTAAGCTATCGACTTGTTTTTGAATTTCAAGTCGCTGTTGAGGAGCTTGCCTATAGCTTCTAACGAAAATGGGGGTATTGTCGGTCAGTCGTAATTCATGTTTAACAGTATGGGTAAAAGATAAAGGTATTTTTTCGGAATGAAATATATCACGATATTTAAAACAAATTTTTGTGATTTCTCGTTTTTCTTCCTCGTTCATATGACTGGTACGAATTTTATTTAAATTATCACGAAGTTCTTTATCAATATCAACGTCAGAGTCAAGAGTATTAATTTTATGGATCTTGTCTCTTTTTGTTATCTGTGATGGTAATGGTTCGAGAGGTAATGGACAATTGTTAATAATCGTTTTCTGTAAATCGGTAAAGTTCGTAACGGATGTCTTAAAAGTTCCGTTTTTTACAGTTACTACAGCCGCAGGTGACTTAAGACCTTTTGACCAATTAAAGTCATCGCAAATGTACTGACCGTCCATATAATTTGTCTTTACAACTATGAATTTTTCACACTTGGGTTCAATTTTTACTTTTTTTACGGGATAGTCAACATAAATGGGTATTTCTGTATTAGATGTACGTAACACTTTGTTTTTTAGATCTATACTACAACCCAACTCCTTTAATAAATCCATGCCTATAAGGCCTTTATATTTTGGATCAAAATCAAAAATTAAGAATTTATGAAATTTGTCTGAATTGAATTGAGGTGGTAAAGGTAACATAGCAATATATTCGTGCCGGGTAGTAGCGTGTGCGGTTTTTACTTGAAATGGTTCATGCTCTACAAAATGTTCAAAATTAATGTCACTAATTACATCAGGCGAAATCATACAACTTGAAGCACCCGTATCCAATAAAAATTTGCCTTGAAATTCAGGTAATTCTATATATGGCAGGTGATCTTTACCTTGATGATTGAAGTCGTAAGTATTTATCAGCTGTGGTCCTGGTGGTCCTCGTCCTGGAAAAAATCCCGATGACTTGGTCCTTCTCCATACGTGTATGTCGTATTCTCGTAATCCTGAGTATACTGTAATTGACTATCATGATACTCACCGTTATAACATGACTCGTCATCATCAACATACTGCTGCTCTGGAGTATCCTCTGTATGAAACATCTGCTCAGCCGCAAACCTTGGTTTTTCAGGCTTACTTACAGATCTCATGGTGACGTCAGACACTCTCGGTGGTACATTTGATTGTTGATGGGGCACGTTCGGCTGAGGTCTGAAATTGCCTGAGTTTCTAAATGTCCCTGAACCACTTGGTCGTAAATTACCTGAAGCCGGTTTATTTTTCCATGGGACTACACCTTGGACCCTGGATGGTCTCTGATCTGGCGTCCAACTATTCCGTGGAGAAAAGTTACTATTAAATCTCATCGGTTGATTTACGTGGGGTACTGTTTGGTTTGGCTTAGGTATATCTTTGGTTTTATTATCTAGAGACATTGAACTAAAGTTATTATTTAATCTATTAAAAGCCAATCTCGCCTCTTCCTGCCTAGCCGCAACTATAGCTGCTTCAAGAGTTGAGGGGTTTGCTATACGTACTCCTATGGATACTTGGAATCCTAAATTATTTATATATTGGTCTATTACCATACCTTCGTAGTAGGATTTATCAGTATGCGTGCCTACTGCGTTTAAGGTATCTAAAATCTCCCTTAAGCGGATACCGAACGACTCAGCATCTTCACTCCTATTGCGACGCAAACGAGTCAATTCCTGCATCAATTGGATTTCGTTCCGGGGTTCGCTTAGCCTACGAGTTAGCGCAGACTTAATGTCCTGCCAACTATCTAGCGGTTTCTCAGATGCTATAACACTAATCGCAGAGCCGCTCAGTTTGCTTTTTATTAGACTAATTACGGCCGGATTTGATCTTACTGGTGAATCTAATAATTGTAAGACATTTTCCACTTCTCTAATAAAATAATTTAATATTTTGGGATTACCATCGTATTTTGGTAATAATTCTGAAATAAATTTGAAGCTTGCTAATTCGATGCTAGACATTGCCATTGTATAATAATATACACACACAAAAATACACAAAAAAAAAACACAAAAATATAAAAATGAGAAAAAAAAATACACACAATTTTAAGTACTATGTATAAAAATTTCAGTGCAAATATTAACCGCGATTTTAGCTGATTAATATACACGTATATCTTCGCGCTGGCTACTTCACGGGGTAGGCAGACACGTATGAATTATTTGTAATAATTATTACCTTATGTGAATTGTATAAAGCGATTTTAGCTCTTATACAACACATTCAAAAATAACTGAACTAAATATCTATGCTAGGTAATTTGTCTACTGCGATTTGAGCCTATAAACAAACACACACACAACATAAATATAAAGATTACGACAGGAAATATAGCACAGGAAACTGGGAAAACAATTTGCACTCACCCTAGTATCCTCTGCATCTCCAGCCGGGTCTTGTAGTATAGCCAGTCCTCCAATTCTCCGGAATTCCAGCAGGTCCGCCGCCGTAGGTTCTTATACGAGGATCGCGAAAGTAACGGTTGGTACCGTTCACCCTAACAGAAGAGTTTTATCCTAATAAGAGTGTCGCGATCCTACCGACTGCGCCAGTTAAGTTACGGCGGAAGGAATTATTATAAAAAAATATATTTAATTACAAAAGAGATGTTTAATGTTTAATTAATACTACAAGACTAAATTACAATAGAAAAGATATTTATAAAGTAAACTAAAACAATAACTTAAAACTAGGTTGCCGAATAAGCATTCCACACAACACGTGCCGGACGTCCGCTGCGTAGTCAGCAGGATCGGGCTTCGGGCGATTGCCTAACTCTTTCCTTTTTTTAATTTTTAAATACAAAACATGTTATTGTTATGTCGTTTGTTAAATCCTTTTTTAATCTTCATTGAACCAGAGATTAAGTAGATACCTACGTTGCCACTCTTGAGGTCTAAGCTCTTTTGCCTCTGTGCCGTAAATTAGGGCTGAGAATTATAAATTTGAGAATTAATACGCAATTTCAAACATAAATTCTATTAATAGACGTCAACAACAGCAGAAAGCAGAAAGCAATTCGTTGAACGATTAAGTAAAGGCATCTTTTCGACAAACGTGAAAAGGGAGTGAATAAGTAACGTACAGCCCGTAATAACTTATGACTTACAGGGACATAACAACTAAGGTCTCAGGGGTGGCAACGCATCTGCATATTTACCTCTTTGTGTAAGTGTTATAGACACTATATAGGCTGCAGTCATCACTTAACATCAATGTGAACGGAAAGCGTCACCTTCATTCATCAAAAAAAAATAAGTTGAAAATTAGGATGTCAATAACAGAAACTGCAGTTATAGCTCAAGTTTCACTTCGATTGTTTTTTTTTGACCTAGGAAATCATATTCGAAGGCGACCTTAATTACTTCTCGGTCGATTAATTAATTATTTAATAATAATAATTCGACCTTACTTTCCTTCCCTTCAAGGAACATAACTTCACACAATTATTATTCAAAATCAATTGTTATATTTTTCTCGTGACTCGTATTGTTAAATTTATACTTCCCTAGAAGTCTAGTGGTACCGAGCCACTACTGTTACACTGGGGCCCTGAGTTCGATCCTTGGGTCGGGGGCTACTATAGATAAAGGTATATTATCCTTTATCAATGATTTTCAGTGGAATTGGTATTTATACATTTTCTGAAAGTTTCCCAAAGCCATCCTCGGAGTTTAGTAATATATCCCTAAATGTCCATATGCTCACCACCGTTACATGGGCCAAAAAAACGTTACATTTACGTTTGCATGTTTTTACCTCTACCTACCCTTTCAAATTTAAAATTTAAATACAAAACGTAACTTCACTCTTGTATTCCCCATACAGGAGTGAAGTTAAGTTTCAAATTTAATTTCCATATGGCTAAAGTTTTGATGAATAATATGGGATTAACCATAAAACTATTACCTATTATATTTGCACAATTATAATTAAAGAGCGGCTCTAATTTTGGATTACATGTAAGTACATATGTTTGTTTTCGATAGTATTTTTTATTAAGGTGAAACGTTTCCTATACAAATTTGAAATGCGTTTTTTTTCTTTACTGTAACGTTTTTATAACACAAATTCGATCAAAACTGAGGCTCCATGACAGAGATTGAGTCTTTTTAAATGTTATTAACTAAATAAATAAAAAATAACAATTTACGGTTTTCGAAGTTCGGAAATATTATGTAGATAATCGATATTTTATCGCGTTAAGTTTGACCATGTTCACATAGTTTGAATATAATGTTCGCAAAGCAACAGTCAGCATTTGGAAATAAATGTTCAGTTCAATATCGGCCTTTTGCGATGTCGCCAGAAGTCATACGTCAGCGGAAGACGAGGGAAATTCGTTTAAAACTAAGCCAATAAGAAACGCGACTTGGATACCGATTTGCGTTATGCTAACATTTGTATTTCAGATAAAGTTGTGCGGAAATAATTGATACGTACAACTCATTGCCTGTTTATCATCGATCAATTTGTAGATGTTTTTGAGTCAGAGCAAAGGGCTAAATAAATTAAAAGCGCCGTTGTAAATTGTACTTATTAACAATAAACCAGAAAGTTTCGAATAAAATAACATGTCTGTTATTTATGCTGGCTTATTAGAAAAGATGTACTCAACCTTGATCAAATAAGTCGAGTACTGTCTGAGGGTAGGGTCATGAGTCTTGGGAATCGGCGCGCATGTATGATAAAAGATAAAGAAGAATGTAAAAGAAGCACGGGAGGTGTGTCAGGATCGGGATACCTGGCGCTCCACTCTCTGCCGTCCCCGTAAGTGACTTGGCGAGAAGATACATCGCCTCTTTACAAGAATAACGAGACATTTCATCTAAATCGTTTATATGAAATGACACATTATTCTTGTAAGAATAATGTTACATTTCATATCTAAATCTTTCATATGAAATGATACACTATTCTTGTAAGAATAATGTTACATTGATGAACGTTATTCTTGTAAAAAGGCGACATACTCGTACATACACTCAACTATCTGAGTATTTGTAACCATTTCTTATACCCACTTGCAGTTTTTTTTATACGCTTACACTCACAGCCTTAAATTAGGTATAAACCTGTGGTGTGGGTGCCATTGTACATACATACAACACATACACAAACACCCAGACCCGAAACCAATATCTGTAAGCCATACAAATATTTGTCCCGATGCGGGGATCGAACCCGCGACCCCTCAAATCAAACGGTCATCTCACACCGCTGGACTAACTGGGTCGTCTGTTGTTGTTATGGGGTTTTGAGATAACATATTATGTGGATCAATAGAAGACTTTGCCAAAGTCAAATTGTTCATAATATATTTCTGTGGATAAAGGCAATAATTTTGTAGATGTAAGTTTTATAATTATTAGTATCAAATTAGAAGTAAAATTTTTTATTCAAAGTGTGATCCATTTAGTTTTGATCGACAAACTATAAATCGCAAAGTAATCTTTAAGCGCATCATAATGTTTAATCAGCGATGCATAATCAAGTGTAAAATAAAAAGGGAATAAAAATTTTGTTAAGATCAATATGATGCACTCGGGTGGAAAACCGGTGTGTTCATTTTGCTATCAGCTAGGGAACTGTATATACATATGTGTTAGAACAGGATCGCTCCATTAGTTTCGAAGCAAGGATTAACGACAGCTGATCACGCGAGGTACCAGTGAGTATACAATATGTTCCTACTTAGGTACTTTTCGGGCTTCGGTAAAGAAATAAACGTAAAAACCAAACTTCACGTCTGCGTTCCGAAGGCATAGATATAACTAAAAGGATTGTAAGTATATTATGTAAATACCCACGATTCGCCAGTTACTTTTTATTCCTATTACGTGGTGACCAGAGTATCAAACCAAGGACCTCAGCGTAGCAGTAGTGGCCTGCTGCCACTATTCTATAGAGGCTATTGTAAAGAATGGAAAAATCTACATTAAAAAATGAGCGTGACAGACCAGGCACAGCAGGTTTTGTCGAAAGGATAAGGATAAATCTTTTAGAAAATATTTGGAAACATGCAATTTCATTAATACCTACTTTACGATTTAAATTTTCTTTGAAAGTGTTTTCCCTTTTTTTCCTAAAATTTTTCTTCATGCCTAATATTTATTTTCAATTATGCACATAACGCATCTTTCATTTCTTATTGAAAGACACAAAGAAAGGTTTCGTTTTTTTTTTTACTATTAAACAAAAAGCCAATGTTATTAGCATTGAATGCTAATAACATTTAAATACCGGGGTAAAACTGTTAACTTACATTTGTTTTTTTTCGCAAGTTATTTTTATCAATATGTTTGGAATATCCAAAGTACGTACCTATAGATCACTTATCGTCGTACATAAAAGTAATAAATCATAACAATTCCTCATTTTTGCCATTTTGTAAGAGACGACATATTTTTTTTACAAATATTTTATATAAAACCTCTCTTCAGCGGCGCGGCTGACCCCTAGGGGATTTGCTGCTTCATTGCACGAATTGACTAGCATTAATTTTATGCTGAAAATTGAACATTGTTTTGCAATCAAATGTACATTTTTTGAAATGTATTACTTTTTTTTATGAATTCGACGAAATATTTAAGTTATTTTATTTAGCATTTTACCATAATTGTACAAAGTCTGTTATGATTGGCGCGATTATTGCTATTAACTTCACCCTCTCAGACATTTTCAATGGTGGTAAACGTCCAGTGACGTAGCTCGCTGGCATAAGTATCACCGCATTACATACTCTCTTGCCGCTAAATAGTCAGCGCTATCGTGTTCCAGTCAGTACAGAGGCACATCAACTTAGATCACAGGAATGGCAACGCATCTACATTGAAATATCTGGTTTTAAGTATTCAATTACCATCAATGTGAACTGTATGCTTATTTGCCACTTCATGACAATAAAAAACAACTATACTTATAAACAAAGATAATTTGTAGCTGAACTCGCGTTTTCGTTCGACTCACATTTTCAGCATTGCTTAATACCTAGTAATGTAACGAGACTACCAAATAAACCAGTGAATATCTAAATAAAAATAAAGATTTCCATCTACCTGAGCAATGGATTCTCTAAGATGGTAATTGAATACTTAAAACCAGATATTTCAATGTAGATGCGTTGCCATTCCTGTGATCTAAGTTGATGTGCCTCTGTACTGACTGGAACACGATAGCGCTGACTATTTAGCGGCAAGAGAGTATGTAATGCGGTGATACTTATGCCAGCGAGCTACGTCACTGGACGTTTACCACCATTGAAAATGTCTGAGAGGGTGAAGTTAATAGCAATAATCGCGCCAATCATAACAGACTTTGTACAATTATGGTAAAATGCTAAATAAAATAACTTAAATATTTCGTCGAATTCATAAAAAAAAGTAATACATTTCAAAAAATGTACATTTGATTGCAAAACAATGTTCAATTTTCAGCATAAAATTAATGCTAGTCAATTCGTGCAATGAAGCAGCAAATCCCCTAGGGGTCAGCCGCGCCGCTGAAGAGAGGTTTTATATAAAATATTTGTAAAAAAAATATGTCGTCTCTTACAAAATGGCAAAAATGAGGAATTGTTATGATTTATTACTTTTATGTACGACGATAAGTGATCTATAGGTACGTACTTTGGATATTTATACCTGAGCAATGGATTCTCTAAGATCTTAGAGAATCCATTAATCCGCTGCTACTTGACCAATCCTTGAAAAGCACGTAACTTGATACGAAGATAAAAGTATTGAATCAACTCAAAGTGAACACTCGACACTTCATTGACTAGAGCAGCATTGGTAGCGATCGGACAATTCAATTAACCGATCGTGTAGAAAGCAGAGGCTTCCGAGTACCCATGTACCCTCTGTTTTTCAATTTGCACAGCCAACTAGTGCAAATGAGGTGGGTTGAGATTAGGGTTGGCGATAGTCCTGGTATTCTGGTATTCTCTCAGTAAAAAGCACTTCAAAGCTGGGAGATTTTGAGTGGCTATAGAGTCTATGGAGCATAACTACATGCAAGTTGAGTCGTGGCATAATGTAATATTATAGTACTAGCGACTCCAGGGAGGGACAAAGTTTCGTAATATATTATCGCTTTACGTGCCGAAAACGTAAATGTTCGGTTACCCACTCACCTGATGGAAAGTGAAGATATGACCGAAGATGGAGCACTTGATTTCGAAAATACCTTAGTATTCACGCTCGAATACGGTGCCTTTATGGGTACCGTAGTCGATCCTCTATTTTTCAATTTGTACAGTCAACTAACGCAAATGCGGTGAGGGACGGTGGACAACAATTGTTAACTTTTACGGAATTCAGGCGCATAAAAAGATAATGTCTGGGGCCTAGCCATTCATATCACTCATATGACTCAGAGATGAAACTGGCATGTCGTGAAAAAGAAAGCTTTACGTGCCATAGATGTTATTAGGGCAGGGTGAACATATGAAGGATCGACGATGGATCATAAAACAAAATACACACTGGGCTCCGGAAAGCCGAAGCACAATACTTGTGTGCATTGTAAGTGGACCAACTTTTAACACTTTAGAGGCTTTCCGTAAACTACAGCCAAGGGATACTGATGATATAAGGATGATTTAATAATAAAAAGCCCTACACTATTCCGTCTCCCTCGGGCGATCCCAGAAAGATTACACCTCTACAAAAGAATTCTTTATTCAAAATTAAAGTAAACATTCTAGTGATGATATTGCTTTTTTCGGTCCTTCCGATCAGATGGTTTTTGCACCTTACCTTCCAAATATCTCTGAGATGGCAACCCTATTCGAGACAGCCAGGGGGCCAAGGGAGCCTAAGGTCGTGCATACAAATTGAACTCGTAAATGAGATAAAACCCTGTATCACGGTAGTGCCGTGTCATGTAGGTGGGGTGTGGACCGCAAAAGGGTAATGGGAATTCTTGGTGCGAAGTGCTTTGGATTTTGAAGATATAAGAAAATTCGTTCTTGAACGTATCTAATATTATCGTATTTGAAACGTGTACTTTCCGCGTTTCTTCATTAGTAACCACTAATGATGATTACGGATTCCATTACATAAAAAAAGCCTTTGAATTGCTTTAGGGTTTATCCAACTTAAAAAAAAAAATTGACATAGTTAATAATTTCAACTGGAAAAACTCACTTGGTCTCAGGCCTAAATCATCTACAGGGTACCTTTTTGTAAATTATATTAACATTAAAAAATATATATATTAATATAGTTTATCCTTGGAGCGCGGTAAAGTAAAAGCGAGGGCTTGCCACAACTTACTTAGAAAAGCAGTGTAAATAGTCGGTGTATAATTTATATTCGTTGTGGTCTCTGCAATTAACCCCTCGAGTTGCGTGTCAGCCTCGATACCAGCGTGACATGTAACGTTTTTATTAAAATACACGATATTAAATTTGGGACAGTGTTGGCGTCACATTTTCAATGGGTTCATTTGACTTAGGTAAAAATTCTTTATGGAAAAATCGCAATACCACAGTCTCAGACCTCAAACATTTATTTAGATTAAGAACATCTTTTTGTAGATCGTATTAATATAGTTTACCCTTGGAGCGTGGTTGGGTGAAAGCGAAAGCTTGCCACAAGTTACTTAGGAAAGCAGCGTAAATAGTCGGCCCTGTATAATTAATATTCGTCGTGGTCTCTGCAATTAACCCCTTGAGTTGCGTGTCAGCCTCGATACCACCGTGACATGTAACGCTTTTGCTAAAATACATGATATTAAATTTGGGACAGTGTTGGGGTTACTTTTTTTGTGGGTTAATTGTTATGGTATAATTTTAAACAATAAGTAATTGATAACATTTTTTTAAGTATTGAACTGATCATAAACGAGGAGACCCTTCGTAGAGCTTAAAAAGACAGCGACTAGGTTTTTAATTTGTTTTGCAAGGAGAAATTTGAATGGTTTTTTTTTCACGTAGTAGAATATAACAATAAAAAGCAATGTACCTACCTATTTTTCGATACTTAAAAAATATTCATAACTCAAGAACGTAAGAAATTATAGTAATTTATTAAACGTTAAAGTGTAGCTGTTACTTCGACTAGAGCAGAGCACGCACTGTGCCGTGGGCTGTCGAAAAAATGAAAAAAAAGCTGGAGCTGAAGCTGAGCATAAAATTATGAAGAAAGTCCAGAAAATAGTGGCTTTACATACAAATTACAGGAAAACATATAAGAAGAGTACAATATTCATACATAAAAATTCATTAATTGTACGGAACTCTGTGAACGTTAGTCTGACTCGTACTTGGCTGCTATTGATGAATTATTTATATTTATCGTCACAATAAAATGTTGTAGGTACAATGTAATTAAGGATCACCACACCGATATAACATTTCAGTACCTAAAAATTTTCATAAAACTTTTAATACAATAATGTTTTAAGACGAATGCGGCCGCGTGAAAAGCTCTCTCTGAAAAATCTTATGGGCGAATCAGCTCATTCAGTCTTTCTTTTATAGGTTCACATTGTTCCGTCACAATAAAACCGCTATAAAGTCTGATAAAATGTTAAATTACATCTATAGTGCTTCATTTTCAGTTGATAGAGGCATGGCGGTCGGAAAATTGTTATAGTATCAGTAAATATAAATAAATGTAAATAATAACTAGCTGTGACCGCGACTCCGTCCGCGTGAGACTGATTGTTCATTATCGGGTAGATAGTATGAAAGTAGCCTAAGTTACTCTTTATTACATAAGCTATCTGCCAGTGAAAGTCCCGTCCAGCGGTCCAGCGGTCAAAATCGGTCCAGCCGTTCCCGAGATTAGACAAACAGACAGACAGACAAACAGAAAGACAGACAGACAAAATTGTAAAAAATGTTGTTTGGGTATATGTACCGTGTATACGTACATATGCAGTAAAAAGCTTTTATTTTTATATTACAAACAGACACTCCAATTTCATTTATTTGTATAGATACTCGTAGATGTATAGACTAGCTGACCTGGCGAACTTCGTACCGCTTTCGTTAATTTAAAAATTAATATTTGTTGGTCTTTTTTTCTTTTGTACAATAACGAACACATAAAAGAAAGATTTATCCATAGCGCAGAAATTATTTTATACCACAAAGCTTTTGATGTACATTTATTATATTAGTTAGGCCAACAAAGTGGTACAATAAAACCTTGAAAACATTTTCTTTTAGGGTAAACCACAAGTGAAGTAGGGATCTACCTATCTACCTAATTTATTTTTCTCGCGCAACGCTTAATATGGGACGGACTCTCACAAAAATTGACACTTTAAAGTTTAATATTTCAAAAACATGATGCGTTGACGCACCATAACTATTTGATCAATTCAACTATGCGTTGTGATGCGAGGTTGATTTTAGTGGTGTGCATTGCAGTTTTTTTTAACTTTGCTCTATTTTTATTATATCACTCAATACTTTTTTTTTATGTCATGGAAGTGGCAAACAAGCTTTCAGTTCACATTGATGTTAAGTGATGACTGCAGCCTATAGACACCCACACAAAGACCAAGGTCAAAATGCGGATGCGTTACCACTCCTGAGGCCTTAGGTGTAACGCCTCTGTGCCGGAAATTACAGAGCCGTACATTACCACCTGACCGGAACAAGATAGTGCTGAACACTACCATTTAGCGGCAAGTATATTAGGTAATGCGGTGGTGCCTCCGCCCGCGAGCTCCGTCACTGGAGCACTACCACCAGTAAAAACTAGTAAATATCTACTATACGAACTGTTTGTAGTCATACGTAGTATTTGGTGGTCTTCGCACCGGGTTACATAATTATATCATCATCAATTCAGATTTTTTTTATTGGAAGAGTATTCTTCACTAGTGCAGTCAGTCAACCGAACAATTGTGGACAAATCATTCCAATGGGGCGGTAGTAACTAGCGATGGCAATTAATGCTATTTCTCATTAATTTAATAATCATGTGAATTCGTGAGTCTGAGCATGCTAATTGTTATTGCTATGCTATTTGCTAATTTATGAAGTATAGTATTTCTGTTAATATGCAAATTAATTAATGGTAATTAAAGGGTGCCACACTTATTCAAAAATATCACGCATTCATTCAATATACTATCCTAAATGCAAACAAATCGAAGATTATAACAAAATAATTGCAAATTAGCATTCCACATTTCGCAGAATTTCACAAATTTGTTAAATGTAATCCAGCATTAGCATGCTATAAATTAATGCGAATGCTAATGAATCCATTACCAGTAGTTACTGCAATAACGCAAGGTGAGCAGCAGCGTCCTGCGAAAAAACTACTGCCACTGCGATTGCCAATCCGCTTGCCAAGCGTGGCGATTATGGCATATCCCCCTTATGGGGAGGCTTTGGTCCAACAATGGATATCTTTTGGCTGTTATGATGAGGATGATGAATTACTTAGTACTTTAAGTAGGCCTATCCAAAATTTTTACGTTTTTGTACATATCCAGAACCTATCCATAAATAGTCCATAATCAATATAGTAAATAATGTACCTATATACCAAAATGTGGCTACCGTCTATTGCTATTAGTACCTACGTAAATGTAGGCACATTATATTGTAATCCATCTCACGTAACTATGCAACCACATGCGACGAATATTGATGACGTCATTCAATTCGAGAGTAGTTGACAATGCCACAGTTTTTATGTAATTCCTTTATGATGATGCCATAGATCGTTTACATGATTCTAATAGGCAAATACTTACGCAGCAATTAAAGAACTTGCATGACGTACATGACGATTTAAAGCAATCCTAATCTGAATCGCTATGCTTTGTCACGTTTCTTCATAGGCGCCGTCGCATAAGCAAATGAAACGAAATAATGGCGTTTCTTAAATTGAATCGTATTAAGACGTCATGCTATCCTACAGCCTGCGCAAAACTTAACGCGTTCGTGAAGGTACAAATTACAAGTCGCTGCAAAAGAAGGCGATTTAATGATGTAGAAGGCATTAGCGAAGAGGAAAAATTAAATGTGGCAGTGATTCCCATTCAACTGGCAAACACTGAAACTCGCTATCTTTCGCGCCTGTGTGTGTGTGGAAGTTGCGAGCTAAGAGGCTGGCGCAAAGTTTACGTAGGCAATTTCATTAGGTGACACTTAAGTTTTGCGCATACTGTACATAATGCAACCCATTATGCACCGTCCCATATTTGATACATGCGTCAGATGGCATTGTATCCAAAATATCACATCCGTTAAAAATATCACATCCGTTATTTTCAGTTTTTAATACTCAATGTTTTATTGCACCATGATGTACAACGGTAGGTGGTGTTACATTAGCATTATGGATCCTGTAGGGCACCGCAAAGTAGGAGAAAGGAGGATTGATACTGAATTAAATACTTATTATTTTAACCTAGATTATTACCTACTTTAAAAAAAAGTAACTTCACACCTGTAATCCCCGAGGGGGTAGGCAGATGTAAATGCATGCATTCAAGCATACATGCAAACATCCACGATTCGCCGATATATTATTACCATAATTTACTGATATTTTAATTTAATGTTTGCTCTATATTTATTTAATTTCACCTGAAGAACCTTATTGAACAATTGCTTTGTAAAATGTGTTTCTTTTACGTTCATAAAACTATAAACCATAAACTGCTGAAATAACCTTACGAGATCTTCATTTTCAGCTTCAAAATCAGTTCGCAAACGTTTCTAAAACTTATATCGATACAAAGACAAACAGACACACAACACCTACCCGTGGAACCCTAAAACAGGGAAAACCTATTGCGGCTATAAACCGATCGGAACAGTATTAAACCAGCCGCACTTACTTTCCGCTATTTTTAAGGATTCTATAAGTCTATCTTGATTGATCTATCGCAATTTTTAATGTCGCGTGTTTTTTCTAGAAATGTCAATTCGTTCAAACATCGTTTTTCAGCGAACCGTTTTTTGTTACAATGTTTTTGACGCGTTGGCAAGCGCTCCAACGCTGTCGGATCTGACCGCCATAAATCACATCAAAACCTTGTGAAAATGGATGGTTCGGCTAAAGATGAGGACAGATAGTATGCTATACATTGAATACTTTATGGGGATATTGAAACGTTAGCCATATCACAGCACGGAAATGGAACATTGCTTTCGATATGACACATTTTACAATGTGAATGTATTGTATTTCGTACCTATTACTACTATAGTTGAAAATAATGTACAGTGCTCATCAAGAAATAATGCACATCGAGCCGACGAAAGTTCCGCTTCGTAGAGCGTTTTCTCTGCTGTACACTGCTTGACGCTTGCGTAAGCATCTGTAATCCGGTATTGGCCAAAACTTGATCAAAATGGTCGACAAACAAATAGGTAAGGTGCGAAAGAGACAACGCTCTACAGGCCCGAAATAAGCCGAAGTCTCTTTCTGAGGTCGATGTGCATTATTTCTTGTTGTATTTTGTAGATTTGCTACATTACTTTGTGAAAAGTTGCCAGTGAATTATTGTTAATGAAAAATAGAAGGAAAAAACCGACCTCAGGCGGGATTGAACCCCAGAGATCGTCACTGGGATCTCTAGTCCAGCCGCTCTCCCAACTGAGCTACCGAAGTCCACACCTGACTGATTTTTCCTTCACATTTATTGAATTGCCTTTGTGGCAGTATGAAATCAACGGTAGTCGAAACTCGAAAGTAAAAAAAAAACCGGCCATGGGTGAGTCGGTCTTGCGCACCGAGGGGTTCCGTACAAATCTATAGGTAGCTATTATGAGTAAAAATATTTTGAATAGGTATATGATGGTACTTAAAAAATTACGGTTTCCGCAAATTTTCCTTTATTTGTGCTATAAGACGTTGCTTCGTACCAAATTTCAAGATTCTGAGTTCACGGGTTTAGTGCCTACCCCAGAAGAAAATTGCAGAAAATTGCTACATAAATGGCTGTATCTTTTGAAATTGGCTAAGAAATTTGATTTTTTTCACAGTTCAAAAGGACAGTAGACTATTAGTAGAGTATTTGATATAAATTTCAGCTTAATACCTTCACGCGTTCCTGAGGAAAAGGGTCTTGACAGACAGAAGGACGGATGGTTTTTTCCTTTTAAGGTACGGAACCCTAAAAATATATTTCGAACTAAAAACAAAGATTCGAGAGAGTTCGGAAAAAATGCGATGTTTTGTTTCCAATTGCAAATTAAAAGCAAAGGATATGTTGCGAGCTCGGCTCTGGTTCGTACATGTCCTCAAAAAAAGGGTAAATTAAAGAAGAATCCGAAAAAATACAATTAATTTATTCAAGAATATATTTTAGAGTTACAACCACATTTAATTCAAACGATTTTATCATTTTCAACCATGTTCAACATGGCGGCGATACAGCCTACGCTTGGGATAGTACCTATGTAGTTAAAACAACACTATTGCTATCTGTATCTTACTAGTGCACCACATATTATTAAAAAAAACGATGTATCGAATCGATCAATTTAAAGAAGTTCCGATATTTTTTTTTAAATTGGAAATCGATTATTATAGTATTAACACATAAAATCGATTTCGATACTATTTAGAAAATATTACTTTGTCTCCGAGTACTTTAAAATAAAAAAAAACAATTTAAAAAATGAAAATGTCAAAATGACTTCGCCCGCCATATTCGCCATGTTTGCAATTCTAACTGCAAATAATGTTTTGTTACTTAAACAAAGCTAAATAAGTGAAAATATGCAGTAAAAAAACGTTTTTATATTTTTTTTGCCTGTTAATGATATTGTGTACAATACATGGCCGGAGGTCCATACATTTTTGCAACATCTCCTTTTGCCTTTTAAACAGTGGCCGACGAATGTGAATTAACAAGTGAACAATAATATTATTATCATATTTTTGGGTTAAAAGTGTAGGTAATGCAGTCAATATTTTTGATGAAAGATTTAAAATTTAATAATATAAAACTTTAGTACTAATTTAAAACTTAAGTTGCGGTATCAGCAAACGAAACCATCCATATGTGAACCGTTTTAACCCTTGAGTTATAAGTACGAACTATTTTGCGGTTGTTGCGGCGTCGTGGTACGAAAGTGGTTTCACTGAATACCCAACTTGAATTTCCGTCTAATGAAGCTTTGTGAACTTCTCATGTGTGTAATTGATCTTAGCTCACTGCATTAGACGTAATATTGTCAATGTAGAAGTGGCTATTTGCGCTGTATTGTTGTCTTGAAGACACAGGGACAGTTTTACTGGTGGTAGAGCTCCAGTGACGGAGCTCACGGGCATAGGCACCACCGCATTACCTAATAGGTATACTTGCCGCTAAATGGTAGTGTGCACCACTATCGTGTTCCGGTCAGGTGGTAATGTACGGCCCTATAATTTCCGGCACAGAGGCATTACACCTTAGGCCTCAGGAGTGGTAACGCATGTGCATTTTGACCTTGGTCTTTGTGTAGGTGTCTATAGGCTGCAGTCATGACTTAACATCAATGTGAACTGCATGCTTGTTTGACACTGTTATTACATAAAAAACAGGTTTTTCAAGTGTAATGAAAAATATCGATATACCTATAGGTATCATCTGCGGTATTCATGTCATTTACGTGCTTTGAAGCGCGCATGGCCCCGCGGCTGGTGTAGATTGCAAGCGATCAACTCGGTTAAGTGATACGGGCGCGGTCGGGTGTGTGATGGGTTACCGCTGATGGCAAATTAAAATACGCATTTCCGTGCTTCGGAGGGCACGTTAAACCTTGTCGGGTTTATGGGCGGTTTGAAAACATCCGACAGCGGCTTGGCCACTAACCCTTATTTCAACCAACCTGCATTGGAGCAGCGTGATGGAGTAAGCTCCAGGCCTCCTCCCAAGAAGGGGAGAGACTCGTGCCCAGCAGTGGGACGTATCAAGGGTTGCCATTGCCGCAGACAAGATTTTTTTCTTGATCAGAGTTGAAATAGTGTACACGGTTCATTTGTAGAAACGACACGAATTCTTACACGAGCCAGGTGACTCTTCTTGTCGTGTACAAGAGGCCTTATAGGTAAACCGATGAACGCCGGCTGCACGCACAAAGAAGTGTCACGTTCCGCATGAGCCGAGCGTGCAAGCGAGAGCGCGGGACAAGAGAGGCAACTTGGGCTTGTGATGCATATGTTCTTATTTTTTTTGTTTTCATGTTATGGAAGTGGCAAACAAGCATGCAGTTCACATTGATGTTAAGTGATGACTGCAGCCTATAGACACCCACACAAAGACCAAGGTCAAAATGCAGATGCGTCTGTGCAGGAAATTACAAGGACATACATTACCACCTGATCGGAACACGATAGTGCTGAACACTACCATTTAGCGGCAAGTATATTAGGTAGGCGGTGGTGCCTACGCCCGCGAACTCCGTCACTGGAGCTCTACCACCAGTCTTATAACGTTATCAAGTAAAATTATCGTCCGTAAACCTACTTTACAGACAACCAATTTTTTAAAGTAGGTAATCAAGTTGGTGAACAATGTCCTTAAGCAAAAGCTGAACACTGGGACTCCACGGACCTAGCGTTTCGATTCCGGAACAAAACATTGTTTTACGGTTGTGATTGATATCACAAAAGATTTTATATAATAAACTAGATCGTAAATAAGTTATTGCGTTATTTATACGTATGTCTATTATAATATAGGCAAGCGGAAAATGTTTATTGCTCACAACTTTTACTGCTAGCGTCTACCACCTACTAGCATTTTTAGTACTGAAGATAGAAGGTGTATGTAGTACCACACAGGACATCACTATCAAGCAATATTACTGGTTATCTATGCATACAAATAAATAAAATTGCAGTGTCTGTTTGTAATATAAAAATAATCGCTTTTTACTAAATGCATATGTATGTATACACGGTACATATACCAAAACAACATTTATTACAAATTTTGTCTGTCTGTCTGTTTGTCTGTCTGTCAGTTTGGCGGGGCTAATCTTGGGAACGGCTGGACCGATTTTGACGGGACTTTCATTGGCAGATAGTTGATGTGATAAGGAGTAACTTAGGCTACTTTTATGCTAGCTGCGCCCACGACACGTCTGGGTAGATACTGAACAGAAGTGATTCGAAGTCGCGGGCACAACTACATAATATATAGGTCATGACCTAAATCAGTCAACAAAAATGCATCTTCTAGTTTAATGAGTCGACTCTTAACGGAAAGTGAATTATCGGAACAAGCACAAACTTATAAAGCTTTGAATTATGTTTTTCGAATCTGTGATTCCGTAGTGTATTACTTTGGATGAACGGAGTATTGAGGATAATAGATGTGTTTTTAAAATGTTAGATGAATTCTTCTTTTTAATTCCCTAACTTTACAACCAAAGTGACCCTATTTTTATAATTCACTTATTTTCGTTACACGTTCATACGTGGGTAACTGATTTACATTAAGTAGGTATGTGTACCAAATTTCAATTTAATCGGTCCAGTATGTATGTATGTATCTTCACGCCAGGTCCCTAACGGGGTAGGCAGAGAGTGTACAGCGCCAGATACAGATCAGTACAGTGCTTTCGTCGAAAATCAGCTGTGACACACGAACATACCTAATACAAATAGACATGTTTTAGTCATCTTATACAGGTTCCATTTTTTACTTTTGAGGTTCCTTCGGAACTCCAGCAAAGGAACCCTACGTTCGACACTTTTTAATTTGCAAGTCCGACTATCGTTTGACAACATTTTAACTCAGAAGTTAAGTAGGTTGATACCTACTATAAAAATCAAATGCTCTTATATAAATATCTATGCTCACAGAGACATAACAACTTAGGTCTCAGAGGTGGAAACGCATCTTCATTTTGACCTCTGGTTTTTGTGTAGATGTCTATAGAGGCTGCAGTCATTGTACGCTGCATGCTTGATTGTCACCTTCTAACATAAAAAAATATGTATAGTATACTTACCCCTTATTCATAAACATATTTTAGCTAAAGTGTTGCTAATCTCTCATTTGTCTTTTTCTATCCTGCACATGTGACAATGCAACTGATAAAGACAAAACATTCTATAGCTGAAACGTATCTAATGTACGTTTATGAATAAGGGGGTTAATATCTTTACTAGATAGACATCGTAATTCATTCGGGTATTGAAGAAAATAACCCAAAATATTTTAATGCGGAATATAGATCGAACATGAAATGAACGAACATTTACAATGAAAACGTTGGCATTCGATGAACAAAATTAATTAACAGCATCCAGTAATGGATTCGTGTCGTGTATACACCGATATTTCGTTAATACGGGTTAGCCATTACTGTGTTATTTAATTTTATAGACCCATCGATATGTTCTGTTGCATCGTTACGAATATCAAATAACATGGCCGATGATTATTGCGAGTTGAACTCGATCAGGCTTAAATACGAGTATGATTTGATTTTAGAATGCATACCATCACAGGTAATAATTTGAAGTTAATTGGCTTTATACTTCTTGCATCGGAAGTAATTTTCCGCAATATGCTGACTATTATTGATGCTGTTATTGGTAGTGAGGTGGTTTGTGTCAAAATTACTTAGGAAATTGCGATGAACACACATACCCAAGTCGTGTAACAACTCTGCCAACTGTGTTATAATAAAGTTTATTTATTATTATTTAATAAGCCATCTTTCATAATGGTTGAATTTGGCATAACCCGTCAAGCCACTAGAAAAATATGAAAATTGATTTTTAGTTGTGCCTAGCTAGCGGCTTTACGTTCCTTGAAGGGTTCATGGCCTTAATATCTCTGAGGTCCGCGGTCACATCTTAGGCCTCAGCAATATTGAAGTATCTGTACCGAAACTTGAATAAGCAGAAATGGTAAAGGTTGACCTTTAATCTTTAGTGCAGGTATTACTGGACACACTTACCATAAATGTTAATTGCATGTTTGTTGGCCACTTTTATTTGAACTGGCTCAGTAGCGTAGTGGTAGCAGGCCACTACTACTACGCTGGGGGTCCTGAGACTATCAGAGATAACGGTTTAAAATCCTTTATCTCTGGTTCTATTGGGATTTTTCCATTTTCTGGAAGTTTCCCAGTACCTCGGAGTTTGGTAATGTGCCCGGAGATGGCAACAGGTTCGCCACCTATCACATGGGCCAAAACGTAACCGGCGAGTCGTGGGTGTTTGCATGTATGCTTGAATGCATGCATTTACCTCTGCCTACCCCTTCAGGGATTACAGGCGTGAAGTTACGTACGTTTTTTTATTGGATAAAAAGTTTTTAATGATGCATTTCAAAATTAGATACCTATCATACTTTATTCTATATCCAACGTACACGCACGCCCGGATTTACGAATAGGCGATTAACTCTAAACAGTACCTACGATCCTTGAGATAAAGTAGCATTATAAGACAAAAACTACCGTAAAGGGTAAAAGGACAGTAAACGTGACTTTTTTCGCACCAAACAAGGTTGTTGCCTTCAAACGTGAGAGGATAAAGGTGTTTTGTATGTAAGAAAAACATAAGAGTCCCGCAGGATGAATAGATAGTTGTCAATAAAGATAAAACTTTAAGTAACAACTTTTTATCCCCTTAGTTTTGATGTTTCGACACTTTGTTTATGTTATGAAAGGGTAAAGAACGTGTGTGCATTTCAGATTTCCTTTTTAGGGTTCCGTAGATAGATTTAATTTAGACTAGCTGTGTCCGCGACCAGATTTTAACATAATTATTGTTCAGTATCTATGCGGACGAAGTCTTGGGCACAGCTAGTAATAGTAGGTAGGTAGTATAAAATAACATTGGTATGTATGTATGTATGTATCTTCACGCCAGGTCCCTAACGGGGTAGGCAGAGAGTGTAGAGCGCCAGATATCCCGGTTCAGACAAACCTCTCGTGCCTCGTCTACCTTCATCATTCTCTTCATACATGCACGCCGATTCCTAAGACTTTTGACCCCACCATCAGACAGAACTCGACCTATTTGGTCATGGTAGGTCAGCCTTGGTCTTCCTGGGCCTCTGCAACCATCCACATTCGCATTGTATATCTGTTTAGTCATTCGCTCATTCGACATTCTTTCTATATGCCCGAACCATCGGAGCATGCCTTTTTGGTGATAGACGAATATCTACTGAGGACTTAGTGCACGTACCTACTGTAAGAAAGTAGGCAATTTTTTTTTTCTATGTACCTGTTCCCGACATCTTAGGCATTTAAATAACATTGAACCAATAACTTATAACGGTAAGGTTTAACACATTAAAGATAAATAAACACATTTAATAAGTATCTAAACACTATAGCCTTGGACTCGGCCCACCGGGCCGGCGGACCGGAGGGGAGTAGCCATAGCGTTTATTACCGATGCAAAACAGTCAGTCGTTTTTTGCATGGGAAATGTATGACACACACTCACACTACAAAAGTCGTCTATTACTACGAAACTCACACCTTGACTTTAACAAAATACATAAACAATTTCACGCACACATTTAAATATCTGGGCGACGGGCATACTACCATTTGGTCTTGCACTTTGACAGAGGGCTGCATATGGCTACTCCCCTCCGGTCCGCCGCGGCCGGTAGCCCGTGTTGCTCTATGTTGGATACTATCAACTTTTATCTATGACTAGGGCTGAGTTTCTGGATTGATAGCGTCTAACTTACCTAAAACTTTTAGCTACGCTGCATTGTGCTACGCTTTACTCTCTGTAGTCAACGCGTCTCTCCTAGATTGTAAAGAGTAAACAAACAAAACGTGCTGCGCTGAGCTTGTGTGGTTACCGTAAAGCCTTTGTTTAAAACACATTAAAGTTTAAAATTTGTAACAATGCTTGGATCACACGACACCCGGCGTGGTCGGCGTTTACATCGTTGGGTAGTATAAATATAACTACGTGACGTAAAACCGACTTCAAAACTGAAAAGTAAAAAATAGTAAAGATTTAATTGTAATTATATACTACCCTATTATTTATGTGCTATTGACTAATAGGTTTGATGTCGTGCCAAGCCTTAAACAAACAATTATATTTTAATCACTTAAATATGAATACGAGCAAATTAATACACTGAACAAAACGCGGGTTAGCGAATCGTGGGTTTTTGCATGTATGCTTGAATTCATGCATTTACCTCTGACTACCCCTTCGGGGACTACAGGCGTGAAGTTACGTTTTAATACAATGAAATGCCTACTTAAGTGATTTTGGCTTGGCACCGACTTCAAACCTATTAGTAAATAGCACATAAATAATAGGGTAGTATATAATTACAATTAAATCTTTATTATTTTTTACTTTTCAGTTTTGAAGTCGGTTTTTCTTAACGTAGTTATATTTATTTAATACTTTTTAGTTTATTGCTGCATTGTCAATTAGATTATTGTTCACACCTGTTAAATTTGTAAAATCTGACTCTTTTACCTTCGTGACAATTAGATACCTAATTTAAATTGTTTAGGTGTGTCGATACAAAATTATTACACGACTATATGAAATCAATGAAAAAGTTTTATCCACGAAGGAGTAAATAAGCTGTGTTGTGTCGTCGATGAGTAAATGTATCATTGTCACTTGTTGTCATCTTTTTGTCATGCGCATTAAGACTATCTAGGACGTCAGTGGATTCAACGCACTGTATGACAACTCGCCGTCTATTCTTATTCCTTTAGTCTGAGGTGAATTTAAGTAAAAAAATGCTCATAAAATAAAAACTAATGCGCCTATCTGAATCAAATTTTTATGGGACCAATTTGAAACTATGCCGCATCAAATAAGAAAAAATCTAGGCCTACAAATTTTTTTCCACTATCGCAGCCAGATATAAATGTAAATGTTTATAATACAAAATGTATCAAATCAGGCCGTGACCCCGACGAAAAGCCAACTCTGGCTAGAGCCAGCGTTGGCTTTTCGTACATCAGAGATGTATGTCGATTGACTCTTACCGATATATTTTCGTAAACTGACAAATTGACATGAGTAATTCGGTTCTTGGTATTCAGGTTATGCGCAATGGGGTCGGTTGTTGGATCTTCGTAGGTTATGATCACATAAAAGTACACCTTTCTAGCTTGTAAATAAAATATTTGTGTTTACAATTTCGTTTGCCGTACTCGTTTGTAGTAAAATATTTCATGTAGGAACCTATTCAAATGATGAGCACAGAATAACAAGAGTAGATCTCTTCTCTTCTAGTATTTGTTTACACTGACTTCAAAATTTATTTTTGGAATGAAGTTCTTTATCGCGCGGTACGCTAGCTAAGGGGGCTAGGCGAGCGTCACGAAAAATCCTCACGATACTTTTGCTATAGTGCGTAGCGCTGGGAGAGGGGGCAGGCCGAGTATAGGATTCGACTTATTCGTTCTCTCTCTCCCTCTCTCGACAGTGACAAGACACGCAACGCGCGCGTCTTCTGTGTATGAGTACATTGTTTTGTTTTGTCGTGTAGTTTTAGTTATTTTTAATATTTTTAAAAATAAATAATGGATTGTGAAAGTGTATCATTAGAAGTAGAAGGGAAACTTCGTTTCAATCGGGTGTCCCACATGTGACACCTCAGACAATTGAATTCGAACCTCGGTACTTCGTGCAGTTTGTGTGTTAAGTCCACATTAAACTTAACATCCATGAAAAACAATATCGGGCTAACACTTTTCGACAACATAAACAGTGCACTTGGTTGCTGCACAACATTCGTTATGTTCTCACGACCAGACATTAATCTGGAATATTGAACATTAGGTATATTCCGTTTCATGACATGAAAGCGTTGATTAGAAAACATTTATCTGCATTACATAATTGTATAATTTACTTTCACCGTCAAATTAATGATTAATTAAAAAAAGACGGACCGCCATATCTAAGTTTTGTAAATGAGACTTATGGTAAAGACAAGATCAAACTCCCGAGAACAATGCTTACTAACTTTTCCGCCAACCATTCGTTCATATTACAGATGTAGTCGACTCTTGCGATAGCGTTTGCCATTGTGTAATAGCACAAAATACTAAAATACTTTTTATCAGGTGGGTACACAATATTGTTGCTTATATTTTATCTGTATAAAAATAATCCTGAGCCCTGATTCACGCCCAGCCTTATAAACCCTTAGACCAAGAGGGCTGAAATTTCACAGAGTTTGTTCATATGATGCAGATGAGGAATAAGAAGAGATTTTACGAAATTCATCCTAAGGTCATTCATCTTAATGGATGATTTCTCATGGCTCTTGAGGTTATTTTTTTTATCGAAAACAAAATTAAATAATCATTTTGAAACATTGGCCAACTAACTCATAAATCAAGAAACGCGGTTTTTCACCTTTTTGAATTATCAATACCTAAAATAGTAATTAAATTATGAATTGCAAAGGCTAGAATATATAAAATAAATAAAGTGAGCTCACCGTCGGTGATGAAAGGGTAAACAGTTCGAAGTTCAGCTTCATACTCCTCCAGGGATACAGGGGGTACGATGGGTGGTACATAGTCTTCCTCGGGGGACCGCTCTGAACCGTAACCCTGGTCGAACCCAGGGTCCTGCAGCTTCCACACTGGTTCAGCGTCAGATCCTGGGAAAATGAAAAATTATACTGGTAAAAATATTGTCAGCGTCTGAAACAGTCCTTAAAATCGCGTCAAAGAGTGTTTTTTTTAACAATTTTCACTGACAGTTATTTTGATATCCAGTTAAAAGTGACTTCAACTGACATTCAACATTTTGATTTGATAAGTGGCGATTGACAAAACCAGCTTTTAACATGCATTAACTCGGGTTTAGTTCATCTTGAGCTCGGTTTAAAGGTTTAAAAACCTATATACTGTACTGTGGCCTTTGATTATATACGTGTATATAATCAAAGACTGTGCTACTAAAAATAACAAAACTAAAAAAAAAACTTAATTTAACAAAACTTTGATTTAATCTTTTAAGTAGTTAAAGTAAATTTTAAGTAGGTACCCGACTTCGACAGAAAAATGGTTAGATGTACAGTAGGTACGCGTTGTCGTTGCGAAGAAAGCACTTTTATAGTATAGAAGGGATACACGAGGTGGAAAATGTGGCAGTAGTTCGCTTTCATCAGGCCATTATTGAAACTTGCTTTCTTTCTCCTTACTATAGACGTCCCGAGGTAAGAGACTGGCGCAAATTTCACGCATGCAACCTCACTCAGATGTGTTTGCGCGTACTGTATTTCACACATTACACAAAACTTAGATAAAGGTTGGGAGTAGTTTGAACTACATTTTTTATGTATACCGAAGGTGGAAAGGTGGAAAAATGTAAGAAGATTACGGGACCATACAATACCATTTAACAAGAACATGGAGGTGCTGAATCGAAGCTATTGATACTATCGATAGTATCGTTAGTGTTTATAACAATACTATCGATACTATTGATCTATGATAATATAATAGTATTGCTTATTTTTAACAATCAATACTATCGATAGTATCGACATGCTCAATACTATCTATACTATCGATTATTGCAGCATGTCGATATTTTCGATAGTCCTATCGATAATGTGACTGTTTTTTCAACAAAACTATTGCAACAACACTATGGTGAACACTACCATTTGGCGGCACATAGATAAGGTAATGCGGTGGTGCCTATGCCCTCAAGCTCCTCCTACACGGGATTTCTAACATTTCTACATATTTTATAGATAAAATATGTAGAAATGTTAGAAATCCTCTACATACTCGTAAGTTATCTTACCTATCACAACTTATGTTGAATGTGGCAGCCATTTCCGTGTTATTGTGAACCATTTCGACAAGCACAGAAAAAGCAATGTAACTTTTGGAGTTGGTCGTATATGTATACCTACGTCCAAATATCTGCAAAACTAAATACTACTGATCACTTACTTCCATCCTAATACCTACTTAGCCACTAACGTAATTCTAACATATGAGATGTCTGTACCTACATGCTCCTTTATTCAAAAAAACAAATGAAGAATAAAAGGTATGCGTGACAGGAGCTATAGGCAAGTGGCGATAATTATTGAGACCAAAATAAATTAGAACAGGCTGAAACCCATTGTGAAAGTAAAAATACATAAAAGAATTAAAAGGAAAAATAATTTACAAGCGATTCGAAGTGAGAAAGGGGAAAGGCGAGGTTTTAAGGGTTGAAAACGATTTATCACGATTTCCGTGAGTGTAAGCGTTTTTTATTTATATTTATTTATTTATCGAAAAAAGTAAAATAGCAAAGTTGTTGGTAATAAAAAGACCACCTTTGCACGTTTTTCACGTAAAATCAAAATTCATACACAAATTTAATGTCCTTTTTTGGTTTTTGTTTTATCTGTCTGCGTACTGAACTATATTTACAAAATGTACTGTGATTCTTTTAAATATTAATATTTTCCTCTTATTCTGATCATGAACTGATTCTGATTTTGTAAATAAAATCGGTGCGGGGTTTTTAGTTGGAATCTCTACTTATTGATGATATTTTTTTGTGGTGGTTTATGAAACAAATGGTTTTTTTTTACTTTTCACCATTTTGACTGAACTGGATATTTTTTTTTATTTCCAGCATGCTATTAATAAATAAAATAAATATATTGATAAAGAAGTCGATACCTAACAAAAATCTTTTAAAGTACCTAATACAAGTTTTTTGTTCGAACTAACCTTTTATTGAATGAAGATAAAAAACAATGTAAGTTTGTTAAGACGTTAGTAGGTAATCGCGTGAAAAACCTGTGATTTATCATTATGGAAATAAATTTTCATTTCGATGCATTCAATAATACCTAACTATGCAACCAGAACGCTTATCAGTTCAATATAGATTGATTAGTTCCAATGACACATAAGTTCAATGCTTTTGTATAAACGGTGTACGGTGTAATTCTATAATGAGAATAACCTGCGGTTAGATTCATGTGACTGCAATTTACACATAATATCGCTCTACCAGGTTTTGCAGCTTATCGACAAAATGGACAATCATATTATTAGCAAACGATATAAGTGTTATAAGTAGATAAGTAATATCCAGTGATATCAGTAGTAGCGATGGCAATTAATGCTATTTCTCGTAAAGTTCACAAGCATGAGAATTCGTGAGTCTTAGCATGCTAATTGATAGGGGGGTACTATGAAGTATTTTTTTATATACTTATGTTATTAATTTTGTTTTTTTTTTTTCTTTTGTATTCTAATTTAAATTTATTAATAAAATTTTCATTTTTACTTTATATGATCCAAGTTGGTCGAAATCACATTTCTGTTCTGTGGTCGAAATAAACATATAATAATAATAAACTGTTATATTAATTGAAGGTATAATTAACGATTTAAATAGCTATGAAGTAATTTCAATTTAATTTCAACTTCATTTAATTTGTGAAATGCTAATACCGCATTAGCATGCTATCAATTAATGCGAATGCTAATTAATTCATTTCTTATCAGTAGCAGTATTCCCTTATACCTTCAAAGGAGTCAGAAATATAAGTGAATAATCGTGTGTGTAGGTATGCATGGGTGCGCGTATATAAATCTGCTAATGCATCTTCACGCCAGGTCCCTAACTGGGTAGGCAGAGAGTGTAGAGCGCCAAACATCTGCGAATAATGAGAAATAAACGTTTGATGTTATTTTAGGTAGATATATTTATACTAATACATTTTTTTTGTAGGGGCTAAATAATCTTCGGAAATACACCGATCATGAACATTTTTTCACAATCAGAGATCTACACTATTTTGTTATGGTAGTAGTAATGTAGGTGGGTAACATTGCACCCGTGCAAAGCCGGGGCGGGCAGATAGTGATAAATAATTTCACAAAAAAATTACGAAGAGTCGTAATACACCTGAAAATGAGAAGTAATAAAAGCATAAAATCGTTTTTCCGCCCAACACTTGAGAGGCGGTGTAAAATGATGCAAAAAAAGTATCGCACAAAAAGGCTTCTTGGATCAAAAGTGTTAGCGATTAAGAATATTAATCTTAATAATCAAAGTTCATTAATAATAAAATTCAAAATTTAATATAATTAAAAATATGATTAATTAATTTTGCGCAAAAGATAATAATATATGAATGGTATTACAATTTCTGAACAATATACCAAACAATGACAAGTGACAGTTGGGTTGTCAATCGATAACGGTCGGCACGGCGGGTAGACGTAGATAGTTATATAAAAGAAATAAAAATCGAATACTGTACATTTGTTAATTTTTAGTACATTCAATAAATAGTTTGCAATAAAATAGTGTATTCTTTGGAGCCCCGTGTTGGATATCTTATATCAGAAGTGGTAAGAACGTTGGAAAAAGCCCATTGGTATGTATAAAAGTTTACTTGTTATTGAGACTACTTTTACCTAAATTATTACGTTACGATACGTGATATGCTTCACGTGATGTATTAATGTTTAGTTTTTTTGTGTTATAAATCGCTTATTGATATAACAAATTATGTACCAGTACCTACAGTATTTTTGCAAATGTGTTCGCCTGAATCTATAGCAATGACTCAATCAAAAGACGGTATGTACCGACTATGTCACATATTGTATTATGTTTAGACGCTGTTTTATTTCCCTTTGAATAATTGCGTTACTATCGCATTGTACGGTTTAGAAGTGATACATGTATGTATGTAAGTAGGTAGTGTGGCTTTGTGAATAGATGTAGGTATCATAGAAAGGCGATCCATTATATTATATACATGTAGGCATTAGTATCGTATCGATAATTATTAATTTAGTAGGTACTTACTTTAATTGTCATGATTGTTTTCTCATGCATGTAATGCCTTTATTTTAACTTACTGACATTGAGAGATAAAATTACATACAAAGTAAGTCGGGCGCAACTGCGTGGGTCCCTCATTCAGGTTGTAACAATAAGATGAAAAAAAAAAAAAAAAAAAAATCTGAACGTTGTGGAAATAATGTTTATTAGTACTTAATGTCATTGATTGTTGTTTGTTGTAAAATTTGAAACTCGTCATAATTTCTTGGACTTGATCGTGGCTCTGTCATTGAAAGCAATAGGGCCTGGATTCGATTCCTGGTAAGGACAGACATTTGTGTGACGGATAAATGTTTGTCTTCGGGTTCTGTTTATTCGTGACGTGTATTTGCGTTGCGCACTCCTAATATGTGGCGCTATTTATTTATTATAGGTACTTATTACTTCCTTTGAATACACCTGTTATAAATCTGCTAAATAGGGAAAGCTATTGGTTGCTTATTATACACGCAGAAATAATAATAATTACATAATTTACTAATTTATTGTTTCATTTTTTTTGTTTTATCTTCCCTACTTACACTTATTACCCCATACTTACCTAGAATTTACCACGAATTAGCCACTTTTATATATATTGCTTGAGTGATGGCGGAAAGAACATACACCCCGCCGCTATTGGACATTTCTGATACAAGCGATAGAGCGCCACGAAGCACCAGCCGTGGTGTAGACACGCGAAGACGATCCATAACAAGGATGAAATCTAGATCGTTGCGGAAACGGTATGCTCACAGTGAGGCTTCTCGCCGCCGTAATATTTGTCGAAGCAGTTCGGTTGACTCGGTTAGTATTTCGTCCATAGACGACTCAGATACCAAGAGGCGTCGTAATCGCGACCGACCCACTAATCGAAGGCGATTAGGATCCTCTACGTCAATGAGTTCTGATAGTTCGAGTTCATACAATTCTTCGGATGACGAAACCTCTACTGATGATGCGGAAGGGAGAATAGAGTCTCGAAAAAGAAAACGTTCAAATACTAAGAACAGAAATACTCGTTACAAGCCCCCTTCAAAGAAATCAAGGACTAAATCTCCTAGTAGTCACGATCGGGGAGAGAACTTCCTAATGAAATTAGCCAAATTAATAAATAATAAAGCTAGCGCATATGAAGGCGCACACAATGTTATCCCGGAGTTTGATCCTGATGCGAACTCGCAAACAGCAACAGATTGGATTCGTAAAGTCAACGACACAGCTGCTATTTATGGTTGGAGTGAAAGACAGATTATTTACCATGCTATTCCTAAGCTAACTGGTTACGCAAAAAAATGGTACCAAGGCCGTAGTTCCGTAAAATTAAGCTGGCGCCAATGGCAGCGTAGGATACTCAGAACTTTTCCAGATGATCGAAATTATGCTGACCGTCTTTACGAGATGCTGGATAGAAAAAGCAAAAGAGAGGAATCCCTTGAAGAGTACTATCACGATAAAATAAGGCTTGTCAAGATGTGTGGAATAAAAGATCGAAATGCTGTGGATTGCGTTATAAACGGAATCTATGATAATAATGTAAGACTTAATGCCCAGGGATTAGGTATAAGGAGGCCGTCGCAATTACTTACATATTTGCGACGTATATCCAAAAAGACGAGCCAAATCCGAAAATTTCCACTGAGCGGTAGATTTAATAACAACGACTTAAGAGAAAGTACTATTCGAATTGGTGTTACAAGGTCCAACTCTAGCAAAGGAAGCGATAGACTTAAGAACGTTCGTTGTTTTAACTGCTCAGCAATTGGCCATACCGTGCAGACTTGCACAAAACCGATAGTGAAATGTGACAAATGTTCTCGATTTGGACATGAAGGCCGGGATTGTAAGCAATCTGGGATTTCTAAGTTACAACATAGGGAATCAAACCCGAGTAATCGTAATCCGACTGAAGAGAAGGTATCAAGCAAACAAGTCTTACAAATATCGCAAGAAGACGTACAAAACGGTAAATATTTTAAACAAATACTGTTGAATGGTACACGTCGTTCAGGTTACATTGATTTTGGTAGTCAATGTACCCTAGTAAAATTAGGGGTTGCTGAAGACTGTAATATGATTTTAGATAAAACGGGTCTTCCTGTCATAAACGGCTTTGGATTAGGTACGGTTACACCACGTGGTCGCGTAACGATAACTTTAGAAGTTGACTCTGTGACGGCAGATGTTGATGCGTACGTAGTAAGTGATGATCTTTTAAATACCGACATTTTGATAGGTCAATCCTTTACGGAGTTACCTTCAGTTACAGTTTATAAAACAAGCTCACAATTAACTTTGTATTGCGATGATACGAAACTTAACCGTGTAACTTTGCTAAATCATTCAAATACTTCTGTAAAAGGTTTGGCGAAGGTTATTGTTAGAGTTAAAGAAAGTGATTACACGGGTCTTTTATATATATCGGGGTACTTTTGTTTTAAGCAGGGTAGTGAGTATTGTGTGTTACAGGGGTTATATGAGTTTACTGAGGGGAAGGGCTGCGTTGTCATAATGAACTTCTCTGGTAAACCTCTTAGTTTAGGTGAAAATAAGGCTCTTGCGCGTGCGACGATACTACCCGATATGGAGAATTTAAAAACAGAATCTCTCAATGCTTACGTTACCTCTATATCAGAAAATGACTCAACGGCGCCCAATGAAAATGCCAGGGCCCCAATTACAATGGACATGTTAAACATAGGTCCTAAGGTTTCTGAAGATCAAAAACAGAAATTACTCTCGCTTCTTAATCGTCATCGGAATTGCTTCGCATTTGACATGCAAGAACTCGGTGTAACACATGTGTCGAAAATGACCATTCGCTTAAATGATGACACGCCGGTGTCTTATAAACCATACAGACTTCCTTATAATGAACGTGCGATTGTAAGAGAAATGGTAGGAGAATTACTTAGTAACAATATAATTAGGGAATCTCACTCCGCTTATTCGAGTCCTATAGTTCTTGTACAAAAAAAGAACAATGAATATAGACTCTGCGTCGACTATAGGGCATTAAATAAGAAGACAGTAAAGGACAGTTACCCGATGCCAGTTATTGATGACCAGCTGGACAGATTATCTGGTAAATCCTATTTTACTAGTCTAGACTTAGCATCGGGCTATTACCAAATACCAGTGGACGAGTCCTCACGCCATCTAACGGCATTTGTGACACCAGATGGCCATTATGAGTATACGAGAATGCCGTTTGGTCTCGTGAATGCCCCAGCGGTGTTTCAGAATATGATTAATAAAGCACTCGGCAATAGACGATTCGATCTGGCGATTCCGTATCTAGATGATCTGCTGAGTACAGGTAGCTCCTTCGAAGAAGGCTTTCAAAAATTGGAAGAAATCCTTAATTTACTTTCCAATGCCGGTTTGACTTTAAATCTAAAGAAGTGCTCTTTTTTTCAGTCAGAAATAGACTATTTAGGGTACGAAATTTCCGAGGCAGGACTTCGTCCGGGTACTCGTAAAATTCGTGCAGTATCTGAATTCCCAACGCCAACAAATGTTCATCAAGTCCGTCAGTTCGTAGGCCTAGCAAGCTTCTTTCGTCGTTTTGTTTACAACTTTGCTTGCCTTGCTAGACCACTTACAAAATTGACTAAGAGCGATGTGGCGTGGGAATGGGGTATCGAACAGGAGACTGCTTTTCAGGAGATAAAGTCAAAGTTGATAAACCGGCCTATACTAGCTTTGTACAACCCAGACCTTGCAACCGAGGTTCACTGTGATGCTAGCAAGATAGGAGTTGGTGGTGTTATGCTCCAGAAGGGAGATGATAGTAAGTTGCGTCCAGTGGCCTATTTCAGTCGACAAACGACTCGTGAAGAATCTTTTTGGCATTCATACGAGCTTGAAACTATGGCTGTTGTACTCTCCCTTAAAAAGTTTCGTGTTTATCTGCTTGGGTTGGAATTTAAAGTCATGACCGATTGCGCTGCGTTACGTACAACGCTTACTAAAAGAGACCTTCTCCCCAAAGTTGCTAGGTGGTGGCTAATGTTGCAAGAATTTAATTTCACCATAGAGTATAGGCCCGGGCATAATATGCAGCATGTTGACGCACTAAGCCGCAATCCTTTACCCCTAGAAGAACATAAAGAGCTTGAAATACTTCAAATCACAACGAATGATTGGTTGCATACGGTACAGATGACAGATCCACATTTAAAACATATTAAAATTATTCTAAATACAAGCGAAGAAAATTGTAAGGATTTTAAAAATAATTATGTTCTACAAGATGACCGGTTATATAGACGTGTTGGTCGAAAATTAAAATGGGTAGTACCTCATGGTGCACGATGGCGCATTTGTCAGATGAATCACGACGAAGCAGGTCATTTCGCCGCGGAGAAAACATTAGAAAAAAATAAGTTCTGATTATTGGTTCCCCAAAATGAAACGTTTCATAAAGAAGTATGTTTCCTCCTGCATAAACTGTGCGTATAACAAGGAAATGGGTGGTAAGAAAACTGGCTACTTACATCCCATTCCGAAAACTACATCAATATTCCACACACTCCATGTAGACCACCTAGGTCCTTTTATTAAAAGTAAGAGGGGTAATACCTATATATTGGGTGTTATTGACGGATTTAGTAAGTACATATTCGTGAAGGCTGTTAGAAATACAAAGTCGAAAACGACTATTAAGACCCTTCAGGAAATATTTTCTGACTTTGGATGCCCTAAAATTATTATCTCAGATCGAGGGACTAGTTTCACCTCTAGCCAATTCAAGGTATTTCTAGAGTCACTGGGAATTAAGCATGTCCTTAATGCAGTTGCGACACCGCGAGCAAACGGACAGATTGAGCGGTACAATCGAACAATCTTGAACTCTTTGGCAGCAATGAACCATGGTCTCGATGAAAAGGACTGGGATCTAAATATACAAAAACTGCAATGGAGCCTTAACAATACTCTAAATAAGGGAATTGGAAAGGCACCAGCAGAAGTAGTTTTTGGCCAGAGAACGATAGGACAGTCAGAAAATATTTTGAAAGGGACTTTAGAATCAGATAACCGTGAAAAGGTAAGAGAGGCTGTAAAAGACAATATTGAGAAAACACAAAATAGAATGAAGGAAACGTATGATAAAACACGTGCACCTACCAAACTTTTCAAAGAAGGAGACTTAGTTATGATTCCAAATCATAATCCAGAGAAAGGAAAGAGTAAAAAACTAGCACCTAAATTTCGAGGACCCTTTAAAATAACTTCTGTTTTAGACCACGACAGATACGAAGTATCAAGTATTGAAGGTCACTCTCAAAAGAGGTATAAAAGCATATATCCAGCGGACCATCTTAAGCCCTGGGTCACATTCCGTATTTCCCCACCAGCGACTGAAGAAAGCTCTAGCAATAGTGGTAGCGATGAAGCCGATACGGTGGATTAGGTGATTTTGAGAAATGGCACGCGACACGATCGTGCTGTTTAGTAATATTATTCATTCCCTATATTCCCCTGATCCTATTCCGTTCCATTCCAGCTTAGGTCAACAATTATAAATCAAAGGATGAACTAGGAATGATGATTGTGCCTGGTGATGATGGTAATTCTCAAGTGGAAAATTATTGGCAATATTGATGACGAGCGCACGTGGATGACATCGCATCTACGAGAAGAATAAGGAACCAGACCGTGTTCCGATGGGGACAAACGGTAGCTTCCTGATGAGTTAAGAAACAGGCCGTGTTTCGATGATAACAAACGGTAGTTTCTCAATCATATAATAAATACAACAGACCGTGTTCCGATGGTGACAAACGGTAGTTTCTCAATCATACAATACAACAGGCCGTGTTCCGTAGGTGACAAACGGTAGTTGATTAAATTGGTGGTATTTGACAGGCCGTGTCCCGAGGGTGGCAAACGGTAGTCATTTACCTATCACATGAAACTAACAAGATTATGATACAAAGGCAGTAAATGGTTTTAAATAGTACTAATAATTGAAATCAGATTTTTTTTTTGTTGTAATAATGTGAAATTAACGTGTTACTGTAAAGAGTTTGAAGTGACAATTGATCATAACATTAAACATAAATTAAAAAAAGAAATTATATAGAGATTATTCTTATGTACAATTGCATTACAATAAAATTAATAAATATTTACTAAATCAGTATGGGTATGAGGTCATTACCCCTATAAGGAAGGCCGAGGGTCCAGAAATAGGGACATTTCTGTAACAAGACGGCCGACTGTTAGCGATTAAGAATATTAATCTTAATAATCAAAGTTCATTAATAATAAAATTCAAAATTTAATATAATTAAAAATATGATTAATTAATTTTGCGCAAAAGATAATAATATATGAATGGTATTACAATTTCTGAACAATATACCAAACAATGACAAGTGACAGTTGGGTTGTCAATCGATAACGGTCGGCACGGCGGGTAGACGTAGATAGTTATATAAAAGAAATAAAAATCGAATACTGTACATTTGTTAATTTTTAGTACATTCAATAAATAGTTTGCAATAAAATAGTGTATTCTTTGGAGCCCCGTGTTGGATATCTTATAAAAGGAAATAAAACATCATTATTTAGACATTACCCACTCCGCTCCTGTGTTATGACTATTATTTTTGCCTCACCCTTTTACCGTTCGCTACGACAAAGTTACGGACTTTATTTTTCTTCTTTTCATAAATATTACTCTTAGCATTCAAGTTTATCGAGTTTGAAAAAAAAAACATGTTTTAACATGTTAAATAGGTATATACTTAACTTAACTAAACATGTACCTACTATGTATCTAAAAGTAAATGAAAGTAATGAAATAGGTATGTCTAATAGAATGAACCAACATGAAATTATGAGATGTTAGAGGATCATCTATACATCTATAATAATAATAATAATAGTGGCAACCTATTATAGTCCCACTGGTGGGCACGAGTCTCTCCCCTTTTTGGGGCGAGGCCTGGAGCTTACTCCACCACGTTGCTCCAATGCGGATTGGTGGAGATACGGGTTAGTGGCCAATTCGCTGTCCGATGTTTTCAAATCGCCCATAAGGCCTCCGACAAGGTTTAACGACTGCTATCTATCGATAGCAACCGGGACCGACGGCAGAGAATATGTAATAATATGCCGACGGCTTAACGTGCCCTTCGAAGCTCGGAAAATCTATACATCTATACAAATAAATAAAATTGGAGTGTCTGTTGAAAATAACTGCTTTTTACTAAATGCATATGTATGTATACACGGTACATATACCAAAACCACATTTTTTACAAATTTTGTCTGTCTGTCTGATTGTCCGTCTGTCAGTCTGTTTGTATCGGCCAATCTCGTGAACGGCTTGACCGATTTTGATGGAACTTTCACTGGCGTAATAAGGAGTAACTTAGGTTACTTTTATACTACCTTCGCCCACGACTTTGTCCGGGTAGATACTGAACAATCATAAATTCTCACGCGGACGAAGTCGCGGGCACAGCAAGTTCAAAATAAAATGCCTTATTTTATTACTTGCTACGGACTGATGACCTACAACAACAAACTGCTAAACTCTAGACTTTTTGACAGAAACTTAAATAGGTAGGTATTTATTTATAAATTTAATAGTATTAGTATTCCTACCTAGGATGCAGTTTTTCGAATCAATTCGACTATATCAAATCACGAAGAATGCCGGATAACATTTTAGCTTCTGAATCATTGATTTTATTTGACGATATACTCGTATAGGTATAGCATAGAATTCGAACTAGCATTGGTTTCGAATACGCTAGTCCAAGCACGTCTTACTGGAAACTGTATGCACGAGTTTATTTCAATTTACTAAGCGCAATATACTCTGTACTTTAGTTGAAATAAATTGGAATAAGAATAAAAATAAAATTAGATACGATAGAGAAATAAGATTGTAGTTAACTAAAATAAAATGTTTAAAAGTTTTCGTGTTAATTCTGATACTACGCTTTCTTTATTTCTTTCTTATGAGTTGATGGCAATTACTAACGGTAATAAGTTAAGCTTAGTTGGTCCAATATCGGTTCACATGGTCACGGTCATATTTTTCGCGCGAGCTGACGGCTTAAGGGTAATTCTGCCAAAATCTGATGTCACTACGCTTACTCGGCTACGAAATCGATGGAGGTAGCCGCGAATCATTTTCCGAGCTATTGTCAGACAAATATGATCGACACGTCTGGTTGATTCAATAATTTTAATTTAACATTCACAAGGTAAAAAATAAATAAATAAAGTACGCTTCTGTAGGCCATACAAATATTTGTCCCGGTGCGGGGTTCGAACCCGCGACCCTTCGAATCAAACGGTCGTTTCACACCGCTGGACTCGTCAACGAGTCGTCAAAAAAAAGAAAAGTAATTCTCTGAAAAGTATTATTTTAATACATTTCGGTATTTAAGTATTTGTCAGTAAATAATTCGCTAATAAAAACGCAGTCTCCGCGAGTAGCTAAAAGATTAAAGTTTATTGAGCGATGACACAATACTGAGCAGATAATTGTAGAACTCATGTGCATTACATACAGTAGGTACTTAAGCTTCAAGTGAGTCTATAAAATCTCCATTTCTTTTCGCATAAAAATACTACCGCAGTACACACACAAGATAAAATCAGTGTTCCACTGATTACAATGGCGATTCACCGAACATTATTCGAAATGGGTGCTCATTTCCAAAGGGAACAATGAATTCTTTTGTATAAAATTAATGTATAGGATCGTAGGAAGCTATAGTTGGTAAAATATTGAATCGCGTGCCTCGGTATTAGCAAGGCGGCTCTGGAATATGGTGTTAGCAACTGATTTATAGTGCTCCGCCTATGCTTTCGTACGTAGCTTTGTGACGGGAAAGGATTTATGAAAATATGTAAATTTCCATACAAGCATACATTTTCGTAACGGCGCCGGTGGGGTTATACAGTTTTTTAGCTTGTTTTGGAACAAGGAAATAATAGTCCCAACTTTGCGTTTTCAGCACGTTTCAACACTTGTTTTTTTGGTGATCGCGATTAACTTGCACATCATATTTTGTATACGTATTCGGATCCGTTCGTAAACATAAATGGATGTGGTATTCATCTGCCGACATAATTACTACATTCGTGCTATTTATAGAATAATTTACGGATTCTATGTAAATGTTAGCTTACATTATTATACTAAGCGTAAATTAGGATAGAGACCGTGTTTCATGCGTCATTATTTATTCGGGATAGAATTCGAATTGCGGAATAAATTTGTATCGATTGTCGTTTGTTTGTAACAGGCCATGTTGATGAATCCGGAATGGGCACAAAGGCCGTATTGGCTCATTAGGCGGAAAGTACAAAACGTTTAGATTAGCGCCTGTAGCTGTTCCATTCAAACTAATACGTTGCGGGAAAATGGGAACATGGGTTTATGGGCAAATAAGGATTGCTCTATATTGACTGTGTATTTTGTTAACATTATTACGAGCTTTCTAAAGATTAAAATGTTACGCACTATATTAAGGGTCTATAATTGTTGTTCAAAAGCAGTTGGCCACGATTTCGCGTGAATGTCGATTTGAAATATTGAGTTTAAATGCTTTTTCTTAATCGAGGAGTGGTTTCCTTAACTCTGTTTGTCAAAGACCTATCCAGTGCAAGTTCATACAATGCGTTACCTACTCGAAAAAAAATATTATATTCCCACTTTACGTGTTGATGAGGTACTCAAAAAAAATTTAATATTTTATTTTTCGCAAGAACACATGCGAGTGAAGTTTAGAAATTAAAAAAAGGGAAATATTGGAGGAAGGATTCCTGCTCAAAGTCAAAATTTTAATTCCCTTTTTTCTAAAAAATGTTTTTCAATATGTTATTTTACCTCTGTCGGCGTAACTAAAATGTACCTATTATGCCCAATGTAATAAGCAACGGACATAACGGATGGATATGCCAAAAATGTAAGGATTTCTTGTAGTTAACACAACCCTTAAAAAGAGTAGACTTATACATTTTAATTAAATATTATTAGACCCTTATTATCTTTTATCAGACCTTTACATTTAAAAATGGGTCATCCGAAACAAATAGCTATGCTCAAAGGACCAACCAGACAAGACCAACAAGATTGTTCCAGTTGTTTAAATAAATAAACGCAGCTCATAATATTCAGTGTTTATGAGAGGAACCGTACCTACAAAACGCTCCTTGGTTTGTTTTGTACAGAATAATACAAAAGTATGACGGACATAATCTTAGTAACATAAAAAACAAATATGTACTTGTATGTATACATATAATTACGTTTTTGGAGCGTCATGTACAAACCTACTATATTTAAGATTTCGTAGCCAAATGGCAAGAACGGCACCCTTAGAGATTCGTCACGTCTGTCTGTCCGTCCACCCGTATGTCACAGCCACTTTATTCCGAAACCTTTAGGACTATATCCTTGAAATTCGGTAGTTAGATGTATTATATCAACCGCTTTATGATTTACATATAAACATAAAAATAATAAGGGGGGTCTCCATACACGGAGCTGAAACTATTTTTTTTCATCAAACCTATACGTGCTTGTGTGTTTTTAGACACTTCCTTGAAAAAATGACATTGAAAATTCTTAAATATTTTTTTCTGAAAGTGAATTATTTGAAAGATAGACACTTCCAAATATGTTGCAGAATAAGTATGATGTGAAAAAGGGAAACCAAAGTCTATTTATATACGAAATTAAAACAAATAACATAAAGCAGAAATACAAGTGGCACGACATTAGAAAAATATGTTTTTAACAGTTATATTGCTGTAGCTCTCTCAAACTTTCCCAGCTCCAAGCAGAAGCAATCAAACTCTCGTATTCCCCTGTTTTCTTCAAAACTGCATCAACTTCAATTTATTACACGCAATACAATGCTAATTTGAGAAGAACTTTGGCTGTGGTCCTGTGTTTTTTGTTTTTGTTTTTTTTTTGTACTTATGTCCCGTATTTTTGCTTGATTCGATTTGCACTGCGAGGTAAGAAAAATACGTATACAGGTTAAATATTCGAATACAGGAATTTTCATGTCTCTATAGGATAGCATTAGGGTACATTTCTTCTTGCAGTATAGCGTAAATGCAATTCCCACAAAATTTCTAAGTAAGCTACAGTTAATCAACATAAAAATCATCCAAGCACGTGTCGGCCCATGCACAATGTAGGGTTCCGTTTATCGAAACGGGTAAAAAGTGGGTATTTTTTTCCGTTGGTTATAAATTACTCGCTAGGTTGTAAAACCAGCTTAACAATTACCGTTTTCCTCATAATTTTGTTTCATTTTTTTTACACCTCCGAATTCAAATGATTCGCTGGTATGAGACGTATGGTTCTCAAAAAATTTCACAAACAGCCTTTGTCGAAAAATAATATGGACAGAAGGACGGATATTTTATGGCGAAACTATAAGGGAACTATACGAGTTGCTTATAGGCTACGCAACCTTAAAAATCAGAGATTTCAATGTAGATACTTTGCCACTCCTGTGGTCTGAAGTTGAATTTGTTATGCCACTTGTCTTGGCGGAAATAACGGAGATATTCTAAAAATCACTATTAATACACGGCCTTATATTGTCATTCTAAATTTTAATGCAGTATTGCAGTTTATCGTTTCAATGTATGAAATTATATAAAAAAAATTATTACCATATCATAATATCTGTGTAGTTACATCTAGGATTTTTTTTTGTTAAGTACGAAAGTAATTTATTCCGATTAATTATCTAGAGAGGAAACGGCGGATAACGATTACTAAACGCGCGAGTTTCCTTATAATAATTCCTCTAAATCTCATGATATCACACCAAAGTTACTTAACTTTAGAAAGCGTAATATATCAGAGATGCTTTCACATAAATAAAATTACGTTCCACCGACTTACAGTGAAGACTCCACATTGTTTAGTAAATTTAAGCGGGCATCCACAACAATGTAGCAGTTACCCTTTATCTAGTTACTGTGAATATGTTGCAACGATATTGTGTGAATTGAATGTTGACGGCTCTTTATTGACCCATGAATTGAATGAACTGAGCTGGCACTAACGTCACTACAAATTCCATTTAGTAATGCACTCAATGGGTCGCGACTCGTTGGTCGCAGATTATTAAGCCTCGTATTCACTAACGATAAATAAAGCTACGTTAAGAAAAACCGACTTCAAAACTGAAAAGTAAAAAATAATAAAGATTTAATTGTAATTATATACTACCTATTATTTATATGTGCTTTTTACTAATAGGTTTGAAGTCGGTGCCAAGCCTTAAACAAATAATAATATTTTACTCACTTAAATATGAATACGAGCAAATTAATACACTGAACAAAACGTAACCGGCGAATCATGGGTGTGGAATCTGCCTACCCCTTCGGGGATTACAGGCGTGAAGTTACGTTTTAATACAATGATATGCCTACTTTAGTGATTTTGGCTTGGTACCGACTTCAAACCTATTAGTAAAAAGCACATATAAATAATAGGTAGTATATAATTACAATTAAATCTTTATTATTTTTTACTTTTCAGTTTTGAAGTCGGTTTTTCTTAACGTAGTTATATTTATTTAATAATTTTTAGTTTATTCCTGCATTTCCAATTAGATTAATGTTCACATCTGTTAAATTTGTATAATCTGACTCTTTTAGCTTCGTGACAATTAGATACCTAATTTAAATTGTTTAGGTGTGTCGATACAAAATTATTACACGACTGTACGAAATCAATGAAAAAGTTTTATCCACGAAGGAGTAAATAAGCTGTGTTGTGTCGTCGATGAGTAAATGTGTCATTGTCACTTGTTGTCATCTTGTTGTCATGCGCATTAGGACTACCTAGGACGTCAGTGGATTCAACGCACTGTGTGACAACTCGCCGTCTATTCTTATTCCTTTAGTCTGAGGTGAAATTAAGTAAAAAAGTGCTCATAAAATAAAAACTGATGGGCCTATCTGAATAAAATTTTTATGAGACCAATTCGAAACTATTCCGTATCAAACAAAACAAGAATTACGTAAATCGGTCCTGAAATCTCGGCGAAATTCGCGTACATACATAAAATATATATATATATATATACCGGCCGAATTAAGAACCTTCTTTTTTTTTAACTCGGTTAAAAATATCTGTAATTTTTACTGGTGGTAGAGCTCCAGTGACGGAGCTCGCGGGCGAAGGCACCACCGCATTACCTAATAAACTTGCCGCTAAATGATAGTGTTCAGCACTATCGTGTTTCGGTCAGGTGGTAATGTACGGCCCTGTAATTTCCGGCACAGAGGCATATCACCTTAGGCCTCAGGAGTGGTAACGCATCCGCATTTTGATCCTCGGTCTTTATGTGGGTGTCTATAGGCTGCAGTCATCACTTAACATCAATGTGAACTGTATGCTTGTTTGCCACTTCTATAACATATAAAAAAAAATGTATCGTATCGATGCAAAAGTTGATACTTTCTCGAATAGGGCGGCATAATAAAACTACCGCCACTGTGATTATGGAATATTAATTCCGAAATGACGCACAACCCTGTTATCCCTGAGTAGGTCCATCAAATACGATGTTTCCGAAACCCTTTAAAAAACTAATTGAAAACCCTTTTGTGCGAAGGCATAAAAGGGTCTCATTATTTGGACCTATTTTTCAATTAAAATTCGAATTCTATTTTCCAACGTATCAGCAGAAATAAGAATATCCGAGCATTGTTTTTTTTTCACTTATGAATGATTTATAATATATTATTGTATGACTAGCTGTAGCGGGTGGACCGCAGTGGTGATTTTCAAGTTTCAGTCGGAACGGCTGAACTAATTTTGACGAGACTTTCACTGGCAGATAGCTGATGTAATAAGGAGTAACTTAGGCTACATTTATACTAGCTGCGCCCACGACTTCGTCCGGGTAGATACTGAACAATCATATTTTTTCTCACGTGGACGAAGTCGCGGGCACAGCTAGTGTTAACTATGTTAACTGAATAGTTTGCCAAAAACATCTTGCATTAAAATCAAAGAATTACTTGTACCTACTATAAAAGTCTATAAAATCTATCAAAGAAAATGTGAGCACAATAGAGCAATAATCACAACACGTTTATTTAGCGCTTAGCCCTGTTCCGAACAAAAGGAAACCAGTGTTATATTCAATAGGGGAGAAAATAAAGACGTCCCTGAATTTCTAAACGTGATAAGAGTGATAAAAGCTGAGTGTCGCCGCACTGTCTCGCTGACATACGTAGCGGCTGGGGTGACCAGATATAAAAATGCGGTTTCCTTACCAATTTTCCAACTTATGTGTAAGATTCAGATTTTAAAGTATCAAGCGGCAAGAGCCTACTGACAGGCTTTTATACTAGGTCATATTTTTTATGTAATGAAGGTGGCAAACAAGCATGCAGTTCATATTGATTTTAAGTGATGACCGCAGCCTGTAGACACTTACACAAATACCAGAGGTTATTATGTAGATGCGTTGCCACTCCTGAAACCTTAGTTGTTTGTCTCTATGATAGTTATTACGGGGACATACAATACAGTCTAATCGGAACGAGATATTGCTGAACACTACTATTTGGCGGCAGATATATCAGGTAATGCGGTGGTGCCTACGCCCGCGAGCTCAAACACTAGAACTCTACCACCAGTTAAATCATCTGCGTAAACAAGTTTCTTGAGATCTTAAGACTACATTTATATTATACTATTCTTTATGCGTGTCCAATTTCTTTTACTTATTCATACCTATGAATTCCGTCAATATTTACAAAACAAAAGAAGAGTCAGAGGCTCTACAACTGTACACATGGTACATTCGATTTTCTCAGACTTAATTCAAAGATTTCCCCAATTTAAATAAATTCTAACAAATTTCTCTTTTTTCCGTATTTATGAGTAAAAATCTTCCACCTGGCAACTTCAACACCGTCGATTTGCTCGAGTCTGCTCTGTTTTTTATTTAACAAATAGCTATTTGAAATAACAATATTTTTCAACGTTCAGCAGAACGCGATGAATGATTGTAGTTTTATCTAACAGCTTTGTTTAGAATAAGCAATGCGACGACATATTTGGCGTGGGTGGTGGATGTGTATTTTATAACAGAATAACAACATTTTTTGGATAAACATTACCCAATTGCGTTGTAAACACATGGAAATAGATGCAATCAAAGATACATAATATTTCAATGAATGAAATAGAATAGTCTTTTTTTAGCTGAATATTCATTTACTTACCTATGTGTATTTTTATTGGATATGCCTGTTGACTGGTACTGACTTGTATTGTACCTACTTGATTGGGACTGACAGATTTCGAATTGAAATAAAACTATTTTTACGGATTTATCTCGCGTATATTAAACTAAAATGATTTTTATAATTTACCTGACGTTTCGGTCGCTTTTTAGCTTCCATGGTGGTCCCGGGCTGACTGAGGTGATATTTGTCTGACAGAAGTTTGAAAAATTATATGTAGCTACCTCCATCGATTTCGTAAACGCCTTGCTTAGCGTTCAGGATTAACGCAAAACTGACTTATCGTACCTTTAGAATTGAAGTGGCATATCACAAAAAATTAGGAAAATTACTTTTATACCTAGATCCAATGATATTATATGTTACATTGCCTACATCAAACGACATCTATGATCTAGATTACATGTTTTTACGTTGTTTGATGTATAAAAATCATTTTCCTAATTTTTGAAGTCTTTTTCCTAAAGGTGCGTTATGATATCTTGAGGTCTTGCAGACTGCTGCTAGATTTCTAATGATTAATATCGAGGGCGTAGGCATCACCGTCCAATACTTATATCAGTACTATCATGTACCGGTTAGATATGTATGATCCATTTTTATATGTCACAAATGCAAAACAACTCATGATGAGTGGCATCCATCCATGCATGCTTGTCGGTCTCTGTATCCTGGCCCTCCTTCATTACATAAGAAAAAAAGGATATGGCGTGACATTTTTCATGTATTTGATATAGATATAGATTGATATAGATTTTGACGACCCGGTTAGTCCAGCGGTGTGAGATGACCGTTTGATTCGAAGGGTCGCGGGTTCGATCCCCGCACCTGGACAAATATTTGTATGGCCTACATATATTTGTTTCGGGTCTGGGTGTTTGTGTATGTGTTGTATGTGGCATACAACGGCACCCACGACACAGGTTTATACCTACTGTGGGGCTGTGAGTGTAAGCGTATTTTTTTATTTTTTATATGTTTATTTCCATTTCGACGTGACATGAATTCCAATTTCAACCCAGGTATTGAACTAGTTGTTTTTATTCCCAGCCAAATTATATCAACTGTCCGAACAATTTATGTACTAAATGACTTCAGTCATAAGTTTTGATGATGAATGTGCCAAGTTTGGTTAACTTCAGAACACCTACATTTCCTCATCAATCATATTTTGTTCCAATATTAATACAATCGGGTAATATACGTACGAGTATCTGGCGGTGGAATATTTTACGGAAAGATACGAGTATGAGACAAAATACGAATTTATACGAATTAAATAAACAAATACTTTTGTATTTTTTTCAATGTCATTCGAGTGGTAAAAGTGCATACATTTCAAATGGATCCTAAATCAATAGCGCCTAAAAACATCTAAATAAAACACACGATGTAGAACGTTAATTTCAATGTAGATGCGTTGCCACTCCTGAGTAACCGTTTGTGCCTCTGAATTGGCAATAATATACTCAACACGAAAACAACTCCCCGAACACTACTACCTATTTAGCGGCAAGAAGATTCGCTCTACCACCAGCAAAATCAGTTTTTAACAATAAGATTAACAAATTATAATTTATTTTACAAACCAATGTTGTAGGTCTATAATAATATGATATTTTTTAATACATTGGTTCTCTTTGAAATATAAGCTTTTGTTTATTTTTTACTTTATTTTTTTTAAAGCTATAAATATATAAGTAACCTGTAAAGATCAAACATATTGAGTAGCTGATATAAGATCGAATTAAGTACATGAATCTAGGTTCTGCTTGAAAGGAATGGAAACGGACGCTTTGGAATGTTAGCTTATTGTGGAGCAGTATGCCCATAATGCTTTTTATTTGATAATCATAAAGTCCTATCGAACCTCAAATAATATTATTTTCAAAATAAGCATCGCGTCTAAATAAAGAATGTTTAGTAGAACTTAATTTCAAACACGTGTTCGGGATTCCACGTCTGCCAAGGTCTGATGGGAGACGGGTCGACAGACAGACTGACGTACTTAGTTGAGACGTCGTCGCCCACGTCGATCACCCACGGGAGGTGTTACAAATTCCGATGGTTATAGCAACATACATTCTATATCGATAACATACGAGTTCAGACATTTATAATTTTATACGTTGCGCTGTATTTTCTATAATGCAGTGTGTAAATCATTTAACATCAATCTGATCTGCATGTTTGTTTGCCACCTTATTAAAAAAGGAAAAGGAAAATAACAGAAGCGAGCTGATGAAATATATATTTTCAATTTAAACACAGCCTTTCCATGCACCTTGAAAGACGCATGAAGATTAATTCAAGGCATAACTTTAAAGCGCAAGCAAAAGCTAGCCGGAGGCACTCTTTGAGAGGCCTAGATTGAAGTACTCAAAGGTGATATGAAAAGACGGCGTCTTGTGTCGCCTATCCAGGCAAACAACTTCACTTCTGACTTCCTTATTTATTATAGAGGAGAAATTTATCTTAAATAAATTGGAAATTACTTTCAATATTTTTATATAAAGGAATACGAAGTAGTTTTGATTTGTATCTTTTGATATCAAATGTAGAGATTTAGAGCTCGCTCACGTGGAATTGGAGATTTTCACGCTTAAATGCTGTCACTATTCCAGTTTTGAAAGGCTAGAGGACGTCCAATGCTGGACAAAACCTATCTACTTACTATATTGATATCTATAAACTTGGGGATATCTTAATTTGTGCATTCCATGATTTCATGGATGATGTTTTACAACTCTTTGGCAAACAAATAAACAGCGAAATAAACAAAATAAATGTCGAGAGAACAACAACAGTAAATCAAACGCCAACCATAACCAATCTATAAACAAACATGATTATAGACAATGTTTGCAGTCAAAGCAAACACAAGTTATAATAAATCTTGAGATGTTTTATACGCAAGCATCAACAAAACTTAATTTAATGCAAGTTTCATAAAAGCTTTAAAATGTTTACCCTCTTATTCATAAGCGTATTTTAGCTAAAGTGTTGCTAATCTCTCCTTTGTCTTTTTCTATCCTGCACATTTGACTATGCAACTGACAAAGACAAAGCGTTCTATGGCTAAAACGTATCTAATATACGTTTATGAATAAGGGTGTTAATGTTTAATGTTATTTTGTGCATGCTAGGGTTAGATACACATAATTATTGGGAAACTTAAAACAAAATTAGAAATTGTTGAACAGGTCGTTAAAAGGTAAAATTAGCAAACGAATCAATGCCAATTTCAACCCACTACGATCTCTTTCTCAGCATTTTTTTTGTATTATCTCATACATTTTTAGCAAGTGACATAATAAAGAAAATTATTTTAAAAAAGTGATCTATATTAAACAGTCGCTGTTTATCGTTCATCTGCCATTTTGATCTTGAAAACCTATTAATATTTGGGACTCGAACCACAAGTTTTCGTAAATCCACTCCAAAACGTTCCTATACTTATGGACATTTAATGACGTATCTTCTTCGGATCGGCTCAAAAAGGTTCAGAAAGATAATGTATGTTTGTTTTATACGGATTTACTGACTGTAAATCCGACTTAGTTTGACTATAAAATTATTGGATCGATCCCTCAGTTCTTTTTTCTTGACTCTATTTTGACTCTTTAGCATCATTTAGTCAATTTTGTTAAGAAGGTCGTAAATCGACAGATATGTTATTGGCTCACCAAAATTAGCAAAGGAATTAGTGCCAACCTCAACCCACTGCTACTGCTTTCTCTGTCATGTCTTTTTTTTGTATTTTCTCGCACTTTTTAGTGAGCGACATAATAAAGGAAATAATAAAAAAATGTGTTCATGTGTCATTTTGATCCTGAAAATCTATTAATAGTTGGGATTCAAACCACAAGTTTTCGTAAATCCACTCCAAGACCAGTGGCGGATTTACAAATTTGCTGCCTGTAGGCTTGACTCATTTTTTGCCGCCCCTAAATTTTGATATCGTAGTCCACAATCATATCAATTACAGAACAATTATGTGAGAAGAAAATATGTATATATAACTAACTTTCGACAAGAAGCGCTATTGTGATTTTTCTTTAATTCATGATCATTGAAGTATGCAGCAATATGTAAACTTAAGCAATTATTTATGTAAATATATTAAAATATTTAGCATTGTTTAAAGGACTCGATCGACTTCGATTTTAGTTAAAATTTTAATTTCCCTCCAATTTTTTCTAATTTCTTATTTTGTGTGTATATATTTTTTTAATTATGTGAATCGAAATAGAAATACAATTATGAATAAATCTGCCGCCCCTTAAATCTTGCCGCCCTAGGCTCCAGCCTACTCAGCCTACTGGTAACTCCGCCACTGTCCAAGACTTTCCGTTAATTAATGACGTATCTTCTTTGGATCGGCTCAAGAAAGTTCAGGAAGATTTGCCCTCTATTTTGTACGGATTAATTGACTATAATCTAAGTAAATAAGATCCAAGTAAGTTTGTAACTATAGAAGTGTTAGATCGATACATAAGTTAAAGTATCAAATACTTCTTAATAGGGTTAATAAGAAATAGGAAAAGACATAGGCAAATGTTACATGAATTTGCCTATATTTTACACATATATTTTGGTTAATTCATACAAAAATGATTTTATTAGGTAACAACTTTCTTTTATAAATAAAACTAGCTGTTTCCCATGACATTATCTGTGTGGTATTTTGTTTTGGCACAAAATGTATCCTGTCTTTTTTAGGGCACAAATTACTTCTACTTTAAATTTTAACACATCCGTAGGTTATCCGCGGATAAGATACATTTGCGGATGAATTGTCACCTAAGTCATTATTATTATTACTGGCTAAGGTAGCGTTCATCTTGCAAGTCTCAGTAGTTGAAATTCGAACCACAAAGTTTCCTAAATCCACTCCACGACCGATATTTGAGGACGATTAATGATGTATCTTGCTCGGAACAGCTCAAAAAGTTCCAGCGTAAGAGCTAACCTTTTATACGGATTTATTGACTTTGCGCCAACATTCTGTAAATCCGAAGCTTCTGCTACATAATTTTGTAATAAGTCCACTTGACTTCTTGAGAAATGTGGACCGTGGACATTTCATATCTTTGAAAATGTTGTCTTTTCAGTACTAATGGGAATAAGGCTCCAGAGACGGAAATCGGCGTAGGGACGCATTACCGTATCTACTTGCCGCTAAGTGACAGTGTTCAACGCTATCGTGTTCCAGTCAGTCGGTGATGAACGGACCTGTAAGTTCGGGTACAGATTCATAACGTGGAAACGCATCTAAATTGAAATCTCTGGTTCGATGTAGATATTTATTAAACGTAACTTCACGCCTGTAATCCCCGAAAGGGTAGGCAGAGGTAAACGCATGCATTCAAACATACATGCAAACATCCACGATTCGGCGGTTACGTTTTTGGCTCACGTAACAGGTGGCGAGCCTGTTGCCATCTCCGGGCACATTACCAAACTCCGAGGTACTGGGAAACTTCCAGAAAATGGAAAAATCCCAATAGAACCAGAGATATAGGATTTTAAACCGTTCGGGTACAGATTCATAACGTGGCAACGCATCTATATTGACATCTCTGGTTCGATGTAGATATTTATTGACTACGACATTATTAAGGAATTTTCGAAAAGCTATTTATTACACGTTTGATTTTCTTTGCATTAGATATTCAGGCATTATCTCCGGAATGTTCTTGATGTTCGCATTAATCTTTTTATCGTTCTATCGTATTGAATATTCCCTGTCGTACATTAATTGAACTGATGACGTCTTTTTCCAACTGAATCTTCAAAACACATCGCAGTAAATAATAATTATCCTTGTTTCATACATCTTCATGTCTTAACCATTAAGAAGTTATATTTTTTAACTCGATATGCTTTGGATTAGGGGCTAATCAATGCTATTATTTTTTATACGATTTTACTATGCATTATCTCATTCCAAGCTTTTTTATCATTTACTACTTGAATGGATGATTTTCCATTCATGTCTTATCAAAGGACAAAACTTATGTCTTAAAGAAAGACACATTGTCCCTTAGTCGAATACAAGACAAAGTTGCAAAAAAGTAATAAATAAATAAACATTAACAAAAGCGGCCAAATTAGAAGTGATATTTTTAGCATTTCGTCATAAGATATCTATACGAAGAACAATTTTCTACGTCCATTAGCAAAGAGGAACTTCCGAAAAGCTATTAGACGTTTGATTTTCTTTTACCTTAGATATTCGGACATTATCTCCGTAATGCTTTTGGTATTCGCGGTAATGTTTTTATCGTTCTCTCGAATTAATATTCTTTGACTTTAATTGGACTCATTCATAGACGTCTTTTTCCAACTGAATCATCAAAAAACATATTGCAGTTTAAGGACGCATTGGTTCCACCACCAAAGGATTCTCCAAATTTATCTCTGAAGTCACTTACCATAAAATTTTAATAAAAACTTTTATGCCGATCCGTCAAAGCATTCGGCAATTAAAATTAAATCCAATTACCAGATCTTCAATACAGTTTTAGAATTGAACGTTATGCAAAGAGTTTCCCAAATCAATGGTGCGTGTAATTCGACTATGAAATCAGATTTCCTGCGATCAAATGTCAATCGTCGTCCTCAAATACGTCGCCAAGTTGAATTTATATAGTTTTATTGAGAATGGTTTTATTTCAACAGCAGTTTTCAACTAAATAGTCGTTAAATAAGACAGCTATGCATTGCTGCTCCAGATGATGTTAATTCAGGCCTAGTTTGCCTCTCTATCTGTTATTATTATATGGTTGGACGCAAGTCTGTTTTGTATAAATCGATAATTTTTTTGTCGCGATAAATCAATATTAACATGGTTTTGAACATAAAACGAATGTAGCTATTGGGTACACGCAGCTATATATCACCACGCTCTGATTCCGCTGCAGTATCGAGAACTACACCAAAGAAGACATTTAAATAAGTTATTCTTTAAACACGGGCTGAATTTAAAAGAAAGGAATTTCGCTTGTGCTCGTAGATTTTTCTTACATTCATATTTCATACCAGGTGAAAAACCTTTGTTCGTTGTTTGTGCTGTTTGTTCTTTTATATCAATCATATGAAGTCTAGGGTATATAAAGAGTGCTCGTGAGCTAAATTAGCTGATTCAGTCACTTATCAACAGATGGCACTGTTTCAAAAATAAACAAATTTGAATACGACATTTCAGCAACAATGACTGTACATTGACCAAAAAATAATTCGACTTAAAATTGTCATCGAAAATATTAGCTGAGTTTCGAGAAACCACAGTAAAAAGATTGTAAACAGTAAAGTAACTACATACAAAGCGTTCAAGACGGCATACTCACACAAACTTGCGCATCTACGAGGCCTCTAAGCGGTTCTCGCAGTGCTACAGTAGCGAGTGTCGCGTCGAGACGAGCCGTCACGTTGCGATTTGTTTTTATTTCCAAGAGTGTTTTAAAGATGCCACGAGCGTATTGCGTGGTATACGACTGTTGGAACTCTGCATCATCAAAACCGGAGCTATCGTTTTTTAAACTTCCTGGTGATTTTGAAAGGCAAGGATGATGTATTGTTATAATATCTAACATATTGAAAAATTCTCGTGTGACAGTATTTGTAACAATACTCCTCCGCAGCGGCTAGACCAATCATTATGAAATTTTGTGTGTATGAGTCGGTATCGGTTGTAGTCTTTTTTTATATCCCTGAATGGTAAGGGTGATTCTCACCATTTTTTTTTTATTTTTTGGACAGTTAATTTGTTTATACCTCTAAGGTGACACGAAGTTTGTCGGGGTAGCTATTTATTATCCTGCCTACCCGAGTGGGTGAGGGGAAGAGAAACTCGCCCGGTCTCGACAACTCGTTGCAGTATTCCACAGATTGTACTGTCGTCAGAATTATAAAAACACCCAAGTAATTAGCACTCAGTTTTATTATTTTTAAGACAAAACAAAAAACAAAGATCTACAAGCTATATCAAAATTAAACTGTCTGCCGTACTTAAAACTATAATAATAATAAGATCAACGTTGGATCATGGGTCAAATACAGAAGGCGGTACTCCTCGGCACGGCACGTATAGTGAGGAGGTTCCTATCTCCGTGACCCTAACCACCGATAGCTTGGACCCTGTTCCCGCTGCCGGCGGCGCACTATTTTTTAATTACTTCTCTATTTTTCTTCTTCGTAGTATATGTTTGTTTTTTTTATAACTACTTATGTATGTAAAAAATATTAAACCTGTGTCGTGGGTGCCGTTGTACACATACAACACATACACAAACACCCAGACCCGAAACAAATATCTGTAGGCCGTACAAATATTTGTTCCGGTGCGGGGATCGAACCCTTCGAATCAAACGGTGGTTTCGCACCGCTGGACTGACCGGGTCGTTTAGGCCGTTTTGAGTCATTTCACAATTCGCAACATTTTGAATCGTTATATCTTAACAACTTTTAAGTACTTATTGACTATATGTTTCAAAGACAAATAGTATTTATTTTTCCAATACTATTACAGGGTAACCAATAAAAAAATAGTCAACATCCCAATACGATTGAGTAAACGTCAGTTAATGCAAAAAGAATAACACCATTATTTAAAAAAATTAGTGACACCCCTGTTGCTTCAATGGAGTGTAGGTAAATATTTCATAAAATGGGCTTAGTTTCCATACTGTTTGTATCTATTTACTGTGACGGAACTAAGATGCTTCTCGTTTGATTTTGAACACATTTTGAACTAAAAAATATAAGACCCACAAAAGTATTGTGACGGCATTAATGTGGGTTTCGAAAAGTCCTCGTAACTGTACAGAGACAGGATACTTTTTCAGTTTTAAAATGCTTTGAAGAAATTGTTATAAAGCTTAACTAAGCAGCATAAGCGTAAATTAGTATGGGCATTCACATCAAAACATTTTGATTTTGTTGAAATAAAATTTCCCTTAAATTTATAACATCAAAAAATCTTGTACCAAAACCCGTTAACGTTCCCCTGAACACGAAATTAATTATATTTTCCGAACGTTACATTCCTTTATTAATACATGAAAGTAATTACAAGCGGGGGTTAAACATGCAATTTTCGTACACAACACCTGATTCTTACGAATCGTGATGAAAATTCAAATATAAAACATGAAGCTCGTTACCGTGCCGCGCTTACAACGTAAAACTTTGCTCCTGTTTCGGTATTATTAGCCCTAAAAATTCAACGGAACTCATTATGAGTACGTTCAACGGATATTGTTTTAGTTTTACTTTGTTACGCGAAATACAAGTTATGTTTTGTAGTGCTTATTACACCCGATTTTGTTGTTTATGCGTCTGTATTTTAAATCAAGTGTGCTTTTGACAAGAACCGTGACAATTTTTGCATCCTAATGAGAGTCAAAGTATTGTATTTCTGGAGACAATCGTTGAAATATTTTTCAGTATTTTAGAGGTGGTACCTGCATAGTTTATATTTCAGTATCTACGATGTGTTAAAAGAATTGTTACTTCAGATGTGAGAAAATCTGTTTGACTCAAGACCATCAAGAAATTGGTGTGACATGTTCTTCATCAACTGAGAAGGGTTTGACAATTCCAACAGACTTAGAGACTCTTTGGTTTTAGATTTTATTTCTCCTTTAAGAAGAATGATTCAATCAGTTGATTGGTTTACTTGAAAAGTACAAAACAGACATTCTAAACATTTCACAACTGCCCCATTCGTCTCCAAAAACCTGAAAGCAAAAACACTACGGACTCAACGGAAAAAACTACCGAGTAAAGACGTAAATTACAGCCACTTTCAAAGACAATGACATATTGCTGAACTTCCTGTTACACTAAAAATAGATTCAATTAAAAGGCGCTCTGTTTTACAGGACAGTAATAGGCGTTACTTATCTACAAACGGGTGATACATCACTGTCGCGAGAGACCGATAGCGGGGCAGCGGCAAATTGGGATTAATAATGCTCCAAAGAGAATTGTTTCCGCATTTATTCTGCTGATTAGTTTCCAAGAAAAATTGGTCCGGAATCAGGTTAACCGGACGATCAGACACAAAGCAAGTATACTGTCTCATAACTTACCTGCCACAGGTACCTATATTCAGGTTCGCAATAAAGGTTTCTTGTATCATAATTTGATTTGACGATGTTCATTTGTTTGTCTTTGATTCGATTATAGTTTTGTTGAAACAAAAGAATGTGTCTGAACTGTTTTCAAGATTCTGCTCAATATAAATGTATGGATTGACACAGCCGTCTATAACCAATACTTTCAATAAGGATCTTTTGAAGTTTCTTCAAACAATGAAATTGAATCATGGCCTATTTAGTGACTTACTTGAGTACTTCTGCGTGTATTGTGTTAAAGAAGTATGACGTATATAGAAGAGTAACATATTTTATGAAAATCTTATTTACCTTGAAAAATTTAGAAAAGCCGCGTTCACACGGAGGCAGTTTCCGTGGTATAGATCTCTAAGTCTTGCAAAGAGAGTACGAAGAAAATGTAATGGTATCAAATAAATTACCTTTTGTTCTTCTCAAAGTTAATAATCCCATTTATCCATATAAATTAAAAACTATGCAGGTAGGAAACCTAGTCATTCAAAAACATAGTAGGTAGTGTGCCTTAATGTTTGTGGTAACATTTAATAGATGGCGCTATTTAAAATTTAAATCGAGCTAATATCAAGGTAAGAAAACACTATGAAGTTTGGTGAGACATGAAGCCGTCCTTGACCGGGGCGGTTATTTGGGGCGTTTGTGCGTGACGTCATCCGGCACGACCCAAGCGATTGTTCGGGTTGTTCCTAAAACCGGACACCGCCGCCGACTTTGTTCGGGTTCTAAATTTAAACGCTTTGTACAAACAACAACTATATAGGTCTCATTAAAATAAAGGTGTCCATTGTTTAATACTGACAATGAAGTGGAATATAGGTAACAATATTAAATTAGTTAGGTACTTTGTTTTAATATTTTGTTAATTTTAAAATAGAATTATTTGGACATTTTTTTTATTCAATTAACTTCGATACCGTTCTGTCCGCCTCCTGCTCTGCGCGATAAGAATAGTTTTTCATACACAACTTACGCAATGTAACATAACTACATTCGCTAATTACGTTTTCTCCTACATAGGATTATACATACCTATTATAGTATCCTATGTACATATTAGGTGGGGAGTATATTACCCTATAGTATATCATTGTCGTATCAGTGTATTACCCGGACATGACAATTCATGTCCGGGTATATCACTAAACTCTTAGAGGGCACTGGAAAACTTGCAGTAAATTTTAAAATACAAGTAGCACTTATTCTCTGAACCGGGAATCCAACACAAGTCCCGAGCATAGTAGTATTTAAGTGCAGACGATAGACTACTAACACAAGTAAGACTTTGGATTCAATATTATTTTTTTTATTTTCTCTACACTTAAGACCTCATCTTAGATTTTGTTCCTATTGTTTTTGATCCTCGTGTCGATAGTTCTAGTAATGGATTAATTAGTATTCGCATTAAATGATAGACTCACGAATTCACATGCTTATGAAATTAACGAGAAATAGCATTAATTGCCATCGCTAGAGAGTGATCGTTATATACATACAACGTACTTACAAACCTAGACTTGAAACAAACATCCGTAGGTGGTATTCGGATATTACGATCATACAATGCGAATGTGGATGGTTGCAGAGGCCCAGGAAGACCAAGGCTGACTTACCATGACCAAATAGGTCGAGTTCTGTCTGATGGTGGGGTCAAAAGTCTGAGGAATCGGCGTGCATGTATGAAGAGAATGATGAAGGTAGACGAGGCACGAGAGGTTTGTCTGAACCGGGATATCTGGCGCTCTACACTCTCTGCCTACCCCGTTAGGGACCTGGCGTGAAGATACATACATACATACGATCATACAAAAAGGTCCATAAGCTGATATAACCAATTGTAAAGTACATCAAGCGAAGAAATAACGGTGAAAATAATCAACATTATTATAAAGTTGCATTCAAACTCGTCTAAACGTCTCCTGTAATGTCGTTAAAAAGAAAATGACTTAAGAGAACTTAAAATGCTGTTGCGAAAAGTTATATTCATGAATTTGTTTGCTCAAATCCTTTCAGAGTTGGAATATCTTGAATACATTTCTTAGGATTTGAACTGCGCAATTATAATGCAGGAGTGCGCGAATTTGAATTTCAAGAGTATGATGTATTCAGTCAGTTACGTCTTTTATACTAACGATTTTTCTTTCCTTTGCACTATCTCTCTAGTTCTGATATATATGATGTTTTTGACTTTGTATGTACTTTGAGAATTTAAGATAGAAGAATTAGAAAGATTGCCTCTAAACTATATTTTGGAATTAGCGTCACGAGATTAACCATATCGTCGGCTAAATAATTTAATTTGCTAACTCCGTTTATGAAAAAGCACTGAATTCTGCAGACGTCTCCTACGCTGTCACAATACACAAGTATCGGTTTTAATTAAAAATCTAAACCATCCTTGGACACACATTTTTTTCACTAATTTTACGAATCGGGTCGTGACGCGATATAGATATTGGGTAAAAACACTTTTTACCTTTATACCGACGTTTTTTACGCGCGAGTGTTTTAAAAGTTACATCCTTGGACATTTTCTAACACATACAAACAAAGCATCAAAGTTAGTAGAGTCGTTTTACTGGTGGTAGAGCTCCAGTGACGGAGCTCGCGGGCGTAGGCACCACCGCATTACCTAATATACTTGCCGCTAAATGGTAGTGTTCAGCATTATCGTGTTCCGGTCAGGTGGTAATGTATAGCTCTGTAATTTCCGGCACAGAGGCATAACATCTTAGGCCTCAGGAGTGGTAACGCATCTGCATTATGACCATGGTCTTTCTGTGGGTATAGGCTGCAGTAATCACTTAACATCAATGTGAACTGCATGCTTGTATACCACTTACAATGCATTAAAAAAAAAAACATTTTCAATTAAAGAAGAAAAGACGACCATTGTAATTAAATTTCACACGGAGCCAGTATGCGTTAAGCTTATTATTTCTTCGAAAGACGTACAAACGCTCACTAAGCAACCCCAGCTAGCCTTTACCTTTGATAGAACATGACGGTACTGGAAATCTGTACTGAACGGGTTGTATAGAATTTACACTTGGGTTCCCTAAACAAAAGTTGTAGTTTGAAAGTAGGTTAGTTAAGGAAGTTCTGAGGAGATATAACTAGCTTATGTACGTAGGATGTCACGTAAGTCGACAGGGAATTATAAATCAACGTTGTTATTGAGTTTCCCTTTACTTGTGATATATATTTCGAGAATATTGATCAATAGGGAGTCCTCTATAGAATTTTATTTCCCCTCTCTGGTAATCGTGATTTATAGAGAAGAGAACAAAGAAAGAATAAAAAGTACATGATGTTAGGTATGATTACAGAAATTCAAGTATTTCTGTGCGTAGAATATATGGCAAGGAATAACTAAAACCAAATTTTTGTTTTTTCAGTAGATAAATAAAACATATAACTTCTAGTATGATTTTAAAATCATTCGTCTCAAAGATAGGAAAATAAATAATGCTATAAATACTATTTCTACCTTTTGGATAAACTTTGCCGTGGGTATAGGAAGACAAAATGATTACACTTAATTTATTATTTATACCCGACTTGCCGATGCGATGCTTGGAATGCAAATTTCCTCTCCTGTTAAATATTTAAAATGTAATAACATCGCAATTCTGGGATACGCATATAATATAAAATGTATTTCTATACAGAATAAATATATAAGTATTTATGGACTTTTTTGAGTTTAGCCAATTTATTAGTGAGTCCGATTTTAATGAAATTTGGTGCAGAGATAGAGTTGACTTTGAGAAAGAACATAGGCTACTTTTTAATCGACATCCACGCGGGCGAAGCCGCCGGCAACAGCTAGTTCCAAATAATTTTGTAAATGAGAATTCAAATAAAACTGTTTTGCAAATTTCATGTTCCTACCTACTTTTTTTTGAAAATCCACGGAATACGTTGGAATGGTATGTTTGTGTGAAAATTAGAATAAAAATATAACCACCAGTTTTAAATGAATATCTACCTACCGTTCCTTAATATAATTAAAAAAAAAATAGGCGATGTTAAAAAAAAGGTGATCATATTTATACAGTAGAAGTGAAAATATAGAAGTTTTTTTGCTAGGCACTCATTATGAATCCTTGAATTCCACCCGCATTAGGTCACCAGTATTATTTTTTATAACTAAAGCAACTAAGAACAAACTTACCAGATTTCGATACCCGGTACCGCAATCCACGGCCGCCCTTCGGATGACATCTGTTGTAAGTGCCGAATTCGCCATAATTATTATTCACGCGGCTATAATCTGCTAAATGGCGGTTTCCATCCAGGTGGTTAGGCAGGGATCGATTCCATGCCATGACATCCCCAACCACGGACCCGCAGACCGAAGATTCTGTCTGGCTCTTAGTATCTCCATTGCAGAGGTCACCGCTCGATCTGGCGCGGCGACCCTTGAGGCCCTTGGCGGAATGCTGGCTGATATTCGAGCCCATATCGAGGCGGGACCTCAAGTGGGCCCCGCCGCCCGCATCGCGCCAATCTTCTGATGATGCGCTGTCTGAACTACGTCTGCAGCCGTTTTGATCTGGAAAGAACAGAAATTGGTGAGTTATTTGTTTTGTTAAAAGCCTCAGTATTCTTGTGGTAGCAGGCCAAGACTGCTAAAGGTACAGGGTATCTTTTACAGGCCAAGGGTAGGTAGGTGCTATTAGGCAAGTGCTACGGATTTGTATTGAGATCACTGTTTTTTTGTTATTGAAGTAGTATGCAGTATTATTTGCCAATAATACGACCTGAATGTGTGTTTATACTCGTACATATTTATATTAATCAAGACTGCTGTGAAGTGTGAATAGCTTAGAGTTAAAAACTAATTTGTCTAACCTAGAAATATGAATATTACATTCAAGTTTAGTAACCAACTTCTTGGTATGTTTTGGTAACATCATGACAATATATATATCTGCAAAAAACCTTCTGATTTGAAATTAAAACGACGACAAATATTCTAGACCGTACCCGCTATTGTAATGCTGCAATATCAGCTCAACAAAGGGATCGGGAAATATTAAAGTATACGACTAAAGAGTTGTAGCGCAACTTCATAGGAAGCAGATAACAATGAATGCCAAGCTTAAGTTAGGAGCCAACTACCTCCACATCACTGGTTTACGGCAACATTTTTCATTGGGACGTTACATTATTTTTGCTGGATTATTAACTGACTGGGCTTTCAAGTTCAATCCCAGGGATTTTTTTAATGTCATGTACTTAAATGGTAAACAAGTCTATAAATATCTGCATAAAAAGACTCACAATAATGAAGTGGTGCCACTCCTGAGGATTAAGATCTGTCATCACTGCTGTTATGGGGATGTACTCTTGAAGAAATGATCGGTTGATCAGGTGGGTTATTTATCCCTTAATTTTGTAGAGGTAATTTATAATTTGCAAAGTTTTTGGATTAGGTACCGAAAAAAATCTTTGATGAGTTCATTATATCGGTTGCCTAACTAGCATAGTCTGGCAATAGATGGCGCTACTGCTATCATAAAGCAATGCAATAAATGTGAAGGAAAGATTTGACAAATCGGGCAGGACTTCAGTAGCTCAGTTGGAAGAGCGGCTGGACTAGATTCCCAGTAGGCCGCGAGTTCGAGTCTCGCCTGAAGTCAAATTTTTCTTTCCATTTTTCTTTAAAAATATAGATTAGGTAGTTTGGCAGTCATTATCATTTTTATACATTGAGCTCTTGTCGAGTGCAAAATAATAATAATGTCTATTCACGCACCTAGTTCCTACAGTGAGCATGTCAATACCAGCCAGTTGACGCAAAAATCAACACAAAATTATTCAGTTTGTCTTAAAAACATGCTAACAATTAGCTATTGATCCGGGTTATATAAAATGTTCGTAAGTTGACATTACATATTTTGAATACTGCATTGCTGCCTAAAAATAATGAATACATCTTGTCAATTTTTAACTTAAAACAAGTTTTTTGACCCTTTTAAGGTACAATTCCGTGCATCGTGATCGATCACGGCCGCGCGCGGCTTACAACAGTCGTTGACCACGCGCGTCTGTCGCAGGCCACGGAAGCGGTGGCGGTGCCATACATTTTCATACTGTATCTATTGTCGCGAGGGGCCGACGACAGTCGTAGGCCGCGCGGCCGCGATCGACCGCGATGCACGGAATTGTATCTTTAGTCGTGATTAATTTAATGTATGTTGTGTAGAGTAAAATAAGGTAACGAGTAAAAGTCCAATATTTCTCTAAGGTTTCCAAGTTACGAGCTGCACCGAGTTTCATTGAAACAACTTTAATAGATTTACCCCGCCTATATCGTTCGAGGACTCGATGTTAGGTCATTTTAAAAACTTCTGTGGTCCCAGTATGACTATCCCAATAAGCATGGTTTGACTGTCTTTATTCAGTTGACTGAATAAAAATTCTTGACTCTTTGAAGGCGTCTGGATGTGACGACCCCACCGCCCACTAGCGGAAGAATTTTATTCCACAGGAAGAGAACTCTTCCACTAGTGCAGAAGAACCGAAAAATGGCGGTCAAACCATTCCAATGGGCGGTAGTAAATGCAATAAGCGAGTTGACCACTAACCCGTATCTCCGTCAACCCACTTTGGAGCAACGTGGTGGAATAAGCTCCAGGCCTCCCCCCAAAAAGGGGAGAGACTCGTGCCCAGCAGTGGGAATTATAATGGGTTGCCATTTTTATTATATTAAATGCAATAACGCAAGATGGGTAGTAGCGTCCTACGATAAAACTACTGCCACTGCGATTGCGATTGCCAATCCGCTTGCCAAGAGTGGCGAATTTGACAGAAGTAGACATCTTTCAGCTATTATGATGATTCAATTGACTGATTGCACCAGACTAGGAAGAATTCCCCTCCATTGGTGGACGGCTGGGTGTCGACGTCGACGAGACGTCCCGAAGCCAGCGACCAAGCCACCGATTTATACCGAAAATAAAAATAAACAACACCCTCATCATTTCTTAACATCATTACTCAAAACTTCAAAAACAACTCTATCAGCTAAAAGTTAGGATCAATGTTGTTCAAATTACTTGAAAATCACAAAGATTGTGATAATCCAAGATGGTGAGTAACAAATTATAAAATGAATGCAAATAACTTAACTTCCGTCGAAATATTCCGAATAGCTGCCGGCAAATTGTCTTCAATATCACCGAACAAGTAAACAAGGATCGTGACGAGGCAACTTTAACCCTTTCAGTCGGTTTTGTTCCGTTTTGTCCCCTAATGGATGAATCTGTTTCAATACCATGGTATAGCATTGTCATGACTCACGGATGTTTTGTGACAACACTGTATTTTGTGAAGCTTAGCTATAGTTTTCATGTCGAAAGATTACAAAACAAAATAATTGAAGTATTATTTCATTATCATGATAGAACACCTATAGTAGGGAAGCCCAAGAGAGGATCTTTGAATTTACTCCAGCGCGTCAGATTAAGATATAGGAGATACGTATTGCACCCTGTTCAGTACCTCCACCAAATCTAAGATTTCCATAAAGGGCCGAACCTTTAGGGCTTCCGCCACGAGCTTGCCTCGCATCCAAATCGTCAGAATTTTGGATGGGAGCTTTAATTGGGTTCACTTTGCATCATCTCTGATGGCGAGATTCACAGACCGCACTACGACTTTACTTTCGAGCAAAGTACGCTTCGAACTGTCAAAACCTATACATTTCTGACAGTTCTAAGCATACTTTGCTCAAAGTAAAGTCGTAGTTCGGTCTGTGAATCTCGCACTGAGTATTTGACATTCTTGAGTAATTTTTAACCTTCATTTTGTTAAACATTCAAATGTTTTTGAAAAGGACGCGGCATCAACGTCATGGGTCAAGAGAGTGTCAGATATTCTGAGAGGGTGTAAAGTGTGCCCAAACAATGCTCCTTTGCAAAATTCAGACGATTAGGAAGATGAGTAAGATCGTAGAGATCTTTTGAATTTTTTTAAGGGCTACCATTCGGGCCCGTCTCTATATACAAACTTGAGATTTAGTGCAGGTAACAGGGTGCCAGATATCAGACGAGTACCTAAATACAAAAATAGCATCCTGGGCTCCCCTACTACTAGCCGAAAGACATGGGTATAGTTACTGGAAGACAAAAGACTCGAAAGGGGGATATGCTATCATCGCCACGGGCTGACGATCACCGTGACGTGGCGGTAGTTGTATCGCGGGACGCTGCTGCACATGCCGCGATATTATAATATAATAATATTATTATTAAACTAGCAGCTGCCCGCAACGTCGTCTGCGTGAAGGCTCTACAGCACCAAACATACCTAAAATTTGCATGAATATTACTAACAGGTGCCATTTAGTAGGTACTTTTTTAGTTTAGCTCGGACATACATGCACACAAACAGACAAAAAATCTGAAAACTATATTTTTGGCTTCGATTTCTATTGTAGATCACGTCCCATGTATTCTTAAAAAAAAAATTCAATGTACAGTTTTGACTTTCCTACGATTTTATTAAATGTAGAGATTCCAGTGGGAATGAGGGATTTTCCTGCAGTAAAAAGTAGCCTAAATGTTGGCCAGGCTTAGTATCTATACACCACAAAAAGTTTCATTCGAATCCGTTCAGTATCTTCGGAGATTAGCCTGGACAAAGGGACAAACAGACAAACAGACAGACAATAAAATTAAAAATCATTGAAAAGTGTTCTAATACTATTTTAACATCGCCCCCAATTAGTTTTTCGTAAATATATACAATGTACAGACACGCGGGTTTTACTGTTTTATTATAGGTATAGACCACCTGATTGGAATGGTTTGACCACTATTGTTCGGTTAACTGACAGTACTAGTGAAAAAATCATCTTCCACCAGTGTGCGATAAATATTAATTTAATTATACATAAAGTTTAAATATTTAACTAACTAACTAACTGCCTAAGGTCGGTAGCCTAATGGTAGCAGGCCACTACTACTACGCTGAGGTCCTGGGTTCGATTCTCGGGTAGGCGGTTATCAGAGATAATCGTGTCTTGAAAGATTCCAGTACCCCAAAGTTTGGTAATGTGCCCGGAGATGTCAACAGGCTTGCCACCTGTAACATGTGCCAAAACGTAACCAGCTAATCGTGGGTGTTTGCATGTATGCTTGAATGCATGCATTCACCTCTGCCTACACGATTACATGCGTGAAGTTACGTTACGTTTAAATATTTAAATCTAGGAAAAAGATTCACATATTACAAAACAGGGATTACCTACACAAAAACAAACACTAACAGTGTACGAAAGCTAACATTATAATAACGTTAATTACAGCATTGTGAATACTGAGAAGAAATATTTTATCTCATTACGTACTTTAAGCTTTGTTGGTAAAAAGTACTGCCATTATATAATGTTTCCTGGATTTTGATGCATAATGCTTAAACAATAGATTATCTATTAAGATCTTCCTTGGTCGATTGAGCATTCAAGCAAGATAATAATATTGTTATGTAATCGTAAGCTTCAAAAAAGATCTTTCTTATAAATCCTTTCATTTACTCGCAGTTGTCGGCAACGGTAATAATTTTACTCTTATGACTTAAAAATTTTGTTCCATTAAAATTAAATTTTAAATTAAATTTTATATTATATTAATAACATTATATCAGCACCTGGCCCGATTATTAATTTACGGCATTAAATATAAAAACAATAAATAATATAAAAACATAATTTTAAAGGTATCTGCAAATTTTTCCGATTCCGGAATAAAAAAAAGCGTTGTCTCCAGCTAAGTATCTATAAGATACGAGATAATTAAAATTTAATACAATTCTTTGCTTGTATTAGTAACATTATTATTATTTGTTATTTTATTTCTCGCAAGAGATTTTGAAATATATTTCTAGTGCCCATTCTACTTCTAGTACAAAATCAGGTTTTGACTCTCAAGTCATTCTGTGCACTGTTAAAGAATTTGATGAGAAAGATATAAGTACAGATCCATTACTAAAATATACTTATCCGCAAAAATCTAGGAACCAATAGTAAAATCAAGAGTGATTGCCATTCAATATCTTAAAGAGGTTCAACGTCAAAATGTCAATGTTTTTACTTATTCTTGCGTTAATCTCTCCAGACACGAGAAAAACATGACAATTGAAAAATTCAATTGTGTCTCGCCGCCGGTGGCCGTACGATCCTTGAAGGATTAAGTACAGTTTATTAGTATAATATATACCTACTTGCTAAAACAATGTGTTTATTGAATATGCCTGTAACAGCGCCATGGCACTAATGATGCATGACAATGACCTTTTTTGTCATGCTTCGAAGACGCCCTTGCTATTGTCAGGAGGTATTGTTTAATTATCTGCGGTCTGTTATTGTTGTCTGTTCTTTGATGGCACTTTAAATTTAGAATTAAATATCCAATAGAAACAATCTTCAAGAAAGTGACGTTTATTTATAGCTTTTCCTTACTTCCTTAAGAAACTACTAATGTATGCATGAATGTATCTTCACGCCAATTCCCTTACATCCCCTATAATTGTGTCAGAGTAAAATACAGCCTTTCGGTTAAATGATGATATAGATTCTGGGAAAGTAGACGTTTTATATTATTAAGAATTTTCGATTTAATTGGTATACTCAAACTTCTCATAGGTTTTCCAGTAATCTACGGGCAAAGAACTATTTTCCACATTTTAACACATATTTTCCACATTTTCCACATAACATCAGCACTACACAAACACACACACACATACACACAAACACATTTAAACATATAAGACGCATGTAGCACATGAAGTAATATAATTAGGTATAAGTTAAAACTAGGTAGTATATTACAAATGTATAAGAACAAGTACACGTTAAAAATTGTAATACAAAACGGGCAAACATTTATAGTAAGCATTTTCTCGGGGAATTGGCGCTGATAGTCGAGATACAGGCTTTGCCTAGTTCGGCTACAGATGATTGATTCTTTTAGTTATGATAACACTGAAGCCCACTATATTTTTGGAATACTGTACTAAGTTTTATGAAATAAAGATTTTTATTATTATATTAATATTATTATACATTACCATCTAACCTGAACACGATAGTACTGAACTCTACCATTTAGCGGCAGATAGGTTAGGTAATGCGGTGGTGCCTAAGCCCTCGAGCTCCTACACTTGGAACTCTACCACCAGTGGAAAATCACGTGCCAACCGTAACGTAATAATATTGAGTACTATTTACTACTTGCAGTTTAGAGTTGCTTGCAGAGTGCAAATTTGAGTTTTTCCAGTATGCCATAAACGTACATTAATATGAACTCCCCCTAGCTTATTGGTCTGAAATGGAAATCGGATCGGTACGACCTTTTTAACCAAGTTGATTTTTTTCTAGAATGCCCTATAAAACACATTTAATAGACTCTCCTAGGTAACTTATTGGCATTTGAGGTCTGAAATGGAACTCGAATACGACCTTCAAGAATTTAGGTCACAATGAAATCTGGCGGAGACAATTAAGAGCTGACACAAATGAGTCCGCGTTTGTCTTTCTTTAACTTTATTACGTCATAACCATTTCTTTCCATTGCTATTGGAAGGGGAAATTGTCGAGAACGGAACATTTGATTTCTCTTTGTTTCTTTACAAACCCTTTTATGATCTAAAATAAACTTAAGTAAACACGTAACTTCACATCAGTATTGGAAGAGATAGGCAGAGGTAAAAGTCGCAAGTTACGTTTTCTTTTAGGTGGCGAGTCTATTGACATGTTGAGGTAAATTACCAAACTTTCAAGAAACGAATGAATGTGCCTTTGTAATTATAATATTATAATGATAACCTTTTTGTGTCAACCAATAAAATTATGATGAGCTGACAAGTGAGCCTATTTTCATTTTTAGTGAACTAGTGATGGACTCAAAAGAGCACAACCACATTACCATCGCATTACTTTGTACCGCTTAATTCTGCTTAACATAGTCAGTGTTGTCGATTAAGCATCGATTTTTTATTAGTGGCACATGTGTTTGGTTTACAATGTAAAAAAATACAAAGTTGGTTATACCTTTAAGTTGCATCATTCACTTACCTTCAGCTACCATGAATTGAAGTTCTTTTGCTTTTGTGGGCATAAAAAGATATTTGCTGTTTTAGTTAAGACACAAAAAGACAAATCAAAGTGAGGTAAGTCCAACAGCAAAAATAATAAACGGTAATGGATATTTTATTACTTGAACAAGATTTGGTCTCAGGGTTATATGCTGGATCCGCCAGGAAGTATCATCGAAGTGCCTTTGAAATACGAGAGAATCTTGTTCACTTTAATTAAAGTGGCCCCTTTCCACTGCAAAATCAAAGGCAGTGGGAGCATTGTACAAAAACAATTTCGTTATTTTAACAATTGAAAATTCTTTTCATCAATAAAACTCAAACAATTTCATTACGAAGAATAAAACAGTGCTATTCCGAAGTTTTTCGAATCGAGTTTCAATTAAGATGAAGAAGAGTTTAAAGGCGAAGGGTTGAAAGCATTTCCAGAAATCTTTCGTCTCCATTCGCCCTGGGCCTTATTTCGCTTCAGTTCCATTTAATGGAAATCGTAAAATAAATCCGAAGCGTGTAAACGGAGGGTATTATAGCTGTTTCCAGGGTAGCACCTTTTATAGTTGAAAGAGAAAATGATGAACCTACCGTGGTTTAAACGAGATTAAAGGTTAATTAATTTTCTCGGCTCGGGTATATCCGGAAGCGGGCTTAACGAAGATGAAAAGTTAACCAGTGTTACAAATAATTATTTAATAACTTATGATTGGATCGGTCCAAACTGCGTTGATGTAGGTTGCAGAAACGTGTGAATTTTTGTTAAAAAAATGAAAACTAAGAAGGAAATGAATGTTTGTGAACGAAATTAGTCGTGTCTGTTACATTTAGATTCATAAAAGATTTCGTTATGGTACCTACCTTTATTATTTAAATGTTCGATTAGACATATGCTGCCATTGTTTCTATTTGAGTATGTAAGTTATGTTTGTAAGAACAATCAATATTGGGACAGAAAAACACAAGTAACTGTGATAGGATTTGTGACTTATGCTTTGATTCTTGTTTCCGTATAAGTATTTTATTTAACTTATCCCGATTATTTCTGTTATTTCTGTTCTAAGTGTTGTCTCGGTTAAGCATTACAGGCGCGGTCGGGTGTGATGGGTGACCGCTAGTGGCAAATTAAAATGTGCGTGACCATGCTTCGGAGGGCACGTTAAGCCGTCGGTCCTGGTTGCTATCGATAGATAGCAGTCGTTAAACCTTGTCGGAGGTCTTATGGGCGGTTTGAAAACATCCAACAGCGGGTTGGCCAGTAACCCGTATCTCCACCAATCCGCATTGGAGCAGCGTGGTGGAGTAAGCTCCAGGTCTCCCCCCAAAAAAGGGGGATACTCGTGCCCAGTAGTGGGATGTGCAATGGGTTGCTATTATTATCTTTATTAAGTGTTGTCTATTAACAATTACTGTCTATATGTGGACAATAAACAGTATTTCTTTTGTCATTGCGTATTAATTGCCATAAAGGTAGTCGACGTGCTTGAGCATTCTTCAAACGCTTTCAATAATGCGTGTCCTATCATTTCAAGACTACCTTGGTTTTAGTGTCTCGAAGTTTTCTTACTCATGTATTTAAATATATATTATTATAAATATATTTAAATTTCTCCCAAGGTGTTTAAGGATGCGCATTAGCAATGAAGAAAATGATGAAAACAATTAAAAAACGAATACCTACCTACATATGAATTTGTAAACAAATAATTTATATAACGTTTTCGTATGTTTTCGCGAGCTTCGTACATTGTAGAAATTAAACTTGCGGATTTTCTCGCGTATACAACACTCCCAAACTTCTTACACCCGACGTTTCGGACGCTTTCCAGCTACCGTGGTCACTTGGTACTCAGTCTGCCCGTGACCACGGTAGCTGGAAAGCGACCGAAACGTCGGGTGTAAGAAGTTTGGGAGTGTTGTATACGCGAGAAAATCCGCAAGTTTAATTTCTACAATAATTTATATAGATAAGTATTTAGATATTTTGAAATAAAATAAATAAATGAGGCACTTTCAATATCGCAATAACTCTGACGATGACAGATATGGATATCCCGTTACTGGCTCCGATAGAGCTCCGGATACATATCTACTCCCCTCGAGTCCGTCGCGGCCGGTGGCCCGTTTTGCTCTATGCTTTATATCAATGTGAATTGCATGCTTGTTTTCCACCTTGATAACATTTAAAAATTAGAACAGCAATGTACGGAAATTTGGCCCTCGAAATTAAGTTAAACGAGTTACATAATATCCATACATGTATTAGTTTAAAGGTCTTGATACCAAGGATGATAGTTCTTCTAACACACAGTCGTCAAAAACATAACTATGTGTATAAATAAATGCGATTAATAGCTAGCTTAACTCTTAATTAAAACCAAAAAACGTCGACTGTCAATAACACGTATTTAAATTAGGCACAAAGTTTACCAAGTATTCGCTAAAATATAAACAGTGGCTGATAATAAGTGGTTTTAATCGAAATATTTTATGGTCGAAAACACAACGGAAGTTTTTACTTTAAAATGTTTTACCACAGAAACGAGGAACTAGAGAGCTTTGAGCCGCAGCAGTCTTACAGCTACTTAAGTACTCTTCAACTTTCCGATAAAAAACAAAGGCAAATAAGTTCAAAGAACACTCCAGATTTGTTGGAGCAAAGAATTATGTATCAGATATCTAGCGAACAGGATGTTAAGCCAATCAACGTTTGATTGCAGATTCTGTTTGAGTATAGTGTGATGCGGTAAAGTGCAATCTCAGATGGAGATGAAACTAAACCAAAACCTATAGATAAAAACAAAAAAAGTATGTGTACACGCACGTAGAAGTAATACTTTTTAGCGTAACATCCAATATACCAGAAATGCTCTTTTATCTGTCGGAATGCGCGCGCATCGTAAAAACTGTATTTAAAGATTAATCTTGCGTTTATTAAACTAAAATGATTTTGAACGGAAGCTGAAAAGCAGTTTCGTCTTTCTTCGGGATTGTGCTTAATTTCGCACATTGTATATGCGAATGTCTCGAATACCAACTCTCCTTCCAGTCAACTACGTGGTGGCCAACAGAACTAGTATATTTTGTATGAACTCTGACATTTTAATCCCTTTTAGGATAACATACCCTTTGGATGGGATGCTATTAATCAATGTCTACTTATCAGGAAGGATAGAGAAGGCGTCGGGATGTAAAGACCCCACCGCCCACTGGTTGAGGTAAATTCCTTCGTCAGTGCAGTCAGTCAACCGAATAATGGCGGTCAAACCATTTGGATAGCGCAATGGTAAATGCAAGAGCGTGGGGTGGGTAGCAGCGTCCTGCGATAAAACAAACACTGCGATCGCCAAACCGCAGGCCAACCGGAGCGATTATGGTATCCCCCCATTTGATGTAATTAATAACAACTTTTTATATAATTGTTCGCGTGGAAAAGTGGATTAGCATTTTTGGATGCAACTTTTGGTTAATTTTGGATCATACAAAAACAACACGCAGGGCGTCGAGATGCTGGACGTCGGGACGCTGGGCGACGGGACGCTGGGCGACAAGAGGCTGGGCGTTGAGACGCTCTACGTCAAGACGTTGGGCATCACGACCCTCGACGTCGGGACGCTGGGCGTTGGGACGCTCGACGTCGGGACGCTGGGACTCTGGACGCTTGGCGTCGGGACGTTCTGCGTCGGGACGTTGGGCGTCGGGACGGTGGGTGTCGGGACGCTCGACGTCTGGACGCTGGGCGTCGGGACGCTGGGCTTCGCGTCGCCGGGCGTCGGGTAGCCGGGCGTCGGGGCCTAGTGCGTCGGGACGCTAGGCGTCGGGACGCTGGGCGTCGGGATGCTGGGCGTCGGGACGCTGAGCGTCGGGACGCTGGGCGTCGGGAAGTGGGGCGTCGGGTCGCTGGGCGTCGGGACGCTGGGCGTCGGGACGCTGGGCGTCGGGACGCTGGGCGTCGGGACGCTGGGCGTCAGGTCGCTGGGCGTCAGGTCGCTGGGCGTCGGGTCGCTGGGCGTCGGGACGCTGTGCGTCGGGACGCTGGGCGTCGGGACGCTGGGCGTCGGGACGCTGGGCGTCGGGACGCTGGGCGTCGGGACGCCGGGCTTCGGGACGCTCGACGTCGGGACGCTCAACATCGAGACGCTGGGCGTCGGGCCGCTCGACGTCGGGACGCTGGGCGTCGGAACGCTGGGCTTCGCGTCGCTGGGCGTCGGGTAGCCGGGCGTCGGGGCCTAGGGCGTCGGAACGCTGGGCGTCGGGACGCTGGGCGTCGGGACGCTGGGCGTCGTGACGCTGGGCGTCGGGTCGCTGGGCGTCGGGACGCTGGGCGTCGGGACGCTGGGCGTCGGGACGCTGGGCGTCGGGACGCTGGGCGTCGGGACACTGGGCGTCGGGTCGCTGGGCGTCGGGTCGCTGGGCGTCGGGACGCTGGGCGTCGGGATGCTGGGTGTCGGGACGCTGGGCGTCAGGTCGCTGGGCGTTGGGTCACTGGGCGTCGGGACCTTGGGCGTCAGGTCGCTGGGCGTCGGGTCGCTGGGCGTCGGGCCGCTCGACGTCGGGACGCTGGGCGTCGGGACGCTAGGCGTCGGGACGCTAGGCGTCGGGACGCTAGGCGTCGGGACGCTCGACGTAGGGACGCTGGGCGTCGGGACGCTGTGCGTCGGGACGCTCAACATCGAGACGCCGGGCGTCGGGACGCTCGACGTCGGGACGCTGGGCATCGGGACGCTGGGCTTCGCGTCGCTGGGCGTCGGGTCGCCGGGTTTCGGGGCCTTGGGCGTCGGGACGCTGTGCGTCGGAACGCTGGGCGTCGGGACCTTGGGCGTCGGGACGCCGGGCGTCGGGACGTCGGGCGTCGGGACGCTGGGCGTCGAATTTCATCGTTATCGGATCGGTAGATTTTGTGTGATGCTTGAACAAACAGACAGACAGACAGACAAAAAATTTTCTAATCACATATTTGTGTTCGGTATCGTTCTAGTAACATCCCCTGGTATTTTTTTTTAATATTTTTAATGTACAGAATTCACACTTCTACAGTTTTACTATAAGTATAGATATAGATATGAAAAGAATGATGAATGTAAAAGAAGCACGCGCGGAGTGTTAGGACCGGTCTATCTGGCGCTCCACACTCAGCCTACCTCGTGAGGGATATACATATATACTTGTCGTGTAGATACATACGTACATATAAATGATAGTTATAAACAACAAGCATTATAAGTTCTACTAGCACTAAAACACTTTTAACCCAGGTCAGAGGTCAGTTTTATTGCGATTTTTTTTTTTTCTAAACCTTTCCCAGTGCTACTCTCAGAGCAATATGCCCGGAGATGTCAAACCGGCGAATTGTGTATGTTTGCATGTTCGCTTGAATGCATGCATTTAAGCATACATGCATCGAATCAAAAATGGATTGAGATTGGATCAAATATAAGGTAGAAACCGCCGTGAGTAATGCGTTGATACCTAATCTCTCAATTTCCTCCACTGGAATTCAACCAGCCTATAGTTACCTACATGATAACTGTATCCACAGCAATGTACAATGTTCTTATGGATATTATGATTGTCATGCATTTTGCAAACCGTCTATACTGTTTCAACGCGCATAGATAAAGTTGATAGCATTTCCGTTTTCTCACGGTACTTTCATTAACCATAAATTAATTCGATACGATTGATGACACAATAAATTTGCAAGGAAAATGAAATCCAGTAATGCGTGATGAAATCACCCAGTGTGTTTACGATAAATAGCGGTTTAAAATGTAAAATATTATGGTTGCAGTTATAGAATTCTTGGGTCCTGTAGCTCGAAAGAAAATTAAAAACGGTTTGCTTATAGGATTACTCTAAAGTGTGCCTGCCTGTCTATCTGAAATAGCCAATTTGCTTCAAAATTTCTGGGCTGATTGAGCTAAAATCTGGTGAGGTTTAGAAACATATATCTTTCTATAATTAAAATATACTATAAACTATTCACTGGTGGTAGAGTTGCAGTGTAGGAAATCGAGGGCGTGGCACCACCGCATTACCTAATTTATCTGCCGCTAAATAGTTCAGCACTATCGTGTTCCGGTTAGATGGTAATGTATGGCCCCGTAATATCTATCACAGAGACGTACCTAATAACTAAGGTCTGAGGGGTGTCAACGCATCTGCATTTTGACCTCTGTTCTTTTTGTGGGTCTATAGGCTGCAGTCATCACTTAACATCAATGTAAACTGCATGCTTGTTTGCGATAGGTATATATAAAAAAAACCTAATGGTTTTGTAATGCCTAGTTTTATTTGTTACGCTTTTTCGTTAAGAATGTTGCGTTCCTCTTTCGTTTCTTTCGCCACTCCTGCCACAACCACAAGCCGCGTCAGAGAATTTTGTTTCAAAAAGTAGAGTAAGTTTAACATAAAATATGCTGTTTATCATGAAAAGCTAGCAACATTATCAGCTGCAATATCGCACTCAGCGATAACAGAGCCACCTTAATAAGGAAAGCTTACACACTAAATGAATGCCGTGCGGTCGATTCACTTGTGCTATGTCGGTTAACTTGCCAATTTACCTAACGAATGTTGCTTTCCTCTTTTGTTTCTTTCGCCACTCCTGCCACAATCACAAGCCGCGTCAGAGAATTTTGTTTCAAAAAGTAGAGTAAGTTTAACATAAAAAATATGCTGTTTATCATGAAAAGCTAGCAACATTATCAGCTGCAATATCGCACTCAGTAATTTCACTTGGGCTATGTCGGTTAACGTGCCAATTTACCTTAAGGATGTTGCGTTCCTCTTTTGTTTCTTACGCCACTCCTGCTAGAATCACAAGCCGCGTTAGAGAATTTCGTTCCAAAAAGTAGAGTGTAACATAACATATGCGTACTGTTTTATCATGAAAAGCTAGCAACATTATCAGCTGCAATATCGCACTCAGTGATAACAGAGCCACCTTAATAAGGGAAGCTTACACACTAAATGAATGCCGTGCGGTCGATTCACTTGTGCTATGTCGGTCGACTTGCCAATTTACCGGTATACCCCGACCTAACTGAGGCTAGTTGATGAAAATTCAATATAATTTGTACAACTGTCGGTCAAGTTAAGCTGCACTCTAGAATGACTTTATAAGTTTTAGAAACCGGTAAAGTGTAAGTCTGTATCAAAATAGGAGGGACGTATTCTAAGGTATGCTTTGAGATGTAGGTATCTATACTTAAGAAATGTTTACCTATTACGGTTCAAGGGATATACTTTTTATTATATTGGTGGTAGTCTAACCACCCATAAAATGGAGCTCTACCAGTGATAAGATAAGGTGACTACGCCAGTGGGGGAGCTCACGGGCGTAGTCACCTTATCTTATCACTAAGGCATTATCTTATCAAGTAGATAAGGTAATGCCGTAGTGATAAGGTAATGAACCCCTAAAAATTTCAAATAAGGGATGGAAATTCGTTATTTTTGTGACCAATTCCACGCGGACGAAGTCACGGGTAAAAGATAGCATATATGTATAGGCACGTATGTTATCAACATTTCATAAAGACGAAATAAGGAGATAATTGCAAAATGGTTTGTACTAACTGCCACTATTGCACATAATAGAAACTATTCCCATGCAATTAAAGAGAAGATGAAAGGATTAAATAACATTAAGAATTTCTACCACTGATCGATCTTTTGCATAATAAACACATTGGCGCATACCATTTAATTTCGCTAATAAATAACACATTTCAATAAATTATAAACAATTTTATTAACATCTTACTTTTACTATTTACATTTTAAGGTGATTTAGTCCAATAAATATGTTTATCAGAGAAAGTAAAAGTAAATGATTTACAAATTTTATGCTGTATTGGTTTAGATTGCGAAATTTCTACGTGCGATCAACAACAATTTAAAGTGGATGCGGGCGAATTTTAATCGGATGTCTAACTATACCTACATAATTGTGAGCTCGTTATATGTTATTAGCCCTGGACCCTGCAGTTAGGACGACCTTCTGACCATATACAGGGTGGATGAGACAAGTTGATTCTTTTTGCCATCATTATTAGATACAAAACTGTATATAATAATAATAATGGCAACCCATTATACGTCCCACTGCTGGGCACGAGTCTCTCCCCTTTTTGGGGGGAGGCCTGGAGCTTACTCTACCACGCTGCTACAATGCGGATTGGTGGAAGTGGGTGGGTTAGTGGCCAACCCGCTGTCTGATGTTTTCAAACCACCCATAAGGCCTCCGATAAGGTTTAACGACTGCTATCCATCGATAGCAACCGGGACCGACGGCTTAACGTGCCCTCCGAAGCACGGAAACGCGCATTTTAATTTGCCACTAGCGGTCACCCAACACACTACCCGACCGCGCCCGTAGTGCTTAACCGAGTAGATCGCTTACGATCTACGCCAGCCGCTGGGCCATGCGCGCTTCAAACTGTATATAAACTGTATATAAATAACTGCAATTAACTGCTTCAGTAGTCTAGTGGTAGCAGGTCACTACTTACATATTCTCTACTACTACTACACTAGGGTCCTTGGTTCGATTCCCGGGGCGGCTATCAGAGATGACAGCGTGAAATTCTTTATCTCTGGTTCTATTGGAAATTTCCCTATTCCTGGAAGTTGCCCAGTGCCTCGGAGTTTAGGAATGTGCTCGAAGACGTCAACAGGCTCGCCGCTGTTACATAATGGGCCAAAACAAAACTGGCGAATCGTTTGCGTGTAGGTTTGTATGCATGCATTTACCTCTGCCTACCTCCTCAGAGATTGAAGGGAAGATGAAGTTACGTACGTATATCATTGCAATTCATAAAAATTAATTCGAAGTACGTGATGTAATTGGATACATTTAAAGAGTTACGGAACAAGAAACGATTAACTGAGAATTTGATCACTTCCATAATCTGTACAGAAAGTTGTCGGAAATGTCATCATACTTTCATTATAATTAGTCAAAAGATTTACGAAACTGCGGATGAAAGAAGATTGTTTTAGATACCGACGTCGTTTACCTTGGCAGTGGAAATATCGTGCCAAGGGCGCAACCTTATTCCTAAACCAGATTGTATCGCTGTAGATACAGGAAACTACCCAACAAATAGGTATGTTAAGAGTTGTTAAGATTGAATAAGAAAGGTTCCTCACACAAAAGTCGGGATAAATAAGTTAATACGTATAAAATAAGTGTAATATAAAAAGGTACGCACTTACGTTTATTATCTGTCGCAAAACTTTCTTTTACTATAATTTTATGTTACTCGTATTAATACTAGTGCTTTATTTTGAAGCATTTATAAGACTGAAATCAGGTATAAGGAGTTTTTATAAGAACGAAAAAGAAGACCTCATAACGGCACCGTAAATGTTCAAAAACGTCAGATTGATTGTAAAAAAATATTTGTAAAACGAACGCGGTTTTCTTAAAATTATCGAGATATGGTAAAAAACATGGGCCATTAAAAAAAAATCGTAATAGTAATTCAAATCACTTGCCTATTGTTAAAATTGTATGAGTTTGTAAAATTTTTACAATTACCATACATAAATTGAAGTCTGATTTCTCTCACGTTGTAGAAAAAAAACATCTTCATTTTATACCATGACGCATGAAACTATGGAAATCATTCATGTGTCATATCGTCCAAACAGAGTCTACATCATTAACACCTCCATATCAACAGAGAAACTGGATCTATTACATTTCTTAAATCGTCCGTATTATCATAAAGCATTCGTTCATTAACTTATAACATTTTGACGACTTAAAAACCAATGGCTATTTGGTCAGATCATAAAATCGATCATTTCCTGACATTATACAAACGACTTTAAGAGAGGAGGCTGGGGTAAGACGATAATTCTCAGAATTTCACGATAATGTTACGGGAATGGAAAATTAGGTCAGATTGTGGCACGTTCCCCGTGACGGGTACAACGTAAATGTTGCGAGATTTCGTTCGAAAGTAAATGTTTTTGTTCTTTGGTAAGACGGGATAAAACGTCAAGACATCACGCTCTGTCACACTGATTTAAATTGCTTTATGTTAAATTTTGTTGTAGGTTTTTGTGTTTGCAACTGCCTCAGTAGCCTAGTAGCAGCAGGCCACTACTACTACGCTGGAGGTCCTGGGTTCGATTCCCGGGTCGGGGGCTATCAGAGATAACGATTTAAAATCCTTTATCTGTGGTTCTGTTGGGATTTTTCCATTTTCTGGATGTTTCAAAGTACTTCGGAGTTTGGTAATGTGCCCGGAGATGGCAACACACCTGTTACATGGGCCAAAAAAACGTAACCGGCGAATCGTGGGTGTTTGCATGTATGCTTGAATGCATGCATTTACCACTGCCTATTATATTACATACTCTGTATATTACAGGCGTGAAGTTACGTTATTGTACGTATATTGTTTAGTTGGTACGATATTACAATCATAGCGGATAGGTAAGTATCAGATGATTTTAATGCAGTAGCTCATGTGAAAGTGTGAACTACAAAATTTAACGACAGATAAAACTGTAATAGGCAAATCATTTGTTTTTCTCAAGTTGAAAAAGGTCTTCTGGTTGATATTTAAGTGGACAGTATAAGCACAGTCTCAAGAACGTATCTATTAATTACCGTATAAGTATGTGCTCTTGGGCCTATTTTAGTAGTGATGATAATTTTATAATGACAACGCACACAGTGACAACGTTCAAAGCTTATAATAACTGAATTTATGATAGCATTATTACGAAACTTTTTTTTGGTATAGGACTAAAAATATTAAGCTTATTTAGGAAATGGCAGCGGATCTGCATCTAGTTCTTAGAATTTTCTATAACAATATGATTATCACTTATCAAGATGTGAACCTGGGCTATATTATTACATATTCTCTGCCTGGGCTAGGAAAAAGACTTTTTTATGTCACGAAACCAACATGCATAAACACACAACTACATTTCTGTGGGCCATAGGCTATGCTTGTATGAAACTGTCGTGACCTCACTCAAATACGCGACGTTGAAATGTTTTGACAACCATAGCATGACGTATTATAACGTAGCAGGTGAACAAGTCATTTACATAGATGGCATGTGTTGTGTTACCTTCTAGGTTTTGCCTGCTTCGTGCGCGTCTACTTTTAATCATTACAAATTGTAGTCTATATTATTTCAATGTATAACCTATATTTCTCTAAAGTTTTATCCAAATTCGTAGAGTAGTTTGTTCGTGAAACAAACATCCATCCTCACAAACTATCGCATGTATAATATTAGTAGGATTCAGTTACCTACTAATAACCTTAAAGCAGATAGACATTTACATACAAAGATTAAAAAAACACCTTTCGATGCACATCTAATGTGATATACCTAAATGATGTTTTGCTTTGTCTATAATCACAAAGACGTACCTATACATATAGCGAACTAGCGGCCCGCCCGGCTTCGCTCGCGCTGCTCCGCTACTATTAGTCATAGAGTGATTATAGCTTATAGCTTTCCTCGATAAATGGGCTATCTAACACTGAAAGAACTTTTCAAATCGGACCAGTAGTTCCTTTGATTAGAGACAGATGTTTTACAAAGTCAGCCAATTTATCAGAATTCAAATAAACGTTTGCAGCGAACCCTCGATGCAAATCCCCATGCAATTAGACGTAGGTATAGGTGTAATCACAACACAAAAACCAAGCAAAATGAACACGTGTGAGGGGAAACGGGGGACCGGTGGGCGAGGGGACACAGGGGACCGGGCGAGAGGAGAGGGCTCGATAGGTATTTATAGCGCGCGACTGGAATGCATCCACCTCGCCAGCAATAATCGCCACTGTCAAGTTCATATTCGCTGTTGTACCAAGTTTACTAACACTTAGCCTGGGTTGCTCCACGATATTTCTTAAAGTTTATGTTTGTTAAAAAAAATTAAACATCCATTTTTAATTCTAACAAATTTGTCAAAATTAGAGAAGGATGTAATTTTTTTTGAGTTGGAAAGTTAGGAACTAGGTACCTATCTACTCCTATGAACTAAAAATATTTTTATGATGGATAGTCCATTTAGGTATACTATTTTTTTTATTTATGTAACTTTAATGTACAAAAGAAGGAACTGTACATAAGGCGGACTTAACGCAACTAAGTCAGTATCTACCAGTCAACCTTTGGGTAGAAAAGAGATCAACGAAATGGGTGCTATAAATTAAAAGCTATATTATGTAATATTTAATTAAATTATAGATTTTAATTAAAAAATTACCATTTTAATTAAATCTATAACAACATTACAACAAAGATTAAAAGTATATATACTTACAATTAACAATACATATATGCCAAAATAATAATATAAAATATCAATTTTTAATACATACATATGTATAATTTATAAATATATAAAATTATATTATAACCTACAATAAATATATACATAAATATAAACATGATAGCACGATGGTTAAGATGATTTATAAGCAAAAAAAAGAAAATAAATAAATTCAGATGTCAGGACGGTGCATTTCGGAAGAATTTTTGTAAATTACGTTTGAATATAAATTTACTCGGAGCTTTTTTAACATTGAAAGGTAGCATGATCCAGAGCTTGATAGCTGTAACAGCGAAAGAGTTAGGCATGAAACCGGTACGGTGAGAAGGGACTGCTAGAATGAGATTTTCACAAGAACATAGGTTGAGGTCATGGGAATTGCCGAGATAGTTAAATTTACACTTAAGATAATGGGGAGACAGTGGATCATAAAGAATGGAGAAAAGTAAACAAACGATTCTAATGGATCTTCTCTGACGAATAGGAAGCCAATTGAGTTTGACGCGGTAAGAAATATGATCGAATTTACGGAGACCGAAAATAAATCTGATGCAATTATTAAGGATACGATCCAATTTGTCTAGAAGTTGTTGAGATATATCGGAGTAACAAACATCTCCATAATCAATGACTGGAAGGACAAGCGATTGTACTAAGAGGAGTTTTGTTTTGCACGGCAGAAAATTCTTAAACCTATATAGAGAACGCAGTGTGGCAGTGGTATTCTTACAAATATTATTAACCTGGGTGTTCCAGTTAAGAGTAGCGTCTAAGCATATACCTAAATCCTTAACATTATCAGATATAGGAATTTGGTTATTATCAAAAAACAGCGGAGAAATATCATTTAGGTTAAGTTTACTCATATGATACGGACTTCCTAAGATAATTGCAGTGTATACTGAATGGCTATGGACTCCATAAGGTTACGCTATAATCTCTAGGAGTAGAGCAGTGAATATACTTATAGTGTCTTACAGGTCTACACTCGGACAGTGTAATGACGATATACGTCGATTACCCGATAGGTGGCGCTGCTGTCGATATTATTGACGCAGTTGAAGCCGCGGGCATCATCTAGTAATATTCTAAATACAGAGGGACCTTTGTTTATTTCTACTTACGTCCATAGATGAAGATTGGTATGGATATAGTTTGAACCATGACAGGTGACAAAGGTTACAAGCTTCGCGTGTTTGAAGTCAAGAGCACTCACAACTTCTATTGAATTATATTTTCATATTCATATGATCTACAAATATAAACGACCAGATTAAACATTTTTTTTATTATGTAAACAGGCTTTGTAAATTTATGTTTAATAGATAGGTGGTACCTACATAAAACATGTGTATGTAATTAGTATTGTTCACGATGAACAAAATAAAAACAAAACTTTGTAGATTTTGAGTAAATTGGTTTAATTTGCGTGCACATGTCACGTAGTGAATTTTGGTAGTTAGCTTAGCAAGAACCTTTAGTGAGTTATCCAATTCAGGAACTTCAAAACTGCCTTTATATTTATCTTGAGGATAACGAATATTGTGAATAAATCTTAAAACTCTAGCCAAATGTTTTTTGAGTAAGTGTAATTTTTGAAATTTATTAAAATTTACTAGAGATGCTGTAGGCACGACCTCCGCCACCAAAACGGAGATCGTTTTTAGTTCAGGTAGATCTGAATGTGCAATAGCCGTGGCAGATGGCCACGAAGATTCAGATAGCAATAGGAAAGGCGGTCCATGCCACCACAGAATGGGTTCACTGTTGTTCGCATTGAGTATATCTACTCCTCGTGAAGCGAGATCTGCGGGATTTAGATCTGTGGGCACGTAACGCCAAGATGTAGGTTCTGTGAGTTCATTAATAACGGAAACGCGATTGGCCACAAATGTTTTTGTTTTATTAGAGGCACGAATCCATCCTAAAACAACACGTGAATCAGTCCAATAAATATGGCGATCAATTGTACACCTTAAGGCTTTAGTAACGGCAGAGCTAAGCTGTGCACCTAATACAGTCGCACATAGCTCTAACCGCGGGATGGTAGTCGCCTTGATAGGGGCTACGCGCGCTTTGGCCTCGCATCTTCGAAAGAATTCCGGGGCCTGTACCTACAAACAAAGGACAAAGAAGTTCATCGCCACGTGCCGGCGCCGCAGCACCTACAAGTTGTTTGGACTATTACCAGCAGCGCAGCTGTGGACTACGCTCAACGTGCAGCCAGAACGTCTTTGCCAACCTACATTACCTACTGGATTCAGGAGCATCACGCCTACATACCTACGCAGCCAACACCAGCGGTCGGAACCTACCTACTCCGTCTCAGCCACGTCGGCCTGCCTACCTTACGGTGAGCCCGTTCCTGTATTCTCCTTCCTATCTTTTCCGATTCAATTTGTGCAATCAGTGAGGTTTGATTCCCCAAAATTAGTGTGCGTGTCATAATAAACCATTAGATAACCAAAGTATTACGTTACAGTTAAAATTATAATTATACCTACCTACCTATCTTTACTAAGTGCTAACGTAATCTAGATTTATTAATTTCAGTCCTATACCTAATTGCCTACTTTAAATTGTTTTAGTACATAACTTAAACTTGTAATTCCACTATTTTACCGTTTTAGAATCCATTCATACCTAATAAAATAAACTAAATAAAATACATACGTACATACCTACTTACATACGTAAATAAATTTATATACCTATCAGTAAATACATATTTAATATAGCGTAACGTACCTACGCACTTCAAAACTCATTCACTTAGCCACTTGTAATTAAAACACCCACATTCATTCTATATAACAGAATAATTAATAGCCTAATAACTTTACTAAGAATTTTACACATTAATAAATACGATAGGTAAATTCACATCCATTCACTATCACTAAATTATCCAAATTTAAGCATTGCATCCCATTTTCATAGTACATACATTGGTCAGTGTAACGTCTTCCGGGATCTGTTGCATACTAAATTGAAATCTGTTGTTTACGCGTTGCAACTGATCATTCCAGCGTACGGTGCATCGGGCGACCCTCGCGTGACGTCACCCATTGTCTCCGCGGCTACCTGAGCCCGGGCGGCGGCCGGTCCACTTGCCTACGCGCAGCTGATCGAAACCGGTTCAACGGCCCGTTATCAAGACTACGAAGCGAGGAGCGTATCGTACCTATTGCCTTCATATTAATTAACTCACTAATTTTATTAATTAAAACCCAGGTACTGGATATTTTATCTCATAATGGAGTCAAAGGCTGAAGATATTAAAGTATTAAGAGACCTTAGTGTTAAACGTAGTAGTATTAAAGGTCGTTTGACTAGATTTAAAAATCATGTAGACACTATTCAGACTCAAGACGACCTATCTGACTTAGAAATGAGAATACTTGAGATGAAATTATCTAGAACCGAGGTTTTACACAAAGAATTTGACGAATTGCAATCTCAATTGGAATCGTTAAGGGCTACCGGTGTAGACGCCGAATTACAATTGTGTGAGGCTATCGAGGTCGATTTCGACTACTATATTTCCCTTGCCAAGACTATTATAGCCAAAAATTCGACGCCTAACCTTAACGACTCTGCTCAGTCCAATACAAATGACCATAATTCTTGTTGTGGTGATGGACAGGGATTCTTGGGATTCAAATTACCTATTATTAAAATTTCTAATTTCAATGGCACGTATTATAAGTGGCTGGAATTTAAGGAAACCTTCTGTTCCTTAATTCACAATAACGACAAAATTAAAAATATTTATAAATTTCATTATTTACATTCATATTTAGAAGGCGAAGCCGCTCGCGTCATTAGCAATTTAGAAGTCACTGATAAAAATTATATTTCGGCTTGGAAACTATTATGCGAGCGCTACGACAGCAAAAGGCAGCTAATTAATAATCACTTAAAATCTTTGTTTACCTTTGAGTCTGTACGAGAGACCGATAAGTCCTTGCGTTTTATTATAGATCACATCTCTAAAAACTTACGGGCTCTCAGTACACTCGGCTTACCTACCGATAAATGGGACGTTTTAATTATTTATATGGTCGCAGCAAAATTAGATAATTCTACAGTTTATAAATGGGAGGAATACAAGAACTCATTATCTGAAATACCTACCCTAGAGGAATTTTTCACATTCTTAAAAAATCGTGCTGATGTTTTGGAAACTGTTAATCAAAATAAACATGAAAAAATAAATAATAAAAATTTAGCTCCTACTTCGTCAAATAAATTTCACACTAAATCTTTTATGACCACTTCGAATAATAAACCATCTTTTATACCTAAGCGTTATAGTCAATGTTTAGTCTGTAAAGAAAATCATAGACTTTTTGAGTGTCAAATGTTTAAGGGTAAGTCACCTGAAGATAGACAGGTGACTGTGACGTCATTAAATTTATGTGAGAATTGCCTGAGACCCGGTCATAGTGTAGAAAAATGTAATCTACCAGGGCATTGTCGTTCATGTAAAAGGCGTCACAATACATTGTTGCACATTCCTCAAAAATCCGAAACAGACATACCCCAGACGTCCATAGTTATGTCGGCCCTATCTTATAATTCACAAGTTTTGCTGTGTACTGCTAATGTTGAGGTATGTAACCCAGTGACTAATAAATCCGTTAAGGTACGCGCTTTACTCGACAGTGGAAGCCAGTGTTCCTTTATTACAGATTCCCTACAAAAACAACTTGATTTACCTACCCAAAATTCAAATATTGATTTATTTACCCTAGGTAACAGTCAACTAAACCTAAATTCAAAGCGATGTATGATTCGCCTACGATCTAACAACAGCAATTTTAATGTAACTATGTTTTGCCTAGTTTTACCTAAAATATCAGATGATATACCTAAGTGTACTTTCGATTTGAAAGACCTAGATTTTTCCAATTTTGTACTTGCCGATCCTGACTTTAACAAATCATCCCCTATCGATATGCTTATCGGTGCTGACCTATTTTGGGAAGTGGTTGGTTCCCAACAGCATTCTTTAGGTAATAAAAACCCTATCCTACGTAGCTCCAAATTCGGATGGCTTGTTGGAGGATCTGCACCTATACAACGTACAGCTAATAAAAATATTCAAGCCTATTATGCTTACCTAAAGGAAAATGATGACAGTTCATTTAATCTTGATAATCAAATATCAAAATTTTGGGAACTAGAAAGTTTCCCCGATAATATTCCCTATACAAAGGAGGAAAAGCTTTGCGAAAAACATTTTCTTTCCAATACAATTCGCCTAGATGATGGTCGTTTCTGTGTGGGTCTCCCTCTTCGTGACGATAGAAGTTGCCTAGGCAACTCTTATCACCTAGCGAAGAAGCGGTTTTTGAACCTAGAATCGCGATTTAGGAAACAACCCGATCTCAAAATAGCCTACAGTGAATTTATTCACGAGTTTGCTGCCCTCGGTCACCTATCCGAGGCACCTAAACAAAACCCTACACATGCCTATTTTTTACCCCACCATCCGGTTATTCGAGAGAAAAGCGAGTCTACTAAGTTACGGGTTGTTTTTGACGCGTCGGCTCGCACTACTTCTAGCATCTCTCTCAACGATCTTCTGATGGTGGGTCCAACAATTCAGGACTCTCTATTTAATATTCTTATTAGGTTCCGTCAGCACAAGTATATTCTTTCAGGAGATTTAGAGAAAATGTTCAGACAAGTGAAAGTAAGAGAAACTGACCGTGACTTACAACTTATACTGTGGCGTGATAACGAAGACGAAGTTCTACGTACACTACAATTAAATACAGTAACCTATGGATTCTCGTCTGCCACCTTCCTTACCACTAGGTGCATATGGCAACTAGGTGAAGAATGTAGTGATTCTAAAATAAAAACTATAATTCAAAATGATATGTATTGCGATGATCTATTGACAGGTAGCGATACTGAGGATGAACTTCGCTATATTCAACACTCAGTTTGTACAGAATTTGCCAAAGGTTGTTTTAACCTAAGAAAATATAGGTCTAATCTACCTAACCTTTTACCAGTCTCCGATAATCTAGGAGCAGGTAATTTAATTATAAGCAACGCCTCCAGTACTCTTGGTATTGGATGGTGCCCAGCTTCGGATCAATTACATTTTCTCACCGAGTTTCCTACTATTACGAATATAACTAAAAGATCTATTCTTTCTGCAACATGCAAAATTTTCGATCCGTTAGGGTTGCTATCACTATATACAATTAAAGCTAAAATTATTTTACAACGATTATGGATGTTAAAATTAGACTGGGACGAACCAGTACCTAAAGAAATAAACACTATTTGGCATACTTTTTCAAAAAATTTAAACCATATTTCAAACATTAACATTTCCAGATTAGTTTTAATAAATGATTCTGTACATATTGAAATGCATTGTTTTTGTGATGCATCACAGCAAGCATACGGAACGTGCATATATCTTAAATCTATGAATAAAAAGGGAGACACACAAGTCAGTTTATTGTGCGCCAAAGCGCGCGTAGCCCCTATTAAGGTGACTACCATCCCGCGGTTAGAGCTATGTGCGACTGTATTAGGTGCACAGCTTAGCTCTGCCGTTACTAAAGCCTTAAGGTGTACAATTGATCGCCATATTTATTGGACTGATTCACGTGTTGTTTTAGGATGGATTCATGCCTCTAATAAAACAAAAACATTTGTGGCCAATCGCGTTTCCGTTATTAATGAACTCACAGAACCTACATCTTGGCGTTACGTGCCCACAGATCTAAATCCCGCAGATCTCGCTTCACGAAGAGTAGATATACTCAATGCGAACCACAGTGAATCCACTCTGTGGTGGCATGGACCGCCTTTCCTATTGCTATCTGAATCTTCGTGGCCATCTGCCACGGCTATTGCACATTCAGATCTACCTGAACTAAAAACGATCTCCGTTTTGGTGGCGGAGGTCGTGCCTACAGCACCTCTAGTAAATTTTAATAAATTTCTAAAATTACACTTACTCAAAAAACATTTGGCTAGAGTTTTAAGATTTATTCACAATATTCGTTATCCTCAAGATAAATTTAAAGGCAGTTTTGAAGTTCCTGAATTGGATAACTCACTAAAGGTTCTTGCTAAGCTTGCTCAACAGGAATCTTTTCCTGACGAGTTAAGCCGCCTACAAAATAAAAAGGCACTTCCAACTAAGGCATCTTTAACTTCTCTGAACCCATTTGTGGACAAGGACGGTTTAATTCGGGTTGGGGGTCGTATAGATGCGTCAAGTTATCCATACGATAAAAGACACCCTATTTTGTTAAATTCTAATCACCCACTAACTAAATTAATATTTAAATCCGAGCATGAACGTCTTTTACATGCCGGGCCCCAGCAACTTCTTGCTTCAGTAAGAGAACGCTACTGGCCTGTTGGGGGCCGCAATCTTGCTAGAAAAACTGTTCGTAGTTGCATAACGTGCCGTAGATTTGACGGTAAAACATTATCTAATATAATGGGAGATCTACCTAATGATCGCGTTGAAGTTGATTATCCATTTATAACTGTATCAACTGATTTTGCTGGACCATTTTTCATCACCGACCGCAAAGGAAGGGGATGTAAAATATCTAAGTGCTACCTATGTATTTTCATATGTTTTAGATATAAGTGTATCCACCTTGAGGCGGTGAGCGAACTATCTACGAACGCATTTTTACTAACTTTGAAAAGATTCATTGCTCGAAGAGGGCTACCTAAACTTATTTACTGCGATAATGGTCGTAACTTTGTCGGCGCGGCAAAGGAAATTTCACAACTGCTACGTAGTAATAGCGATTCCATTTGTGGATTTGCTACTCGTCAAGGTATAGAGTTTAAATTTGCTCCCCCATACGCTCCTCACTTCAATGGTCTAGCAGAGGCCGGGGTCAAGTCGGCAAAGTTTCACATTAAACGTGTACTAGGAAACGCACACCTCACTTTTGAGGAACTTTCTTCGCTGTTTGCACAAGTTGAGGCAATCCTCAACAGCCGACCCTTGTGTCCTCTCAGTCCATCTCCAAATGACCTACAACCCCTCACCCCGGCTCACTTTCTAATTGGCAGGCCGCTAACTTCAATTCCGTCACCAAGCTACGTGGACTACAACACGAACCGTCTAGATCGTTTCCAGCGGCTGGAGCAAGCGAAGCAGCACTTTTGGCAGCGCTGGGCTGCTGAATACATCGCAGAATTGCAACAGAGAAGTAAATGGCGCACTGAGTGTAAGCAATTAAAATTAAATGATCTCGTCCTTATAAAGGAAGAAAATCAACCACCGTTATGTTGGCGTATGGGCCGGGTAACAAAACTATATCCAGGCTCTGATGGAGTACCTAGAGTCGCCGACGTCCATACGTCTCAAGGCTCAATGAGGAGAGCTATTAACCGGATATGCCTCCTACCAACGTCGGATGAAGAAGTCTGTTAAAAGCTATGGCTTTCAACGGCCGGGAGGATGTCGACGCCGAAGTCGACCTATCACGGGCATCGTGAGACCTGCTCCAATGGGCGTTGGAGACGTCACGCCGACGTCATACGCGCGGACCAGTGAGCGGGAGAAAAAGACTATTAACTTAACTACCAAAATTCACTACGGGTAACAAAACTATATCCAGGCTCTGATGGAGTACCTAGAGTCGCCGACGTCCATACGTCTCAAGGCTCAATGAGGAGAGCTATTAACCGGATATGCCTCCTACCAACGTCGGATGAAGAAGTCTGTTAAAAGCTATGGCTTTCAACGGCCGGGAGGATGTCGACGCCGAAGTCGACCTATCACGGGCATCGTGAGACCTGCTCCAATGGGCGTTGGAGACGTCACGCCGACGTCATACGCGCGGACCAGTGAGCGGGAGAAAAAGACTACCAACTTAACTACCAAAATTCACTACGTGACATGTGCACGCAAATTAAACCAATTTACTCAAAATCTACAAAGTTTTGTTTTTATTTTGTTCATCGTGAACAAAAAGTGGCGACCGTGACAGGACCTCGCATCTTCGAAAGAATTCCGGGGCCTGTACCTACAAACAAAGGACAAAGAAGTTCATCGCCACGTGCCGGCACCGCAGCACCTACAAGTTGTTTGGACTATTACCAGCAGCGCAGCTGTGGACTACGCTCAACGTGCAGCCAGAACGTCTTTGCCAACCTACATTACCTACTGGATTCAGGAGCATCACGCCTACATACTTACGCAGCCAACACCAGCGGTCGGAACCTACCTACTCCGTCTCAGCCACGTCGGCCTGCCTACCTTACGGTGAGCCCGTTCCTGTATTCTCCTTCCTATCTTTTCCGATTCAATTTGTGCAATCAGTGAGGTTTGATTCCCCAAAATTAGTGTGCGTGTCATAATAAACCATTAGATAACCAAAGTATTACGTTACAGTTAAAATTATAATTAATTATAATTACACCTACCTACCTATCTTTACTAAGTGCTAACGTAATGTAGATTTATTAATTTCAGTCCTATATACCTAATTGCCTACCTTAAATTGTTTTAGTACATAACTTAAACTTGTAATTCCACTATTTTACCGTTTTAGAATCCATTCATACCAAATAAAATAAACTAAATAAAATACATACGTACATACCTACTTACATACGTAAATAAATTTATATACCTATCAGTAAATACATATTTAATATAGCGTAACGTACCTACGCACTTCAAAACTCATTCACTTAGCCACTTGTAATTAAAACACCCACATTCATTCTATATAACAGAATAATTAATAGCCTAATAACTTTACTAAGAATTTTACACATTAATAAATACGATAGGTAAATTCACATCCATTCACTATCACTAAATTATCCAAATTTAAGCATTGCATCCCATTTTCATAGTACATACATTGGTTAGTGTAACGTCTTCCGGGATCTATTGCATACTAAATTGAAATCTGTTGTTTACGCGTTGCAACTGATCATTCCAGCGTACGGTGCATCGGGCGACCCTCGCGTGACGTCACCCATTGTCTCCGCGGCTACCTGAGCCCGGGCGGCGGCCGGTCCACTTGCCTACGCGCAGCTGATCGAAACCGGTTCAACGGCCCGTTATCAAGACTACGAAGCGAGGAGCGTATCGTACCTATTGTCTTCATATTAATTAACTCACTAATTTTATTAATTAAAACCCAGGTACTGGATATATTATCTCATAATGGAGTCAAAGGCTGAAGATATTAAAGTATTAAGAGACCTTAGTGTTAAACGTAGTAGTATTAAAGGTCGTTTGACTAGATTTAAAAATCATGTAGACACTATTCAGACTCAAGACGACCTATCTGACTTAGAAATGAGAATACTTGAGATGAAATTATCTAGAACCGAGGTTTTACACAAAGAATTTGACGAATTGCAATCTCAATTGGAATCGTTAAGGGCTACCGGTGTAGACGCCGAATTACAATTGTGTGAGGCTATCGAGGTCGATTTCGACTACTATATTTCCCTTGCCAAGACTATTTTAGCCAAAAATTCGACGCCTAACCTTAACGAATCTGCTCAGTCCAATACAAATGACCATAATTCTTGTTGTGGTGATGGACAGGGATTCTTAGGATTCAAATTACCTATTATTAAAATTTCTAATTTCAATGGCACGTATTATAAGTGGCTGGAATTTAAGGAAACCTTCTGTTCCTTAATTCACAATAACGACAAAATTAAAAATATTTATAAATTTCATTATTTACATTCATATTTAGAAGGCGAAGCCGCTCGCGTCATTAGCAATTTAGAAGTCACTGATAAAAATTATATTTCGGCTTGGAAACTATTATGCGAGCGCTACGACAACAAAAGGCAGCTAATTAATAATCACTTAAAATCTTTGTTTACCTTTGAGTCTGTACGAGAGACCGATAAGTCCTTGCGTTTTATTATAGATCACATCTCTAAAAACTTACGGGCTCTCAGTACACTCGGCTTACCTACCGATAAATGGGACGTATTAATTATTTATATGGTCGCAGCAAAATTAGATAATTCTACAGTTTATAAATGGGAGGAATACAAGAACTCATTATCTGAAATACCTACACTAGAGGAATTTTTCACATTCTTAAAAAATCGTGCTGATGTTTTGGAAACTGTTAATCAAAATAAACAAGAAAAAATAAATAGTAAAAATTTAGCTCCTACTTCGTCAAATAAATTTCACACTAAATCTTTTATGACCACTTCGAATAATAAACCATCTTTTATACCTAAGCGTTATAGTCAATGTTTAGTCTGTAAGGAAAATCATAGACTTTTTGAGTGTCAAATGTTTAAGGGTAAGTCACCTGAAGATAGACAGGTGACTGTGACGTCATTAAATTTATGTGAGAATTGCCTGAGACCCGGTCATAGTGTAAAAAAATGTAATCTACCAGGGCATTGTCGTTCATGTAAAAGGCGTCACAACACATTGTTGCACATTCCTCAAAAACCCGAAACAGACATACCCCAGACGTCCATAGTTATGTCGGCCCTATCTAATAATTCACAAGTGTTGCTGTGTACTGCTAATGTTGAGGTATGTAACCCAGTGACTAATAAATCCGTTAAGGTACGCGCTTTACTCGACAGTGGAAGCCAGTGTTCCTTTATTACAGACTCCCTACAAAAACAACTTGATTTACCTACCCAAAATTCAAATATTGATTTATTTACCCTAGGTAACAGTCAATTAAACCTAAATTCAAAGCGATGTATGATTCACCTACGATCTAACAACAGCAATTTTAATGTAACTATGTTTTGCCTAGTTTTACCTAAAATATCAGATGATATACCTAAGTGTACTTTCGATTTGAAAGACCTAGATTTTTCCAATTTTGTACTTGCCGATCCTGACTTTAACAAATCATCCCCTATTGATATGCTTATCGGTGCTGACCTATTTTGGGAAGTGGTTGGTTCCCAACAGCACTCTTTAGGTAATAAAAACCCTATCCTACGTAGCTCCAAATTCGGATGGCTTGTTGGAGGATCTGCACCTATACAACGTACAGCTAATAAAAATATTCAAGCCTATCATGCTTACCTAAAGGAAAATGATGACAGTTCATTTAATCTTGATAAACAAATATCAAAAATTTGGGAACTAGAAAGTTTCCCCGATAATATTCCCTATACAAAGGAGGAAAAGCTTTGCGAAAAACATTTTCTTTCCAATACAATTCGCCTAGATGATGGTCGTTTCTGTGTGGGTCTCCCTCTTCGTGACGATAGAAGTTGCCTAGGCAACTCTTATCACCTAGCGAAGAAGCGGTTTTTGAACCTAGAATCGCGATTTAGGAAACAACCAGATCTCAAAATAGCCTACAGTGAATTTATTCACGAGTTTGCTGCCCTCGGTCACCTATCCGAGGCACCTAAACAAAACCCTACACATGCCTATTTTTTACCCCACCATCCGGTTATTCGAGAGAAAAGCGAGTCTACTAAGTTACGGGTTGTTTTTGACGCGTCGGCTCGCACTACTTCTAGCATCTCTCTCAACGATCTTCTGATGGTGGGTCCAACAATTCAGGACTCTCTATTTAATATTCTTATTAGGTTCCGTCAGCACAAGTATATTCTTTCAGGAGATTTAGAGAAAACGAAGACGAAGTTCTACGTACACTACAATTAAATACAGTAACCTATGGATTCTCGTCTGCCACCTTCCTTACCACTAGGTGCATATGGCAACTAGGTGAAGAATGTAGTGATTCTAAAATAAAAACTATAATTCAAAATGATATGTATTGCGATGATCTATTGACAGGTAGCGATACTGAGGATGAACTTCGCTATATTCAACACTCAGTTTGTACAGAATTTGCCAAAGGTTGTTTTAACCTAAGAAAATATAGGTCTAATCTACCTAACCTTTTACCAGTCTCCGATAATCTAGGAGCAGGTAATTTAATTATAAGCAACGCCTCCAGTACTCTTGGTATTGGATGGTGCCCAGCTTCGGATCAATTACATTTTCTCACCGAGTTTCCTACTATTACGAATATAACTAAAAGATCTATTCTTTCTGCAACATGCAAAATTTTCGATCCGTTAGGGTTGCTATCACTATATACAATTAAAGCTAAAATTATTTTACAACGATTATGGATGTTAAAATTAGACTGGGACGAACCAGTACCTAAAGAAATAAACACTATTTGGCATACTTTTTCAAAAAATTTAAACCATATTTCAAACATTAACATTTCCAGATTAGTTTTAATAAATGATTCTGTACATATTGAAATGCATTGTTTTTGTGATGCATCACAGCAAGCATACGGAACGTGCATATATCTTAAATCTATGAATAAAAAGGGAGACACACAAGTCAGTTTATTGTGCGCCAAAGCGCGCGTAGCCCCTATTAAGGTGACTACCATCCCGCGGTTAGAGCTATGTGCGACTGTATTAGGTGCACAGCTTAGCTCTGCCGTTACTAAAGCCTTAAGGTGTACAATTGATCGCCATATTTATTGGACTGATTCACGTGTTGTTTTAGGATGGATTCATGCCTCTAATAAAACAAAAACATTTGTGGCCAATCGCGTTTCCGTTATTAATGAACTCACAGAACCTACATCTTGGCGTTACGTGCCCACAGATCTAAATCCCGCAGATCTCGCTTCACGAGGAGTAGATATACTCAATGCGAACCACAGTGAATCCACTCTGTGGTGGCATGGACCGCCTTTCCTATTGCTATCTGAATCTTCGTGGCCATCTGCCACGGCTATTGCACATTCAGATCTACCTGAACTAAAAACGATCTCCGTTTTGGTGGCGGAGGTCGTGCCTACAGCACCTCTAGTAAATTTTAATAAATTTCAAAAATTACACTTACTCAAAAAACATTTGGCTAGAGTTTTAAGATTTATTCACAATATTCGTTATCCTCAAGATAAATTTAAAGGCAGTTTTGAAGTTCCTGAATTGGATAACTCACTAAAGGTTCTTGCTAAGCTTGCTCAACAGGAATCTTTTCCTGACGAGTTAAGCCGCCTACAAAATAAAAAGGCACTTCCAACTAAGGCATCTTTAACTTCTCTGAACCCATTTGTGGACAAGGACGGTTTAATTCGGGTTGGGGGTCGTATAGATGCGTCAAGTTATCCATACGATAAAAGACACCCTATTTTGTTAAATTCTAATCACCCACTAACTAAATTAATATTTAAATCCGAGCATGAACGTCTTATACATGCCGGGCCCCAGCAACTTCTTGCTTCAGTAAGAGAACGCTACTGGCCTGTTGGGGGCCGCAATCTTGCTAGAAAAACTGTTCGTAGTTGCATAACGTGCCGTAGATTTGACGGTAAAACATTATCTAATATAATGGGAGATCTACCTAATGATCGCGTTGAAGTTGATTATCCATTTATAACTGTATCAACTGATTTTGCTGGACCATTTTTCATCACCGACCGCAAAGGAAGGGGATGTAAAATATCTAAGTGCTACCTATGTATTTTCATATGTTTTAGATATAAGTGTATCCACCTTGAGGCGGTGAGCGAACTATCTACGAACGCATTTTTACTAACTTTGAAAAGATTCATTGCTCGAAGAGGGCTACCTAAACTTATTTACTGCGATAATGGTCGTAACTTTGTCGGCGCGGCAAAGGAAATTTCACAACTGCTACGTAGTAATAGCGATTCCATTTGTGGATTTGCTACTCGTCAAGGTATAGAGTTTAAATTTGCTCCCCCATACGCTCCTCACTTCAATGGTCTAGCAGAGGCCGGGGTCAAGTCGGCAAAGTTTCACATTAAACGTGTACTAGGAAACGCACACCTCACTTTTGAGGAACTTTCTTCGCTGTTTGCACAAGTTGAGGCAATCCTCAACAGCCGACCCTTGTGTCCTCTCAGTCCATCTCCAAATGACCTACAACCCCTCACCCCGGCTCACTTTCTAATTGGCAGGCCGCTAACTTCAATTCCGTCACCAAGCTACGTGGACTACAACACGAACCGTCTAGATCGTTTCCAGCGGCTGAAGCAAGCGAAGCAGCACTTTTGGCAGCGCTGGGCTGCTGAATACATCGCAGAATTGCAACAGAGAAGTAAATGGCGCACTGAGTGTAAGCAATTAAAATTAAATGATCTCGTCCTTATAAAGGAAGAAAATCAACCACCGTTATGTTGGCGTATGGGCCGGGTAACAAAACTATATCCAGGCTCTGATGGAGTACCTAGAGTCGCCGACGTCCATACGTCTCAAGGCTCAATGAGGAGAGCTATTAACCGGATATGCCTCCTACCAACGTCGGATGAAGAAGTCTGTTAAAAGCTATGGCTTTCAACGGCCGGGAGGATGTCGACGCCGAAGTCGACCTATCACGGGCATCGTGAGACCTGCTCCAATGGGCGTTGGAGACGTCACGCCGACGTCATACGCGCGGACCAGTGAGCGGGAGAAAAAGACTACCAACTTAACTACCAAAATTCACTACGTGACATGTGCACGCAAATTAAACCAATTTACTCAAAATCTACAAAGTTTTGTTTTTATTTTGTTCATCGTGAACAAAAAGTGAAAAAAGAAAAGTGGCGACCGTGACAGGACCTCGCATCTTCGAAAGAATTCCGGGGCCTGTACCTACAAACAAAGGACAAAGAAGTTCATCGCCACGTGCCGGCACCGCAGCACCTACAAGTTGTTTGGACTATTACCAGCAGCGCAGCTGTGGACTACGCTCAACGTGCAGCCAGAACGTCTTTGCCAACCTACATTACCTACTGGATTCAGGAGCATCACGCCTACATACTTACGCAGCCAACACCAGCGGTCGGAACCTACCTACTCCGTCTCAGCCACGTCGGCCTGCCTACCTTACGGTGAGCCCGTTCCTGTATTCTCCTTCCTATCTTTTCCGATTCAATTTGTGCAATCAGTGAGGTTTGATTCCCCAAAATTAGTGTGCGTGTCATAATAAACCATTAGATAACCAAAGTATTACGTTACAGTTAAAATTATAATTATACCTACCTACCTATCTTTACTAAGTGCTAACGTAATCTAGATTTATTAATTTCAGTCCTATATACCTAATTGCCTACTATAAATTGTTAGTACATAACTTAAACTTGTAATTTAATTATTTTACCGTTTTATAATCCATTCATACCTAATAAAATAAACTAAATAAAATACATACGTACATACCTACTTACATACGTAAATAAATTTATATACCTATCAGTAAATACATATTTAATATAGCGTAACGTACCTACGCACTTCAAACTCATTCACTTAGCCACTTGTAATTAAAAAACCCACAATCATTCTATATAACAGAATAATTAATAGCCTAATAACTTTACTAAGAATTTTTACACATTAATAAATACGATAGATAAATTCACATCCATACACTATCACTAAATTATCCAAATTTAAGCATTGCATCCCATTTTCATAGTACATACATTGGTCAGTGTAACGTCTTCCGGGATCTATTGCATACTAAATTGAAATCTGTTGTTTACGCGTTGCAACTGATCATTCCAGCGTACGGTGCATCGGGCGACCCTCGCGTGACGTCACCCATTGTCTCCGCGGCTACCTGAGCCCGGGCGGCGGCCGGTCCACTTGCCTACGCGCAGCTGATCGAAACCGGTTCATCGGCCCGTTATCAAGACTACGAAGCGAGGAGCGTATCGTACCTATTGTCTTCATATTAATTAACTCACTAATTTTATTAATTAAAACCCAGGTACCTACTGAATATTTCATCTCATAATGGAGTCAAAGGCTGAAGATATTAAAGTATTAAGAGACCTTAGTGTTAAACGTAGTAGTATTAAAGGTCGTTTGACTAGATTTAAAAATCATGTAGACACTATTCAGACTCAAGACGACCTATCTGACTTAGAAATGAGAATACTTGAGATGAAATTATCTAGAACCGAAGTTTTACACAAAGAATTTGACGAATTGCAATCTCAATTGGAATCGTTAAGGGCTATAGGTGTAGACGCCGAATTACAATTGTGTGAGGCTATCGAGGTCGATTTCGACTACTATATTTCCCTTGCCAAGACTATTTTAGCCAAAAATTCGACGCCTAACCTTAACGAATCTGCTCAGTCCAATACAAATGACCATAATTCTTGTTGTGGTGATGGACAGGGATTCTTAGGATTCAAATTACCTATTATTAAAATTTCTAATTTCAATGGCACGTATTATAAGTGGCTGGAATTTAAGGAAACCTTCTGTTCCTTAATTCACAATAACGACAAAATTAAAAATATTTATAAATTTCATTATTTACATTCATATTTAGAAGGCGAAGCCGCTCGCGTCATTAGCAATTTAGAAGTCACTGATAAAAATTATATTTCGGCTTGGAAACTATTATGCGAGCGCTACGACAACAAAAGGCAGCTAATTAATAATCACTTAAAATCTTTGTTTACCTTTGAGTCTGTACGAGAGACCGATAAGTCCTTGCGTTTTATTATAGATCACATCTCTAAAAACTTACGGGCTCTCAGTACACTCGGCTTACCTACCGATAAATGGGACGTATTAATTATTTATATGGTCGCAGCAAAATTAGATAATTCTACAGTTTATAAATGGGAGGAATACAAGAACTCATTATCTGAAATACCTACCCTAGAGGCATTTTTCACATTCTTAAAAAATCGTGCTGATGTTTTGGAAACTGTTAATCAAAATAAACAAGAAAAAATAAATAATAAAAATTTAGCTCCTACTTCGTCAAATAAATTTCACACTAAATCTTTTATGACCACTTCGAATAATAAACCATCTTTTATACCTAAGCGTTATAGTCAATGTTTAGTCTGTAAGGAAAATCATAGACTTTTTGAGTGTCAAATGTTTAAGGGTAAGTCACCTGAAGATAGACAGGTGACTGTGACGTCATTAAATTTATGTGAGAATTGCCTGAGACCCGGTCATAGTGTAGAAAAATGTAATCTACCAGGGCATTGTCGTTCATGTAAAAGGCGTCACAACACATTGTTGCACATTCCTCAAAAACCCGAAACAGACATACCCCAGACGTCCATAGTTATGTCGGCCCTATCTTATAATTCACAAGTTTTGCTGTGTACTGCTAATGTTGAGGTATGTAACCCAGTTACTAATAAATCCGTTAAGGTACGTGCTTTACTCGACAGTGGAAGCCAGTGTTCCTTTATTACAGACTCCCTACAAAAACAACTTGATTTACCTACCCAAAATTCAAATGTTGATTTATTTACCCTAGGTAACAGTCAACTAAACCTAAATTCAAAGCGATGTATGATTTGCCTACGATCTAACAACAGCAATTTTAATGTAACTATGTTTTGCCTAGTTTTACCTAAAATATCAGATGATATACCTAAGTGTACTTTCGATTTGAAAGACCTAGATTTTTCCAATTTTGTACTTGCCGATCCTGACTTTAACAAATCATCCCCTATCGATATGCTTATCGGTGCTGACCTATTTTGGGAAGTGGTTGGTTCCCAACAGCACTCTTTAGGTAATAAAAACCCTATCCTACGTAGCTCCAAATTCGGATGGCTTGTTGGAGGATCTGCACCTATACAACGTACAGCTAATAAAAATATTCAAGCCTATCATGCTTACCTAAAGGAAAATGACGACAGTTCATTTAATCTTGATAATCAAATATCAAAATTTTGGGAACTAGAAAGTTTCCCCGATAATATTCCCTATACAAAGGAGGAAAAGCTTTGCGAAAAACATTTTCTTTCCAATACAATTCGCCTAGATGATGGTCGTTTCTGTGTGGGTCTCCCTCTTCGTGACGATAGAAGTTGCCTAGGCAACTCTTATCACCTAGCGAAGAAGAGGTTTTTGAACCTAGAATCGCGATTTAGGAAACAACCAGATCTCAAAATAGCCTACAGTGAATTTATTCACGAGTTTGCTGCCCTCGGTCACCTATCCGAGGCACCTAAACAAAACCCTACACATGCCTATTTTTTACCCCACCATCCGGTTATTCGAGAGAAAAGCGAGTCAACTAAGTTACGGGTTGTTTTTGACGCGTCGGCTCGCACTACTTCTAGCATCTCTCTCAACGATCTTCTAATGGTGGGTCCAACAATTCAGGACTCTCTATTTAATATTCTTATTAGGTTCCGTCAGCACAAGTATATTCTTTCAGGAGATTTAGAGAAAATGTTCAGACAAGTGAAAGTAAGAGAAACTGACCGTGACTTACAACTTATACTGTGGCGTGATAACGAAGACGAAGTTCTACGTACACTACAATTAAATACAGTAACCTATGGATTCTCGTCTGCCACCTTCCTTACCACTAGGTGCATATGGCAACTAGGTGAAGAATGTAGTGATTCTAAAATAAAGACTATCATTCAAAATGATATGTATTGCGATGATCTATTGACAGGTAGCGATACTGAGGATGAACTTCGCTATATTCAACACTCAGTTTGTACAGAATTTGCCAAAGGTTGTTTTAACCTAAGAAAATATAGGTCTAATCTACCTAACCTTTTACCAGTCTCCGATAATCTAGGAGCAGGTAATTTAATTATAAGCAACGCCTCCAGTACTCTTGGTATTGGATGGTGCCCAGCTTCGGATCAATTACATTTTCTCACCGAGTTTCCTACTATTACGAATATAACTAAAAGATCTATTCTTTCTGCAACATGCAAAATTTTCGATCCGTTAGGGTTGCTATCACTATATACAATTAAAGCTAAAATTATTTTACAACGATTATGGATGTTAAAATTAGACTGGGACGAACCAGTACCTAAAGAAATAAACACTATTTGGCATACTTTTTCAAAAAATTTAAACTATATTTCAAACATTAACATTTCCAGATTAGTTTTAATAAATGATTCTGTACATATTGAAATGCATTGTTTTTGTGATGCATCACAGCAAGCATACGGAACGTGCATATATCTTAAATCTATGAATAAAAAGGGAGACACACAAGTCAGTTTATTGTGCGCCAAAGCGCGCGTAGCCCCTATCAAGGCGACTACCATCCCGCGGTTAGAGCTATGTGCGACTGTATTAGGTGCACAGCTTAGCTCTGCCGTTACTAAAGCCTTAAGGTGTACAATTGATCGCCATATTTATTGGACTGATTCACGTGTTGTTTTAGGATGGATTCGTGCCTCTAATAAAACAAAAACATTTGTGGCCAATCGCGTTTCCGTTATTAATGAACTCACAGAACCTACATCTTGGCGTTACGTGCCCACAGATCTAAATCCCGCAGATCTCGCTTCACGAGGAGTAGATATACTCAATGCGAACAACAGTGAACCCATTCTGTGGTGGCATGGACCGCCTTTCCTATTGCTATCTGAATCTTCGTGGCCATCTGCCACGGCTATTGCACATTCAGATCTACCTGAACTAAAAACGATCTCCGTTTTGGTGGCGGAGGTCGTGCCTACAGCATCTCTAGTAAATTTTAATAAATTTCAAAAATTACACTTACTCAAAAAACATTTGGCTAGAGTTTTAAGATTTATTCACAATATTCGTTATCCTCAAGATAAATATAAAGGCAGTTTTGAAGTTCCTGAATTGGATAACTCACTAAAGGTTCTTGCTAAGCTTGCTCAACAGGAATCTTTTCCTGACGAGTTAAGCCGCCTACAAAATAAAAAGGCACTTCCAACTAAGGCATCTTTAACTTCTCTGAACCCATTTGTGGACAAGGACGGTTTAATTCGGGTTGGGGGTCGTATAGATGCGTCAAGTTATCCATACGATAAAAGACACCCTATTTTGTTAAATTCTAATCACCCACTAACTAAATTAATATTTAAATCCGAGCATGAACGTCTTATACATGCCGGGCCCCAGCAACTTCTTGCTTCAGTAAGAGAACGCTACTGGCCTGTTGGGGGCCGCAATCTTGCTAGAAAAACTGTTCGTAGTTGCATAACGTGCCGTAGATTTGACGGTAAAACATTATCTAATATAATGGGAGATCTACCTAATGATCGCGTTGAAGTTGATTATCCATTTATAACTGTATCAACTGATTTTGCTGGACCATTTTTCATCACCGACCGCAAAGGAAGGGGATGTAAAATATCTAAGTGCTACCTATGTATTTTCATATGTTTTAGATATAAGTGTATCCACCTTGAAGCGGTGAGCGAACTATCTACGAACGCATTTTTACTAACTTTGAAAAGATTCATTGCTCGAAGAGGGCTACCTAAACTTATTTACTGCGATAATGGTCGTAACTTTGTCGGCGCGGCAAAGGAAATTTCACAACTGCTACGTAGTAATAGCGATTCCATTTGTGGATTTGCTACTCGTCAAGGTATAGAGTTTAAATTTGCTCCCCCATACGCTCCTCACTTCAATGGTCTAGCAGAGGCCGGGGTCAAGTCGGCAAAGTTTCACATTAAACGTGTACTAGGAAACGCACACCTCACTTTTGAGGAACTTTCTTCGCTGTTTGCACAAGTTGAGGCAATCCTCAACAGCCGACCCTTGTGTCCTCTCAGTCCATCTCCAAATGACCTACAACCCCTCACCCCGGCTCACTTTCTAATTGGCAGGCCGCTAACTTCAATTCCGTCACCAAGCTACGTGGACTACAACACGAACCGTCTAGATCGTTTCCAGCGGCTGGAGCAAGCGAAGCAGCACTTTTGGCAGCGCTGGGCTGCTGAATACATCGCAGAATTGCAACAGAGAAGTAAATGGCGCACTGAGTGTAAGCAATTAAAGTTAAATGATCTCGTCCTTATAAAGGAAGAAAATCAACCACCGTTATGTTGGCGTATGGGCCGGATAACAAAACTATATCCAGGCTCTGATGGAGTACCTAGAGTCGCCGACGTCCATACGTCTCAAGGCTCAATGAGGAGAGCTATTAACCGGATATGCCTCCTACCAACGTCGGATGAAGAAGTCTGTTAAAAGCTATGGCTTTCAACGGCCGGGAGGATGTCGACGCCGAAGTCGACCTATCACGGGCATCGTGAGGCCTGCTCCAATGGGCGTTGGAGACGTCACGCCGACGTCATACGCGCGGACCAGTGAGCGGGAGAAAAAGACTATTAACTTAACTACCAAAATTCACTACGTGACATGTGCACGCAAATTAAACCAATTTACTCAAAATCTACAAAGTTTTGTTTTTATTTTGTTCATCGTGAACAAAAAGTGGCGACCGGAAAAGTGGCGAAGTCGGCTGTTGAGGATTGCCTCAACTTGTGCAAACAGCGAAGAAAGTTCCTCAAAAGTGAGGTGTGCGTTTCCTAGTACACGTTTAATGTGAAACTTTGCCGACTTGACCCCGGCCTCTGCTAGACCATTGAAGTGAGGAGCGTATGGGGGAGCAAATTTAAACTCTATACCTTGACGAGTAGCAAATCCACAAATGGAATCGCTATTACTACGTAGCAGTTGTGAAATTTCCTTTGCCGCGCCGACAAAGTTACGACCATTATCGCAGTAAATAAGTTTAGGTAGCCCTCTTCGAGCAATGAATCTTTTCAAAGTTAGTAAAAATGCGTTCGTAGATAGTTCGCTCACCGCTTCAAGGTGGATACACTTATATCTAAAACATATGAAAATACATAGGTAGCACTTAGATATTTTACATCCCCTTCCTTTGCGGTCGGTGATGAAAAATGGTCCAGCAAAATCAGTTGATACAGTTATAAATGGATAATCAACTTCAACGCGATCATTAGGTAGATCTCCCATTATATTAGATAATGTTTTACCGTCAAATCTACGACACGTTATGCAACTACGAACAGTTTTTCTAGCAAGATTGCGGCCCCCAACAGGCCAGTAGCGTTCTCTTACTGAAGCAAGAAGTTGCTGGGGCCCGGCATGTATAAGACGTTCATGCTCGGATTTAAATATTAATTTAGTTAGTGGGTGATTAGAATTTAATAAAATAGGGTGTCTTTTATCGTATGGATAACTTGACGCATCTATACGACCCCCAACCCGAATTATACCGTCCTTGTCCACAAATGGGTTCAGAGAAGTTAAAGATGCCTTAGTTGGAAGTGCCTTTTTATTTGTAGGCGGCTTAACTCGTCAGGAAAAGATTCCTGTTGAGCAAGCTTAGCAAGAACCTTTAATGAGTTATCCAATTCAGGAACTTCAAAACTGCCTTTAAATTTATCTTGAGGATAACGAATATTGTGAATAAATCTTAAAACTCTAGCCAAATGTTTTTTGAGTAAGTGTAATTTTTGAAATTTATTAAAATTTACTAGAGATGCTGTAGGCACGACCTCCGCCACTAAAACGGAGATCGTTTTTAGTTCAGGTAGATCTGAATAATTGAAATCTTGAATAATCTGATGAATCTTGAATAATCGTAAAATAATTTTAGCTTTAATTGTATATAGTGATAGCAACCCTAACGGATCGAAAATTTTGCATGTTGCAGAAAGAATAGATCTTTTAGTTATATTCGTATTAGTAGGAAACTCGGTGAGAAAATGTAATTGATCCGAAGCTGGGCACCATCCAATACCAAGAGTACTGGAGGCGTTGCTTATAATTAAATTACCTGCTCCTAGATTATCGGAGACTGGTAAAAGGTTAGGTAGATTAGACCTATATTTTCTTAGGTTAGAATAAAAATCTCCTGATAGAATATACTTGTGCTGACGGAACCTAATAAGAATATTAAATAGAGAGTCCTGAATTGTTGGACCCACCATCAGAAGATCGTTGAGAGAGATGCTAGAAGTAGTGCGAGCCGACGCGTCAAAAACAACCCGTAACTTAGTAGACTCGCTTTTCTCTCGAATAACCGGATGGTGGGGTAAAAAATAGGCATGTGTAGGGTTTTGTTTAGGTGCCTCGGATAGGTGACTGAGGGCAGCAAACTCGTGAATAAATTCACTGTAGGCTATTTTGAGATCTGGTTGTTTCCTAAATCGCGATTCTAGGTTCAAAAACCGCTTCTTCGCTAGGTGATAAGAGTTGCCTAGGCAACTTCTATCGTCACGAAGAGGGAGACCCACACAGAAACGACCATCATCTAGGCGAATTGTATTGGAAAGAAAATGTTTTTCGCAAAACTTTTCCTCCTTTGTATAGGGAATATTATCGGGGAAACTTTCTAGTTCCCAAAATTTTGATATTTGATTATCAAGATTAAATGAACTGGGGTCATTTTCCTTTAGGTAAGCATGATAGGCTTGAATATTTTTATTAGCTGTACGTTGTATAGGTGCAGATCCTCCAACAAGCCATCCGAATTTGGAGCTACGTAGAATAGGGTTTTTATTACCTAAAGAGTGCTGTTGGGAACCAACCACTTCCCATAATAGGTCAGCACCGATAAGCATATCAATAGGGGATGATTTGTTAAAGTCAGGATCGGCAAGTACAAAATTGGAAAAATCTAGGTCTTTCAAATCGAAAGTACACTTAGGTATATCATCTGATATTTTAGGTAAAACTAGGCAAAACATAGTTACATTAAAATTGCTGTTGTTAGATCGTAGGCGAATCATACATCGCTTTGAATTTAGGTTTAGTTGACTGTTACCTAGGGTAAATAAATCAATATTTGAATTTTGGGTAGGTAAATCAAGTTGTTTTTGTAGGGAGTCTGTAATAAAGGAACACTGGCTTCCACTGTCGAGTAAAGCGCGTACCTTAACGGATTTATTAGTCACTGGGTTACATACCTCAACATTAGCAGTACACAGCAAAACTTGTGAATTATAAGATAGGGCCGACATAACTATGGACGTCTGGGGTATGTCTGTTTCGGGTTTTTGAGGAATGTGCAACAATGTGTTGTGACGCCTTTTACATGAACGACAATGCCCTGGTAGATTACATTTTTCTACACTATGACCGGGTCTCAGGCAATTCTCACATAAATTTAATGACGTCACAGTCACCTGTCTATCTTCAGGTGACTTACCCTTAAACGTTTGACACTCAAAAAGTCTATGATTTTCCTTACAGACTAAACATTGACTATAACGCTTAGGTATAAAAGATGGTTTATTATTCGAAGTGGTCATAAAAGATTTAGTGTGAAATTTATTTGACGAAGTAGGAGCTAAATTTTTATTAATTATTTTTTCTTGTTTATTTTGATTAACAGTTTCCAAAACATCAGCACGATTTTTTAAGAATGTGATAAATTCCTCTAGTGTAGGTATTTCAGATAATGAGTTCTTGTATTCCTCCCATTTATAAACTGTAGAATTATCTAATTTTGCTGCGACCATATAAATAATTAAAACGTCCCATTTATCGGTAGGTAAGCCGAGTGTACTGAGAGCCCGTAAGTTTTTAGAGATGTGATCTATAATAAAACGCAAGGACTTATCGGTCTCTCGTACAGACTCAAAGGTAAACAAAGATTTTAAGTGATTATTAATTAGCTGCCTTTTGTTGTCGTAGCGCTCGCATAATAGTTTCCAAGCCGAAATATAATTTTTATCAGTGACTTCTAAATTGCTAATGACGCGAGCGGCTCGCCTTCTAAATATGAATGTAAATAATGAAATTTATAAATATTTTTAATTTTGTCGTTATTGTGAATTAAGGAACAGAAGGTTTCCTTAAATTCCAGCCACTTATAATACGTGCCATTGAAATTAGAAATTTTAATAATAGGTAATTTGAATCCTAAGAATCCCTGTCCATCACCACAACAAGAATTATGGTCATTTGTATTGGACTGAGCAGAGTCGTTAAGGTTAGGCGTCGAATTTTTGGCTAAAATAGTCTTGGCAAGGGAAATATAGTAGTCGAAATCGACCTCGATAGCCTCACACAATTGTAATTCGGCGTCTACACCGGTAGCCCTTAACGATTCCAATTGAGATTGCAATTCGTCAAATTCTTTGTGTAAAACCTCGGTTCTAGATAATTTCATCTCAAGTATTCTCATTTCTAAGTCAGATAGGTCGTCTTGAGTCTGAATAGTGTCTACATGATTTTTAAATCTAGTCAAACGACCTTTAATACTACTACGTTTAACACTAAGGTCTCTTAATACTTTAATATCTTCAGCCTTTGACTCCATTATGAGATGAAATATCCAGTAGGTACCTGGGTTTTAATTAATAAAATTAGTGAGTTAATTAATATGAAGACAATAGGTACGATACGCTCCTCGTTTCGTAGTCTTGATAACGGGCCGTTGAACCGGTTTCGATCAGCTGCGCGTAGGCAAGTGGACCGGCCGCCGCCCGGGCTCAGGTAGCCGCGGAGACAATGGGTGACGTCACGCGAGGGTCGCCCGATGCACCGTACGCTGGAATGATCAGTTGCAACGCGTAAACAACAGATTTCAATTTAGTATGCAATAGATCCCGGAAGACGTTACACTGACCAATGTATGTACTATGAAAATGGGATGCAATGCTTAAATTTGGATAATTTAGTGATAGTGAATGGATGTGAATTTACCTATCGTATTTATTAACGTGTAAAATTCTTAGTAAAGTTATTAGGCTATTAATTATTCTGTTATATAGAATGAATGTGGTTTTTTTAATTACAAGGGGCTAAGTGAATGAGTTTGAAGTGCGTAGGTACGTTACGCTATATTAAATATGTATTTACTGATAGGTATATAAATTTATTTACGTATGTAAGTAGGTATGTACGTATGTATTTTATTTAGTTTATTTTATTAGGTATGAATGGATTCTAAAACGGTAAAATAGTGGAATTACAAGTTTAAGTTATGTACTAAAACAATTTAAAGTAGGCAATTAGGTATAGGACTGAAATTAATAAATCTAGATTACGTTAGCACTTAGTAAAGATAGGTAGGTAGGTATAATTATAATTTTAACTGTAACGTAATACTTTGGTTATCTAATGGTTTATTATGACACGCACACTAATTTTGGGGAATCAAACCTCACTGATTGCACAAATTGAATCGGAAAAGATAGGAAGGAGAATACAGGAACGGGCTCACCGTAAGGTAGGCAGGCCGACGTGGCTGAGACGGAGTAGGTAGGTTCCGACCGCTGGTGTTGGCTGCGTAGGTATGTAGGCGTGATGCTCCTGAATCCAGTAGGTAATGTAGGTTGGCAAAGACGTTCTGGCTGCACGTTGAGCGTAGTCCACAGCTGCGCTGCTGGTAATAGTCCAAACAACTTGTAGGTGCTGCGGCGCCGGCACGTGGCGATGAACTTCTTTGTCCTTTGTTTGTAGGTACAGGCCCCGGAATTCTTTCGAAGATGCGGTGTCCTGTCACGGTCGCCACTTTTTTGGTGGCACTGTCACGGTCGCCACTTTTTGTTCACGATGAACAAAATAAAAACAAAACTTTGTAGATTTTGAGTAAATTGGTTTAATTTGCGTGCACATGTCACGTAGTGAATTTTGGTAGTTAAGTTAGTAGTCTTTTTCTCCCGCTCACTGGTCCGCGCGTATGACGTCGGCGTGACGTCTCCAACGCCCATTGGAGCAGGTCTCACGATGCCCGTGATAGGTCGACTTCGGCGTCGACATCCTCCCGGCCGTTGAAAGCCATAGCTTTTAACAGACTTCTTCATCCGACGTTGGTAGGAGGCATATCCGGTTAATAGCTCTCCTCATTGAGCCTTGAGACGTATGGACGTCGGCGACTCTAGGTACTCCATCAGAGCCTGGATATAGTTTTGTTACCCGGCCCATACGCCAACATAACGGTGGTTGATTTTCTTCCTTTATAAGGACGAGATCATTTAATTTTAATTGCTTACACTCAGTGCGCCATTTACTTCTCTGTTGCAATTCTGCGATATTTTTGGCAGAAATGCCAATTAGAAAGTGAGCCGGGGTGAGGGGTTGTAGGTCATTTGGAGATGGACTGAGAGGACACAAGGGTCGGCTGTTGAGGATTGCCTCAACTTGTGCAAACAGCGAAGAAAGTTCCTCAAAAGTGAGGTGTGCGTTTCCTAGTACACGTTTAATGTAAAACTTTGCCGACTTGACCCCGGCCTCTGCTAGACAATTGAAGTGAGGAGCGTATGGGGGAGCAAATTTAAACTCTATACCTTGACGAGTAGCAAATCCACAAACGGAATCGCTATTACTACGTAGCAGTTGTGAAATTTCCTTTGCCGCGCCGACAAAGTTACGACCATTATCGCAGTAAATAAGTTTAGGTAGCCCTCTTCGAGCAATGAATCTTTTCAAAGTTAGTAAAAATGCGTTCGTAGATAGTTCGCTCACCGCTTCAAGGTGGATACACTTATATCTAAAACATATGAAAATACATAGGTAGCACTTAGATATTTTACATCCCCTTCCTTTGCGGTCGGTGATGAAAAATGGTCCAGCAAAATCAGTTGATACAGTTATAAATGGATAATCAACTTCAACGCGATCATTAGGTAGATCTCCCATTATATTAGATAATGTTTTACCGTCAAATCTACGGCACGTTATGCAACTACGAACAGTTTTTCTAGCAAGATTGCGGCCCCCAACAGGCCAGTAGCGTTCTCTTACTGAAGCAAGAAGTTGCTGGGGCCCGGCATGTATAAGACGTTCATGCTCGGATTTAAATATTAATTTAGTTAGTGGGTGATTAGAATTTAACAAAATAGGGTGTCTTTTATCGTATGGATAACTTGACGCATCTATACGACCCCCAACCCGAATTATACCGTCCTTGTCCACAAATGGGTTCAGAGAAGTTAAAGATGCCTTAGTTGGAAGTGCCTTTTTATTTTGTAGGCGGCTTAACTCGTCAGGAAAAGATTCCTGTTGAGCAAGCTTAGCAAGAACCTTTAGTGAGTTATCCAATTCAGGAACTTCAAAACTGCCTTTAAATTTATCTCGAGGATAACGAATATTGTGAATAAATCTTAAAACTCTAGCCAAATGTTTTTTGAGTAAGTGTAATTTTTGAAATTTATTAAAATTTACTAGAGATGCTGTAGGCACGACCTCCGCCACCAAAACGGAGATCGTTTTTAGTTCAGGTAGATCTGAATAATTGAAATTTTGAATAATCTGATGAATCTTGAATAATCGTAAAATAATTTTAGCTTTAATTGTATATAGTGATAGCAACCCTAACGGATCGAAAATTTTGCATGTTGCAGAAAGAATAGATCTTTTAGTTATATTCGTATTAGTAGGAAACTCGGTGAGAAAATGTAATTGATCCGAAGCTGGGCACCATCCAATACCAAGAGTACTGGAGGCGTTGCTTATAATTAAATTACCTGCTCCTAGATTATCGGAGACTGGTAAAAGGTTAGGTAGATTAGACCTATATTTTCTTAGGTTAGAATAGAAATCTCCTGATAGAATATACTTGTGCTGACGGAACCTAATAAGAATATTAAATAGAGAGTCCTGAATTGTTGGACCCACCATCAGAAGATCGTTGAGAGAGATGCTAGAAGTAGTGCGAGCCGACGCGTCAAAAACAACCCGTAACTTAGTAGACTCGCTTTTCTCTCGAATAACCGGATGGTGGGGTAAAAAATAGGCATGTGTAGGGTTTTGTTTAGGTGCCTCGGATAGGTGACCGAGGGCAGCAAACTCGTGAATAAATTCACTGTAGGCTATTTTGAGATCTGGTTGTTTCCTAAATCGCGATTCTAGGTTCAAAAACCGCTTCTTCGCTAGGTGATAAGAGTTGCCTAGGCAACTTCTATCGTCACGAAGAGGGAGACCCACACAGAAACGACCATCATCTAGGCGAATTGTATTGGAAAGAAAATGTTTTTCGCAAAGCTTTTCCTCCTTTGTATAGGGAATATTATCGGGGAAACTTTCTAGTTCCCAAAATTTTGATATTTGATTATCAAGATTAAATGAACTGTCATCATTTTCCTTTAGGTAAGCATGATAGGCTTGAATTTTTTTATTAGCTGTACGTTGTATAGGTGCAGATCCTCCAACAAGCCATCCGAATTTGGAGCTACGTAGGATAGGGTTTTTATTACCTAAAGAGTGCTGTTGGGAACCAACCACTTCCCAAAATAGGTCAGCACCGATAAGCATATCGATAGGGGATGATTTGTTAAAGTCAGGATCGGCAAGTACAAAATTGGAAAAATCTAGGTCTTTCAAATCGAAAGTACACTTAGGTATATCATCTGATATTTTAGGTAAAACTAGGCAAAACATAGTTACATTAAAATTGCTGTTGTTAGATTGTAGGCGAATCATACATCGCTTTGAATTTAGGTTTAGTTGACTGTTACCTAGGGTAAATAAATCAATATTTGAATTTTGGGTAGGTAAATCAAGTTGTTTTTGTAGGGAGTCTGTAATAAAGGAACACTGGCTTCCACTGTCGAGTAAAGCGCGTACCTTAACGGATTTATTAGTCACTGGGTTACATACCTCAACATTAGCAGTACACAGCAAAACTTGTGAATTATAAGATAGGGCCGACATAACTATGGACGTCTGGGGTATGTCTGTTTCGGGTTTTTGAGGAATGTGCAACAATGTGTTGTGACGCCTTTTACATGAACGACAATGCCCTGGTAGATTACATTTTTCTACACTATGACCGGGTCTCAGGCAATTCTCGCATAAATTTAATGACGTCACAGTCACCTGTCTATCTTCAGGTGACTTACCCTTAAACGTTTGACACTCAAAAAGTCTATGATTTTCCTTACAGACTAAACATTGACTATAACGCTTAGGTATAAAAGATGGTTTATTATTCGAAGTGGTCATAAAAGATTTAGTGTGAAATTTATTTGACGAAGTAGGAGCTAAATTTTTATTATTTATTTTTTCTTGTTTATTTTGATTAACAGTTTCCAAAACATCAGCACGATTTTTCAAGAATGTGAAAAATTCCTCTAGGGTAGGTATTTCAGATAATGAGTTCTTGTATTCCTCCCATTTATAAACTGTAGAATTATCTAATTTTGCTGCGACCATATAAATAATTAAAACGTCCCATTTATCGGTAGGTAAGCCGAGTGTACTGAGAGCCCGTAAGTTTTTAGAGATGTGATCTATAATAAAACGCAAGGACTTATCGGTCTCTCGTACAGACTCAAAGGTAAACAAAGATTTTAAGTGATTATTAATTAGCTGCCTTTTGTTGTCGTAGCGCTCGCATAATAGTTTCCAAGCCGAAATATAATTTTTATCAGTGACTTCTAAATTGCTAATGACGCGAGCGGCTTCGCCTTCTAAATATGATTGTAAATAATGAAATTTATAAATATTTTTAATTTTGTCGTTATTGTGAATTAAGGAACAGAAGGTTTCCTTAAATTCCAGCCACTTATAATACGTGCCATTGAAATTAGAAATTTTAATAATAGGTAATTTGAATCCTAAGAATCCCTGTCCATCACCACAACAAGAATTATGGTCATTTGTATCGGACTGAGCAGATTCGTTAAGGTTAGGCGTCGAATTTTTGGCTAAAATAGTCTTGGCAAGGGAAATATAGTAGTCGAAATCGACCTCGATAGCCTCACACAATTGTAATTCGGCGTCTACACCGGTAGCCCTTAACGATTCCAATTGAGATTGCAATTCGTCAAATTCTTTGTGTAAAACCTCGGTTCTAGATAATTTCATCTCAAGTATTCTCATTTCTAAGTCAGATAGGTCGTCTTGAGCCTGAATAGTGTCTACATGATTTTTAAATCTAGTCAAACGACCTTTAATACTACTACGTTTAACACTAAGGTCTCTTAATACTTTAATATCTTCAGCCTTTGACTCCATTATGAGATAATATAACCAGTACCTGGGTTTTAATTAATCAAATTAGTGAGTTTATTAATATGAAGACAATAGGTACGATACGCTCCTCGCTTCGTAGTCTTGATAACGGGCCGTTGAACCGGTTTCGATCAGCTGCGCGTAGGCAAGTGGACCGGCCGCCGCCCGGGCTCAGGTAGCCGCGGAGACAATGGGTGACGTCACGCGAGGGTCGCCCGATGCACCGTACGCTGGAATGATCAGTTGCAACGCGTAAACAACAGATTTCAATTTAGTATGCAATAGATCCCGGCAGACGTTACACTGACCAATGTATGTACTATGAAAATGGGATGCAATGCTTAAATTTGGATAATTTAGTGATAGTGAATGGATGTGAATTTATCTATTGTATTTATTAATGTGTAAAAATTCTTAGTAATGTTATTAGGCTATTAATTATTCTGTTATATAGAATGAATGTGGGTTTTTTAATTACAAGTGGCTAAGTGAATGAGTTTTGAAGTGCGTAGGTACGTTACGCTATATTAAATATGTATTTACTGATAGGTATATAAATTTATTTACGTATGTAAGCAGGTATGTACGTATGTATTTTATTTAGTTTATTTTATTAGGTATGAATGGATTCTAAAACGGTAAAATAATTAAATTACAAGTTTAAGTTATGTACTAACAATTTATAGTAGGCAATTAGGTATATAGGACTGAAATTAATAAATCTAGATTACGTTAGCACTTAGTAAAGATAGGTAGGTAGGTATAATTATAATTTTAACTGTAACGTAATACTTTGATTATCTAACGGTTTATTATGACACGCACACTAATTTTGGGGAATCAAACCTCACTGATTGCACAAATTGAATCGGAAAAGATAGGAGAATACAGGAACGGGCTCACCGTAAGGTAGGCAGGCCGACGTGGCTGAGACGGAGTAGGTAGGTTCCGACTGCTGGTGTTGGCTGCGTAAGTATGTAGGCGTGATGCTCCTGAATCCAGTAGGTAATGTAGGTTGGCAAAGACGTTCTGGCTGCACGTTGAGCGTAGTCCACAGCTGCGCTGCTGGTAATAGTCCAAACAACTTGTAGGTGCTGCGGTGCCGGCACGTGGCGATGAACTTCTTTGTCCTTTGTTTGTAGGTACAGGCCCCGGAATTCTTTCGAAGATGCGAGGTCCTGTCACGGTCGCCACTTTTTGTTCACGATGAACAAAATAAAAACAAAACTTTGTAGATTTTGAGTAAATTGGTTTAATTTGCGTGCACATGTCACGTAGTGAATTTTGGTAGTTAAGTTAGTAGTCTTTTTCTCTCGCTCACTGGTCCGCGCGTATGACGTCGGCGTGACGTCTCCAACGCCCATTGGAGCAGGTCTCACGATGCCCGTGATAGGTCGACTTCGGCGTCGACAAGTATCATAAGTAATGATTAATTCGGTCCATGAATCTATATATATACAAATCAATTGCTGTTCGTTAGTCTCGTTAAAACTCGAGAACGGCTTGACCGATTTGTCTAATTTTGGTTTTGAATGATTTTTGGAAGTCCAGGGAACGTTTAAAAGGTAAGAAAATATGAAGAAATTGAAGGGAAATAGTAAAAACCACAATTTCATTTTTCCACACAAATAGTCCGTATCTATCAGACCTTTGACACATTATTTTATTTTGCCGGGTCAGCTAGTACTTATATAATAAATGATATTTTTATTATTAATGTATATTACCTACAGGTTCATCATTATCATCACCATTTCAGTCAAAAAAAATCTACTGTTAGACAAAAGAAAGAATGAAACGTAGGCAAAAATTTACTGAATTATTTGGAAATAATACAGAAAGTAATAGGTACTGAACCATAAAGACGCGCGCGCTACAAATTACTTGTTAATGAACGACATACAGAATTTAATGACTGAAAATGAACGGACTGTTGCTGAAATCGAGGACGTTGACTGTAACAAGGTAAATCTGTTCAAATTTGAACGATTAGGGATAGTTAGCTGTCTGTAACTAAGGTAACTCCACCGTTGATCAGGGACATAACGCTGTTACATTTGAAATTGAAGTTTGCTTTTGGATATTTAGATGTTCATAATCCTTCAAGCAGCAGCTGGACCCTATAGGGTCCAAGACAATAATAAATCTTTTGCTACACTTTTTTGGGGGCCTAATAATCATTTAATAAGAATTTCAGCTCATAATTATTGACTGTCTGCTTTGAAGGCTTCGCTACCCTTCTAGTCATACTTTATACCCTATATTACCTGAATCGGGCAAAATCTGGGCGTTCCGACGTGACGACTCCACCGCCCACTAGGGGAAGAATTTTCTTCTACTGGAAGAGAATCCGTCTACTAGTGCAGTTAATCAATCGAACAATAGCGGTCAAACCATTCCAATAGGGCGTTAGTAAAAATAACAACGCGGAACGGGCAGCAGCGTCCCGCGATAAACTTCCGCCACTTCAATCGCCAATCCACCTGTCAAGCGTGGCGATTATGGCATATTCTCCCCTAATAAATAAAAAAATACGCTTACACTCTCAGCCTTACAGTAGGTATAAGCCTGTGTCGTGGGTGCCGTTGTACAAATACTCAAAAACCCAGACCCGAAACAATATCTGTAGTTCTTAGGTTTTCGCGAGCTACACTCATTGAAACTCTCCGTACCGGAAAACGAAGCGTAGGCAGGCCCCCCACGAGGTGGACCGACGACCTGGTGAAGGTCGCGGACAATCGCTGGATGAGGGCGGCCCGGGACCGTTCGTTGTGGCATTCTTTGGGGGAGGCTTTTGTTCAGCAGTGGACGTCTGTTGGCTGAAATGATGATGATGATGATGACACTCATTGAAATAAAACTAGTTTTCGAATTTATCTGGCGTGTATTAAACTAAAATGATTATTTAAAATCGAACCCGACGATTCGGTTGCTTTTCAGCTTCCGTGGTCTCGGGCAGATTGAAGTGACATTTGTCTGACAGCAGTTTGAAAAATTATTATGTGCAGCTACCTCCATCTGATGGAGGATGACCTCCATCAGATGGAGGTCATGGTTGCATGAGCAAATCATCATGCGGAACTGTAGGCCATACAAATCTTTGTCCCGGTGCGGGGATGCGACCCTTCGAATCAAACGGTCAGTTCACACCGCTGAACTAACCGGGTCGTCCCCTAATGACGCACAATGCTGTATTCCCCATAACAATGGGGAAGGCTTTGTCCAGCTGTGGAAGTTTATACAACTTGTATGTAACAGGATTAAATGTACAACCCGAAACCAGTTTGTTCAGAATCGATAACTGAATCGATTTCAGGCATTTTTGATGTAGGTAATATTTTGTCCCAAACTTAATTGCTATTAAAGAAATTATGGTCACCCATTTGGAGAACAGTTATTACAAACGAAAATGAGACTAACGTCTATCCATAATAATACGCTAGTCTCAACAAATTTATTAGAACTCGTTAAGACATTCTTTTTATTATAAACTAGCTGACCCGGCAAACTTCGTATTGCCTCACAATGAAATAATGTGCAAAGGTTTGATAGATACGGACTATTTGTATGGGAAAATAAAATTGTGTTTCTTACTATTCCCCTCTTAAATTTCTTCATATTTTCATAAAAACCTTCCCTGGGCTTTTAGAAATAATTCAAAACCAAAATTAGCCAAATCGGTCCAGCCGTTCTCGAGTTTTAGCGAGACTAACTTGAACTTGATCTTATTTTTATATTTAAAGATTACAATTTAAGAATTAAAATAGCGGTAATTAATCTTATTACTAGCGAGTGTTAAACAAGGGTACGCAGGTTAGGCTAGATCACATTGCAACAGTGTGCGTGTGTGAGTAGGTTCGTGTTTTATGTGCGGCCGTTGATAGAGGTAGGGTACTAACTATGCATAGCGTTTGCATACTGCTCGTACAAATTGAGGACAACTTATTTCTTAAATAAAATTTTTAAATACATAAACATGTAATTTCAGTTCATGAATTATGATTTTTTTTTTTTTTTTTTTTATGTAATTGAAGTGGCAAACAAGCATGCAGTTCACATTGATGTTAAGTGATGACTGCAGCCTATAGACACCCACACAAGGACCAAGGTCAAAATGCAAATGCGTTACCACTCCTGAGGCCTAAGGTGTTATGCCTCTGTGCCGGAAGTTACAGGGCCGTACATTACCACCTGACCGGAACACGATAGTGCTGAACACTACCATTTAGCGGCAAGTAAATCAGGTAATGCGGTGGTGCCTACGTCCGCGAGCTCCGTCACTGGAGCTCTACCACCAGTAAAAAATTATAACTTAATTTTCTAATCAGAGTGTTAGATAGTGTGCATTATTCCCGTTACATGTTGTATACTAGAGTAACGATGATGATGATTGGCTGAATCACATACCAGTTTTAAACCACATGTATACACGGTTGTAAAAACCCTCTTCAGACCAAATGCAAAACTGGTCTGAGGTGTGTTTTTACAATCATGCATTCACATACTTTTTTTTTTTTTTTTTTTTTTAATGTAATGGAAGTGGAAAACAAGCATGCAGTTCACGTTGATGTTAAGTGATAACTGCAGCCTATAAACACCCACACAAAGACCAAGGTAAAAATGCAGATGCGTTACCACTCCTGAGGCCTAAGGTGTTATGCCTCTGTGCCGGAAATTACAGGGCCGTACTTTTTTGTTTGATACAGCAAATTATCTTTTTTACCACTGATTTTATATAAAAGCTCATATACATACTTGATATAAGTCTGCAACTTATGTGGATTGGCATGAATATAAAATGTTCCTACAATTATAATATTAATGTAGTTTTTATCGCAGACAACTAGACGATCAAATTAATATTAATTAGGTATCTACTTAAAGATTTACCCGCCATTTTGATTTAGCTATCTTGGATACGATTACCTTTGCGGTTGCTAACGATAAAATACACATTATGAGCTACACTTGAAACACAAACAAGGCGACGGTAGCCCACGCATTCAAAATAGAACGGACATTGAATAGTTTGAGAGCAATAAAAGTCGGGAACATAAAAATATCAACGTTGAACTTATTTATTGGCTAGGTATTTTAGGTTACAAACCATTTCTGATTTTACTTATATTTTAAGTGATTCACGCATCAAAGGATTGAAGCAGTAAACGAGCCGGTTATAGGTCGATAAAAATATATATGTATAGTAAGCTGTAATCTACCAACATCTGAGATTATATTATACACTTGCTGTGTCCGCGACATCGTCTGCGTGAGAATTTATGATTATTCAATATCTACCCGGACGAAGTCGTGGGCGTAGTTAGTGTCAAAAGTAGCCTATGTTACTCCTTATTACGTCAGCTACCTGCCAGTGAAAGCCCCGTCAAAATCGGTCAAGCCGTTTCCCAGATTAGCGGGTACTAACAGACAGACAGACAGACAAAATTAATAGAAAAATGTGGTTTTGGTATATGTACCGTGTATACATACATACATATGCATTTAGAAAAAAGCAGTTATTTTAATATTACAAACAGACACTCCAATTTTATTTATTTGTATAGACGTATAGATGTATAGATAATAAATTCACGAAGCTACAATAGTTAATACATCATCACTTCAGCCGAAAAATGTCCACTGCTGGAATGATGAACAGGGTTGTGTGTCATTAGGGGAGATAGTGGCGGCGGTAGACGGCAGCTTTATCACGGGACGCTTCAGCCAGGTAATAATACTCTTCAGCTCATCTCGTGTTATTACAATCAATACCGCCCTACCCGAATGGTTTGACTGTCATTGTTCGATTGACTGTAATGTGCATGGAATAGAATTAATTTCAAATAAGTACTATAAATTGTCGGCAGAAAGACGATAAAAAAGCGGTTCAAATCACAAGTTGCACCACAATATCTATACCAGTATATAAAACTAATTTGAAGTCATTCATATTAAGTATCACAATATTGCATTCATTATCAGTAATTTCTTTTCCAATTACGTTCTTATCAGATTTGATCTGCCTTATCTCTTCTGTATGAATTAGTTTTTTTATAGTCACTAACTAATGAATTCCTTGCTGCTAGTAACTCTTATTGCATCAATTACAATACAGATGTCATTCAACCAGTTCATTAGAGTCGGTATAAGTCAACGCATTTCACCAATTGATGTTTATATAGCCCTTAATAACTCTAACGATGTTTAATATCGACTGCTGAGAGCATAGAGCAACTCGGCCCACCGGTCGCGGCGGACCGGAGGGGAGTAGCAATAGTATTTATTACCGATGCAAAACAGTCTGTCTTTTTTTGCGGGGGGAAATACCTGCACGCACACTCACACTACAAAAATAGTCTATTACCACGAAACTCACACCTTGACTTTAACAAAATACATAAACAATTTCACGCACACATTTAAATATCTGGGCGACAGGCTTAGGACCATTTGGTCTTGTACTTTGACTGAGGGGAAAGCCTGTATATGGCTACTCCCCTCCGGTGCGCCGAGGCCGGTGGCCCGTGTTGCTCTATGGCCGAGGGTATTGACATTGTTAACGGATCAAGTTAATGTTACGGATTTAAAACTTTATTTCTGAAGATCAGTTGTATTGAGAATGTTTATGTATGTATGTATGTATCTTCACGCCAGGTCCCTAACGGGGTAGGCAGAGAGTGTAGAGCGCCAGACATCCCCAAATAGGTCGAGAATGTTTAGTATGTCGATATTAATATTGTTTTCATTATTTATTGGCTTATGAAGGTGACTTCTCTCGAGATGGCACTAGTCTACTTCGCCGAGCGTTCGCGAGCGCAAAGGGCTCTCAGCCTCAGATAATGTACGATAACTATTATCTGCAGTTAACTGAGCTACCAGTGCAGTGTACATAGTCATTAGTACCTGGAGATAAACTGTGTCACCTACCGTGCCTCATTACATATTATATTTATTTAATTAAGAAAACAACAACTGCCTCAGTAGCCTAGTGGTAGCAGGCTACTATTACTACGCTGCAAGTCCCGGGTTCGATTCCCGGGTCGGGGGCTATCAGACATAACGGTTTAAAATCCTTTATAGCTGGTTCTATTGGGATTTATCCATTTTCTGGAAGTTGCCTAGTACCTTGGAGTTTGGTAATGTGCCCGGAGATGGCAACAGGCTCGCCACCGTAATCGGCGAATCGTGAGTGTTTGCATGTATGCTTGAATGCATGCATTTACCTCTGCCTACCCTTTCGGGGACTATAGGCGTGCGTTACGTTGTTAAGGAAACTTGCCTGAGTAATTTTAATAATTTAGGTAAGAAAATAATAATTCAATAGCCACACCGAAGCACTATCGTGTTCCAGGTTGATGGGCATATACCTATGGCTTCGAAATGTATGTCACAGAAGCAAAACTCAAGGCTGGCAATGCATCTTGACCTCTAGTCTTTGTGCAGACAGACTGACAGAATGTGAATTGTTCGCTTGTTTGTCACTTTTTTGACGATAAACGGAACTCTTAATACTTTTTTAATTTATGTTGCTTTAAAAACTGTGTTAAAAAATTAAAAATTATATTTCTTTTGATAGTCCATTATAAATTAATATATGATATTGAGTTCACAAAATATCAATAATTGTGTTTAATTTTTGTTTTTTTTGAAAATCTTGAAAATTGGCAATTGGCATCAATCAGTCCATTTAGGGCAATTGTCCTTATGTTTTTAAAAGTAGATATTACAAATTTAGAAATTTTGATTTATTGACTAGCTTAGTCCAAGTTGAGAATTTATTTAAATGATTACCTTTTAATTCTCACGCGTTATCATCATTTTGAGATAACGCGTCAAAATTAAAAGGCTAATGCAAATTCGTTGGCTAAGACCAACTTTAATCGAATTCCTAGTATCATAAAAATGAAAAATACTTTTATCATTTGCCTGCAGGGCATTTTATTTTTTATTAAAATCGATGTTGTTTAAAGCGTGGCTCTAGTTGCAGAGCGAACAGGTAACTGGGGCGGGGTGGCTGAGAGTATACAACGGACGTTTAATATCGAAGTTTCGTTCAATTGAAACAGGTATTGTGCCAGGAAGGGGCTGGCACCATCCGTTGATACTAGCTGGCGCGAATGCCCCACTTGTTTCTAAGGAGCAGGTAGCTGGAATTTTCGACATAACTTGCATTGAACAAACATTGCTGCTTTGGGGGGTTTTCTTTTAACGTTCTTGCCTTTTAAGCGTGGAATGGTAGTCATTCAGAGATGTTTTTCGGAGGGATATTGGAGTTATTTACGGAAGTTGGTATGCACATACTTGAAATTCAAAGTCTGAATACATATACAGTTTTCTTTGAGAGCACATTTTACTAGTTGAATATTTGAAACTTGTAATTTCCCAAGTTCTCACATCAAATGTATGTCATGTAAAAGATATAGTCGTTCTCCAATCAAATCCCTAGTAAAAGAGATATTCTAGTAAATAAACACATTTATGACTGGGTTTCTATCTTTATCCAAAAACACTTGGAACCAACCAAAAACAACAACTGTCTAATGGTAAAATGTAACACCTACAAACATTTGTAATCTGTGGGTAGAACACAACAACAGGAAGACATTTGAAGTCCTAACGGTCACATTAATGTTCTGTTCCTTCTTATCAGTCCTTTTTATGATGTCCCATTGACGTCATACGCAGTGACGTCACGGACTACGGATGGAGCCATCGTGTTACATATTCTATTAATAAGATTACTTAGTCTATAAGTAGATAGAAAAAGTGGGCTGCTACAGCTTCTTTATTAGATGGTGGTATTTTTAATATTAGGCTAGTCTACGTCTTCACATGAACTACTTTTTATTATAATAAATCTAGCTTTTCTAGAAGTAACCAGTCCAATTTGTTAAATATTTACTAATAATATAAAGTTTCTAACTTTGTATATTTGTTTTTTGGTTTGTAGGGAACAATTTATGGAAATTATGCTCTAACAGAGAGCTACACCGTTCAGGAGTGAGGTTTATGAGATTATTAAAACAATCAATACGCGACGTTATTTTTCAATCGTACTGTCCCGCACAGATGTTGCACCCTTGCAAAGCCGGGGCGTACCGCTAGTGTTGTTTTATAATAAAATTTCAAATTTAGCAAATTTTAAATAAACACATCTATACTCATATTATAAAGCTGAAGAGTTTGTTTGTTTGTATGTTTGCTTGAACGCGCTAATCCCAGGAACTAATGGTCCGATTTGAATCAATCTTTCAGTGTTAGATAGCCCATTTATCGAGGAAGGCTTAAGGCTAAATAACATCACGCTAAGATGAACAGGAGAGGATAGGTAACATTGCAACGCGCGAAACCCGGGCGGGTCGCTAGTATAATATAAAATCTTCGCACACCATTGAAGGATAAGAATTCATGAGGATTACTCATGAAATGACAGCAAGGCTTTTACTTTGCGTGGATATCTGTCTAATCGAGGCCAAGACTCAAATCCTGTTCACGTGAGAAAAAGTGCCGCATATGAGTAACCGCTTAAAACTGTGAAACGCACCATCAATTTTTAACCGAGTTCAAAAAACGAGAAGGTCTCAATTCGGCCGGTATATTTTTTTTCTTTTCGCATTAAAGGAGCTCATCTGCGCAAAACGATTTGAATTGATCATTAAGCAGAAATGTGAGAGATTACGGTAGGACACCCTTTTCGGGCTCGACAATATGAGACGATGAGTTTTGAAATTACCCCGTTGGATTTGTCATTGTTATGGGCTTTACTTCAATGCATTGTGTTCGGTATGAAATCCCCTTGGATAGATTTGTTTCCGAGACAAATGTACACATAATATATATGTGGGTGTGTCGCACGTCGCACCTGCGTCTTGGGAACCAAAGTGAATTATAGTTGGAGTGTGCTTATTGTTTATCTTGCGTAGTTTCCTTGCAAATTCAATTTACATAGGCACCGGCCGCTAACGTTTGATCTCGAAACCTTTATTGATTTATATGTATACTAGCTAGCTGTTGCCCGCGGTTTCGCCCGCGTGGATGTAGTTTTATTAATAACTAAGTAAGCCTATGTTCTTTCTCAAAGTCAGCTCTATCTCTATACCAAATTTCATTAAAATCGGTTCAGTCGTTTGGACGTGAAAAGGTAACAGACAGACAGACAGACCGAGTTACTTTCGCATTTCTAATATTATAGTATGTAAGTATGTATATAAGGTTATGCCTGCGTCTTCGTTTTTCGTTTCTCGTACAAAATTTTTAATCTTTATTTTAATTATTCTCAAATCATTTCATTTTATTCAATCGTGTACTTATAGAGGTTACAGAGATTGATATAGTTATGATATCTATATATATAAAAATCAATTGCTGTTCGTAAGTCTCGCTAAAACTCGAGAACGGCTGGACCGATTTGGCTAATTTTAATGGTTTTGAATGATTTTTGGAAGTCCAGGGAATTTAAAAGGTAAGAAAATATGAAAAATTGAAGAGGAATAGTAAAAAACACAATTTCATTTTTCCATACAAATAGGTCGTATAAATCAAACCTTTGACACATTATTGCATTCTGCGGCAATACAAAGTTTATTTTTATTTTTTTTAAAGAAATGAAAGAAAAATTTGACTTCAGGCGAGGCTCGAACTCGCGACCTACTGGGAATCTAGTCCAGCCGCTCTTCCAATTGAGCTACTGAAGCCCTGCCCGATTTGTCGAATTTTTCCTTCACATCTATTGCATTGGTTTATGGTACCAGTAGCGCCATCTATTACCAACTATGCTAGTTAGGCAACCGATATAATAGACTTTTCAGTTTATTGAATATCGTAAAGAAGTCGCTTTTACCCTTAATAATTGTTTTTTATATTATTTCGCATTAACACATGCTTGTGAAAATATATTTTTATTTTTTTTAAAGAAATGAAAGAAAAATTTGACTTCAGGCGAGGCTCGAACTCGCGACCTACTGGGAATCTAGTCCAGCCGCTCTTCCAATTGAGCTACTGAAGCCCTGCCCGATTTGTCGAATTTTTCCTTCACATCTATTGCATTGGTTTATGGTACCAGTAGCGCCATCTATTACCAACTATGCTAGTTAGGCAACCGATATAATAGACTTTTCAGTTTATTGAATATCGTAAAGAAGTCGCTTTTACCCTTAATAATTGTTTTTTATATTATTTCGCATTAACACATGCTTGTGAAAATATATTTTTATTTTTTTTAAAGAAATGAAAGAAAAATTTGACTTCAGGCGAGGCTCGAACTCGCGACCTACTGGGAATCTAGTCCAGCCGCTCTTCCAATTGAGCTACTGAAGCCCTGCCCGATTTGTCGAATTTTTCCTTCACATCTATTGCATTGGTTTATGGTACCAGTAGCGCCATCTATTACCAACTATGCTAGTTAGGCAACCGATATAATAGACTTTTCAGTTTATTGAATATCGTAAAGAAGTCGCTTTTACCCTTAATAATTGTTTTTTATATTATTTCGCATTAACACATGCTTGTGAAAATATATTTTTATTTTTTTTTAAAGAAATGAAAGAAAAATTTGACTTCAGGCGAGGCTCGAACTCGCGACCTACTGGGAATCTAGTCCAGCCGCTCTTCCAATTGAGCTACTGAAGCCCTGCCCGATTTGTCGAATTTTTCCTTCACATCTATTGCATTGGTTTATGGTACCAGTAGCGCCATCTATTACCAACTATGCTAGTTAGGCAACCGATATAATAGACTTTTCAGTTTATTGAATATCGTAAAGAAGTCGCTTTTACCCTTAATAATTGTTTTTTATATTATTTCGCATTAACACATGCTTGTGAAAATATATTTTTATTTTTTTTAAAGAAATGAAAGAAAAATTTGACTTCAGGCGAGGCTCGAACTCGCGACCTACTGGGAATCTAGTCCAGCCGCTCTTCCAATTGAGCTACTGAAGCCCTGCCCGATTTGTCGAATTTTTCCTTCACATCTATTGCATTGGTTTATGGTACCAGTAGCGCCATCTATTACCAACTATGCTAGTTAGGCAACCGATATAATAGACTTTTCAGTTTATTGAATATCGTAAAGAAGTCGCTTTTACCCTTAATAATTGGTTTTTATATTATTTCGCATTAACACATGCTTGTGAAAATATATTTTTATTTTTTTTAAAGAAATGAAAGAAAAATTTGACTTCAGGCGAGGCTCGAACTCGCGACCTACTGGGAATCTAGTCCAGCCGCTCTTCCAATTGAGCTACTGAAGCCCTGCCCGATTTGTCGAATTTTTCCTTCACATCTATTGCATTGGTTTATGGTACCAGTAGCGCCATCTATTACCAACTATGCTAGTTAGGCAACCGATATAATAGACTTTTCAGTTTATTGAATATCGTAAAGAAGTCGCTTTTACCCTTAATAATTGTTTTTTATATTATTTCGCATTAACACATGCTTGTGAAAATATATTTTTATTTTTTTTAAAGAAATGAAAGAAAAATTTGACTTCAGGCGAGGCTCGAACTCGCGACCTACTGGGAATCTAGTCCAGCCGCTCTTCCAATTGAGCTACTGAAGCCCTGCCCGATTTGTCGAATTTTTCCTTCACATCTATTGCATTGGTTTATGGTACCAGTAGCGCCATCTATTACCAACTATGCTAGTTAGGCAACCGATATAATAGACTTTTCAGTTTATTGAATATCGTAAAGAAGTCGCTTTTACCCTTAATAATTGTTTTTTATATTATTTCGCATTAACACATGCTTGTGAAAATATATTTTTATTTTTTTTAAAGAAATGAAAGAAAAATTTGACTTCAGGCGAGGCTCGAACTCGCGACCTACTGGGAATCTAGTCCAGCCGCTCTTCCAATTGAGCTACTGAAGCCCTGCCCGATTTGTCGAATTTTTCCTTCACATCTATTGCATTGGTTTATGGTACCAGTAGCGCCATCTATTACCAACTATGCTAGTTAGGCAACCGATATAATAGACTTTTCAGTTTATTGAATATCGTAAAGAAGTCGCTTTTACCCTTAATAATTGTTTTTTATATTATTTCGCATTAACACATGCTTGTGAAAATATATTTTTATTTTTTTTTAAAGAAATGAAAGAAAAATTTGACTTCAGGCGAGGCTCGAACTCGCGACCTACTGGGAATCTAGTCCAGCCGCTCTTCCAATTGAGCTACTGAAGCCCTGCCCGATTTGTCGAATTTTTGCCTAACTAGCATAGTTGGTAATAGATGGCGCTACTGGTACCATAAACCAATGCAATAGATGTGAAGGAAAAATTCGACAAATCGGGCAGGGCTTCAGTAGCTCAATTGGAAGAGCGGCTGGACTAGATTCCCAGTAGGTCGCGAGTTCGAGCCTCGCCTGAAGTCAAATTTTTCTTTCATTTCTTTAAAAAAAATAAAAATATATTTTCACAAGCATGTGTTAATGCGAAATAATATAAAAAACAATTATTAAGGGTAAAAGCGACTTCTTTACGATATTCAATAAACTGAAAAGTCTATTATATCGGTTGCCTAACTAGCATAGTTGGTAATAGATGGCGCTACTGGTACCATAAACCAATGCAATAGATGTGAAGGAAAAATTCGACAAATCGGGCAGGGCTTCAGTAGCTCAATTGGAAGAGCGGCTGGACTAGATTCCCAGTAGGTCGCGAGTTCGAGCCTCGCCTGAAGTCAAATTTTTCTTTCATTTCTTTAAAAAAAATAAAAATATATTTTCACAAGCATGTGTTAATGCGAAATAATATAAAAAACAATTATTAAGGGTAAAAGCGACTTCTTTACGATATTCAATAAACTGAAAAGTCTATTATATCGGTTGCCTAACTAGCATAGTTGGTAATAGATGGCGCTACTGGTACCATAAACCAATGCAATAGATGTGAAGGAAAAATTCGACAAATCGGGCAGGGCTTCAGTAGCTCAATTGGAAGAGCGGCTGGACTAGATTCCCAGTAGGTCGCGAGTTCGAGCCTCGCCTGAAGTCAAATTTTTCTTTCATTTCTTTAAAAAAAATAAAAATATATTTTCACAAGCATGTGTTAATGCGAAATAATATAAAAAACAATTATTAAGGGTAAAAGCGACTTCTTTACGATATTCAATAAACTGAAAAGTCTATTATATCGGTTGCCTAACTAGCATAGTTGGTAATAGATGGCGCTACTGGTACCATAAACCAATGCAATAGATGTGAAGGAAAAATTCGACAAATCGGGCAGGGCTTCAGTAGCTCAATTGGAAGAGCGGCTGGACTAGATTCCCAGTAGGTCGCGAGTTCGAGCCTCGCCTGAAGTCAAATTTTTCTTTCATTTCTTTAAAAAAAATAAAAATATATTTTCACAAGCATGTGTTAATGCGAAATAATATAAAAACCAATTATTAAGGGTAAAAGCGACTTCTTTACGATATTCAATAAACTGAAAAGTCTATTATATCGGTTGCCTAACTAGCATAGTTGGTAATAGATGGCGCTACTGGTACCATAAACCAATGCAATAGATGTGAAGGAAAAATTCGACAAATCGGGCAGGGCTTCAGTAGCTCAATTGGAAGAGCGGCTGGACTAGATTCCCAGTAGGTCGCGAGTTCGAGCCTCGCCTGAAGTCAAATTTTTCTTTCATTTCTTTAAAAAAAATAAAAATATATTTTCACAAGCATGTGTTAATGCGAAATAATATAAAAAACAATTATTAAGGGTAAAAGCGACTTCTTTACGATATTCAATAAACTGAAAAGTCTATTATATCGGTTGCCTAACTAGCATAGTTGGTAATAGATGGCGCTACTGGTACCATAAACCAATGCAATAGATGTGAAGGAAAAATTCGACAAATCGGGCAGGGCTTCAGTAGCTCAATTGGAAGAGCGGCTGGACTAGATTCCCAGTAGGTCGCGAGTTCGAGCCTCGCCTGAAGTCAAATTTTTCTTTCATTTCTTTAAAAAAAATAAAAATATATTTTCACAAGCATGTGTTAATGCGAAATAATATAAAAAACAATTATTAAGGGTAAAAGCGACTTCTTTACGATATTCAATAAACTGAAAAGTCTATTATATCGGTTGCCTAACTAGCATAGTTGGTAATAGATGGCGCTACTGGTACCATAAACCAATGCAATAGATGTGAAGGAAAAATTCGACAAATCGGGCAGGGCTTCAGTAGCTCAATTGGAAGAGCGGCTGGACTAGATTCCCAGTAGGTCGCGAGTTCGAGCCTCGCCTGAAGTCAAATTTTTCTTTCATTTCTTTAAAAAAAATAAAAATATATTTTCACAAGCATGTGTTAATGCGAAATAATATAAAAAACAATTATTAAGGGTAAAAGCGACTTCTTTACGATATTCAATAAACTGAAAAGTCTATTATATCGGTTGCCTAACTAGCATAGTTGGTAATAGATGGCGCTACTGGTACCATAAACCAATGCAATAGATGTGAAGGAAAAATTCGACAAATCGGGCAGGGCTTCAGTAGCTCAATTGGAAGAGCGGCTGGACTAGATTCCCAGTAGGTCGCGAGTTCGAGCCTCGCCTGAAGTCAAATTTTTCTTTCATTTCTTTAAAAAAAATAAAAATATATTTTCACAAGCATGTGTTAATGCGAAATAATATAAAAAACAATACAAAGTTTGCCGAATCTGCTAGTAAACAATATTTTTAACAGAGTTCAAAAAACGAGAAGTTTCTCAATTCGGCCGGTATATTTTTAATATTTTTTTTATGTATGTACGCGAATTTCGCCGAGATTTCTTGTCCGATTTACGTAATTCTTTTTTTGTTTGATGCGGAATAGTTTCAATTTGGTCCCATAAAAATTTGCTTAAAATTGGCCCATCAGTTTTTATTATTTTTATGTCTAGATGTCAACAAAAGCAAATGAATATAAATTTTCCAAGGAAAAATCTTATATAAATATCAATTTGGGCTTTCCAAATGTCTTTCACGAATCTGTGATGTACTCGTACGTTGAACGTAACAAAGTAATATAATGAAAATGGAAATCGAAAATCACTCGTTCGGCTTCATTTCCGTCGCCTACAATAAATCATGAATTGAAGTTCGTTTCAGTATTTAATTCCCTCGTTTATACAGTATTATGTTCGTACCATTCATATGTGTCGTGGCTTATGTGACTTTTTAATCCAGTCACTGCAGTGTGAACAGTTCAAATGTACAGTTGGCATCATCGAATTTTATCTGTTCTGTATTCTGGAGGATTGTGTACAATAAATCACAAGGCATCATACACTAACAGGTTTTTTATTAGAATCGATTTATCCTAAATATCTTTCTCATATACCTACCTACATATGAAGTGTTTTTTTAATGAGGTGGAAGTACTCTTATATTATGTGGCAGTTCTAGTTTCTCCTACTCATCCTGGTAACAATCATCAATACTTATAGAGGCATTGCGTAATGTCCATTTTTTCTACGTTAGCTTGAGGGTCATAAAAAAGATTTGTTAATGCAACCCCTTCTCCACCTCAGTCGTCTTTGTTGAAATCTTGGAAAGTGGAAAAAAATTGATTTCAAACACTAAGTTACAATATTTTTATCATCATACTATATATACAGCATAATTTTGACTGATGGTATAGTATCATTGTATGCGGGCGTAGGCACCACCGCATTACCTAATCTATCTGCCGCAAAATGATAGTGTTCAGCATTATCGTGTGCCGGTTAGATGGTAATGTATGGCTCCGTAATAACTAACACAGAGACAAAACAACTAAGGTCAGGCTGCAGTCATCACTTAAGATGAATATGAACTGCATGCTTGTTTGCATCTTGTTCATTACATAAGAAAAAAAAAACATCTTGAACACATCAACAAATTACCATCACATATATACTTAGTTACTTCTTAATCTGATCATACATAAAATATAAACGCGGCAGTCGCTCACGCCTTATAAATAAATCCCTCGAGGCCTTCAGATCAAAGGGCTTTCAATAATGCATTATTGAGCTCATACTATTCTAGCACAACATAAAGCAAGGTACACAATCATATACCGTCTCTTATTTGGAATATAAGACATTGCAAATTTCACCTCTGAATTCACACAATATGAACTCTGAAAACAAAACCTGAATAGGTTAGACAGTAAGAACGGCTTCGCCTTTATCTAGTTGTGAATGTCCATTTGAATATACAAATGGATATAGAACAAAGGCCGCTAACATTGACCTCAAAACGTGAGGTTCCTGAGACGATAGTGCTCAGGGGGCAAGAACGTGGGGACTGGCTTGAATGTATAATTAGACTTTCGCCGAAACGCGTTCGCTTTCAGACCCTTGATTTGGGTGGACTTTTTGTTAATTCAATTGGTGCGAAATGCCTTATTTAATTACTGAATACATTTTTCTGAATCTGAATTTACTGAAGTTATTAATTAGCAAGAAAAATGTTTAAGAGCGTATTCTTTCTTATTCAAAATTATTGGTACAGTTGTTTAATTACTGAGAGTTGGTCTTATTAGTTCTCAGTAGTAACGTCCCATTTGGATCTGAATTTAAGAAGAGATCCGTACCTACCATATATTCAAAAAGGCAAATCACGTTTGTTTTAAATATACATTCCCCCCCTTAAATATATATTATAATTAGCTTGAACTACAAATATATTTTTAAATCGAATAATTACATACTTAACTAATAACTTTTCTGTGAATATTTCAAGCGTCTACGTGTTACCATAATTAAATCGAGCAAAACAATCATTCGCTCTCTCTAGTTATCACGGCAGTGACAGATGGAAAGACAGACTGTCGAACAACGGAGTTTTAGTAATAGGCACCCATTTTTACGCTTTGGGACCCATTTTTACGGAACCCTATAAAATATACTGGCCAAAACCATAATATGCAACCTATTGTCCATGAATATTTGCAAACGATTTTCATTGTTCTCGTCATATCACTTGGTATCGTCGATGGAGTCTCATTAAATCGTTCCGCAAGTAGACAATCCCCAAGAGGAACAGATATGAGCAGCATTCATCAACATTAATGGTCCATTTGCACAAGCTAGTTGTTAACTCCAAACGACCGGGCCATGGAAATATATTTACCATATTCGTACTTTTTTTTGTATAATGAACGTGCCAAACACTAAAAGGAAGAAAGAAAAAAAAAGACCTATTGGTGCATTCGTGACAACCTGCGACACAATAGGTAACTACTTAGATAAAACTCTTACTCACTCACTAACTCATTGCTTCTTACCAATGTTCATGTATAAATAAAAATAATATTTAAAAAATCTAAAGCACATAGGATGTAAATTACAAAAACGTAAGAAGCAATGTGTCAGGGCTGCACCAAATAGATTCCAGTGCAGCATAACTGCAATATTTGGACAACTTTATATCTCATCAAAAACTTTTTTGTATCTGTAAATACCAGTCTTGCAGCGTATTCGTTATTCTTATACGTTAATAATACTATAATAAGACTTTAAAAATCCATCACAAAGTTAAAAATAATAGATTTAAACTGGTGGTAGAGTTCCAGTGACGGAGCTCGCGGGTGTAGGCACCACCGCATTACCTAATATACTTGCCGCTAAATGGTAGTGTTCAGCACTATCGTGTTCCGGTCAGGTGGTAATGTACGGCCCTGTAATTTCAGGCACAGAGGCATATCACCTAATGCCTCAGGAGTGGCAGCGCATCTGCATTTTGACCTCTGGTCATTGTGTGGGTGTCTATAGGCTGCAGTCATCACTTAACATCAATGTGAACTGCATGCTTGTTTGCCACTTTTATTACATAAAAAAAAAAAAATCCAAAAAGCAATGCACGTATCGCTTCCACTATATGGGTATAACACAAGTACCCTATAAGCCATGATTACATTTACTGTGCAACATTCTATGTTGCTTTAGCAATCGCGGCACGAAGACAGTTACTTTTAGTGTTAACATGTTGTCTTAATGTTTTCGCTCGGGTTATATTACCAAGTCATTTCAGGAGACATGGAGCGCCTGCAGCTACGGTCACAAAGGAAGGAAGCGAAACTTGTCACGAGATCGTAAAACGGTTACGAATGCGACAGCATTAGTTATGTATTCTGTTAACATTAGAATACATAATAGTAACGTAACGTACAGAACACGGATAAGTTGAAGGTGGCTTTAATGTCGGAAGCACTGAAGTTAAGATCTACGACTGCAACTGTTTCTGACTAAATTTCAAGTTGATTTTCATGGCAGTATGCTTGATTGAAGATGGAACGTACGCAGAACACAAATGGACTGAAGGTAGCTTTAATGTAGTGTAATAAATTTATGATATGTTAGGTAAGGTGCATTATTTATAGTTATATCTACTTAAAATAAGAGCAAAATAAATCTTGTAACGTAAACGAAATTATATTTTTGTCATATAATTCTTGTATATAATAATAATAATAAGTATGTGCAATTATGGACGAAGTGGTAATGACCAATAACTACCGGCAGTTTATCCTGAAGGATGGCACGGTCGACATATATATCGGGCATACCACCGACCGGGGAGCCTTGCCAACGGCGAATACTTGCACAGGCACAACCAGAAGCCAGGATAATTCACCAGCATCTTGCCCTGAAATACAATCTTGTAGCCACGGAGGTGCCGTACTACAGGTATGCACCCGACCCAGTACTCGAAAATGACCATGTCACGATGTATTGGGATCGATCTATCATCACTGACAGGACTATTCTCGCCAATAAGCCTGATATAGTGGTGATAGATCGCTTGGAACGCCGCGTAATTATAGTCGCTGTCACCATGATGAGAATCTCGTGTAAGCGGAAAAAGAGAAACAAATTAAGTATCTCGACTTGTCTCACGAGATTGTCGCCATGTGGGATGTGGACTCGGCTGTAATTGTACCTATAGTCGTCACGGTAAACGGACTCATGGCGAAGAGCCTCGACCACCACCTTAAGAGGCTCTTGCTGGGAAGTTGGGTCAAGGGCTTGGTACAGAAAGCGGTACTTTTCGACACGGCACGTATTGTGAGGAAGTTCCTCTCTCTGAGCCCCTACCTAACCGCCGACAGCTTGGACCCTGCTCCCGCTACCGGCGGCATCCTTTTAGTATTTTTTTATATATACGTTGTTTTTTTTCTTTATTTATACATGTATATGTAAAAAAATATTATATTATGAGAATATTAATAAATGAGTGGAATAATAAGTCTACAGTCAAAACACTCCCAGTAGTCCATTTCGTGGTTACAAACGAACTTGGTTATATCAAGATCAAACAAAGCAAATTTGTAATAAAATTAAATTTGTAGGCGTTGGCGACTGGGAGTTAATTTACCTTCATCAAAGATAGATAGGTATAGAAATCGTGGAGAATGGCAGTTGGGCCAACTGAACAATCAATAACCGCAAACCTGTCACGAAAATTGTCTCACTTTGGTTACTAGAATCTATCTATTCATAAGATATTAGCAGCATCTTTCATCTGTGTAAAAAATTGTTAAAATTGAAAAAGAATCTATAAATGGATTGTTTGTTTGTTTGCAATTGGATTGACACAGATTGGATTAGACAACTGGTTAAGGAAACTCCATGATTTTGCAGGAATCGACACATAATGGTAAAAGTGCGCGATGCTTATTGAAGTTACGTCCATTTTAGATAAGTACCTAAGCAAATATTGAAGGGAAAATAGAGATGGGATTGATTTCGGTAAAAGGAAAGTCAAAAAGTGAAATCATATTTTCGTTTTTTAAGTTACCTATTCGTTTCTTACCTATGCGTCAATTATTTCTTAAAATATAGTGAAGTGGTCTCCGATCAAATTTCGGTCCTGGACAAGTTGCCACCTTACTCGATTTGTTCTTGCAGAATAATCTTACCTGGCTGTATCAAATAAGATAGGTATGAAAGTTTTTTTCATATCATGTAAAAATGACCAACGAAAGGAATGTATACAAAAATTATGAAAATTTGAGTTGAATCTTATGAGGTACAAGAACATAAAAGAGACAAATATTTGTGAACCAAAAGTTAACTTTATAATTAACTTTTAAAATCTTAATACGATTTGTAACGTTCGCGACAGCGTTTGGAATCGTTATATCTTAAAAATATCAGCTATTGAGTAGATATTTCGATTATGCGATAGTTTTAGAAAAAATAATTAAAAAAACTCCCTTTTGTCTGAAGAATTTAGAATGTACCTAACATGGCAGTCCATAAACAATATTAAATTTATATGCCGAGTCACGACGACCCGGTGATGTCTATAATAACTTTATCTAATGCTAAATTCGTAGAGTTATAAGTTGCAAGGAAAAATATAAACAGCCACGTAATGAAAGCAGAGTATTAAACAGGAAAAAAGTATAATTAAACTTCTTAGTTTCATTTTCACAGTAACGACAACGTTAACGGGAGGGTAAAGGCGCGGGCCCACCTCGGCGCACGGAGAGGCTGTGTACGTTTTTTTTATGTAAAAAATGGCAAACAAGCGTGCAGTTCACATTGATGTTAAGTGATGACTGCAGCCTACACACACCCACACAATGACCAGAGGTCAAAATACAGATGCGCTGCCACTCCTGAGGCATTAGGTGTTATTCCTCTGTGCCGGAAATTACAGAGCCGGTTAGCATAGGCGGTTACATAGCTCAACGTTACCAACGTGGGTCTACGTTTCCACTGGGAGTACACGAATATGGCCCACGACTATGTTCAGCTCGTTAAATCTATCCTACTGATGCTACCTTTCTAAAATATCTAGCTGATCCGGCAAATGTTGTTCTGTCATACCTAACATAGATCAAAGTGGCCCGTGTTGCTTTATGTGCCATACAATAAATATAATAAATGTTAAAACCATGGTTGTAAAAAAAAAATCAAGTGGTTGTTCCCATCAACTTTCTTTTAATTTGATGGCAATTACCAACTTTAAGGATAATTCTGCCAAAGTCTCGTGATAGTTCGCATCACCGGTTCAAGCTGTCAGTTGCGTTTTCTTATAACATACTAGCTGTTGCCCGCAGCTTCGCCCGCGTGGATGTCATTTTATTAATATTTTCCTGAATTTTCTTCGCTATAAACCTCGCGGAGCCCGAGACCTTTCCAACGAATGCAAAACCGTGGAAATCGGTTGGTGCGTTCTGGAGTTATAGCCTCAGGAAGGAAAACCCGACTTATTTTTATATTATAGATCACTGACGTTTTGCCTATTAATTTGTTTTTTTTGTCTTCGTGATATTATTGCCGACGATGGCATTTCCAAAAATACAATATAGATTTTATGTATGAAAGAATAATGAAATTAATTACATAGACTTTTTTGATTCTATATTATGTTAATGACTAGGCAACTTTTATGAATCCGGTACCAAAAACTGTTTAACATAAAGGCACTAGTACAATACCCGTAACACCTTATCGTACCTTTATATTACTCATTTGGGACACATGTACACCTTTATGAGGCCAATTTAACTTTTTATTTTGCGCTGACCGACGAGAAATAATGACAGGGTTGGGTAATTAGGATTTTGATGATAGGTGTAGGGATAGGGATGCAAACAATATATCGACTTTTGTAAACCACTAAAATATCGATGTCAATGTAAACAAAGTATAAAAACATAGTTTGTTTTTAATGTGACAAGCATGCGGTTTACGTGGAAGTTAATTGGTAATAGCAGCCTATATACAAAAACCAGAGGCCAAATTATTTGTTGTCTCGTGGCCATACTTTACCATCTCACCGGAACACGATAGTGTTGAGCACTATCATTTGACGGCAGACAGATTAGGTAATGCGGTAGTGCCAACGCCCTCGAATCCCTGGAACTCTACTACCAGTAAAGATATAAGACAATCAATATATGTTTTCGGTAAGAACTATATTTCTGGAAAAAAAAAAAATATAATTAAGACTTAGGAATCGGCGTGCATGTATGAAGAGAATGATGAAGGTAGACGAGGCACGAGAGGTTTGTCAGGACCGGGATATCTGGCGCTCTACAGTCTCCGCCTACCCCGCTAGGGACCAGGCGTGAAGATACATATAAAAATTATATATGACGACGTTAAAGGTGACTTGGCATGACTTGTATATACCCAAACATAGGTACCTTATATATAAAAAAAAAATAGAGTTAGTTAAACCTTATTTTATATAACTCAAACAAGTTTTATATATTTTGTTCTCAATATTTTTCTGAGTCGTCATAATGTCATCCATTAGATACATTCATACCATTATAATTGAAGAGCAATAAATATTATATAAGCAATAAAAAAAGTCTATTTGTCAATATTTTGTCATTGATGTCAATGTATCGATAGATCGGTGTTTACCGTGAAGTTGTTTACATCCCTATGTGACCGCCCATGTTAATCATTTTTCAGGTAACCAGCTGGGATAAAATCATGTAATAAAGTATAACGCGTAGGCTTGGGTGGCCATGTTTACTGGGATCTTAGATACAAAAAACATGAACATAAAAAGGAGGTGAATTTCGGTTCAAAATAGCAAAAGGACACGCGGGATTTTTGGTCAGCAAAAAATACAGATTACATTTTGTAAAAAAAAATAAAAGATTAGATGTTAGGTTCTTAAAACAACTTTGCTTTATTTAATGACTAGCTTGCCCGGCGAACTTTGTATCGCTTTAAAGTAAAGATTAAAAAATATACTACAGTTTTAGCGAAAGTAACAAACAGCAATTAATTTTTGAAAATTGCATGGCCTGTTCAGTTTCGGTAATACATGTACGTCATAATGGCGGGCAATTGACATTTGAATTTATAAAATTATTTCACGAAGTATAAAAAGATACGAATTTTGTGGATACATCTTCTCGACGCAGAATAATATTTTTTTTACGATCTTTAATTGTAAATAGATTTCGATCTAGTCTACCGTAGATCTGTGGCAGAAAAAATTACATGTAATGTCTGTGCTTAGGTTCATAATGGCGGATGTCAAAAATTGAACATTAACATTGTGCATTTTTAACCACTAATATCATCAACACTACCACCACCATCACCACCATCGTCACCACCACCACGATCACCACCACCACTGTCACCGCTACCACCTCCACCACCACAAACGTCACCAACGCCATCAACGCCACCACCAACACCAACATCACCAAACACCTATGCAACCAATGCCACCAAAACCACCACCACTACCACCACAACCAATTCCTCCAAAACTACCAACAAAACCACCAATGTCACCAACGCCGCTAATGCCTCCATCGCGACTAAAAACCACCACCACCACCACCACCAACGCCATCAACACTGCCACCAGAGTCACCAACAATACCTACGCCACCAACGACACCAATGACACCAAAGCCACTAACACCACTAACGCCAATAACCCAACTAACGCCGCCATCGCCGCCACCACCACCACTACCAACACCGCCAATGCCACCAACACCCTCTAACTCCACCAAATGCCTAAAAATTCTGTGAAAATTTGAGGCGTCTACTTGCTACCATTATTATTATCGAGCAAAAAATATATGAAAAAAAACACGTTTATTGTATGCCCCCTTGAACCCATTATTTCTTGTACTTAATTTTGTCATTATAGCGGTAGCAGCAATATATAATTTGTGAAAATTGTAGCTTTTTAGCTCCCTATCACTTTATATGAGATACAGCCTGGTGACAGACAGACGGACGGAAGGGCAGACAGACAGACAGCGGAGGATTAGTAATAGGGTCCGTTTTTACCTTTTAGTTACGGAAGCCTAAAAAGATAGAAGATAGAGAATAGTTTCAAATGAGCATCTATTGAAATGATTAAGTATTCATTACACATTTCTGAACGCACGCGTAATACTTTTCAATCTTTAAAAAAAAAACAATACACATAATAGTTTATTCATACATTTTAAATAGTTTATGAACGCATGCATAAATGTCAATCATTACATCCGAAACTAAAGAACTTTTAGGGAAATTAACGCATTTTTCAAGTATTCATCAATTTTTCTTATTTTTAAGATGTATTCTGCTATTCGGGGCGGAGACAAATCCACCAAACCAAAAACCATGAAAATTGGTTTAGCAGATCTCGAGTTATAAGTGTTGTAACAAACCCGACTTTGTTTTATATATATTATATAGATATAGATGTATTCTCTAACATTACATAAAATATAAATGACTAGCTGCTGCCCGCGGCTTCGTCCGCGTGGATGTCGTTTTACAAATAACTATATAACCTATGTTCTATCTCAAAGTCAGCTCTACCTCTGTACCAAATTTCATTGAAATCAGTTCAGTCGTTTGGACGTGAAAAGGTACGCATTTATAATATTAAGTAGGGATTGGGAAGGACGGAGAAGCCCTAACTATTAATCGTACTGAGACTAATTATGTACTAGTACCTGTATATATGGAATATGGATCGAGTAATCAAATACTTGGGACTAAATATTGGGCAAATCGCGGTTTAATGTCACAACCTCTATTCGGGCATCGGTCCCCGTCACATAAGTAATAAGTATCGATTAGAATAAGATCATGTTGGCTGATTAATCACACATTTGTCGCACCCTACATGATTGGAACATATCAAAGCTGTTGCCGACTTACAATGGCATTTTGAATGTTTTAATACAACATTGCAACAGCAGATTACCCAGAAATCGCGTGCCGCAGTTTTTCGGCGATTAAGCCGCATAAAATGGCCGCAAATTACCGCTGCTCGATCTATATTCTAACATTTGAATTCCAACATTATTGATATATTATCGTAACCCGCAGTATCGGGCATGTAAAAGACCTAGATACATCCTTCGTTACCCACCAAAATGAGGCCAATAGGTCGTCGTTGGCGTGCAGACATGGAAGCTAAGTTGCTAAAAAACCTGTCAATAATTTTGGTGAACCGAATGCGAAATACCTCTAATGAGACGACTGCTAAAACCTGAGTTTAGGTAAGCTCTAGAATAATTAAAAATATTAGAAAATACTTAGCAGTACAGGGAGATATATGCAATGTAAAAGTGCATAACAATCATGAATTTTGGGCACTCAAAACCAAAACGTATCTATTTGAAAAAGTTGATATTATCCATAATTGTATGTCACTATTGAATAGAATGCGTAATGACAGAACGAAACGACGTCTTCTTAGATGAAAATGTTAAGTTCTTTGATTATTATAATTGTAAGATAGTTAATTAAACTAGAGGAGATCCTCTTCCCAACATTGTGGAATGAGTCTCAAGTTGTAGATTGCAAAGATTTGATTAAGTAATTATAGAGAAGTCAAACCGTAACTGGCGAATCGTGGGTGTTTGCATATATGCTTGAATGTATGCATTTACCTCTGCCTATCCCTTCGAGTATTACAGGCGTGAAGCTACGTTATAAAAATGTCAATTGTTAACTAACCCAATAAAGCCAAGATAGAGATAAATAAGTTATTTAAAGACATCAATCAATCAATCGCTTATTTACGACTAGCTGTGCCCGCGACTTCGTCTACGTGAGAAAGAAGTATGATTGTTCAGTATCTACCCTGACGAAGTCGTGGGCGCAGCTGGTATAAAAGTAGCCTAAGTTACTCCTTATTACATCAGCTATCTGCTTGTGAAAGTCCCGTCAAAATCGGACACTCAAATTCTGTTTATGTGTATGTAGGTATGTATGTATATATGGATGTATGGAGATAAAAGTAGCCTAAGTTACTACTTGTTACATCAGCTACCTACGCGTGGAAGGCCCGTCAAAGTCGGATACACTCCAATCCTACTTATTTGTATGTAGGTATGTATGTATGTATGGATGTATGGAGATAAAAGTAGCTTAAGTTACTCCTTATCACATCAGCTATCTGCAAGTGAAAGTCCCGTCAAAATCGGTCCAGCCGTTCCCAAGATTAGCTCCGACAAACAGACAGACAGACAGACAAAAATTGTAAAAAAAACGTTTTGATATATGTACCGTGTATACATACATATGCGTTTAGTAAAAAGCGGTTATTTTAATATTACAAACACACACTCCAATTTTATTTATTGTATGTTTAGATTTATTATGGAAGCTGCAATACAACATAATACCTAAAAATTCTGTGAAAATTTTAAGCGTCTTCATTATAGCGGTAACAGAAATGCATAATTTGTGAAAATGTTAGCTTTCTAGCTATCACTATTTATGAGATACAGCCTGGTGACAGACAGACGGACGGACAGACAGACAGCGGCGGATTAGTTATCCGTAGGGTTCGTTTTTACCTATTAGGTACGAAACTCCCTAAAAGATAGAACTAAGATACAGAATAGCTTAAAAATATTCGATACGATTCTTTAAATTAACATAACTTTTTTTATTTCTGAACCGATTCACATGAAACAAACACTAAATGTTAAGTGAAACTTACCACAATATATTAGTGTAAACCGCAAATCGAATAAGTCGTTTCTGTTATTAGCGTGCACAAACACACAGTCAAACAGACATTTTTCCAAGATAAAAAGTACCCAGTGTTGTGCGGCAAAGGTTAAAGTATAATTATACCAAGTTTCATAGTAATCGGACTGGTAGTTTTTATGTGATGCTTGAACAAACAGACAGACAGACAGACAGACAAAAAAATTCTAATCACATATTTGTGTTCGGTATCGATCTCGTATTTATCCCCTGGTATTTATTTTTTCAATATTTTTAATGTACAGAATTTACACTTCTACAGATTTATTATAAGTATAGATAAGATGAGTAATCTTTACAGGAAGCCTTAATTAGGCGCTTGCGTAACACGTAGATACTTAAAACTTCCGCAAATTTACATTTTTTTATATTTCATTTTTCTCGTTATAAAATAATGCTTTACTAGTTGTAGAGTTCCAATGCTGGCTCTCGAGGGCGTAGGCACCACCGCATTACCTAATCCTAGATCTTAGATTATTATATAAAATATACATATTTATTTTATGTACGTACGTCTCTTCCCTATATCTTGCCAGGTTCCTAACGGGGTAGGCAGAGAGTGTAGAGCGCCAGATAGCCCGGTCCTGACATACCTCTCGTGCCTCACCTACCTTCATATTTATTTATTTATTTTATGTTAATTAAACTATGTCCCTTCAACTAACTCATCCACTTCATCCACTTACACTTACCTAAGTATTTGCAATAAAGTCGAATAGTCCATTCCCATTTGCATAAAAGTACCTATGATATAATGTTATGTTTAACTTACTCAGGTAGGTACTCTGCGCTACAGTTAAAGTTTTTATTAAAAAACTTACTCAATTTCTTTAAGCAGAACGAAAAGAAATTAAAATTTAAAAATATTGCCACTGCGTTTTGATTTGTTCGCTCGGCAGTTTTCGTAGGAAGCTATTGAGGTATAGTAAGGTGCATACTGAGGTGAGGTAAGTTAAGTAGGTGCAAATGTATTTTTTCTATAAATTACGGAAAAACCTAATAGACGTATCTCAGTCAAGTACTGATCATCAAATCTAAGGGGACTTATTGGTCTTTGGTTCCTATAAAACACGTGAAAACGACAGAGATAGCTTATATTTGAGGGTTACTTAAAATTATGACTCATTTGAGTATTCGGCGATCTAGTATTTAAAGTAAGAATTTCTCAGCTACATACCAAGCGAATCCTCGCATTTACCGGTTTAGGGTCATAGCTTACTAGAGCCACCCGGCACCCGACCCAACGCCCGACCGCCTCGAGCGGTCTGTGCTAATTACATCAATCAACGCCGCTCCGTATCGCCTTGACCGCGCGTCAATGTCAACGCGCGGGCGGTGCGCTGTACACACGTGTACGGCGAGTGGACCACTAGCTTGTCTTGCGTTTGCATTGCCAACTGGCTGTTCCCAAGTGGACCGCGAGTGGTTCACAAGTCACATCGTTCACCCGTCGACAACGAGTGGATGCCGTAAAATGAGGCAGTGCTGCTCGGGTGCCGGGTGGCTGTAGTGAGCTATGACCCTTTTCTGTATCGCAGACTAGCTCGATCTGCCACCATTCGATTGCCCTGTTTAGGGACCCTAATTCTCTGGTTCCTTTTATACCATCCTGTCTCTGTATAGGACACAAGAAATCGTGTTGTGTAATAGCTGTATAATAATATTATGTAGATAAGTTATATTAGGATTTGTCCATTGGAGAAGATTCCAAGTAATATTGACCTTGGATTTTGCTAATGTGCATCGGATGTTCAGAAGTAGGTATACTCCTATACTTATATACTTATCCGACCAAGCTACGTGGTTCATGCATAGCGTATCCGTGTGTTGCAGTACCCAATCTCAAATATTTTCTTGCAAGGCGAAGCTTGTTCTACGTGCGTATGCTCTCCTTGCGCTGCGGTGACTCCGCGGCTTTACAGAAACGCATTATTTATATATTTATTTATTAACCCCTATTAGATTAGTAGATACAAAGATAAGATTAGATAACATCGGCATATTTAAAATAAGTGTCCTGTTTAGTTTATAATTGTTGCTTATCAGTCTTATACAATATCTATCTATCTTACAGTAATGCGTGTTTGATTATACCTAAAGTGGATATTACCACTCAAATTAAACTGCGCACTCTTTACAACCACAGGTCTTGTGGTTTCGTTTGCATTGCCGTTTGAGACTTCTAAATCCGAATTCCGGTTGTATTTCCGTAACGTTATTACTGTTAATTTCAATGGGTTTTAATAAGTAACCGAGTTAATCTGAATATAGGTATGCATGGATGGTATAGATATTGGGATATTGCTGGTAAATTATTATATTTAATAATTTTTCATAAAACAGTTAAGAAGCCTATGTGAAATGGGAACCATGCCAGAAGCCATGTTCTTTTTTTTTTTTTTTTTGTGTTGGAAGTGGCAAACAAGCATGCAGTTCACATTGATGTTAAGTGATGACTGCAGCCTATAGACACCCACACAAAGACCAAGGTCAAAATGCAGATGCGTTGCCACTCCTGAGGCCTAAGGTGTTATGCCACTGTGCCGGAAATTACAGGGCCGTACATTACCACCTGACCGGAACACGATAGTGCTGAATACTACCATTTAGCGGCAAGTATATTAGGTAATGCGGTGGTGCCTACGCCCGCGAGCTCCGTCACTGGAGCTCTACCACCAGTAAAATTGTTATTTTCAGTTACTTAGAAATTCTGATGAACTCTTACTGAAACTGACCATATCAATGTGAATAGGTTTCTATTACTTTCTATTTATGACATAGGATTGACAGACAAGCAGACGGGCCACCGTCGCGTCGCTTATGAACATAACACCAGGGGTATAGCCAGCCCTGGGCCTTATAAAGATGAGGTACCTACCTAGTTGCCCCAAAGTGAAATACCTACCTGTTTATTTCCTATAATAATAAGTAGATACGGCCTAGGAAGGTGATAAGTGTTTTATATTATTTCGCATTAACACATGCTTGTGAAATATATTAGTGATAAGTACATGCATTTAAAAGTTTCAATTAGGATGAGACACTAAATCGTTGTAAGTACATTATGTTACATACACCTATCTGAACAATTAAAAAAAAACGTAGGTAGGTATATCTATTTGCAACTATGCAAAATAAGGTATACCTACCTACTTATTATAACGTTTTAAATCTGTTGATAAGATATCATAGGTAGTAGGTGTACAACCTACTTAATTATACTTATGACGTAAGAAACAAGAAGTAGTTCAACCTATAGAATTGTATATTTATTTGGTCATATTATAATTAACTGACATTTGTTACAGAATTGACATGATTTACCGATAGCTTTAACTAAAATAATAATTTAATTAAATATAAGTAATTATAATAAAGATGAAACCTATGTAAATATTACTTTTTTTTCTTTTACTCTAGAATTAATAATTCACAAAAATGTTTCAACGAAATGACGTAAATCAAATTTGTATAAATTAGGGCGACCTTAACTTTTGATAATTTGGGTATTTGATCACAATATGCCAAATATGACAAACGTTTAGCCTAAAAAAGAAAACTAAAGAAGGCTAACATGAAGCAATTTCTTTACACGGGTCGTGGGATCATTCGTGACTTTCAATCTCAAGTTTCCACGGTTAATAATGAAAATCGTTTATTTAACGTTTCAATTGGAACGATCCCACGATGCCGGATCATTCATTTCACAATAATAATAAAGTCAAAGTGCTTGCTTAGACATTCAAAAATACTCAAGACTCACTCACCCAACAGTTATCGGCCGCAATAAAAAATCCAATCGAAAACAAAAACGAAACAAACATAAATATACACCAGTGTTCGCGCACACAATACCGCACACACACAATACAATGGAACTGAACTACATAAAATAAAACACTAACTCAATGGTCCAAAAATCACCGTTTACTGAGATATAACTTTCTCGTGTTATGTAAAAGTTAGGAATGACATGACGGTCAAATATAGAATCATTATCCTTTATAAACACGTGAGGGCGGAATGCCGGTAACCGGCACGCAGACCGGTCGACGTCGGAGTGCTGTCAAAGCGACCAGCTGGTCTGACATCTCTGCCACTCTAGCGGGTGAACTCACAACTAACTTGACTCGCACTGGCAAAACCACGTAACTTGAATTCTTGCGCTTTAGCGACTTATCCTGATAAAGAAACTATTGTAACCGATTGCATTCAATATAACAATGAGTAACTGTATGCAGTAATGTTTTGAACAAAGTCGTTTTCATAGATTTGTATTGTGTAAAGAAACGTACGGTTAAATGATAAAATAACAATAACATATTGAGTAATGTACAGCTATTTCTAGTGCTGCTATATCTTTAAATATGAACCAATTATTAGATATACCTGTTGTAATTATGTTATGTTTAAACAGATATTATAATATTGTTAGATGTGCCCGCGACTTTGTTCGCGTGAAATAGTGACTTTGTAGCGCTTTTGGATATAAATTTTGGATCATAAACACTTTTGGGTAGCTAAAAAAATCTACTTTACAGTAATACTTCTCTGTACACCATTAGTGGGAGGTAAAAGCACACAGGCTGCTAGTATTACATTGTTACGCATTGCAGCTGTATTTGTATAGAACTGGTAATTTATAAAATGACATTCAAACTGACCAGATTTATTACATTTATTCTATTACACGATGGAGTGATACATATACAGTGATCCATGATCAATATATTGCTACAATGTTCTCGTCCATTAATTAGAGTACAGTGGCAAATAATTTTAGTTTGGTTACGACTTACGAGTGGCATTAAATCTACATTACGATTTAAAATTATAATTTGCAAAATTATGTTCAAATATACAGTAATATATATTTGCCATCACAGTTAACTGTACATATACTCGTTAATTTTTCTTATGAACAAATAAGGCAAATGCCAAAACATAGAATTGCTTGAAATTTGATTCGACGCAGATTTCACATTGGATTGTAGTAATGTTCAATTTCATTAATTAATAATAAGAGCCAGTAGTGCCCAGGCACAGATCATTGATACTGGAGAAACAATGCCTTAATAAAATCTTATATTTCAGTCCAGTAAAGATTCTTAATAATCATTCTGTTTTTTACGTTCCATAAAATGGTAGTCAAGTCGATTTATTCTCAGTGACAGACAAATAAATAGATAGACGGATGGCCGAAGTTTCGTAATAGGCCAACATAGTTCAAACTTATTTATTTACGATACCTAGAACTCCAATAACAAGCGCCTACACACAATAGACTTTTTAGAAGTTACTTGCATCTTATCTGATATAAAAACAGAAAGATGCCCAATGAAGATTGACTTCAAAAATAGTTATAATAGCCGCAAATTTTCTAAAAAAGGACATACCCGCGTTCCTCGGTATGCCGTCAGCCGCGTCACGGCGGCGCGCGCTTGGGAGGGACAGAGAGGATATTGACTTGCGACGCCGCCACTGCGCATGTACTATACTTAGGGTTACCACGTTTTTTGGAAGCACTTTTTTAATAAAATATATTTAGTGCCAACCAAGAGACCTTTTAGAAAATTAGAAAAAAAATCTTATCACGACAAAGGTACCTATGTATTTTTTAATTAAATTCGGTACTTATATAATTTGCACCTGAATATGTTTCGTTGTGAAATGCCTCATGCCGCATTACTCATACTTTTCGGTTACATTTAATGTGAAAAAAAAACTACTTGTGTTGGCGATGATATTTTAGTAGGTACTATCCATTCTTTATAACTTGATTTTCGATACAAAACACAACTGGCCAAAAACATCTACAAAATTGCAGCGAAATCAGGATACTTTAAATAGGCCTTGAGGCAACCCTAGCATACCATGTGTTTCTGTTTTTTAAGCTGCTACTCATACACGTAAGAAAATTATGGCTATTTCTTTGTTTATAGTTTGATCGTGTTGGCTATGCAGGACCGCATTGCCGCATGGAACCAGTGAGCCGATTTGCAGCTTACCCAAGCGACCTTGACCCGTACAAATTACTGGTCGTGTTTTTGATTCACAAGTTCTATAAATAAATTCCTTACATTGAATACGGATCGCATAAAAACCTTATGGGGAATTAGAAATTTCTACTGGTGGTAGAGCTCCAGTGACGGAGCTCGCGGGCGTAGGCACCACCGCATTACCTAATATACTTGCCGCTAAATGATAGTGTTCAGCACTATCGTGTTCCGGTCAGGTGGTAATGTACGGCGCTGTAATTTCCGGTAATGTATGGATGTGTAATTTCTTTAACAGAAGCAAAGGTCTATAGGCAGCAATATTTAGATACCAATTATGAACAGTTACACTGGTTTGCCATCATAACTATATAAAAGGAATTACTATGAAAAGGTATAGAAATGGATTTTGAAAGTAAAACAAAATTAAGGAAACCGCTATAAGGCAATAAAAAAAAACTTTTTCACAAAAATATTTGCCGCCGAAAAGAGAAACTGAAATATTTGTATAAAAATAAATCCAAACTTAACTGATGTTACTTACTCGTCTATACTAATATTATAAAGCTGAAGAGTTTGTTTGTTTGCTTGAACGCGCTAATCTCAGGAACTTTTGGCGCGATTTGAAAAATGATTTCAGTGTTAGATAGCCCATTTATCGAGGAGGGCTTTAGGCTATAAAACATCACGCTAAGATGAATAGGAGAGGGTAGCTAACATTACAACCGCGCGAAGCCGGGGCGCGCCGCTAGTTTTTTTATATACCTACCTAAATAGAATTGAACGGTATGCATGTAAATTTAATTACCTTGATTACAATTACTTATTTTAAAGAAAAATGGAAAGAAAAGTAAAGTCCTGCCCGAGTTGAAGTTCAGTAGCTCAATTGGAAGAGCGGCTGGACTAGATTGCCAGTAGGCCGCAAGTTCGAGTCTCGTCTGAAGTCAAATTTTTCTTTCCATGTTTCTTTAAAATATAATATATTTCACAAGCATGTGTTAATGCGAAATAATATAAAAACTACAATTACTTAGTTCTTATTAGCGTTATCGTGTGTACTACGTACATCTATCTATTTGCGACTGTATAATTTGTTTATAACAATTTCTTAACAATAAACTAGACATTAATCATTATAAAATATGCATGCATGATCAGGTATATTGATAATGCATATATATTTTTTTAATGTAATGGAAGTGGAAAACAAAGCATGCAGTTCACATTGATGTTAAGTGATGACTGCAACCTATAAACCCACATAAAGACCAAGGTCAAAATGCAGATGCGTTACCACTCCTGAGGCCTAAGGTGTTACGCCTCTGTGCCGGAAATTACAGTGCCGCACATTACCACCTGACCGGAACACGATAGTGCTGAACACTACCATTTAGCGGCAAGTATATTAAAATATAGGTAACCACCAGTAAAACCACTCTACTACCAGTAAGTAGTTGATTACAATTATTTAGTTTTGTTATCTTTTCTTTTTATCGTTATCGTGTGTACTACTTACATCTTTCTATTTGTGATTGATTAATTTGTATAAAACAATTCCTTAACAATAAACTAGATATTAATCATTATAAAATATGCATGCACGATTAGGGTTATTGATAATGCATATAATGGCAACCCATTATACGTCCCACTGCTGGGCACGAGTCTCTCCCCGTTTTTGGGGGGAGGCCTGGAGCTTACTCCACCACGCTGCTCCAATGCGGATTGGTGGAGTACCTTTTACTAATTAGATTTTTGGGGACCGAACTTGGGACCTCAAGCAGAGCAATTGTGGGCTACTGCTAGTTAGGCATGGCAATGATTGCTATTTTTTTTCATTCGATGAAATTACTTTCTTTTTCATTACCTACCTAGATGCCAGCGAGTGAAATTTCACTGGCAACGCGTTGGCAACTCCTTTGTTACAAAATGTTCATCGCCGCGCAGCAAAATGTATGGAGCCAGTATTTTTTGCGATTGGCGCAGAGTGGGGCCATGGCAAAACTTGATCACAATGATAAGTAAAATGACACTTATCATTATGACAGATGTTGAAGCACGCATGGCCCGCGGCTGGTGTAGGTCATAAGCGATCTACTCGGTTAAGCGTTACGGGCGCGGTCGGGTGTGGTATGGGTGACGTCTAACGGCAAATTAAAAATGTGCGTATCCGTGCTTCGGAGGGCACGTTAAGCTGTCGGTTCCGGTTGCTATCCATAGGTAACAGTCGTTAAAGCTTGTCGAGGTCTTATGGGCTTGAAAACATTCGACAGCGGGTTGGCCACTAACCCGTATCTCCACCAATGCTCATTTGAGCAGCGTGGTGGAGTAAGCTCCAGGCCTCTCCCTAAAAAGGGGAGAGACTTGTGCCCAGCAGTGGGACGCATAATGGGTTGCCATTATTATTATGATATTAAATGACGCTTCAAAATGTTGAAAAAGGTATCTCATAAGCCACCTTGGCTTATACCTTTTCAACATTTTCTATATAAATAAAATCCAACTGCCGCCAAATGGTAGTGTTTAGTACTATCGTTTTCCGGTTAAATGGTTTTAGATTTTGTGGCCCCGTAATAACTAACACAGAGGCAAAACAATTTCCTGGTGGTAGAGCTCTAGTGACTGAGCTCGTGGGCGTAGGCACCAATGCATTACCTATATCTGCCGCTAAATGGTAGTGTTCAGCACTATCGTGTTCTGGTTAGATGGTAATGTGTCCTACATTACCATCTACATTATCATGGTAATAACTTATACCTATCACAGAGACATTACAACTGTTACTTAGGTCTCAGGGGTGGCAACCTATCTGCACTTTGACCTCTGGTTTTTGTGTAAACGTCTATAAGCTGCAGTCATCACTTAACATCAATGTTACCTACATGCTTGTTTACCTTTCTTACATAAAAAAAAACAGATTTCATGAATAATCATTCATTTGCATTTTCACTATTCTTGACCTCCGGTTACGTTTACCTAAATGTCTTTAGACTGCATTATTAATTCACCATCTATGTCAACTGCATACTTGTTTGCTACTATTATGATATTAAGAACAGCACAGTGGGGTATAGGTATTCCTCTTGTAGCGTCACATTATTCAGTGTTATTATATAAACATATAAATATCCGGACGCCACAAGCTTGGCCTTTGTGTCCCTACAAGTCCCTATACCTTAAGGCCGCGCACACGCACCTCAAGTAACCGCAAAAATGGAACTCTGGTAATTCCGCATTATATGGTGGTCACAAACACGGACCTATCATTATCCATCCTCCACAACCTGCAGAACCTTCTGTAATGGCAATCACCCACAGACGCCAAACTCTCTTCTCTGAATCTTGATGTTATTTATTATTCTCAAATTAAGTGTGGGTTGTATCTGATAGGTTTTCCAAATATTGGCTAATAGCCAGTGCGTTAAAATTTCCAACCATTGCTGTTTTGGCGGTTCGCACAGGAAGAAAAGAACGACCATTATCTTGATTTATGATACAAACAGAAAAGCTAATGAATGTTGGGTGAAGACATCAATACGTTTTTATTGCAGAAAACTTGGCTTAAATTTTAATTAATGTGTAGTGTAGGAAGATAACACATGAACAGACTGCACTTTTTATAATAGGTATGCTGGTCCTATGAATCAAAAAGTTGCCAAGTTGGAGCAAAAAGCTCATTTCATTATAATAAGTATTTTAAGGTCATCAGTTTTTACCGAAAATTAAAAGTATAGTGCCATCTGTTGGGTGGTGCCAATTGAATCAAATTTTTTTGTCATGTCGGGTAGTAGGACAATTAATTCAACAACAGATGGCGCCACTTTACACTTTACACCTCAAGTAGGGTCTGTTTACGCTTCGATTTTTAGTGCACAAACATTCTAAGTTATGTTACCTGAACACTGGTACTGGAGTATTCGGGATCTTTGGTTCTCACACGGATCTCCTTATTTTTTCTCTGGAAAGCGCCGAACAGATTGCAGCCTCCAGCCTTCCTACGAGCCCCACGTGTTAACTACCAATTTTATTGATGCTGAGATTCGTCGATCGTCATCGATCGCTTTCAAGTGAATTTCTCAGGAAGAGGAAAAGCCATTTTTTACTACCCCGACGGAAAATGCAATCGATGTTTCAGTACGAGGAGTTATCAATACATTGGATACCGCAGATATTTTGTTTTTCATTTAAATGGATGTGAAGTCTAATTAAAAAGAGAGTTATAAGAAATTAATTTGGTTTTGCGTGAAATAAAATGAACTGTTTTCACTTGTTGACGAATATGTATACCTGGGACAAACGGTCCAGTTAGGTAGGTCCAACTTCAAGAAAGAGGTCAAACGCCGAATCCAACTTGGATGGGCAGCGTTCGGGAAGCTATGATATAATTATCTTCTCCTCCAATTTACCGCGGTCTCTGAAATGGCCCTCATAAGAAGGCTCAAGGTCACTCAGAGAGCAATGGAGAGGGCTATGCTCGGCGTTTCTCTGCCAGATCGAATCAGAAATGAGCAGATCCGCATGAGAACGAAGGTAACCGACATAGCCCACCGAATAGTGAAACTGAAGTGGCAGTGGGCGAGGGCACATAGCTCGCAACTGACGGCCGTTGGATCAGAAGAATTCTAGAGTGGCGACCGCGTACCGGAAGACGAAGCGTAGGCAGGCCCCCCACGAGGTGGACCGACGACCTGGTGAAGGTCGCGGGCAATCGCTGGATCAGAGCGGCCCGGGACCGTTCGTTGTGGCATTCTTTGGGGGAGGCCCTTGTTCAGTAGTGGACGTCTTTTGGCTGAAATGATGATGATGAACTGTTTTCAATTACATCTATTTAAATGATAAGCAATAAACAAAATGAATCGGGAATTCATTAACAAGTTTTTGCCTCTGTTTACAAATTTCTTTTTTTCAAATGATTAGTAAAACTAATAAATGAAAATAATTTTACCAAAATGTTGTTAGTTCAATAAAATCCACCATTTAAAAAAAAGTATAAAAACATCCTCATCCGACAACCAAGCACAATCGGCTTATCTCTAGTAAAGTAATTTAGTAAATTCTCAGACTGTTGAAAATAACACATAGGCACACCTATCAAACAACAAGATTCGTTTATGATATAATACATATCTCGATATCTTGATCACATTATTTTCAGGGTAAGTGTGCGCTGCATCTGATAGGTTTCCAAATGTTGGCTAACAGCCAGTACATGCTTAGATTCTCAACGATCACTTTTTCGGTGGCTTGCGCAGGGAGAAAAGAGCGACCATTATTTTTATTTATGAAACAGACGAAAAAGGCAATGTAGCACGCGTGAAGACATCATACGTTTTTATTGCAACAAATATTTTGTATTTTTGTCTCATTTTAATTAAAGAGTGTAATTTATTATGTAAAGACCATAAAATAATCTTTCACCGGGCTTTAATCAGTACGTACCTAATGCAAAGCATGTTATTTTACTGGTGGTGGAGCTCCAGTGACGGAGTGCGCGGGCGAAGGCACCACCTCATTATCTAATATTTTATTTATTTATTTATTTAGCCCTTCGAACTGGGTGAGAAATCTGATTATTTATACATTGTTGGTAACATAGTAAGTTGAAGTTGTTATAGAATGTCTCTCAGCTCAGTGTGCCTGTTGACAAAGGCCTCCTCCAGTAGCTTCCATTGTTTGCGATCTTGAGCAACTCTTCTCCATTTGGAACCCGCAGTAAGTTTGAGCTCAAACTTACTGCGAGCTCGAACATTATCTAATATACATACCGCTAAATGGTAGTGTTCAGCACTATCGTGTTCCGGTCAGGTGGTAATGTACGTCCCTGTAATTTCCGGCACAGAGGCATAACACATTAGTCCTCAGGAGTGGTAACGCATCTGCATTTTGACCTTGGTCTTTATGTAAGTGTCTATAGGTCGCATCATAGTCTTAACATCAATGTGAACTGCATGCTTGTTTGCCATTTCCATTACATAAAAAAAAAAAATATAAAAAACATAATTAATGTTCTCACTTCTAATCAAATAGATATCTATTTACAACCTTATTAAGGTATTTTTTACTCCGTGATTATTATATATTAGCAGGAAATCCAATTAGGCTGTCAAACGTGATTAACATGTCTTAGCTGTGGTGGCTAGGTTTAATTAAATTAGATTTTGTTTTTTAGATATTAACTAGCTGACCCGGCAAACTTCATATTGCCTCACAATGAAATAATGTGTCAAAGGTTTGATAGATACGGACTATTTGCATGGGAAAATAAAATTGTGGTTTTACTATTTCCCTTTATATTTTCTTACCTTTAAAACCTTCCCTGGACTTCCAAAAATCACCAAAATTACCCAAATCGGTCCAGCCGATCTCGAGTTTTATAGAGACTAACGAACAGCAATTGATTTTTATATAGGTATATATTAATAATAGACATAGATTACTTTTAATAGACATCTATCACAAAACCCGAAGTCAAAGTATAGATGCGATGACACTGAAGCTTGTAGTTTTTCCTATGTTATAAAAATAACTGGTCCATTCATCCTCTGCAATTTTTATTCTTTTAATTAATTACTATTTGATATTTGTTGTTTTATATATTTTTTATTATTACGCCCGTTGAAGAAACAGATATACCTATACGTAAACGTAGCTTCACCTCCATATTCCCTGAAATGGTGTCCACCCCTTTGGGATCCCGATATGTCTAGAGGTAAATGCATGCATTCAAGCATACTGAATGCAAACAGCCGCGATTCGAGCTTATTGACATCCCCGATCACATTACCAAGCTCCGAAAGTAGAAAAGCACCAGAGATAAAAGAAAACCTTTATCTCAGATAGCTCCGACCCGGGGAACGAACCCAGGACCGTAGTACTAGTGACTTGCTACCAATAGACTTCTGAGACAGTTAATGTATTATACTTATATTAATTTTTAAGTACTATTGCTACTTTTATAACATCATTAACATTACACAACGAAAAAAAATAGTGATAGGTAGGTATGTTGTACCTACCCCATTTAAATTAAAAAAAAAATTACAGCCAACTAACAAACTGCGAAGTTTCACGTGTTTTTATAACAACTGAAAACTGGAGTGACAAAATTCGTATTTTGTCGCCATGATTAAAAAACTTTTTAATTGGAATTGTTTCTTACGTTTTCGAAACAAAACAAAATGACAAATCAAACGTTGGCAACACAGAAAAAAAATGTGACAACCTAGCGCCATCTGGTTTATTTATATTCTGATTAACATGCAACAAGAAAACAATTGGAATAGCTGCCTCACTCACGTCATGTACGCTACCTTGTTACTTAGTGTTAAGGCTTCCTCGCGAGAGGGCGCTGTTCGTACTTAGTAACTGGAGCACTAGAAAGGTTATTGACTTTGATAGCGGCTCGTAGATGGCGTAATATGCATAATCATATGGGTGTTATGTAGAGACATTTGATATGTAGAGCAGGGAAATAAAGTTTAATATTTACTTATTAAAATTAATATGACGTGAAACACTTACTGGTGGTCGAGCTCTAGTGATGGCGGCCGAGGGTGTAGGCACCACCGCATTATCTAATCTCGCTGCCGTGAAATGGTAGTGCAGCACTATCGTGTTTCGATTATATGGTAATGTATGGCCCCATAATAACTATCACAGAGGCAAAAGATCTTAGTCCTCAGGAGTGTCAACGCATCTGCACTTTGGTTATTGTGTAGATATCTATAGGCTGCATTCGTTACTTAACATCCATGTGAACTGCATGCTTGTTTGCCACACCCTTGAACATGTTTAAAGGAGACGAGTAATTTTGGGCCCGCAAAATCGTTACTGTTTAACCGATTACACAGTACATTTTGTAATATAGTTAATGATTAGCAATCTAACCCATCTTTTACTTGATTATATATTCAAATTGATCATTATTTCAATTACTGGATATTCAAAAAATGACCGAATTTCTAATTATTTACTTTATAGTCATTTGAAAATGACATCATTTGTACAGTGTTAACACCTGGGCCCAGAAATGTGTTGAACATTATCGTTCTTCTTTCAGTAAGAGTTTTTTGTACAATGTCATTCTGGACTGCGTAAAATGTAATTTCGTGTGAAAATTGTATTTATATTTAAATTCGTCTACCGACTAGTAAATAGTGGTCTTAATATACTGCATACATGAGAGTACTTTTATATAATAATTTCTACGTATCGCTAGAAAATGGTAGTGTTCAATATTTCCGTATTCCGGTTAGGTGGTAATGAGCGGCTCCGTCATTTCTAGGGCAAAATTTGTTGCTAATGATTTCTTTTCAAAAAATGTTTTTTTGCGTTGGTGTGAATTTGTAGGAAAAACAGGATATCTTGGTAAGTACCAATTTCTTCCTTAATTCAAAACACACTTTGAGAATCAATGCTTCACAAGTCACTCTGACCTTAACTCGCAAACGAATTTGCTGCTAATGTTTACATAAAACCATCGGTTTCGTCAGACATCGTGTGGGATGCGACTTTGATCAATGTTACTACAGCATTGTCAGACGGAATATTCATTAGATCAATATTTATTGTTAAAATAAGTCATAAGAATATCATGCATATTTTCTTCCACCAACGATTACTAACGAGTAGATGAGACCGTAAGACCCACTTATTTATATCTATATTCTTTACTTTACATATAATTGTATTCCTTTCATATTTATCTCATTAATGTTTCTATAAACATAAGCGGACTATTATTCTGGTGGTAGAGCTCCAGTGAGTGTTCAGCACTATCGTGTTCCGGATATGTGGTTATGTACGGCCCTGAAATTTCAGGCACAGGGGCATAACACCTTAAGTCTCAGGAGTGGTAACGCATCTGCATTTTGACCTTGGTTTTTGTGTGGGTGTCTATATGCTGCAGTCATTACTTAACATCGATGTGAACTGCATAATCGTTTGCCACTTCCATTATATAAAAAAAACGTCCTCGTGTACTCCGTGTCTTATATTAAAATGTATATTATAAATATTTTTTCGTATCAGGTACTACAACATCTGTATCACGTAATGCCAGGTTGATTTTATATTAAGTAAGTAACATACTTGATAAAACCACGTATTTTTAAGGGTTTATGTTATAAACCCATAAAAAGATTGATTTCAATAAAGCAGTAGCTTGAATTTCCCTGTGCCATGCCTGTGCCCAACAGACTAAATATTGACCAGGAGGGTGACACGAGCGTGAGAGGCTGGGGCTGTCGAGAGGTGTATATAAACGTTCACCACTCATAGCCCTTCATAACGTTTCTCTGTATCGTGAGTGTCGTGACACACTTCGAACATAACATACAAGCACTTATACTAAGCATTCTTGTAGTGGTTTTCTACCACTAATGGCCTTATTACACGCCACGGTATTCAGGGTCCGATAGCAAAGGTCAGGGTAGTGTAATAACATTTAGGGAGTTAGGGTCCCTAATTGGGGCGACCGGAGCGGCCCGATCAGGTTTTATGCCCTAACTACACACCGTACAAATATGGACTGTATGGAAACTACATACAAAACGGCACACTCACACAAATATGCGCGTCGACGCTCGAGAACCGCTTAGGGACCTCGTTGATGCGCATGTTTGTGTGATTGTGCCGTTTCAACGTTTTGTGGCTAGTTTCCATACAGTTCATATTTGTACTGTGACTCACTTAGGGCCCTGTCGACCGGAAAGCGTAATAAGTGGCAACCAGGTGCGAGGCCACGCCCACTCTTTCTGCCGGACCCTGAATACCTATATCATGTAATATATATATTTTTTTTATGTCAAAAGATTGACAGACAAGCAGACGGGCCACCTAATGGAAAGTGGTTACCGTCGCCTATGAACATTTGCAACATCAGGGGAGTTGCCAACGCGCTGCAAGCCCTGAAGGACCCTTTTGACGCCTGTTTTGAAGAACCCCATATTGTAGCGCCGGGGGAACACCTCAGAGGGAAGTTCGTTCCACAATTTGCACGTTCTGGGCAGGAATGAACGCGCGAATCGGGTCGGCAAAACTGTGATTCTCCAAATCTTGGTGTTAATCTGTTGAATCAGCATTTCTCCACGTCCACTTTTCTTGACGAGACTATCAAAGCTCACACTTTATCTCAACTTTCATCTCTTCCCGCTCCTAGCCATCCTGAGTTCAGTTTTAATCAATTGTCTGAATATGATGTTGGGAAATGTATTCTAGCTATCGATTCGAATGCCGTCGGTACAGACTGCATTAGGCGTAAAATGATCCTCCCTTTGCTTGATATCCACAATCCGGTTTCCGTCCTGGTCACGACTACTGCTTTAGTTAAGATCACTGACGACTTTCGTCTCGGAATGGAAAATCAAAAGCTGACAGTGTTGACATTGTTAGATTTCAGCAATGCTTTCAACACTGTTGATTTTGATATTCTGCTTGTTACCTTGCAATCTCTTAACATATCTCCTACAGCTATTGATTGGTTTCGCAGTTACTTGTTCGGGCGCCGGCATAGAGTTCAGATAAAGGACAATTTTTCGACTTGGACCAGTGTCTCTGCCGGTGTACCGCAAGGTGGCGTGTTGTCTCCTCTCCTATTTGCAATATTCATTAATTCTATAACCATCCCTCTTACTTCTCTCTACCATCTTTATGCAGACGATCTCCAGATTTATACGCAATCTCACCTAAGTGAGCTTTCCAACGCTGTGGAAACAATTAATACCGATCTGCGTCGAATCTCGTCATGGAGCCGGTCGTATGGTTTGCTTGTGAACCCTGAAAAGACGCAAGTAATTATAATAGGTAGCTCGAGATTGGTTCACAAAATTGATTGGGATGTTTTACCTCGAGTTTTGTACGACGGGGTTTGCATTCCTTATAGCGATACTGTAAAAAACTTAGGAATAATTTTTGATACTCAACTTTCATGGTCGCCTCAAATTAGTGCAGTCAGCAGGAAGTTGTTTGGCTGCTATCAGTTCTCTGAGACGGTTACGAAATTTTCTCCCAATCCCCACTAAAATTGCTCTAGCACATTCGTTGCTCTTCCCGATCCTTGATTATGCTGACATATGCTATCTCGATTTATCTCAAGAGCAACTTAACAAACGTGAGCGTCTCCAAAATTTATTTATTCGATTCATATTTGGCCTCCGTAAATATGATCATATCTCGCAGTTTCGTTCAAAGCTCAAGTGGCTCCCAATTCGTCTTCGACGGAATACTCATATTCTCTCTCTTTTGTACTGCGTGCTATTCAACCCAAATACTCCCAACTACCTAAAAGTCCGATTTAGCTACTTATATTCCTCACATCCCCTCACTCTACGATCCTCCACTAATCTGCGACTAAGTACTCCCTCGCATTCCACCTCCTTCATTTCCAACTCCTTTACTATTGAAGCCGTTCGGTTATGGAATTCCTTACCCATAGGTGTTCGTCAGTCTGATACTATTGATCATTTTAAATTGTCTATGTAACTGTTTTACTTATCCGTTTGATCAATTTAGTGTGACTTTTGTCCGTTCAATTTGTTGTTATCTCTCTTTTTGCCTTACATAGTTGACATACATGTTATAAAATTAAATGTTAGTTTAGTTAATGTCTTATTTAGTACACCCCACTCTGATGTATTTCTTTTCATCTGTTCTTAGTAGTGGTTGCCTGGAAGAAATCGCTGCTGAGCGATAAGGCCGCCATTTGTACTGTACTTTCTTTTGTGTCTTTGTATTGTCTATGTATTCATATGGTGTACAATAAAGAATATTGTATTGTATTGTATTGTATTAAACCAGACTTGTAATGCATTTATGCATATGCCAGTAAATGTGATTCCACGTGAGCGATATACTTAGTGTGGAAAAAATGATAAAAGATCTTATATTTAGACTGCACTAATATTGGAATTTATTAGAAACTTTTTTTATGTCACGAAGTGGCAAGCAAGCATTCAGTTTACATTGGTGTTAAGTAATACTATAGTATATTAACATCTACATGAATCCAGAGATCATAATGAATAGGTATGTGTTGCCACTCCTAAGGACTAAGGTGTTACTGTGTCAGAAATTACATGGACGTACATTAAAATAAAAATATTATATATCGTTCGAAAATACGCTTATATACGTTTACAAACCCTCACAGCCCCACAGTAGGGATAGACCTGTGTCGTAGGTGCCGTTGTACACATATAACACATACACAAACATCCAGCCCCGAAACAAATATCTGTAAACCATTAAAATATTTGTCTCGGTGCGGGGATCGAACCCGCGACCCCTCGAATCAAACGGTCATTTCACACCGCTCGCCTAACCGAGTCGTCAAAAATATCGTTTACCTGGTAATTTCATTTATAGTTACGTATTTCCCATCCCTAATACGTAAGGACCATTATGAGAATGACGTCAGCAGAAATAGACAGGCAGGTGGGTATCGTCTGGTAATATAATTCGCAGCTTACATTAATGTAGAACCCTATTTTTTATGTTTATTTCTGTATTATATGACGACCGGCTTACTCCAGCAGTTTGAGATGACCATGACACAGGTTTATACCTACGGTGAGGCTGTGAGTGTAAACGTATTTTATTATTAGGTAGGATTATTATTTTTTTATTATGTATCTTTAGTAAAAACTTCACTCCTACATTCCGAAGGAGTAGGCAGATATAAATGCATTCATGCATATATGAATGAAGTCTCTGGTCTCATGTGGATGTTGATAGCCAAACACTTACGATTCGCAACCATCATTGAATAAAACATAGTGATTATTACCTATAACATTTTTTTTTTCAATCGCTCTAAATAGAATTGTTAAATTTTGTTACTATTTTTTTTCCTTAGAATACCCTACTGTCTCTCTGTTGTGTACCCTGTTGTTCTTAACATTGTGTCATTAGGTTGCCTAGAAAAAAATTTAGTGCTTTAGCGATAAAGCCGCCAGTTGTACTGTGTTTCTGTTATTTACGTAGGTACCTATATAATATGTATTAAACATACCTAGTTTTACTCATTCAGATATGTATGTATATATCTTCACGCCAGGTCCCTAACGGGGTAGGCAGAGAGTGTAGAGCGCCAGACATCCCGGTTCTGACAAACCTCTCGTGCCTCGTCTACCTTCATCATTCTCTTCATACATGCACGCCGATTCCTAAGACTTTTGACCCCACCATCAGACAGAACTCGACCTATTTGGTCATGGTAGGTCAGCCTTGGTCTTCCTGGGCCTCTGCAACCATCCACATTCGCATTGTATATCTGTTTAGTCATTCGCTCATTCGACATTCTTTCTATATGCCCGAACCATCGGAGCATGCCTTTTTTCATTTTTACACCGATACTATCATTCACACAAAGTCTCTTTCTTACATCTTCATTACGAACGCGATCGGTGAGTGATACACCGCAGATCTTGCGCAAAGATCTCATCTCGACCGCGTTCAACTTACTTTCTTGCTCTTTCCTGCATACCCAGCTCTCGCTTCCATATAAAAGCGTTGGAGTAAGTACAGCATTATGTACGGCTAGTCGAGCCCGCTGGCTGAGATGTTTAGATTCTAGCAGCTTACCCAACGCTCCATTCACGCAATTCCCAGCAAGTACTCTTCTTTCTATGTCAGTGGTGTACCTACCATCCTTGCTAAAAGCACATCCAAGATATACAATTAGAATCATTCAGATATCATTTAGAAATAAGTACCTACATTCAGAAATCTGTTCTTTATCAGTAGTAACTGAAGGCATTATCTATCTGTTCATTCGGGTCAATATAGATTCATGCCTGAATTCACCGAAATGGTAGGCAGTGGTGATTCATGCATTCATTTATATACCTATGCAAATACCTACAATTCGTTGGTTACGCTAGTTGAGACCCATGTGAGATAGAAGATTCTGGACTCCCTTATGCCACGGAAAATTTTCGCTAGGTAACGGAATAAATCAAAAAACACTTTCCAAACCCCGACCTGGAGATCATACTCGGTACCGCAGCGTAGCGTCCCTTTCATACTTGAATAGAGTACAAAAAACCCGAAGATCGAACCCGGTACACACCTAAGCGTAGTATAGCTAATAGGTTACCGAGGCAAATAAGTACCTACAGATAGGTTCTATATAAACATCTATATTGCATGAATGTCCTTTTGTGTAAATAGTCCCTTCCATACTTGAATAGAGTACTTACCAAGATGGACTATACTCGACAAGAGCTCATTAATTTAATTGTACTAAGAGCCACAAGTTTCTGTTCCTATTTTGTCTAACTAGATTCGTCATACAATACCGGTTTCTACATATTGCTTTGGTACAGTTGCGAACATGAATCTGGGGATGTTGAAAATGTCGGATTTACCAATTTTAATAATTGCGCTAGTTACCAATTTTACAGTACAGACAGGTTGTCAATTACAAAAAAAATATTAAAAGTATATAATATGTATGTATGTACTATCTTTATGCCAAGTCACTCACGGGGTAGGATACAGGGTTCATTTAAATTAGCGCGTCACAGCCTGTCTAGTGCAATCCCAACAACATTTATAAGTTCTACGACTTTTTAAAATAATAATTTTAAAATTTAATTTTTCACGTACTTAATATTTTTTTGGTCTTTGAACTATCATTTACTCCGAGCGTAGGTATGCCACGCACAGCCGGGTTGATTAAAAAATAATTTTAATTTATGAAACGCTAAACAAAACCCTAGAAATAATTTTATATCAATGTAACTAAAATATTTATATATTTATAATCTTACAATTTGTTCATTGAACAAAACACGTCGCAACATTTGCAAGTATCTTTCCACAATTTACGAAGCCGACTGTACAAAACGAATGTCACATCGGCTGACAATCGGAGAAGGCAAGCGAAGCAACTGTCGTAATAAATGTCGCAAGCTCATGCCCACACAAATACAATATCAATAATAAAGGATATTGCAATCTCGTGTCTAACAAATATTAATATATAATATAAGGTTGGGGAAAAAGTCTCTTCGCATTTTTTAAGATAATTCAAAACATTTTTTAATGTAGTTTATTTAAATTTAACTTAAGTATGTATGTACCATTTTGTTCGATAACCTTTTGCCATATTGTAGGTAGGGACATGATCCCATTGCTATAAAAATTTTGGGACTTCTCATCAAAATACCGCGACAAGTGGATTTGGCAGTCGTCTCGTGATGTTAACCTAACATTGCATAAAGAATTCTGAAGAGACCGAAACAGGTGGAAATCTGAAGGTGCAAGGTCAGGACTATACGGCGGATGCATTAACACCTCCCATCCAAACTCTCTTAACTCTCTTTTGCTGAGTGGCTATAGATGTGTGAGGTCTAGCGTTATCATGATGAAACACCACACCCCTTCTGTTGATCAATTCCGGCCGCTTTCTCTCGACTTCTTTCTTTAATCACATCAGTTGTTCGCAGTAGAGTTCAGAATCGATAGTCCTGCCTGGTGGTAATAGCTCATAATGAATAATGCCCTTCCAATCCCACCACACACACAACATCACCTTATTGCGAGTTAACCCGGGTTTCGCCAAAGTCTGTGAAGCCTGACCGGCCTTTGTCCACGACCTTTTTCGCACGTTCTTGTCGTACGTGATGCACTTTTTATCACCAGTTATCAGCTTCTTCAAAAATGATTCGGTTTCATTGCGTCGTAATAAAGAATCACAAATGAGTACACGGTTCATTAGGTTTCTTTCAGTGAGCTCGTGAGGTACCCAAATATCGAGCTTTTTTTTTGTACCCAGCTTTTTTCAAATGCGCCAAAACTGTTTTGTGATCAATTCTCAGTTCTTCAGCTACGTCGTAACTATTGATGTGTCGATCTTGCTCCACTTTTTAAAAAATGGCATCCATTTTATCCGTAATAGGGGGACCAGAGCGAGGTGCATCTTTGACATCAAAATTTCCGGATTGAAAACGCTTAAACCAAATTTTTGCTACTCTCACAGACACTGCACTAGATCCATAAACATCGTAAATTATTTTCGCTGCTTGCGTTGCATTTTTACCTTTTTTGTAGTAAAATTTTAAAATGTATCGAATTTCTTCATTAGATTCACTCATTGTAGAAATTAAATTTGCGGATTTACTCGCGTATACACCACTCCCAAACTTCTTCATACACCCGACGTTTCGGTCGCTTTCCAGCTACCGTGGTCACGGGCTGACTAATTCGACTATGTTCAGCCTGGTCTTATATAGCTGAGACAGAACACAACCCTAGTGCGATGTAACTACTAGTGGCGCCATCTAGCGATAAATTACTGAATGTGAATAGGTGAATGAAATATAAAACTACGTTGCCATGTCATGCTAGCGCCACCTGTTTCTGAGACGTCTGGCATAACGGTCCGGATTCACGCAAAAGTTACTAACCGTATCTCGTGATTTTGCAGATTTACTAGTTTGGGAAAATACGACGACGATACAGACGATATAGTTGACGAAAATACTATAATATACTGAAAAAGTCGTCAATAAAGACAATTTTCAAACCTTATAAGAAACTACACCAGTATTTAAGACCTATAAAATGTAACATTCCTTTGCAGGATGCCGGTATCTATGAACTGGATTGTGATTGCGGACTTTCGTACATAGGACAAACAAAGAGGCCTGTATTGACCCGGGTGAAAGAACATATAGCCGATGTCAAACACCAACGAACCGGAAAGTCTGCAGTTTGTGAACATCTAACGGACAAACCCAACCACTACATTCGTTTTGATAAGGTTCAGATAATATCAAAAGAAAATCGTCCTATTCCACGGATGGTCAGAGAGGCTATTGAGATTAAAAAGCATCCAAATTTCAATAGAGAGGATGGTTGGCGTTTGTCAACGAATTGGGATCCCATTATATCCAAATTGAAATCCCAAACTAGTAAATCTGCAAAACCACGAGATACGGTTAGTAACTTTTGCGTGAATCCGGACCGTTATTCCAGACGTCTCAGAAACAGGTGGCGCTAGCATGACATGGCAACGTAGTTTTATATTTCATTCACCTATTCACATTCAGTAATTTATCGCTAGATGGCGCCACTAGTAGTTACATCGCACTAGGGTTGTGTTCTGTCTCAGCTATATAAGACCAGGCTGAACATCGTCGAATTAGTCAGCCCGTGACCACGGTAGCTGAAAAGCGACCGAAACGTCGGGTGTATGAAGAAGTTTGGGAGTGTTGTATACGCGAGGAAATCCGCAAATTTAATTTCTACAATGTATGAAGTAGACCTGAGTCGATCACTCCTTCGTCGGGATTCGGGTCGATCGCGACCCATTGACAAGGTGATCGAGTCTAAATGACTCGATCGTTTGGGTCATTTGGGTCGCGACTCGATTTCGCTCAAACGTATACTGTAGCTCATGATTCTCGTGATTCGAGACCCATCTGATAAGGATGCAAGACTCGAGACCGCGATCCACACTTTATGTCGCTGGCTATTTTTCATTTTAATACAATTCAATTAATTATTCAATTATTTCACTATAATTTCATTCTGGTAAATAGGATTAATTTATATTCAACTTTATTGGTAAATAGGATTAATTTATAGGGAAAAAAATCGGCATTCAGGAACTGCACCGGTAAAGCTATTGCATAGAATGCAATGCGATTATCTAGAATAAACAACATTTACAAATTGACGATTTATAAAAACGAATATATAAAAAAATGTGTTTAGATTACTTACTGGGATTTGAACCCGAGCCTACCGGTCACACTATTATGCCATTTGTCTGTTTCTTGACACAACGAATATTATATATATATAAATTGTTTCATTTTTCAACCGACTCCAAAAAAAGGAGGTGGTTCTCAATTCGCCCAGATATTTTTTTTTACAGTTTATTTTTATTTGTATGTATGCAAAATTCTAGTTCACGTAGGTATTCTGCTCGCAATACATAGGTACCTACATGGTAAGCGGAGTGGGAGGTAATAGGTTTAATTTTCTTGACGGAGTTATACAAGCATCCCGAGCAATCAAAATAAATTGACAACATTTCAAAGGAGATGTTGCGAGCTCGGCCGTGCTTCGTACATGTCCTCAAAAAATGGGTAAATTATAGAAGAATCCGAAAAAAATACAATTTATTTATTCAAGAATATATTTTAGAGTTACCACCACATTTAATTCAAACGATTTTATCATTATCAACCATGTTCAACATGGCGGCGATACAGCCGACGCTTGGGATTGACAGTACCTATGTAGATAAAACAAAACCAATGCTATCTGTATCTTACTAGTGCATCACATATTATTAAAAAAAACGATGTATCGAATCGATCAATTTAAAGAAGTTCCGAAGATTCTTTTTAAATTGAAAATCGATTAGTATAGTAATAACACATAAAATCGATTTCGATAGTATTCAGAAAATATTACATCAAAAAACCAATTAAAAAAAATGAAAATGTCAAAATGACATCGCCCGCCATATTCGCCATGTTGGTTTTAAGTTGCAATTCTAACTGAAAACTATGTTTTGTAACTGCAAACAAAGCTAAATAAGTGAAAATATGCAGTAAAAAAACGTTTTTATTGCCTGTTAATGATATTGTGTACAATACATGGCCGGAGGTCCACACATTTTTGCAACATCTCCTTTGACACGACCCTAAAAGAAAAATACCGTTTCTTTGTTTTTCTTTTCTGAGTTCAAATATATATTTTTTGTATTTTTTTATATCTTAATTTCTGTGAAAAAAAAATAAAACGGAAAAACATGTGATGACGTCACTTATATGGTGGAATGAAGTAGTTACCATTGCTTATCTTTAGATGAAAACATTATTGTTACATATTCTGTGACAAGATGTGTCAAATTGATACGGATACGTCAATGTCAAAGTATAAAACTAGGAAGTAGGGATGGTGATCCGAGACCTGAGATCGATTAATCGGAAAAGCGATCTTTAGGAACCAAAAATACGGTTCTTATTTAAATAATTATATTAATTTATTTAAATCGATCCACAGTACCGGATTGATCTAGTGAATCGATACTATACCCTGGAAAATCGAAGATCGATCTTTTTGGTTAATTCACATAGGGACATAATATATGAAACATACAGATCATAAGATTTAACGTTTAAACGTGAGTATAGAAAGCATTATACCAGCATTGAACACTGTTGAGTTGCTTTTTTTTTTGGTCGTCTGTTTTCCTCGAAATTTAGTATTACATATCCCAAATCAAAAATATATCGATAATCGAAGATCGATTTTTTCAATGTCGATTTAATTGTCAAAGGATTTTGAACACTTCGATTCGAACATTGATTGATTTCAGAAAGAATCGCCATCCCTACTACTAAGTCTATGAAATGATGCCACGAACTTATTTATTTAAAAAAAACAAGTTTTGAAGTCTTCAACAACGACTTAGCCCTTAGGCTGTTGATATAATATTGATATTTTTTATTTGAAGTTGGATCAAGGAAGAGATTAATCGACGACATGCAGGGTCAAGAATTTTTTTAAAATTATATTGTTATATCGATATTTTTTTCGATATATCGGACACTGGTACTGATATTTTTAAAATAACAAAATCAATTTGACAAGCTGGCAACGACAAAACAGTGACATCTACAATTTTTTTTAAAGGGTCACGGCACAAAGCAATGGTTCTATCGCCATTCCACCCTATGTGTGACGTAGAAATGGCGCAAACGTCTTTTTAGAATACACTTACTTTCAAAGTAGAAATTATGAATGAAAAGTACAAATTTTCGAAAAATGGTTAAACACGGGTCCCCTAGTTTTGGATTAACTTTTGAATAATGTAATAAAACATGTGGGTTAAAAATATGAGATGTTCTCAATTATGTTCATGAAATGAACATAATTATCATAAATGCTGTAATATTCATGCATTTTAGATCAATCTAGCTAAAAATTTAAAATCCTAATCCACTTCATAACTATGTTAACTATAATAGTATAATAAAAGTGTTTTTATGCATGTGTCTTCAGGCCAAATGCTTCACGTGGTAGGAAACTTAGAGAATGTGGAATCAACCAAACACACACAACATTCGAAGCATTTATTTTATTGCCGAAATTTAATAAACATCAAAACGATATGTAATGGGTTTTTGTGTAAAGTATTTCATCAATTATCATTATAGTCTTTCTAACAACTTTATAATGATTAATATTTTATGTAAGATGGCGCTATTCTACAAAATAAATACACGACATCTAATGAATTATGTGTGAAGTATTTCATCAACTATCATTCTAGTCTTTCCAACGACTCTATCATTTTATGTTAGATGGCGCTATTTTACAAATATCGATCGCAAAAGATCATCGCGCTGCGCTGGCTGCCATTGGTTCGCGATCGCCATTGGACAACGAAGTAATGTTCTGTTTCACTTTAATCGCCCGTATTAGAGTGAAACAGAACATTACAATTCGTTTTAGTATCCTTCTTCGTTGGAAAGAGACAAACTTAAGTGGAACCATGTGAAAGAAAGAAATAAAATATGATCAACGCCTGTACCATGACCTTTCTTTGTCACCATATACTGCATCGCTTTTACTTTTGTCTCGTTTTGTCATACGCGGTATCATACACGACAAAATGAAACAAAATTTTGGTAGCGCATACATTTTACAATTAGATGACATGGTGCAGGGGAGCATGATCGATAAAACTGTAAACAAACTGAAGTGTACTTTATTAGTATTGTAATAGAGTTCACGAGAAACAAAGTACCCAATGACCCAAAGGATCCAAATGATCGACTTTTTTTGTACGTCACGACTCGATCACTTGTGTTTGGATCGTGATTCAATCAAAGTGATTCTATCGCTCGCGATCGACTCAGCTCTAGTATGAAGCTCGCGAAAACCTACGAAAACGTAGATTCACTCATCTTGACAGTACGAAAAACAAATGAAAATCACACATTTGCCTAATTTGAATTTGGAATTATGTTCTTTAAAATTTTAACTTTCAATGATACCAAAACCAGCCAGATACAAATACTACAGCCAAAGAGATTTTATTACAAGTTCATACATACTATAATGCGAAAAGACTTTTTTCCCAACCTATTATATTAGGTACCTATGTAGGGTATATTTTTATATCATGAAATGGCAAAGAGCAACACGGGCCACCAGCCAAGGCGGACCGGAGGGGATTAGCCATACGCAGGCTTTCCCCTCTGTTAAAGTACAAGCCCAAGTGGGCCTATACCTGTCGCCTAGACGTTTAAATGTGTGCGTGAAATTGTTAATGTATTTTGTTAAAGTCAAAGTGTGAATTTCGTAGAAATAGACGATTTTTGTAGTGTGTGTGTGTCACACGCATTACTCCCCGCAAAAAATGACAGACTGTTTTGCATCGGTATGAACGCTATGGCTACTCCCCTCCGGTCCGCCGCGGCCCATGGCCCGCGTTGCTCTATGTGAAATGGCAAACAAGCACACATTTTACCCTGATAGTAGGTAAGTATTATTACTGTGGGCTATAAATATAAACATCTACATAAAAAACCGGCCCAGTGTGCGTTTGATTTACGTTAGATCAGGGTAATGGTGCCTACCTTCTAAAATTAGTACTATTACCATTACAAGCATCAAAACCGTAACCTTATCCCTAAGTAAGCAGTCACTTTTAACTGGTGGAAGAGCTCCAGTGATGGATATCGCTGACGTAGACACACTAGATAACACCGCATTAACTAAACTACTTGCCGCCAAGTGGTAGTGTTTATTAGATAGATAGATAGAGCATTATTGTGTTCCGCTTGGGTTAAATAAATTCCAGAGTGGCAACGCATCCACGTTGAAATCTCTGGGAATTATTTTACTGGTGGTAGAGCTTCAGTGACGGAGCTCGCAGGCGTAGGCACCACCGCTTTACCTAATATACTTGCCGCTAAATGGTAGTGTTCAGCACTATCGTGTTCCGGTCAGGTGCTAATGTACGGCCCTGTAATTTCCGGCACAGAGGCATAACATCTTAGGCCTCAGGAGTGGTAACGCATCTCCATTTTGACCTTGGTCTTCATGTGGCTGTCTATAGGCTGCAGTCATCACTTAACATCAATGTGAACTGCATGCTTGTTTGCCACGCCCTTTCCTACCAACAATAGAAGCCCTCTATACAAAACTTCAATTAAATTAATAAATAAACCGTTTATATATATGCATCAAAAAAATCTACATCGCCGTCGTACCTATTGCGCCAAAGTTCCCAGAAGGCTGGCAGCATTGCTACGTTGAATGGCAATGCTTATTCTCTGACCGAAATATTGGCTAGTCCTCCGGTCTCTTGTCGACGTTGATAGGCTACACTTAATGACATAAAAAATTGCGTCCTACTGACACTAAGCTACCGTGTTCTAAGCTACTCTGCTCTATTTAAATAGAATATAAATAAAAAAGTGTAGGCGATATGTTTTTTATCATATTTTTAGAAGATTAGTCACGTTGGTCGGAATCTAAAAAGATTTTGCATATTTATTTTATTTCTTGTAGGAGGTAAATGATGCTGAAAGGAATTTGGTGTTTTACAATGACATATTTTATGTTTCCTTGTATTATAAAGGTTACCTATTTATTTTATTCGTATACCTCTGATGAAGAAGTTTGTGGGCGTCGGCATATTATATATATACATATATATATATTTTATATATATATATATATATATATATATATATATATATATATATATATGTGTGTGTGTAATATGCCGACAATAGAAGGCTTATGATTGCGGATTGGATATTCGCGGATTTTCTTTCTCGCGTGTACCACCTATATCTACCGTGACTTAAAAGCGAAACCGAAAAGTAGCATGGTAGAAAACCCAAGAGAATCTGGTTCGACACGTGTAAAAATATTTTTGCAATAAATAAAAAAATAACAAGAATCATGAAATTGCAACATAAAGTGGTTGTGTGAAGCCAAAATACCTAAAAGTTGCTGCAGCAATAAGCTGTAGTATGATGTAGTGTGTGTAGTATTCTAACGGGATCTTTAGTGAGTATGAGGTTACAGTCATCTTATTGGAGTTGTCAATGCGTAGTCTTTTCTAAGGCATCACGTTTACACAGCCGCATATCGTTTCGGTCCCATGCAGGATCGTATTTAGTGGCGTATGTTTTTCTATAGCCGAATTCACACGGGCGCAGGTACTGTTGCGATATCGCCGCGCTGGTATTTAACTTGCGCGGTGATAAAGTCAATAACCATCACTGTAAGAAACCGACTGCCCGTGTGAAAGAAGGGTGGATCTCTGTGCTAGATGATTTATTCCAACGAAGATCGCATTGTGGACGAGATTCGTTAACGACAATACCAATAATGAACGTCTGCTAAGCGCCGACAGTCACCGTTGAATAACGTTTTTTGCTTATAAAACTTTATTTCTTCCGCGACCTTACATTTTATAATGCCTTAAGTATACTCTTATCTACGCTTTACTGGACATGTGGTAATAAAATATAACACTTTAAAATAATTATATATGTATGTAAGTAGGTACCCAACATGGCGTAACGTGGCGAACTCCTTCTTAATCAACCCACTGCGTATTAATATAAATTAGATTAAATTACATTACCCCCGCATGTATTCACATACCGCTATTTAGCGGCACATAGATTAGGTTACGTTGATGCCTACATCCACCCAATACCTCGAGCTTCTTTGCTAGAAACCTTAGGTACATACTCTTCAACCCGTAAAACTTTTTTCAATTACAGAAAGTAGGTTATTCCAATTTTACAAACCGAAAACTCACTATATATCATCATTCAAACAGGCCGCTTGATAGCTAAACAACACAACTGTCTTACATAAATCATTCGGTAATGGAGTGTATTGTATTAACATAATTTTGCCCTTCTCTGAGCAACCTAACTCGTGCGATCTTAAGTCTATCGCTATGGGTGGGAACGGTCACACTTGACCCGTTTACAATACAAGTACACCTTACTGAATATTAATGAAAAGGCAAAGTATCTGGGTGGTTCTGAAGACGATAATCTTGCCGGTATCACTATACCCGCGGTGTTTTTATGTCGAACTTTATGCAAAATCTGTCAAGATATCTATATAAACTTTTAAGTTGGTGCGGAATTCAGTTATCTCTGAATGTTGTTGCTAATTCTTGCGAAAGAATATAATTTGAATCGGTAAAACGTATACTTTTTATAAATAAACGGAGAAACAATAGCATAGAACAATAGCATAGTTTAAAGTTGAATTAGACAAACAAAATAATTTTAAAACAAAATGAGCGCCAAGAAGCGTTTAAGTAAAATTAAATACAAAATTCAGTTGGAGTGTAAAATGTAATGAATCGTCAAAGTTTATGCAAATTCATGACATTGTAATACAATTTAAATACTCACTTAATACAGGCTTCGAGCCGATGCTGCGTCTTTTCTCTCTTAACTTATTCTTGACTATCCTTCTCTTCAAGCGATTAAGTACTACGTCAGCCTCGTCTACACTCTCCGAAGAAGAAGTACGAGAAATTCCCATACTACCACTTATAGAATGTCGTCTTTCTTTCGTAAATACATTCATTATTCGATGTCTCGTCTCAATTTCTGATAGGCCACGTCGGTACAATTTTAGACGTTTTTTCATTTCACAATCGGCTGCGTCGTCCGTTGGAATATTAATGAACTCATTGTCTGAGGTATTATCCTCTATTTTACTACGGGGAATTTTTTTCGGATAGGATCTAGGCGATTTGACACGCTTTGGCACTTCTTGTAAATTTTTTTCCGAATCATTAGCTTGACGTCCGCGTAAAATAAACCAGCCCGGATTAAAGCTTGTACGTGCGGGTAGGCTTTTTAAGTAAGTATCGAGGAAAGATACCTTATTGTTCGGAAGATTGTATGAAGTCCCGGATTTAGAACGCTGTATCGTGTCATAGAAACCCTTCGTGCGATAATTCAAAGGAGTTTCACTGAATGATTGGGACGTTTGAAGTCCAAAGCCCATGTTATTTTCTTTATCCAGTTCTTTTTTAACTGATGAGTCACTTTCGTTAGTGGAATCAAAAGATGTATGTTCGTTTAACGCATCTATGCCATTTTCACATACATCTGTATTTTTATTTACATGATCATTGTCCTCAAATGTCTCGTTATCGGAACTCTTATAGCTGCTTATTTCGCTAGGACCCTCAGATTGAAATGGTGTCGTTTCAAGGCTACTTACTTGTAAATTATTTAAATTATCTACTGTGAGTTTGTTTGGAATGTGTACAACGCCATCACAATCTTTAATTATGTAACTTTTAATAATTTCCTTCTCATTATTATTAATCGATAACGGAGCTTTAAAAACGCGCGTGTAAATTTTACCTCCCGATACTGTGTTGTGTCGGAGGAGATTTTTATTAATGATATGTCTAAAATCTTTTTCTTGTAGCGACTGGCTGGTTTTCCTGTTCGGTTCATTGTAATCCGAAGATTTTATTGATATGTTTTCATCATTTGTTTCGACGAGAAGGTTTCCCTCGCAATCGAACAGCTGTATCGTGGGAAACCTGATCCCAGGCGATAGGTTTCGCGTCCGCAGCTCCCATTTTCTGTGACTTGGTTTTCTTAGTTGGATACGAATTATGTTGTCGTCTATAATCGGTCCGTCACTATCACTTGTGTCCGTTTTTCTCGCCATCTTACAAAACTCTGTCGACTTCTGTTTACAGTCATTTGTGAGAGAATTCACACCAAAAATCTTTAAACATTCAATTTTGTAACCGCGTCAAGCTAATTTGTTTGTTTACGGTCAGCTGTTTCTAATTTATGGCATCATGCCAGCCGTCTATACTTTGGCATTCATTTAAAAATAGTATCAATGTCAATTTTGTTTTTCAACATACACAAATTTGGAGACACACATTTTTGAGGCACAATTAAATAAAACGAGGCACTGTTCACGATCACGCACTGTAAAATGATTACTGAATATTACACTGTAACGTACGAGTCGGTGTTGAAAACCATTACATAATTCGCGTGTTAACCGATTGCGCGCAGTTGCACCGTCTAATGAGTTTACGTCGTTGTTATTATATTGTGTGAGCTCGGGATCGGGTCATCAGGAGTCGATTTTCGTGTGATGTAAATTAGAGTCGCGCACGTTTTCGTAATCTGGCGCTTTTCCGTCGGTAAACACATCGGGAGCGCCTTCGCGTGGAGTTTTGGTCGTTCGCGACTCCGGACATTTCTGCACTGAGAGCAAACTTCTAAACAGATGCGAGGCACTATAAATAGTGAAACGCGTCGGCAATCTGGCCGGCTCCCCTTGAACCTAGTACTACGGCGTGTGGCATAGAACATAGTGACGTGAACGTAACAACTGTTCGGATTGACACAGTTCGGCGACGCGCTACCATGTGCACTAGTGACTCAATAGTTGTCCGCTTTATGTAAAAGGCGAATGTATTTTACCTACGTTCGTGTTAGATACCTAGTATTTGTTCAATAAAGTAAAAAGAATGTATTTCATATTTTGTTACTTATTTTTTGATGAAAAATATAAAACAACAAGGAAAATATAAAATCGCAATTCAATCGCAATCAAACCTGTTAAACTTTTTCAAAAATGTTAAACTTGCGTCACCCTGATCGAAAATGCGTAAGAATATAATTGCGTCCGCCTACTTTTTGTGGTGGCGGTGATGGCTAAAGTCTTGGTGGTGGTGGTCCAAAATGCACAACGTTAATATTCAAGTTTTCACTTCTGCCGGCACTTCCGGAGTGCAACCCGTTGTTTTTTTTTCTAAAATATTCTCATGATCGTTTAAGCTTCCTGCCTACAGTTTTGACTGTGCATTGTCTATCTGCCACTAACTAAGTAAGGAAGAGATTTATATCGAGGGCATGCAGAAGATCTAATTTATAATACTTATATGAATATATAATAACATATCATTTAAATACAAAACTTTAATTTTCAAACACGGAAAAACATTTTTATTACCTGTTTACGCTTGGTTACGTGTACTTTACGTCCTTGGATAATATTTAGTTACGCAATATTTTAAATAATACTCAAATTAAATAACACTTTTTTTATCATGAAGTGGCGAATAAGCAAAAAATCACATTGGTGTTAAGTCAATATTGGTTACTTACTAGGTAGTCAATATTGGTTACTAGGTACCTATTAATAAATGTTTTGAAGATAAAGAATCAGTAAATTATTTCCCGTAACTTCACCATATTACTATCATGCTTGAGCGCAGATTTATTGGAATTTTTGGATCAGCTGCTAGTTACCCAGGAGTCGCAGGTACGACCACTGCCCGAAGTCAAAACTTTCGTGCCATTTTTTACAGTTTCTTTTAATTCACTCGCATGTGTTATTGCGATATTGTGTAAAATACAATAAGTATTACAAAAAGTTTACCTATACTAAGTATGGAGATTAATTTAATGATCAGTTTTTTTGCTGACATTGCAAGTAAATTTAAAATGATGTATTAACATTTTGAAATTCAAATTTTAATGAAAATATTTAGAATGCCAAGCGTACGATTTATTTAAATATCTTTTTGTTTTGTTCTCCTTTAAGGTTCAAAATTCGATAAGATCTGAATGCCATAGGAAAAATATTTTATTCATCGGATCTGCGTTTTAATATTTTCTTAATCTCATGTATACATTTAAAATAGGACGAGCTTACTGACATACATCAGGCATATTTCCATACTTCGAGGATAAGAATCTTTTCATCATTGGAAAAATTCCAATTTCGAGCAGAGTGTAGGATCTTTTTCATTGGAAAAAATCAATATCACTACTATCAGTAGAGTTCTAGTATTATTACTGGTGTTAGAGCTTCAGTGTTTACTGCTGTTAGAGTTCCAGTCCAGTTCAGATGTCGAGATGGGATGACACCACTGTAAACTTGTTCAATAGAATTCTTCCACTCAGTCGGTCAGTCGAACAATGTCAGTCAAAGTATTCCAAAAGGGCGGTTGTAAATGTAATAACGCGGGATGGGTAGCAGGGTAACGATAAATCTACCAACTGCTATTGTAAGACCGCATGCCAAACCTGGTAATGATGGCATATCCACGCAAGATGATGATGAGAGTTCTAGTGTCGGCGGTTGAAGCCTTGGGCATCACCACATTACTTATTCTATCAGCCGCCGAATAAAGTACGATACTGTTCAACACTATCGTTTTCCGGTTCGATAGTATGGCTCCGTAATTCCTGTTACAGAGGCAAAACAACTTAGACGTCAGAGTGGCAACGCATTCAATGTCTATAACGTTATGGTGATCACTTCATTGACGAGACGTGGTTAAACCCCAATTACAGTGTTACTATTACTAGTATAGACTATCGTACAGATTTCAGGATAGCATTTCTTGCAGTGGCCAATTTATAGGTTGCAATCCTTAACATTGAAGGAAGCGCTCATGGCTCCGCGGCTGGTGTAGATTACGATGAGCGTTACGGGCGCGTTCGGGTGTATGATAGGTGACCGCTAGTGGCAAGTTAAAAGTGCGCGTTTCCGTGCTTCGGAGGGCATGTTACGCCGTCGGTCCCGGTTTCTATCGATAGATAACAGTCGTTAAACCTTGTCGGAGGCTTAGTGGGCGGTTTGGTTCATACCTATGAACGTATTTCTGTAGGTAATACATGCAAGGCGTGTTTGTTCATGTATGAAAATAATTTGTTTAAAAATAATGGTTAATTCGGTAAACAGATAAGTGAAGGTCGACCTAGGTTCGGATCTTAGACTATTCCTTTGCAAGTGCATGCGGTCGACTGTCGGTGAGTCGGTGAGTAGTGTGCGTTGACGCATACATTTCCGAACGTTCCATCTTTCACCGATTATCGGATTGGTCGGGATGCACCGATTTTATTTCTGACCGACTTTTTGTAGGACGTGTGCGTTGCACTATTGCTATCAGTATGTTCTATTTTTCTCCTACAGTCACCGATCATCTGACGTGGGCTGGGAGCCCTTAATAAGATGTACTCAAAGACAGTTTGTCAATCATACATAAAATGAATCATTTGATTGTGTTATTCATAAAATTAGACACATACAGTACATTAAGTAAGTTTATTAACTAAAATTGTTACATAGATGTATACATTTCTACATGACAGAGCACCACGCTCTGAATAATGTGGCATTTAAATAAAGCCGCAGATAAAACAATGTTTGTAATGCGATTACGCCAAGATTCGTAATAACAGGTGGGTGTTGTTAGCATTTGGTATAAATTGCTATGCGATTAGGGATGGAAAGAGATAGACATATCTATGTTTTTCATTGATGTTAGGGTAATATTATATTTTTCCCAATAACATGCGAGTGAACTTAAGAAAATAAAGAAAAAAGGGGAAAGAAAAATTTGACTTCGGGCAGGAATCGAACCTGCAACCTCAGGAAAACCAGTCCAGCTGCTATAGCCGTATAATAATAAAGGCAACCCTTTGTACGTCCCACTGCTGGGCACGAGTCTCTCCCCTTTGGGGGGGGGGGGGTTTGGAGCTTAATCCACCACGCTCCTCCAATACGGGTTTGTGGAGATACCGGTTACTGGCCAACCCGCTGTCGCATCTTGGGGGGGGCTTAGACCATAACCCGCCACGCTGGTCCAGTACGTGTTGGCAGGTCGCCAGAGCCTCGTTTGTTGTGCAGCAGGATGCATCACGTGCAGGTGAGGTTAGCTTGAGTCTCGATGGTGTTGGTTGAGACCCCTTACACCCCTACAAGCAAAATCATCTATTATTAGTAAATTATAGCTATAATCACTTGCTTGATTGCTCACTAGCTTGCTTGCTCACTTGCTAGCTTACTCGCTTGCTTGCTCGCTTGCTTACACGTATGCTCACATGCATTGCTCGATTCCTAACTTGCTCACTAGCTTGCTTGCTCACTTACTCACTTGATAGCTTGCTATCTTGCTCGTTTGCTTGCTTGCTAGCTTGCTCGTTTGCTTGCTCGCTCACTTGCTCTTTTGCTTGCCTGCTCATTTGCTCAGTTGCTTGCTTGCTCGCTTGCTCGTTTGCTCCTATGCTTACTTGCTCATTTGCTCACTTACTCATTTCCTCGCTTTCTCGCTTGCTCGTTTGCTTGCTTGCTTGCAATACAGCCATGTAGCAAGCTAGCAAACAAGCCAGCTAGCAAGCAAGCCAGCTTGCAAGCTAGCAAGTAAGTCAGCTAGCAAGCAAGAAGGCCAGCAAACTAGCAAGCAAGCCAGCTAGTGAGCCAGCAATGTAGTGAAGTAGCAAGCTAGCAACCAAGTTAGCATAGTATTCCGATATGAAAGTAGCAATCCAGCAAGGTAGCAAGGTAACAAGTCAGCAAGATAGCACGTCAGCTAGCAAGCTAGCAAACAAGCTAGCTCGCAAACTAGCAAGCAAGCCAGCTAGCAAGCTAGCAAGTAAGTCGGCTAGCAAGCAAGCTAGCAAGCAAGCAATGTAGCAAAGTTGCAAGCCACAAATCTAACACGATAACTTACAAGCAAGCCAGCTAACAAGCAAGCCAGCTAGCTAACAAGCAAGCCAGCAGGCAAGCTAGCAAGCAAGCCAGCTAGCAAGCTTGCAAGCAAGCCAGCCAGCTAGCAAGCTGGCAAGCCTCAATGATAACAATTTAGCAAGACAGCTTGCAAGCAAGCAATCACGCAAGCAAACAAGCATGCATGCAGGCATGCAAACAAGCAAGAAAGCGAGCAAGCAAGGAAATAAACAAATTCTTCAGCTTTGGAATATAAGCATAGATTAAACTATTTGAAACATAACAATAGCCCGCCACCCTTTGTCGTTACAGCAAATAGCAAGTTTGCAAAGTAGCAAAGCAGCAAGAAAGCAAGTTAGCACAGTAGCCAGATAGCAAAGTAGCAAGCAAGAAAGGTAGCAATGCAGCAAGATAGCAAGCTAGATAGATAGCAAGCTAGCAATTTAGCCAGCTAACAAGAAGGTAGCAAAGAAGCAAGCTAGCGAGCCACCAATTTAGCAAGATAGCAAGCTAGCAAATAAGACATCAAGCAAGCTAGCAAGCAGCAAACTGCAAGCTAGCAAGCCAGCGAGCAAATAAAAAAACTCTTCAGGTTTGGAATATTAGTATAGATTAAACTTGCTTGCTTGTTAGATTGCTTGATTGTTTGCTTGCTTGCTTGATTGCTCGATTGCTCGATTGCATGCTGGCCTGCTTGCTTGATTGCTTACTTGTCGAGTGCAGAAAACGCCCGAGTTAACAGTGCCTACCTCCTCCATTACATGGCATCCAGGTCCTGCTACGCTCTCATCCTTGCTTGCTGCCGCGGTTGCTTGCTAGCTTGCTTGCTACCTTCCTATCTTGCTATATGTATTTTATCAATTTTGCGTCACTTAGCTTCCCTTCGCAATGAGGTTAATAGTAGGTACGTACATACTCTACGCACTACGGTACGGTAGTGATTCATGAAGGTTTATGTACATAATTTGTAAAGGAGATGTTGCGAGCTCGGCTCTGATTCGTTCACGTCCTCAAAAAATGGGTAGATGAAAGAAGAATCCGAAAAAAATACAATTAATTTATTCAATAAATAATTTAATTCAAACGATTTTATCATTTTCAACTATGTTCAACATAGCGGCGATACAGCCGACGCTTGGGATCAATCGATTTCGATAGTATTTAGAAAATATTACTTTTTTCTCCTAGTACTGTATAATAAAAAAACAATTTAAAAAATGAAAATTTCAAAATGACATCGCCCGCCATATTCGCCATATTGATTTTGAGTTGCAATTCTAACTGCAAATAATGTTTTGTAACTGCAAACAAAGCTAAATAAGTGAAAATATGCAATAAAAAATTGTTTATATTGATTTTGCCTGTTTAATGATATTGTGTACAATACATGGCCGGAGGTCCATACATTTTTGCAACATCTCCATTTTGGGTAGATTGATTGAATATTAATAACAATAATAAGCAATGTTGGATGTGTCGGAAAAAATCAAGCCGCCTGGGAGCTTTCTTCGAAGACACTGCCTAAATTGTTTAGGATATAGCTAAACAATGTATGGTGGAATATTTATTTGTTTGGCACTACATACATAAATGTCTGCAATAGCAATTATGTCTATCATATATATAAATTACCAAGAGGGAATAACCATGAGATATTCATAGTATAGTATAGTATAAGCAAAATCATATGTTATTAGTAAATGATAATTAGAATTTAAAGTAATTAGTTAGAATATAAAAATCTCATTTTTTTTAAACTTTTCAATGATGATAAATGAAGAAAAAGAAAAACTTATTCGTCAAGATCAAAGTTAAGTTAAAGTTAGTTTAGTCACTTTGCACAGCTCCAAGTTGCCACCAGTAAAAAAAATTGCTGAAATTATGATAAAATTAAATAGGTACTTATTATGATACATACGACCGTGGTACAATATCAGGTATAAAAAGGTGCCTATGCTAATGCAAGTCATCTGCGTCTACTTAGCAGCGCCTGATAGTATAGAAATGCAAATGTAAGTGCTCAGTTCCATGGTTAATGGGTAGATGAAAGAAGAATCCGAAAAAAATACAATTAATTTATTCAATAAATAATTTAATTCAAACGATTTTATCATTTTCAACTATGTTCAACATAGCGGCGATACAGCCGACGCTTGGGATCAATCGATTTCGATAGTATTTAGAAAATATTACTTTTTTCTCCTAGTACTGTATAATAAAAAAACAATTTAAAAAATGAAAATTTCAAAATGACATCGCCCGCCATATTCGCCATATTGATTTTGAGTTGCAATTCTAACTGCAAATAATGTTTTGTAACTGCAAACAAAGCTAAATAAGTGAAAATATGCAATAAAAAATTGTTTATATTGATTTTGCCTGTTTAATGATATTGTGTACAATACATGGCCGGAGGTCCATACATTTTTGCAACATCTCCATTTTGGGTAGATTGATTGAATATTAATAACAATAATAAGCAATGTTGGATGTGTCGGAAAAAATCAAGCCGCCTGGGAGCTTTCTTCGAAGACACTGCCTAAATTGTTTAGGATATAGCTAAACAATGTATGGTGGAATATTTATTTGTTTGGCACTACATACATAAATGTCTGCAATAGCAATTATGTCTATCATATATATAAATTACCAAGAGGGAATAACCATGAGATATTCATAGTATAGTATAGTATAAGCAAAATCATATGTTATTAGTAAATGATAATTAGAATTTAAAGTAATTAGTTAGAATATAAAAATCTCATTTTTTTTAAACTTTTCAATGATGATAAATGAAGAAAAAGAAAAACTTATTCGTCAAGATCAAAGTTAAGTTAAAGTTAGTTTAGTCACTTTGCACAGCTCCAAGTTGCCACCAGTAAAAAAAATTGCTGAAATTATGATAAAATTAAATAGGTACTTATTATGATACATACGACCGTGGTACAATATCAGGTATAAAAAGGTGCCTATGCTAATGCAAGTCATCTGCGTCTACTTAGCAGCGCCTGATAGTATAGAAATGCAAATGTAAGTGCTCAGTTCCATCGTTAATCGAGGCGTGCTTTTGCCCTGACTCAGGTATTTTGGCGCATTAATGTGAGTAGGAACTGTAGTATAAAAGTATGTAATGCGTTATGTATTCTGTAATGTAATGACAGTCTATAAACATCTACAAAAACACCAGTTGTCAAATACCTATCATGTTATATTCGTGCTTCGTGAGATAGGTACTATCGATATTACATCAGGCCTTTACTTACAGGGAAGAAGTGATTTATCCTTTCATTGAATAGCAACAATTCTAATTCAATTGTAAATAATAAATAGGTATTTTTTTTTATGTAATTGAAGTGGCAAACAAGCATGCAGTTCACATTGATGTTAAGTGATGACTGCAGCCTATAGACACCCACACAAAGACCAAGGTCAAAATGCAAATGCGTTACCACTCCTGAGGCCTATGGTGTTATGCCTCTGTGCCGGAAATCAGGTGATAATGTACGGCCCTGTCGTACATTACCACCTGACCGGAACACGTTAGTGCTGAACACTACCATTTAGCGGCAAGTAAATCAGGTAATGCGGTGGTGCCTACGCCCGCGAGCTCCGTCACTGGAGCTCTACCACCAGTAAAAATAGCACAAAAGGTACACGTAATTCAACTAAACAGCCAATTGTTATTAGCCGCGTCCACACAGAACTTTTTCCCCCGCTCTGTGTGGACCCGGCTATTGAAAAGTAAATCATAAAGTCACCAAAAATTTTTATATGTAAAATGTTGCCAAGAATAGATGAGAGATAGATTTTAAATGAGAGACATATGAATGGCTCGCACTCTCCAATGTTATTAGATGTCATGTAGAGCCAGGTTTTTAACTGTGAGTTAAAAACTACATACACCCTAACTCACCAAGCTTTTTCTGGTGGTAGATTTCCAGTGTGGGAGCCCGTGGGCATAAGTACCAACGTATTACCTAATCTATCAGCCGCCAAATGGTAGTTTTTAAAAAAATATTTAATTTCATTAAAAATCAAATAAACAATACATATATAATAAATAGTTAACTTCATTCCAATATTCACGAATAGGTCATATTACTCGTAAATAGTACCTATCACAGAATACCTAACACAAACCAGTACAAATTGTATAATATAGTATGTATAGTAGCTAGAAAGTGTCTGAAAATACTTGAGAAGATTTTACCACATAGGTAATGTGTGAAGCTCGCGAATAAGTGCGAAAATATTACAAAAAATACTTTCGTTAAGTTTGACTTCGACATTGCGTGATGTATGCATGAGTTTTAACTTCTAAAGAGATTTTGAGATTCTCTTCCGCATAAAATACTCATAACAGGCGTCGGGACGTGACTACCCTATCGCCCTCTAGCGGAGGAGTATTCTTCCGCTAGTCCAGTCAGTCACGAATAATGGCGGTCAAACTATCCCAATATATCGGCAGTAAAATTAACAACGCGAAACGCTGCCGTCTCGCGATAAAACTACTACCTCTGCAATCCGCCTGCCAAGCGTGGAGATTGTAGCATATTCTCCCCTTACGATGCACAACACTGTAGTGGGCGTCTTTAGGAAAGAATTTGTCCACCAGCGGATGTGTTTCGCCTGGAGTGATGATGAAATACTCATAAAATAATCTCTTTACAGTCTACTCTACTCTTTAGTCCTTTCATAAACTGTTTTACTCGTAGGGCCTCCTAACGAGTGGGCCTTAAAATGAACATGGACAAGACCAAGATCATGTCGAATGTACTCGTTAAGCCCACTCCAGTTGACGAATATATGTACCTGGGACAAACGGTCCATTTAGGTAGGTCCAACTTTGAGAAAGAGGTCAATCGCCGAATCCAACTCGGATGGGCAGCGTTCGGGAAGCTGCGTTATATCTTCTCGTCCAATTTACCGCAGTGTCTGAAGAAGAAGGTCTTTGACCAGTGTGTGTTGCCAGTGATGACATACGGAACCGAAACGTGGTCGCTCACTATGGGCCTCATAAGAAGGCTCAAGGTCACTCAGAGAGCAATGGAGAGGGCTATGATCGGAGTTTCTCTGCGAGATCGAATCAGAAATGAGGAGATCCGCATGAGAATCAAAGTAACCGACATAGCCCACCGAATAGCGAAACTGAAGTGGCAGTGGGCAGGGCACATAGCTCGCAGAACTGACGGCCGTTGGGGCAGAAGAGTTCTAGAGTGGCGACCACGTACCGGAAAACGAAGGGTAGGCAGGCCCCCCACGAGGTGGACCGACGACCTGGTGAAGGTCGCGGGCAATCGCTGGATGAGGGCGGCCCGGGACCGTTCGTTGTGGCATTCTTTGGGGGAGGCCCTTGTTCAGTAGTGGACGTCTTTTGGCTGAAATGATGATGATGAAACTGTTTTATAAATATTCTTAAATATCACGTGATCTGATTGAGGAAAAAACCCTGCTCGCGATCGCGACATTGTTCAATCGGATATCGGTGTTGACAGAACTATTACATGCATATAGTTATTGAAATATGTACATGTGTTGTAACGACATGGTATGTGGTTTCACGTGCCGGTAACATCATTGTTTGACTTGTTATGTCTGGCGATGAAACGTGCGCCAATATTTCGCGTAACTTGGCACGGTGTCCCTCTGACGTAGAATATAGTATATAGAATTGATACATACATGTCGTATTGATTACATGTTGTGTGGAATGATTATCAGTTTAGCGGAAATACGGACAATGGCCTTCCCCTTTACTTACAACAGTGTTGTGCGTCATTAGGCAATAATATACAATTGGCGATCGCAAAATCGACAGTTTTATATTGAGCGCCTTCTGCGTTCGCCGATTGCCCGGTGAAGAAGACTAGTGCCGTTGACGGGCCGCCTTTATAAGTCCGTCCTAAAAAACAATATGTGTACTTATGTATACACACTATACACGTTAGAAGTTATACTTTTTCAGCGTAATAGCGCGCGTTTTAGCGTAACAATCCAATATACTAGAAATAAAACAAAACGACAAAAAAGTAGCAACTAACTTCAGACTGTTGCTTTTATCTGTCGGTTTGCGCGCGAATCGCAAAAAATTCATAGGGGTCACACGTCCCGATGACAATATCAAATGTAATTATTGCGAATACGTTTTCCTATCGAAGTAAAAGCGAACTTTGCATGTAGGTCGTATGAATAAAACAAACCGATTTTGTTTAGTTTCTACTAGCGACCCGCCCCGGTTTCGCACGTGTAGCATTTATTATATTGTGGGGACGCATCCGAATTCTTTGACAAAGACCGTGATATCTCGGTAAATATGAGTACGATATTGATAAATTATAGATATAAACCTTCCCCAGAAAACCCTATTTTCAAAATTCAAACATGAACAAAATCCGTTCACAACTTTCCGAGATCAGCGCAAACATACAATCACAGAAAATAGGGAGACTTTACTTTGTAATAATAATATGTAGCAAAGATAGCGATATTTTTAAACTCAACAAAATACCCGCGAAAATAGAAACTTGAAATAGACAGCGTAAAAATGTAGTTATTTTTACCGCTTCGTTTGCGTCTTTTCTTTCAATGTTGCTATTAATATGTCGCTAGTAATCCCAATTAATTGGACTATCGCCTCGGCCAGGTGTTAGAAAAGTGGTATTTCATTGATGTTCAATGAATTTCTTTGAATTAGCTTAACTACCGATTTATCCCGGCTTGGCGTGCGTTGCTACTTGATACTGTAAATGCATTTAGGTGTTATGTATTATTATAGTTATATGTGAATTAGGTATTATGTATTATTATAGTTTTAAGTGAAATATCGTGAAGATTCACGAACGCATTCACGGATCAAATTTTCTTAATAGTGTTTTAATTAGGTGTTAATTTAATTACCTACGTCGTTGTTATCTGTGTACGTAGTAGTGAAAATACAAAATGCTTTCCCGACCGTTTTTAACAACATTCCATTTCTAAGGTTGGGGAAAAAGTTTCTTCGCATTTTTTAAGATAATTCAAAACATTTTTTAATACAGTTTATTTAAATTTAACTAAAGTATGTACGAGTATGTACCATTTTGTTCGATAACCTTTTGCCATCTTGTAGGTAGGGATATGATCCCATTGCTATAAAAATTTTGGGACTTCTCATCAAAATACCGCGACAAGTGGATTTGGCAGTCCTCTCGTGATGTTAACCTAACATTGCATAAAGAATTCTGAAGAGACCGAAACAGGTGGAAATCTGAAGGTGCAAGGTCAGGACTATACGGCGGATGCATTAACACCTCCCAGCCAAACTCTCTTAATTTTTGCTGAGTGGCTATAGATGTGTGAGGTCTAGCGTTATCATGATGAAACACACCCCTTCTGTTGATCAATTCCGGCCACTTTCTCTCAACTTCTTGCTTTAATCTCATCAATTGTTCGCAGTAGAGTTCAGAATCGATAGTCCTGTCTGGTGGTAATAGCTCATAATGAATAATGCCCTTCCAATCCCACCACACACACAACATCACCTTATTGCGAGTTAACCCGGGTTTCGCCACAGTCTGTGAAGCCTGACCGGCCTTTGACCACGACCTTTTTCGCACGTTCTTGTCGTACGTGATCCACTTTTCATCACCAGTTATCAGCTTCTTCAAAAATGATTCGGTTTCATTACGTCATAATAAAGAATCACAAATGAGTACACGGTTCATTAGGTTTCTTTCAGTGAGCTCGTGAGGTATCCAAATATCGAGCTTTTTTTGTACCCAGCTTTTTTCAAATGCGCCAAAACTGTTTTGTGATCAATTCTCAGTTCTTCAGCTACGTTGTAACTACTGATATATCGATCTTGCTCTACTTTTTCAAAAATGGCATCCATTTTATCCGTAATAGGGCGACCAGAGCGAGGTGCACCTTTGACATCAACATTTCCGGATTGAAAACGCTTAAACCAAATTTGTGCTACTCTCACAGACACTGCACTAGGTCCATAAACATCGCAAATTTTTTTCGCGGCTTGCGTTGCATTTTTACCTTTTTTGTAGTAAAATTTTAAAATGTATCGAATTTCTTCATTAGATTCACTCATCTTGACAGTACGAAAAATAAATGAAAATCACACATTTGCCTAATTTGAGTTTGGAATTATGTTCTTTAAAATTTTAACTTTCAATGATACCAAAACCAGCCAGATACAAATACTACACCCAAAGAGATTTTATTACAAGTTCATACATACTATAATGCGAAAAGACTTTTTCCCCAACCTATTATTAACTTGTCATACGGACAATGGCCTCTATATGGTTGTCTAGATTTCTGTGGGTGTTACAATATGTCGTGGGTGTCGTATCACATACACATAACACACAAACAGATACATCCGAAACAAACATCTGAAGTACAAATTAGTCTCGATGGGCGATCGAACTCGAGACCTTTCGGATCAATCTTTACCAATAGACCAACCAGTTCGTCAATCAATTACATACGCAACATGACGCCTGTAATCCCCAAAGGGGTATTCAGAGGTAATGCATGCTTTCAAGCATACACGCAAACGTCACCAGTTACGTTTTGTAACACTTGGTGAGCCTGTTGATATTTCAGGGCACATTACCAAACCCCGAGATACTGGGAAATGGATAAAACCAGAAGAACCAGAGATAAAGATTTCCTACCAATATCTCTGATAGCCCCCTGCCCGGGGATCAAACCCCTGGGCCCCATCGTAGTAGTAGTGGCCTGCTACCACTACATTACCAAACTCCGATGTACTGGGAAATGGATAAATCACAATAGAACCAAAGATAAAGGATTTCACCCTGTTATCTCGGATAGTCCCCAGCCCGGGTATCGAACCCAGGACTCCATCGTAGTAGTACTGGCCTGCTACCACTAGGCTACTGAGGCATCAATTACATAGTCAATGATTATATCCGTGAATACCAAGTTTTGCGGTGCTTAACTGCTTAACACTGCGGTTAATCCAAACCAAGCCCGCTGCGGTGAACATAGGTACTATCCACAGATAACCCCTGTGTTACTATCGCACAGCGATTTACTTATTTATATAAACTTTTACTGGTGGTAGAGCTCCAGTGACGGAGCTCGCGGGCGTAGGCACCACCGCATTACCTGATTTACTTGCCGCTAAATGGTAGTGTTCAGCACTATCGTGTTCCGGTCAGGTGGTAATGTACGGCCCTGTAATTTCCGGCACAGAGGCATAACACCTTAGGCCTCAGGAGTGGTAACGCATTTGCATTTTGACCTTGGTCTTTGTGTGGGTGTCTATAGGCTGCAGTCATCACTTAACATCAATGTGAACTGCATGCTTGTTTGCCACTTCAATTACATAAAAAAAAAAAAAAAAAAAAAAACTTCATGCGATATAAAAAAAAACGTAACACAGGTCTCCGAATCTCACTCTATGGGCCCAGCCAGCTAGTCCCTCCGCCCAGTTCACCCACATAGCCCAAAGTTCGGTGAGTCATTTATCATTACAACAGTCCCATGTATTCTGCGGGGTCCGTCTGTGTCTGTATTAATTATTGATGCAGTCAGAGAGAGGGCCTGCCTCCCAATTGCTGTTCCCAAAACCTGCCCCCAGACCCATTACAAAGTAGGTCAAAATTCTCAAAAGGGCCTCTACGTGTTGGACTCCCTTATGTCCCTATGTCCAAGCCTGACAAAGGTCCGGGTTTTAAATTGGACCCCGTGCTGAAGAGAGACATAATATTAAATATTATTTAATATGTACAAAAATGAATGAGTGGAATAATAATAATGGCTACCCTTGATACATATCACTGCTGGCCACGAGTCTCTCACCTTCTTGGGGCCAGGCCTGAAGCTCACTCCATCACGATGCTCCAAGAAGGTTGGTGAAGATAAGGGTTAGTGGCCAACCCGCTGTCGGATGTTGTCAAACCGCCCATAAGGCCTGCGACAAGATTTAGCGACATGCTACAGGTTACATCTTAATTCGAAGAAACAAAGATATAAATATTTTTTTCTAGATTTAATAAACCTGTAACTGGACTATGTCTGGACGTACACAGGAGGTTTTCATAGTTTGGCATAAAAATAGTTGAAGACCGGGCCACCATACCCCGTATTTTTAAAGTAGGTGTATTTTCTCAAAAATTCCGAATTCCACGCCGACGAAGGCGCAGGCGAAAGCCAGTTTGTTTTATTAAAATATTTATCTTTGCAATTGACAAGTTTTCATGACCTTCTCAGTGGCAGTTATCTAAAAACATACAACGCTAAGATATGTATATATTGTATCGTCACATCTTGACCTCTATTTGTCCAATGTATCATACGCGTATTTACGAACAAAACTGATAAATCAGGTTATTCCCTGGTTCCTGTCGCACAGAATCTCGGAAAAGTACCGAGTTTATTCGCCTTCCATAAGATGACTGTATAAATACAATCATCTGACGCTCAAAAGTAACATTGTTTTTTTTGCATCCGCTAGATCAGTTTGTACAAAATGTTTAAGCTAATATTCGCGTCTGTACTAGTAACTGCGCTTATTACGGAAGTTAAAAGTCAACACATAATTCTGCCTACGTATAGACCACCACCGCGGAAACCAGACATCAGAACAGTAAGAGAAATAAGAGAACCAATTTGGCTATACAAGGACGACAATATCCCTCGGGCCACACCGACTGGAGAGCATCCACGGCTACCTTTGTACATTGACGATATCAGGATGGATCCTTATAGAAGAATAGCACGCAGCTTCGATTCACCCAGCAGCAAGCATCATGGTGGAAGCCATTCGCCTTCAAACAGGAATACGGGTCCCACACACCCTGGATACAATCGACGGAACGCAAGAGATATAAGGCTACCTTTTGACCCAATGCCAACTTTGCCGAGGCCTTTAGATCCATTTAACCCTCTGCCAAGACCCAATATTCCTCGTAGGCCATTTCCAATTTACGCGAGAAATGGACTTGATGTCTAACTAATGTGAATTCAATGGATGAGGGTCAGCAGCAGTCGTATATCGACGACAAAATGGATGGGTCTCAACAGAAGAATAAAATAGCATGCACCTTTGCATTCATCCAGCAGCAAGCATCACCCTGGAAACCAAACACCTGGAATGGGTTGCAGTCGGTCCTATATCCTGGATGAAACCGATGGAACGCCAGTGATATCACTCTGCCTTTTGACCGAATGCCAATTGTGCCAAGGCTCTAAGATCCATTTAACCCATCGTCATTTTCTCCTCGCAGGCTATTTCCAATGTATGCCAGTAATGTATTTTATGTAATGTGTTATTATATTTTGACAGGATATTTCATAATTTTTGTATCGTTAACTGTGCAGAAAACAGAGTGAGCAGTGCATATTTTACGTATTGCTTTTTACGCTTAAATATATTATACACTTACACTTACTTATTTCACATTTTAATTTAGTTTTGTTCGTTTTCTTTGACGAAAAATTATATTTAAGATAAATACCTTCTACATCTATACAAATATTACAGATATTATGATAGGTAAAATAAATAATAATATAAAAACTTTAAACAGTCTTCAAATATACTCAGCATTATGAAATAAATAATATTAGATACATCCACTAACACTATATCAATTAATCAATTTAAATTAAAAGTAGATGCAAAATAAGTATATATAGGCAGGAGGGCTCTCCGGTCAGGACATCTAGGTAGTATTGTGGGCGTATGTAGGTGGGTACTCGAGCGGGTGATGAAATAAAGCACATGGTTTGGCAGAAGATGAAGCAATAGTCGTTTATTGCCAAAGATCCGCCCATTCGATTACCTCGGCAGAGAAGAACGGGCAAGAAACTCTTACGACCGGGGACACAGTTACCGGGATACAAATGCTCATTGCACAATGCACAATGTACATCTCTTCTGCCAATCAATTCAGTACTACGGGAATCGTCATTATATCTCGTTTCCACTATTACAAACTGTACAACTTGAATCTAGATTAATAAATCGAGTTACAGAATTATATCAAGGAACCGGCGCGGACGCCGCCTTCTCAAGTTCTACTGTCAAGTGTCATTGATGACACTTGTCAATCAAGCTACTGGGTATGTTTAGTACTTTGATTAGGACTTTCTATAATCATTAGTTAAGTCAGCTCAGTACGTTTGTGTTCTCTATCCCGGCATATATTATAAGTGATAGGTAAAATGCGTTTGTATTTTTATAAAACTTAGGCGCGTAACACACAGCACCGCGCCCTGTTGCCTAGGCGTGTTTTCTATACAAATCGAGATATTTGCATACAATGTTAAAATCTGCCGCCCGCGCCACGCGACGGGAGGCGGTGTACTGTGTTAATCGCCTTAGATTGTTTCCTGATTTTGTATATTCTTAATTAAAATTTAAAAGGCTCATCTCCTCCCTCAAATAAGAGTTTTTGAGAAATTCGTGGACAAACATTGAAACATAGAAAGATTCAAACCTAAATACTAGTGATGCGCCGAATAGTGGTTTCACCGAATAACCGAATACCGAATAATATTCGGTTTAACCTATACCGAACCGAATATTCGGCCGAATTATTCGGTTTACCTTTTTATTGATTTGTCGCGTAAACGCAGTTCTAACATGACGCTGCATTCGAGGGCCACACTTAAAGTTTCTAGAAAATCAAAAACTGAGCAAACTAGCAAGTTATAAGTTTTATTATATCTTTTCAAAATAGTGTCCATTCACATCAATACATCACTGCATTCGGTGAAACCACCGAGAAAAGCACTTTGCTCACTCGTCCTGAGGGGTCTATTCATTTCTTTGGCTTATAAAATACCATCAGAATATTTATCTTATAGTTATATACCGCGCTATGTAGCCAATAAAATAGAAATATTCAAACCGAATATATTCGGCACCAAAACCGAATAATTCGGCGGAATACAAATAGTGGAAAAGATGCCGAATATGCCGAATACCGAATACGAACCGAATATTCGATCGCATCTCTAATAAATACTATATCGGAACTTAGGACACATGTTTGGAAGCCTAAATTATATATTATTACGAGTATCATCTCAAATTTACGAAACTGATTACTTCTTTTTTATTTCAATGTCGTTTAAAAAAGAACAGATACCTACAGAGAGATAAAAGTATTTACAACTCAGCTACAGCTATAATAGGTATTGTGGATTATACGTTGTCAGGTTAGTCGTTACAAATAATTCTCAAATTCATGCGTTGCGCATCTGCATCTGTATATTGACCTTTGTATTTTGTATAGATAATATAGGCTGCATGCACGTCACCTTCCTTATAAAAAAAAAAATACTCAGATCTTCTTCAATCCATTAGATCTTTATTTTGAACTAGCGGTGCCCGCAACTTTGTTCGCGTGGAATAGTGACTTTGAGACTTTGGGCAGGGCTTTTGGAATTATCTTTTGGTTAATTTTGGATCATAAACACATAAATTGGATCAAAAACAAATAAATAAATGTATTTAAAAAAAATAAGGGTAGTTAAAAAAATCTACTTTGCTGTAATGCTTCTCTGTACACGATTTATAACGTATGGACATCGGGGATAAAAGCACCACCGCCAACGTCACCAACGCCTTCAATGCCACCATCGCCACAAAAACTACCACCATCACCCCTAACGCCGCCACCACTGCCACCACGGTCACCAACAACAAATACGCCACCAACGACACCAATGACATCAATGACACCAATGACACCAATGACACCAATGACACCAATGACACCAATGACACCAACGACACCAACGCCACTACCACCACCGCCACTACCATCACCACCACCACCAACGCCACCAATGCCACCAACGCCACTAACGTCACCAAAACCACCATCACCATCATCATAATTACATCCGAGAGACGTCCATCCGTCTCCGCTGGACAAAGCCTTTCCCGAAGATGCTCATAACGGTGTTGTGCGTCTTAAGGAAAGAATATGCCATAATTGCCACGCTTGGCATGGCATACTGATTGGTGATCAAAGCGGCGATTGTTTTATGCCGAGACGCTGCTATGTGGTATGCTTAATGTTACTAACAGAGAAAAAGCCGGCCAAGTGCACGAGCACGTCGAACTCGTGGACGAAGGGTTCCGTACAAAAAATTGCATAAAAGTAACGTTTGTTGCATAGGTGTAAGTATTTACTTTATTTTTATTTAATTGTTTATTATGGAAGGAAACAACATAAGACTTAAAAATTCTGTGAAAATTTTAAGCGTCTACTTGATATGTACCGTTATTACTTTCGAGCAAAAATATACGAAAAAAAAAACGTCGTTATAGCGGTAACAGAAATACATAATTTGTGAAAATTTAACTTTCTAGCTATCACTGTCTATGAGTTACAGCCTGGTGACAGACAGAGGACAGACGGACAGACAGACAGACAGACAGCGAAGGATTAGTCATAGGGTCCGCTTTTACCTTTTAAGAACGGCACCCTAAAAAAGATAGATGCAGAATAGTTTTAAAATATTCGATACGATTCTTTAAATGGACGTTACTATTTTATTTCTGCACCGATTCACATTAAACAAACACTAAATGTTAAGTGAAACTTACCACAATGTATTAGTGAAAACCAGAAATCGTATAAGCTATTTCTGAAATTAGCGTGCACAAACACACAGACAAACATACATTTTTTCGGGATAAAAAGTACCCAGTGTTGTGCGCCAAAGGTTAAAGTATAATTATACCAAGTTTCATCGTAATCGGACCGGTAGATTTTGTGTGATGCTTGAACAAACAGACAGACAGACAAAAAATTTTCTAATCACATATTTGTGTTCGGTATCGATCTAGTAACATCCCCTGGTATTTATTTTTTCAATATTTTTAATGTACAGAATTTACACTTCTACAGTTTTATTACAAGTATAGATTTAGGAAAGGGATAATATTACATTTCATTCTGCTAAAAAGGGACAATGTACACGTACGATTCTTTATTAAGATAAGCCCTGAAATCCAGTAAAATGACATCGCGAGTGTAAGCACATATTTTAATAGGTATTAATTAATAATAATAATTTAGGTTATCACTAAAGACCTAAGTGAATGTTAAACATAGATTGACTTTATTACGTCTCTAGTCGATAACTTAATTACAATTACGAAGTCATTTAACATGTAATTTTCCAATATAAACACTATTTATAGGTCGGATTAATTACATTTCATATTCAGTCAATATCAGAATCGCAGTGAAGATGGTGAAACAAGTACTAGTGTTGACAATAATATTACAGACATTATTTATCTATTCATCATGTTTTCAACATAGTCCGGTCGAATATCAACTGGATTTAGATGCAAAATACGAAGATAATATGCAAATGGTTGCTACTGATTTAAACAAACCGTTTAAGGAAGATATGGCAGAGAATTTGAACTCGAATCGAAGGATTGCTCGCAGTCCTAAGCGAGGTGGAGGCGGTGCTCATGCTAGTTCAGTTTCTAAAAACACAATCGTTATTAACACTGGCAACAAGCGAAAATCGAGATCAACAGTGCAACAGGCACCAGAACCACAATTTGGAGTCTATCGACATCCAATCGTCCCAGGGAGGGTGAAGCGAGACAGTTATCTGGACGAATTAAGGACACCAAGTCAAGAAATCAGCGCTCCCTTTCAACAATTTAACTCTAACCTTTGGTTAAGTCTTAGAGGAAAATGCAAAAAATGTTAGGGAATTTTAGTAATTAGAGCATCTATGAGTAAACGAGGCGTGTGTACATTAGATGTAGAAGAATAAAACCTATTCTGACTTTTCCACCTGTATTTCATTCATGTAATAATAATCCTTCATACTGTAAGGCAACGAACGTCCTTGCATAGAGCAACGATAGGGGTCTTGCGGGGAAGCAGGCGACGCGCATACGCTGGCGCCGATCGCTCTCGAAATAAGTGGCTCGAACGTAGAGGGCTGATGCGACCGTGTTAATCGTGGGCAAGTTTTTTATTATTTAATGCTGCGCACATGTTCTTTTAATGGACGTGCCTCGTCAGAATCATGCGAAACGGATTAAAAATCAATGGTTGCAATAATAATCACAATTGTTTCTTTTTCTTTTTGATAACCCTTGCACGTTTTCCACTGATGTCGTATGTACTCTTGCGCTTGTGGCAGTTTCGCCTGACATCAAAGGCGTTGCTCAGCTGTAATGAATGATCGTTGAATTGTGATATTTTTTTAAGTCAATTCTCTATCTTGTATTTCCTGGATGGCGTAGGTAGAAGATAGGTACATTAAGCTTTCATGATTGCATACGTCCAAGATTGGCTTGCCCTTCATTTAAATTTATTTTACCTCCTGTGATCCGAGGATCGCCATTTGGACTGCAAATTGGAATCTATCGTAGTCCGATCGTCCAAGAAAGGACTATTTGGGTCGAATAATAACGACACATCAATCCAAACCTAATCTCAGAGGAAACTGTGACTGTAAAAAAAATGTTAATTTTATTATTTACAATATATTTTATTTTACAAAAAAAAACACACCAAGTGGTAGTTGAAATTTTCGATGATCCGCCTCGATGAAAGAATTCCGTAGTAGAAAGCAATTTAAATAACATCCATATTTAATGAATATCTCTGATATGAATTACAAAGTTAAAGTTTTTGCAGTTTTTAAAAATATGTCACAATTCTTAAAAAACTTCAATGTCACGATCGAAGATCTATCTTTAACTACAGACACACTAGCGACGTACAATAAATCTATACAAATCACAGACCAATCAGCCTTCCTTTGGTTCCATAGTCGATGATACAAATAAATAAATATGAAGTGTTTGTTTGTAATATAAAAATAATCGCTATTTACTAAATGTTACATATGTTTGTAACCTGAATACGGTACATATACCAAAACAACATTATTTACAATTTTTGTATGTCTCTCTGTCTGTCTGTTTGTCTCGACTAATCTCGGGAACGGCTGTACCGATTTTGACTTTACTTTCACTGGCAGATAGCTTATGTAATAAGGAGTAACTTAAGCTACTTTTATACTAGCTACGCCCACGACTTCGTCCGAGTAGATACTAAACAATCATAAATTCTCACGCGGACGAAGTCGCGGGCACAGCTAGTTTAGCAATAAAATAAGCATTCCCATAAAAACAAAGCTACACCTTTCGAAACAACGGGAAAAATAAATTGGAATAAAACAAATGACCCCATTTGTTGGTGCCGTTAGGGCATGTCAATTCATTTACCATTTCTACGTGAGCGCCTATGAAAGTCAAAAGGCTAACCCCCTTATTCATAAACGTACATTACATACGTTTTAGGTATAGAGTGCTTTGTCTTTGTCAGTTGCATTGTCGAATGTGCAGGATAGAAAAAGACAAAGGAGAGATTAGCAACACTTTAGCTAAAATACGTTTATGAATAAGGAGGTAAATGTTTATTTATTATTGAGGATTACAACAATCGCTTATGATAAGTCCCAAATTAATAACTATTTTAATCTATCGGTGAATAATAATGGATACAAAAGGCATGTCTGTTTACAAACTGTAAAAAAAATATGGTCAAGAATGTCAATGAGATTAAATTATGTAGGTATCTTTATCATTAAAATGTCTCATTTTCCGTAATACAAACTGATAACAAAGAGTTGAGGAAAAGAATCTTTGTCATTCATCGGCAGGGTAATAAGATCATCGCTGCTAAAAAACTCAGTATTTACACATTTTTTTTGATGTTATGGAAGCGGCAAACAAGCTTGCAGTTCACATTGATGTTAAGTGATGACTGCAGCCTATAGACACCCATACAAAGACCAAGGTCAAAATGCAGAGGCGTTACCACTCCTGAGGCCTAAGGTGTTATGCCTCTGTGCCGGAAATTACAAGGCCGTACATTACCACCTGACCGGAACACGATAGTGCTGAACACTACCATTTAGCGGCAAGTATATTAGGTAATGCGGTGGTGCCTACGCCCGCGAGCTCCGTCACTGGAGCACTACCACCAGTAAAAATCTTAAAAATAATGTTTTAAAATGATTCTATATTATAAGTACACTATATTTGATATCTAGTTTTTTAACTTTTTTTTATGTAATGAAGGTGGCAAACAAGCATTCAGTTCACATTGATGTTAAGTGATGACTGCAGCCTATAGCCCACACAAAGACCAGAGGTCAAAATGCAGATGCGATTTGCAACAACTTTTTGTACAAAAACGCACTATTCAGGCGATACTATAAATGATTTTGTTTTCACCATACAAGTCACAGCGTTTTTACGTCATAATACTTTTCTCTCATGAGCCGTTTTGAGTTATATCACAATTCGCTTCGTGTTGAATCGTTACATCTTAAAAACGATTAGTTATTGAGTAGATGTTCCAAAGACAAAATTTATACAATTTTCCTATACCTACCTTTTGAAATGAAAATTTAAAAAACATATTGGACATCCATATGACATTGCCTATGTTCGTTTTCGTTAGACTGTGATATTGCTGTGTTATTTTTAACGTCCTAGAAATTGCGAATAAAAAATTAAATTCTAAACTATCAATAATACTCTTATTATTACTTCAATTATTAGAGTCTAACAAAATTATGAATGAAGTGTCGCAAATTATGGAAAGTTGAGTTTCTGTAATTTGCGACAGTAAAAAAATACTACAACTGATTCTCATACCTACCAATAATAACATTTCATAATGATTGTTCCAGCCGTTTCGGAGGAGTATTGTTACAAACACTGTGACACGAGAATTTTATATATTATAAGACTTAATTGAAAACTTGTAAAAAATTATAAAAAGACGCCAAGGCTTAATTAATTACGTGTCTGAATCAGGCTTAACACAAAACGTTTAACCACTTGTTTTTATTAAACGTTTTTTTAATCCTCCCTCTCACCTGCGGTAGACCGAAGGCTGAGCAAATGAGAAGGGCTCCTTTTATTACTTCCATCCATCAGTTTAAAGCTGTGTTTATGGATGAGGCACATCGCACTCACTGCTCTGTGAAATTTGCTAGGCTGTTTTGTTCGAGCTTTATTGACCATCCAATTTGCATTAGATCAGGTAAGTAAATGTATGTAGCAAATTTATAGACCGTATTTGTGTCGGTCAATAGTCTTTTTTATATTATTTTGTATTTTATAGAATTCTCAATAGATAATTTTTTATCTTTGGCTTTTAATTCTTTCGAATAATTGACGACTTGGATGCAATATTCGGCTTGTCGAAATTTACCGATGTTCATTTTTTCATACTTTTACGTTTTGATGTCGGAAAAAAATATAATTGTCAGCCTTAAACTCCTTGATTGATGTTCGTTACCGAGTGGTTTCTTTCCACACTTAGAAGTGGTGTAATGGTGAGCGTCACAGCATTAACCAGGCGTATAACCTAGGTATCAAATGCGAAAAAGCAACGAGTGATTCCATTAATTATTATTATAAATAACGTAATTTCACGCCTGTAATAATCCCCGAAGGGGATTATTACAGGCGTGAAATTACCTCTTCCCCTACCCCTTCCGGTAGGGGAAGAGGTAAATGCATGTATTCAATTATACATGCAAAGTTTTGGCCCATGTAACAGGTGGCGAGCCTATTGACATCTCCGGGCCAACCACATTACCAAACTTCGAGGTGCGGGGAAACTTCCAGAAAATGGAAAAATCCCAATAGAACCAAAGATAAAGGATTTTACACCGTCATCTAATATCCCCCGACCCGGGCATCGAACCCAGGACCCCAGCGTAGTAGTAGTGGTTTGCTACCACTAGCCTACCGAGGCAGTTAAATTTTCTCTCTTGACAATTTACTTAACGTTTATTTTTTATATCATGAAAATTGGCACCACGCATATAAGTCCCACATTTATGGCACTGGATACTAAGATTTCTTATTATTAGAGACTCAAATCACAAGGGTAAAGTTTATGCAAAGTTTTGTATGTAATGATGGTGGTAATCAAGCATATAGCTGACATATATTTTTTTATGTTATGGAAGTGGCAATCAAGCATGCTGTTCTCATTGATGTTAAGTGATGACTGCAGCCTATAGACACGCACATAAAGACCACGGTCAAAATGCAGATACGTTGCCACTCCTGAGGCCTAAGGTGTTATGCCTCTGTGCTGGAAATTACAGAGCCATTACCACCTGACCGAAATACGATAGTGCTGAACACGACCATTTAGCGGCAAGTATATTATTAGGTAATGCGGTGGTGACTAGATACGCTCGCGAGCTCCGTCACTGGAGCTCTACCACCTGTAAAAATGACATGGATGGTAACCAAATACTACAGCCTATAGGTATCTCACAAAACCGACTAAAAATGCAGACGCATTACCGCTCTCGAGGCTTAATTTGTTTTGCCTCTGCTAGTTATTACTTAGCTATTACATAAACAAAGAAATACAAAATATAATAATAATAATTAAGGGGGCAGAGCAGCTTGTGGCGAACTGTTGGTGAGTAGCGACACCACCCCCTACCATCATCTCGAGTTCCTCCGAGAGAACTGGGCTCCGCCTCGTCCGCCACACAGAGGTACGGCCGGACAGAGCATCAGGTCTCTCAACTCTGGCTTGCCTTCATTGGCCGGTCAGAGTGGGGCGCTAGAGGTATGACATTTGCAGAAATTTAGATAATAGGCTGTTGTCTACACTTCTGCAAGAGCCATACACTCGGGGGTGGAAGTGTCTTAAGGCATAATAGCGGAGAAGCCCGCTATGTGCTCGAGATTACTCGCTCGAGATGGTGAAACCGGGGCCACAACTCTCGACACCCCCAGCCTCTCTCAATAGTGTTGCCCCCCGTCGACCATCGGGTTGGCTGTTTGGGGGGGCCACCAAGGAGAGGCGAGTCACCACCTGCCTAAAGTAGGATTCGATAATGTGCGATGTTGAATATAGGCAGGTGTCGGATCTCACTCCATAGGCCCAGCCAGCTAGTCCCCCCAGTTCACCCACATAGCCCAAAGTTTGGCGAATCACTTATCATTACAATAGTCCCATTATATTCTGCGGGATCTGTCTGTGCCTGTATTAACTATTGATGTAGTCAGAGAGAGGCCCCGCCTAATATAACCCATTGCAAAGTAGATCAAAATTCTCGAAAGGGCCTCTACGTGTTGACCCCCTATGTCCCCGCGCAAGCCTGACAAAGGTCCGAGGTTCAATTTGGACCCCGTGCTGACGAGAGACATAATAATAATGTCAACCCATTATAGGTACATCCCACTGCTGGGCACGAATCTCTCCCCTTTTTGGGGGGAGGCCTGGAGCTTACTCCACCACGCTGCTCCAATGCGGATTGGTGGAGGTGGGTGGGTTAGTGGCCAACCCACTGTCGGATGTTTTCAAACTGCCCATAAGGCCTCCGACAAGGTTTAACGACTGCTATCCATCGAAAGCAACTGGGTCCGACGGCGTAACGTGCCCTCCAAAGCACGGAAATGCGTATTTAATTTGCCTCTAGCGGTCACCCATCACACTACCCGTCCACGCCCGTAGTGCCCGTTACGATCTACAGCCGCTGGGCCATGCGCGCTCCAAAATATACTTCAACAATTTTATTATTTACCTTGAGTCTCCTTATTCCATCATTGTGTAAGAAAAAGTGTTTTCATTTAAGCTTAGCGAATATTTAATATTGTAGAAAGTAACATTGTTATTTCACGTTTATTCATTGTTCAAAACACTGAAAACAATACATACCTCAAAAGGCTTTAAGGCTCGGAGTAAAGGAATAAAAAAGAAAGCAGATTAGAACTAGATTTTAGCAGCTTTGTTAATGCTCTTTTTGACTCAAGAGACGGCTTTAAGGTAAGAGCACTGTTTTTTCTTTTTACGTTAGATGAAAAAAGCTGAGGTATACCTCAGGCGTGATGTGATGGAGTTTATGATTGAGATTTCTTTTCCCTTTTTTTATGCCATGAAAATGACAAACTAGTATGCATTTGATACGTATTTTCTTTTTTTTAATACGCTTATGGCCGAATACTCGAATGTCACTCAATTTTAAGCAACGCTCAAATGTGCGCTATCTCTATCGTTTGAACGTCTTTTATAGAGACAGAAGACTTTTAAGTCCCACTTAGATTTAACGTTTGAGTATTTGGCCGTTAAGCTCACAGCTTACACTAAGTATAAATCTGTGTAGTGGATGCCGTTGAATACACACAACACGTACACAAATACCCGGACCTGAAACAATTATTTGTAGGCCATACAATTTTTTTTCCCGGCACGGGAATCGAATCTCACGATTCAAATGGTCATCACACACCGCTGGACCAACTGACTGATAATGTGACTAGCCTAGATCTCATGTTTTACAAATTCAGGCGTCGGGATATGACCATATTGACCATCCCACTGCCAACTAGTAGAGGAGCATGCTTTATATAGCGCAGTGGGTCGAAAAATTTTATTTTATTTATTTATTTATTTGTCGGACTTAAATCTACCATTTCGGGTTTTCCCCAATGCGATAGACAAGCAAAAAAGATAAATTTATAACATTTCACAATTAATAAAGTGAATTATTAAAAGCATTCCTACATAGAGCAACTCGGGCCACCGGCCACGTCGGACCCGAGGGGAGTAGCCATATGCAGGCTTTCCCTTCTGTCAAAGTACAAGCCCAAGTTTTTGTGCTCACCAGTTGGCTCCACTAACGAGTGAGGTCTTGAAGAATTGCTGTCATAAAGCGTCAAAAAAAGTATTTCGTACACACAATACAATTAAATCGTAATTTAATATATCGAGTACGCCTCAGTGTTGCGCAGTCCCATCTTGTTCCGAATAGAAGGAAGACACAAGTTGTAAAGGATAGAATCAATAGGTGTCTCGTTTCCATAATAAAATAAGTAAAGTTAATGAAGCTACTATCCGCCGCATGCAGCTGTGGCGCTGCAGGCGGTCATTTTATTGAATTAGGTAGTATTTGTAAGCTGAAATGTAGGTTAAAAGGCATAAGAATATGAGTTATTAAAATAAAAAGGCAATAGATAATGTAATGAGTCATTTATTGTATCAGAAAGGTGTGATCTCGTTACATAGTTTTACGAACTGGTGAAGCTTGTAATGGCCACCAGAGGCCTCTGCAGGAAGGATGCAGAGGCAAATTAAAATCGATGTAACTTGTTAGGTTCTCGTAGTAGACCTGTGATATTTGAACACAATGATAAGAAAGTTGTTATCAAGCGATTGCCATATGAAAGATTAGATTTGAGAGAGTAGGTATTTTCGCTTGGTCGAGAGGGTCGTCCACGGAGAGGTGGCCGACAGAGCACCTGATCCGCCTGGGAGGGCTCGACGCCGGCGGGGGGAGGTGCGGGGAAGCGACGCGGCGGAAGCGTAAATACGCGGCGCACTTTTTGAGAGCTCATTCAGTGGCAAAGCTCGGCGTAATAATGACTGATTATGCGTATTCACGACCACCCCCACGCATGGCATAGGCAGTTGAGTAGATATCAGCTAACAAAACTTGCTTAAGCGAACGATAAAATGAGATGGAAAGGTAGTTCATATGTAAATTAAATTGGGTATTTTGTTACATATTTACCACACACACGCTGGTCTGAGTATGTACACGGATTGACGACGGTGTATAGCGTGTAGAAAGTTAAGAAAGGAGATGTTGCGAGCTCGGCCCTGGTTCGTACACGTCCTCAAAAAATGGGTAAATTAAAGAAGAGTCCAAAAAAAATACAGTTAATTTATTCAAGAATATATTTTAGAGTTACAACCACATTTAATTCAAACGATTTTATCACTTTCAACTATGTTAAACATGGCGGCGATACAGCCGACACTTGGGATCAATCGATTTTGATAGTATTTAGAAAATATTACTTTTTTCTCCCAGTTCTATAATCAAAATACAATTTAAAAAATGAAAATGTCAAAATAACGTCGCCCGCCATATTCGCCATGTTAGTTATTTTTGAGTTGCAATTCTAACTGCAAATTATGTTTTGTAACTGCAAACAAAGCTAAATAAGTGAAAATATGCAGTAAAAAACGTTTTTTTATTGATTTTGCCTGTTTAATGCTATTGTGTACAATACATGGCCGCAGGTCCATACATTTTTGCAACATCTCCTTTAAGAAATTGTATCACACTTTGTATGGAAAATTCCGCTTAGAAATCTCAACTTGTACGTAGGTAGTTTGGATTTATTATGTTATCACAGCTGATGTTGAATACGATGTTTTGTATGAAGAGAGAGGTGAAAGTCGCTGTATTTTCGTAAATAAGAAAGATACCAAGCTGAAAGTTATGTGCGAGATGTATTTTTGTTGCCCCCTCAGGGAAGTATATTTAAAAAATGTATAAGTTAACTCAAAGTAAGGATAATGCGAATGTACCTAATCTTGCTTGATAACAAAATTGCCTCTCACTCGTAAAGTAAAGGGGATAGGCACATGCCGTTTTCAGTTTTAAGTTTGACTTAGGTTTGGCTAGCGATATTCAATCGTGTCATTAGTGATAAAGCATGACAGAGCCCCTAAAAAATTATGTATTTCAGGCAAGTAGACACTTTAATAATGTATAGTATTAGAATTAAGTTTGTATTAGTGTTCTATAAGAAATTTTATTAAATAAAGAGATATTGTGTATGCATTGTAGCAAGGCAAAGATGGGTCGGCAGAGACGTATGACGGTTGTTGTAATTTAGACCGTATAGACAGCCTTTTAGAGTCCTATCTCTGTCGACCCAGACCTTCGGGACTTTTCGTGTTTGGGGCGTGTCACGGATTTTCTACATGGAGGGAGACGGTTTGGAAGCATATAAAAATCGGCACGTTTCAGTGCAAATTTGTCCTCGTTCGATTTTCAGCAAGAAAAGTGCTTCCAGACCGTGAAGGTATTGCCAGTCAGTGATAGTGTAGATTAGTACCAGACCCCCTGGTTCGCTAGTTAGCTAGTACGTAGTGAAGTAAGCTAGTGATTAAGTTAGAATAGAAAGATTATTGCAGATTTCGAAAATTATAGTTACAGTCCAACTGAAATTCGATGCAGACTTGTACTTTCATTTTGGTGTAAGCCAATTTGTCCCCCACACAAGTTAAACACAATACTTATTTTCTAAGTTTCACTTTTATCACTGTCCGTGCGCTGTAGCTTTAATGAGATTCTTTTTCTTTAATTGAGAGAATTGCGTAATTCCTGAGATAGGTAAACTATAGAATAAAACCCCGTGCACCCTGCGCACAGACAGTGACATTTTGGAGACCCCAAACTACACTAGCGCCTCTATGGCCAATTTTTACGCGATTTCAGAATCGGCGCCGTAAAAACATTATTATGTGTATAGGTACTGTTTGATTTAAATTTATGAAAAACAATTCCAATTTCGCCAAATATTTGAGTATGACTAATCAATTGACTAATTTTCTACTAAGTTATATACTTGTGTAGTAATGGTACTGGTACCTTAAATTGGCGGTCCACTCTTATTCGGTTTGGTGTCATAATTACATTTCAGCTGACCCTACACTTTGTTATTCGATTAAAGTTTCGAGAGTTGCTAACTCCTAAACATCTTGCAAATATTCAAACCAACAAATGGGCAAAATTTTGTCTAATATGGCTTTAGACATAGTAATGAATGATATTAATTTTATATCTATACAACCTCTATCCTAATGAATTATAAGACTTATAATATGATAAAACTGGTGGTAGAGTTCCAGAGTACGAGTTCGAGGGAGTAGGTACCACCGCATTACCTAATCTATTTGCCGCTAAATGGTAGTGTTCAATTCTACTACCAGTAAGAAGATAGATATGATAAAATCCATCCTGATCTTTTGTTCAATCTTCCTTAGTGTAGAGATAACTTTCTCACCATATTTCTTACGTATAATTTTGAAAACAGAACTAACGTTGAAATGTACTGAACTTATTTTGATGGATACAGAGCATAGAGCAACACCGGAGGGGAGTAGCCATATGCAGGCTTTCCCCTCTGTCAAAGTACAAGCCCAAATGGACCTATAGGTCCTACTGTCACCTAGATGTTTAAATGTGTGCGTGAAATTATTTCTGTATTTTGTTAAAACCGACGTGTGAGTTTCGTAGTAATAGACGATTTTTGTAGTGTGCGTGTGTGTCGCACGCATTTCCCCCCGCAAAAAATGACAGACTGTTTTGCATCGGTAATACACGCTATGGCTACTCCCCTCCAGTCCGCGAATAATATATGATTTGTTAATGAAACAGTACTAAAGATTAAAACGCATGCGTTATACAATTATTGATTGCATAACTCATTGATATAATGCAACATTTTTGAATATTTTTAAGTGAAACAACATACATTTATCTATAAACAAACCCTTTTCATGCAAGTTTAACTCGGTATTGCCGTTTGCGATAGCACGAGTTACAGAGATAACGATAAACCAAAACAGAAGTAGATAACTCTTCGACCAAAAGTTACGTTTGAACGAGCATGGCGCCGTAAATTTGATTTTGTATCACTCGAATAACAAACGCAATGAGATGAAGTTATATTGCGAGCCAAAATAAAACAAAGTACCTAATCATTTTGACATTTTGGTAAAAATGAACCTATTTTTTTTATATATATGAACGAAGGCATTTTGCAGATAGACCTGTTTTCGTCAAGCTTATCTGATCTAATTATGAAAGATCTAATTATGATAAGGTCTAGTAAAACAGATCCAAAAATAATTTATGTTTCTGATGACAAATGGATCTGAATTGTCATTCATTCCGTATCAAACACGCCGCTGGATCGGACAGGACTGGGTTTCTTTTTATTTAACAAAGGTGGCAAACAAAGACCAAACAAAGTGTGGATTACTGTGGATGTCTTTAGGCAAGCAAACAAGCGTGCAGATTGCTTAGCACCATCATTACATAAAAAAATTGCTACAAAAAAAAACTGATGAATTAAAAATCTGTCAGACAAATAACAATTGAACAAGATCATAAAAGAGTATAATGTGGCTGTCACTGGTAGGTAAAAATAATATTTTCAGCAAATTTCGTATCAAGCGCTGAGATGTTTTTTTAACGTTTTCTCTTAAATCATAAGGTTGAAATTTGAATGAAGGATAGGGATTTGCGGAATTAAATTACAAGCGGTCGGCTAAGAATTCCGTGTTTTTGTAATGGAAGGAAATAATCCTTTCAATGCGAATCTACTTGAATGCAAGCACGGTCGCGACTTAAGGATCTGCCTTCGTTAAAAACAAAAAACAGCAAACAAATGGTAATGATTGTTTTATATTATTTCGCATTAACACATGCTTGTGAAATATATTTTATTTTAAAGAAAAATGGAAAGAAAAATTTGACTTCAGGCGAGACTCGACTTCAGTAGCTCAATTGGAAGAGCGGCTGGACTAGATTCCCAGTAAGCCGCGAGTTCGAGTCTCGCCTGAAGTCAAATTTTTCTTTCCATTTTTCTTTAAAATAAAATATATTTCACAAGCATGTGTTAATGCGAAACAATATAAAATAATTATAAAGGGTAAAAGCGACTTCCTTATGATATTCAATAAACTGCAAAGTCTATTATATCGGTTGCCTAACTAGCATAGTTGGCAATAGATGGCGCTGCTGCTACCATAAAGCAATGCAATAAATGTGAAGGAAAGATTTGACAAATCGGGCAGGACTTCAGTAGCTCAATTGGAAGAGCGGCTGGACTAGATTCCCAGTAGGCCGCGAGTTCGAGTCTCGCCTGAAGTCAAATTTTTCTTTCCATTTTTCTTTAAAATAAAATAAATGGTAACGATGTTTTATGCGAACAACAAAGTTAGTGGATTCAATAAAACGAGTGTATAAGTTTAATAACCCAATGCTTTGGATATTTAAAGAAACTACTGCGTAGGTATTCTTTAATAGTGAGCAATAAATAAGGATAGCCCACTGTACTTACTCCAAATTGAATTTGTTTTCGAACTCCAGCAAAATCATGATTTCTATTGACATCTTTCATATCAAACCTTTTCCCATCGGGTTTGAGTCCTTCAAACAATGTGTGGTGATGTGACCATGGCCATTAATTATTGAGAGATGTCTGTTGTTTGCCTATGCCATTAAATCAATAAAAACTGCTTCGTGAGAGAAGGCTAGGATGGATGTGAAGTGAAAATAGAACATTCGTTAGCCTTTTTTTATCGATTATTTATCCAATAAATGGCATGATGAACATCACTCTACACTAATATGTTAAGCCGGATTAAAATGAATTCAAATATGAAATTGGAATGGTTTTTTTTCGTTTAAACATTTTGAACCAATATTTTCTGTTTAATCGGTTGAAAGGTACCCTTAAAGGTTTTCTAATAAAATTTCAGTTATCATCTATACAAATAAATAATATTGGAATGTCTGTTTGTAATATTAAAATAACCGCTTTTTACTAAATGCATATATATGTATACACGGTGCATACTTATACCAAAACATTTTTTTTACTATTTTTGTCTGTCTGTCTGTTTGGCGGGGCTAATCTTGGGAACGGCTATACCGATTTTGACGGGACTTTCACTGGCAGATAGCTGATATAATAAGGAGTAACTTAGGCTTTTATACTAGCTGCGCCCACGACTTCGTCCGGGTAGATACTGAACAATTATATATTCTCACGCGGGCGAAGTCGCGGGCACAGCTAGTTACGTAATAAAATTGGCCATACCATGGAGAACCAAGCTTTGTTATTTTTCAGTATGCTCAAATTCTTCTATCTATCGTAATGGCAGATAGTTTATGCAATTCAACTCTGTAAGTCAAAGAATGACCAATAGCATAGAGTGACCAATATATTGGGCTAAAAAGTGATTAACTACCTATACTGATTGCGTATCGCTTTAAAATGATGGCCAAAAGTAATTCTATACAAATCACTATCAATCAACAAAGTTCATTAGATACTACATATTTATAATCGCAAAACTATTTCCATCAGAGCATCCTATGGAAGCCGAACAAATTAAGAGGCACAACATCGATAACTGAGTAAAACCCGGAGGCCACAAATGCAGATGCATGTGGCTTAAGATGGTTTGCCTCTATGATATTTATTACAGGGTCTTTCAATACTATTTAGCTAGTAGACCATAGTGTTGAACACTACAATTTGGCTTCACATAGATTAGGTAATGCAGCGCTGCTTACGCTCTCGAGCTCCAGTACTAGCCCAAAAATGGAAAATAAACTAAAAAAAAAAAGTAACTTCACGCCTGTAATCCGCGAAGGGGTAGGCAGAGGTAAATGCATGCATTCAAGCATACATTTAAATACGTACGTGTAAATTGTGGAATGAGTTTCCCTCGGAGGTGTTCCCTCGGTGCCACAATATGGGGTTCTTCAAAAATGGCGTCAAAAGAGTCCTTCAGGGCTGGCAGCGCGTTGGTGACGCCCCTAGTGTTGCAAATGTTCATAGGCGACGGTGACTACTTTCCATCAGGTGGCCCGTCTGCTTGTCTGTCAATCCTTTGACATAAAAAAAAAACATGCAAACACCCACGATTCGCCGGTTACGTTTTTGGTCCATGTAACAGGTGGCGAGCCTGTTGACATCTCCGGGAACATTACCACACTTCGAGGTACTGGGAAACTTCCAGAAAATGGAAAAATCCCTATAGAACCAGAGATAAAGGATTTTAAAGGATTTTCAAACCGTTATCTCTGGTAGTCCCCGACCCGGGAATCGAACCCAGGACCTCCAGCGTAGTTGTAGTGGCCTGCTACCGCTACGCTACTGAGGCAGTAGTTAAATAAACTAAAAACTCTGAATCAAAAAAGTTCATTAGACACTTTTACAGTTGCAAAACTATTTCCATCAGAGAATCATAATGAAGCCGAACAAATCAAGAGGCAGAACGTCGATAACTGAGTAAATATGTAGCGAGTAAATCAAACAAGCGGGCGCGGGAAATAGGGGCGGGTGCCACGTCATCAACGAGATTCACTTGATGTGTTTGCGTTAATGATACTTTACTATGTGTACAAATTAATTTGGCATTTGTGCCACGTGTATAACTGTTTGTTTGTGACCAAATGAATGGAGAATAGCTTTTGCAATTCAACGCCAGAAGCTATCAAAGAATGCGTAGCATAGGTAACCAAATGCTTTGGATTTGTAAGAAATAATGTCAGTTTTCCAATTGCCGGTGTACTATCACTTAAGCGAGTTAAAGTATACATCAATGTATTATCAGTTCATAATCATCACCATCATTTCAGCCAAAAGACGAAATCTACGTGGTCGAAAGTTACCGGAGGCAATTTATTCAGGTCCTACGCCACAAATGTCGGAACTTCATCTGGATCCACCTCCTTCAGTAGGGTTATTATGTCCTGCAGACTCTTCTTTGTCCTGTCACGTCTACGGGACACCATCTGGTCGCTTCTGTTTAGCGACGTATACAGCAACACCTTGGCAGTTGCGATTTCTTGTTCGCTGAAATTTGATGAACAGATTTGGATGGCAGATATCTCGTCCATCACATCCAGCTTCTGCTGCAAGAACGCCAGCAGCTCGTTTGCCACCAGTGTGTCACTCATGGCAAAGTTTCGAGCGACGGCTACTGCCGCCCTAAACTGTAATAATTGAGTAGGTATAACACGTCCGATCCGGAACGCGTCACACGCACGACGAGTTAAAGTATACATCAATGTATTATCAGTTTATGAGGCCTATAGTGAGTGACCGATATTATCAGTTGTTATACAGCAAAGTATAAGCTCAGTCACAGTACAAATATGAACAGTATGGAAACTACGTACAAAACGTTCAAAACGGCACACTCACACAAACATGCGCGTTTCGAACGTTTTGTACATAGTTTCCATACTGTTCATATGTGTGGTGTATCGTGCCCTAAAAAAAATATTGGTTCCAAAAACGACAAAATATTCATTAAAATTGAAGGTAGAACTGAACTGTTACGGATCAAGTAGGTACTTATTATAGAATCTTATTCTGTTTTTAAAGCCTCATTGAAAATTAAATTAATGATTTCAATCACATAATGTAACACATTTTCAAATCTGTTTAACTTAATTTACAATTTATTGTTAAACTTTTATGAATAGGTAATGTATACTCTCTAAACATTGAACCCAGACTCCACCCATCCCTGAAACATATTCAAATTTTCGCTAGTATATAGCCAAAGGGGTAGAGGTATATCCGAACCACCAAGGTTTAAAATTAAATGTCATGTTTTTTTCTTTCCTTAAGTTGTACGGCCCTGTATTTCCGGCACAGAGGCGTAACACCTGTATTTTGACCTTGGTTTTTGTGTGGGTGTCCTATAGGCTGCAGTCATCACTTAACATCAATGTGAACTGCATGCTTGTTTGTCACTTCCATTACATAAAAAAGGTGCCACGAATTTTTTTCTCGTGGTACTTGGAATACCAGGCTTTGCAGTAATAGCCTACTTCTTGAAGCCATCAATATATATATTCAGTGCATTGTACAGCAAAGCATCGGGTCAATATTAAACGAGGTCTATCGTGCCATGGCAACGGTCACCAAACATTCCTTGCATCTAGGTCGTCGCCAGAACTGTGGAATATTTGCAAAATTCGACTCCGCGGCCTTCCTAAACTCATATCTCGCTTAATTAAATAAGGAACGTTCTTTAATTGATAATGCTTATAGCCCCGCACAGGGTATATACTCCCGGATCTTAGTAAGGCTTGGGGGGGGAGGGCGGGGGGGTTGTAAGTTCAACATATCGAGGCCTTTTCGAAAATGTTGTTCTAATGGCCCTAGCACACCAACAAAAGAGCTTAGGCCTAAGATTTGGCATAACAAACTTTTTACTGGTGGTAGAGTTTCAGTGAAGAAGCTAGAGGGCGTAGGCACCACCTAATCTATCTGCCGCCAAATGGTAGTGTTCAGCAATTTCGTGTTCCGTTAAGATGGTAATGTATGGCCCCGTAATAACTATCACACAGTCATAATAACTTGGATCTCAGGGGTGACAGCGCATTTGCATTTTGACCTCTGGTTTTTGAGTTAATGTCTGTAAGCTGCAGTCGTCTCTTATCATCCATGTGAACTGCGTGCCTGATTGCCACTTTGGTTACATAAAAAAAAAAAAAGCGTCAAATTTTTGCCTCGATTTTTCGTGTAGATGTCCTTAGGCTGCAGTAGTCACCATCACCACTCAGGTGAACTTGCTTGTTTACTTACTTCATAACGTAAAACATGCCCTATCATCAGTATCTATAAGGGTTTATATACATATCTCCGAAACACAGTTAAGTACCAAAGAGCCGTTTAATTTATTTACTCAATAAATTACGGCCTTGCAAACTCTATTCGAAGAAGATTCTTCAACGTTTGGAAGGTAATTGATTAATTGCCCTTTATCTATATTATAAAGGAACAGGATGTCAAAGTTTCTCGGCAACTTGCCTGTTAAATTAATTTGCTTATGGATGTAAATTTTCACTTTGTTCGGACATGTTTTAGTGTAGTTTCAAATGCATTTTAAAATATATTCTACGAATTATTTTATTTGGCTTGATCATAGTGTGCTGCTACTTCTTATCGTAGGTTTGACTATGGGTTCGTTTCCCGCTGGGAAATAATGTGTTTTTTTCAGTACAAAGTTTCTCAATGACAGTTAGGTACTCAGTTTTAAAATCATCAATTAATTTCCTTTCTTAGCAAGCGGCAACTAATTAAGAGTATCTATCTTTAAGAATAAAAACAATATTTCGTTTTATTTTGTAATGCAATCGTACCAGTAACTGTAGGACCGTAACTTACGCTACACATGATGTCTTTTATCAACAAAAATCGAAGGTATGACGTAGCATTAATTACAGAATATAGGTCACGCCTCTGGCAGTACAGATTGAGGCTCAATTTTGATGCTGGTTACATTGTTTTGCTCTCAAACTATATTTTGTGACGTTTGGATTAATTGAAACTCGATTGGAAATTTATTCAAACTTTAAAAGGGTTTGATTCAAAGTGTTATTTGAAACAAAAGGACAATGGATACAGATATTTGTCTCTGGAAACTCAACGCTCTATATGACTCTTATTAAATTACTAGGTTTTGTCCTCGACTTTATACGCCGTTCCAGGGGGAATTTCAGGCAATTCTTTCTTGTTATTCTAGACTTAACAATTGCCAATTTGACAAATCTCAGCTTATAGATCTCAGCTCTGCGATTAGCAGTTTGCAATTGGCACCAATTTCCCACCAATTGCAAACTGCTAATCGTAGAGCTCTCTGACTGTATAAACAGTTAATACAGACAGACCCCGCAAAATACATGGGATTATTGTAATGGATTCCCATTTGGGCCCAAACCCCAATTTGGGCTACATGTGTGAACTAGGGTACGAGCTGGCTGCACATATGGAGTGAGATCTGGCAACTGCTTATAATCACCATCTCATATTATTGAATTTTACGTTGGGCAGGTGGTGACTCTTCATTTTGTTTCTAATTGGTGGACCCCCAAAACAGCCAATCCGATTGTCAACGGGCGGCACCATTGGCTTGAGGGGGTGTCGAGAAGAGTGACACCGGTTTCACTATCGCGAGCAAGTAATATCAAGCTCAGAGTGGGCTTCCCCGCTATTACGCCATTAGTCACTTCCCCCAGGTCTTGTAAAAATTTAGATAACAGCCTATTATCTACCTCTAGTATCCCCCTTTGACCAGCTAATGAAGGAAAACCAGAGGTGAGAGACCTGATGCCCAGTTCTCTCGGAGAAACTGAAGGAGATGGTGGAGGGTGGTCTCGTTACTAACCAAAAGCTTGCGCCGAGCTGCTCTTTACTCTTATTACTATTATTGTAAACGTTTTGCTGAATAATTACTTACAGTTCTATATGCATGAATACGCTTACACTTGCTGAGTGTACGCGTAAGCGTATTCCATATATTTATATATTTTTACTGGTGGCAGAGCTCTAGTGACGGAGCTCGCGGGCGTAGGCACCACCGCATTACCTAATATACATGCCGCTAAATGGTAGTGTTCAGCACTATCGTATTGCGATCAGGTGGTAATGTACGGCCCTGTGATTTCCGGCACTGAGGCATAACACCTTAGGCCTCAGGAGTGGTAACGCATCTACATTTTGACCTTGGTCTTTGTGTAAGTGTCTATAGGCTGCAGTCATCACTGCATGCTTGTTTGCCACTTCCATTACATAAAATATATATATATACATATATAAATTTCACACGATGAACTAAAACTTTAAAATCTTCAACACTACTCACACTTCTGGCGTCGGGACGTGACGACCTTACCACCCATTAGCGGAAGAATTTTCTTCTACCGGAAGAGAATTCTTCCACTCACAATGGAACAATGGCGGTAGTATAAATAACAACGCGGGATGGGCAGCAGCGTCCCTGTATAAAACTACCGCCACTGCGATCGCCAATCCGCCTGCCAAGCTTGGTGATTATGGCGTTATGACGCACAATACTGTGATGGGCATATTTGGGGAAGGCTTTGTCCAGCGTTGGACATCTTTCGGTTGGAGTGATTAATGGTCATAGGTTCAATCACTTATCAACAATATGAACTGTATGCTTATTTGGCACTTAAAAAAAAATACATGTATTAGGCTCGCTTATATATGAAGACTTAATCCATAGTTAATAAGCAAGCTCTCACTGTTGTTTAAAACGATATTGCAACCTTGGGTATTGCTGTAGGAGAAAACGAATGAGTTCTCGCCAAAGCATTGTTCGTGGCATCGGGTGCATACCTCCATTTGTAAATTCCAGCTGAAGCAATTTGGCATTACGCCCGCCTGTAAATCATTGTTCTTAACAAACAAGAGCCGGTGAGTATTGTCGTAGATTGGGTTACTCGTGGAGTGTTGGGAACCACGAATATATTTAATTTTTATATGCAGATTTTGTCTCAACACTACTTTTCTGCCCGCATTTCCAAAACAGCTGTAAAATAATATATCCTATTATGATCTTGAAATTCGTAAATTAATCCTTGTTAATAGTTTCTCCTATTTTGCAGACATGGAGATTATGGCGTATTCTCCCCTAATGACGTACAGCCTGTTCTGGGCATCTTCGGTAAGGCTTTTATCGTCTTGTGTCCTGAAATATGATAATACCAATACAATGTTTCACGTAATCCTCGAATTTGGTATTGATATTCATTCCTTGTTAAATTATAGTACAACCAAAATAATTCCATAAAACAATCTGAAATGTGAATCTTAATTGTGTCTACAATTTTGATAACAACATAAATAAGGTGTCATCCTTTCCACATCCATTACTATTCTTAATTAACAGTTGCAGTCCGGTTTGTCTTGTCACTGGGGATATTATGTTTGCTAGAATTTCTGAATACACTCAACCTAGCGCTAAGTATGTCGTAGTATTTGATTTAACTCCTAGGGTTCTATTTATTACATGATAGCAAAATTAATTAAAAGCGGTTAAAGTTAATCTAGAACATGATTCATAAGGGTATTGACAACTAAATGAAAGTAGTTTCAACCCTTTCACCCTACGCAGCAGTTATAGCTTAGTATCGCTAAGGTATTTTAAATTATGCTAGTCTACTTATTTGTTTCCATTGAGTTTTTTCCGGCAAGTTTTTCTCAGATCATATTGGCCTTTGGAACTTTGCCGGTGAATGACAAAGAATGACTCTTTTTCTTTTCTTTTTACTCTTTGTTATCAGTTTGTAAAGGGGAAGAGAGACATTCTACTGATATTCTTTTTACATTAGTTTATGACATTTAGTTTTATCTTAGTGATATTCTTGACTTTACATATATTTTTTATCTTGTTTGACATGTATATCAATTGTTATTCGCTTTAATTTATTTTGTTTGTTTTTGACGTGTCATAAGAGGTGCCTGTCACCCTAAATGAATAAATGAGTTTCTGATTCTGATTCTGATTCATTTTCATGACATATCCGTCAATTTAAACTATGACGGTAGGGTTTAATTTCCCCGACGTATAAAAAACCTAGTTAATCCAACTGGCAGTAAAATTGTCAAAGTTAGTCTTAACTGACATTTTGTCTAGTGAAATATATTTCTAAAACTTCGTTTAAGAAGTAGGGAATAGGAAAGTTTTTAGTTCAAAATTAAGTTTAGAGTTAAACGCGTTTTAAATGTCGGTGAGCACTGCCTTAACTGTCTTAGTGCCGATTTCTCCGTCCTAATAAAACGCGTTATACGTTCTTAAACAAGTTCAATAACACTATTTAGATGTAACCGACGAAAATCGTTCGTGATAAGGTTGAAATTGGATACAAATTTTAAGCTAAACCGCGTTTTATTGAATTCAGGTCTCAGAGAAAAAGGTGAAATTCGCCCTAAGAAGTTTAACCCCTTTAATTACAGTTCAACGAAAACAATTCCATAGAACAATGCGAAATGCAAGGATCTTAATTATCTCTACTGTTCTGATAACAACATGAATAAGCTCTCATCCTTTCAAAATCAACCACGATGCTTAATTAACAGTTGCAGTCCGGTTTGTTCGAAGTCACTGGGGATATTATGTTCGCTAGAATTTATGAATACACTCTGATAGGGGCTAAGTATGTCATAGTACTTGATTTAACTCAGAGGGTTATATTAAGTAGAGGAATAAATTATTAAAAGCAATAAAATCAAAATACTAACATGATTCACAAGAGTAGTTGATTGAAATTAGTTCACTATTTCTGGGTAATTAAGTACGATTAGTTGAGTATGTTTTTCTACTAAGGTACATTTATTTTTTATAATATTAAAACCTCTCCTATGACCTAAATTGGAAACATTCAACAAATATGGGAATTCTATCGCTACAGTTGCTTACTATACAATTTACAAATGCACATTGGTAGTTTTTCGTACCAGGAATCTACTTGCTAGTGGATTGTGTCGAAAAGCAGGAATTAACTTTTGCAGACTCGCTTAATAAGATTGAATTAGCACCGCATAGAAATTAGATGCTAATGTCATGTCTTAGTGCTATCAGCAGTGATTTCTCTAGGTCCTCTCGTTCCCCCCCGAGGGTTTACCGCCTTGTCATGGCGGGGGACTACCCGGGGGTACCCGGTGGGTACCCACACTACAATTTTGGCATTAAACATTATTGACTCACGATGAAAAATAACGACATCTACCTGTTAAACATTATTGACTCACGATGAAAAATAACGACATCTACCTGAAAAACATTATTTTAGAAAATATTGTACGTGGCTCAGAATAATGCGGCTCTCATTTCTATTAATATTTTATCACAGTTACCCACCATTACGGCGATTATGAAAAGGAATTTCGTTCTTTCAAAAGTTCCGGCTCGGGTATGTGCTTTTAGGTGATTTACATATTTGTACATTGGATTTACAAGTATAAAAATTAAGTGAGCAAAATTTAAGAAAGTGAGATAATTACATTGAAGTTTTTACTTTGCCTTTTACTTCGTCCTCACGTTATAATAAAAGATATACTAATTCATCTGTTACTCTGTGTTCCCCTTCAGGGAATGTAAGCGTAAAGTTGCGTTTGAAATAAAATTAAAATGTTGGCAATTTTTCGCGATGCTCATCGCGTTCGGCCTGTTAAATGCAGGTGACGTGGGCGTGTGCGGACAAAAGGAAATCACGGTGGTCAAACAAAATGTGCAGATTTTATTCACGCTTTGTGTAGGTTCCGTGATTTATTACGCAAATTTAATTTGTATCTATACTTTAAACCGATAAAAAATTAAACGCGCGTCAAACGGTCTTTAAAGTGATGTGCAACTATGAAATAAAATAACGTAGCTATTACTTAGGCCTCAGGCCTTTTTGACTCTCGCTTAAACGATACGGCTAGTATGTTTTTCAAGGACTTTTCACAAAAGTATTCAGGACGTCGAAAAGGTTTTATCATTTAAGTAATTAATTATGATTAGATACTCAGTAATGCTTTGGATATTTGGTAATGTAGATAGTTCATGCCAATAAACTTATGCTTTTGCAAATAAAACTCTTAAAGCTGACAGATATTAAAAATAATGTATAAAAATCTGCTAAATACCTATGTCATGCATGTCAGTCCTGGTGCCTGACTTAGTCATAGGTATCACAGTAGTACTTAAATAAAATCTTTTTTTTTTAAATGTCAAAAATCGATTTTTCGCGAAGCTCATCGCGTGTAGGTGACGTTGGCGTTTGGGGACAAAAGCAAAACAAGCGGTCAAAGAAAATGTGCAGATCCGTGATTTATTTCGAATTTATTTCTGATCTAAAAATCGACACTATCTTAAGTATTCTTAAACTTTTAAGTATTGTAGTTTACATTGTAAGATACCCATAACACTATACGTTCCACTCAATACCTACCTACGTTCTCGGACATTGTTTATACTTTATGCTTAGTGTTAGCCTGTGAGTGTTAGCGTATCTCATAAAATTATATTACTTCCGACGGCGAGGCTGCTTTCTGTTAAATTGTTTGTGTCGATGAAGAACAATTTATAATTAATTAAAATGTTGGCAATTTTTCTCGATATTTATCGCGTTCCGCCACTTAAATACAGGAGGCAAATGACGGTCAAACAAAATGGGCAGATTTTTTTCACGCTTTATTTTGGTTCTAATGTATTAAGTATTGTTCGTGTTTTGAAAATAATTGTTAAAAAAAACAGTACATTATATTGCCTGACCTTAATGAATAAAGGTGTAACTGAGAAGCCCAGATATTCCCGTAGAAGTACTTTTATGTATTTTGCCTTCAGTATTTTCATTATATTCCTTATTTTATGTAATGGAAGTGGCAAACAAGCATGCTGTTCACATTGATGTTCAGTGATGACTGCAGCCAATAGACACCCACATAAAGACCAAGGTCAAAATGCAGATGCGTTAACACTCCTGAGGCATTAGGTGTTATGCCTCTTTGCCGGAAATTACAGTTCCGTACATTACCACTTGACCGGAACTCGATAGTGCTGAACACTACTATTTATCAGCAAGTATATTAAGTAATGCGGTGATGACTACGCCCGCGAGCTCCGTCACTGGAGTTCTGCAACCAGTAATTCCTTTAATCATAATACCCTAATTGAAAGGGTAATTTGTTTCCTTATTATAGAGACTTCAATAACAAAGCTTACAGCTACTTACACCATAGTGTACGTATTACATATTTTCTGCTTACACGGGTCTTGGGGCGTTTCGGTCCGCTCGTGTTTCATCCCGCGGACCGAAACGCCTAACAATGCCTTCTGAATGGGTCGATTCGGTCCGCGGGACGAATCACCCCATATTTTTATTAGGTACCTACACAAAAATAAACTTAAACAAATAAATCACATAAATCAAATTAAATATATTACACACACACACACACACACACACACACACACACATACACACACAAATAACATTAATCATATGTAGTATATTATCAATCACATAAAAAAACTCAAATTATTGGTGAACAAAAGTATTTTTTTTTTGTATTCGACTGTACATGACAATATAATTGGACCGAATTTACCCATTTAAGAAGAACTCTTTTGCGATTCGGTCCACTTTCCATTTGTGGGCCGAACATCCCGATGAATAAAATGCTTATAGGCGTTTCGGTCCGCGGGACGAAATACGAGCGGACCGAAACGCCCCAAGACCACGCCCTTGCATACAATATTCTTATGTACCTACTTATAATAATGATGGCAACACATTATACGTCCCACTGCTGGGCACGAGTCTCTCCCCTTTTTGGGAGGAGGCCTGGAGCTTACTCCACCACGCTGCTCCAATGCGGATTGGTGGAGATACGGGTAAGTGGTCAACCCGCTGTCGAATGTATTCAAACCACCTCATAAGGCTCCCAACAAGGTTTAACGACTGCTAACTATCGATAGCAACCGGGACAGACGTCTTAACGTGCCCTCCGAAGCACGGAAACGCGCATTTTAATTTGCCACTGGCGGTTACTCATCACACACCCGACCGCGCCCATATCGCTTAACCGAGTAGATCGCTTACGTGAGTTTTTTTTAAAATTGCTGACGGTGATTGACCGGTGGGAATAATATACAGAATTATCTTGAGTTCTTCGTTTTAATTTAAGGAACTCTAAAAAGAAGCCATTTATCCCGACCGTGGCCAGTAAGCATCTATTCCACGGAACAAAGAACTGATTTGCATAAACCTTTATTTTACCGAAACTTGGCAGCGATTCTCGAAATATTGGAGCGGTTCTTTAACACTTTTTTGTCTTAATTAATTTTGCGGTTGGGACGACTTATCACTTTTCCATTGGATTTAGTTTCCGAGGGTAAACCCGTCAACGGAAAGTTTTTGACACGGTTCTGATTGAGATATAAAGTGTCACGACTTAAGGACTTTGAAAATAATTGTATTTGAAACAGATCGTCGGATATTTTGCAGGTTGCAGCGTTACAGTGGCAAAGTTTGAAGTGCAAACACTATCGCATCGACAGTGTAAAGTGCTCAAATCAATATACGAATTGTTGAAAATTTACTAAAATCTATTGTTTCATAATATAAGTAATAAGGTAGATCTTACTCACAGTATTAGTACTAAGTCAAATTCGTGTAACATAGTACTGTAAAATTAACTTTCCATATTTGGGATAGTATTGTACTACAGCCCGCTTAGCATTTTCACTTCTATCCAGAAAGTGGAATAAACTTTCCTCTGAGATTCTCTCGGCTCTAGGGGATTCTTCAAATTTGGTGTCAAAATATTTCTTCAGGTCTTGCAACGTGTCTCCGTTGGGTTTGCAAATGTCCATAAAATATTCAAATAATTTATTTAAAATTGATCTACAAGGACACTTTTGCATTGTCGGGTTATAAGCTACCTAGAGAGAATGACTTATAATAATAATCCAATAGGTATTAATAAATATCAATTTAATAATAAATATTTAACCGATACGTGAATCATCAAATGTTCAATTCTTTATTTATATATATATCCATAGTCATAAACTTGTAAATTGTGTAAGAATGCAGCTCACATTGATGTTATGTGATGACTGCAGCCTACAGACATCTGCATAAAAACCAGAGGTCAAAATATTTGTTGCCACCCCTAAGATCTAAGGTCTCAGGTCTCTGTAATAATTATAACGGGGTCATACTATACTATCAGTGAGGTGAGTCAGACTTCTGAAATCAGTGAGACTTCAATGAGAAGGCTCCAAAGTTTAATTTTATGTGTTTAGGAATACAATTTTTACATTTTTAGTTGTGATTGGACCATTGAGATGGAATAATTGACTACAAGCACTGTTTTGTCATTTTACAATTTCACTACAACATTATCCCTGGTATCGCGCAATATCTTATATAAGCGTCTCTTTATGCCGACAAACCCATGAAAATGGGGAGCGAGAAAGCAGATTTTTAGGAAATAGTTCGCATTTCTTTGGGAATTTAATATTGCTCGGTCGATATTACCCTAAATATTTAGTGGGTCAGTCCTTCCCGGCAATTTGCTATCGCTAAGACTATTCTTGGACCATTGAAAACACTACTTTAGAGAAAAAGGAAATAAGGGGCTATAAACTATTTCTTTTTGAGGTTAAAGTGAGAATACATTAATACTTTTAAGTAATAGAAAAAGACGAGAAGATCTACATTTTATTCGTACATTAAGGTGCTTATCGCATTTTTTTTAACAGGTATTCATGAGCTTTTTTCTACAAAATTTTCGTTTATTTTTCCACGCCTCAATGCAATAACTACACCCAAGAATTTGATTTTTTAAAAATAAATCTCGTAGTTCAACTTCATCTATGAACACGTTTTTGTAATCAATAAATATTTTGTAGTTTTTCTAGGCATCCGTATATTTTATTTTTTTGTCCGAAATATTGTCTTGAACAGATTGAACAGATATACAATACGAATGTGGATATTTGCAGAGTCCCAAGAAGACCAAGACTGACCTACCATGTCCAAATAGGTTTAGTAGGTACTGTCTGATGTTGTGGTCGTCTTAGGAATCGGCGTGCATGTATGAAGTTTTTTGATTATTTTATTGAATTTGTACGGCCCTGTATTTCCGGCACAGAGGCATATAACACCTGAGTGGTAACGCATCTGCATTTTGACCTTGATCTTTGTGTGGGTGTCTATAGGCTGCAGTCATCACTTAACATCAATGTGAACTACATGCTTGTTTGCCACTTCCATTACATAAAAAAATATATATAATGATGAATGTAGATGAAGCACGGGAAGTGTGTCAGAACCGGGGTGTCTGGCTTTGCACTCTCTTCCTAGGGAAGGGACCTGGCGTGAAAATATATACATACATACATATTCTTTATTGTATAAATCGTCCTGCCAATAAACTAACTACTAAAAGCTACCGTCACTGCAGTCGAATTACAGCATATCCCCCGTAATAGAGAAGGTTTGGTCCAGCCGACGCCCATGTCTTTCGCCTGAGATCATCATCTCATCACACTTGCTAATACTTTGACCTAAAAAGGTAATTACCTATTTATGTAGTCTTGTAAGAGTTAAGGTGTATTTATCGTAGCAAGATAAAAAAAACAAAAAAACGTTACTTCACGCCTGTAATCCCCGAAGGGGTAGGCAGAGGTAAATGCATGCATTCAAGCATACATGCAAACACCCACGACTCGCCGGTTACGTTTTGGCCCATGTAACAGGTGGCGAACCTGTAACAAGATAATTTATTCATTTATTTAGAAATAGGTAGGTATTTTCTGAACGTTGAATATCAAACTTATTTCAAGTCTAAAAGCTCCGACTAGCGACTAAATTGAATGTAAATGAACAAATACTTAATACGCAGTCAACAAAAAGCAGGCTTTTGTTCTTTGTAATGTAATTAAGAATTTAATAAAATTAGGCGATTTTACTTAGTTCATTAAATGGCTAAGTAAACGAGATTAAAACATAATTTAGGTTCGCGGAAGATTTACAACTTTTTTATTACAGCTGCTTATTGTGTTTATTGTTCCGTAGATATTGTAGTATGAGCACGCTATGGTGAGCATTTTCACTTGGTTAATCATAAAGATGTAAGTATGTAGGTATGTATGGCCCCGTAATAACTATCACAGAGACATAACAACTTAGGTCTCAGGGGTCAACGCATCTGCATTTTGACCTCTGGTTTTTCTGTAGACGTCTATAGGCTGCAGTCATCAATTAACATCAACGTGAGCTGCATGCTTATTTGATACCTTCTCACCCCTCCACTTGTTATTTTGATGGGCCGGTACCGGGTCGCGAGCCGGTAATTGGGAAACGCTGGGCTACAGTATTCACTTCCCATCAATGAGAACTGTATACTGTTTGTTTGATAGTTTATTACATAAAAGAGCCTGCTAGTTATTTTATGTCTAATAAAATAATCTAAATCTAATCTAAACAAATAAATAAAATTGGAGTGTCTGTTTGTATAAAAATATATACAATAGTTTATATAAAAATAACTGCTTTTTACTAAATGCATATGTGTGTATACTACCTGTATACACACATATGCATTTAGTAAAAATATACCAAAACTACATTTTTTACAATTTTTGTCTGTATGTCTGTTTGTCTGTCTGTTTGTTCCCGCTAATCTCGGGAACGGTTTCACCGATTTTGACGGAACTTTCACTGGCAGATAGCTTATGTAATAAGGAGTAACTTGGGCTACTTTTATACTAGCTGCGCCCACGACTTTGTCTGGGTAGGTACTAAACAATAAGTAAAAAATTGTTGAATTATCTACTTAGACTATCGTAACACGATATAAATATAAAATTGCCCCGATTACGCCGATGATGGGGCAATCCGCCAAAATTACACCGCAATTTGTCATTGTCAGAGGACATTGAGTGAAACGTCATTATTCACTTCGATTCTTAAAAGCGATAGGTCGCGGACAAAGGGCATCATTATATTTTATCACATCACCTAACGATTTGAAAGTGGACCAGGGGCCGACCGCCTAACTCAAATGCTTCCGTTTAGTACGTTATCTAGACCATTTCGCACCGCCTATTAAAAAATTTTGCTCTTAAGTATATACCTGCAGACGAAAACACTTCCAGGAATAAGTTAGGTGGTACGATTTTTTTTATGTATTGAAAGTGGCAAAAAAGCATGCTGTTCACATTGATGTTAAGTGATTACTGTAGCCTATAGACACCCATACAAAGACCAAGGTCAAAGTGCAGATGTGTTACCACTCCTGAGGCGTAAAGTGTTACGTGGAAATTACAGGGCCGTACATTACCACCTGACCGGAACACGATAGCGCTGAACACTACCACTTAGCGGCAAGTATATTAGGTAATTCGGTGGTGCCTACGCCCGTGAGCTCCGTCACTGGAGCTGTACCACCAGAAATTGATAAGATGTTGTCATAGTCGAAAGCTAAACGAAAGCATTTGAGTTAGGCGGTCGGCCCTCTGGTCTTCAACTCTCTTTGAATATTCAGGCCAAAGGTCATCGTGCCTGACATGTAAAATTTTTCTTTGATCTTTCGACTACCAAGCTGTAATCAGACCTCAAATCAATACCTCAAAAGTTAGATTCGTCGAAATTACAGGGCCGTACATTACCACTTGATCGGAACACGATATTGCTGCCATTTAGCGGCAAGTATATTAGGTAATATGGTGGTGCCTACGCCCGTGAGCTCCGTCACTGGAGCTCTACCACCAGTTTTATAGTGGATTATAGTGGAATATCAGCGTAGTAAGTATTTATTCGCTTCAAATATTTGCTTTTAAATTTCAGCTTTTACATCGTGAAACCAACGCGCCGATAACTTCAATAATTAATTCGGAATACTTATAAAACTCAACAAAGTGCCGGGTGTGCCGCACTCGTAAATTGTTTCAGAGAAAAATAAATGTCCTTATTTTTAGCTAAACGGCGGATATTAATATTCTTAAGCGATAAAATCAAATCCTAAAAAAATATAAAACATTACAAGACTTGGAATTCAGATCAGAAATATTGCGGAAAAGTCGCCTTACTCGTACTTTTTGATGTTTCATAGAAAAACATTTTTAGCTGATTTGTTTTAATTTAAAAATTTATCTTTTGAAATAGTATGTATGTATGTATGTATCTTCACGCCTGGTCCCTAACGGGGTAGGCAGAGAGTGTAGAGCGCCAGATATCCCGGTCCTGACAAACCTCTCGTGCCTCGTCTACCTTCATCATTCTCTTCATACATGCACGCCGATTCCTAAGACTTTTGACCCCACCATCAAACAGAACTCGACCTATTTGGTCATGGTAGGTCAGTCTTTAAATAGTGATATAGATAAATTTGCTACAAGTGTAAGTGATAGAGCTTTGTGACTGTGACAGAGCGTGCTGTCGTAATTTTACAAGCTAAACTTATTTGCCACTTACAAGCACCACAACCACAACAGTGGTTGTTCACCTGTCGTAGGCAGCCATCAACGGGTTAGCGGCAGTTGGCCAAACGTCGACGGGTGTCGTTGACTCCGACTGCAGTGAGCTGGCGAAACTCAAGTGACAGTGGGCAAGTCAAATAGCTCGAATAACCGATAGCCGTTGTGGCAAAAGGGTTGTCCATTGGCCACCCCGTACTACTGGTGTGTCTATATGTACTGACACCTACGAGGTGGAACATCGGCCTGGTGAAGATCGCGAAAAATTGCGCGGCCCAAGATCGGTCGTTGGAAGCTGAATTTATGATCATAATGGAGAATATTACACTCGTAAATTTTGAATTTCACCTTTCGGTATAAAAATTATGAAGGTAGTACTTTTATGATTTTTATGGCATAAAAAGTAGTTTTTACATATTCCAATGATGGTGTGCACCCATACAACTTAATCTTTTCATATGTTCATCTTATACAGTGCCTTAGTTAGTAAAGCCTTTATAAATAAGACCGCGTAAATTAACCGAATATAATACAGTTTTGGAGTTGAGCCAAAACTTGCAAGTGATACCTACGTCTGAATAACGGGGTTTTGCTATTTTCGGGTGAAAGTATCTGTTAACCATAGCCCACTTTGTAACTCAGATGTATAAAAAAATCAAGTGCAATATTTGAGATGAACCTTTCTGACATCAATAAACAAACAATGTTCGGATTCGCATAAAGGGTGCAGTTGCGAATTTTCTTGTTTCTTAAACACCATTTTGAGCCCGGTAAGTATTTTCACCGAATTTTCGCAATTTGGCAAATCTTTAAATTATTATCATACTTCTACTTAAGTTCCTTATTTTGTATCATTGAAGAAACAGCCCTCATTCTGCACACGTGTTTGTTGTGAGTAAAATGTTAAATAAGTAAAACCTTTGATAGTAAAATGTTTCTTGTATTGATGGTTTAGTGATAGTAAACCTTAACCCCGTTTCGAGAATATCCTCAGTGAAAAAACAAGTTCAATCTACGTCACATGAGCGTCGAAAAGAAACTGGGGTATCATGGTTGAATCTTAGATATGTTATTGTCTTTAAAAAGTTTATACGTTTACGCATTTTCATATGTTTGAATTCATCATAGGTATGAATGAACCCCTGAGATAGATATGCCACCGCGCCTGTTTTACCTTATAAGGCTAGCAAAGCCGTGAGGGGTCTTCAGGTTCTCTTCAATAACTTGCTTCATTCAATGTAGATAGTACGTTTATAACTTGATTTAAAATGTTATACAAAATTAAATAACAACAAAGATACGGTAAATAGATGTTTTTTTTCATTTATTTAAACATACTTAAAACTATTGTACAATTTGAAACTCTATCAAAAAGCCTGAAGAGGTCTAGGTAGTTAGATTCGGTGGTTGTAGCCCGCGCTCGCCTTTGAATAATATACTTAGGCTAACGGTACTCCTCCTTTTCTATAGTCGTCGCTAGGTGGCGCAGCAGCTCCTCCAACTGACACGCCCCCAGCCGTCATGACGCCAGCCGTTAGGTGTCATGTAACGTGCGTAGACAAATAGGTAGTTATATAATCACTTATTCTTCTGAGTTACTCACTGAAGAATTAATCAACAATCCTGTGACAAAGATAACACAAAAAGATTTACTTAGATAACGATTATCGCACAAATATTATTCAATGTTGGACCAGTGCCAATACTTGCAAGTGATACAACTGAGAACTTAGTACCGAGATGCCTACTATCGCACTCAGCTAACTATTAAACATTTTTACTTAATGCACATAGAGCGTTATTATTCTATGACAATGCATTACGCCAACTTTATAAAACCGGTCTAGGTGTAATCGCGTTGTAATAGTCTAGGTAAAGTTCATGAATACTTTGGCCTGTTCAAACATTCTTTCTTATTAGAAGCCGCCTTATTCACAAGCTTATTTTAGCTGAAGCACACCGCGGACACTCCGCCAAAATTCCATACAAACACTTAATTTGGTCTCTATTACACAGACATCTATCAGTGACGTGTATTTACACATGCACCTGTGTGCGTAGCACGTAGAAAATAACAACCAACGCCCATATGAGGGGAGGAGGTTGGGTGATGCGGGGAAATCGGACGGGACGTCGAAGTGTCCATTCTATACGTAGTATTATAACATATTCTCTGGCTAAAGTTTTGCTCATCACTCTTTCGTTTTCTATCTTACGCAATTGACAATGCAACTGACAAGGACAAAGCAAGTGAACATAAGCTGAATTGCTATTAGCTTTGTTTCATTCCTTCATAATTGTTGTCATATAGACGAATGGAAAATTTTGACAGTTCCTTAATTGTAACGCAATAAGACGCTACGATATGAACCCTGGGGACCCTCTTTCAAATTGACACGAAAATAACTTGCATCTTGCACGAGTCAGTGACAACATAATAAACTACCTCCATGAAGAAACGTGGGTGCGATATATTCTCAAAGGTAAAGAAGGGTTGTAATGATGTATATGATGCAGATGTATATGTTTTATAATACAGGCGTGATGTCATGTCGTGTTTTCGGGTTTAGTTGCCTATTAGACAACAACAAAAACAACACTCTTTATTGTATAGCATAAAGATAGACATAATATAAACAAATGCATACATAATATATACACTACAAAAGGCGGTCTTACGGTAACCAGCGACATACAGGCAACTTTTTCTTTTATTTTGTATGTATTTATGTATCTTCACGCCATGTCCCTAACGGGGTAGGCAGAGAGTGTAGAGCGCCATTCAAACATGCACGCCGATTCCTAAGACTTTTGACCCCACCATCAGACAGAATTCAACCTATTTGGTCATGGTAGGTCAGTCTTGGTCTTCCTGGGCCTCTGCAACCATCCACATTCGCATTGTACATCTGTTTAGTCATTAGCTCATTCGACATTCTTTCTATATATTTTCAATATAATAAAATGGTTTATTAATGTAAAAAATTATAGTATGAGATTATTTATGAAGCATGCATACAATTGAATAATGTCAGGCAGGTATTATGCCTCACTTAAATCAAAACGTAACCGGCGAGTCGTGGCTGTTTGCATTTATGCTTGAATGCATGCATTTACCTCTGCCTATTCCTTCGGGGATTACAGGCGTGAAGTTACGTGTAATTTCCGGCACAGAGGCATAACACCTTAAGCCTCAGGAGTAGTAATACATCTGCATTTTGACCTTGGTCTTTGTGTAAGTGTCTATAGGCTGCAGTCATCACTTAACATCAATGTGAACTGTATGCTTGTTTGCCACTTCCAATACATTAAAACAAAACTTAAAAGACCCAAAACTGGAAGCAATGGGAGTATATTTGACATGAATATAACCATACTCCATTAAATATGCGGCAGGCGTTCCATAGCACTCTGCCTATCCCTTCGGGGATTACAGGCGTGAAGTTACGTGTAATTTCCGGCACAGAGGCATAACACCTTAAGCCTCAGGAGTGGTAATGCATCTGCATTTTGACCTTGGTCTTTGTGTAGGTGTCTATAGGCTGCAGTCATCACTTAATATCAATGTGAACTGTATGCTTGTTTGCCACTTCCAATACATTAAAACAAAACTTAAAAGACCCAAAACTGGAAGCAATGGGAGTATATTTGACAAGAATATAACCAGACTCCATTAAATATACGGGAGGCGTTCTATAGCAATATGAGGCAAATATTTACCTCACCTGCGTCGGTGGAAGTTCGCCGCGGATGTGTAAACAGAAACATTTTATACCGACTAATGACAACATAATATACAAAGCGCAAATATCGCCAACTTTGAATCTAATGTACATTGCATTTTTATCAATGACTAGCTGTGCCCGCAACTTCGTTCGCGTGGAATAGTGGCTTTGGGCAGCATTTTTGAATATAACTTTTGGTTAATTTTGGATCATACAAAAACAACACACTGGGCGTCGAGATGCTGGACGTGGGGACGCTGGGCGTCGCGACGCTTGGCGTCGGGACGTTGGGCGTCGGAACGCTTGACGTCGGGACGCTGGGCGTTGGGACGCTGAGGGTTGGGACGCTTGGTGCCGGGACGCTGGGCGTCAGAACTCTTGACATCGGGACGCTGGGCGTCGGGACGCTCGACGTTGGAACGCTGGGCGTCGAGACACTCGACGTCGAGACCATGGGCTTTGGAACGCTGGGCGTCGGGACGCTGGGCGTCGGGACGCTGGGCGTCGGGACGCTCGACGTCGGGTCGCTGGGCGTCGGGTCGATGGGCGTCGGCACGCTCGACGTCGAGACGCTCGATGTCGGGACGCTGGGCGCCGAGACGCTCGACGTCTGTTAAGCGTCTACTAGCTAGTACTTGCTACCGTTATTAATATCGAGTAAAAAATATACGAAAAATAAATACGTTTACTGTATGCCCCCTTGGACCCCTTAATATTTTCATTTTCTTATTTTTAGTAATTAGTTTTGTCTTTATAGCGGTAGCAGAAATATTTAATTTGTGAAAATGTTAGCTTTCTAGCTATCATTATTTATGAGATAGGTACAGCCTGGTGACAGACAGACGGATGGACGGGCAGACAGACAGACAGCGGAGAATTAGTAATCCGTAGGGTCCGTTTTTACCTTTTAGGTACGAAACCGCCTAAAAGATAGAAGATAGATACAGAATAGTTTAAAATATTTCTGTAATTAGCGTGCACAAACACACAGACGAACAGACATTTTTCCGGGATAAAAAAAACCCAGTGTGTGTGTGGCGCACAGCCAAAGGTTAAAGTATAATTATATCAAGTTTCATCGTAATCGGACCGGCAGATTTTGTGTGATGCTTGAACAAACAGACAGACAGAAAAATTTTTTTCTTATCACATATTTGTGTTCGGTATCGATCTAGTAATCCCCTGGTATTTTTTAAAAATATTTTTATTGTACAGAATTTACACTTCTACAGTTTTATTACAAGTATAGATTAATTCTTGTTTTTATGTTAAATTCAGTCAGAATAGTACGATGAAATAACTTCCTATCAGAAGAGCATCATCATACACGCCTACTTGCAAAACACCGAATATATAACCAAATGCAGTACTCAACAATTAATATTGACATATCGAGCCTGTGAAAGACACGATCGGCTCCATTCGACTTCGTAGAGCGTCATCACTGTTGCACACTGCCTACGTAAGCATTGACCGTCTGCTATTAGTCAAAACTTGATCAAAATGGTCGACAAACGTCAAATAGGTACGGTGCGAAAAAGATAACGCTCTACAGACCTGAAATAAGGCGAAGCCTCCTTCCTAGGCTCGATGTGCATTATTTATTGTTGAGTACTGTATATTTCTATCTTTAGGGGAGCTATATGGCAATATGAATATTTGATATAAATATAACCAGACTCCATTAAATATGGTGCAGGCGTTCAATATCAATATTGGGCAAATATTTACTTCACCTGCGTCAACGGAAGTTCGCCGCGGAATAACTTTTTAAAGTGACGGATGACAACACAATGGTGAGCATAAACATTGCCAAAGTTGAATATCATACACTGAAAGATTTTTCCGTCATCGGGAGCGGCAATGTTCTGCATTTTGACCTCTGGTTTTGTGTAGATGTCGTTAGGCTGCAGTATTCCCTTACCATCAATGAACTGCAAGCTTATTTTTCATCTTCATTATATAAAATTTCTACTGGTGGTAGAGCTCCAGTGACGGATCTCGCGGGCGCCACCGCATTACCTAATCTACTTGCCGCTAAATGGTATTGTTCAGCACTATCGTGTTCCGGTCAGGTAGTAATGTACGGCCATAGAGCAACCCGGGCCACCGGTCGCGGCGGAACGGCCGTGACCGGTGGCTCGCGTTGCTCTAGGTGTACGACCTATTATACCCTAGTCCTCAGGAGTGGTAACGCATCTACATTGAAATCTCCTGACGCATGTAGATGTTTATAGGCTACAGTATTATTTACCATCAAAGTAAGCTGTATGCTTGTTTACCACTTCATAACAAAAAAAAATACTTTCAGCCACTTCACTGCAACTCTACACAAATATATCTATAATTATAATAAAACAGTAAAATCCGCGTGTCTGTACATTGTATATATTTACGAAAATCTAATTGGGGGCGATGGTTAAAATAGTGTTAGAACACTTTTCAATCATTTTTAATTTATTTGTCTGTCTGTTTGTCGGTTTGTCTGTTTGTCCCTTTGTCCAGGCTCATCTCCGAAGATACTGGACGGATTCGAATGAAACTTTTTGTGGTGTATAGATACTAAGCCTGGCCAACATTTAGGATACTTTTTACTGCGGGAAAATCACTCATTCCCACGGGAATCTCTACATTAAATAAAATCGTAAGCAAATAAAGACTGTAGATTGAATATTTTTTAAAAGAATACTTGGGACGTGAACTGCAATAGAAATCGAAGCCAAAAATATTGTTTTCAGATTTTTCGTCTGTTTGTCTGTATGTATGTCCGGGCTAAACTAAAAAAGTATTACATGGATTTACTTCAAATTTTACATGAATATTACTAACCGGTCCGGTCAACATATAGGCTACATATTATCATGCTATCTCCTATGGGGGAAGAGCTATGAATCTTTAAAATCGTAGAAAAGTCAAAACTGTACATTTTTTTTTTGTTGGCGTGATCTACTATCGATATCGAAGCCAAATATAGTATTTGTTTGTCTGTTGTTGTTTGTCTGTATGTATGTCCGGGCTAAACTCAAAATTACTTTATGGATTTACTTCAAATTTCGCATGAATTTTCAAGGACATCGCATTGGGTAAGGTTTATAGGTATCGTGCATCCAAATAATGGCGAAAGCTATTGCCTGCGGTTGTTACTTCACACGGTCCGAGGCCCAACGTATTTCGCTTTTCTGAGGACATTTGATGGGGTGGAGTATCCCACTTACCGCGCAGCCTGCGTAGCACGTCACCTTCTTGACGGTGACCAAAACTGGAATGACACCCTCGCGGAGGCAAGCGTCTGTGACGGAGAAGTATCGCCATCATCTGTCTGAAGAATTTCTATGAGCTTTGAGACACGTGCTACTGGAGACGAAGTCGAAGTTACTAATGAACGCATCCTGAACACATGTCTTAGTTCATTTCAAGATGTGGTCATTTCCACCGCCGATTGAACTGTCAAATATGGGTTACCAGCTCCCCAATCATCACCTCATCAAGACCGTAGAAATTGGGAGTATAACGCTGAGACAAATTACGATCCGGGCGAAATGACCATGTCACTTTGTTCTCTTCAGAGCAAAAACAAATTTATGATACCGTCCTTGAAAGCGTTGCGCTAAGCCAGGGTTAAATGTTTTTATTGGATGCTCCTGGTGGAACAGGAAAAACATTTGTTACCACTGACATACTTGCAGAGGTCAGGAGGCAAGGCAAAATTGCTATTGCTGTAGCGTCGGGAATTGCTGCCACACTGCTTCTGGAAAGCACGACAGCACATGCCATGTTAAAAATTCCCTTACATTTAGAGAGCGCCGAAACGACTGTTTTTGGTGTGTCATGTAACAGCGATAAGGGACACGTGCCCAAGGATTGCTCCCTGATTGTATGGGATAAGTGTACGAAGGCCAATAGAAAGGCAGTTGAGGCCGTGGACAGAACCCAGCAGGACATCCGCAGGAACGAACATTTGAGTGGGTGGTGTCACATTACTATTCACTGGCGATTTCCGGCAAACGCTACCCGTGGTGACGTGAAGATCGAGGGCTGACGAGGTGAATGCTTTGTTGTCACGATTTTAACGAGTTCGTACGCTGCCCTTGACCATTAATATGAGAGTTCGACTCAGCGACAAGCGATAGCACTGTACCAGAAGGTGGACAGTTGGTGCTTCCAGCTTATATTCCTGCATTATTTTCTCTATTTCTTTCAGTCACATCTTATGACTGAACTAAGCAGGATTCCCTTCACTTGCTTCGCTTGCAAAAAAACTTATAGTTTTTATTTAATGCTATTTTTAAAGTTGTTTGCTTATAATGCTAAAGCGACATTGGCATCTTAGGTATGTTTGAAGCTGTACTGCCTTCACGCAGACGACGTTGCGGGCAGCAGCTAGTATCTTAGTATAATAATTAACTCTTTTCCCTAAACCATTCATCACTCCGTCTTGTACAATGAATTACGTGAAGATATTTTTAATTTCAATTCTAAATAAACAGGAATTTCTTCGAAATACTTAATTTATTTATTTATTTATTTAATCTTTAATGCACATGGAACATATGCACATATGACGGACTTAATGCCATATGGCATTCTTTCCCAGTCAACCATAGGGTAGTTAAGAGAGTTATCAAAAAGGTGCAGAAGAAAAACTGAAAGTTAAAAACTGAAACTATCATCATCAGATACAACAGACATTTCAATATGTATAATATAATAAATATCAAAATATTTAAAAAATATATATATATATATATTTAAATAAATGTTATATGTTTAAAAATATATTTAAGAATAATATGAAGACAGCTAAAGCTAAAAAAAATATATGTATAAAGATAAATAGAACTACAAAATATTACGAATTTATTTTAGCCAGTACCTGCCGGTCGACTGTTTACAGTTCAGAAATACACAGAAAGAAAAAAAATGTAAACAAGACTTAAAAAAGGAGTATCTATACAATTTAAAAAAAACTTAATGCACATTTTAAGTTAAAAACATGGGTCCATTGTAACTAAAAGGATTGGAACAGCCCAAGATCAGCGTTTTTTCATGTTCAAAAGACAATTTGTCCCCGTCTCACTTGACAGAGACCTATTGTTCGCCGGCCGTGTCCACTTCTATATTGGCTTATTCCTCTCTCTAGGACTAATATTAATAGGCTAAAAAACAATTATTGTTTTGCAACGAGTTCAACTGGACGGTAATTTGTTAAAGTTTAAACAAAAGGTACGGTTTTAATTGTGAAACAATAGAGTCCCGATTTTTGCCTTCGCTTTTTGGATTTATAATTAGGAAATATTTTAGGAAATTGGTATCTACAAATAGGGACATGGATGTCTATAAAATTGTCCACAGGCACCATTTTCCTGTTTTAAATATTTTCTTATTTTAATGTTTGAAAATAAATTTGCGTTGACTATTAATTGATTTTCTATTTCGATTAATAATTAATTTAAACATGTGTCATATAAATAAATACTGTGAACTCATGTAACATAATTTGTCTTACCTGTAAATTCCTGCTCAAACAATAACAGTTAATTAACACGATTTATATTAAGATCTAAGACCTTGTTTGAGATCAACACAAACACTGTCCTCGTGTAGGAGGACGCGTGGAAGTTGAATTAGTTACGGTAAGTAGGATCAAAACTTGTCCCACTACCACTAATAACGGATCTACATCAAAGTTTGCCACGCGTGTTTAGGATTTACTCGTATCAGAAATAGGTTCACGTAGATCAGACATAACTACTCGCCTGTATCAATTCCACGAATGGATAAGAATGTAAACGCAAAAAAAACACGAGTAGTAACGTTTACGATGCCGTTAGGTACGTTTTGTTCAAATGGTGTAATGGCATATTATTATTATTAGTTACTAACTGACGCGGCAAACTTAGTATTGCCTCAGAATGAAATAATGTGTCAAAGGTTTGAGAGATATGGACTATTTGTATGGGAAAATAAAATTGTGGTTTTTACTATTTCCCTTCAATTTCTTCATATTTTTTTACCTTTTAAACCTTCCCTGGACATCAAAAAATCATTCAAAACCAAAATTAGCCATATCGGTAGAGCCGTTCTCGAGTTTTACCGAGACTAACGAACAGCAATTGAGTTTTATATAATAACTAGCTGACCCGGCAAACTTCGTATTGCCTCACAATGAAATAATGTGTCAAAGGTGTGATAGATACGGACTATTTGTATGGGAAAATGAAATTGTGTTTTTTACAATTTCCCATCAATTTCTTTATATTTTCTTACCTTTAAAACCTTGCCTGAACTTCCAAAAATCATTCAAAACCAAAATTAGCCAAATCGGACCATCCGTTCTCAAGTTTTAGCGAGACTAACGAACAGCAATTGATTTTTGTATATATAGATATGTAGATTACCACTATGACGCACGACATTATTATAACAATCTCTGAGGAAGGCTTATGTGTGGGTAAGTGGTGTTTTGTGGGTGGGTGTATGTGTTGTGTGTGTTTGGGCGGGTATATTTGTAAGTCCTTATGAACCCTTACTTGAGGATCGATCGAACGCAAGACTCCTAGCGTAGCAATTGTAGCCTGCTGCCACTAGACCACTGAGGCAAGTAAAATGCAAAATGATGCCAATTGACGCAAAAATTGAGCGGTTGAAGCGATTTTCAATATTTCCACGTTATTAGCTTCGAATAATGAAGGTGTTGATGATATTTGGCCAGGACTACCACCATCATGAGAAATCTCATCCTCTGCTCGGATCGGCTCGGCTCGTATCGGCTATTAGAAATAAAGGAGTTTTATCCTGTTTAGGTATCAGAATCTGGTGCTGGTCGATATTTGCACGCTTGAATGGATGCATTTACCTCTGTCTACTTCTTCGGGGAACACACGTATCTAAGTAACAATTAATTGGCATCATTCACATTAAAAATGTATGCGAATAAATAATCGATTGTTGTCCGTCTCGCGGATACCTTGAAATCTCGAGGGAAATAATACATCATATTCTATCACTGCTTCTGTTATATTGTGCAAAATCTGCGATGTTTGTCCTTGAGGAAATCAAATGTATTTGAATATTTTATTAGAGAGGTCTATTTTCGTACATGCACGTTTTTATAGTGTATCTGCTGCTTTCATGGAATGAAGAATCTATTGATGTATATTATTTTACAGGAACCAATCTTTAGATATAGGGTAGGATATACAATTGGTCGACCAGCATGTAGATCACGTGAAGTTGAAGGAAATACCGAAATTAAAGGTTAGAATCTCACTGCAGAATCATTTCGTTCATACAGATATGCTGCAAACCAATTTTTTTGCGCATATTTATAATCTAGAGAATTGTAATATACCTATTGTATCCACTAGGTTACCTATAAAAAAATGGCTACAAGTATTTTTTATATTTATTTTTGGGAAATATTTTTTTTTTAACGTTTTTTCAATTAAATATCGTTCATTTCACGGCAATATGTATAAAGACTGAAAAATCACGGCTGCCGTTGCGCACTTGGCCGCCTCTACATATTTTCGTTCCGCCCCGATACTTTTTACTTCCATAACGTACATGTATTATTTATATATCAAATTAAAGCTATTTTTAACATATTTTAAAGAAAAATGGAAAGAAAAAATTGACTTCAGGCGAGACTCGAACTCGCGGCCACTGGGAATCTAGTCCAGCCGCTCTTCCAACTGAGCTACCGAAGTACTGCCCGATTTGTCAAATCCTTCCTTCACATTTATTGCATTGCCTTATGGTGGCAGCAGCGCCATCGCGAGTTCGAGTCTCGCCTGAAGTCAAATTTTTCTTTCCATTTTTATTTAAAATAAAATATATTTCACAAGCATGTGTTAATGCGAAATAATATAAAACAATTATTAAGGGTAAAAGCGACTTCTTTACGATATTCAATAATGTGCAAAGTTCATTATATCGGTTGCCTAACTAGCATAGTCTGGCAATAGATGGTGCTACTGCTACCATAAAGCAATGCAATAAATGTGAAGGAAAGATTTGACAAATCGGGCAGGACTTCGGGCAGGATTTGTCAAATCCTTCCTTCACATTTATTGCATTGCCTTATGGTGGCAGCAGCGCCATCGCGAGTTCGAGTCTCGCCTGAAGTCAAATTTTTCTTTCCATTTTTATTTAAAATAAAATATATTTCACAAGCATGTGTTAATGCGAAATAATATAAAACAATTATTAAGGGTAAAAGCGACTTCTTTACGATATTCAATAATGTGCAAAGTTCATTATATCGGTTGCCTAACTAGCATAGTCTGGCAATAGATGGTGCTACTGCTACCATAAAGCAATGCAATAAATGTGAAGGAAAGATTTGACAAATCGGGCAGGACTTCAGTAGCTCAATTGGAAGAGCGGCTGGACTAGATTCCCAGTGGCCGCGAGTTCGAGTCTCGCCTGAAGTCAAAATTTTCTTTCCATTTTTCTTTAAAATATATTTCACAAGCATGTGTTAATGTGAAATAATATGAAACAACTATTTTTTAACGTTATTATGATATACGGGAGCTAAATTACCACTAAGGTACCGAAGTCCCACTTCGGTACTTCAGTTAGGACTTCGGTAGCTTAGTGGTAATGCGGCTGGACTGGACCGTCGGATGTTTTCAAACCGCCCATTAGGCCTCCGACAAGGTTTAACGACCGCTATCTATCGATAGCAACCGGGACCGACAGCATAACGTGCCCTCCGTAGCACGGAAACGCGCATCGTACCGCCTATTTAAACATTGTCCTTTTAAGTTTACCTTCGGATAAAAACACTGCCGAGAAAAAGTCAGGCTTTACGAAACTGAAAAGATGATGTCATAATCGAAAGCTAAACGAAGTTAGGCGGTCGGCCTCCAGAAATCTTTGGGAATATAATTATTAAAATTGGTCTACAAAATTGTTTAGTCTATGAACAAAAAATACAAAATATGTGTCTCTCGTTATAGCGTTAACTCTTATGTTACCTATTTATTAGTATCGATAGGTATAGGTAAGGACTCCTACTTATTTCTTTATCCATAAGAACATAATTTAATTTAGCCCAATTCGAATGGAATCAGTTTTCACCATACACTTTAATAGACGCCTTCAATTTTAATTTTATTATTAGATTTTCATCGTCACTCTACCTTTCTACTATAGGGTGAACTTTAATCATTTAATCAAATTTGCGCACTTCACAAGGGTGCTCTGACATTAATAAGATTAGTCTGCTGCCCAGTGGTACTAACTGGACACTGTTAGGGACCGTTTACAGCGTAATTTCATTGCCGTCGACCTCCGATTATTAATAGTTAATAGTTTGTAACTTTACGCTTGCACAGGCATCGGGACGGAAGAATTTTATTCTGTTGAAATTCACTGGTGGTAGAGCTCCAGTGACAGAGCTCGCGGGCGTAGGCACCACCGCATTACCTAATATACTTGCCGCTAAATGGTCGTGTTCAGCACTATCGTGTTCCGGTCAGGTGGTCATGTACGGCCCTGTAATTTCCGGCACAGAGGCCTTAGGCCTCAGGAGTGGTAACGCATAATCTGTGCATTGCCTTGGTCTTTGTGTGGGTGTCTATAGGCTGCAATTATCACTTATAATCAATGTGAACTGCATGCTTGTTTGCCTTTTCCATTACATAAAAAAAAGATAATTCTTCCACTAGTGCAGTCAGTCTACCGAACAGTGGCAGCCAAACCATTTCAATGGGGCGGTAGTAAGTTCAGAAACGCGTAGCAATGAGCAGCACCGTCCTGCGATAACTACCCCTACTACGATTGCCGATCCACGTGCCGGGTGTGGCGATTTTGCCATAATAATCGCCATTATACTTTGGCAAGCTTTGGCTGCCAGCTTAGGTTTTGGTCCAGCTGTGGACATCTTTCGACTGAAATTATTATTATTAATATTACGCCTGCATTTCCCGAAGAGATAGGCAGAGGTAAATCTATACAAATAAATAAAATTTGAGTGTCTGTTTGTAATATTAAAATAACCGCTTTTTACTAAATGCAAATGTATGTATACACGGTACATATACCAAAACAACATCTTTTACAATTTTTGTCTGTCTGTCGGTCTGTTTGGCGGGGCTAATCTTGGGGACAGCTGGACCGATTTTGACGGGACTTTCACTGGCAGATAGCTGATGTGATAACGAGTAACTTAGGCTACTTTTATACTAGCTGCGCCCACGACTTCGCCCGGGTAAATACTGAACAATCAAATTTTTTCTCACGTGGAACGAACCCGCGGGCACAGTAAGTAATATTAATAAAAATAAATGCAAGCATGCAAAAGTTCAGGATTCGCGATAAATTATATTTAGAAATTCAAGAACGTAAGTGCAGAGTAGGTACCTACAGGTTTCACCGCTTTGTGAAGTCATTGTTGTTAAGTGTTAATGACTTGCTTTTACTAAGTTCAGACCAAATGGTCGGGTACAACTCAGTTGTTATTTGCATAGAAATATGCTGAAACACAACTAGAGTTTCAGAAACAGCAATTAATTTGGACTAAAACCGCTGATTCCTTTTAGTTATACGAGTAGGACGTGGGCTGCACTAATCATGCGGTCATTTCCATTGCTACAAATACACTGACATAGACTGTGGTGAACACCATGTAGGTACGGAACCTTTTTTTGACTTTGAGAGTTCACATATATACTTTAATATCAATTACGGCCATTTTGAGTAATAAATTACGTAACTTCACGCCTATAATCTCGTAAGGGGTAGACAGAGGTAAATGCATGCATTCATTCAAGCATACTGCAAACACCCACGATTCGCCGGTTACGTTTTGGCCCATGTAACAAGTGGCGAGCCTGTTGACATCTCCGGGCACATTACCAAACTGCCTTAGTAGCCTAGTGGTAGCAGGCCACTACTACTACGCTAAGGCTCTGAGTTCGATTCCCGGTAGGGGGTTATCAGAGATAATGGTGTAAAGTCCTTTATCTCTGGTTCTATAAAGATTTTTCCCCTTTCTGGAAATTTCCCAGTACCTGGAAGTTTGGTAATGTAATAAATTATATTAATTTTGAACCCTAACTTTGACTCAAATATAATTTACGTACACAAACTATATTATTTACAGTTCATATAAGAGATCTTGAAAAGGTAAAGGGGCAAAACTTCGTTTCTCAAAAGGTATAATAATCTTCCAACTTTTTAAAAGTTTTCTGAAAGAAAATCAAATAGCAACTGATATCACACCTTTTAGTAGACGAGTAGAGGGTTATCAGAGATGATGGTGTAAAGTCCAGTAAAGTCCATTATCTCTGGTTCTATTGGGATTTTTCCATTTTCTGGAAATTTCCCAGTACCTTGAAGTTTGGTAATGAGCTCGGAGGCGTCAACAGGTGGCGACCTGTTACATGGGCCAAAACGTAATCGGCGAATCGTGGGTGCTTGCATGTATGCTTGAATGCATGCATTTACGTCTGCCTACCCCTTCGGGGATTACAGGCGTGAAGTTACGTAGTAGACGATTTTTTAAATGTAATTAAGGTGGCTAATAAACGTGCAGCTCACATAGATGCCAAATGAGGACTGCCGTCTATTAATATCTACACAAAAACCAGAGATCAAAATGCACATTGCCACTTCTAAGACCTAAGTTGTTATTTTTTATGCAATGGAAGTGGCAAACAATCATGCAGTTCACATTCATGTTAAGTGAGGACTGCAGCTTATAGACACCCACACAAAGACCAAGGTCAAAAAGCAGATGCGTTACCTCTCCTGAGGCCTGAGGTGTTATGTCTCCGCGTCAGAAATTACACAGCCGTACGATGTTATATCTTTGTAATAGTAACAACGGGGCCATACATTACCATCTAACGAGAACACGCATTCGGCGGTAGATAGATTAGGTAATGTGGTGGTGCCTACGTCCCCGACCTTTAGCACTGGATTTCTACCAGCAGTAAAATTGTATCCCCAAGTCTACAATTTACGCTATTCTAAGTGGAAATCCATGGATAATAATGGCAACCCATTATACGTCCCACTGCTGGGCACGAGTATCTCCCATTTTTGGGGGGAGGCCTGGAGCTTACTCCACCACGCTACTCCAATGCGGATTGATGGAAGTGGGTGGGTTAGTGGCCAACCCGCTGTCGGATGTTTTCAAACCGCCATAAGGCCTCCAACAAAGTTTAACGACTGCTATCCATCGCTAACAACCGGGACCGACGGCTTAACGTGCCCTCCGAAGCACGGAAACACGCATTTCATTTGCCACTAGCGGTCACCCATCACACTACCCGACCGCGCCCGTAGTGCTTAACCGAGTAGATCGCTTACGATCTACACCAGCCGCTGGGCCATGCGCGCTTCGTATTTCCATGGATATTAGGAATTATCTTATGCTGCAGTTTGTCTAGCTGGACGACGCTGATTTCTCAAACCCTAGCATATTCGTGAATGCCAAATTAGACTGCTATTAGAACTGTTTAATCTCGCGTTAATTGCTTTTTGTTATGCACATAAACTTCGCGTTGATATTCTTAACACTAATATTAAAACATGCAGTTAATAGTTTCCTTTTTTTAATTTCTAAGTCGGGGCAATATTTTTTTAATTTCGCATGTATAATTAAATAATTCTGGCTACAAATAATTTTGAAAGAAACTTAAGACAATACAGGTACGTCTCCACTCCTGAGATCAGAGAGTTTTTATTATGTGTCTGAAATTCAAGCTCGCACTTTTCCATTTAACCGTTATGCTGATTACGCTGAATACCTTAATTAAACTTAAACTTTTACACTTGTATTTGATGTGTTTTATTAATTTTAAGTACTTATATAATTTGTATCCCCATTTTTAAATTGCATTCTTAAAACTACACGTAGGCTGATATAAAAGCAAACAGTAACTTAGATATCAGACCTTTTAACAGTGGAATTCTAGTGAAGTCTACAATTCGCGCCATTCCAAGTGGAAATCCATTGATATTAGGAATTATCTTACGTTGCAGTTCGCCTGGCGCGTCGACGCTGAATTCTCAAACGCTAGCATTCTTGAATGCCAGATTAGACTGCTATTAAAACTGTTTAAGCTCACCAGAAAATATACATAAACCTCGTGTCAGCGCTGTCGACACTGTTCTAAAAATGTTGTGGCAAAGTTTTCCTATTTTCCAATTTCATAATAGCACGTTAAGCCGTCGGTCCCAGTTGCTATCGATAGATAGCAGTCGTTACACCCTGTCAGAGGCCTTATGGGCGGTTTTAAATCATCCAACAGCGGGTTGGCCATTAACCCTTATCTCCACCAACCCGCAATGGAGCAGCATGGTGGAGTAAGCTACAGGCCTCCTCTAAAGAGGGGGAGAGCCTCGTGCCCAGCAGTGGGACGTATCAAGGGTTGCCATTTTTATTTTATTATTTATAATAGCTCGAATTTGCGTTGATGATAACCATTGCTTCTATAAATTAAAGAAGAGGTACAAATGCGTGGCCATCTCTAAGATCTTACTGAAATCGAAGAAGATGTTTTGAATTTCTTTCAGAAATTTCGGATACCCGATTTCAGCACTTGTGCGAATAAGGCTTTTTCCCCAGTAACAGATGGGTTAAATTTCTATTTTTTTCTAAAATGTAGCAGAAAATTTGATATTATAGCTTTCAGCTGGCGAATTCCACTTAAGTCTACAATTGAAAGAAAGAAAGAACAGTTATTTGTTACAATGTTACACGAAGGATAATGATTATATGTGTAGTATTTCAAATTACATCGTTACAAATTGGTCCTATTTCAGCATATGCTGGTTGAAGAACAACCAGCGTTGGTCTTCCGTTAGGACCTTTGAGTCCAATTCGCACCATTCCAAGTGGAAATCCATTGATATAAGGAATTATCTTACGCTGCAGTTTGCCTTGCTCGACGATGCCGAAGCTGACTCCACAAACGCAAGTACATTCTTGAATGTCAAATTAGGCTACTATTAAAACTATTTAACTTCGCCAAGATTGCTATTTTACACTGGAGAGGAATGATTAAGATTGTACTTTTTGAGATAAACATATAATATGGAAGGAAAACTCTGGAAATCTTCTTGCAATCGCTTTTGAATGTTTACATAAAACTTAAAGCATCGATCGACATTAATTTGTACCTTTTATCTAGATATTTCAGCCGGTGATAGAGATCCAGGACGGATCAGAGGACGGAGCACTCTCGCAGGCGAAGCCACCAGCGCCTTACCTAATCTACTTGCCGTTAAAGTATGTTTGTAGTTAGAGTTCAGCGCAATCGTGTTCCGGTCAGGTGGTAAATGGTAATGAAAGTCTTTATAATTTTCAGCGCAAAGGCATATTTTTAATAGTTCTGAATAGACCTTTCATGTTTTTTGTAAAACGGTCATTACCTAAAGGATCATATAATACGAGTATAAGCATTAAAGGCAGGTCAGAAAAAAAGGAAACACTGGTTTACTCCGTCTACTTGAATCAGATTCTCAAATAAAAGTAATGGTCCTCGTTCGCGTGAATCGTGACAAGTTAAACAACATTTTATTTGTTGTTAGATCTGTGAAACGTCCTTTGTCATGTTGCTTCCGAGTTGTTGATTTTGATGTGGATAATATGAAGAAATAAATGGTATATTTGACATGGACACCTTTCAGCATTTCAGCTGTACCATAAGAAGAGCAAAAATATGCCTAATTATCATCCAGCAATAAGGATAATATTTTGTCCTGAAAGAAGGAAATCGGTTTTCCATCATCATCATCAACATCATTTCACCCGAAATAATCTATTGTTGGATGCCTCTCCGAAAAAATTGAGTCATATGGAGAATGCCATAATTCCCATGCTTGACATGTGAGTTGATCTTGTGGACAGTCAGAACCATGCCGTAGCACGTCGCGTGATACCGCGGGACGATTAAGCCTATAAAGATACGCTTCAAAGCTCCTGCTTTACTCAAGGAAGCCCATCTTTACTTAGTAAATAATAAGTAAAGTAAAATGAGAGGTTGACTCGTTGTTAAAATAACATAGGTAAACATTGAAAGTCGAAGTAAAGTCGTAGTGCGGCCTGTGAATCTTACCCTTAGTAGATACCGTAAATTAATTTAGGAAATGATCATCATTGTTAGAGCTCTAATCAAATTTAAAAAATCAGTTTTTTTTACAATTTGCTAACGAATTCAGGTTTGTATTTAACCACGTCGTCCTTATAGGATAGGTAGAAATCCGGGATATTTGGTGCTCCACACTCACTGCCGTAAGCTTGGCATGAAGATACAAACACACATACCTACCTACATATATACATTTTATTCGAATTTCAACACCATCTGAGGGTATTTAATTTAATTATTGCTGCGCTCCGCATCGCTGCCCCTATGGTGAAGCCGTCGACCGCCTGGGGCACCATGGTCTCTCCTGCAGTAGAAGTGCCGGCAGATTCACCAGGCACGCCCAATTAAATGACATTCTGGGCCGAGCCCTTTCCACCGCCGGCGTGCCAGCCATATTAGAACCCAACGGCTTGGCACGTGACGAAGGAAGGAGACCGGACGGTATGTCATTGATGCCCTGGAAGATGGGTAGGCCTTTGGTGTGGGACGCAACTTGCGTTGACACCTTAGCGCCATCCCATCTTCCAAGCACGGCATGCTCCGCTGGCACTGCTGCTGCAACTGCGGAGACCCTGAAACAGCGCAAATATAGTACCCTTCCAGGGGACTATATATTTGTGCCTTTCGGGGTCGAAACCCTTGGTCCATGGGGCTCCGTGCTCGGCTCTTATTCAATGAGATCGCGAAACGGCTGGTCGACACTTCCCGTGACCAGAAGGTTGGCCAATTTTTAGGTCAAAGAATCAGCATTGCCATCCAACGAGGCAATGCTGCCAGCCTTCTGGGTACCATAACACAGGAAGGCAGTGATGCAGAATTTTTAGACGCATGTTGTTTTTAGTTTAGGCATAACTTTATTTTATGTAAATAATAGCTTATTTATGAGGAAAATTATAAATTTAAGCACTCTGTACCATTTAACCAGTAACTTATCAATAATCTGTAATAAATATTGAGAAATTATTGACTCCATTCTTCAGTTATGTATTATTCGAAAAATGAGGGCAATCTAAGTATTCATCACTTTCAGCCGAAAGATGTTTACAACTGAACAAAATCCTTAAAAGACAAAATAAACATAATAATGGCAACCCATTATACGTCCCACTGCTGGGCACGAGTCTCTCCCCTTTTTGGGGGGAGGCCTGGAGCTTACTCCACCACGCTGCTCCAATGCGGATTGGTGGAGGTGGGTGGGTTAGTGGCCAACCCACTGTCGGATGTTTTCAAACCGCCCATAAGGCTTCCGACAAGGCTTAACGACTGCTATCCATCGATAGCAATCGGGACCGAGGGCTTAACGTGCTCTCCGAAGCACGGAAACGCGCATTAAATTTGGCACTAGCGGTCACCCATTACACTACCCGACCGCGCCCGTAGTGCTTAACCGAGCAGATCGCTTACGATCTACACCAGCCGCTGGGCCATGCGCGCTTCATAAATAAACATATTTAATTCAAAATACTAAGCATAAGCAATAGCACAATGCACCATTAGTTACAATAATAAATTGGTCCACATGCCAAAATATATTGAGTATATCGATAAAACACTTTTCTGATGGACACCACACTTCCGCAGCCTAACAGCCTCAAATTGACGAGGGTAAGAAACTGATACTGGTATCGGTTCTTTACAATACACTTAGGTCAATTTATGAAACGTCCCAACCAATAAATATGTTTTTATTCAATACTGAATTGGAAAATGATGCGAGCAAATTTGTATACTCTTCATGATATAGAAGTGGTAAACAAGTAGCGCAGTTCCCATTGATGGAAGGTGGATGAATATTGCCTATTAACATCTACACGTTTTCACACCACCTATTATTATCATGTTACTATGGAAAAGTGTGGTAAAATGAATGCAAAGAACTGGAACCGTGCCCTTAAAAGGAATGTCCTATCTAGGACATTAGTACATATAGCCACACTGCGGACTCTCCGCCAAAATTCCATACAAACGCTTAATTTGGTCTCTATTACACAGAACTCAACCAGTGACGTGTATTTACACGTGCACCTGTGTGGGTAGCACGTAGATAATACCAACCGTCACCCATAAGAGGGGAGGAGGTTGGGTGATACGGGGAAATCGGGCGGGACGTCGAAGTGTCCATTATATACGTAGTATTATATCATATTCTCTGATACAGGTATCAAGATTTACGTCTGCAACTTTATACTGGCTTGATCTACACTAAAACAACACGGTATTCGGAGTATCAAATCCTCACACATTCGGCATAACGATGTCGTAAAAGTAAGGTTTAATTCCATAAAGGTTAATTTTCCACTTGCTTTTTATGGTGGCGCACTTATTCTTTTAATGATCTACTCCCGTTCGCTGAGTGGATGAACTAACAACGAACTTCTAGACTTACTGGATCAAAAAGTTATATGATCACCCTTTGTTCGGGCCATGTTAAATATTAACTTGGAACTTATGGGGTTTCATTAGTTTTAATGACTGAAAAATGTCACTTTGTTTACACGCATGTTTATTAGAAAATAAAACTGTTAAGGCGCGGGCCCACCGCGACGCATGGTGTGCACGGACATGCAGCTCATTTTTGCTACGTGTATTAATTTGTTTGACAACGTGGGTCAATGTTTCCACTGGAGTACGAAGACCCATGAATAATGTTCAGCGTGGTGTGGCACGGCGCACGGAGGCTACGCATGTTCCACTGCAATCCAAGGATAGATAAGCGAGCTGTACATAGTTGTGGGCCATATTTGTTAATTGCATTGGAAACGTAGACCCACGTTCATAGCGTTGAGCGATGTAACCGCCTATTCGAGCTAGCCACGCACGTATTAATGACGTCAATTCACGTGTAGCCTCTTCGTGGGTTGCAGAGTTGCAGTGGACACTACCACATTCAATTTAATATAAAGTGAAGCTTAATACACGTGCGCAGCCTCTCCATGCGCCGCGGTGGGCCCGCGCCTTTAATCGTAGTTTTTAACCGATTTCTAAATAAAAAAGGAGGTCATCAGGCTTATCAGTTAGACATGTATGTAGGTATGTGATATTTTGGTATCGGCTAATATTTGAGTAGGTATGATGGTCTATTTAGGCTTCCATGCCTTGTCCTAAGTGTATGTGTTTTTTATCTTTCTATGTTTGCATGTTTGTCCACAAATTTCTAAGAAGTTCGTGGACATGGGTGTATTACTATTTGTTTGTCTTTGTGAGCTAGTGTAGAGCTTTTTATGGACTACTGTATTCACTTACTATCAATGTGAACTGCATGCTTGTTCGTCACTATCATTAGGATTAATCATTATCCTAATAATAGAATATTAACATTTTTTTTCAGGAATATTAATTATCCTAAATATCAGAATTAAATCAAATAGTACTCCAAAAGTATTTAAAATGAAAGAAAGGGGATACTAAATAAGAGCGTTTTCCTTACTCGTTCCGCTTAATCAAGCTTCCGTCGGTTTGCGGTTAATAGAATCGGAAAACCATCAACGGGTGCCTCCTCGTGTAGATTAAAGGTTGTGCTAACAAAGTTATTTGCCGATTCATGTTGAACGGGAACCACTGAGTAAGTTTCATTTGTTAAAGTACTTGCCTCTAGATATCTAGGATACAGTTCTTGGGCTCTTTTAAATAGAATAGCTATGTAAGTTGATTGACGCCGAGCAGTAAGTGTTTTTAGGCACGTCGGTCTCGGAGAATGTGTTTTTCCGCTAATGCAGTCATTCAATCGAACAATGGCGGTAAAAAAAATCAAAAGGGGCGCAACACTATTGTACGCATTTTTGGGGTAGGAATTTGTCCAGCTGTGGACGTCTTTACTAAATGATACCTAGTATCATCATCGTCATTATCACCACAGCCGAAAGCGAATAAAATTAATAACGAAAAAAAGAAGATAATGAATAAGAGAGTTTTCCTTACTCGTTCCGCTTAATCAAGCTTCCGTCGGTTTGCGGTTAATAGAATCGGAAAACCATCAACGGGTGCCTCCTCGTGTAGATTAAAGGTTGTGCTAACAAAGTTATTGCCGATTCATGTTGAACGGGAACCACTGAGTTAGGTTAATTTGTTAATGTACTTCGCTACCTAGGGCTCCAGTAGAAAGTTCTGAGGTTTTGTTGAATAGGTTAGCTAGGTTAGTTGGTTGCTGCTGAGCAGGGAGTTATGTAATATTTGAGTAAATATACAATTGTTCAAATGTTTGCTACTTGTTTTTCACAGACTTATCTATATCTTATCTCCGATTACTCTAAAGTGACTGGATTAATAAAATTACTGTTAATTTTTTTAACCCGAATACATATTATTGAGTATTTTTATAGTTCAATCCAGAATATTTTTTAAAAAGCAATTCATACACCTCAAATTATGCCACGTTTAAAATAAATATTACATTCAAATACAAGAAATGTATTTCATTCGTCAAATCTATACTTATAATAAAACTGTAGAAGTGTAAATTCTGTATATTAATAATATTGAAAAAATAAATACCAGGGGATGTTACTAGATCGATACCAAACCCAAATACGTGATTAGAATTTTTTTTGTCTGTCTGTCTGTTTGTTCAAGCATCACATAAAAACTACCGGTCCGATTACAATGAAACTTGGTATGATTATACTTTAACCTTTGGCGCACAACACTGGGTACTTTTTATCCCGGAAATATGTCTGTTTGTCTGTGTGTTTGTGCACGCTAATTTCAGAAACGGCTTATTCGATTTTCGGTTTTCATTAATGTATTGTGGTAAGTTTCACTTAACATTTAGTGTTTGTTTCATTTAGTGTTTGGTTCAGAAATAAAAAAGTTATGTCAATTTAAAGAATCATATCGAATATTTTTAAGCTAGTCTGTATCTTAGTTCTATCTTTTATGGGGTTTCATATCTAAAAGGTAAAAACGGACCCTACGGATTACTTATCCTCCGCTGTCTGTCTGTCTGTCCGTCCGTCCGTCTGTCTATCACCAGGCTGTATCTCATAAATAGTGATAGCTAGAAAAAAACATTTTCACAAATTATGTGTTTCTGTTACCACTATAAAGACAAAATTAATTACAAAAAATAAGAAAATGAAAATGTTCCAAGGGGGCATACAATAAAAGTGGTTTTTTTTCGTATATTTCTTGCTCGATAATAACGGTAGCAAGTAGACGCTTAAAATGTTGTATTGTACCTTCCATAATAAATAATTAAATTAATTTTTAATGAACTAAATTAAATATTAAACTCATACAACTTATGTAATTTTTATGCAATTTTTTGTTCGGAAACCTTCGTGCACGAGTTCGACTCGCACTTGGCCGTTAGTAACATTGAGCGTACTGCATAGGAGCGGTATAAAATCGCTGCTATGATCACCAATCAGCATGCCAAGCGTGGCAATTATGGCATATTCTTTCCTTTTGACGCTGAACTCTGTTATGAGCATCTTCGGGAAAGGCTTTGTCCAGCGGAGACGGACAAAGCCTGGTGGTGTTGGTGGCGTTGGTGGTGGTGGTGGTTTTTAGTGGCGATGGAGGCATTGGTGACGTTGGGGGTGTTGTTGGTAGTTTTGGATGCGTTGGGGGCATTGGTTGTGGTAGTGGTGGTGGTTTTGGTGGCTTTGGTGTCATTGGTGGCATTGGTAGCGTAGGTGTTTGGTGATGTTGGTGTTGGTGGTGGCGTTGATGGTGTTGGTGGCGTTTGTGGTGGTGGCGGTGGTGGAGGTGGTAGTGGTGACAGTGGTGGTGGTGATGGTGGAGGTGGTGACGATGGTGGTTATGGTGGTGGTGGTGTTGGTGGAATTAGTGGTTAAAAATGCACAACGTTATTATTCAATTTTTCTTCTTTTTTCTTTCTCTTCTGGCGACTTTTACGGAGTGCAAATTTATAATGTATAGATCTATCTTTCATCTTTCATTCTCTGTCAGTAGCACTAATTGACTGAAACTTTACAAAACTTTATGATAATTGTCACTATCATTTTCATGCTACATTTAATTGTACACGGTGTTTATTATATTATGCCAATGTTAAATTTCAAACAATGGAACTGGTTAGGCTCAACATCGCGTCTTGAGGACTTTCAACAAACTAGCTCTTATTTGGAAACCCAATGCTTTCGCAAACGTCTATTTTAGGTCAGACCTAATTTGAATATAGACTTCAGACTTGACGTTGCATCTTCGAACAAGTTTGCAGTTGCTTTGTGAATGTAAACAAGTAAACACTAAATACTCGTACCATATTATAATGTTTGAACGTGGCTATCGTAAATTTTATGGTAGTGTATCAGTATTGGAGTTTGAGAGCGTATCATTACGGTAGGTACCTGTCCACTGTTCGGTAGGTACTTGTTCACTGCTGGATAAAAGTTTCATCCGCATGGACCATGAGTGAGGATGAGGGAAGCCCATTATTCATTTTCAAAAAAAAAATTAAGGTTTAGGTAAAAGTAACGTAACGTTTCAGGTACGGAACGCCAAAATAAAACTTAACCACTTTTGTAGCTCTCCAGAAATATTTTATCAATAACAAAAATTCGAACAAAACTGATTACAATAAACGAAAAGATTTCACACCCGCATTGAACAGTCACAAAGTCAATACTTTTAAAGGACGTACAGTAAAACTTTTTGTAAATACCGATTCGTATCCGATAGATAGTCGTTATGTGTAGGTACGTCTATACAAACTGCCAAGTATTGCCGACTGTCAGCCGCACCAGCCCCTCGTAACTCTCGGCATTGTGCACCCGAATTGCGTATATGGGATACGGATACTCGACAGATATTCGTCAATACGAATACTGATGGATTATGCTGAAACGAGAAAATTATATTTGAACTGTAAACCGTACACAATGGTTATTTGTTTAGAAGTTGGGATGCTGCAAAAGTGTACTGTTGTTTGACTAAAAACTGGATTTGATACAAAAATATTAAAGTCATAAAGTGTAGGTACATAGTTGTAATTATCTTAGTTGTCGTGTGTATGGCTTATAATATTATTTGGTTTAAATATAATAAAACTGTGAACATGTAGCTAGGAAATTGTTATCTCCATACACATTGATCACTGTCACTTCTTCAACCACAAATAAGTTTTTCTTTGTGAATTAGCTACCAATTTATACTTTTACTCAACCTTTTTATGTTTTCGTATCGGGTTGTAGGTAATTTAAAATGAAGTCAACAATTGAACGTCACGATCGCTGTACTGTCACGGACTCAATTACGAACGCACAAGGAAACTCTTTTGTAAATACCGATTCGCATTGACGTTATGTGTACGTCTGTACAAACTGCCAAGTATTGCTGACTGTCAGCCGCAACAGCCCCGCGTAACTCTCGGTTTTGTGCACCCGAATTACGAATATGGGATACAGATACTCTACAATTTTTACTGGAAGTGGAGCTCCAGTGACGGAGCTCGCGGGCGTAGGCACCACCGCATTACCTAATATACTTGCCGCTAAATGGTAGTGTTCAGCACTATCGTGTTCCGGTCAGGTGGTAATGTACGGCCCTGTAATTTCCGGCACAGAGGCATAACACCTTAGGCCTCAGGAGTGGTAACGCATCTGCATTTTGACCTTGGTCTTTGTGTGGGTGTCTATAGGCTGCAGTCATCACTTAACATCAATGTGAACTGCATTCTTGTTTGCCACTTCCATTACACAAAAAATATACATGCGTCGATATTTGATACGAACGCTGATGGATTGATTATGCCGTAAGGAATAAAAGTACTTATCGTAAACAGAGATTCGCACAAAGAATGGAATTGGTTTAGAAGTTTGAATGTGGCAAATACGTACCTATTATTGTTTGACTGATATTTGCTGACTTTAGTACAAACATATGAAAGTTGTAAGCTCTTAGATGAAAAACCATTATATCCATACATCAACTTGAGTGACGCCCACTTTACTTAACAACCGTAAATAGGTAAGTTTTTAATTTGTGATGTAGCTACAAAGTAAAACTAAGGGTTTTCGGATTTGAAATTATAACATACATGCATAAAATGTTTTCTCACCTAACTTGCAATGGATTCTAATTTATTTTGGTAAAATAAAACTTCACCACTCGATGCAAAGATCTCAATAAACAAAAAGACTTGACACCCGCATTGAACTGTTACAGACTCAACACCTGTTATAGGTTAGGATCCCACTGCAGAATAATTTCAAACATTGTGGTGGAGTGTGAACGGAGCGCTACTTTAAGATCTTTAATATTAAAAGGGCACGGTGTAGATTTAAGGAATTTAGGTGAAATCCCAAGCATCTTAGCTGACCCTTTGAGTGATGTTGGTAAAATGCTTTGCAATGGTATATATAATATTATAAATTCTTGATTAGGCGACATTAATTAGCTATCACGGGGCTGGCATAGTCGCACGACAACTCAAAGTCCCTAAAACATTATAGACAAAAAAAAAGGATCACATCGTTCATCCAGATATGCTGCAAATCTAATTTTTACGCATATTTATAATCCAGATAATATATCTCCACTAGGTTGCCTATCAAAATTTGGCCCCAAGTATTTTTAATTATATTATTTAATTTTTCAAAATGAAGCGTAGGCAGGCATCAGATGGAGCGACGACCTGGTGAACCGTTCGTTGTGGCATTTTTTGGGGGAGGTCTTTGTTCAGCAGTAGACGTCTTTTGGCTGAAATGATGATGATGATTTAATTTTTAACAGCCAGTAACGCTTATATGGGGTTGACTTAATTTGACTCAAGTATATCATAATGATGAAAAAAAAATTGCTTTAATTTGATATATAAATAATACGTTATGGACGTAAAAAGTTATCGGGGCGGAACGAAAATATGTAGAGGCGGCGAAAATAAGTGCGCAACGGCAGCCGTAATTTTTCAGTGTTTATACATATTGCGTGAAGTGGACGATATTTTATTGAAAAAACAAGTTAAAAATAACTATTTCCCGAAAAAAAAAATATATAAGAATACTTTCAGAACTTTTTTGATAGGCAATTTCATCATCATCATCATCATTTCAGCCAAAATACGTCCACTGCTGAACAAAGGCCTCCCCCAAAGAATGCCACAACGAACGGTCCTGGGCCGCCCTCATCCAGCGATTGCCCGCGACCTTCACCAGGTCGTCGGTCCATCTTGTGGGAGGCCTGCCTACGCTTCGCTTTCCGGTACGCGGTCGCTACTCGAGAACTGCTCTGCCCCAACGGCCGTCAGTTCGTCGAGCTATGTGCCCTGCCCACTGCCACTTGAGTCTCGCTATTCGGTGAGCTATGTCGGTAACTTTGGTTCTCATGCGGATCTCCTCATTTCTGATTCGGTCTCGCAGAGAAACTCCAAGCATAGCTCTCTCCATTGCTCTCTGAGTGACCTTGAGCCTTCTTATGAGGCCCATAGTGAGCGACCACGTTTCTGTCCCATAAGTCATCACTGGCAACACACACTGATCAAAGACCTTTTTCTTGAGACACTGCGGTAAGTCGGACGAGAAGATGAACCGTAGCTTCCCGAACGCTGCCCAACCGAGTTGGATTCGGCGATTGACCTCTTTCTCGAAGTTGGACCTACCTAACTGGACCGTTTGTCCCAGGTATACATAATCGTCAACAACTTCGAGTGTAGTACCCTCGACCATAACAGGAGTGGGTGTAACATGGACATTTGACATGGTCTTCGTCTTGTCCATGTTCATTTTAAGGCCCACTCGTTTGGAGGCCCTACTGAGGTCATTGAGCATTGTGCTAAGGTCTTCCAGGGTCTCAGCCATGACTACGATATCATCTGCAAATCGGAGGTGGGAGATGTACTCGCCGTTAATATTGATGCCGAGTCCTTTCCAGTTCAGAAGCTTGAAGACGTCTTCCAATGCAGCGGTGAACAGTTTCGGAGATATAATATCTCCCTGTCTCACACCTCGCTGCAGTTGGATAGGTTTCGAGTTCTGATCCTGAAGCCGGACCGACATGGTGGCGTTTTCATACAAGCTCCTCAGCACCTCGATGTATCGGTAGTCAACTTGGCACCTCTGGAGTGACTGTAGCACAGCCCAAATCTCAACCGAATCGAAGGCTTTCTCATAGTCCACGAACGCTAGACATAGGGGCTGGTTATACTCTTCTGTCTTCTGTATAACCTGCCGCAGCGTGTGAATGTGGTCTATGGTGCTAAAGCCTTTACGGAAACCGGCTTGTTCGGGAGGCTGGAAGTCGTCGAGTCTGCGAGATAGACGGTTCGTAACCACTCTCGAAAACAGCTTATAGACGTGGCTTAGAAGTGCGATGGGCCTATAGTTTTTTAGAAGGGTATTGTCGCCTTTCTTAAAGAACAGTACCACCACACTTCTGTGCCACGCCTGTGGCGTTTTGCCCTCGGATATGACGGAATTGAACATCAACTGAAGAGCTTCTAATACTGGCCTTCCGCCTGCTTTCAGGAGTTCAGCAGTGATTCCGTCATCACCCGGCGCCCTGTTGTTTTTGAGCTGTTTGAGAGCCGTACTAATCTCGTCTAGACTGACGTCCGGGATATCTTCGGTGTAGTGTCGGGTGAGTCCGGCTCTAGGATCTGCTGCCGGACTGTTAACAGGTGGTCGTGCTGTCGTGTATAACTGTCCGTAAAACCGTTCGATCTCCTCTGCAAGCTCAGGTTTCGACGATACGATTCTGTCGTCCTCTGTCTTCAGCTTAGTGAGACGGCTTTGCCCTAAGGACAGATCTTTGGCGAACACTTTAGAGCCCTGGTTCCGCTCTATGGCTGCTTGAATACTATCAGTATTAAAGTGCCGAAGGTCGCGAGTCAATGACTTGGAGATCTGTCTGTTGAGCCGTCTGTACACTAAAGCATCTTCAGAGGACTTCAGAACCATTCCTCGCCTCTCTTCCATGAGCTTGAGAGTTGGGCTGGAGATCTTTTTGGTCTTGTTTGAAGGGCGGGTCTTGAAAAACTTAGACCCCGCCGTCCGGACAGTTTCCACGAACCTGTTATTATAATCGTCCACATCTACGCACTCACTCAGGCATTCAAAGCGATTTTGTAGCTCGAGTTGAAAGCTCTCGGGGTTTTGGATTTGGGCAGGTGCTGGGCGGAGCGTAGACTTCATTAGTCGGGATCTTTCGATCTTGACATTTATATTCAGTGTGCCTCTTACCATTCGGTGATCGCTCCCGGTTTTTACCGAATTGATCACAGAGACATCACTGAATATATGCCGCCTTGTGGACATAATGAAGTCTATCTCATTTTTGGTCGCACCGTCAGGACTGATCCAGGTCCACTTCCGGCAAGCCCGCTTCTTGAAGAAAGAGTTCATCATATAGAGGCTCTCTTTCTCCATGAAGTAAGCCAGTGTCTGGCCCCTGGTGTTTCGTCGCCCATATCCAAATTGCCCCACTTTCAGCTCGTGGTCGCCTCGAACGCCCAATTTCGCGTTGAAATCCCCCATGACAACGTTGTAGTGGGTTTTAGAACTATGTATGGCTCGGGAAATATCCTCATACATAGTTTCTACCTCATCATCGGAGTGTGCGGAGGTCGGGGCGTAGACCTGTATGACCTTCAACGAATACCGCTTGGTTATTCTGAGTATAAGGTACGCCACTCTCGACGACACACTCTCGATCTTGACAACATTGTTCACGAGGGATTTGTGGACGATGAACCCGACACCACCCTGGGACAGTTGTTCGCCCTCCCGGAAATAGAGCAGGTTACCAGACTTGAGGGTTATCGAGTCCTCCCCCTGTCTTCGGACCTCAGATAACCCTATAATGTGCCATCGTAACCCGCTCAATTCTTCCTCTAGTTCCGCTACCTTCTCGTCGGTTCGCAGTGTCCGAATGTTGTATGTTGCCAGGGCCAATTGTCGTTGTTTGATGTACCCTGGCATCTGCCGGAGATTCTTCGCACCCCCTGCCCCGCCGTTACCATGACCGGTACCACTATGGTCAGGAATAGCGGAGCCGCCGGGGACTAGGGGCCGTTTTTTCTTGTTGTGTCTCATTTGGAGGGAAAATGCCATAATCGCCACGCTTGGCATGCGGGTTGGCGATCGCAGTGGCGGCAATTTTACGCGGGACGCTGCTGCCCATCCCACGTACTTGCACCGCCCTGGTTTGACCGCCATTGTTCGGTGGACTGACTGCACTAGCGGAAGAATTCCTCTCCACCAGAAGGGAATTCTTGTGCTAGTGGGCGATGGGGTCGTCACATCCCGACGCCAATAGGCAATTTGGTGGATACATATTCTCTAGATTATAAATATGCGTAAAAGTTAAGTTTGCAGCATGTCTGGATGTACGAAATGGTTCTGCAGTGGGATCCTAAACTATAACGGACGTAGAGAGAAACTTTGTAAATACCGATTCGTATACTCGACGTGTCTGATGTCTATTCTACTCTATACAAACTGGCAAGTATTGCCGAATGTCAGTCGCACCAGCCCCTCGTAACTCTCGGCTATGTGCACCCGAATTACATTTATTGGAAGAGATACTACAAATACTGAACGGATAATTATGCGTTTATATGAACGCTGATGGACTGGGCCACAAGGAATAAAGGCATTTTTGTAGAGTCATTAACAGAGTGGTAATTTGTGCTCTGAAAGAGTCATTCTTTCAGAGTGCTAGCGTCCGAGCTTAAAGGGTGTAGGTACTACCACATTACTTTACCTACGGGCAATCCATCACAAATTAGACCAAATTTTTAAAACGGCCTCTATATACTCATTAGTTTACCCTAACAAATTCTCGGCATTTATAGTATGTCCATAGGTACTCTGAAATACATAACAATCACTGTCAGAAGTTTCAAAAACGTGTCTCATAATGCTTTGGGGTGGATTCTCGAACTAAAAATGAAATTTATCACTTTTGCAGCTCCTGGGGAAAAAAGTTATCGGTTACAAAAGTAAGAACAAAGCTGATCTCCATATACAAAACTTCACAACTGCATTGAGCTTTTACAGACTCAACACCTGTAACGGGCGCAAATAAACTCTTTGTAAATATTGACGCGTATTTCTTTTATACCTAATTTATTTTTCGCAATAACAATGGTGGTATATCCCAAGTGACGGAGCTCGCGGGCAAAGGCACCATCGTATTACCTAATATAATGGCAACCCATTATAGGTCCCTATAGGTTTCAAACCGCCCATAAGGCCTCCGACAAGGTTCTACGACTGCTATATATCGATAGCAACCGGGACCAACGGCTTAACGTGCCCTCCGAAGCACGTAAACGCGCATTTTAATTTACCATTAGCGATCACCCATACACACACACCTGACCGCGCCCATAATGGTCATGGGGCCATGCGCGCTTCCTAATATACTTGCCGCTAAATGGTAGTGTTCAGCACTATCTTGTTCCGGTCAGGTGTTAATGTATGACCCTGAAGTGAAGTGATGACTGCAGCCTATTGACACTTACAAAGAGACCAGAGGTCAAAATGCAGATGGGTTACCACTTCTGAGGCCTAAGGTGTTATGCCTCTATGCCGGAAAGTACAGGGCCGTACATTACCACCTGACCGGAACACGAGAGTGCTGAAATATAATTTAGCGGCAAGTATATTAGGTAATGCGGTGGTGGCTACGCCCGCGAGCTCCGTCACTGGAGATCTACCATCAGTAAAACGCTGTAAGTAGTGTGTTAGTGCAAGTCGGACTAGCGTTCTGCACCAAAAGTTATTTTACATACCACAAACATCTATTTTTCCCCTTTTTAAAACTGGCCTAGGCAAGAAAAAAAGCAATTTCTTGTCATTCACTGCCATATTCAAAAGACAGATATTATAAACCCAAAAAAAACCCCGCCACGAACAACTAAGCAACTGCTTTTTAAAAATACAAGTTTGCATATATAAACAGTAAGAAATGTGATTTTATATGTGACTAATGGAGTAATATACAGAGAGAACAGCTCACAACTCTACGGTGTTGGTCCACAGCGAATTGAATTTTGTTTTGGTGATATAAATCTACTCGTGTGTCGGTGAACCACGAAACTTTGCCGCTGTTTGCTCGTAAAAGGTGAAATTATTTACTTCGAAGAGGTTGAAAATTCTCGAAAAAGCTGGAAGCGACATTTTTAAAGTTTGACGAAAATTTAATTTTAAGTGACGGTATGATTGCTACTTGCCTACGAGTATAAATTAAACTCGGTACATCTTTAATATAAGAGTTTCAAGTATTTTTAACCTTTCATATTCGCTTTTTCTTGTAATGTAAATTTTAAATGTTTTTTTTTCTTTTGTTATTTTAATGTATTAAGTACCTACCAACTGGATTATTTATTACCGACTGCACCAATAAAATGTTTTTATGGAACAAGAGGGACAAGAGTTATCAGTTATTTAATACCTCACTATTTAAATAAACTACCTATAGATTTGCAAATTATGTACAATAAAAATATTTTTTTTTGTAATATATTAAAAAGTTACTACATTAAGCCTAAAATTAGCGACTCACCGGCGCCCAGATAAACCCTGTGAGTTTTTCGTGGTGACTTACTTCCCCTGGATGGGGCAGAGGGCGTCCACAGTGGTTCTCCATCTCGATCGGTCTTGCGCCGCTTAACTTTTTCGCTCCAACTTGCACATTGATGCTAACCTGCCTACCATCCGGCAGTTTATGAAGCGAGCTTCCAATCGCTATTTCGATCGGGCGAGTCGCCACCAAATCCGCTGTCAGAGCGGCCGCTATTTACACTCCTTTTGATCGCGCCAAAAGGAGACGACCAAGGCACGTCCTAAAAGACCACGTTGGCCATCACCGCTATGAATAATCATCTACAAAATCATACTGCGCAAACCGTCAATACAACGCTACGACGCGTTTCGCGCCGCGCCCGCCCCTGATCCCGACCCTATCCCCGGCCCCGCGAGGCCGATGACATTCCGGTTATCGCCAACCGAATGGAGTAGAGCGAAAGTTGCACCGCCCATAATCGCATATGTCTCATATGTCCCTCCGCAACGCCCTAAGCCGAGGCACGGACCCCCATGGGTCACCCTTAGGCAGTTGCGCTAACTTTTTGTTTAGGCTGGAGCGCCTTCTGCGCTCGCCGATTGCCCGGTGAAGTAGACTAGAGCCGTCTCAAGAGGGGCCGCCTACATAAAGCCCGATCTAAAAAAATAAAAAAATAAAAATCCAACACTTCCCAATCTTTTTGACTTCTTTTGCGAGGTTTTCGTGGAGCGGGTTATTTATTATATTAAAGTGCTGTATTTTTTATGTACTTACTAAATAAATAACAGATAAAAATAATAAAAAACAAGTGTCTTTTCTTTTTTTCCTTACTCAATGTCTTGGAGATTACCATTAGCTTATTTCCTTGTGGGCGGCGGTGGGGTCGTCACATCTCGACACAATCAATTTAACAAAAATAAGGAAATTGATTAAATGTACGGCCGACTCTCACTTAGCTGTTTTTTTTTGTAATCCGGATTTTATACGTAACTTCACGCCTGTGATCCCCGGAGGAATAGGCATAGGTAAATGCATTCATACAAGCATAGCATTCTCGATTTGCCGATTACGTTTTGTCGCGCCATGTAACAGGTGGCGATCTCCGGGCACATTCCCAAACCGCCATTCCGAGTCACTGGGAAACTTTTTTTTTTTTTTTATGTTATGGAAGTGGTAAACAAGCATGTAGTTCACATTGATGTTAAGTGATGACTGCAGCCTATAGACACCCACACAAAGACCAAGGTCAAAATGCAGATGCGTTACCACTCCTGAGGCCTAAGGTCTTATGCCTCTGTGCCGGAAATTACAGGGCCGTACATTACCACCTGACCGGAACACGATAGTGTTGAACACTACCATTTAGCGGCAAGTATATTAGGTAATGCGGTGGTGCATACGCCCGCGAGCTCCGTCACTGGAGCTCTACCACCAGTAAAATGTAAAAATTCCAATAGAACCAGAGATAAAGATTTCACACCGTTATCTCTGATAGCCCCCAACTTGGGCATCGAACCCAGGACCCCAGCGTAGTTATTACTAGATGGTCTGGAGTGGCCTGCTACCACTAGATTACTGAGGTAGCTCTCGGTAAATATTTCGCTTCTTCATCTAAGCGGCCTGTAACTCTACGTGGCCCCAGGGAGACTACGCATAGGGCTGCGGGTTCCCGTAAGGATCGACGAGATGAGGATGGCTTCACGGCGGTAAAGAAGAAGCTCGCCAACCGCAATCGTTGCGGTACGGCGCCAACTGGACCTAATCATTTGTTGCGTCCAGCTATACCATCGACGCCATTGTACGTGTCCCGGCTGCACTGGTCGACAAAGGTAGATGACGTTGTAGACTACGTCGAAAAGAAGACGAACTTCACTTTAAGAGTCGAGCGCTTGGAGTCTCGCCACAAAGTGAATTTTAATTCATTTCTGGTTAGACTATCCAGTTACCATCTGCCGACGTTTGTCAAGGAGGATTCTGGCCGCAGGGAGTGTTCCGCAGATTCCGTGCACAACTGCCTGCAGAGAAACCACGCATTCACGTCGCCGATAAAACTTTACGTGATAAATAGTGTTATCTATACTTTACTATATATTTTATATTATATTATAAAGCTGAAGAGTTTGTTTGTTTGTTTACTTGAACGCGCTAATCTCAGGAACCACTGGTCCGATTTCAAAAGTTCTTTCATTGTTAGATAGCCTATATATCATCACGCTATGACAAATAGGAGCGGAGCAGCACGGGCGAAGCCGGGGCGGGCTGCTAGTTTTTTATATATATATGTTAGTGTATAGGGTATGTTTTAATATGGGCTTTTGTTGCTTGAGTTAAATAAATAAAAAAAAAAAAATGAATTATGATATCGACCTAGTGGTGATAAAGCACCTTATTTATTTCATGGCGATTGTTCGCGGCGGTTCACCGAGCTCATCAATCACAGTGTCGTATGTTGATGACGTAGGCATGCAATCCTCATTAGTCTTACTCATCGTTAACTCTACGTTATTATAAGTACACCTTATCATTACTTTTATTATGGGTACCTACTTTGTCTTTAAGGAATGTTTACCAATACGGTCATGAAAATTTTATCATTTCAGTATTTGACATGGCATTAATTTCGATATAACAAAGCATGAAAACAAACACTCAAATCCCAACATTACTTTGAAAATGTCAAACAGGGATTTTTTAATTAAATATGTAGTTGTTTAAGGAAATAGGAGAAAATTGACAGATTCTTTCCTAGTTTTTTGGCGAAAAAAAAGTACCCAAATTATTTTTTTTAGGTTACTGGCAAAACTTTTTGTTCATGGTGTATAAAACAATATTCTTAAATGGAAATTTCTTAAATGTACCGAACCCTTTATGCTCGAGTCCAACTCGCAGTTGTTCGGATTTTTTATAATCATAATATGCTCATACGGCTTAGAAATAAAAAAAAACAAAGATAAGAGTTTTAGGGTTCCGTAGCCAAATATATAGCCAGGTATAAAACTTTACTCTTACAGATTCGTCATGTGTGTCTGACTATAATTTTATTGTGAACAAAAAATCCAACGGTGTGTGGATAGAAGTGTAATTTATTTGTTGATATTGATAAAAAAATTAAAATAAAAAACAAAAATACTGATTCCAAAAACGAAGTCTATAATTTCTTAAAAGAAAAAGGGATAAACATGCCACATTTTCTGCATTAATACAAAAAATATAGAAAAAGGTGGGTTCTATCTACCGACTGGCGATAAAATGGGATAAAACACCTTATTTATTTCATGGCGACTCGTGCCTATTCCCCGAGGTCATCAATCACAGTATTATAATATGTTAATGACGTAGGCATGCAATCCTCATTAGTTTTAAGGTACGATTGCGAACTTTGCTGCACGCAGCAGTGCTGCCTCGTCCTCTCTGACCGCCCAATATTTTAAAGACTCATTTAAGAATAACATTCACGATGGGATGCGCGTGAAAAAAAATGGCAACCTCAATTAACGAGTACTTTTTTTTCCTTTTTTGCACCACTTTGTCATCGTGAATAATAAGCATAATATTGTTATATTTATATCGAATTACAGCTTTTTAGTACTACGATTCTCCGAGCTTAAGTGCAGACAGTTGAACCACTGAACGGATGGACATGACGGAACTATAAGGGTTCCTCAAAGATTACGGACCCTAAAAACAAACATAACATGCGATACATCCTAAAATCCACAACACTATTCTTGTATTAAAATGAATTAATATTATCTTTCACTTACGTTCCATGTAAGTAGTTAATAAAACAATACCTATATTGTTTTAACCGAGGGTCCAGTGGCAATTACACAAGCCTTAAAACACGACCCTCTGCCACCCTTCAGTATATAAAAACTTGTATAACATTACATTGATAGACACTTTTTAGTAATTGGAATGAATTGATTTTCGTTTTTCATTTACGTTAATGTTTATGTATGTAATATAGAAACTTAAGGACTTCGTTAGCTTAATGGTAAAGCGGCTGGACTGGTTATCCTGAAGTAGCAGGTTCAATTGCTGTCTGAAGTCAAATTATCTTACCGTTTTTTCTTTTCTTTAATTTCTATAAATTGTACATTGATGTTTTCAGAATCAGAATCAGAAACTCATTTATTCATTTAGGGTGACAGGCACCTCTTATGACATGTCAAAAACAAACAAAATAAATTAAAGCGAATAACAATTGATATACATGTCAAACAAGATAAAAAATATATGTAAAATATATGTAAAATGTCAAGGATAAGTTCCCGGTGATGGTAAGTGAATACTGATAGATAGATGCGTTGCCACTCCTGAGATCTAAGTTATTGTGCCTCTGTGCTGAAAATTACGTATCGTAGCGCCGTACATTACACCTGACCGGAACACGATGGCGCTGAATACTACCATTTAATAGCAAGTACCTAGATTAGATTACACGCATTTATGACAACGAATCTAACCTAAACACATTAAATAATAGGTAATATATTACCTGTTACTTTTGGACCTCATATAGCGTATAATCCTGCTTTCCCGTGGACAAATTTTCTACTTCATTATTAAAGAAGCAGAAAATCTGTGCATGAAGCAGAAGATTTGTATGTACATCAAAACAATGTTAGAGCTAAATTTACCAATAAAGCAAAATTTTATCTAATTTACGTAAAACCATTTAAAGTGTTAACGATTTTATAAATGCCCCATACTTTTTTATTGGCTATTCCAAAAAGCATATCACACGAAACCTATCAGATATTAACCCTTCTAAGTACAATGAAAAAGCATATTATACCCAACATATCTAATCAAAAAGTCATTAATAATAACAACCGTGATGGCGTTTTGCCAAACACAACATCCTGTGTCCTAACACTCATCGGTAATCAATTTTAATTACCCATAAACGTTCCCCAAACCATGGATGTCATTGACAGACAAATGTATTAGCCCAGCAGTTCAATCATGTCTAAAATTGTTAGCCATTTTCGTAGGTGGAACAAATTCCACGTTGGTAGATATATCTGCATAGCACAGTTTTTTTTATGTTAAAATGTCAAAGAAATACACAGTTAATATTGATCGGTATGACTGCCTCGGTAGGTTAGTAGTAGCAGGCCACTACTACTACGCTGAGGTTCTGGATTCGATTACCGGGTAGGGGGTTATCAGAGATAATGATAATGGTGTAAAGTCCTTTATCTCTGGTTCTATTGGGAAATTTCCAATTTCTGGAAATTTTCCAGTACCTTAACCTAAAGTTTAGTAAGTAAACCTTGAAGTTTGGTAATGTGCACGGAGATGTCAACAGGCTCGCCATCTGTTAAATGGGTCAAAACGTATCCGGCGAATCGTGGGTATTTGCATGTATGATTGAATGCATGCATTTACCTCTGCCTACCCCTTCAGGGACTACAGGCGTGAAGTTACGTTACGTTTTAATATTGATACTTTCATACGAGCCTCACTGCAATTAAATTGTGAATTCTGAGACCTTAGTGGCTTTTCTGTTGGAAGTAAATTACCACTCCGTGTATGTAAAATATGTTCTACTATTAATACTGAGTCGCCGGAAGAAAACATTTTTTTTTCATAAATCTGAACATGGAATTATAAGTTTCATTTGTTCGAAAGAAATACCCTAAGTAAATTATCATGTAGTGTAGACCTAATGCTCTAAGGGCGCCATACCCCGTGTTCACTTTAACGAACCATTGTCAGAAGAACAATAGTTAATGTATGAGGAAATATTAATTATATTTGCTGAGTTATTCTCCCATCAGTTTCGTGATTATTTCAGATAACGATTGCAGATAAAGAGAAACAAAAAAATATTGATTCTGAAAAAATATTTAATTGATTGAGCATCTTAACACGTTAAACGCCATACTTAGATACTATACTTAACCGAGTGAGCAGCGACGGACACCGTGTGACCTTCAGTAAGGAGGGTCCAGGGAGCCGCGTCAGTCACCGTGTGTCCGCGTAACCCTTCAGAAGCCTCTACGCTGCCGACAACTTGCGCAAGTGATCCGCGCGGACTTACAGTACAATCTAACCACAATCTTGGCACAATCACAAGGACTTCGAACTAATGGCCCTTTCAACACTTTGCTTCTAAAAATATTGTAGGTATATAAAGTTTATATTTTGTAAAGTATACTTATACAAGGTATCCCCCATATCTTAATTTTATCACAAGAAAAATCCCCTCTTGAATACTAGTACTTGTTTGTATCATCATCATTATTTTAGCCACAAGATGTCCACTGCTGGACCAAAACCAAAGCAAGGAGAGGCGAGTCACCACCTGCCTAACTTAGGATTCAATAATGTGGGATGTTGAATATATACAGATGCCGGATCTCACTCCATAGGCCCAGCTAGTCCCCCAGTTACTCACATAGCCCTAGGTTTGGCGAGTCAATTATCATTGCAATAGTCCCATGTATTCTGCGGGGCCTGTCTGCTGCAGTTAGAGAGAGGATCCGCTGAATGAAACTCATTACAAAGTACGAGTAGATCAAAATTCTCGAAAACCTCTACGTGTTGAACCCATGTTCGCGCGCAAGCCTTGACCAAGGTCCGGGGCTTAAATTGGACCCCGTGCTGACGAGAGGCATAATAATTATATATGTTTGGAATGGAATGTTTCGAGTGCCATTGTTCGATTGAATGACTGCACTAGTAGAAGATTTCTCTTCCAGCAGAAGAATATTCTTCCGTTAATGGGCGGTTGGATCGTCATGTCCCGACGCTAGCAAAATTTAATCGATTTCTTAGAATTCCTTCTTACAATATACATTTTTGTACTATAAGCTGTGAACTTTTGTAGGGATCTTAGAAATGTATTTCGTCGGCAATAAATCTCCATTTCTCTCGGTCCATTACTACATTTGGAACGTTCAAAATGAAGTCCTGGGCCAGTGAAATGTTTACAAATGTTTCTTTAACTCTCCCTCGGGCCGAACAAATAACATCGTAACGTAAATCAGACTTCTGTTCCCATTATTAAAATAGGCTAATAATTAATACATTAATAATGTAAGATTCACTTCTATACTGAACATTTTGGAGCAGCTTTCTTGAGAAGCGATCTACTCAGTTAAGCACTACGGGCGCTAGTGGCAAATTAAAATGCGAATTTCTATGCTTCGGAAGGCGCGTTAAGCCGTCGGTCCCGGTTGCTATCGACAGATAGCAGTCGTTAAACCTTGTCGGAGGCCTTATGGGCATAACCCACCAACCTTCCCATGGCCCCACCAACCTTTCCGGTTATATGGGCCGAATCTCGGGAGATGCGCGCACGAACCGCTCCTCGCTTTTGTCGCGCGCGCATGTGATCTTGACTCCCTACAAGTTCTTTACTTTCTGTGTTTGCATGCGTCCCTATGAGCCACTCTCCCCTTTCTGGGGCATGACTTCACAATAACGCCTTCGGATCCGTCCTCCGGTCGCTCTGTGTTCGGTGTTTTCTTCCTCTGTCTTCGTCCATTGTCTCCGCTTCTGTCCTCCGTCTTATCCTTCCATCAGTTCTAATCTGCTCCGCAACTTGTGCCACCCATGCGCGAAGTCCCGTAGCCGCCTGAAGTTCGCCTCCGACGCCACGAGATCGCGGTAGTATATCGGTCCCACCTCGAGCGGCCTCACGCCGTTCAGTAGGCCGTCCCTAAGCTCGCTATAGAGGGAGCACTCCCACAGGACATGGTGTACGTCCTCTACTTCCGCGTCACCGCAGTAGCAGGACCCCACGTTTGACAACTTCATGCGGAAGAGTCTCCCCCTGAAACAGCCGTGACCTGTAAGGATCTGCGAGACTTGGTAGTCCGGTTCGACCCAGGTTGCCTTGAGTCTTTCCGACACGTCCGGGAAGAATCGATAAAGCTCCCTCCCCTTGTCCGATGTGTCCCAACGCGACTGCCATTCGGCCAGAGCGGACTCAGATGTTCTGAGTTTGACACTCTGAAGCTCCTCTTTGGTAAGCGCGGACTCACGCGCCCCACCTAGTCTGCCAGCACGTCCCACCTCAAGGTCGGCCGGGAGGACCCCGGCGAGAACCGGCAAGGCGTCGGTGCTTGTCGAGCGATACGCTTTGGTCAGAAGAACCATCGCGGGTCTCTGGGTGCGCAGAAGCGCACTCCGCACAACGTGAAGGGACGCTCGCTCAAACCAGCATGCCGCAGCATACGTCACCGTGGCGATGTAAGTGCCTTGGTACAGGACCCGGAGAGCCCTGTACCGTATCCCCCATGAGCACGCCGATACTCTCGACATCTTGCCTAAGCAATTTCCCGCCTTCTCCCCTATCGACGCCGCATGCTGCGCGAACGAGAGGCTTGAATCGATCACCACTCCTAATACCGTGGTCGACCCCACGCTTTTGATAGAGTCACCGCCGAACCTGATGGTTTATGGGCCTTATGGGCAGTTTGAAAACATCCAACAGCGGGTTGGCCACTAACTCGTATCTCCACCAACCCGCATTGGAGCAGCGTGGTGGAATAAGCTCCAGGCCTAACCCAAGAAGGGGAGAGACTCGTGCCCAACAGTTGGACGTATTAAAACGTCATATGGACGTTGCCATTATTACTTATACCTAACATATTATTATGATATTTTAAAATTGTAATTGTAATATTTTAAGATTGCTGTAGTGATATATTATTGAAACGTAAAGATGATTTTACTGGTGGTAGAGTTCCAGTTAATGAGCTCGCGGTCATAGGACCCCTAAAGAGCTTTCTTTCTTTCTTTCTATGAAAAAGAATAAATCGCTAAATTGATTTTAATGAAAATTGGCACAGAGATAGTCGAAAGCGCGTAATTTGATTTGTGCGTGAATGTGAGAGATACAACTAAAAGTTTACTAATCTCTTTTTAACAACAGATTTGGATAAGGCTTTCATATTCTTTCTCTTTTTTAAAAAATTTTAAAATATCAGTTAATGTTGGTGTGTATGACACTTATTGATTCCAACACCCGTACATTTTATGTGCGAAACACTATAGATTTTTGGTAAATCTCATCGCGATGCGTGGTCTTGCCTCTCAAAAAGGATAGAAGACGACCCACTTGCGTATTAATATAATATATCATCATAACTGTATATTTTTCAGACAGGACCCAACGAAAAGCCTGTTATGTTTAGATCCCATGATTTATGAGAGATTTCTATCCAAATATCGCGAAATCACTTAAAATTTCCAGCCTGTTAATCAATTTTGATCCAGTTACAAATTACTGGCAAATCGGAGATCTAATCCGAAAATTTTGGTTGTTCTTAAGTGGCACATTACCACAGCAATGCATTGTTAAACGACACATTTTGCGATGTATCAACCATCTTCAGAATTTTATTGAAACTAGAAAATCGCCGAATTGTCGAAAATCGACTGCAATTCATGTGCATAAATATACTTAAGTAAGTTTGAATGCTAAATGGTAGTGTTAAGCACTAGTGGTAATGTACGGCACTGTTAATTCCGGCACAGAGGCATCTTACCTTAGGCCGTAGGAGTGGTAACGCATCTGCATTTTGACCTCGGTCTCTGTGTGGGTGTCTATAGGCTGCAGTCATCCCTTAACATCAATGTAAACTGCATGCTTGTTTGCCACTTCCATAACATAAATAAAAAACTTTATGGTGAAACCATTTTACCACAGCCTGGCACACAGCACATGTAATATTGTTTGAAATTTTGACATTAACAATGTGAACGTAATTTATTTATTGTACCTTTTGTCAAATGTATAGTAGTGTGTGTAAATAGGGGTACGACATGTTATATTTGCGACTAGCTGTGCCGGCGACTTTGTCCGCGTGAGAATTTTTGATTGTTCAGTATCTACCCAGACGAAGTCGTGGGTGCAGCTAGTATAAAAGTAGCCTAAGTTACGTCTTATTACATAAGCTATCTGCCAGAGAAATTCCCGTCAAAATCGGTTCAGCCGTTCCCGAGATTAGCCGGAACAAACAGACAGACAGACAGACAAAAATTGTAAAAAAAATGTTTTGGTATATGTACAGTATATACATACATTTGCATTTAGTTAAAAGCGGTTATTTTTATATTACAAACAGACACTCCAATTTTATTTATTTGTATAGATGTTTAATTAAAGAATTACCACAAAACAACTTACAATCATTGCTGAAATGTAGCAAAACGTCTAGTTATATGAGACATCTAATCAATACGTCTTAAGTTCTAATCTCTATCATGTCCAACCCTAATCTAGAAGTTAGCCGTCCTAAATATGTCTACTCGACTGTCGGTCCGAAGGATGTCACATTTGGACTAATGGACAACGAATTAGTCAAAATTTCACTATATATTTAATAAAAATAACTACATTAAGAAAAACCGACTTCAAATCTAAAAAGTAAAAAATAATACAGATTTAATATTAATGATATACTACCTATTATTTATATGTGTTATTTACTAATAGGATTGAAGTCGCTGCCAAGCCTTAAACAAATAATTATATTCTAATCACTTAAATATGAATTCGAGCAAATTAATACAATGAACAAAACGTAACCGGCGAATCGTGGGTGTTTGCATGTATGCTTGAATGCATGCATTTACCTCTGCCTACCCCTTCGGGGATTACAGGCATGAAGTTACGTTTTAATAGGTACAATGAAATGCCTACTTTAATGATTTTGGCTTGGCACCGACTTCAATCCTATTAGTAAATAACACATATAAATAAAAGGTGGTATATAAATTAAATCTAATTCTGTATTATTTTTTACTTTTTAGATTTGAAGTCGGTTTTTCTTAACGCAGTTATTTTTATTTAATACTTTTTAGTTTATTGCTGCATTGTCAATAAGATTAATGTTCACATCTGTTAAATTTGTAAAATCTGACTCTTTTAACTTCGTGACAATAAGATAGGTACATAATTTAAACTGTTTAGATGTGTCGATACAAAATTATTACACGTCTATACGAAATCAATGAAAAAAAAATTGAATTTTGGGGAAAGAAATCATGGACTGTTAACTATATGCATTTATCCACGAAGGAGTAAATAAGCTGTGTTGTGTCGTCGATGAGTAAATATGTCATTGTTACTTGATGTCATGCGCATTAGGACTATCTTTTTTTTTTTTTTTTTATGTTATGGAAGTGGTAAACAAGCATGCAGTTCACATTGATGTTAAGTGATGACTGCAGCCTATAGACACCCACACAAAGACCAAGGTCAAAATGCAGATGCGTTACCACTCCTGAGGCCTAAGGTCTTATGCCTCTGTGCCGGAAATTACAGGGCCGTACATTACCACCTGACCGGAACACGATAGTGTTGAACACTACCATTTAGCGGCAAGTATATTAGGTAATGCGGTGGTGCCTACGCCCGCGAGCTCCGACACTAGAGCTCTACCACCAGTAAACGGACGTCAGTGGATTCAACGCATTGTTATGACAACACGCTGTCTAATCTTATTCCTTTAGTTTGAGGTGAAAGTAAGTAAAAAATGCTCATAAAATAAAAACTAATGGGCCTACCTGAATAATTTTTTTATGGAGAATCAGGTAAATCGGTCCAGAAATCTCGGCGAAATTGGCTTACATACATAAATATATATATATATATACCGGCCGAATTGAGAACCTTCTCGTTTTTTTGAACTCGGTTAAAAAATTGAATGAATGTGACAATTTAATGCTGGTAAACTTATAGGTAGTAGGTTGTTATGGCGTAGACGTGACAACCCGATCGCTTACAAGTGGAAGAGAATTCTTCAAATATTAACGACCTATACTCTGCGGACACTCCGCCAAAGTTCCATACAAAAGCTTAATTTGGGGTCTATTACACAGACAGTGACGTGTATTTACACGTGCACCTGTGTGCGTAGCACGTAGAGCCAAGCGCCGCCCATAAGAGGAGAGGAGGTTGGGTGAGGCGGGGAACGTCGAAGTGTCCATTCAATACGTAGTATTATTACATATTCTCTGCTATAAGTCAAAATGCAAATGTAGGTAACTCATAATTTTTAGAGTCCGAATGAACACCGTTTACTGTTGGTATATTAAGTAGATATGACGTAGGGACGTGACAACTTCCCGGAAGAGAATTTATCCGCTAATGCACTCAACCGAATAATCAAAATAAAACTATCGTACATATAAATAACGTACGGTTTTGTATAATTATCTGCTGTCATTGGCAGACAAAAGACGGTAAAAAGGCTTAAAAATATCAAGAAAAAAATACTTTATTGATATACGCGACATAAATCCGAAAACTAGTTTTATTTCAATGAGTGTAGCTCGCGAAAACCGAAATAGTCGTTTTTTGTAAGATAATATATGTTCGGAACATATAAAGCTATTTGTTTTCAAAAGTCAACCGCTTGAAGTTTAATGTGTATTACTTCTATGTGTGTATATTACGAAGCAGACGAAGTCACGAGCAATAACTAGTTGTGTAATAAACGTAGACGGGCGAACACAACGTAGCGCTGGCAAAACTGACCCTTCTCGTAAAGGCTTGTTCCGCCCGGTCAGACACTCGATAGGTAGCAAATGTAGACCCATCAACTAACTTATTTCTGAAAATGGCGGCACTAAGCATTAGAAGCGGCACTGTTCCTAAATTACTGCCGGTCACAGATCATTTCTGTGTTGCCGATAGAGAAGTTCGACTATTTTAGAATATTAAAGTACTCGTACTATTTTTCTATTTTTAAAGAAAAATGGAAAAAAAATGGACTTCAGGCGAGACTCGAACTCGCGGCCTACTTTTTTCTTTAAAAATAAAATATATTTCACAAGCATGTGTTAATGCGAAATAATATAAAACAATTATTAAGGGTAAAAGCGACTTCTTTACGATATTCAATAAACTGCAGTCTATAATATCGGTTGCCTAACTAGCATAGTTGGTAATAGATGGCGCTGCTGCTACCATAAAGCAATGCAATAAATGTGAAGAAAAGATTTGACAAATCGGGCAGGACTTCAGTAGCTCAATTGGAAGAGCGGCTGGATTAGATTCCCAGTAGGCCGCGAGTTCGAGTCTCGCCTGAAGTCAAATTTTTCTTTCCATTTTTCTTTAAAAATAAAATATATTTCACAAGCATGTGTTAATGCGAAATAATATAAAACAATTATTAAGGGTAAAAGCGACTTCTTTACGATATTCAATAAACTGCAAAGTCTATTACATCGGTTGCCTAGCTAGCATAGTTGGTAATAGATGGCGCTGCTGCTACCATAAGGAAATGCAATAAATGTGAAGGAAAGATTTGACAAATCGGGCAGGACTTCAGTAGCTCAATTGGAAGAGCGGCTGGATTAGATTCCCAGTAGGCCGCGAGTTCGAGTCTCGCCTGAAGTCAAATTTTTCTTTCCTTTTTTCTTTAAAAATAAAATATATTTCACAAGCATGTGTTAATGCGAAACAATATAAAACTGCTATTTTTCTGCCGGTTGCCGGTTTGTACCGCCAGGGTTTCGGGTTCGATATCCAGCTAGGGAAGAAAATGATACTGTTTTTTTTGTACAGGAGAAGATTTTGGAAATTTGGAGATGGATAAAGTGCCCAATGAATATTAATTAATTAACTACCTCTTCATGGAGGCTATAGACAAACTTAGGTTTTAGGTCTATGTATGAATGAACAAAATTTTAATGTGGGTACTTAACCTCTGCCTACTCATCAAAAGTGTTTAATAGTTTTGCCGAATCTTACTAATATTATATTATGCGAAACTTTGTGAGTTTGGATGGATGGATGGATGTTTGTTACCTACTCTTTTACGAAAAAACTACTAGACAGATTTGAATGAAACTTTACAGTAATATAGGTTTATTAAGGCTACAATTTGTAATGATTAAAAGTAACGCGGACGAAGTCGCGGGCAAAAATGAGTTATCCGAATACGTTTTTAACAAATTCCTGATATCGACTAAGCTACATCTTTAAGCAAGGCCTTTAGTTGACATAACTAATAATATATTTGTCTGAAATTGTGTAATAAAAAAACTAACGAAATGTTACGTCAGCAAAACTAACCCTTCTCCGTAATGCTTGTTCCGCTCGGTCAACCACTCGATTGGTAGCAAGACGCCTATTCCAATAATTTGCTTTTCACAATGGCTGCACTAAGCGTTAGGGAATATTACTAGATTATCATCGATAAAGAAGTAAAAGTTAATTGCAAAACTTCCAATTAGTCTCCATTGGCGTGCCAATGCGGAGTCTCTCAAGTGGCGCAAATCTTATAGGTTGGGGAAAAAGTTTCTTCGCATTTTTTAAGATCATTCAAAACATTTTTTAATATAGTTTATTTAAATTTAACTAAAGTATGTATGTACCATTTTGTTCGATAACCTTTGGCCATCTTGTAGGTAGGGACATGATCCCATTGCTATAAAAATTTTGGGACTTCTCATCAAAATACCGCGACAAGTGGATTTGGCAGTCCTCTCGTGATGTTAACCTAACATTGCATAAAGAATTTTGAAGAGACCGAAACAGGTGGAAATCTGAAGGTGCAAGGTCAGGACTATACGGCGGATGCATTAACACCTCCCAGCCAAACTCTCTTAATTTTTGCTGAGTGGCTATAGATGTGTGAGGCCTAGCGTTATCATGATGAAACACCACACCCCTTCTGTTGATCAATTCCGGCCGCTTTCTCTCAACTTCTTGCTTTAATCTCATCAGTTGTTTGCAGTAGAGTTCAGAATCGATTCACTCATCTTGACAGTACGAAAAACAAATGAAAATCACACATTTGCCTAATTTGAATTTGGAATTATGTTCATTAAAATTTTAACTTTCAATGATACCAAAACCAGCCAGATACAAATACTACAGCCAAAGAGATTTTATACAAGTTCATATATACTATAATGCGAAAAGACTTTTTCCCCAACCTATTATATAAAAATCAATTGCTGTTCGTTAGTCTCACTAAAACTCGAGAACGGCGGGACCAATCAGGTTCAAAAGGTAATAAAATATGAAGAAATTGAAGGGACCACAATTTCATACAACTACAATTTCATTTTTTTATACAAATAGATACGGACTATTGAACCTTCTCTGGACTTCCAAAAAACTATCTCTATCAAACCTTTGACACATTATTTCATTCTGAGGCAATACAAAGTTTGCCGGGTCAGCTAGTATCTAATAAAAGACTTACATTTGACCCACTTAGAAATTTTGTAATGTTATGAATTAATATATTTATGATACGTAACTTCAGCCGACATATTTAATTCTAGACACAAATAATTGTTCCTTACCTTACCAAAGAACAATTGGTTGGTGTCGTCTAGCTTACACTTGATAAAACAATGATTGGCTATACCTAGCCGATTCATGGCAAAACATAGTACAACACCGACGATATTATTTCTGAACCGTTGATGCCACGCCGCAGCGCAATCCCGACTATGGTGTACGGATTTTCGTATACATTTTCTATGAAAGGATGTTTCCAAAAATTATCTATTCCGATCCGGGTAAACCTCGTTACGTATGCAACGACCTTTACAATCCTGCTCGTAACTCGGTGACGTCGGATACTTACTATCGTTAATGGTGTCTTTATTATTGACGCGTTCAAAGGGCAACATAACTTCAGTTTTATGTGAATGTAACGGTCGCTGTTTTTGGAGTATGAACTCTCTCTGTTTGTGATTTTACCATATTATTATATTTTCATGACGTATTTTCCCAATTTCGAAAAAAACATGAAACTTTTAAAATAAAGACTGATTGCTGCGTGTCAAACAAATTACTATGAATAATGTAATACTTCAAGCATGTTTCGACTGAACTGACTACTTTTTGGTTTCGACATTTCTGTCGAAAGATTTTCACAGCTGGACGAAAGCCTCCCCATGAGCCGGATATGCCATAATGCCTCGCTTGGCTGGCGGATTGACGATTGTAGTGTCGGTAGTTTTATCGCAGGATGTTGATGGATGATGACTGATTGAAAAGCCCTTGTCCACCTTGATTGCTGAATATTGTGAATATTTACCCAATTTTTCTATGGATTTATAGATAACTAGCTGTTGCCCGCAGCTTCGCCCGCGTGGATCTCGTTTTATAAATATTTTTTCCTGAATTTTCTTTGCTATAAACCTCACGGAGCCCGAGACCTTTCCAACGAATGCAAAACCGTGGCAATCGGTTCGTGCGTTCTGGAGTTATAGCGTCAGGAAGGAAAACCCGACTTATTTTTATATAGTAGATAAATTATATAATTACGTAATATGAGCTTACCCATCTTTCACATGGGGATTCGGTTCTGCCTAAAAAAAACAGTACTAATCTGGCTAGGCCTATCAACTTAGCGCAACAGTATGCTCGTGTGAAAGTTTGTATGGAAATATACGCCTGGGCTTTTGCATGGAACGAAACGGTTTGAATGTGCTGTAATCGATCGATGCATGTAACTATTGTATTAAAAGTGGGCTCGTCAAACTTTGGGCTATGTGAACGAACTAGGACGATTTGCCGACTGGGCTATGGATTGAAATTCGGTACCTGCCTATATTCAACATCCCACATTATTGGAGCCTTTTTATTTATTTTTTTTTACCAGGGGAAAATGCGTTACGCATACCTACCCTTGGGGAGAGGGGTGGGTTAAGTGGGACTCCGGGAAAGTCATCCGACTACCCACTAAAAACCCCTGGGTGTTCCGACTCGTCCGCCATCACTGGCGGGGTCACGGGAACGCTATCGCACACATCCGCGACCCCACCGGCGACTGCTCATTGCCGAGCCCTCCTCGGAGCCTTTCGGCTCCAACCAACACTAGTGCCGTGCGGAACACCTGCACGCCAGCCAGCCCGGGACCTCTCCATTCGGGCGACAGACATCCCCTAGTCCGGCGCTCGAAGGTCCCTGCCCCGACCACTCACAACGCCAGGCGTCCCAAAACGCCCGGGTGGAGAAGTCCAGGGGCACACAGTCCGGCCCCGGGGGAGCGGGAGTGTCAGAGATGAACTGACCTTCAACCACCCCCCGCGGCCCCACCACGTCCCTATCTGACGGCGGGACCACCGCTAGGCGGCTGGGGATAGGGTGCAGGGCAACGACACACCCGTACACCTCTTTCCCAGCCGCCTCCCCACGACGTCCCCATCTTACGGCGGGACAACCGCTAGGCAGCTGGGGATAGGGTGCAGGGCCAACGACCTACCCGTACACCTCTTCCCCAGCCGTCTCCTCACGCCACGCCAAACGCCGCTCCCTCTCTAGGTACCACCGGGTACTGAGTCCCCCCGCCACGACAAGGCGGAAACCCTCGGAGGGGACATTATTGGAGCCTACGTTAGGCAAGTGGTGACTTACCTCTACTAGGGCCTCCAAAACAGGCGACACGATGGCCCACGTGAGGCAATATTAGGGTGAGATGCTAAGGGTGTCTCAACAACTGGTGCCGTACCTCACAAAGTATGGCACCAGTTTCACAATCGCGAGCAATTGAATTCGCTTTCCTTTTTTCCGGTAAGTAATTAAAATGTACATATCTCATTCATAATTTCGGTTACATTATTGAGTGTCAAAAGAGGTAAAACAAAATAAAGGGGTCTCTCAAACTTGACGCCATTCGTGGAAGGTTCCAACAGTTATAGCACTCGATTTACAGTCTCGTAACTTCGTAACGTCAGATACTAGCATTAATGATGTCTTTATTATTATTGACGTCTTCAACGAACACCATAACTCCAGTTTTATGTCAACGTGGCGTTGATTGTATTGTTGGAATAGAAACAGTCCGTGAATGGTTCAATGATATCTTGAATTTGTTTATTTATATTTTTTAATTAATCCTACTAATATTATAAATGCGTAAGTTTGTATGTTTGTTTGTTTGTTACTCCTTCACGCAAAAACTGCAGAACCAATTTTCATTAAATTTGACACACGCATAGAGGGTAACTTGGATTAACACATAGGATAATTTTTATCGAAAAAATGTTCCTGTGGGATGCCATGGGATGATTTGATGAGTTTCCCCAGGTTACGCAAAAAGCGACTTACACGCGGGCAACAGCTAATATAAATATATATTTAATGTACAGTCTCTACTACTAGCATAGTTTTTTGCCTAATTTTCTGTTTCAATATCTCTTTTTTATGTCATGAAATGGAAATTAACCATACCTACAGTTTACATTAATTGTAAATAATACTGTAGCCTTCAAACATCTACATAAAACCAGAGATTTTAATGTAGATGCGTTACCACATCTATTATCTAAGGTATTATGCCTCTGTGCCAGATATCACACCTGACCAGAACACGATAGTGCCGAACTAACGATTTAGCAGCAAGTAGATTAGGTAATGCGGTGGTGCCTAAGCCTGCGATCTATCGTACTAGACGTTATCTAATTATTGCAGAAAAAAATATAGTTATTGTAACATTTCACATCCTTCTATAAATTTAACAGATTTTTTTAAGTTGGAGAAGGATGTGAAATGTTACATTTAACATTAACTTTAACAAATATCTTGGTGCAACCCAGGCTAAATTGTTCAAACATCGTGAATTTTTTAATGAATCCTAATTGTATAAGTGGCAAAAAAAACTTGCAATGTGGTAAAACTGGAAATCAACGTTCAGTATTTTCTGAGCCAACAAATATCTGGATATCGGTAAAATATAAATTTGGCTTTATGTAAAATCGTTTTCACTGCTCTTTGTGCCAAAACAAAAGGCTAATTACTTAATTAATTGTTCGCTTGCTCTGTGCTAGTGGTTTAATGTAAAAACCATCCAAAATGCGGAGGTAGGATGTTATGTGCATTATTAACATGGATGATTTGGAATTAAAAATGGCGTCTCTTATCCGCCACTTAACAAGTGATGATGTTACATTTTTAACTTATGAGTAGCTCGAGTATATATATATATATATTTATATCTTATATATTTATATATATTTTATATACATATATATTATATGTCCCTACTAATATTATAAAAGCGAAAGTAACCCTGTCTGTCTGTCTGTTACCTTTTCACGTCCAAACGACTGAACCGATTTTAATGAAATTTGGTACAGAGATAGAGCTGACTTTGAGAAAGAACATAGGCTACTTAGTTATTTATGAAACGACATCCACGCGGGCGAAGCCGCGGGCAACAGCTAGTAGGAAATAAAAGCAGTAACATGTTTTTCACGTGAAAACAGCCCACCTACGTAATTTGTCTTTTAAGGTCTATAAATGTTAGCAAACAAACAATTTGCGGGGACAGCCTTTATTTACAATCTGCAAACATTTAGGTTGGATTAGTATGAAATTGAATTTAGATTAGAATCTTGAAAAAACATACTGGTGTTTTAATTGTATCATGAAATTCTTCACTGGTGGTAGAGCTCCAGTGACGGAGCTCGCGAGCGTAGGCTCCACCGCATTACCTATAAACTTGCCACTAAATGGTAGTGTTCAGCACTATCGTGTTCCGGTCAGGTGGTAATGTACGGCCCTGTAATTTCCGGTACAGAGGCTCAACAGCTTAGGCCTCAGGAGTGGTAACGCATCTGCATTTTGACCTTGGTCTTTGTGTGGGTGTCTTTAGGCTGCAGTCGTCACTTAACATCAATGTGAACTGCAAGCTTGCTTGCCACTTCCATAACATAAAAAAAAGTTAATGATTTTCATAAGTTTGTTACTTTTTTATTTGCATATTGTCATTTTTTTTTTTAACAATTTGCACGCTATTTTTTTTTGTAAAAGTATGTGGAGGTCAATTGTATAATATTTATAATATCGAACATGTACAAACCTTAGTTTGAGCAATTAATATATGATTCTTTGAATCTTTGTTTCGAAAGAGCAAGTATCACATTGTTGGTATGTGAATATTTACAATCTAACGTAACTTCACGCCTGTAATCCCCGAAGGGGTAGGCAGAGGTAAATGCATGCATTCAAGCATACATGCAAACACCCACGACTCGCCGGTTACGTTTTGGCCCATGTAACAGGTGGCGAACCTGTTGCCATCTCCGGGCACATTACCAAACTCCGAACTACTGGGAAACTTCGAGAAAATGGAAAATTCCCAATAGAACCAGAGATAAAGGATTTTAAACCGTTATCTCTGATAGGCCCCGACCCGGGAATCGAACCCAGGACCCCCGCGTAGTAGTAGTGGCCTGCTACCACGACGCTACTGAAGCAGTTCAGTAAACTATTCTTTAAATTATTTATTTATGTTTGCAAACATAATATAATATACAAAGTAATATATGTGAATCACTTAAAAGCACATACCCGAGCCGGAACCTGTGAAAGAACGAAATTCCTTTTCATAATCGCCGTAATGGTGGGTTGCTGTGATTAAATATTAAAAGAAATCTGAGCCGCATTATTCTGGGCTACGTTTAATATTTTCTTAAATAAGTTAACGTTTTTCAGGTGGTTCTGAAGGGTAATTTATCGTCCTGAGTGCCACTTCGCGTTATTACATTTACTACCACCCTATTGAAATGGTTTGGCCGCCGTAGTTCGGTAGAGTGTCTACACTAGCGGAATAATTCTCCATCGTTAGTTGGCGGGAGGGTCTTCACGTCGCAACGCCGTGCATCTGTATGACATGTCATAACTTCTGGTAACTGGTTCAAATTTGCATGAAATCTAATGTTTTTTTTATGTAATTGAAGTGGCAAACAAGCATGCAGTTCACGTTGATGTTAAGTGATGACTGCAGCCAATAGACACCCACACAAAGACCAAGGTCAAAATGTAGATGCGTTACCACTCCTGAGGCCTAAGGTGTTATGTCTCTGTGCCGGAAATTACAAGGCCGTACATTACCACCTGACCGGAACACGATAGTGCTGAACACTGTCATTTAGCGGCAAGTATATTAGGTGATGCGATGGTGCCTACGCCCGCGAGCTTCGTCACTGGAGCTCTATCACCAGTAAAGTTATGTGTTTGATTGTCCATTTATCGAGGAAAGCTATAGTTATAACAGTACACTACGAATAGGAGCGGAGGGTCAATAAAAAATGTGGCAGAAAGGGAAAAACCCCTTTTAAAATTTCCGTTGCTTGCAGCCATGCGAGCTGGGGCAGGTCGCTAGTGACTTTACAAAAGATCAAAATTAACGATTTTTAATTTCTTAGCATAGAGTTATTGTTGTGTTTACGGTAATAACCGTAGATACCTAATACTAGTAACATAAAATAATAAGTGTTAAAAAAACATACAGGCGAATTGAGAACCTCCTCCTTTTTGAAGTCGGTTAATAAATACGCTGCCACTCACAGCCCCACAGTAGCATAAACTTGTGTCGTGGGTGCCGTTGTGCACACACAACACATACACAAACACCCAGACCCGAAACAAATATCTGTAGGCCATACAAATATTTGTTCCGGTGGGGGATTGAACCCACGACTCTTCGAATCAAACGGTCATCTCACACCACTGGACTATCTGGGTCGTCAAATAATAGGTAGGTACTCATCGGTAATGTAATTGAATCGGTCCGCTGCTTGGCTTTTACCAATGCGCGCGGTTTACATTAAATCGAAACAGCGAAACGATTTTATCGCGATCTAATGAGAATTATGTCTAACTACCGGCCCGCCCCGGCTTCGCGCGGGTGCAATGTTACCCACCCACCCTCTCCTATTCGTCTTATCGTGATGTTATATATATAGCTTAAAGCCTTCCTCGATAAATGGGCTATCTAACATTGAAATAGCTTTTCAAATCCGACCAGTAGTTCCTGAGATTAGCGCGTTCAAACAAACAAACAAACTCTTCAGTTTTATAATATTAGTATAGATTACGAGAATAAACCCCCAAAACCATCATCACTGATAGGAATAAGACATGACATTAGCATTAAATTTCTGTGCGGTGCTAATTCAATCTTATCAAGCGAGTCTGCAAAAGTTAGTTCCCACTTTTCGGTAGCAAGCAGTTTCCTGGTACGAAAAGTTACGAATATGCAATTGTAAATTGAATAGTAAGCAACTGTAGCGGCAGAATTCTCATATTCGTACGATTTAGGTCATAGGAGTGGTTGAAATGTTAAAAAAGAAATATACCTAAGCAGAAAAACATGCGCACCCAGCTGTATTTAATTACCCAAGAACTAATTGCAAGCCTTATGAATCATGTTAGTATTTTGATTTAATTGCTTGTAATTAACTCGTCTATTTTATATTAAATACAACCCTATGCGTAATTAAATCAAATACCTACTCGACATACTTAGAGCAACCAGAGTGTAAAAGAAATTCTAGCGAACATGATATCCCCAGCGACTTTGGACAAACTGAACTGCAACTGTTAATTAAGAATTGTGGTGGATATTGAAAAATTGAGGATACTTTTGACATAATGTACATCTATGAAAAATTACGGCTTTAAAATGATGTTAAAACAGAATTTACAAATGGAGGTATGCAGCCGATGGCATCTACAATGGTTTAGCGAGAACTCGTTCGTTTTCTCCTACAGAAATACACCTCAATACAGTTTTTAAACAAAATCTGCATTTATAATATCTTCGTGTGTCCCACCAGTCCACCAGTAAACCAATCCTCAACAATACTCACCGGCTCCCGTTTGTTAACAATGATTTACAGGCGGGCGTAATGCCAAATTGCTTCAGCTGGATTTTACAAATGGAGGTATGCACCCGATGCCACGAACAATGCTTTAGCGAGAACTCATTCGTTTTCTCCTACAGCAATACACTGGAATTCCGTTTTTAAACAACGAGTCAGGACTAGTCTATTAATCGTGTATTATACTGCGTAAAGCGAAATGCTTGGTAGCTTTCCAATAATGATTTTATTCGATAAAGTATTCTGTTAGTCTTCACTGTTTATTGTTGCGATTAAATCGTTTTTGAAGTCGGTATATATATGCAAAAACTCATTATGTATAGTTTTCCAAATTCATATTTTTATACGATTTATAATCTTATTTTTATTTACTAACGATATTTGAGATATATCGGTGACATAACATGCAGCTATGAGGAAATACGGATGTAAAGTCATGTTAAAACAAAATTTGCATTTTAAATATCTTCGTGTTTCCCACCACTCTACGAGTAAGCCAATCCTCAACAATACTCACCGGCTCCGGTTTGTTAAGAACAATGATTTACAGGCGGGCGTAATGCCAAATTGCTTCAGCTGGATTTTACAAATGGAGGTATGCACCCGATGTCACGAACAATGCTTTAGCCAGAACTCATTCGTTTTCTCCTACAGCAATACACTGGAATAGCGTTTTTAAGCTAAAGTAAGGGCTGGTTTATTAATCGTGAATTATACTGCATAAAACTAAATCCCGTTGGAGCCCCTGTGACATATAATTTAATAATTTCACCTTAATTTCTGCCACACAGGCACAACTTTAAACCTCAGGAGTAGCTACGCATCTGAATTTGGAACTCGGAATTTTGTCTGAATGTCTATAGGCTTCAGTAGTCATATATCATCCAAGTGAAATGCATGTCTACTTGACCTTTATTACATAAAATTGTACACAGAGAAGCTGAATAGGCTAATCACGCCATACAAAAAAGTATCTGGCGAATCGTGATGGTATGATGGATGAATAGGTATGCACAGAACTCTGTGTGCATCATTAGAAAATACAGTAATAAGAAGATAATATAAGAAATTCTTATCTTAAAAAACGTTGTACCTTATTGACAAGTGGCATGCCCGGGACGTGTAAAATTTTCAACTCCAGTTAACATATTGAAACGCGTGTAGCGATTGTATTGCGGTGCCTATTGCTCATTTCATTTATTTTTTACCCACCAGCGAGCCGGAACAGCATTGGTTTTATTGGTAAAATATTGTTGTGTATCAACAGTTAAAAAAAAGTATCAATCAATATATATAAAACATTGTACTATACATTCTGATTGAATAGGTACCTACCTACTTTTCCAAATATAGAAATGTGGGCGCTAACTATGAACCTCTTAAGAAGGTTTCGCTATAATAATACGAGTATATATCAGATCATAGTAGCTAATAGAGGTAAGAAACAAAAAAGGAAAATATTTTTTATTTTGAGTAAGATTTTACAACCATTTTTGAAAGGTCAATAAGAATCAATTATTACCTAGATTGAATAATTATTAGATACAGTAAAACAGATATTATGTTAATTAAAATTGTGATGAAAAACTTACAGTTAAAACATCACAGAAATTTCAATTCTAGGTAAATAATTTAGATTTTGTTTTTACAATATTGTTGATTCACTTAGCAGAGTTCCAAGTGCAGTCATTACTGAAAAGAACTCCGCTACCCAACAAACTCAGTATGAGCTCTTTGAAACTCTTAACTTATGTCTAATGTCTTGTCCGGTGAAGCACGCTATGACCGTCACCAATTAAAAAAAGAGTTCTCAAGGTTCGACCGCGTACCCGAACACGAGGCGAGGATAGGCGGGCTTCGAGGTGGACCAGTCGTTATGGGCATCACTGGGGCATCACTTTTGTCCAGTTGTGAAAGTTTATTGGTTGCATTGCAAAGAAAAAAGATGTTGGTGAATAAACAAGATTAAACTGCCTCAGTAGCCTAGTGGTAGCAGGCCACTACTACTACGCTGGGGTCCTAGGTTCGATTCCCGGGTCGGGGATATTACAGATAACGGTGTAAAATCCTTTATCTCTGGTTCTATTGGGATTTTTCCATTTTATGGAAGTTTCCCAGTACCTCGAAGTTTGGTAATGTACCCGGAGATGTCAATAGGCTCGCCACTGCCTGCCTCGTTACATGGGCCAAAACGTAACCGGCGAATCGTGGGTGTTTGCATGTATGATTGAATGCATGCATTTACCTCTGCCTACCCCTTCGGGGATCACAGGCGTGAATTTACGTTTTTTTATGCATCCAATAAGGGGTGGCGCCCACGGTGTAGCATGGCATGGCACATGATGGCACATCAATTATCAGGATCTTGTGGCACACAGGTGGACAGACAAACGTGTTTCGACACGTTCCTTCGTTCGGCGCTCACTTGCCTTAACAGGGAATAATAATCTGGACATTTCACATAGTTCAGTTAGTGTCATGTCGTGGCATTTTGTGTCATACGTCACACGACGTGCCGTATTACCCCGGGACGCGACGCGCCACCACAAACCGTGGCAATTCAGGTTATCATACGAGAAATGTCGGCTTGGTAATAAAATGATTTAATTTTCTTGCTAAAGTGCAATAAGGTTGAAAATCATTTGTTTATGAAAAAATCCTTTACTACGTGCTGACGTAGCGCGCCGTCAATGGGCGCCGGCTCTAAATGTCAAGAGACTCGCGAGTATGACTCAAAAATATTACTGGTGAATGGTGGGTCCATGTAAATTTTAATTCATTTACATAGTTCAAATACAAATAAATTGCCGAACAATTCCAAATTAGGTAGGATTTGGAGGTACAGTCAATTCCAGTTAGGTAGTAATTGTGGCGTAGAAAATTATTGTTATGTAATGTAAATTAAACCCAGTTGTTGTTAGGTAAAAGATTTTCAAATTAATATGCGCAGTGTTACGCTTTAAACCTTACAATGGTATTTTTAACATGGTATGATTACAATTAAACCTTTTTACTGGTGGTAGAGCTCCAGTGACGGAGCTATACTTGCCGCTAAATCATTCATTCCGCTTATTGTTCAGCACTATCGTGTTGAAGATGTAAGAAAGAGACTTTGTGTGAATGATAGTATCGGTGTAAAAATGAAAAAAGGCATGCTCCGATGGTTCGGGCATATAGAAAGAATGTCGAATGAGCGAATGACTAAACAGATATACAATGCGAATGTGGATGGTTGCAGAGGCCCAGGAAGACCAAGGCTGACCTACCATGACCAAATAGGTCGAGTTCTGTCTGATGGTGGGGTCAAAAGTCTTAGGAATCGGCGTGCATGTATGAAGAGAATGATGAAGGTAGACGAGGCACGAGAGGTTTGTCAGAACCGGGATGTCTGGCGCTCTACACTCTCTGCCTACCCCGTTAGGGACCTGGCGTGAAGATACATACATACATACATACATACTATCGTGTTCCGGTCAGGTGGTAATGTACGGCCCTGTAATTTCCGGCATAGAGGCACCTTAGGCTTCAGGAGTGCATTTTGACCTTGGTCTTTGTGTGGGTGTCTATAGGCTGTAGTCATCACTTAACATCAATGTGAGCTGAATGCTTGTTTGCCACTGTCATTACATAAAAAAATGGTAGATTTTGTTTTAACTTGGGAAGTGATAATAATGACTTTAATTTGAATGATATTATTTTGGTACAGTGGAACAATTGTTTCAGGAAAAAAACATTCTCATTTTCTTCAAAGTTATGCTTGAGCATCAATTAAACATTTTATTAAATTTTGTTTCCCAGTAACGTTCTAGTAGCTGGTTTTCAAAGAGGTTTTGCGAGTCCACGAGTTTCAATGTCTCCGACTTTTATTACATTCCCTTTTCATGTATTAAAATTACGAATTCGCAAAATTCTTGGTTTATTTATTTGGTTCCTGAGACAATATGGCCTATTTGACTCATCTATTGTGGTTTCTAATAACGATATGCGATTCCCTATTGGTACGAATACTTGGCAGCCCTCTCTTATACCTAATACTACAAACTTAAGAATTACTTTGTTTAACATTTTTATGTTTACTGTCAAATAGATTGTAAAGCAGCTCTCAATTGTATATTGACATGCACCTTAGTGTGCAAAGAGAATTTATTATAATCACTATGTTTATATAGTAAGCTTCGGACGTCTCTGACAGCAACTTGAGTATTAACCTACTTACGCCAATCTACATTGAGTCAGCTTCGTCGATATGGATTGATAATTTTCTTAACAATGATTTGTCAGAACAATTTTGGGGACTATAATGGCAAATTTGGACATGTAAAATGTTGCAAGTTAGGTATATTCAAACGAGTTTCATCCACATAGTCTACAACTTCTGAGAATAAAAGCAACTTACCTATGCACAAAACAATCAATAATAATTAATATACATTTTCGTATGTCTATGTTATCGCTCAGAACGTTTCTGAAAGTTCAAATCATATTCGAATCAACGTTTTATTTATGAAAAATAAATAGATACACCAACGAAGTCCCATTTTATCACTATCAAGTAAGCAATATATTGAAAAAAAAAAACAGTGACATTGCACTATATATTAATTTTAGGTCAAAAGGTTATCGAATCTGTCACGGTCCAAGAATTCTATTTCAAACTCGATAATTCAACGAACAGTTCGTACAGCGCTAGGCATTTCATGATACCGATCGACTTGTCAAACTTTTACAGCAGGTGTTGCGGGAACGCCTAAAATTATCTTGTCGTTTTATTGGCGTTTGGGTCGATTGTGTTAATTAAAATGTCTTACAAAATCCTCGACTCCGACGGTTTTATCATGTTTGACAAATTGTCGGTATGTATGGAAATTACAAAGAATATTATGGTGAAGTTTGTTTAGTTCTCATTCATGCATTGAATACTTACTGCCTATTAAGCGTCTTAAATATTGAATAAGATAACACACATTTTCCCAATTCCACAAAGAATGTTTTAGTCATGAAGAAGAGTGTTTTTTTATAAATTTTAATCGAATGCCATTCAGCGGTTGGTTATTGAAATAGAAAAATATAGACGGACCGATTAAATATCATATTTATAGTTACAAACAAGTATGCTACATGTTTGTAAGACCGTGAAAGAAAACTTTGAACCAATTTTCAAAGTACTGTCGAATCTGTCTCGACCCAGAAAATCTATTTCGAACTCAATAAATCAACGTACAGTTTGAACAGCGCTAGGCATTTCATGATATCGATCGACTTGTCAAACTTTTACAGCAGGTGTTGCGGGAACGCCTACAATTATCTTTTCGTTTTATTGGCGTTAGGGTCTATTGTCTTAATTAAAATGTTTACCAAAAAACCCTCGGCGCCTATAGTTTTATCATATTCAACAAAATGGCGGTAGTAATGGAAATTATAATTTTGCGGTGAAGCTGATTAAGTTATAACTCGCGCGTTGAATTTTGAATGCCTATGTGCAAACTCTGATAGCTTGGAAATGAACAAAATCGAAAAAAATCTTAAAAGCTGACAAATGTTCTATTAGATTACGTTAAATTTAGGCTACACATTCGCTCTACTCTAATTGTGGCTTGTAGTTGCCTTAATATTAAATTTTAAAAAGTAAGTTGACTTCAAATATAAGTAAAAGAGTTATGTGCTCGTTCATCATAAAAGGTAGTAGTTGATGTCACAGTTTGTGTTGACGTTGCTTAAGCCTTAAATATCAAGTATGTACCTACCTTCAAGGAGTAGCATCTGGTGCTACCAGAGTTGCCAAAAATATCGGCCTGTAAGTGGTTTCAGCATTTTATTATTAGCTTGAAGTAGGTACTGGGTCCTGCGATCATTATTATTAATAAATATGGGTGGGTTCTTTCTATTCACGAAAAATGTGCTTGAAAGAATTATAAATGATCTGTGTCACTTCTTATACCTAACATATCTCTCTACTAGCTTTTGTTCGCGACTTGGTAAGCGTGTATTTAAAAATTATGTATTTAAAGAAGGATACTTTTTATCCTGCTCAGAGGACAGGATAAAAAGTATCCTATGTGTTACGTCATGTATGTTGTGCCATATATGCCTACTCTACCTGTGTACAAAATTGTATCGAAATCCGGCAGCCGTTTTTGTGTGACTGAGCAACAAACAAATGAAAATTCGTACATTCACATCTACAATAGTAGTCGGACATATAAAAAACTAAATGACATTTGTTAGTCTCACTTAAACTCGAGAACGGCTGGACAAATTTAGCTAATTTATTTAATTTTTTTAAATATTCGTAAGAGGAAAATAATGGTTTAAAAGATAAGAGAATATGAAGAAATTATAAAGAAAATAATAAAAACAATAATATAATTTTCCTATACAAATAGTACGAAGTTCGCCGGTCCCGCTGGGTAGTATTTTATTTTTTTAGTCTATTAGGTCTAAAATGGTAGTCGACGCAAAAGCTTAATTTAAAAAATTGGTATTCATTTATTTTTGTTGACAAATAGGAAGCGTATTTAGACTTAATATTTATATTTAAAGAATCATTGACGAAAGAATCATTGAAGAAGCATATAATTATACGAAGGTTATTACCGTATATTAGGTAAATAACGTTCGTATAATTATATGCTTCTTGCCGCTAAATAGTACTGTTCAGCACTATCGTATTCCGATCAGGTGGTAATGTACGGTCCTGTAATTAACGGCACAGAGGAATTAGGCCTCAGGAGTGGTAACGCATCTGCATTTTGACCTTGGCCTTTATGTGAGTGTCTATAGGCTGCAGTCATCACTTAACATCAATGTGAACTGCATGCTTGTGTGCCACACATAAAAAAGGTCTCATTAACAACTTGATGGGCCTATTGACATCACTAAGCTTCATGCTTCATACTGGCAGTATTTTTTACACTAAAAGCAGCTGTGATTTACCACTGCTATTATATTGGGATTTTACCTCGGAGTTTGGTAATGTGCCCGGAGATGGCAACAGGCTCGCCACCTGTTACATGGGCCAAAACGTAACTGGCGAATCGTGGGTGTTTGCATGTATGCTTGAATGCATGCATTTACCTCTGCCTACCCCTTCGGGGAATACAGGCGTGAAGTTACGTTATAATACCACATATGTATTTATTTTATAGAAAATTAAAAGACAAGCAGAAAATTGCGCTAAACGAGTGAATTGAGCAATACCGCTATCTGAGTCGGGTTCGTATAGGACTTATTACACGGCACGGTGTTCAGGGTACGACAGCAAGTGGCAGGGTAGTGTAATAACATTTAGGGAGTTAGGCCCCTAATAAGGGCGAACGGAGCGGCCCGTGTATTTGTACTGTGATTGAGTTAGGGTGCTGTCGACTGGATAGTGTAATAAACGACAACCCGACGCGAGGCCATGCCTACCCTTTCTGCCGGACCCTGAATACCGAGTCGTGTAATAGCCTTTTACCAGTTGGCATTGTTTGTGTCATCAATATCAGGATGAGGTGGCTTCAACCCTTGACGTAATAGATAACTGTATATAAATTGTAAGTTGGATATGATATATGAACTTATGCTACTTTTTTATGTAGAAAAAAATCTTATGAGCATTTCTCACATCATTATTACGAAACCTAATAGACGACAGTGAGCCTTTTTATTCCACATTTCATTGCGACATTTTAAAAATATTTTGTGGAATTATTTTACATCATATAGGTATGTATGTATGTATCTTCACGCCAGGTCCCTAACGGGGTAGGCAGAGAGTGTAGAGCGCCAGATAACCCGGTTCTGACAAACCTCCCGTGCCTCGTCTACATTCATCATTCTCTTCATACATGCACGCCGATTCTTAAGACTTTTGATCCCACCATCGGACAGAACTCGACCTATTTGGTCATGGTAGGTCAGTCTTGGTCTTCCTGGGCCTCTGCAACCATCCACATTCGCATTGTATATCTGTTTAGTCATTCGCTCATTCGACATTCTTTCTATATGCCCGAACCATCGGAGCATGACGAACATATAGGCACTTGATGAAAAAATGTCATAAGGAAAGTGAATAAGAATAGTGAATTGAGCAATATCGCTATCTGCGTGGGGTTCGTATCATCAATATCAGGATAAGGTGGCTTCAACCCTTGACGTAATAGGTAACTGTATATAAATTGTAAATTGGATATGATATATTGGTTGGGGAAAAAGTTTCTTCGCATTTTTTAAGATAATTCAAAACATTTTTTAATATAGTTTATTTAAATTTAACTAAAATATGTATGTACCATTTTGTTCGATAACCTTTTGCCGTCTTGTAGGTAGGGACATGATCCCATTGCTATAAAAATGTAGGGACTTCTCATCAAAATACCGCGACAAGTGGATTTGGCAGTCCTCTCGTGATGTTAACCTAACATTGCATAAAGAATTCTGAAGAGACCGAAACAGGTGGAAATGAAAAATGAAACTATTGCGAAGTTTATTTTTTTTAAATACAGACGCATAAAAATCCAAAAAAAATCTAACGATGTGTTTAGGGACTTACAGAGATGCCTCATATATTATCATTCTGGTATTCATGGAGTGATTCTTGTATATTAATTTCGAGCATCTCAAAAAAATGTGTTTATTATAAGTGCTTCTGTCAATCTATCTAGATAATTAACTTTTATAAAAATGAATATCAGCTTGACAGCTAACACACACACACACACACACACACACACACACACACACACACAAACACACACACACAATGGCTGTAACTCGTTATTAATTATAAGTACTTAGTTCTTACTTTTATTATTCCTTCTTGGTTTATTGTAACGAAGAATTTTACAAACGTTCTTTGCTATACATGTCATATATGTAATATTTTTATTTTTGGAATAATACATGCGAGTGAACTTTAGAAAATTTGACTTCGGGCCTTCAGGAATCGAACCTGCGACCTCAGGATAACCAGTCCAGCCTACCACTAAGCTACCGAAGTATATAGTACATATTTGTATTGCACTTCTTGTTACGTTTCTGATACTAAACATGCTAATTCTTTAGCTGTACATTCCTTTTGGTACCACCTGTATTGAAAACTGTTTTCGGGACTGGCCTGGTGACCTGTGACACAGGTTTCATCCAGAAACCTATTTCAGGCACCAGACTCTCACAAAACTAGGATTTAAGAGCAAACAATGTATTGACAATAAGAATGTGCCTAATTTTGTGAAGGAAAAATAAATATGATTTTGTTATTATTTATAAAATGAAAATATTGTAAGCTTACTTAGCAAAATAAAGTCAGATATTGCAGTCTAAGCGTGCCTTAATATCAAACCTTCGAAAAAAATTAAAAATCAACAAAAATCAATATTTTGTTGTAGTAATTTTTACAACATTGCTGCTTCATTTTTAATGGTAGGAAAGAGTATGGTATATGTATAGCTTGCACCCTGTTGTGTGTAGACACACAAATATGAGCTGTCTATGAATAAAATGTTAAATTTTTTAAAAGGAAAAAATTGATCGGCATAATCATTTATTGTGAGTTCCAAGTGCAGTCACTACTGAGAAGAAATCTGCTGCTAAACAAACTCAGTGTGATGCTCTTTTCAATATCAAATACAGATTAGGTTAGACAATAGATTAACAAAGAATAGAATATGGAAATAACCAATGGTTGTACATCTAAACTAATATTATAAAGATTTAATATTTTTTTGTTTGTTTGTTTGTAATGAATAGGCTCAATAACTACCGGCCCGATTTTAAAAATTCTCTTACTATTCAAAAGCTGCATTATCCACGAGTAACATGGGCTATATTTTATTTTGGAAAAAATAGGGTTCCGTAAGATATTTGGGTTTTTCAGACACAAGGTGTAAAAAATTAACCAGAAAAGTTACTTATTTTGCGTACGCTGCCTAAACTATAAAAGATATCGAGGAAGACTGTAGGCTATATCTATGTATAATCATCACGCTAAGACGAATAGGAGAGAGTAGGCAACATTGCACCGCGCGAAGCCGGGGCGGGCCGCTAGTATGTATATAAAAGATCACACCAGCATTGCTTCGTTCTTTATCTCGTACGTGTATTCAGCCATTACTAAGACTTTACGACTTACACGCAATAAGTTGTAGCATTTGTATTTTTATATTCGTCTGAAATATTTCTAAAAGACGAGAAAGCGTCGGAAACGAGTGAATTGAGCAACATCGCTATCTGCGTGGGGTTCGTCTCATTTGGGATTATTTGCGTCGTCAATTTCAGGATGAGGTAGCTGCGGCCTTTTACGTAATAGTTCACTGTATACAATTTATAAATTGGGTTTGTTATATGACGACCCGGTTGGTCCAGCGGTGTGAGTTGACCGTCTGCTTCGACGGGTTTGATCCCCGCACCGGGAAAAATATTTGTATGGCCTACAGATATTTGTTTTGGGTCTGGGTGTTTGTGTATGTGTTGTTTGTATATAACGGCACCCACGACACAGGTTTTATACCTACTGTGGGACTGTGAATGTATGCGTATTTTTTTTAATATCAGTTTTGAATTTTATGAACAATGTTTTCTTTCTTTAACCTATTCCTTGTCTCATTATAAACACAATAGCTTAAACAATGCAAATGCTTACATATGATTCGTGGAACTGGAAACGAAGAATTACTTACCTTAAACTTTTTTACTATCGTAGTGCGCCCTGCGAAGCCTCACATAACATCAATGCAGGCTTGTTTACCATATTCCTAACATAAAAAAAATATGCTATCAATCAAATCTTGTGATAAAGTAACAATTCAGAGCTAAATCCTTTGCTTGGTGGTTCTCGAATGGATGGAGTTCCAGATTGACTGACGACTTTATGAAGATCAAGAAATCGTTGGATGAGAACAGCCCAGAACCTTTAAGTGTGGGCATTTTTTCAACAGTGCAGCAGCGTCTTTTGGTTGAAATGATTATGATGATCATCATCATCAGCCTATAGATGTCCACTGCTCAACATAGGCCTCCCCCTGAGACTTCCACAATGACCTATTCTGGGCGGTCTGCATCCAACGGCTCCCCGCGACCTTGATTAGGTCGTCGGTCCATCTCGTGGGGGATGATGGTTATGATGATGATGTGTATAATTGTTTTTATATTATTTCTTTCCATTTTTCTTTAAATAAAATATATTTCACTAGCATGTGTAAATGCGAAATAATATAGAAACAATTATTAAGGGTAAAAGCGACTTCTTTACGATATTCAATAAACTGAAAAGTCTATTTTATCGGTTGCCTAACTAGCATAGTTGGTAATAGATGGCGCTACTGCTACCATAAAGCAAGGCAATAAATGTGAAGGAAAGATTTGACAAATCGGGCAGGACTTCAGTAGTACAATTGGAAGAGCGGCTGGACTAGATTCCCAGTAGGCCGCGAGTTCGAGTCTCGCCTGAAGTCAAATTTTTCTTTCCATTTTTCTTTAAATAAAATATGATGTGTATATTTTTCGAGCTGTTTTGTGTCGGCGATGAGAATAAAACAACAAATGTGATATGACGACACTGTATTTAGTGCATATTTTTGATTATTTCATTGTTATCAAGAACTCTACATAACATTGTTTTTGGCTATGACTGAATCAAAATTTATTTGAAAACATGATATGCTATTACGCGAAATTAATGTAGGTTTATCATAGTACCTAAATAAGGTTCATGTACAATACGAATACATCTAAAACGCTAACTAGACATCACCACCGTCTTTTACAGGTTCAGAATATATTTTCTAAAATTTCTTAAGTAAAAATGTATAATGACTTTAAATTAAGATTCAGAAAAACCATATAAGTTCCCCGTGTTTTTTTTTGTCAATGCAAAATCAGGTCTTTGTTTCAGTAGATTATTTTATTTTCATAAGTTCAAAATTTATAAAAACAATGTTATGAGAGCTTTACATTTAAGTTGACATCAGTATAACAATCGGTTTCAAAACTTCACTTTAATTTTCTATAACTACATTTTAAAAATTGTGTATATATCACAATAGTATTATGTTATTTCGGTTTTTCTCGTACGTAAAATATAGGAAAATTTTCATATTATTTTTTGCTACACAACTGTCATTATATTTTATACCCAAATTAAATGGCGATTTCAAGGATATAATATTACAGGTTTATGAAATGCTCAAGGGGATTTGATTTGCCTTAGAGAAACCCTCTTTTTAATGGCAGAGGGCTAAAGATATTTGAAATATCCAATATTGTAGTAACCGTTGTACATTTTTTAATTAATAGCCCTATTAAATACACTGGTATTATGTAAATCAGCTTTAAAAGTTTAATTAGATGTTGTTATGGTGTTACAGTTAAAAGTCCATTTTAGTTAGTACGAGTTTTTTCTAGTCAAAAGTAGTCTTTACAAGTATCTCTGATACGATCAGTAATTTTGATAAAAAAATTTTAATCAAAAAAGTAACATCAAAGAAGACAAATAAAACTTCCCTAATAAAAAAACGTTAAACAAAATCGTTTAGTTGGAGCACATTAAAATTTCGTCTATTAGAGCCGTGATTCTCAAAGTGGTCCAGATAGACCCCTCTGGGGTCACCATGGGAAACTCGATGAGTGTCTTCATAGGCGTGAATAAAAATATGGGAATGTGATATAAATGTAGCAAGGAGAGGGTCCACCGAAACCAGAAAATAATTGTAAGGTAGACCACAAGAAAAAATTGTTTGTGAACCTCTGTATTAGAGTTGTTATCAGGAAATGCCAGATAACAAAGCGATACATTAAAAACGAGTTTTGAAGCGCATTTCAAAACTAACATAGTAATATACAAAAAGTACAAGCTCTGTTAGTATAAATACTCGGATTACAATGTGTCCCAGTCCTCATATCGGTCCAACTTTGTTATTTAACAATAATACTAAGCCGAAAAGTCATTCCTGCATGCCAGTAGATAATAATATCACTGAGTTGTAACAGTCACAGCCCAATTGAATTTGATTTATGTTGGAACTGTTGTTTTATGGTGATTGAGTAGGTAATCATTGTGCTACTGATGCAAAACATGGCAATATTGGCTAGGTATATTTCATCATTTAAAGCGCGTTTTGTTATAAAATGTATAAAACTTTTAAATAGGTTCAGTACAGGTTTTTCGCTTGAACTATGTTCACCAAAAACAATATAGAGACTGTTTGCTGTTATGCCGAGCCATTTATACATACACAAAGGAGACTGGTAATTATGGACCCGCAAAATTGTTAGGGTTAACCATAAGTTAAGATATTGAAGTAAGTAGGAATAAATGTTATATTTTTTAAAATAAAAAAACACCGTAATTTTAATTACACAGTAAGCTAGAAAAGATAGAAAAACAAATAATATAAAAGAGAGAGAACAGAGTTAACACCTGGGCCCCAGAAAAGTATGGAACGGTATCATTCTTCTTTTCGATCTGATTTTTATAATTGATTAATTTTACTGCTATCGCAATAACACATGTAAGGACTTACAAATAAAACAATTTAAAGAAGAAATGGAGAGAATCTGCGTCCCCAAGGTGATGCAAATGGAAAGAATTCGACAGTCGGGTGTGGACTTCGGTAACCCAGTATATAGTGCGACTGGACCAGTGATCCTAGTGGGTGAAGTCTTATTTATCTTTCCATGTTTTCTTTAAAATATTTCACTGATTGTTATATTTTTTCAGGTCCAGTTTGACCGAAATATCAACTTGTACAATTCATGATACCTAAATCCAAAGTTCGTAAGAGTAAATATATAAGTAATAGTAGTGTAAGTCCTTTAGCGATTACTTTTTTTAACGTGTTAAACGGTGCACATTTAGAAACATTCCAAGATACTCGTCTCAGTCCTGATGTCTATCCAGGCCGACTTTACAAACATTTGTTCCCCTTGTGAGCACAGGACAGCTAGGTTCTTTTGTACAATCTCTGTAACGAGTTCACTGTTGAATTTGTCTGTACGTAGTTATATATATATATATATTATACTGTACTTCCAGGTCAAATTACTACTTGCAAAATTAATCAATATCGTAGCTAAGATTCTATTTACCTTTATGAACTCTTGATATTATGCGTTTAAGTTAAAATTGAAGCGCGCATGGCCCAGCGGCTGGTGTAGATCGTAAGCGATCTGCTCGGTTAAGCACTACGGGCGCGGTCGGGTAGTGTGATGGGTGACCGCTAGTGGCAAATTAAATGCGCGTTTCCGTGCTTCGGAGGGCACGTTAAGCCGTCGGTCCCGGTTGCTATCGATAGATAGCAGTCGTTAAACCTTGTCGGAGGCCTTATGGGCGGTTTGAAAACATCCGACAGCGGGTTGGCCACTAACCCACCCACCTCCACCAATCCGCATTGGAGCAGCGTGGTGGAGTAAGCTCCAGGCCTCCCCCCAAAAAGGGGAGAGACTCGTGCCCAGCAGTGGGACGTATAATGGGTTGCCATTATTATTATTATTATTAAGTTAAAATATTTAAAAGAAACAATCAAAACGGTTTAAAATGTGATCGCTTATGAGAGTTCATTTTTACTCAAAAACGTGATCATTCCGATGAAATAAATTACATGCAAATTTGCATAATACAAATCTCACGACGATTGTGTCTAATTTAGTAGTAACTGACAGATTAGATACAGAGATAAGTAATTTATTCAGACTATACCATGCTCTAATAACAATAGAATCTGTATCTATAAAATACAATCTTCAAAGGCCGTAATAAAAATTAGAACCGTATTCTTCGTTACTCAGTCATCAGCACTTCGTTACAGATGCTTGCTGTTTACATAAAACACCTTTCGCTCGATACAATTTGTATTCTGTTTATGATATAGCGATAGAGGGTGAGAGGAAACGAGATGGCATAACATTTTGAATGATGTCTCCAGTCTCAATTTCCTTAACCCCCCTCGTCATTTACATTTGAATGAAGGAGATGGGAAATCAAAGATACACTTTTTTGGGCTTTTTTGTCGCTACATATTCAAACAAAGTATCTATTCGCACACATCGTAAAAGTAGATGATAAATTCAGTTTACTGAGAATGATATGAGTAATACTTCGTAATACATGTATTGTCTTTTTATTATATTATTAGATCTTATATCTACTATAATCTATTGCCAACCGCTTATATTGCGCGTAATATATCGTAATGAATCAAATAATTTAAAAAAATATGTAGCTATTAAGGACACTTAATTAAATAAATTTGAAAGAAAATTAAATTAAAAAGATATTGAAATAAATTAACACTCGAAGTACTTAGATATTCAAAGAAGGCTAATATTATAAAGGTAACACAAAAACACAAGAAATAATAAGTGCCAGCGTTAGGCACAAAATTGCAAGCAAAACGTATAGCTAATTATTTTAACTATATTATTATCTATTTTATCTATTATTCAGTCACATCCATATCAAATAAGCATTTGCAAATACATACGTAGCGAAATTGAACACTTTACATACCTAATACTTTTATCCAAACGTAGATTTTATCAACAGAAGTTATTCCAACACGAGAAAGACGTAAAAAAAATATATACAAAACAACAACAGCCTACAAAATATGAATAAAAACCAACGGAAGTAAAAACGGATTTATGCTCCATAAAATCTAATATTTAAACTAGTTCAATTTGCTTATTTCATAAACGTGTCTACTTAACGATATATATTATTTTGTCTATAACACTTCAGTATTGCAAACTTGTTTGATTCTGCGCATTTCATTTGCATTCACTTACATTCCAACGCTTCAAAGATAATACCAACACTTGATACCCATGTTCCCACGCTATTAGTCTTTTTTTGTAACAATGAAATATTTATACACGACTAATTGGTAAAAAATGACTACTTTTTCTTTCTTGACACCTACTTTATCATAAGGCTTCTTCGTAATAAACTCCTACGTTCATCTGAAACAAATGAAAATAATAATATCAATACTTACATAAAGTAAGACATTTAAAATCGAGTGTCTGTACATTAAATATTTTTCCAAAAAACTGATAGAGGACGCCCTCTTAAAGAGTAAGAGAAACAAAAAAAAAATATTTTTGAATTTTCGTCTGTCTGTCTGTGTGTCTGGTGCGTTATAACTTCGAAATTATTAGGACGGGTTTCTTACAGGTGTAAAACTTTGTTTCGTCAAAATCGGTTAAGGGAAAAGAAGTTATGGCCAATTGAAAATTTACTTCAAGCACTGCTTCAAACTTTTAAACAGAGTTGAATGCGGTTTACTTGTGCAAAACCAATTTCAGAACGACCATTTATTTGAAATGTTATGGCTGTATAAAATTGGCACGAGAGTCTGGATAGTTGTAGTTTCCACAGCTTAAGCGAAAAGCGACCTACACCCGGGCGGAGCCGCGAGCAACAGCTAGTATGTTAAATATAAGAACTATCTTTAACAAAAAATGTATAGAGGTATTATTATTTCATATTATTATTGACAAAACCTTTTCTGCTATTTGTTTGTATAAGTGAAGCCTCTCATTTGCCGGCAACCAATTTAAGGTAGGTATTCCCGATAGATACACAAATATGGCGGCTCTTTGAGGCCAACGATAAATTCACATCTATATGACATAATGTAATGGACGGAAAGCATATTTTTTCGTTCTTGTTATAGTTTTCGTATCATAAAAGTGTCAAATAAGCGTACAGCAGTTTACATTGATGGTAACTGGATCAGAGAATATGTAATAATACTACGTATAGAATGGACACTTCGACGTCCCGCCCGATTTCCCCGCCTCACCCAACCTCCTCCCTCTTTTATGGGCGACGTTTGGTACGTGCTACGCACACAGGTGCACGTGTAAATACACGTCACTGATTGATGTCTGTGTAATAAAGACCAAATTAAGCGTTTGTATGGAATTTAGGTGGAGTGTTCGCGGTGTCACTGGATCACTCCTATGAACACACTAAGACATCTACAAAAAAACCAGATATTCCAATTTAGATGTTGCATCCTTTGAGGTATATTAATAATAATATGCTCTTATTTATGCCTCTGCGCTGAAAATAATGGGGACGTACCTATTACCTACTACTTAATTACTACGGCAATTACTACTTGCCTGGAACACGATAGCGCTGAACACTACCATTTATCAACAAAAAGAATTGCGGTTATAGTAATGCGGTGGTGTCAGTGGCGGTTACTGGAGCGATTTTGACTTTATTCTAAACTAGCTGTTGCCCGCATCTCCGCCCGCGTGTAGGTCGCTTTTCGCGTAACCTGTGGAAACTCATTAAATCATCCCATGGATCCACAGGAATATTTTTTCGGGATAAAAAGTATCCTATAATCTAAGTCAGCTAATACCTTAGCTGTATAATAAATTTCATCAAAAGCCGTTCAGTAGTTTTGGCGTGATTGACGGACAAACATCCAAACTCCCAAACAAATATACTTTCACATTTATAACATAAGTGTGAAGGATGGATAGAATGGACACACTGTAAAACTGAAGTCTCTACACTTCAATACATAAAAGACAGAACAGAACAAATATTAAAGAAGAAGAGACTCACTTATCAGTACTTATACTAGACGACATGAATGGGACATCCATCCTTAGCTCTAACGTTGTCGAGGGGAGGAGCTATCACGACGTACGTGTCTCTGCTGGAAGACGCGTACTCTTCATCATCCCCAGCAAACAGCGGCGGGGGCGGAATGACGTTATCATCGACTTCATCTTCTATCACCTCCTGGCGTCTTCTGCCCGGCATGTAATTCATGACACACGTCACGGCTATCAGGAACAGGAAAAATATGAATACCACGTCGAACATGATTAGGAAATTTAGCATTACAAATTGCATCACGCCTCTCGAGATTCTGCCCCGGTCACATTCTGCGCCAAGTGCTTGTTTTGAGCTGGTTCATTTTAGTTCATTGCTGTTGGTTTCCACTCGTGTTATGAACCTGAAACAAAAAAAGACGGTTAGAAAATCTAACTGCACCTACCTACTTTTTTAATTTGGATTGGTCTAGAGCAGTGATCCCCAAAGTGGTCTATATCGACCCCTGGGGGTCTATGAAAACCTCAAAGGGGCCTACGTCAGTGAAAAAAAAATTTGGGGGTCCATGAAATGAACATGGGGGTCCACGATAATGGATCACAACACATAAACTGATAGTACCAATTTACTTACATCATGCCAGTGATTCCCAAAGTGGTCCATGGGAGACTCGATGGGGGTCTACGTAGGCGTGAATAAAAATTGGAAATATGGGAATGTGACATAAATGTAGCAAGGGCGGGGGTCCACAGAAATCAGAAAAAAATGTAAAGGGTCTACAAGAAAAAGGAGTTTGGGAACCTCTGGTCTAGAGGTCTAGACTCAACGAGCGTGATTGATGCTTTCAATGTCAAGTTATTATTCATTTCACATAAAAAGTAATGCCTGTCTACTCAAACTATAATATTGCATTACATTGTTTTTTTTATGTCTGATGGTTGACAGACAAGCAAACAAGCCACCTATAGAGTTGCCAACGCGCTGCCAGCCCTGAAGGACTCTTTTGACGGCATTTTTGAAGAACCCCATATTGTAGCACCTAGGGAACACCTCAGAGGGAAGTTCGTTCCACACAACAACAAATCCTCTTTTACATTGATACTAAATATTCCTATACATTTAACACGCACATTAGCATCGCAAAAGGCCTACGGAATTTTCAATTAAGAGTTACGATGAAATTGATCGAAAAGAAACAACTAAACTTTCAGAAAAGTACCTATCTTTCACGCCTCTTTTAATAAACTCAAATTGTACTCTTAGCAGACAAAAACAAACAACAAGCGGACAGTTTTTTTAACAAGTCGTACGTATTGAATAATTCATTGAAATTACAATAACGTACCATTAAATGAAACGAATATTTATTTTGTACTTACGTAACTACCTCAGTGTCTTGGTGATAGCGTAGAAATTAAATGTGGAAAAGCAACTAACGGCTAAGCTTACAATTTTTGTGAAAAGAAGTTGCCCAACACGCAGGCAGTTCTTAAAATATATAAGGGATGGTAAATGACAACTGCTTCATATAAATGACTGCACAAAAATCACAGGCAAAATACAAATGAGTCTAAGCGGTTATGCCTCTGTGACACAAATTTCGTGACTATATCGTAACCGGAACACGGAACCATTGAAATAAGTGATATTTGATTTTTTTTCATGGTAATGATTCCCGTTACCTACACCGGAATTCGTTTGCGTTAGTAAAAACGTGTAAAACTATATCAATAATATATATAAAGTAGTAGTAGTATTCTTCCGTTAACCGTGACGACTATCGGCTCAATGATGGCCGAATCCACATCCCACATGACGATAATCTCGTGAGCCAGGTCAAGATATTTAATTTCCTTGTCTTTTTCGGCCTTCACGAGAATCTCATCATGAGGGACAGTCATATCGATAATCATTGTGCGGCGCTCCGAGCGGTCTATTACCACTATATCAGGCTTATTGGCTACAATAGTTCTGTCTGTGATAACAGACCGGTCCCAATACATTGTGGCATGGTCGTTCTTCAGAACTGGGTCGAGCACATACCTGTAGTATGGCACCTCCATGGCAACAAGACTATATCGCAAGGCAAGTTGCTGGTGGATAATCCTGGCCACTTGGTTGTGTCTGTGCAAATATTATTATTATTCTATACAACATGTACGGGAATAATGCACACTATCTAACACCTCGATTAGGAAATCGAGTTATAATCATAATAGACGAACTGAAATGACATGTTTATTTTTGGGACAAAATATTACCCATATCAAAAATGCCTGAAATCTATTCGGTTATCGATTCGGAACTAACTAGTTTCGGGTTGTACATTCAATTCTGTTACACGTTGTATATATCATCCATTGGTAAAGAGTACTAAAGAGAACCCGTCAGAGGATAAATGTTAAAAATATTATTATATCCGTTGTTCCCGAAAGTATAAACTACGTACGTATTACAGAATCATTCAATTTCAGGTACCCTTTGCCAAGTGAGCAATACAGCTGCCAACATCTGTATAATTCTCATTTTTTGCATACCTTTCTCGAATGAAAAGCTTTTTCGTGCTTCTATTGCGACAATTTACGCTGCGATACCCTTAAAAATAAAATGTAGGGTTCCATTATGTCACTTTGAAACACTCCTTTGTTTTTCGTCGTACGCAAAAACTCTAGGAAGTTTTTGGATTGCAGTACATTTATTTGTGTAGGAAGGAAAAAGGTTTCATCTTGTGGTGAAAGCATGAAATTGGTTTAAGGACCGGAGTTTTATTCACTTAGACTTCTGTTGGATTCACATTTGTCACATGAAATCGCAATTTTCCTGTTTACTTCGCGTTTTTGGTTTGTTATTTTACCTCGGCTTAATGGCAAAAGTCTGTTACAATTTCAATCTAGTGATTTATTGATGGAGTTATTGGGATACGCGAAAATGTCCTTTGAGTTACTTATTTCATCATTTCAACCGAAAAACGCGCAACTGGCCTCGCGGCTGGTGTAGATCATAAGCGATCTACTCGTTTAAGCACGGTCGGGTAGTGTGATGGGTGACCGCTAGTGGCAAATTTAATGCGCGTTTTCGTGCTTCGGAAGGGACGTTAAGCCGTCGTCGTTCGTTAAACCTAAAAAAAACCGTTCGTTAAACCTTGTCGGAGACCTTATGGGCGGTTTGACAACATCCGACGGCGGGTTGGCCATTAACCCACCCACCTCCACCAATCCACATTAGAGCAGCGTGGCGAAATAAGCTCCAGGCTCGTGTCTCTCCCCAAAAAGGGGAGAGACACGAGTCTCTCCCCTTTTTGGGGGACTTTTTGGGGGAGACACTGCTGGGCTCGTCCCACTGCTGGGCCCAATGCTGGGACGTATAATGGGTTGCAATTATTATTATTTATCATAACCGAAAAACGTCCTCTGCAAGACCAATGCGGGAGGCATTGGTCCTGCAGAGGACGTTTTTATTTCATTATGAAAAAAAGATTGCAATGGTGGTTGTTTTATCGCAGGACGCTGCTGCCCATTTTACTTTATTGCACTTACTGCCGCCCCATTGGCATGGTTTGACCGCCCTTGTTCGATTGTTTGGCTGTAGTAGCGGAAGAATTATCTTACCAAAATTTACAAGATATTTTTCAGCTAGTGGGCGGTGGGGTCGTCAAGTCCCACTCACCCCGTCAGTTATTTAATTTGAGTCAATATTTGACCTTGGATAGTTAATAAGGATTTAAAATCTAACAGATATAGGTATGGCAATCATTTAAAAAAGGGGTAAAATGAAAATCCGTGCTCATGGTTGGGGAAAAAGTTTCTTCGCATTTTTTAAGATAATTCAAAATATTTTTTAATATAGTTTATTTAAATTTAACTAAAGTATGTATGTACCATTTTGTTCGATAACCTTTTGCCATCTTGTAGGTAGGGACATGATCCCACTGCTATAAAAATTTTGGGACTTCTCATCAAAATACCGCGACAAGTGGATTTGGCAGTCCTCTCGTGATGTTAACCTAACATTGCATAAAGAATTCTGAAGGGACCGAAACAGGTGGAAATCTGAAGGTGCAAGGTCAGGACTATACGGCGGATGCATTAACACCTCCCAGCCAAACTCTTAATTTTTGCTGAGTGGCTATAGATATCATCATATATATATAGATAGGCTATAGATAGCGTTATCATCATGATAACGCTAGACCTCACACACCCCTTCTGTTGATCAATTCCAGCCGCTTTCTCTCAACTTCTTGCTTTAATCTCATCAGTTGTTCGCAGTAGAGTTCAGAATCGATAGTCCTGCCTGGTGATAATAGCTCATAATGAATAATGCCCTTCCAATCCCATCACACACACAACATCACCTTATTGCGAGTTCGCCCGGGTTTCGCCACAGTCTGTGAAGCCTGACCGGCCTTTGACCACGACCTTTTTCGCACGTTCTTGTCGTACGTGATCCACTTTTCATCACCAGTTATCTGAAGTTACCAGATTCTTCAAAAATGATTCGGTTTCATTACGTTGTAATAAAGAATCACAAATGAGTACACGGTTCATTAGGTTTCTTTCAGTGAGCTCGTGAGGTGCCCAAATATCGAGCTTTTTTGTACCCAGCTTTTTTCAAATGTGCCAAAACTGTTATGTGATCAATTCTCAGTTCTTCAGCTACGTCGTAACTACTGATATGTCGATCTTGCTCCACTTTTTCAAAAATGGCATCCATTTTATCCGTAATAGGGCGACCAGAGCGAGGTGCATCTTTGATATCAAAATTTCCGGATTGAAAACGCTTAAACCAAATTTGTGCTACTCTCACAGACACTGCACTAGGTCCATAAACATCGCAATTTTTTTTTGCGGCTTGCGTTGCATTTTTACATTTTTTGTAGTAAAATTTTAAAATGTATCGAATTTCTTCATTAGATTCACTCATCTTGACAGTACGAAAAACAAATGAAAATCACTTATTTGCCTGATTTGAATTTGGAATTATGTTCTTTAAAATTTTAACTTTCAATGATACCAAAACCAGCCAGATACAAATACTACAGCCAAAGAGATTTATTACAAGTTCATACATACTATAATGCGAAAAGACTTTTTCCCCAACCTATTATTCATGAGTCAAACAAGAAATTACGTAATAATTGAATCTTGAGCATCCCTTTTTTTTTATTTCAACTTCTGCTTCTGGAAAATTTTTGTCATCACATTTTGGCCATTCAATTGTTTCCTCCTAAAACAACAAGAGGAGAGAGTTCCAACCCTACCACAGATGTTTGTAATTAAATGTCTTCGAAAGCCACAAAAAAATATCGAAGATTATATTAGTTTTCCAAATACACACTTAGCTATATTTAATTTCAAGACTAAGTAACCCCCAGACACTTCGGTATCTTCTCTCGTAAAATCTCATTGCAGATTAATTGCATTGGCTTACTGTTGGGATTGCTTCCTATCTCATCCCAGCAGATATTGTGGCTTTAAATAGACGTGCAGTGAAACTGTTAGCAGAGTTTAAAATTCGGATTGAAATCTCAAGCAATCTACGTTCGTCTTGATTTTAATCAGCAATACTTTTTTGAATTAAAAATTTAATCTTTATTTTCATTGTTTTCCTATTTTTTGGTTGCACTTTTTTTTTAATTTTATGAAAGTGGTAAACAAGCATGTAGTTCACATTGATGTTAAGTGATGACTGCAGCCTATAGACACTTACAAAAAGACCAAGGTCAAAATGCAGATGCGTTACCACTCCTGAGGCCTAAGGTGTTATGTCTCTGTGCCGGAAATTATGGGGCCGTACATTACCACCTGACGGAACACGATAGTGCTGAATACTACCATTTAGCGGCAAGTATATTAGGTAATGCGGTGGTGCCTTCGCCCGCGAGCTCCGTCACTGGAGCTCTACCACCAGGAGCTCTATCATGATTTGTATTTATAATGGATGTATAGGTAAATATTGTTATTAAGTATACGTAAATAACAACATTAATAAAAATATTGAGATTGGGCGGTCATTTCCTATAATGAATGCCGATTGATCTACTGAAAGCATTTCTTTTGGGAGTTCCATTCGCGAAAGTCGACTTACCAATATCTATCGTAGTCATTTGAGAAATATACTTTTAAAGCGCTAAGCGACTCACTGGTTTTGTCGTAAAACATTTATTACGTTCGATTGTGGATGTTGATTTAAGTTCTGTTCAGTAGAGCCGAATCATAGATTACAGGGCAAAAATATTTTCAAAATGCAAGCTAAAAATAAAGTATCTAATGGGCACGTGTTTGTACATTTCAATTTAACACTAAATATTTTTTTGATATCTAATTTTCGTAAATTTTATCGTCCTGAGTGTGAGAATTTGAATTGCAATAAATTCCATAGCTCTAAAGTAACTTGAGAACGGTTTTCAACTTAGATATACTTAATTAAAAATTGTTCGTAATAGTTCGCCTTAGTTCTCCTTTTTATGCACTCGTTAAGCGACTGTCCTTCGAGGATTTTATTTTTAAATAGTTTATAGACGTTGAAAGTTTTAAAATAATTCGTACATTGCAGTGACAATTGCTCAAAAATGTCGGTATTTTTTATAGAAGTAATATGTTTAAGTCTTGAACTATTGGCGTTAAAGTAAACACCGAAATTATTAGTCTTCTTTTTAGGGTTATGTATGAGTATGTATTGCTGTAGGTACTAAGGTGTTCTGTAGGTCCTCAAGCTGATAGATACGCAATTGCGAGGCGCAATTTGAACGAAGCGTTTCGACTCTACATTTATTATACGTACAGCTGAGTTATGGATTACTTTGCCGGCTTCTCTATTTACAAAAAATTACAATATAACAATGTGAGAGTAATTTATTGTGTGTTAAATGCATGGTTGTGTGTGTAATTATTTTTTATTTATTTGATTTACTATTTTTGCATTTTTTTTGAAGTAGGTATTAGTATTCTGCACTCCTTTTCCATATCAACTGTGACTGTGTCAAATTTCATTCACCTCCGCTTGCGTAATTTTCGTACAAATATTTTGCTAAATGTATTATAATAATGACTTGATTGTACATAATTAATTTACATTACGGACTTTCAATTGAAACTTTTCAATTTGTTAAGTCATAATCTATTAAACATTCAACTTTTCGGAGGACGGAATAAATCATTCAGGTTGAACATGGACAGGTTTTAGACACTTCAATTTCAGGTTTTTTCTCGTTTTCTCATCATTAATAAGTTGGTTTTCATGTACATTCAAAATAATTTCATGATTGATCTGTTCAAGTAACTTTCATTTGTAGGTAAGATATATTTTACCTTCATTTTAAAATCAAAAGAATAGGTCTGAATTATAATAAGGTAAATGATAAAATAGAGTCAGTTCTCAGAAACAGTGCTTGATTTATTTAAACTTTTACTTTCAACTTTTATCCCCTATGCTATTAAGCTAAACATCTATTGCTTGAGATATTTGGACAATTAAACGCGTATCTTATGTTAATTTTGGAAGATCTTTAAGATATTTCATACCATCAGTCTACTAAAGTATCCTGAAGGCAGCTATATAACCTATATATCTATCTATCTATATATATATATATATATATATATATGTATATAAATCAATTGCTGTTCGTAAGTCTCGCTAAAACTCGAGAACGGCTAGAAACATTTGGCTAATTTTGAATGATTTTTGGAAGTCCAGGGAAGGTTTGAAAGGTAAGAAAACATGAAGAAATTGAAGAGAAATAGTGAAAACCACAATTACATTTTCCCATACAAATAGTTCGTATTTATCAAACCTTTGACACATTATTTCATTCTGAGGCAATACGAAGTTTGCCGGGTCAGCTAGTATTGAATAAATTTCCACATTACATAACGGTTACAATCCAATTAGAAGTTACAGAGATATGCGTGAACAAACATACATACATTAATGAACATTCGGATATTTGCTTGGGAGCAGATCGAGTATAAAAGGACCAAGCTTATACCATCAAAACAAATTGAACAGAATACGGTTAACTTGTGTTTTTCTTGTAACCCATAAATAACAACGCCTGTAGCGATTTTCTGAACCGTATCTTGACAGGCATGTAGTGATGGATACCAGATATGTTACAAATTTAATTCTTTTCTCCCTCAATAAGGAGTTGGGTTATTCAGAAACAATTCAACGTTCATTTTATCCCCTGTCAGTAATGTGTTTGGGAGGTCACACTTAAAGTTACATCACATACATATACTGGCTTTGTCGATACTAAACAATTTGTGAAGGCTTCTATTGGGAAAAAGGAATGAGAGTAACTCCGAGATAGAGAACACAAAATATGTACTTTCAACTAAATTCGAAACGAGCTCCATTACTGTAAATACCACCAGTAGAAACTTAATCCATATAAATCAACTTAAAATAATAATAATGGCAACCCATTATACGTCCCACTGCTGGGCACGAGTCTCTCCCCTTTTTGGGAGGAGGCCTGGAGCTTACTCCACCACGCTGCTCCAATGCGGATTGGTAGAGGTGGATGGTTTTCAAACCACCCCATAAGGCCTCCAACAAGGTTTTACCGACTGCTGTCTATCGATAGGAACCGGGACCGACGGCTTAATGTGCCCTCCGTAGCACGGAAACGCGCATTTTAATTTGCCTTTTAGCGGTCACCCATCACACTACCCGACCGCGCCCGTAGTGCTTAACCGAGTAGATCGCTTACGATCTACACCAGCCGCGGGACCATGTGCGCTTCCTGTGCTGAAATCAACTTACTGAAGTGGTGAATATTGAACATCATTTTGATACGATACTGATCAATAACAAGGAAAAAAGGATCTACAATAAGCTATAGAAAACCATAACTGAAGCGAGAATTGGTAACTTGAATACAAGCAGGGCAAAACTCTGAAGTTATTTGATGCTGATCATTTGCATTAAAATTTCACCACGCTAGCTAGCACTTCTTTCTAATCATTAATTCAAGTTACACAGCAATAGTTATTTCTAAAATATTTTTTCTTTAGTTTGGCATTTTCAAATATCACGTTTGATGTTTTAGCTGTATTATTTTCTTATCGTACATCAGAAATACGCCGTCGTATTTTAGCTAGCACTTCTAATCATTAATTCAAGTTACTCAGCAATAGATATTTCTAAAATATTTTTTTTTGTAATTTTTTTTTTTTAATTTGGCATTTCCAAATATCACGTTTGATGTTTTAGCTGTATTATTTTCCTATCGTACATCAGAAATACGCCTTCGTATCTATACCAGTAATGGCCCCATTTTTGGTGTTTCCGATACAATACTGCTGAATCACTGACAGCTGCCATATTGTGATAAATTGCTTCGCTAATGTGTGATAGGCACAGTCATTAGGCTATTTGCATGTCTATACTAGACACGGGTGAACCATATTGCACAAAGCATTCACTTAACAACTTTTGGGTTATGGTTCAGACGTTTATTAAATAAATCGCCAGGAACTAATCCCTTTTCACGCATAGTTTGTATGGGTATTTCATAGTTCACCTATGCCCCCAACTCAAAACTAATATGAAGTTAATTACATACGGTGTTATCTTCTTGTAAATTCTCCTCAGTTTGTTCATGTTATATTAGGGTCATGTTCGTTAATATCACTTGTTTTATTTAACTTCCTTTTTAACGTTTTTCATTCTGTATTTTATATTGCTTTATTACATGGGCTGATTTCTACTTATTACCAACGGGATATTACTGGGCACTGCTATTTGACAATAGTATGGTTAAGTAGTACTAAACGTTATTATGTCATACAGATAGAAATCTTAATTAGTAATCTATTTTAAATTTTGCAGTGCAACTTCAACGCAAGGAGGTACGTCACAATCATGCAATAGAATTATTATCAATTGTTATATATTTTTTTGCATTTTCACATTGTTAAGGTAATGTGGAGTCAAGCGTTGCATTTCTTTTTTTCCTTATTTTGATATACATGATCGTGATATTTCTTCTAAGGTGGTACTAACCTCATTGAAAATGCGTCTTTTCATTACTTAGAAAGCAAGCTATAGACACGGGTCATAAATATAAACCAATCTACCACCAGTAAAGAATTTTCTTTACTTGTGGTGGAGTCTCAGTATAAGGACTCGAGGGCGTAGCTACCACCGCATTACCTAGTTTATCTGACGTCTAATGGTAATGTTCAGCACAAACAGATAAGGTGTCAGAGATGGCAACGGATCTATATTTTTAACCGAGTTCAAAAAACGAGAAGGTTCTTAATTCCGGTTCCGGTATATATTTTTTTATCATGTATGTACGCGAATTTCGCCGAGATTTCTGGACCGATTCACGTAATTCTTCTTTTGTTTGATGCGGAATAGTTTCGAATTGGTTTCATAAAAATTTGATTCAGATAGGCCAATTAGTTTTTATTTTATGAGCATTTTTTTATTTACTTTCACCTCAGACTAAAGGAATAAGAATAGACGGCGAGTTGTCATACAGTGCGTTGAATCCACTGACGTCCTAGATAGTCCTAATGCGCATGACAAAATAAAATAGTAAATAGCTCATATAAATAATAGGTAGTATATAATTACAATTAAATCATTATTTTTTACTTTTCAGTATTGAAGTTGGTTTTTCTTAACGTAGTTATATTTTGACGTCTATTTTTTGTGTAGTTAGATATCTATGCTGCGGTCATTACTTAACACAAGTCAACTGCATGTATGTCTGCCAAGGTGGTGATGATGATTCTATGTAATATCTTTTATCATTGACGATAACTTTGCAAATTAGCATCACCCTCATTTTCATTCGATAAGTGTTAGTATATTGATAAGTTGGAAATCTCGACTAAGCTTCATTCTGCCCTGACCTTTATCATCGTGGCTACCGACGCGACGTGGCGTGGGTGTTAGTGAAAAATCGTAACTAATCTGAGGATATTGCTTGTCTAACTTTAAAATATTTTGTAATAATATATTTCAAGAAATAAGACATCATTGATTCTCTCACAAATTACATACATTTAAGGAAAGGTCAACCTTTAAAAAAACCCGCCAAGTGGGAGACGAGATCGAGTGCTGTGGGTTAATTACAATTGATTTTTTTTCATGTTAATAAAAATACGCGTACCTTGGACTTCTTCAAGGATTTCGTGTAATGGTAAAGAACTATTTACCATTTTTTTCTCAAACTCAAGATCAATAGTTTTGTAGGTGAAATTGAGGCCTACATCTGTGTTTTTTTTACGAATTGATAAGGTCGAAGGAATCTTAACTAAGCTTCATTCTCCCCTGACCTTTATCACCGTGGCTACCGACGCGACGTGGCGTGGGTGTTACTAAGAAATCGTAACTAATCTGAGGATATTGCTTATCTAACTTTAAAACATTTTGCTTCAATAGTTTTTAAAGAAATACGACTTTGTTGTTTCTTTTATAAATTAAGTATATTCAAAGAAAGGTCAACCTAGAAACTGCCCATTGTAAGTTGAACTTGCGTACTGACGATTCCGTACAAGATTGAGGTTTTTTTATGTATTATTTAAATACAGACTTATAGGTTTGCCTGTAATCTGTAGGTGAAGAAATATTTTCTGATTACCTCAATTTTAGGATCAGCAGTTTTATATATTAAAGAGGGTGCTAACAACTCTATATTTTCAACCCTCCGTGTTTCTTCTTTAGGAATCACAGTATTGAAAGTTCGCACAGACGTATTTTTGGTCAAATAGACAGACTTCTAATCTTATACTAATGAGGCAATTCTTTGTGCCTATCTATCCATAAATGATCTAGGTATGATGATTGAGAAACTGTTAACTGTTGTTTTGTTAATTAATTTCAACAAATTGAACTAAAAATTTAATAAATATATTCTCCATTAGCACATGATTATGGGACACCTTAAAAAAATAACTCATATTGGGGGGTAACTCATATTGTGAACTTTTACTAGCTTTTACTATAATATAACTTGTAAAATTGTTCATTTCCCCACTGTCAATTGCTGCAGTTTTTTTGTATCGTGATTTCAGACTTTGCCTGAGAGTTATTCATATTGCTGAGTATGTCATTGACTCAGCAATATGAATAACTCTCACAAAAACTTTGTATACAAACCCCATACCATGCCTACCCCGCAAGGGACTTGGCGTGAAGATACATACATACATAAATCTACAATAAATATTAAATTTTATTCAAATCAAGGTTATTCGAATATAAGGAAATATCTCACTGGAATTCACTTGTTTTGCGAGTGAACGACAGATATCTAATTTTATTTCCATCAATGGTGCAAACGAAAATGCCTTGATGTCAAGATGTCTGTCGATGTATCTCACGTATGTTAGCACGTATTTTATTACGAATGTTATTTTCCGGATTGTACGAATGTTTAATATAATCCAGCAGAAAACAATGTGATACAAGTAACAAAGTTCCATAATTCGATTTAAATATATTTCTGAAGATGATTAGACTTAAATAAATATAATTCTGAAGACACAAATAAAAAAATCTGTAGAAGAATTTTTTTTTATATGTAATGAAATAGGCAAACAAGCAGTTTATATGGTGGTTGTTATGACTGCAGTGATGACTGCAGCTCATAGACATCTAAATTTATAGGTCAAAACAACTTAGTTCTTAAGGGTGGCACACGTTACAGACGTGTGCCACCCTTAAGAACACATTTATTATTTTGTTTAGTTAACTATTGGATGCAGTATTCACTTACCATTTACCATCCCTGTTAACTGCTTGTTAGTTTGGCACTAATATTACAAAAATAAAAGAAAAATTATAAGTGAGCAAAACTTAAATAACTTAGGTGCTAATTTTAGAGTCAGCCCAAATATATAAGCAATACACAAAGTTGCATTGCATAGCTTTAACTGTAGCGCTGTAATTTTTTCCTTGCCATAAAATATTTCATGGCATGTTCGTGACCATAATATAGAAATTAATTTTACTTCGCTTTTCATAACTTGTATCTTCATTATTGATCTGCTTGGTGCTGATTCAAAATAGGGAATTATCATTGACATAGCTTTAAAATTATTTTAACCTTCTCAGTTTTTTAATTGACTTCAAATTAAAACGTATCGAGCCGCTGACTCGAAAAGAAGAAGGAAAGAAAGTTTTATGTTCGACGCTAAAGTATGTATGTCTTTTATGAGTGCTCACCAATCTCTCCCTAAATTTTTGATTGATTTTATAAATTCTAGTCACTATTGAAAGGGTACTCTTCCAAGTTGGTCTCATTGTAATGAAATTGGGAAATCATAAAAAATTATATGGACCGGTAACTTTTTTTTTTTTTTTTTTTTTTTATGTAATGGAAGTGGCAAACAAGCATGCAGTTCACATTGATGTTAAGTGATGACTGCAGCCTATAGACACCCACACAAAGACCAAGGTCAAAATGCAGATGCGTTACCACTCCTGAGGCCTAAGGGTGTTATGCCTCTGTGCCGGAAATTACAGGGCCGTACATTACCACCTGACCGGAACACGATAGTGCTGAACACTACCATTTAGCGGCAAGTATATTAGGTAATGCGGTGGTGCCTACGCCCGCGAGCTCCGTCACTGGAGCTCTACCACCAGTAAGTTGTTGTGTTAGGAAGAGACATATCGAATGAAATTACTCAACAATTTTTGGATAGAAGTTGACGTTAAAGTTACTTTTCGATATTCGTCGTATTTAAGTACGTCTGTGTTTTTTTTGTGAAAATAATTTCTTTGTACGGTTTTGGTATTCGCTAAATGCTAAAATTCAAGCTAGCCATATTCCATCTTCCTTATTCATCTTGTGATAAACTAAAGTTAAACTAAAGTTTATCACAAGATGAATAAGGAAGATGGAATACGATCGCGCAACATATTTTAATATTTAGTATGTGTATCAAGCCTTACATTTCATCATTTATTTTCGACGAAAAATTGAAATAACCCTATTCATGTTTACGCCCTCGATGTGTATCTTATGGAATGCCTTTGATAAATCACGCACACATTTATGCGTTGATTTTTATAGCAAAATTGAGATCAGGAACTCTTTCAAAGTTTTTCCTGACCTTGCCAAATTGCGTTTACAAAATATTGATAAGCTTTTTAAAAGACTGGAGTCAATCATTGACTCCGATGTCATGCGCATTAGGGAATTGTATTATCAATAAATCGTTGCTTTAATGACAAAAATATTTCATGTAGCTGAGGAGTTCAATAAAAAAAACAATTACAATAAATATTGCACATCGAGCCAAGGAAGGAGACTTCGGCTTATTTCGGGCCTGTAGAGCGTTATATCTTTCGCACCGTACCTATTTGACCTTTGTCGTTGATCAATCGAATTTCATTAACCCTCTAGAACGTGCCCAACGTGCTGTATTAAAAGTATTGCTCTACCTTCCTTTTAAACATCCCACCACAGATTTATATGAAAAAGCTAAAGTATTTACAGTACGCAAGCTGTATATATATGAAAGTCTGCGTCGTTTTCATCGCCAAAAAGTACCCTATCTACCAACTTCATTAAAAAGAGTAGACCGAATACATGTTCCGAGGGCAAAGACTAGATTTGCTCAAAAGCAGTACGATATATATAGTTAGAAGAGTATATATAGTTACTACACAATTGTACAATAAATTACTTAAAACTCTTATAAATAAAAATAAAAACATAAAAAATACAAATAATAATGAGTTTAAGAAGATTATTTCAGCATGGCTCAGGAATTTTGACTATGATGGTATTGAAGTTATGTTAGCAAATTTGTTTTTTTCATGATATGGCGAAGTATAGACGTACACGATTTCTGATACACACAGTTATTACACACACACACACACACACACACACACACACACAAACACACACACACACACACACACACACAAACACACACACACACACACACAATTTGTCACTCACTCACATACTCACCCTTCTTTGTAAAATTTTTGATTACTTGATATATCTACCTTGTTTAATGTTTAATGACAAAATAATTTTAAGTGAAGTTATAACTCGGAGAAGCCACTGATTCCCGAAATACAGTGTAGACTAGTTCGGGAATCTATGGATTCAATATTAACCATTGTAAAAATGTTTTTGTCAATAAATGATTATATTATTATTTTATTATTAATTTTGATCAAATTTTGACCAATACCAGACTGTCAGTGCTTACGTACGCAGTGTGCAACAGAGATGACGCTCTACGACGTCGAAACGAGCCGATCGTCTCTTTCTCAGGCTCGATGTGCAATTTTAATTGTTGAGTACTGTACAAACAACGTCTGCAGGTAAAGTTCTACTGACGTAGGATGTAGGCGCCACCGGATTATCTGATCTATCTGACGCCATATGACACCATATGGTACTGTTCACAAATATGATATTCTAATTTAAATAGTATTGTATGGCCCCGTGACTTCTTTCATAGCGGATAAAACAACCTTGGTTTCAGAAAAGCTACGCATTATTTAGACCTCAGGTTTAAGTGTAAATATCTACTGGCTGCAGTATTCACTCAAGTTCACTCAACATAAAACACATTCATTCAAGTCCGATATGCGACGACGTAATGAGACTACATTCATTCATAGTGGCGCGTTACAGAATTTCCAAAATCTTCTAAAATTGAGCTCGCATTTCTGCATCAGTGACTTGGTGGGATGATAGGTAAGCTTGGCTTAGATCTAAGGTTCCATAGATTATTCTTCGGTTCAAGCCCGTATCATAGTAAAAAAAGACCATTGTTTCTTTAAAAATCTGCAATCCTCGAATCGGAAAATAAGTCAAAAACAAAAAACCCGGTCAAGTGCGTGTCGGGCCACGGTTCCGTAGTTTTTAGGTTTGAACAATGTAATGAAAAAAAATTAATAAATATTTTTTATGGAGTTGTTCGGAATTTTCGAGTAAAATAAATTTGGTGGACTATTACTCGCAAACTTGCAAGGCGTAACGTTTGAATTTTTAACAACAACCGTTTGGTTGATAAGTGGGGGGGACACTTGACTCTAACGAAAATTTTCACTTTAAAGCTTAATAAGTCACGAACAGTTAGCTAAATCGAAAAATGAAGTTCAGACATCCATGATATTTTTGAAAGACCTATCCAACGATACCCCACAATATATGAAAATCAAAAATAGACAAAATATCGTCGCTTTACATGTAGTTAATCTAAATATTTTTTTCATGTTTTTATTCTGCCACTTTGTCGGCGTGATTAAGGTGTATACTTGTGCCAAATTTCAAGTCTCTTGTACCAATAGTTTTTGCGCTAAACCGCTGACGGACAGGCAGACAGACAGACAGTCAGACGGACATGGCGAAACTATAAGGGTTCCTTGTTTACTACGGAATCCTAAAAAGAGCGGTTTTTGAGCGAATCTGACTAGATGTTTGAAAAGTTTATAAAAGAACCTGAAAGTAGGAACGAAGTTAAATAAAGGCTTGTAAAATATTGATGAAACAATGACTAGGTCAGTACACTCGCATGCTAGCTTAGGTCGAAATGCCGGTGTTTGTTGGGGACGTCGTAAGGTATTAGTCGGGACGTTAAGCTGGGTTCACACGGCATGTAGGTTCGATAATAGTTTCTTCGCAGATGGCAAATAAGTTTTGTAGACTGTATAATCTACAGATATCTACATACAGTATCCAACAAGAAGCATTGCACATCGAGGTTAGGAAGAAGTCTTCGGCTTATTTCGCGTTTATATAGCGTTATCTCTTTCGCACCTTATCTTTGTGACGTTTGTCGACCATTTTGATTAAGTTTTGACCAATACCAGACTATCGGTGCTTACGTAGGCAGAGTACAGGGATAATTAGAAGAAGCCACTGATTCCCGAAATACAGCGAAGTCATTATTTTTTTCTGGGTACTGTAAAATTATTCTCTAACATCTAATTATGTTCTGTATGACGTTATAACTGTCAAAGAGGCAAAACAATGTTTTCGTTTCGTTTTCGTGACGTATATATAAATTTGTAATAACTTCTAAAGTATTCATTTAAATAAATCGAGGTAAAGGACAATTTTGATCTACATTTAATAGGCAACTAATAACTATATTTACGAACTAAGTTTAGAGAGTTATATGGATAAGAATTGATATGGATTAGGAGAATCTGTTTTACCAAAAAGAAATATTTATAAATTATGTGTATAAAAATCGTTGCAGTGAATCAACCTTCGGCGGTATTAGCTATTGCCAACTTTTTAAGATATTCCTACAATTAATTATATCCCTCGTCAATCCTCGATGGAATGACCTAAGCTTTAGCCGGGCCTCTGCTCTATCACGTTCCAATTTTAGTTGTCCAGCTGAAAATCGAACACTCTTTGTATCCGTTAATACCAGGTACACGATTCTTATTTTAGGTAGATATTTATATCATATTCTATTATGGGTTCGTAGTCAATATTATTATAATGGTAAATACCTACAAACGGAGGCAGGTGTACACATTTATCTTTTTTCGTTAATTGTTTTATTTATATGTAGAGACATTATATGAAATACTTTATTTTCAATAGATGTAAAGCAGGGACGTATAGCTTATTTTAAAAAAATACGTTTGTTAACTGATATAATCATATCTATATACATAAGTTATATATTAATTAAATACAAAACGGTTAATTAAATAATACTTTATAACTTTTATTTAATTTTAATAAGTTTGTAGATTATTTATTCATACTTCACAACGCCAGAATATGAAACATATCCTTTGTAAGGCGACCCTTATAACTTATTGTTCTGGGAATCCCCGACTACGATCAAAGTTTCAAATTCAATCCAACTACAGAGTTATTAGTTACATGCATTGATGTCGAGGAAACTACACCATCTCGGTTTGAGATACGTAAAGTATTTTAGCAGGAATTAGTTTGTTGTTATCATTGTTAAATATTGTTGATTACATACGCTTTATGTTTGAATGTAGTTGTGGAAAGGAGATGTTGCGAGCTCGGCTTTGGTTCGTACACTACCGCAAAAAATGGGTAAATTAAAGAAGAATCCGAACAAAATACAATGAATTTATTCAAGAATATATTTTAGAGTTACAACCACATTTAATTCAAACGATTTTATCATTTTTAATATGATTATTGGTGGAATTTGTCAAAATGAAATCGCCCGCTATATTCGCCATGTTGGTTTTGAGTTGCAATTCTAACTGCAAATAATGTTTTGTAACTGCAAACAAAGCAAAATAATTGAATGTATGCCGTAAAAAACGTTTTTATATTGATTTTGCCTGTTAATGATATTGTGTACAATACATGGCCGGAGGTCCATACATTTTTGCAACATCTCCTTTAGAGATAAACTAGTTCGATTTTAGGTTGCGGTGTCGCGCGGACTGGTTGGTAATTACTTGGAGCATCATTCTTGATACTGCCGATTATCTTTTTGCTGGTGGTAGAGTTCCAGTGTAGGAGCTTTACGGCCCTGTAATTTCCGGCACAGAGGCATAACACCTTAGGCCTCAGGAGTGGTAACGCATTTGCATTTTGACCTTGGTCTTTGTGTGGGTGTCTATGGGCTGCAGTCATCACTTAACATCAATGTGAACTGCATGCTTGTTTGCCACTTCAATTACATAAAAAAAAAAAAAAGCTCAAGGGGGTAGACAGCACCGCATTACTTGATTTATCTTCCGCTAAATGTAGTGCTAGTGTTCCGCACTATCGTGTTCCGGTTAAATGGTAAGGTATGGTTCTGTTATAAATATCACAGAGACATAACCACTAAGGTCTCAGGGGTAGCAACGCATCTGCATTTTGACCTCTGGTCTTTGTGCAGATGTCTATAGGCTACAATCTTAATAATCTTAAAACTTAACATCAATGTTAACTGTATGCTTGTTTGCTACCTTTATTACATAAAACATCTTCATAAGGCTATTGCAAATGTGTTGTTTTTAGTCTTTATACCTAACGAAATGGCACGACTTTTTTTTGAAGCGAAACCTTTTTTACTGTCGTTGCACACTATTTGTGATGGATATAAAATTTGAAACTCATGCCAGGACACGTGATCTGATCGGAAATTCGGAAGACGGAGGGAGAGTAGACTGCCGGCGCGGCGTAGGAGAGAAAGTATCCCAGTAGAACAGAGATAAAAGATTTAAACGCTTACGTCTCATAGTCGGTCTGCGAATCGAACCCAGTGTATTAGTAGAGGCCTGCTACCACTAGATCACTGAGGCAGTATAGGTATTATGATTTCTACATGCGATGATTGATGCATATCAGACTTTAATCAAGGCTTTTACGATATTCGGCAAGCAGAATTATAATAGGTTATTCGATAACAGAGGCCAAAATCAATTAACTTAACCGCTATCCAAAATTTATCCGCTCGATATTGATGATCGGCAGTAATGCAATATTAAATAAATAGATTCAGTAATGGAGTTTTGGCTGTCTTCTTTTACATCCAAATAGCAATAAGCAGTCAACTGTTTGTGATTAACACAGTCTAGGCAAAAAACTATATTTACAATATACAAATGTAGATTAGATCAGTGACACTCAAAATGTGCTCCGAGGAGCCCTAGGCAAAGCATCTATGGGGGATCCTTGACAACATCGGACATATTGCTGAAGGGTACCTTTTTTGTTTTATATAGTAAAATGTGATATAATAGCCAATTTTTTTTTTACACATTTTCATTTTTGTGTGCGTGTTTACTGGGCACACACTGTCTGCTAAAAACACAGAAGCTGAAAAACAACTGAAACGTATAGTTTATTTTAAAATATCGTTTAAGATTAGTCATACACCTGCACGCGAGATAAATCCGAAAAAGTAATTTTACTGAAATTAATGTAACTTGGGAAAAACCATTGCTTGGCTTCACATTTTGGTTTATATAACTTTGCTCATTTGCTCCTCCGTAAAGAAAATATGAAAGGAATGAGATTTGAAACTTAACAAACAGTGAGAATTATTTATTGTAGATATCTCTTAAAAGATTAATTACTCGTATCTTTTACAGCTGATATATTATGAAAATGCTCAAAAGTGCGAGTCGTAAAACATCACACCTGTAGGTAGGTATATTATTATTTCATCGAAAGGGTAGCAAGGGGTATAAATAGGTTCATTTACCATATAAGAGGTGTTGTAAGGTATGCATTTTTGAAGCTAATGAAAAGGGAGGGCTTTTATACACATTAGGCACTAAAAAGGTGAACTGATGCTTTCACAGAAAACGTTTTCAAATTAATGAAATAGAAGAAAAAATTAAGTCAATTCTACACTTATGCAAGCCTTTCTTAATTTAAAAAGTGACTACCACAGTTTTTATAATTGTGCATTATCTTTTAACTGGCTCTTAACTGGGTTCCAGTGTCGGACCTCGAGGGCGTAGACTGTGGTGCCCATGCCTCAATTCGTTTTCCGATTAAATGGTAATGCATGGCCCCGTAATAACTATCACAGGGGCGAAACTACTTAAGTCTCAGGGGTGGCAACCTCTGGTTTTTGTGTGGATGTCTATAGGCTGCAGTCTTCACTTACCATGCATGTTAACTGAATACTTGTTTGCCACCATTATTTCATAAAAATAAGATACATAGATGCAATAATAGATGCAGGCATTGACATAAAAACCAGAGCTTTAATTACTGGGCCATACATTTGCATCTAACCTAACCTAACCTGAACATATTATTACATATGCTCATACATGGTAGTGCCGAATACCATTTACATTCACATTAGCTAATACAGTGGTACAACTACACCCTGATCTACATACATAACTGGACCACAATTAGTACAAAATAATTATTTCGAGTATTATAACCATTAGCTATTCAGATTTCGTTCATTAAGTTCCTAGTGAAGTTTTAATAGCGTCAAGTTTAAGAAGTAAAATTTCACGGTGATAATTAGAATCAGCACGAAATTAACTCCTATAAGAAAGACAAAGGATTAAGCGCTTGTCGCTAAAAGCCTGTCTTGCTAAATTGCAGAATAAAATATTTTTTGCGGGACATGCTTCCTCAAATTTTTAAATAACCGCAAAGGTGAAGACAGTGCAAAAATTAAGTTTTTATTCCATTGAATGATTTACTAAAAGTAAGTCTTTAGCTATAATTAAATAAAATTGAGGAAAAGTATATCTAATGGACATTTTAAGGAATCATCTCAATTTTAATAAACGGTTACAGATATTAGACAAAGAAAAAAAAAAGTTGTCGAACTATCACAAAACCAGTCTTTTAATTTGGCATATTTTACCGACGAAAATTTGGCTTAACTATAAAAAATATCTGCATTTATGAGATACAAAAAAAAATTACTCACAAAAATGTGTCTCTCAATAAAAATTGGTCCGTGCAAATCCGTCAAACAGTCATGGTCCGTAAGTTGATTAACGCGAACTTGGCGCACCTTGGCTACGAGGCACGGTACGCGCCAGCCGGCGTCACGCGGCTAACTGCCGGTCCCCGCCCTCCCTAACCTAAACCCCTAGCTGTTTTGATTTACAAACCCTCTGTGTCAGTGTTTGACACCAAATACACAGAATATGAGCATTTTTGTGTGGCACCAGTGTTTTGCAGAAGTAAATCTATTGGTTTGTTTTGGTATTATTTTTTGTAAAAGTTTGTGTTGTTACAGTTTTTTGAACATGGGTATTACAAGACGTTTTTATGAATAAAATATATGCAAAATCATAAATGTATAATCTTATCATTATAAAGTCCTACTAAAGGTGCTTTTGTAGCTCATTTTTGGGACTGAAGTTAGCACATTCTTATTTGAGGTTTTAGGGAAATTTATTAAACACTAAACCAATAAACCATGGAATACCATTAACGCAAATCATATTATTATTATTTAAATTATGAAGAAGTTTAATCTTTAAATCATAAAAAATAGTTGACATGAATAGAAACTTTAATAGTTCTCAAATAGAACACTATTTTATGGAATACAATACATCTATTGGCATACATATGCTTATATTAATTTATAACTGTGCATCAAAACAACGCATGAATTAGTCATCTATTAATGGTGTATTAATAATATATGAATTCATGAAAGACATTGAAATTTGTTCAAAACATACCAATGCTTACATAATTATTAGAACTAAAACAAACATTCAATTCTATGCAGTTCAGTTCCAGTTTTCAGTGAAAATTTAGGCGCGGACTTTGGAATGGCATAGGCGAAAACAATATCCGTTACTATCGGCCTCAGCGGACCAATTACTCGGACCCGGATGTAGGACGGGATCCGCATTGGAGTGACACGTACGCTCCGATTTATTGTACGTAGGCGTGTGGATATTAATTACGGAATATTTTCTTTTCTAATCCGGACGGAACAATGTTAACAATACCGTTGTATAAATTGATAACGTTTTGAAATAAATTGAATTTCATTTTAAGCAAAACAAAATTTTCCATTGTCACAAATGTGGCTTTGATTTTTGTGAACGAAATACTGACCATTATACATTTAGTATTTATGAAAATCGTTGGTAATTGCTACTGGTGGTAAACCTTCAGTGCTTAAACACACTAGTTGCTACACCGCACAAGTAAGTTTGATGCTATTGAAAAATTACTAATTGTTTCGCATTTACCCGCAAATAAGGGGTTGCAAAGAAGTGTTTAATGATATGGGGACACAAATGAGTTAGTAAAAGGATATTTTACAATTTCAATGCCTAACAAATAACATAGAAACTAGGGCGAAATTAATTTTGTGGGAAAAGTTACTGAACAGGAGGTATGTCTATGAAATTACAGATTAAACTATGACATCGTGTAAAGAACTCTGACTCTTTTGTCCAAGTGTACCTACAAGAGAGCTCTAGTCAATAAAAGAATAACTCGAGGCGCACAAGCAGTAAAATCCTATAAAGTACTTTTACTAGCCAAAAACTAACTAAGGGCGGGCACACAAAACTACGATGCGATGCGATGCTGATTCGCAGTTATGTGTGGGAGCACTAAGTGCGAATCGGACTCGAGCAGAGTGTGAATGAATATAAATAATTTCTAACGAATATGTTTTTTGCTTTAACGAATAACTTTCATCAGTTTCCCTGTTACCTATTATTATGTGAACCTAGAACGAGGGCGAAATAAATTTTGGGTAAAAGGTACTGAACAGGTGGTATGTCTATGAAATTACAGATTAAACTATGACATCGTCTAAAAAACTGACTCTTTTGTCCAAGTGTACCTACAAGAGAGCTGTAGTCAATAAAATAATAACTCGGGGCGCACAAGCAGTAAAATCCTATTAGTACTTTTACTAGCAAAAAAACTGACTAAGGGCGGGCACACAAAACTGCGATGCGATGCCGCATCGCAGGCAATGCATACGTGCAAGCTCGCAAATATTTGCGATGCGATGCGAATTCGCAGTTATGTGTTGGACCCCTAAGTGCGAATCGTACTCGAGCAGAGTGTGAAGGAATATAAAATATTTCAAAAAATATGTTTTTTGACAACTCCCTACCAATCCGCATTGGAGCAGCGTGGTGGAGTAAGCTTTAAAATTGCTTTTTAAACACTGGAAAAAACCATGGACAATTTTATTAAGAATACATTGGATGGAAGGAATGGATGGCTAATTGGTCTATGTTCTTAATACAGTACCTATTAATTTCTGAAATGTTTATTGTACTAGGTGTACTGTTTAGTACTATGTAGTAATATTACATAAATTATTCTCTGGTACTATTAACATGTCTGTATTTGAATCACCAAGGCTTGGTTGCATCCTCTTACTTTTACTTTAACAAATAAAAGTACCGGTTAAGTAAGAATGCAGTTGCACCATTTGATAATTGTTGAATTACGTCATAAGTTTAACGGCAAATCATAACTGGCTAAGCAGCGCTGGTTACTATTGAAGGTAACCTCAATCCTCTGTCAGATGATGAGGATCCGTCAACCCTGATAACTTTAACTATGCCCAAAAATTTATGCCCAAATTTTTACTGGTGGTAGAGCTCCAGTGACGAAGCTCGCGGGAGTGGGCACCACCGCATTACCTAATGTACTTGCCGCTAAATGGTAGTGTTCAGTACTATCGTGTTCCGGTCAGGTGGTGATGTACCTACGGCCCTGTAATTTCCGGCACAGAGGCATAACACCTTAAGCCTCAGGAGTGGCAACGCATCTGCATTTTGACCTCTGGTCATTGTGTAAGTGTCTATAGGCTGCAGTCATCACTTAACATCAATGTAAACTGCATGCTTGTTTGCCACTTTTATTACACTAAAAAAAATACGCTGGTGCAACGCATTTTGCAGTGGCTGCTAAATTTAATATTACTGTTATATTTGACAAAAACCATAGGTAACCGTATCCAATTTTTTGGTACCACCGAACCTAATTTACATCAATGTAACAAATTATAAATAAATCGGTCCAGTGATTTTGAAGCAAATTGACTACCACTAAGCTACCGAAGTCACTGGAAAGCGGCTGGACTGGTTATCCTGAGGTTGCAGGTTCGATTTTAGCCCGAAGTCAAATCTATCTTTCCCATTTTTCTTTATTTTCTAAAGTTCACACCCATGTGTTAATGCGAAAAATAAACGTATTACAAATTGACTACGACAGACGGACGGATAGACGGACACACACAAGCGATCTTATCAAGCAAAATCCTATAAAATACTTGTGCTTACCAATAGCTTTAAAAACCACATAATAAACAAGCAAGAACGTTTAGTATTGGTACTGAATTAAAGAGGGATAAATCACTGTCTTTGGAAAGCACTTGTTGAACATTTTTTCTTTATCCCTATTATACGTCCCTTTGATCGCGCCCTGAACAAGAAATCTAAGCATAGGTGATTCGAACAATAAAAACTTAATGATCTAACATTATTTTTCGATTGTGCTTGCCCGAAGTGGTAGGCAGAGAGACACGGGCAGATTTTCATACGTGTGGACATTTTCCTGGTGGTGGGACTACATTATTTTTAGTTACTAATTTTGTCTTTATAGCAGTATCAGAAATACATAATTAGTAAAGCACGTTAGCTTTCTAGCTATCACTATTTATGAGATACAGGCTGGTGACAGACATACGGACGGACAGACAGACAGACAGCGGAGGATTAGTAATCCGTAGGGTCCGTTTTTACCTTTTAGGTACGAAACCCCCTAAAAGATAAAACTAAGATACAGAATAGCTTAAAAATATTCGATATAATTCTTTATATTGACATAACTTTTTTATTTCTGAACCGATTCACATGAAACAAACACTAAATGTTAAGTGAAACTTACCACAATATATACGTGAAAACCGCAAATCGAATAAGCCGTTTCTGATATTAGCGTGCACAAATACACAGACAAACAGACATTTTTCCGGGATAAAAAGTACCCAGTGTTGTGCGCCAAAGGTTAAAGTATAATCATACCAAGTTTCATTGTAATCGGACCTTAAGATTTTGTGTGATGTTTGAACAAACAGACAGACAGACAAAAAATTTTCTAATCACATAATAGGTTGGGGAAAAAGTCTTTTCGCATTATAGTATGTATGAACTTGTAATAAAATCTCTTTGGCTGTAGTATTTGTATCTGGCTGGTTGTGGTATCATTGAAAGTTAAAATTTTAAAGAACATAATTCCAAATTCAAATTAGGCAAATGTGTGATTTTCATTTGTTTTTCGTACTGTCAAGATGAGTGAATCTAATGAAGAAATTCGATACATTTTCAAATTTTACTACAAAAAAGGTAAAAATGCAACGCAAGCCGCGAAATAATTTGCGATGTTTATGGACCTAGTGCAGTGTCTGTGAGAGTAGCACAAATTTGGTTTAAGCGTTTTCAATCCGGAAATTTTGATGTCAAAGATGCACCTCGCTCTGGTCGCCCTATTACGGATAAAATGGATGCCATTTTTGAAAAAGTGGAGCAAGATCGACATATCAGTAGTTACGACGTAGCTGAAGAACTGAGAATTGATCACAAAACAGTTTTGGCGCATTTGCAAAAAAGCTGGGTACAGAAAAAAGCTCGATATTTAGGTACCTCACGAGCTCACTGAAAGAAACCTAATGAACCGTGTACTCATTTGTGATTCTTTATTACGACGTAATGAAACCGAATCATTTTTGAAGAAGCTGATAACTGGTGATGAAAAGTGGATCACGTACGACAAGAACGTGCGAAAAAGGTCGTGGTCAAAGGCCGGTCAGGCTTCACAGACTGTGGCGAAACCCGGGTTAACTCGCAATAAGGTGATGTTGTGTGTGTGGTGGGATTGGAAAGGCATTATTCATTATGAGCTATTACCACCAGGCAGGCCAACGATTCTGAACTCTACTGCGAACAACTGATGAGATTAAAGCAAGAAGTTGAGAGAAAGCGGCCGGAATTGATCAACAGAAGTGGTGTGGTGTTTCATCATGATAACGCTAGACCTCACACATCTATAGCCACTCAGCAAAAATTAAGAGAGTTTGGCTGGGAGGTGTTAATGCATCCGCCGTATAGTCCTGACCTTGCACCTTCAGATTTCCACCTGTTTCGGTCTCTTCAGAATTCTTTATGCAATGTTAGGTTAACATCACGAAAGGACTGCCAAATCCACTTGTCGCGGTATTTTGATGAGAAGTCCTAAAATTTTTATAGCAATGGGATTATGTCCCTACCTACAAGATGGCAAAAGGTTATCGAACAAAATGGTACATACATACTTAAGTTAAATTTAAATAAACGATATTAAAAATGTTTTGAATTATCTTAAAAAATGCGAAGAAACTTTTTCCCCAACCTAATATTTGTGTTCGGTATCGATCTAGTTCATCCCCTGGTATTTATTTTTTCAATATTTTCAATGTACAGAATTTATACTTCTACGGTTTTATTATAAGTATAAATTAATCGACTACGTGATTTCCGGCACCAAGGCATAACAGCAGCAGAAAAATTTAAACTTTTACTCAATCTTTAAACATTCGTATAGAGTTGTAGGCTTGAAGGCGTAACAATATCTACAACAAGTGAACACATGAATTGCAAATAATGAAACTGCTCTATGTTAATAAAACATTATAAAACAAAGAAATGTTATGTAAAACAAATGTATAATTTCAATCAAAATAGGGAAATAAATATGAAATCACACAATACTTCTGTAAGGATATTTTTTCCTTTACACTTAACAATCTTAATATAATATAAAGCTGCCCAGACGCGTTGTATCGGACACGTACAAGGACCCATTCAAAAACCCTTCGGATATCGGCTTCGTAATATATCAAGAGTATTTTGTATTCACTAAGACTGTTTCTGATTTCCGAATGTTTATTCGTATGTATTTGAAGAAGAAAACAGCTTTTATTGATGAAAATAACTTTATTGAGGTAAATAAGTTAAACGATATAATGTTACTCTAATCTGATGATACAACAGATCCCGAGTTCTATCTCTAAGTCGAAGAATAAAATTATATTGTGATGATTCTAATGGAGAAAATTCCCAGCGGTATACGCTATCTCCGGAAATTGATAAGTAATTTGGTAATATGGTGGTTTATTCCATCGGAGAGATGGAATAAACAGAACTGGTTAATCATAAGTTTCTCAAAAATCCGAAGAAGATTTTTTAGATATTCATTTCATTGGGGGTTCGGGTTCGGCTTAGGTACTTTTCTTGCACCTTCGAAAGTTTCTGTCCGTACCCTGCGTCAGAATGACCGTATGGTCGAGGTGGCGTTTGCCAACACTGCAGGGTTACAGTCTACTCCCTACTAATCTGGCTTGCAGGGCTTACCACAAAAATTTGCCTTAGATCTCGGGCCCACTATCCACGAGTATATATAAATATCCACTGTATTTTTAGCTCTAGGGTAGGAGGAAAATATTGTAGGTGTACAAATTGAAAATTAATGTAAATAGAACCTATATTAAAATTTCCTATTAAATTAGACAAAACTTTCTCTTAATATAATAAAGTTGTAGAAGAGCTCAATTATATAATTTGAACGAGAACTAAAAAAAATACTCCTAGTGGCCTCCATCTACAATAATTTTCAATTTCTTTGAATCAAATATTTACGTTCTAAAAACAACATAACGTTGCTTACGCTATGTTGTACACGGATCGTAAATATTTTATTATAATACCACATTTCATAAAAACAGGTTCGGAATTTTCCAAAATTTTGCGTGAAACATGAAAGAGTGGGTATAACATTAAATTTGTGCGTGGTAAATATAAACCTCCAAAATTTGTGCAATTATTTAAGACGAGGTTCCTTGAAGAAGGAATTTATGGGAAATTTTCCCTAAAGGGGTTTTAATGGTCTGAATAGAGTGGTTTTAATATTTGTATAAAGGCCTTTTGGGTTAGTTATGTGATATTCAGCTAAAAGGCTTTCGTCCGCTTCGGAATTTTTATTGCGAAAATAATGCGTATTCATTATTTTGAAACTTCACAGAAATAAATATCAAAAGCAAATAAGTGACGTTATATTTATAAAAGATTAACATTTATCCCGGTTTGACAACTTCATCCGCCATTTCAGGTTTCCAGCATTTTTGTCGACGCAAAGATTCATGCATTTCACTGAATTGGACCATTTAGGACTCTATAAAAGTAAATCATGCCAACTACCGAGTCACAACCGTTTTGCCATACGTCTCTATATTCAAGACTATATTGTTTGTATTTGTATGTTCTAGGTACACAATTCAAAGAATAATTTTATGAGATATTTGTAAACACTATTCACGATATTTTTTATTATTTCTTCATTTTGTTTTACAAAATACATACACAGTTGAAAGTTTGAAGTGAGTCTTGTATATGATGTAAGTCTGAATTTTTATACTTACTCGATTTTGTACCTACAGAAAACTAGGATTGAGCATCTGGCAATAATTTTCTAAATACCACTTTTAGCTTTTCTTGGTGACAAAAGACGATGGTATAGTTAAGAGAACAAGACCATGACCAACCCTGGTTTTAATATTAGATATTTATAATATATATTACTGGTGGTAGAGCTCTAGTGACGGAGCTCGCGGGTGTAGGCACCACCGCATTACCTTATACTTGCCTCTGAGTGGTAGTGTTCAGCACTATCGTGTTCCGGTCAGGTGGTAATGTACGGCCTTGTCATTTCCGGCACAAAGGCATAACACCTTAGGCCTCAGGAGTGGTAACGCATCTGCACTTTGATCTTGGTCTTTGTGTGAGTGTCTTTAGGCTGCAGTCATCACTTAATATCAACGTGAACTGCATGCTTGTTTGCCACTTCCACTACATAAAAAAAAAAAAACGCTTTTACTCACAGCCCCACAGTAGGTATAAACCTGTGTCGTGGGTGCCGTTGTACACATACAACACATACACGAACACCCAGACCCGAAACAAATATCTGTAGGCTATACAAATATTTGTCCCGGTGCGGGGATCGAACCCGCGACCCTTCGAATCAAACGATGGTTTCACACCGCTGGACTAACCGGGTCGTCAAAATAAAATATAAAATAAAATAAATATATATACTGTATAACTACCCATCAATATGGACCATAGCCTGGTTCGCCATTTATATGACCTAAAAAAACTCATTCTAAAACACGTACTAATAATTAAACCATAATACAAATGTCCTCTTGTTTTAAAAAATTGCACGTCAAGCGACGATCTGTTTAAATAGGGCCCAACTTATCTTTTTCAGCCTCCAAGCCCAAACGTCAACCGTTGTTCTCGAAATTTAATTAAACGTTTGTGACACCGATGGCCTTTCCGTTTTGAATCCGGCTGCAAACCGGACCTATTGTCTTACATTACAACCTCGACTATCTCTGTCGACAATGTTATGAATGAGTCCGAATGTTTGAAATATCAGAACTTTGGGGTTTAATGTGTGGACGGTAATGAATCCGTATAACTATTGTTATCCTTATCAAGTTGTGCAATTGAGAGTGATGAGCAAGATAAACTAGTAGGTACTACAGATTTGAAATAAGCTAAATTTCATATCTTTATAATAAACCCTTTATATTTAGTGTGATTTTGGCCTGGCTGTTGTGGTGACTAATAGATATTTTTTTATGTAATGAAAGTAGCAAACAAGCATGCAGCTCACATTGATGTTAAGTGATGACGTTACCTTTCCTGAGGCCTAAGGTGTTATGCCTCTGTGCCGGAAATTACAGGGCCGTACATTACCACCTGACCGAAACACGATAGTGCTGAACACTACCATTTAGCGGCAAGATATTGGTTAATGCGGTGGTGCCTACGCCCGCGAGCTCCGTCACTGGAGCTCTACCACCAGTAAATATGGCCTACGAATTACGATTTAGCGCCACCGAGTGATATAAGTAGAAGAGGCATGAGGGTGTAAGTAAGTAGTGATATTTGGCGCTCTACAGTCTGGCCTACTTGGTGTGAAAATATTTGCCACGATACTTCCACCCTCACCGACTGGACACCTGGCAGTGCTCAACGGTGCGGTTTTCACGTTCGTTCCTGCCTAGAACGTATAAATCTTGGAACGAACTTCCCTCTGAGGTGTGCCCTAGGTGCTACAATATGGGGTTCTTCAAAAATGGCGTCAAAAGGGTCCTTCAGGGCTGGCAGCGCTTTGGCAGCTCCCCTGCTGTTGCAAATGTTCATAGGCGACGGTGACCACTTTCCATCAGGTGGCCCGTTTGCTTGTCTGTCAACCTTCAGACATTAAAAAATAACGATACTTACGACATAGTGTGAGTTGGACTCGCACGCATACGACTGATGGTCCATTCCGGACGGTTAGACAGGTGAAATGAACAAATGAACTCTACGGGCGTAGGCACCACCGAGTTACATAATAATCTACTTACCGCTTAATGGTAGCGGCAATTCAGCACCAAAGTGTTCTAGTCAGGTGGTATATACGGTGTTTATATTCTGGCACAGAGGTATAATAAATTGGACCTCAGAAATGGCAACGTATCTATATTTAAATCTCTGGTTTATAGGCTACAGCTAGCTACATTCATTAACTATCAGTGTAAACAGAATTCTTGTTTACCACTTCATGACATAAAAAAGGCGTGTCATGTTGTAAACTCACCAATATGTGAAATTTTAAAGCGTGAGTTTTAGCCTTTATTGAACATTTAAAAAATAAATGAAGAATGCCAATTCAACTGCCTCGGTAGCCTAGTAGTAGCAGGCCACTACTACTACGCTGAGGTCCTGGGTTCGATTCCCGGGTAGGGGGTTATCAGAGACAATGATGTAAGGTCTTTTATTCGGAAATGTGAACAGGCTCGCCACCATGTTACATGGGCCAAAACGTAACCGGCGAATCTTGGATGTTTGCATGTATGCTTGAATGCATGCATTCACCTCTGCCTACCCCTTTGGAGATTACAGGCGTGAAGTTACGTACGTTACGTATCAGTGTAAACAGAATTCATATTTACCACTTCATGACATGATAAATATAACTACGTTATGAAAAACCGACTTCAAAACTGAAAAGTAAAAAACAATAAAGACATAATTGTAATTATATATTACCTATTATTTATATGTGCTATTTACTAATAGGTTTGAAGTCGGTGCCAAGCCTTAAACAAATAATTATATTTTAATCACTTAAATATGAATACGAGCAAATTAATACACTGCACAAAACGTAACCGGCGAATCGTGGGTGTTTGCATGTATGCTTCAATTCATGCATTTACCTCTGCCTACCCCTTCGGGGATTACAGGCGTGAAGTTACGTTTTAATACAATGAAATGCCTACTTTAGTGATTTTGGCTTGGCACCGACTTCAAACCTATTAGTAAATAGCACATATAAATAATAGGTAGTATATAATTACAATTACATCTTTATTATTTTTTACTTTTCAGTTTTGAAGTCGGTTTTTCTTAACGTACCTAGTTATATTTATTTAATACTTTTTAGTTTATTGCTGCATTGCCAATTCGATTAATATTCACATCTGTTAAATTTGTAAAATCAAACTCTTTTAGCTTCGTGACAATTAGATACCCAATTTAAATTGTTTACGTGTCTCGATACAAAATTATTACACGACTATACGAAATCAATGAAAATTGTTTATCCACGAAGGAGTAAATAAGCTGTGTTGTGTCGTCGATGAGTAAATGTGTCATTGTCACTTGTTGTCATGCGCATTAGGACTATCTAGGATGTCAGTGGATTCAACGCACTGTATGACAACTCGCTGTCTATTCTTATTCCTTTAGTCTGAGGTGAAAGTAAGTAAAAAAATGCTCATAAAATAATAACTGATGGGCTTAACTGAATCAATTTTTTATGGGACTAATTCGAAACAGGAATAGTTTCGGCATCAAACAAAAAAAGAATTACGTAAATCGGTCCAGAAATCTCGGCGAAATTTACGTACATACATAAAATAATATATGTATACCGGCCGAATTGAGAACCTTCTCGTTTTTTGAACTCGGTTAAAAAAGGCGTGTCATGTTGTAAACTCACCAATATGTGAAATTTTGAAGTGTGAGTTTAAGCCTTTAATGGGCATTTAAAAAACAAATGAAGAATGCCTGTTAATACGGCAACTTTCTTGTCATCATTTTGCAATTAACATATCTACATACACAGTTAGCGTAGGCATGGTATACACATCCGTATAGCGTTTAGTGGTTTCGGTAGACCAAATTATATTTGTACCGTGCTTCAACAACACGTACCCGTGATATACGATTGCGGTGAAATACGCAGCGTTCATCACAGTATTTGACATTCGATTAAATTGAATTACACCTATCACAGATATTGTGAATGTAGAGATTTATATATTTCGATGCTTCGAACAGTATCAGGTAATGTTTATAATAACAATCCCTACATTTCAGCACTAACGTGTTCCGATCAGGTGGTAATGTACGGCCGTGGAATTTCCGGCACAGAGGCTTAACACCTTAGGGCTCAGGAGTGTTGTGTGTGTCTATAGGCTGCAGTCATCAATTAACATCAATGTGAACTGTATACTTGTTTGCCACTTCCATTACATACAAAAAAGCGTTTCGGCTTTACATTTATTAAACGTACAGCTAAGATATGGAATATTTTTATAATTTGCCGTCTTCTTTGTTTTCAAAAAACTGCAACCCGGGCATCTTCAAATCTAGAGTAAATAAGTACTTTCTGGACCACTGTCTTTCATCTTCACTTTCCATCAGGTGAGTTGGTGGTCAAACGTTGGTCTATACAAATTAAAAAATCAGAAACGTTTTAATTATTATTTATTGAAACTGGTTTCTGAGCGAGTTTTTTTTGACATGAAAATGGTGAACCAAATGGTAACAGGCACTCTATATTATTTTGAACAACTAAACATTTAATTCTTGGTGGTTCAGAAATCATGTTATTTCTGAATATACCACCGCATTATGTTGAAGACTAAGAAACGATATAAGCTGTATATACATAAATTTTGGACCAAACTTTGAAAACCAATGCCAAATCTAGTTTTCTAGTTAGTAGTGCGAGTTGATCTCGCATACAAATGATGACGTACTTTCGACAATCTACCGTATCCGTGTAAAATTAAATTGCGATTATTTCGTGAAAATTATCTCCGAAACATCGTGAAAATCTGTCGAACTGTTTATTACGTTCAAGCAATGCAATCCTTGGATAAAGAGACGGATGGCAAAGCGCACAGATAACTTCCAATAGATACCGCATTCAGGGCAACCGACGCTCACAACACATTAGTGCATTTTGCTAGCATAGAACGCAATGCTCGAAATCGGGACGTTGCCTGACAGCCAATCACAGCGCTTTATTTAAGTCTCCGCAACCCCCGCGTACCTCAAAGAACGGTGAACACGGATCCGAACAAATTTAATATGGTATATACTATGGTAAAGCGGCTGTGACTCAGTAATTAGCACGTTAAGCTTTTTAGGGGTCTAAATGGTCCAGTACAGTAAAATACATTTGCCCCGCAAAGGGACTGGGTCATTAAAAATGGCGAATAAAGCCTCTAGATTGGGATGTTTATCCTTTACATGTGACGTAACTAGTTTGCTTTGATGTTTATGTCTGTGAAGTTTCAAGATGATGAGCACGCATTTCGTCGGGACCATATTCCAAAGAGGGCAAAAGCCTTTTTGAGTTATATCAATAAGATATGTGATATAACTAAACCAATCTTTACACAAATATTTAAATAACTCTCTTCAGATCATGGCAACCCCTTTGGGGAAAATTTTCATAAAATTCCTTCTTCAAGGATCCTTGTCTTAAACAATTGTTCAAATTAAAAAGGCTTGCATCTACGACACACAAGCGTAATTATTATTCATTAAAATATTAAGGCTAGGTAGAGTACCTAGCCTTGTTACGCAAAGGAGATGTTGCGAGCTCGGCTGTGGTTCGTACACGTCCTCAAAAAATTGGTAAATTAAAGAAGAATCCGAAAAAAATACAATTAATTTATTCAAGAATATATTTTAGAGTTACAACCACATTTAATTCAAACGACTTTATCATTTTCAACTATGTTACACATGGCGGCGATACAGCCGACACTTGGGATCAATCGATTTTGATAGTATTTAGAAAATATTACTTTTTTCTGCAAGTACTATATTATAATCATAATACAATTTTAAAAATGAAAATGTCAAAATGACATCGCCCGCCATATTCGCCATGTTGGTTTTGAGTTGCAATTCTAACTGCAAATAATGTTTTGTAACTCCAAACAAAGCTAAATAAGTGAAAATATGCAGTAAAAAACATGTTTATATTGATTTCGCCTGTTTAATGATATTGTGTACAATAACATGGCCGGAGGTCCATAGATTCTTGCAACATCTCCTTTGAAAGAATCTATGACAATTTTTATTCTGTAGTTTGATGAAATATTACGATACTTAGATGTAGGTATTTGTGTAGAAATATTTTTCGGTACTAACCCCCAATTATTAATTTAAAATATTGATTTAGGGTCAACTCATATAAAATACCAATTTAATATTTGCTGTATTAGAGTTTGACTAAATGAAACACATATAAGACGTGTTTTTTTATACATGTTCTTTTGTTGTGCAATAAAGAGTATTTGTTGTTGTTGTTGTAAGACTCCCTACATATAAGACTTTATGTATGGCTGGCAACGATAATGCATAATAAACTACAGGTAATCTTTCACTTGCCTTAAAGTAGCTTTTCATCAGGTACATAATTACCATGCTTTGTTCAGGTATAACTGATTTACCGTTACCAGTCATAGAAACCGAATGCCCATGAAAGAAGTTCATAAACTGACTGACATCAAAAAACTGATATAACGCTTTTTTTTACTGTATGAAATGAAAAAAAATCTAGGTGTCTTAATAATTTAAGTTCAACGAATGCTCTCGGGAGCAAAAGTATCCTATACATATTATTATTATTATTACATATCGTAATTTGCAAATGGTTGTCTGATATAAAATCTAGTGGCACCTATAGGGTCCAATTTCCAATGTAAACTCACCTAAAATCATTCAGTAATATATAAGAACTTCAGTATTTTGAAACCACAAAACTGATAGCAGCCTGTATCGCAAAGTAATAAATTTGTAGTGGCGTCGAATGTGACATCGATTCTGTTAGAAGGCAGTTTTTAATGGCAACCACGAGGCGAGCTGACCCAATTTCTAAAACAAGCCACAGTCACGTCCTGCGGGAGTGGGTACTCAGCTTAATAATAAGTAAATCGCCATCAAATCATCCGTAACGCGATTCGCCTTTTTTGGTCTCGCATTATCATAATTTGTTTCACAGTTTTTATGGATAATTGTGATCATATCAAGCGAAATTTATATTTAAGTACTGATAAATGTATAAAGTCTAGTCTTGTCTTTCATACTCGGGTAGAAGAATAATTATGTCATTGTAATAAAACACTTGTTGTCCAGGGGCTTGTGGAAGGAAAGCGGAAGCGCGGTCGATCGCCAACGAGATGGATAGACTCCATAAAAACAGCCACGCAAAAATCAATAGTCCAAAACAGCCGAGACGCTGAAGACCGCAACAAATGGAGACGCATCGCAAAAGCTGAAGCATCTGCAGAAAATGTATCATCACCAGCCACGACCACCCACCCTGTCAAGAGTGAACGACTAAGGAGGAGTAGGAATAATAAAAACTGAAGTGCACGCAAGTAAAACAAATGCAAAGACATGTCAAATAGATAGACAGTAATAAAATACGAAACTCATTGGAAGCACATAGTCTAGTCACCAGAAATTCTGTCTTGGATTGTGAATAAAAAAGCATTACACACAAAAATGTCCATAAAACACGATCAAGACATTTATGAGACGTAAAGGGATAAAATGTGCCATGAAAGTTACGAAGCGCTGTATTTTCCACAATCCGATAGATATACCTAGATATTGCGGTTTTTATTTTTTATTTTACATTATGCTTGTTTATGCATAAGTGAAACAAAAGAAGTTTATAGAAGAATAAGTTAATTTTAAAAAATCTATTTATTGGCAGGTCGGTCCAATTTCGAAAAAGAGGTCAATCACCGAATCCAATTCAGATCGGCAGTGTTCGGGCCGCTGCGATAAATCTTCTCGGCCAATTTACCGCAGTTTCTGAAGAAGAAGAATTTTGACCACTGTATGTTGCCAGTGATGACATCCGGAACTGAAACGTGGTCGCTCACCACGGGCGTCATAAGATGGTTCAAGGTCATGCAGAGAGCAATAGAAAGATCTATGCTCAGAGTTTCCCTGCGAGATTGAATCAGAAATGGAGATCGTAAGCGATCTACTCGGTTAAGCACTACGGGCGCGGTCGGGTAGTGTGATCGGTGACCGCTAGTGGCAAATTAAATGCGCGTTCCGTGCTTTGGAGGGCACGTTAAGCCGTCAGTCCCGGTTGCTATCGATAGCAGTCGTTAAACCTTGTCAGAGGCCTTATGGGCGGTTTGAAAACATCCGACAGCGGGTTGGCCACTAACCCACCCACCTCCACCAATCCGCATTGGAGCAGCGTGGTGGAGTAAGCTCCAGGCCTCCCCCCAACAGTGGGACGTAAAATGAGTTACCATTATTAAGAAATATAATTCTAAATAGAAACTGCATTTAACATGAAAAATCCCGCCTCAGGTAGCGCGTGCTTTATGAATAAAGTCATTACACATAAAACTGCCCATAAAGTAAATTCCTGGCAGTAATGCGACGTAAAGGGACAAAAATGTACCATGAAAGTTGTGTACCGTTGAATGTACATTCCACATTTTCCACAATCTAATACAACTCCACACAATCAGCTATAAAGATACCTACGAAGATAATTTGTCGAAATACGCATTTAGGTTGCCGAATCCAAACTACAAGCTCAACAAAGGCGATTTTATGGTAAAGGGGTAAAAGGGATACGCGAGGAATAATGTGAATGTGATAGAAGTCCGCTATTATCAGGCTAACATTGAAAATATTTTGATTGAACTTTCTTTCTTGGTTGTGTGGTCAATGCGAGCTAAGAGACTAGTCCAAAGTTTACTCAGTATTTAACTCGATTTACTTCACTCAATATTTAAGTTTAACTCGAACTCTTATTAAAAAGGCTATTTATTACACGACACAGTATTCAGGATCCGGCAGAAAGGGTGGGCGTGGCCTCGCGCCGGGTTGCCGCTATTACACTATCCGGTAGACAGCGCCCTAACTCAATCACAGTACAAATACACGGGCTGCTTCGGTCGCCCTAATTAGGGCCCTAACTCCCTAAATGTTATTACACTACCCTGACCCTTTACTATCGTACCCTGAATACCGTGTAATAAGTCCGTAAACCCTATTCTAAATCATATTTTGTTGTTTACAAAGACCTGTCCTGTGTAATCTTTATCCAGTGGTTGCCCGCAACTTACCACAGTTTTTTTAATGTTTAGTGATGACTGCAGCCTATAGATACTTACAAAAAGAGCAAAGGTCAAAATGCAGATGCGTTGCCACCCCTGAGACCTTTGTTGTTATGTCTCTGTGATAGTTATTACGGGGTCATACATTACCATCTAACCGGATTACTATAGTACTGAACACTACCATTTCACGGCAGATAGATTAGGTAATGCAATGTTGCCAACGCCCTCGAGCTCCTACTCGAGTCCTGGAACTCCACCACCGTTTAGAGGCCTTGCGAACGCTTCGCTTTTCTACGTGACTATCCATGTGTTTGACTATTCATAAAAACAAAGAAGGAAAAGAATGGAAAATTAATGAGACCTTATTGAGTGCTGAATTTAGACTTGAGGTCCCGGCTCCGGCAATCTTGGCAATGTTCTTTTTGCCAGATTGCCAATAGCATATTCAAAGGTTTGTATTGTTCGCTACAAATATCAATAGACTCGACGTTTATTTCGAGCAATATAAAAAAATTACTTCTTCATTTCTTCTTCCTTACTTCTAATGCAGTGCTTTAGCCTTTTTAGAACGTTAAAAAGACGTAGAGTTTTAATATGGTTGCGATCGCCTACAGATTTCTTCACAGCAAACTTCATGTTGGACGAATTTCAAACATAAGGTCCCTACATAAAGTGATCTGCTATTTCGTTTTTATTTAGATATAAGGTATGTATAAACCTTGGGATGCATGGCCACGTCTCAGTATATCTTTTATTTTTTATCGGTTGCTAGCTATTGTTAATGAAAATTCTTATGGCTAATAAGGCTTTATATCAAGCATTGAGATTATTTCAAAACTCAATATTTAAATTTTTCTTTAATTTCTTAAGTTAAAATTCAACCATAGGTTAGTAATTATTTAAACATTTTCAAGTGATTTAGCGATGAAATTCAATTTCATAAGTTTTAATAAAAAAAATATTCAAAGGAGATGTTGCGAGCTCGGCTCTGGTTCGTACACGTCCTCAAAAAATGGGTAAATTAAAGAAGAATCCGAGAAAAATACAATTAATTTATTCAAGAATATATTTTAGAGTTACAACCACATTTAATTCAAACGATTTTATCATTTTCAACTATGTTAAACATGGCGGCGATACAGCCGACACTTCAGGGATCAATCGATTTCGATAGTATTTAGAAAATAACACTTTTTTCTCCAAGTACTATATAATCAAAATACAATTTAAAAAATGAAAATTTCAAAATGACATCGCCAGCCATATTCGCCATGTTGGTTTTGAGTTGCAATTCTAACTGCAAATAATGTTTTGTAACTGCAAACAAAGACAAATAAGTGAAAATATGCAGTAAAAAACGTTTTTATATTGATTTTACCTGTTCAATGATATTGTGTACAATACATGGCCGGAGGTCCATACATTTTTGCAACATCTCCTTTATCTAGTGATAAAGCTAAAGGAGAGACGTGGTTTAAATTAAATGGAAATTATTGTTACTGTTATCAGGTGAGAAAATTAAAGAAAATTTTATTAAATAAATCCTATTACAGCATTAATGAATTCTTTCAAGAAAAAGTACAAAGTAAAATTAAATTAAAATATTAATAAATTATATTAATAAGGGGGCAGAGCAGCTTGTGGCGAGCTGTTGGTGAGTAGCGACACCACCCCCTACCATCATCTCGAGTTCCTCCGAGAGAACTGGGCTCCGCCTCGTCCGCCACACAGAGGTACGGCCGGACAGAGCATCAGGTCTCTCACCTCTGGCTTGCCTTCATTGGCCGTTCAGAGTGGGGCGCTAGAGGTATGGCATTTGCAGAAATTTAGATAATAGGCTGTTGTCTAAATTTCTGCAAGAGCCATACACTCGGGGGTGGAAGTGTCTAAAGGCATAATAGCGGGGAAGCCCGCTCCGAGCTCGAGATTACTCGCCCGTGATGGTGAAACCGGTGCCACACCTCTCGATACCCCCAGCCTCTCAACAGTGTTGCCACCCGTCGACCATCGGGTTAAAATTATAAAAAAAAAAATAATAAAAAAGTAAAAGGCTGTTTGGGGGGCCCACCAAGGACAGGCGAGTCACCACCTGCCTAAAGTAGGATTCGATAATGTGAGATGTTGAATATAGGCAGGTGCCGGATCTCACTCCATAGGCCCAGCCATCTAGTCCCCCCAGTTCACCCACATAGCCCAAAGTTTGGCAAGTCATTTTCATTACAATAGTCCCATTATATTCTGCGGGGTCTGTCTGTGTCTGTATTAACTATTGATGCAGCCAGAGAGAGGTCCCGCCATATAACCCATTACAAAGTAGATCAAAATTCTCGAAAGGGCCTCTACGTGTTGGACCCCCCATGTCCCCGCGCAAGCCTGACAAAGGTCCGGGGTTCAAATTGGACCCCGTGCTGACGAGAGATATAAATAATGTAGGTCTGTATATGTTAAAATACTAGATATTTAATTGAGTATAAATCATCCTCTCTCCTACATTGCGGTGCCCAACAGGGTCCATAATCCTAATGTTGTAGGTACATTATGGTGCAATAAAGTATTGAGTATTGAGTATTGAGAACTTTAAGCTATAGAATAAATATGTAATAATATGTAATATTAATATGTAATATATATATATATATAGCAATTGATTTATATATATATATATATATATATATAAATCAATTGCTGTTCGTTTGTCTCGCTGAAACTTGAGAACAGCTCTACCGATTTGGTTAATTTTAGTTTGAAATTATTTCTGGAAGCCCAGGGAAGGTTTTCATGGTATGAAAATATGAAGAAATTGAAAGGGAATAGTAAAAAACACAATTTGATTCTCCCATACAAACAGTCCGTATCTATCAAACCTTTGACACATTATTTCATTGTGAGGCAATACGAAGTTTGCCGGGTCAGCTAGTTTTATATATATATTTTTTCAATGTAAAAGGAATGGTACATCTACTCAATATATCTCTTAATTTAGTTTTAATAAATAATATCAATTTATCTTATTAAAAATTAACAGATATATGGATATGGGAATATGCATCCATTTTCATATTTATTTACCTACAACATGTCTGCGTAGAAACTTATAAACATCTCTTTAGATAAAAACCTCAAGTCCGAGCAAACGAATACTATACCTAATACACGAATAAAAAACCGGTCAAGTGCGTGTCGGGCCACGCGCTGTGCAGGGTTTCGTAGTTTTTAGATTTTAATAATGTAGTGAAAAAAATAAAAATATATTTTCTATGGAGTTGTTCAAAATTTTCGAGTAAATTACATTTGGTCAAATATTACACGTAAACTTATAAGCCAACTTAAATGTGATAGTTTTCCTTTTAATTTCGTTATATGTAGCTGATATTGCCGTAACGTTTGAATTTTTAACAATAACCGTTTAATTGGTGGAGGGGGAGGAGGCACTTGACTCTAACGAAAATTTGCACTTTAAAGCTTAATAAGTCACGAACGGTAAAGTAAATCGAATGATTTAGCTCATCCCTAACATTTTTTAAATACCTATCCAACGATATCCCACACTATATAGAAGATAAAAATTAAAAAAATATTCGTGCGTTACGTGTAGGAAAGATACCCTAAATAATTATTTTTTTCATGTTTTTATTCTACCACTTTGTCGGCGTGATTATAGTGTATACTTTTGCCAAATTTCAAGTCCCTTGTACTTACCAATAGTGTTTGGGCTAAGCCGCGGAAAGACAGACAGACAGACAGAGGGACATGGCGAAGGGTTCCTTCCTATAAGGGTTCCTTCTTTTCTACGGAACCCTAAAAACGCATGTTCATTAAAGCCGCGCGGCGGCAATAACAATGTGCTTAGGCACTCCTTTTACCATTCAACCTCACATTTTATTCTTCCATGAAAAGTTTTAACATTTCCTGAAGTGACACGCGCTTTGATAACTGAAGCGTATTCGTGTGAAATGTGGTTCTACTAATGAACGTTGCCATAAATCCTCTCAAATATTTTCATTTAAATTTTGAGAGCATCATATTACCTCTCGCGTCGTGGAAAGTATGTAATGTTAATGAACGGCATTCCAGGAGCACGTGACTTACCGACCTAAAGGTGCTCATACACGTGTTTTCGCTATCGGTTGTCGGTTACAACTGTATCGTATACTCACTGGATATTGACGGTTTGGTAACTTTGACAAAGGCTGTCTTCTTTTTGGATTGTGCATGAAGAACTAAGATAATACTCGTATCAAAATACAATGTTAAAGCTTAAGTGCTCGTATAATCTTACGGCATTTTTCAAAGTTTCATTACAAAGATGTGGTTCAAATTAAATGGATGTACATATTTGTTACTGAGATCGGGCTAGGACTTTAGAAGAATTAATGCTATGTATAGTTTTGTACATTTATAGTCTCCAGTCTCTAAAAATATTTATTTAAACTTTATTCTGCAACATAGATTGCAAATCCGATTGATACTTATTTCTTACAAACAATGTTAGAAACTATCGAAAACAATATTATAAGGCATAACTATGACAGAAAAGTGGTAAGAGCACTACTTTAAACTCATATAATATAATAATAATATAATATAATAATGGCAACCCATTATACGTCCCACTGCTGGGCACGAGTCTCTCCCCTTTTTGGGGGGAGGCCTGGAGCTTACTCCACCACGCTGCTCCAATGCGGATTGGTGGAGGTGGGTGGGTTAGTGGCCAACCCGCTGTCGGATGTTTTCAAACCGCCCATAAGGCCTCCGACAAGGTTTAACGACTGCTATCTATCGATAGCAACCGGGACCGACGGCTTAACGTGCCCTCCGAAGCACGGAAACGCGCATTTAATTTGCCACTAGCGGTCACCCATCACACTACCCGACCGCGCCCGTAGTGCTTAACCGAGCAGATCGCTTACGATCTACACCAGCCGCTGGGCCATGCGCGCTTCAAAAACTCATAAAAAGAAATATTTTAATACCAGTTTTTGCTTGCGACTTAGGTCCGTATGTACTTTAATTATCAGGGCATATGTTTTAATTAACCCCCATTATGTTGTGGGGTGACTATTGTGAAGCTGTTGCTAGAATGACCAGGATATTTGGTGCACTAACAACACTTCATATAAGCAACAATCCACATAAAGCTGACCATGAAATTTCAAATTTACGATATGCGGACACCACCTTGTTTGCTACTGATTACTAAATTATATACAATCGTCATTCACATCAAAATCTTACTCCTTAGTTTAATTATAAGACTAGTAAGAATTTTAGAAGAAAACGCTTGCATTTAGTGAAAACAGATTTAGCAAAATTAATTATTAACACAGATATAAATTAATCTACAGTTTTTAGCGACCGCTTACATTTTTTTAACTCACTTTGCCTCGTTACATTTAAGACTCTTCTTTTAATGAGCGCCGTTAATCTAGTTTTTTAAATAACTAGACTGAGAGACGCAATGATAAAAGGCCTGCTTTTTATGAAATCTTGTTAAATAGCGAGTAGAAGATATTCGCTTCAAACATGAAAACAAGATTTTTTATAGCAGCTGTTAAGTTCGATACATTTTTTGGCACCTTGCAATTTCTTCATAGCCATCCGGTGTAAGCACATACACGCACAATTAATCAGATAAATTTCTAGTAATGGAGAACAAACCTATTGATAGACCGTATTTTGAACCTAGGGACTTAGTACTGAGAAACTTCTCAATTTTTCCAAACCCTGACCAGATTTTTGTACTCAAATAAAAACGATATCTTTGAGAAGTACTTCATCGTTCATCAGTGATTAGTATCGCAAGCGTTAATTTATTAAAATCGGATGTGAAGTTTATTTCGTTTTTATTTTACAATTTCTCTATCCCTACCCACACCCTATCTTCACCTTTCAAATCAAATCTTCTCTTATATAGGTATAGTAGTACAGAAATGGTAGGTACGTATTAGTTAAAAATACGACATTGCTCCAACTTTCCTAAATCACCAAGCCTTACCTAAATTGAAGCTCCTTTACCTTGACGATGTCCAAATAGCGGATCACATAACAATCGTGATATTAAGACGTCAGGTGAATGCTTAGCGACTCCTGAACAAAACGGAATGCTTTTAGTCTGATTATGTACTTGAATCTTTTGCTTTTCGCCCAACGGGAGCATTATTAGACGCCTGTGGGAGGTAAGGGCGAAATTATGGTGTAATGACAACGTAACTGTAGTGCTTGGTGTAACTTAAGTAATGAGCGCGTATGATACTTTCGAACAAGACTCGTATTCATAATTCTCTAAATTGCAATGAAATTGTAATAACATCTTTATTAATTTTGTTTCTAGGTGACATCATCACGAACGCGTGTAGCGTAGGTTCATGAAAACTTGCAAACACCCATGATACGCTAGTAAAGTAGGTTTTTAGGGTTTCGTAGTTAACAAGGAACCCTTATAGTTTCGCCATGTCCGTCTGTCTGTCTGTCCGTCCGCGGTTTAGCGCAAAAACGATTGGTACTAGAGACTTGAAAATTGGCACAAGTATAGGTACACCTTAATCACGCCGACAAACTGGTAGAATAAAACCATGAAAAATAGGCGCAGATTTTTTTTTTCGTTTTCCATGTAGTCCTACCTATCGTCGGATAGATCTTTCAAAAATGTTACGGATGTGCTGTGGATGTGATATCATTTTTCAATTAAGTTAACTGTTCGTTTACCCCGTCCCCCCTCCCTTCTACCAACTATGCGGTTATTGTTAGAACTTGTTACTGATACCTATATGTTTTACTTTTTCCGCAATGACTCGAACTGCTCTTTTATTTCTAGCTTTAATCACTAAAATTGTTACACGGTGATGATGCAGTACTAAGAATAAACGACATTCATTTCGTATCTGCCGGTTATATTAATAAAATATATTATTCTTACACCTTCTGAACTGCTTACCGACTCTTATCTAAATTGATGCTCTTCAATCCTCAATGAGTATTATTGAGTGGATGACATAAAAATAGTCGTGATAATAAGAAAATGAGAGAATTCTTAGCTCCATTTGATTTTATATTCAGAGAACCCCCGTAATAAGTATCACAAAGACATATTACTCTCAATTTATGTCTCAGGTGTGGCAACACTCCTGCATTTTGACGTCTGGTTTTTGTGTATTTGTCTATAGGCTGCAGTTATCACTTAACATCTATGTGAACTGCTTGTTTTCCACCTTTGTTACATAAAAAAACACTTAGCGGGTGCATTATTGGAATCGTGATGGCATGATACGTGAAATTGCGGAGTAATAACAATATAACCACGGTACTTATCTTGGTCTGATTGATGTAGGATGTGTAATGAGCGCGTAGCGCGTCTGTCACTCTCGAATTGACACATGTCTAATTTTCTTAGGTTAAGGAAGGCTGATTGGTCTCTGGGTTATTGTGACCCGCCCCGTCTTTTACTAGTCTAGGCCACTATCGGCATCAAACCAATGCTCAAACGTCACTTAAATCTAAGTTAAGTGGGGATGGAAGTCTTACGTCTTTATAAAACACGTTCAAACGATAGAGATAGCGCACATTTGAGGGTTGCTTAAAATTGAGTGACGTTTGAGTATTCGGCCATAAGATGCTAAGGTTCGGCCTCGATTGCCGGGTTAGGATGTACCTAAGTGCTATTGGAAATTTTCCATGTTTCGAAAAATTTACACTTTTGGTTACGCACCTACTATGACACTATCAACATACCTAATTGGCGAAACGTACCTAAATCGTGGCTATCTACACGGATCATTCAGATACTTCTGTATACTCTATTGAAGGTAGACGAGGCACGAGAGGTATGTCAAAACTGGGATATCTGGCGCTCTACACATTCTGCCTACCCCGTTAGAGATCTGGCTTGAAGATACATACATACCTACTCTTTTGGAAAATATGGGCGTAAAATTGTGTTTTGTATTCTTCTTGTCCACTTTTTTTCACCCATCCGATGCATTGTTAGAAGCTTAATGGGGAGATGGACGAAATTGCAGTGTAATGACAATTTAACCACGGTGCTTGTCTTGGTGTAGGACGGATAATGAGCACGTCTGTTATTCTTGAATCGGCACATGTCTAATTTTCTTAGATTATTCTAATACGCCCACTGTTCAGGATTCAATAAGTGGTATTTTGATAATTATTTACATAAGTGATGGAAGAACGTGGAAGAATTAATTTGATTTTAGGCTAATTTTTTGTCCTCTTATCTTCCTATCTTTGAAATCTTATAACAGAATTGGTAGTCTTAAAATGATGAACGACACATTTTAATATAGTACGAAACGTTTCAGCGTGCAATTATTTATATCCAAATTAGTTTCATTGTTTCATTTTATTAACGAAGCTAAAAATAATGTCCGTTACATGGGCATACAATGGTGGAATACCACTGAATCTTGACCAATTTTCCATCACAAGAAGTGCTGACATAGCCATCCATGTATATAAAAAGTATACTATACTTAAAGAACCACTTTGTGAGTATGATATACTTTGAATGCCAACAAAATTGTTTACAGTTAAAATCTCATCAAGTGTACACAAAATTACATCGGAATCACACTTAAATAAATTCCAGTACTATGGAATAAATATTGTTGTTAACTCAAACCCGTGTTATATAAATAATGCAACCCTTATTTGTTGTGACCCCTTTTAATTTATTGTTTACTGACTTTATGATGATTTATTTATTTAATATTAAAGTTAAATTGCCTTAATAAAAAGCAACGGCAAGACGTGCTCCACGGAACCCGGCCTCATATTAATGTAGGCGATTGTACTTACTGTTCTAAGAAATTAGACTCGAAATTTACAAAATAAAATAATGTGCTTTGTTTAATTTTATGAGGAACCTCGAAATACTTCCACAAACTTTGTATTACAGCTTTTTATTGGAGTGTGCGTTGGATTGTATTAATCTTATTTACATTTTTATTCGTTACGCCAAAAACAATTCTAAAATTACGTTGCAAAATAATTTCAGAAATTTTAAATAACATTTCAAATTGTTTTGACGTTGTTTTGTGTAACATAGCCGCTTTTCAAGATTCTGTAGCCTGTGTAGGAAACTTCATAGTTTCGCTAGTCTGTCCGTCTGCAGCTTAGCTCAAATACTGTTAGTAAAAGGATTAAAGGAGACAGGTAATTATGGACCCGTAAAATCGTTAAGGTTATCTCTAAGTTAAGTTATTGAAGTATGCAGGTACATATAAAAAAAAAAAATTAGATAAAAATCAAAATACTTACACCGTTATTTTAACTATACACAAAACGAGAAAAGTTTGAAAAACAAATAACATAAAAGAGAGAGAGGTCAAAGTTAACACCTGCGTCCAGAAGCGTATGGAACGGTATCATTCTCTTTTGGTATCATTAAACCTATTAATCATGTTGTGATATGATTGTGAATTATAAAACTAATTGAATAAAAAAAAATGTTTAGGGTACCTACACTAGGACATAGATGTTCATCCAAAGTAAGAACTTTCGAAATACAAATTGTTTTACCATTTTTATTCTCTTTGATCCATCCAAGCTTCCATTAACCAGACATGTAAGCATAAACACAGTTTCAAACATTAACTTAATTGCAATAAAACTCACATTAAAATAGCTAAACTAAAGCCAATCATCATAAACATTTTCGACTTCATCATAAATACTAATTGAAAACCTGGAAGTAACCGGAACCCCGAAGAATTCGTAATTGCAGCGCACAGATATTAATTAGCGAAATAGCGAGACCAATTCAAATGCACTCTGTAACTGTACTGTGACTCTGTGGTAATCGGCAAGTGGCGGGAAGTTATGGCGCCAAAGATACAGATCTAGGCATGGCGGCGGTCGGCGGTCACTCGACCCGTGACCTCTGCTTCGTATGGTGACGTCACTATCAAATAGGGCATCTCGATCGCGTGTTATCGATACCGATATATAAAGTGTAATATTGAAATTATTTGTCAAACGTTTACGTTATTCAAATATTATTTCAAATAAATATGATTTCTGATGAAAAGTACGTAAAATATACTTTAACACTAATTCATTAAATAAATGATTATCTCTATGATTCTAAATTGCCATTTTGTCATTTCTAAGAACAGTGCCACTGCTGCTATGCTGGAATCCTGAATCAATCTTCGGATCGGCGGGTGTGTGCTATTAGAATAAATATTTTTTTCGGAAGTTTTACAGTGCCACTCTCGATGTTTGGTAACGTACTCGGAGATGTCAACAACCTAACCATTCGTTTTGTCCTATGTAACAACATGCGATAAAACGACGATTCATGAGTGTGTTCATGTATACTTGAAGGCATACATGTCATGTACTTACCACTTAGGTGCATACAGACTTGAAGTTACATTTAAAGATAGTGTAATATCATGGCGGCGGTCGGCGGTCACCCGACCCGTGATCTCTGCTTCGAACGGTGACGTCACTATCAAATAGGGCATCTCGATTGCTAGTTATCGATACTGATATATCCAGTGTATTATTGAAATGGTTAGTCAAACATTATATTTTGCTGTGGAAAAGATCAAACCTAGACTTTCTGGGCGGACGCATCAGACTATATTATATTATGGTTTCTAAACATTTTCTATGTTTAGAAACCTGAATACTGTTTTGTATTTTTAAAGGATAAGATAACGTCATGGCGGCAGTCGGCGGTCAATCGACTTGTGACCTTTGCTTTGTATGGTCACGTCACTATAAAATCGAGCACCTCGATCGCTAGTTATCGATATCCGTTATTTTGATTTTGGGTTCATAATTAAAACGCGTCCTATAAGTTTATGTGTCGTATTTTTTACGTTTCAGATCTTTAAGGTTTTTTTTTAAACATCTCAACAACTTCATCTAGTTTGGCGCTGTAGAACTGAAGAGATTCATTGGAATGGTTTGACCATCATTGATCGGTTGAATAATGGTGGTCAAAAGTTCCGAGCAAACGCCAATTTTGCATCATCAGCATTTTCATATTCAACGTATTAATGTATGTATGTATCTTCAGCCAGGTCTCTAACGGGGTAGGCAAAGAGTGTAGAGCGCCAGATATCCCGGTCCTGACATATCTCTCTCATCTACGTTAAATCATTAAATCCTACAATATTGTTGCTGCAGCTTTTTGTTGTATTTTTTAATGGATTTCATAAGGTATGTAAATGTGTCGTTGTCGTAACAATATTGGTAAATAAATTTACTGTGGTTTGTTAAACTTATTTTTATTTATATAAAATCAACACTTCTGTCTTTGTCTTCATCATCGACAAGTGTAACTACATCACTATTTCTATTACGTGATTTATCCTAGTTACTTCACTGCACTGCACACAGTGAACACCTTTTAATTTGCTAAGTAGAACTTTTAAGTTACAAGGTTCTTTAATTAAATTTGTAATCAAAACATTGCTGACCGATATTCTAAGCATCGGTCCCACATAAATATCAGACTTTCTTGTTTACTCATTAACTGTTAAAAATAAATAAATGTAAATAAGCAACGAGTTCGATTCGCCACTGGAAAACGAGGGAAGTGCAGCCGCAAATTGCGTTCACACGTTTTGCATAAATTTAAAATTAGTTATCCACGTATTGTAGCGTATTAGGTGTTCCGTAGAAATCATAAATATTGTGAATATATTAAAAAATATCTCATGTGTAAAATATTGTCAAATATCGCGTCCTGTGCGTTCGATTCCATAGTAGATAACAATAATAAATGTTTGAAAATATTTTGAAGTATATAAAATAATAATAATAATATGTGACACCTGTATTGGCGATGTAATAGGTTGGGGAAAAAGTCTTTTCGCATTATAGTATGTATGAACTTGTAATAAAATCTCTTTGGCTGTAGGATTTGTATCTGGCTGGTTTTGGTATCATTAAATGTTAAAATTTTAAAGAACATAATTCCAAATTCAAATTAGGCAAATGTGTGATTTTCATTTGTTTTTCGTACTGTCAAAATGAGTGAATCTAATGAAGAAATTCGATACATTTTAAAATTTTACTACAAAAAAGGTAAAAATGCAACGCAAGCAGCGAAAAAATATTGCGATGTTTATGGATCTAGTGCAGTGTCTGTGAGAGTAGCACAAATTTGGTTTAAGCGTTTTCAATCCGGAAATTTTGATGTCAAAGATGCACCTCGCTCTGGTCGCCCTATTACGAATAAAATGGATGCCATTTTTGAAAAAGTGGAGCAAGATCGACATATCAGTTGTTACGACGTAGCTGAAGAACTAAGAATTGATCACAAAACAGTTTTGGCGCATTTGAAAAAAGCTGGGTACAAAAAAAAGCTCGATATTTGGGTACCTCACGAGCTCACTGAAAGAAACCTAATGAACCGTGTACTCATTTGTGATTCTTTATTACGACGTATTGAAACCGAATCATTTTTGAAGAAGCTGATAACTGGTGATGAAAAGTGGATCACGTACGACAAGAACGTGCGAAAAGGCTTCACAGACTGTGGCGAAACCCAGGTTAACTCGCAATAAGGTGATGTTGTGTGTGTGGTGGGATTGGAAGGGCATTATTCATTATGAGCTATTACCACCAGGCAGGACTATCGATTCTGAACTCTACTGCGAACAACTGATGAGATTGAAGCAAGAAGTTGAGAGAAAGCGGCCGGAATTGATCAACAGAAGGGGTGTGGTGTTTCATCATGATAACGCTAGACCTCACACATCTATAGGCACTCAGCAAAAATTAAGAGAGTTTGGCTGGGAGGTGTTAATGCATCCGCCGTATAGTCCTGACCTTGCACCTTCAGATTTCCACCTGTTTCGGTCTCTTCAGAATTCTTTATGCAATGTTAGGTTAACATCACGAGAGGACTGCCAAATCCACACGTCGCGGTATTTTGATGAGAAGTCCCAAAATTTTTATAGCAATGGGATCATGTCCCTACCTACAAGATGGAAAAAGGTTATCGAACAAAATGGTACATACATACTTTAGTTAAATTTAAATAAACTATATTAAAAAATGTTTTGAATTATCTTAAAAAAATGCGAAGAAACATTTTCCGCAACTATTTATATCTCACTAAATTCATCATAACAAAAAATTGATTGAACTTAATTTTCGATTTTAACTCAATCGTATCAGGGTCCTGGATCTACCAAATTCGTAGAATAAATATTATCCAATGTTTTTTTTTTCTTTAAAAAAACCTACTTGGTAAGCTATATTGATAAAGTGATACCTCAAGCTGCATATTAGTTTTCCTCCTCCAGTTTTCAACTGAAATATCATCTGAGGAGTAAAATTGCCATGATAAAGGCATTTAAGTGCCTTTATTCAATAAAGTCTTCTCGAAGCATCTATTGATCTTTAAATTATCACTAGATTACTTTGTGCTTATTCTGCGATATTGTATTTTTTTATGTAATTAAGGTGGCAAACAAGCATGCAGTTCACATTGATGTTAAGTGATGACTGCAGCCTATAGATACCTACACAAAGACCAAAGGTCAAAATGCAGATGTGTTGCCTCCCCTGAAATCTCAGTTGTTATGTCTCTGTGATGGTTATTACAAGGCCATACATTATCATCTAAACAGAACACGATAGTGCTGAACACTACGTCTACGCCCTCGAGCTCTGACACTGGAACTCTGATACCAGTAAACTTATTTTAAAGTATTTATTTCAAACAAATTTGTCAAGCATACACACGGATAGATACAGAAAAAAATGTGACCGCTCATGACTGCTGGACCCTAAAATTATTAAATGCGCAAACTAAAAGTTGCGCTTATTCGTACATACATTTCTTTGACAAGGATCATACGATAAACATAATTTACACATATTGCAAAAGTTCGTCTATTCCCATCAGTAAAACTCTTTAATCAGGACAAAATACGACGATGGAACCTGTTAATCTACGAATTAACAGGTTCCGTGTTCCATGAATCACATGTGAGTGTTTGCATTATTCAAGGTAAGAAGGTAGAGTGTGTGTTTGCAGTGGGATTGGGAATGGGTTAATTTTTATAGAATCATCTTTCTAATTTCAGATCTTCTCATTCCTTCTTCAGATCTCCTTATCAACAGCTGCTTACAACTAGAATACTCCTTACATTGTTTTTTTTGCAAAAAACATGCGAGTGTATTACAAAGCTTCGTGCAAGGCTTAAACCTGCGAACCCCTGGTGCAATACTCCTGGCGCTTAACTACTGACATCAACGCACTTGATTTATTTTCTCAATAATCTCTAAATGTAACGACTGACATTTTTTTTATAGATGTAGCAAAAAAGCATGCAGTTCACATTGATGTTAAGTGATGACTGCAGCCTATAGACACACACACAAAGACCGAGGTCAAAATGCAGATGCGTTACCACTCCTGAGGCCTAAGGTGTTATGCCTCTGTGCCGGAAATTACAGGGCCGTACATTACCACCTGACCGGAACACGATAGTGCTGAACACTACCATTTACCGGCAAGTATATTAGGTAATGCGGTGGTGCCTACGCCCGCGCGCTCCGTCACTGGAGCTCTACCACCAGACATACAGATATACAGACAAATTATCTTCTTTTCCATCTCAGTATTGAACCCCGATTGTATAAAACGCAAGTAGCGCGTGTTCCGAATGCAACTGTCTAATAATGCCCTAACAGGGGTCACCAGTACACCTAGTACGTTCTAAGAACATTCCCGTGCCCTGTCTTACCAATAAACCTCGGTAATTACGAAATAACTCGGTACCTGGAGGAGCGGGTCTATTTATTTAATCACTTTGACGGGAAGATAATGGAGAGCCTCGCCGTGGCCTGTGCTCCCATCAGAATTGTTCGAGGGCAATCTATCGCATATCGTGTCCGCCATGATGAAATCGCTGTGCGGTGTGGGTATTCAATAATTTGTGTGTGCCAATAATGGGTGTATTGGAAACGTGGACAGGGAAGATTCAAGCCGGTACGATAAGGAAAAGATCCTTTATAGCATGTTAAGGTTTATATTAGCTCATATTCTTACAATGTTGTCTGGTATGAATTGAGATGGACTGAGTATTTGAAATCAGGGTTGTAGAGAGGTCTTATTCAAATACTGATCAAGAGAAGAAGGTTGTAGAGAGGTCTTATTCAAATACTGATCAAGAGAAGAATTTTTTTTTTCAACAAAATTCACTGACCGACGTCTATATTGCGCATGGAAAGATTTAAAGATAAAATGGCAACAAAACACCGACAGAAGGTGAATTGTTGTTAGACGCAAGTTGCGCATGTTCCAAGTGCAACTGTCCATTTAATGTCCTAACATGCGTCATTCGGAAGACCTAGTACGTTCTTAGAACATTCCCGTGCCCTGTCTTACCAATAAACCTCAGTAATTACGGAATAACTCGGTATCTTGAAGAGTAGGTCTATTTATTTAATCACTTTGACAGGAAGATAATGGAGACGCCGTGGCCTGTGTTCCCCTTAAAATTGTTCGAGGGCAATCTATTGCATATCGTGTCCGCAATTATGAAATCGCTGTGCGGTGTGAGGAATTCAATAATCTGTGTTGCCAATAATGGTTTTTCTGGGAAGCTTGGACAGCGAAGGTTCAAGCCAGAATGACATGGGAAGGAGGCTTTTATTAAAGTTATGTTCAGTTCAAAGATCTTTAATTCTCATCACTTACATGAGAACAATATTTTTAAAATAGTAAACATAATCCCGATGTGGGTAAAACTAGAGGTCAAAATGCAGATGCGTTGTCACCCCTGAGACCTAAGTTGTTATATCTCTGTGATAGTAATTACGGGGCCATCAATAGTAGAGTCACTTTACAAGAAAAAAAGGGTCAAGAGAGCGCTATACCTACTGTGTGAGTAGGTATAGCGCTCTCTATATACGTCTGCCCACCTTTTCAGAAAACTGCAGGCGTGTTATATCTTTTTTTTAATTTTAACGTAATGTGTCGTCTATATGATGTGTGAATAAGTGAAAAAAAATTGAGAATATTTTCCTCAAAAGAGAATTCTGAACTACACCTTTTTTTACAGTATCGCACATTTTATGCCTGGTTTAAAACTTTTTCAGCTAAAGTTTTTAGAGATAGTTTTCGAGTTATATTCACACGATAAAAGTTTGATATCGGCTTTTAGGAGTCAATGGCTTTTTTACTATCGAAAATTCAAAAATGATCAGAGCATTCATTCGACCAACTTCCGTCCGATTAAGCTAACAATAAGCAGGCTGGTTGTTTATTTCTCAAAGTCATAAATTATCAAGTCAAGATAATGATATGCTAGAGGTTACTTTCGTTTATTTCGAATTATAGATTTACTAAAAATTAAGGTATATCTTAATGTGAAATTATATTATGCACCTAGTTTACCTAGGCATGTGAACCTACTTGGTGAGATGATACTCATGTTTGTTGCTACTTTTAACTAAAATTGGACAGAATGTATTATTTATATAAAATCGAATTAAAGTAGTGAAGTCTGTACTGTGATAAATAAATTACTGATATTAAAAGTCAAAATGGGTTGGATAGTGCTTATTGGGGCATTCATGCCAATCTTCATTAAGCTTACAGCTCTTGTTAAATGCTTAATGATGTTGCCGTGTGACTGAACCATTCTGATTTCAGGTGCTATTTAATTTCACAGGCTGAATTTTTACCAGGTTTTATTTTAAACACATTAGCCGTGCTTACATGAGAGGTTTTCATTTAATGCTATTGTAGACATTAAAGTATAAATATTTACGTAATTCTTCGTTTGATGCGGAATAGTTTCGAATTGGTCCCATAAAAATTTGATTTAGATAGGCCCATTAGTTTTCATTTTATGAGCATTTTTTTACTTACTTTCACCTCAGACTAGAGGAATAAGAATAGACGGCGAGTTGTCATACAGTGCGTTGAATCCACTGACGTTCTAGATAGTCCTAATGCGCATGACAACAAGATGACAACAAGTTTAGTGACAATGACACATTTACTCATCGACGACACAACACAGCATACTTACTCCTTCGTGGATAATTTTTTTTCATTGATTTCGTATAGTCGTGTAATAATTTTGTATCGACACACCTAAACAATTTAAATTAGGTATCTTATTGTCACGAAGCTAAAAGATTTAGATTTTACAAATTTAACAGATGTGAACAATAATCTAAATGACAATGCAGCAATAAACTAAAAAGTATTAAATAAATATAACTACGTTATGAAAAACCGACTTCAAACCTGAAAAGTAAAAAATAATGATTTAATTTGCAATTATATACTTCCTATTATTTATATGTGCTATTTACTAATAGTTTTGAAGTCGGTGCCAAATTTCACGCCTGTAATCCCCGATGGGGTAGGCAGAGGTAAATGCATGAATTCAAGCATACATGCAAACACGATTTGCCGGTTACGTTTTGTTCAGTGTATTAATATGCTCGTATTCATATTTAAGTGATTAAAATATAATTATTTGTTTAAGGCTTGGCACTGATTTCAAACCTATTAGTAAATAGCACATATAAATAATAGGGAGTGTATAATTACAATTAAATCATTATTTTACTTTTCAGTTTTGAAGTCGGTTTTTTATAACGTAGTTATATTTATTTTTAGAATCAACCCGACATTTCGGTCGCTTTTCAGGTTCCGTGGTCCCGAGAGACGTAAAATTAGTTTTATCTCAATGAGTGTAGACAGCAAAAACCTAAGAATGCGAACACATAAATAATACATTAATCGCATCTGAAAGGGACTTATGACATTCCAGTTTAAGCTATTGTAATCAATAAATTAACTTACAAAATGACTCAATCCAATATTGAATTATTATTCTAGTTCGAGTCAATTGATCCACCTCTTGACACGTTTAATCTATTGATATAATTCAGTTTCGTTAAATTTCCCAAAAATTGGTACACCCTTTTCTGGGCACGTCCATTAAATGTATTTTATTTTCGTTTTTAGTACACCGTTCTACAATAAAATTATTGATATGTACTCGTACCTATTTGATATTATTTCCCAGAATGGATCGTTCAAAGTCTCATTACTACTTAACAATGTGTTTTTGTTTGATTTAAGTGACAAATATACTCGAAATATATTTTCTACTAGCTGTGCCCGCGACTCCGTCCGCGTGAGAATTTATGATTGTTCAGTATATACCCGGGCGAAGTCGAGGGCGCGGCTTGTATAAAAGAGGCCTAAGTTACTCCTTATTACATCAGCTATCTGGCAGTGAAAGTCCCGTCAAAATCGGGCCAGCTGTTCCCAAGATTAGCCGGAACAAACAGACAGACAGACAGACATAACTTGTAAAAAATGTTGTTTTGGTAGGTATATGTACCGTATATGGGGACATATGCATTTAGTAAAAAGCGGTTATTTTAATATTACAAACAGACACTCCAATTTTATTTATTTGTATAGATTTTATACGACTTTATCAGTTAGGATTTCTTTATTCGTGCAATTTAAACATCGTAGTGTGTTAGACGAGTATTTTAAACTTTTTATCCAATGCATTCCAAATTCATCAAATCGGTTTAAGTTACATTTTTAAAAAACATTAGTAAAAACAAATTTCATATTTTCACCCTTTGGTTATATAAAGTTTTAAACAAACGATGTAACTGATCGTTTTATTCAATTTTAGCTCAGTATATATCAAACAAGCCCTTTTAACTTTGTTCGCAGTGAAAAAACATCGGACAATTAATCTCTTTTGTGTAGCTTTATATGATTTTGAAGTTTAACATTTCCCAAACCGTTTACATATCAAACATGAAACAATTTATACTGGAAAATCTTACTTTTTATAAAGAGATATTATATTGAATTGGCTGACGTGATAAAGAAAAATCGTGCGCTAATTTGATTCTGTATTGTTGGGTATTATAATATATGATCTAGATTAATTTTCTGGTACTCTGAAATATATAAGGAAACTTGAATTCTCTTGAATGATTCATAAAACATAACATCGCGATTTTACCTACTTTCTTAAAAGAATAGGCAGCGCTACAGAGTTATAAAAAGAAACAATATTGTAAGAATATATTCACCAAAACATATGTTAGTATGGCTCCTTCTTGACTTTGTTTTTATGTAATGAAAGTTAACAAACACGCAGTTCACATTGATGTTAAGTGATGACTGCAGCCTATAGACACTTACACAAAGACCAGAGGTCAAAATTCATATGCGTTACCACTTCTGAGGCCTAAGGTATTGTGCCTCTGTGCCGGAAATTACAGGGCCGTACATTACCACCTGACCGGAACACAATAGTGCTGAACACTACCATTTAGCGGCAAGTATGTTAGATAATGCGGTGGTGCCTACGCCCGCGAGCTGCGTCACTGGAGCTCTACCACCATTAAAATACTGTCACCAGTAAAAGTACTGTCTATGCATATTCACACATAATAAGGCCTACCTTATGTTATAATGAAGAAAGGCATGCTCCGATGGGCCTGTTGAAAGAATGTCGAATGAGCGAATGACTAAACCGATATACAATGCGGTTTAAGAGGCGCAGGAAGATCAAAACTGACCCACCTTGAACAAGTAGGACGAGAACTGTCTCAAGTGTCTTTGGAACCGACGTGCATGAAGAGAATTATGAATATAGAAGAAGCACTGGAGGCGAGTCAGGCTTTACACTCTCTGCCTAGCCCGTGAAGGACTTGGCATGAAGATAGATACATACATACATACATCTATATTTATAAAAATCAATTGCTGTTCGTTAGTCTCGCTAAAACTCGAGAACGGCTACCGATTTAGCTAATTTTGGTTTTGAATGATTTTTGGAAGTTCAGGGAATGTTTAATAGGTAAGAAAATATGAAGAAATTGAAGAGAAATATTAAAAACCACAATTTTATTTTCCCATACAAATAGTCCGTATCTATCAAACCTTTGACACATTATTTCATTCTGAGGCAATACGAAGTTTGCCTGGTCAGCTAGTACCTTATATTATTATACTACTTCATTTTCAGTGAGATAACATTAAATCCCACGCTTAGAAGTTTCTCGCCACAAATAAAGCCCTACAACCAGAAATCAAAACTTCACTTCAGAGAAATAAAAAATAACTAAAGAATTTCGAGAAAAATCTAGCCACCCAAACGAAGTTAATGAGCCACTAACTTGTCAATGGCCTGACAAGCATCTACAAAGTAATAAAGTCGACATAATTGGTGTTAAACGCTTTATCTTGTGCCACTTAACTTTGAGCTCGTAAGTTGTATGAAAACGTACATGAGTATGATAAAGTTTGTCCGAGAACACACAAGGGAATATAAAATATGGCTTTAAATTACTTGTCATTATTATCTTCTTACAAATATTTCCCTCTGACAACATAATGTAGCGCAACTCATAAATTATGCGTTCATTACCAACAATTCAGTCTAATTTACTGGTGGTAGAGCTCCAGTGACGGAGCTCGCGGGCGTAGGCACCACGGCATTACCTAATATACTTGCCGCTAAATGGTAGTGTTCAGCACTATCGTGTTCCGGTCAGGTGGTAATGTACGGCCCTGTAATTTCCGGCACAGAGGCGTAACACCTTAGGCCTCAGGAGTGGTAACGCATCTGCATTTTGACCTTAGTCTTTGTGTGGGTGTCTATAGGCTGCAGTCATCACTTAACATCAACGTGAACTGCATGCTTGTTTAGCATTTCCATTACATAAAAAAAAAAAATCCATTTTTTTCGGTTTTTATAAGCTTACTGTTACCCGCGTTTTCGATCCTTTACTAAGTACCTACTTATTTGATTTTTAGTACAAAAAAGTATAAAAAAGTGGTGTATGTTCTTTTTGAAGGTTCAGATTACTTAGATGTTAAAGTTTATTACCATTGACTTAGAAGTTTTCTTCGTGAAAGCGTGACAGGCATACACACAGAGTTTTATTCACATTTATAGTATTGCTACTGATTTGCTACGTTTTCGTACTAAATTGATTTTTAACACCCATATAGCAAGAGAAAACTCAATGAGCTACATAAATTTTTCCTGCAATTTGCTGTCGAACATAAAATTCCGATTTTAACTGATTTTACGAACCGGGTCGCGACTCGATATAGATATTGGGTAAAAACACTTTTTTTATTTTTAAAGAAAAATGGAAAGAAAAATTTGACTTCAGGCGAGGCTCGAACTCGCGACCTACTGGGAATCTAGTCCAGCCGCTCTTCCAATTGAGCTACTGAAGCCCTGCCCGATTTGTCAAATCTTTCCTTCACATCTATTGCATTGCTTTATGGTAGCAGCAGCGCCATCTATTACTAACTATAAAAATATATTTCACAAGCATGTGTTAATGCGAAATAATATAAAACAAAAACACTTTTTACCTATATTCCGACGTTTCGGCTCAGTTGCACAAGCCGTGGTCACGGACAGACTGTTGTTACAGCAAAATGTCAAATTATCGGCATAAAGGTAAAAATTGTTTTTACCCAAAATCTATATCGCGTCACGACCCGGTTCGTAAAATCAGTAAAATTAGTGTTAAGCGCGAGTGTTTTAAAAGTTATATAAAATTCCAAGTCTAACTTTTTATAATCAAATGTCTATGATTAGACCTCTTGATAAACTACTAAGAATTTTTTGTACTTTTACTCCTTTTCTTACCTCATTCCAACCTTATGACATACCACTATAATCAAATTATTAACAATTATTTATCAGATTCCTTATAGGTAGGCACTGTGCACTATTAAAGCCTGGATAAATGTTTAGTAGCCAGCATTTGATGGTAGCTACTAAACTTCAGTGTCTATAGAATTCGTTTTCGCCGCACTCTCATGATATCATCAATTATTTAAATGCATCACGTCAGGATTCAGAAGCCACATCTATCTAATACCTTTAAACGAGCAATTCTTGTATATATAGAATCAAGATCTCGGAAACGGCTCCAACGATTTTCTTGAAACTTACAGATTAGGGGTTTTTCCGGTCAAGAAATCGATTTATTTAGGTTCCAGGTTCAAGAAAAGCTCGGTTCCAAGTTAATAATAAATTTTCTTCATAACCGCCGACTAACGCCATCTATTGATGAATAGAAGAACCATTAGTCTACTAACGTTAGTCGTATTTTTAGCAAAGAAGAAGTGTTTGATTTGAGGTTAGACCAAAAAAATCAATTGTTTTTATTCATATTTCTTCAGTATGCAATTCATACTAAATATAATTTTCAAAAATCGCTACGGAGCGAAGCTCGGTCAACCAGGTACTAAAATGTTATTTATTCAACAAATCCACTGGTTTACTACAACATTTATGAACTACTGAATCGATGATACTATTAAATTAGTATTAACTGGAATTAATTAGTTAATGGATTATTTTAATAGCTAATTACTTCCACGTACGTAGGTATGATAATGGTTTGATGAGAGCACTAAAAAGTCTATAAAATCAGCTGATCTCTACAATATAACCGTACTTTTTTGATCTGGAATTGATTTTCGATTCATGCAAATTATCCTTGCCATTTACCTAAAGTATATGTATTGTATTATTATTGTATTGCATTGTTTGATTTCCGAGGATAACTATTGCTATATAATAATATGCATTCTAGTCTGACGTTATTTACGTTGATAAAATTGTTCAAGCCAGATTAAACCTTCAAGACACGAGAGACAGCCGGCGGCGTGTGAACAATTGAAATCAATTGTCATATTTTTATCACTAGCTGACGAATTAAAATAGAATTTCTCGATATGAAATAGTTAAATATCTATTGATGTTTTCACCTACATTTTAAAATGGTCTCAGTATCGAACAAAGTCGTAACAATCGAACTGCGACCCTCCTCCTCTTTAAAATGTCTATAAAATAATAAAATCGTTTATTGATTTCTCTCTCACACTGAAAAATACATAATCAGATCTGAAACTAGGTACCTATTACATGCCTGGGTAGGTGTCTCTGTGTGAGAGACTGGTATCTGTACTAGGGGTACCTGTATGACAGATTACCAGCCTCTCCTAACCCTAGACAAGCAGGAGCTCAAGTAAATGTAACTACGTTGATTTGTAATTCGACGTGTGAGATATGAAGAGACTTATATATATAAATATGTAAAGTGAATAAGTAAGCTTAAGTGCGCGTATATGTGTTAGTGTGTGTGTGTGTGTTGTGTGTGTGTATGTGTGTGTTTGCGCGCGCGCGCGTGCCTTTGTGCGTTAGTACGTGTATTCTGTGCTAACCTTAGGAGAATGCAATATAATCATATTTTTATTTGACATATTTTTTTATTTTTATATTTAGGACGGTACAAGTGAAGTTTAAATTTTCAGTTTCCTCATAACTTAGAGATTTTAGCCAAACAGATATTTTATAATATTTTTACAACTTTTTACTATTAAAAGCCGATCAGTACATTCACATACGATAAATGTTTTGATCAAGTAATTAGCTACATATCTTCAGATTACGGTTTCAAGTACTATTCGAAGTAATTTTTTCGTTTCTTATGTTTCTTTATATGCACATAATAGACCATCATTCGCCAATAAAACTAATATAGACTGTACACGCTTAAGTTGGCAAACTTGGCAGCAAAATTTAATGCACCAATAAAATCTACCACCATTCCACTGTAGCTTACCAACATTGTTACTATTACAAGCTCCTAGCTGATCCTAAATCACTGGCCAGCCCATCTGAATACGGCGTCAACACATCGTCCTTTAAATATTAATGCTTTCGTTCATTAATCGATGCTGAGGGTCCCCGTCGAGAGGCCATAAAAGGATAACGATGATATCCAGGTTGCGGTGTATAGTGTACCGATGATTCCTTGGATTATTGCAACTTGTGCAACTATCTTGCTTTCGACAGCGCAATAAAATCTTATGTATTGGCGTCTACCTGCCAGATACGCGGCTTGAATTTCAAATAGACGCATCTGAATTAAACGGTCTTTGGACGTTAGTTAGGTACTACATGTGTAGGTTTGTTGGGGATATAATAAGTATGTTTAAAGGCGTATTAAAGTATTATTTTCCTTTCTATTAGCTACTGCATAAAAAACATATATAAAATTGGTAAGATATAATTTAACACTTTGGCAGTCTTTAAATAAACACTCAAATATTTTCAAATCTTTTGATGATGTAGTACAAAATTACTGGTCTCTTACTGGTGGTAGAGCTCCAGCAACGGAGCTCGCGAGCGTAGGCACCACCACATTACCTAATTTACTTACCGCTTAATGGTAGTGTTCAGCACTATCGTGTTCCGGTCAGGTGGTAATGTAACGCCCTGTAATTTCCGGCACAGAGGCATCTTACCTTAGGCCGTAGGAGTGGTAACGCATCTGCATTTTGACCTCGGTCTCTGTGTGGGTGTCTATAGGCTGCAGTCATCACTTAACATCAATGTGAACTGCATGCTTGTTTGCCACTTCCAAAACATAAAAAAAAAAAATATATATATATATATATATATATATATATATATATATATATCACTTGATCCGAAAGACGTCCACCTGCTGAACAAAGCCTTCCCCTGAGACGCCCCACAACAGTGATGTGCGTCATTAGTGAAGAATATACCTTAGTTACCATACGTATCGTCTAAAAAAGAATATACCATCCTATTTTTCTTTTTTTTTTTTGTAAAAAGTATATACATATGTGTTTAAAAAAAAAAAAGGATTATACAAATACAATACAAACATAGCATAGCATAGCAGCAACATTACAAGCATAGCAATACAAACCAAAGCTTATATTGCTATTAAAATTTATTTACATTATTACCTTTATTAATTGATTCAGAGTGTTAACAGTTAAATATTTCTAATTAATAATTAAGAAATAATAAATGATTGAACTGAACTTTTTGCAAAATTTATAGGCTCTACCATATTTTTGGCAAATGTTACTTTGAATAGACGATTTACAAAAACTGCGCACTTACGCACACGCAATGCAGTGCTTTGAAACGCTTAGTTTATAAAAGTAGATAGCGTAGTGAACAGTTTATTTCCCACGTCATTGCCTTTGCTTGATATAGACATTAAGTGCAATTATATGTCATCTACCTACGCATTTATGGCTATTATGGTGATAATGTCTAGAGATCAACTATCGGAGAAAAACTTGCAATAAGTCTCTATCAACAGCGAGGCGAGGCGAGGTGGGTTTAAATATTGTTTAACCGACTTCTAAAAAAGAGGAGGCTTTATGTTGACTGTATGTATCTACGTTTTATGTATTAACCTCTTTTACCCATTAATTGCAATTTTGGGCAAACTGATTTCATTTTTCATAATAAAATGGCACTAACCTCAAAGTATATGTGTACGCCAAATCTCTGCTCACACCTTTAGTTTGACGAAAGATAAAAGACTGACTTCATAAACCTATTACATCTTCAATCTGGTTTTCGCCCTGCCCATAGCACTTCCACTGCCCTTCTCAATGTTATCGAGGATGTTAGAACCGGTATGGAGCATTCAAAGTTAACTGTGCTGGTTCTGATCGATTTTTCTAACGCATTCAATACCGTGAATCACGACATCCTTCTTGCTATTCTCGCACGTCTCAACTCTTCGTCATTGGTACAAAAATGGTTTTCCTCGTACCTTGGTGGACGTCAGCAGACAGTGCGGGGTAATGGGGAGTTCTCAAACTGGCAAAATCTCTCTGTTGGCGTACCACAGGGTGGTATACTTTCCCCTCTTCTTTTCTCCCTCTTTATTAATATCCTCACCTTCAACCTCCGCGGCTCTTACCATCTGTATGCTGATGACCTGCAAATATATGCTCAAGCTGATAGTGCCAACCTTCACCATGCTATCTCTGTTATCAACAACGACCTTCATGCTATCTCTGAGTGGTCCAGGAAGTTTGGTATCTCGGTCAATGCATCAAAGTGTCACTGCATTATTTTAGTAAGTAGCTCGCAGATTCAAAGACTAAATCTTGACGTTTTAACACCGGTCACCTTTGAAAATTCCATTATTCAATTTTCTCAGCACGTCAAGAACTTAGTATTGAATTTAGATAATTGCCTAAAATGGAATAAGCAGGTCATGTCGATTAGCCAAAGCTCCATTGCTACTTTGCGATCCTTATATCGGTATAAAAACTTTTTGCCGTCTAGTACAAAAACTCTCTTAGTACAATCTCTCGTTGTCCCTATCATTGATTATGCAGATGTCTGTTGTTCGGATATATCAGAACAACTTCTAAACAAGTTGGATCGTCTTCTTAATAATTGTATTCGGTTCATCTTTGGCTTGCGCAAATTTGACCATATATCCCAGTATCGTTCTAAGCTTAAATGGTTCCCTATCCGACAAAGAAGACATGTAAGATCTCTTTGCTTACTTTTTTCCATCATCAACGATCCACATTCCCCCAGCTATCTTAAAAACAAATTTCAATTTCTAGGTGACACCCACAATTTCGCTCTTCGTTCATCTGAAAATTTATCTCTTGCAATTCCTTCACACCGTTCAGGTTTCTTGTCAAACTCCTTTGCCATCTCGACAATTAAGCTCTGGAACACGCTACCCATTGACATTCGGAAATCTCCCAGTAAATCAGCTTTCAAGTTCATGCTAAAGAAATACTTCTTGAGTCAGTTGTCCTAATTTCATATGTTAGCCATCATAATAATTTATTTATTTATATATATATATATATATATATTTATATTTATATATAAACTTATATTCAATTATTTATAAGTAATTTATTATATTATGTAATTATTTATCTTGATATTTTAAGTAAATTTAAATTAAATATATCAACTATGTATTTATGTACTTATTGATGTCATCCCCTATTTAATTAGATATAAAGTAAGTATCTACATCAATAGATATACGATTTAATTATATATTTTTTTTGTACTTGTTATCATACTTAAATAATACTTTTTGTAATTTTTTTTTTTTTTTGCTCCCGCACCCTTGACAATTTGTCCCATAACTCCATGGTTGACTGTCAGAGAATGCCTAGTGGCATTAAGTCCGCCATATGTTTAATGTGCATTAAAGTATAAATAAATAAATAAATAAATAAATTTTCCTTCCATTACATAATAAAAAAAACGTGGAAAATAGACGTAGGAGTGATATACAAGGGTACCGCTTTTTTCGTGTTGAAATACGGAACCCTATAAACCAGCCAAGTGCTTGCGGTTTGGTGGTCTATTACTCGTACTTGTGCTTGTGTAATTTTTTTATTTAACAGTAATTAATAATAGTTTATAAGTTAGGTAGGTTATCTAAAATTATGTTAACTGATACAAAGCTGAGAATATGTTACAAGAAGCGTGGAGGGTCTTCGTCTAGTAAGGAGGCTTCTCAAAACCACATTATCGGGGTGCTAATCACCACCCTGACCCTGCTTCGGCCAACGATATTTTAGTCGGCTTACTTAGTTTATCCAACTGAATTGAGGATTTACGTACTAGTCTTCAGATGATATTATAATGATTATAATATCATCTGAAGACTAGTACGTAATTAGCCACCTTATATTCGTATTGTATCGTATTTAGACACCTCATTAATTCGTCTTTGGGACTCTTACATTGGTTAGAGTTTTCACTCAAGCTACGTTTATAGGCTTCTATACCATAGGTTTTTTTTTAATAATATGTATCTAATTGTTTTATATTATTTCGCATTAACACATGCTTGTGAAATATATTTATTTTAGAGATGAGAAGAGCGGCTGGATTAGATTCCCAGTGGCCGCGAGTTCGAGTCTCGCCTGAAGTCAAATTTTTCTTTCCATTTTTCTTTAAAATAAATATGTATCTACCTTAGCCAGTGCTACGCGGAGGCCTCAGATTGGATTATCAGGCGCCTAAGCAGAGAATATGTAATAATACTACGTATAGAATGGACACTTCGACGTCCCGCCCGATTGATATGCCTCACCCATGACCCAACCTTCCCCCCTCTTATGGGCGACGCTTGGTATTTTCTATGTGCTACGCACACAGGTGCACGTGTAAATACACGTCACTGATTGATGTCTGTGTAATAGAGACCAAAATAAATTAAGCGTTTGTATGGAATTTTGGCGGAGGGTCCGCGGTGTGGCCTAAGTCAACGAGGAGTATCTCAAAGGCTTGTATCGCCTTACGGAGTGCTGAATTTCAAACTTACGAACCGTTTTATTGCGCGTGTACAACACTCCCAAACTTCTCACACCCGATGTTTAGGTCGCTTTCCAGCTACCGTGGTCACGGGCAGACTAATTCGACAATGTTCAGCCTGGTCTTATATAGCTGAGACGGAACACAACCCTAGTGCGATGTAAACTACTAGTGGCGCCACTTGTATACGCGAGAAAATCCGCAAGTTTAATTTCTACAATGTATGAAGCTCGCGAAAACCTACGAAAACGTCGTTTTATTCCGTTCATTCAGAACTTTGCGATATCTACAACTTTTTGTATTTTAAAAGAGTTTTAATAGGCAGACGGATTTTCTTCTTTAACGATCCGGAATCTTCAAAATAATTTGATCTTCGAGTTTCTTAGACCTAGATTAAACATTTAGTTTAATCTCTTATGGTTCGGCCCTGTAATTTCCGACAAGGAGTCACAACAATTACGACCCCAGGAGGAGCAGCGCATCTATCTTTTCTTTCTTTCTTTCACCATCTATGTGAACTGTATGTTTGTTTACGACATACAAAAACTAACAAGATTGAAATAAAGGTTCTTATTACGTTATCAAATATTGCTTTTCAAAACAAAGTGTAAATTAGAAATGAGCGAAATATTTGACTACGCCAACTATTATTTGCTTTTCTAATTTGACGCGTGAGCGAATGCAATGAATAGAATTATGTCGCATGGTACAGGAACTTGCAGTAACGACTTTGTAAAATTTAACGTAACTTCACGCCTCTATTCCTCGATGTGTAGGCGGAGGTAAATGAATACCTTGTATCTTCTCGCCTGTATTCCCCGAAGGGGTAGGTAGAACTAAATATATGCTTTCAAGCGTACATGTAAACACCCACGATTCGCAAGTTATGTCCCATGTACCTTATAGGTGGCGAGACTATTGAAAGATACGGTTACGTTATCAAACTCTGATACTGGAACTCTGTCGAAAATTGTAAAAATCCCTATAGCACTGAACCCAGATTGCATAGACCCGGGAATCGAACCCCAGCGCAGCAGTTGCAGTGTTTGGGTAATTAGGTTTCGATTTCATAATTATATCTACAAAGTGACCGACACTAAATTTGAAAATGCGTGACTCATTTCAAATATGGTCTAGACATATTGCTTTATATTGGAGCTTTAATACGGATAAAAAATAAAATTTCAAGACTTAAGTCATTTTACCTAATATCAGACATTTTTATGAAATAGACCAGCAATAAAGTTTAGAACGAAATTTGTTCCGCTTTTTGTAAGGAGAGAGGAATTTTGGTACGAAAACAAATCTAAACGCTACTACCTAGGTTTGGCTTTGACATTTTAGACAACGAGTAGGTGCTCATTCCCTCGCACTCCGTCACAGTAACCAGATCACTAGCAAACTTCTATAACCGTGTTTTTAGTCTGTAAATAATTTGATTTCCAAAACGTATCTTCATGCCTTTATTCCTCAAAAATTATGTAGGCTCCCTGCCTATATATTTTCGACGAATATAAGCGTGAATTTAGATTTAGGTATGCATTCGAGGATTAGGTACATGCAAACACTCTTGATTTACCTGTTACATTTTGACTCATGTAACAGATGGCGAGCCTATTGACTTCTCCAGGCACATTACCATACTCTGAGGGTGGAACTGGGTAACTTCCAGAAAGTGGATAAATCACAATAATCCGGGGATCTAACCCGGGACTTCAGTTTAGCTGTAGTTTGATTTCGTCATTCCAAAGTAAGGCTGATAATTAAATCAATCATTATTAATAGGCACATTTACTGGTGGTAGAGCTCCAGTGACGGAGCTCGCGGGCGTAGCCATCACCGCATTACCTAATATGCTTGCCGCTAAATGGTAGTGTTCAGCACTATCGTGTTCCGGTCAGGTGGTAATGTACGGCCCTGTAATTTCCGACACAGAGGCACAATACCTTAGGCCTCAGAAGTGGTAACGCATCTGCATTTTGACCTCTGGTCTTTGTGTGGGTGTTTAAAGGCTGCAGTCATCACTTAACATCAATGTGAACTGCATGCTTGTTTGCCACTTTCATTACATAAAAAAAAATCATTATTACAAATAGTAATTTTAAATGTAACAAAAATAATATGTGTTTACTCATTATACTAATCAAGCTATATCATTTTGGATAGCCCTACAGAAAGATCTAATTAACTGAAGTTTCTTACGCAAACGAATACCCTGTCCTAGATGTATGAGCTTAATTTAATGTTGAATTATATGTTACGTTCCTTCCAACATCCTTGTTTATATGAAATGGGAAAATGGTTCATTTATGTTTAAACCGTATCAAATTAACGAGTAGTAAAGGAACAGTGTACTTAATACGATGTGAATTATTGTAATAAGAGAGTGTTTACCGTCCTGGTAACAAATGAAATAGTTTCGTTGAGTTGACTATGGTTTATATGGTAATTAAGCTGTGCTCGTTGCTTGCACTTTATGTGATCCGTAAGAGCTTTGTTTTTACTGGTGGTAGAGTTACCGTGGACCTCGAGGGTGTAGGCACCACCGCATTAAGTACCTAATATGTCTTTGAAATGGTAGTGTTCAGCACTATCGTGTTCCGAATAGATGGTAATGTCTATACACGGGGCTATCCCCGTAAGAACTATATGTATGTATCTTCACGCCAGGTCCCTAACGGGGTAGGCAGAGAGTGTAGAGCGCCAGACATCCCGGTTCTGACAAACCTCTCGTGCCTCGTCTACCTTCATCATTCTCTTCATACATGCACGCCGATTCCTAAGACTTTTGACCCCACCATCAGACAGAACTCGACCTATTTGGTCATGGTAGGTCAGCCTTGGTCTTCCTGGGCCTCTGCAACCATCCACATTCGCATTGTATATCTGTTTAGTCATTCGCTCATTCGACATTCTTTCTATATGCCCGAACCATCGGAGCATGCCTTTTTTCATTTTTACACCGATACTATCATTCACACAAAGTCTCTTTCTTACATCTTCATTACGAACGCGATCGGTGAGTGATACACCGCAGATCTTGCGCAAAGATCTCATCTCGACCGCGTTCAACTTACTTTCATGCTCTTTCCTGCATACCCAGCTCTCGCTTCCATATAAAAGCGTTGGAGTAAGTACAGCATTATGTACGGCTAGTCGAGCCCGCTGGCTGAGATGTTTAGATTCTAGCAGCTTACCCAACGCTCCATTCACGCAATTCCCAGCAAGCACTCTTCTTTCTATGTCAGTGGTGTACCTACCATCCTTGCTAAAAGCACATCCAAGATATACAATTTCATCAACCTGTTCTAACACTGCATCATCTACTACTACCCTTGCATTTGTTCTCTGTTCATCTCTTTCAAATACTAATACTTTAGTTTTATCCACATTCAATTGTAAGCCTTTCTCCATACAATCCTCTTTCATGACTGTGACTAGTGCTTGTAGCCCAGATGGTGTAGAGCTAACAATTACCGCATCATCTGCGTAAAGCAGACAGTTCACCACTAAGTTACCCATACGCACTCCCACATCCATCAACTTCACCCTCTGGAGGCATTTGTCCAGATATATAATAAACAGCCTAGACGAAAGCACGCAACCCTGTCTGACACCGATGTTAACATCAAACCAGGGTGACATGTTACCATCTACCCGCACACATGCTTGACAGCCCACATACGTGGACTGTATTGCACGGAGCAGACTGCCATCAATACCATACTCTGGCAAAATGTCCCACAGCTCCTTTCGTAATACCCTATCAAACGCCTTCTCCAAATCCACAAAACCGCAGAAAACCTTCTGGCTCACAGCAAGATGCTTCTCTACGATGTTGCGGAGGGAGAAAACTTGATCCATACATCCTCTTCCAGTTCTGAAACCACCCTGTGCATCCCACAACAACCCGTCGGACTTCTCTTTCATTCTTCTTTCTAAGACTTTCCCATACACTTTGGCTGCCAAACTGATCAAACTGATCGCTCGATAGCTGGTGCAGTCCATACGTGAACCCTTGCCTTTATACAAAGGCACGATGACCGCACACCGCCAATCCTTTGGGATTCTTCCGGACCTCCAGCAAAGGTTGCACAACACCCAGAAAGAATCCCAAAGGGCAGCACCACCATATTTGATCATTTCGGCAGAAACCTGATCAATACCCGCAGCCTTACCACATTTCAAACTTCGTATCGCCCTTACAATCTCATCTATTGTTATATCCTCACAAGCCGGCACCGTCAAGTCAGCAACTCCGGCGTCAGGGTTGTGAGCATAATCATACATTTCCCCATAATACTCGCTCCATCGTTTTAACACATCTTGCGTGTTCTCAAGAATGTCACCCAACTTAGATTTTATTCTATTCATTCCAGAAACTGGAGAAGAGCTTCTAGACTTTTTCACCTCCCTCCAATAGAGTTTGATGTTAGTCTCAAAGCTCTTCGCCAGTCTCTCATCAGCTTCCACTTTATCTCTCTCACGCTTTTCATTCACTAAAATCTTGGTGTCATTCTTGAGCCGACGGTAAATTTCTCTCTTCTCATCTCTCATACCATTATTCATTTGCAAAGATGCTACATAATCCAGCCATGCTTTCTTCTTTCTTTCAACGGAGTCTTGCACCTCCTTGTCCCACCACGCATCCCCTTTCAAGGATTTGCGTATCTTTGCATAACCACATACTTCTTTCGCAACTTCCACCATACTATCTTTCATAACTTGCCAACATTCATCCACGTCCAAGTCCGTAAGACAAACCTTGTCTAACTTTTCACGGACTTGACGTTCATACACTCTCCTTGCACTAATGTCTTGTAACTTTTCACTCTTTATTCTTTCAAGTCCTCCGAAAGGCACACGGACACGCCAATGTCGCCATTTCTTGAACAGACCCCTAAACCGGCTTATTACCAAGTAGTGATCTGTATCAAGAGTGGGACCTCTGTAGGCTCTAGTGTCCATCAGGCTCTTCCGAAGACAACTATCAACCATGATCAAATCAATCATACTTTTTTGTTCATTCCTCCTCCATGTATACGTGTGAATGTCCTTATGACGGAATTCTGTGTTAGACACAAGGAGACTTCGTTCCAAGCATAAGTCAAGTATCAGCTTACCAGCATCATTTACTCTTCTATCACGTAAGAACTATCATAGAGACATAACAACTAACATCTCAGGGGGCCGACCGCCTAACTGTTATGCTCACGTTTATAGCATTGTCGTCAATTTGCTTGCTTTTTGCTTGCGGTTGGGTGTGTGATGGGTGACCGCTAGTGGCAAATTAAAATGCGCGTTTCCGTGCTTCGGAGGGCACGTTAAGCCGTCGGTCCCGGTTGCTATCGATAGATAGCAGTCGTTAAACTTTGTCGGAGGCCTTATGGGCGGTTTGAAAACATCCGACAGCGGGTTGGCCGCTAACCCCCAGTGGACGAAAAGGAAAAAGTTGGGCGGTACGAAACTGACAAGATGATCTCATAATCGAAAGCATTAGAGTTAGGCGGTCAGCCCCCTGGTCTTTGTGTTAGTGTCTACAGGCTGCAGTCATCACTTAACATCAATGTTAACTGCATGCTTGTTTGCCACCTTCATTACATTAAAAAAAAGTAACGTATGTGGCAAACAAGTACGTAGTTAACATTAATGTTTTGTGAGATAATTAAAGCTACTTTACTCATAAAACAAATGTCTCAAACCAGCTTTAATACTTTAATTTTAGAATTATATCATGGTGATGTTGAAACACTAACATTTAGTCTGAATGCGTTCTATTAGGATTGAATGAATTAGTAGTAAAATTAACGGTATATAACCTAATTATTGAATCATAGGTGTGTCAATCCATAGCAGTACAGTACCCAATTTGGGCAGACCAAATAATAGAGAGCTGAAAATTTTAACGCAATTACACGTAGTTCGTGACATAACGGTACCCGAATACATAATTATGGGTGATATCGATAAGTGCGGGTTATGCCAATTTGTTTCACTCCAATTGGTCAGTTAAACAGTTTCATTTGTGGAATTTTTCACATGAAAACCAGATGATCCAATATTGCGCTGTATTTATGTGACTGAGCCCTGCTTTTCTTAACTTATTTTTTTTTACAAAAACATAAACAGATAATCGAAATTATTTTCACAAATAAAAACAGTTCGCTATAAAACCTTAATCAATTGATTTAGCTCGTAAACAGTTCACTGCTCCCAATCACTCTACTTTTCCCTATGTATTGTTCCATATAACAGGAGCAGTACATAATAATGGGAAGAACATGAAAAATTGCAATATTAATCACCACCAATCCAAAGATTAAACGCAGTGCCGTCGAAAAAAACTACTTCTACACTCAGTGGTTGAAACTAGGTGGACCATGGGCGCCCCCGGCTTAGCCTGGTTAGGTCGAAGGGTGCGGTGTTAGACATATTTTTTTGCTGATAGTAAAAGTTTTACAGACAGTGTACTTAGAGTAATAACCGTGAATATTTGTCATAATTACACTTAGGTACACCGCGGAAACTCCGCCAAAATTCCATACAAACGCTTAATTTGCTCTTTATGACACAGACATCAATCAGTGACGTGTATTCACACGTGCACATGTATGCGTAGCACGTAGAAAATACCAAACGTTGCCCATACAAGTGGAGGAGGTTGGGTGAGGCAGAGAAATCGGGCGGGACGTCGAAGTGTTCATTCTTTACGTAGTATTATTACATATTCTCTGACTTAGGTTCAACCAAGGTCTTCTGGCCACATCTATCTTTTTCCTGGTGGTAGAGCTCCAGTGACGGAGCTCGCGGGCGTAGGCACCACCGCATTACCTAATATACGTGCCGTTAAATGGTAGTGTTCAGCACTATCGTGTTCCGGTCAGGTGGTAGTGTACGGCTCTGTAATTTCCGGCACAGAGGCATAACACCTAATGCCTCAGGAGTGGCAGCGCATTTGCATTTTGACCTCTGGTCATTGTGTGGGTGTCTATAGGCTGCAGTCATCACTTAACATCAATGTGAACTGCACGCTTGTTTGCCACTTTTATAACATTAAAAATAAAAAACTAGTTTTAGCTGGATAGAACTGAGTGTAGCCGTACTTCTGATATAAGCCGCAACACATATATCACACCAATTCACAACGTAGTAAACATCTCTGGTCGCCTAAGTAGTACAATTCGAAGTAATCTGAACTTGTGATCACGCCATGACGAGCTCTAATAAACGTCGTGTGACGGGAGATTAACAAGCACATTTGTTTTTTAATGACATGCTCTTACTCCTGTTTTAAAATAGCTCCGAATGATCCGAAGTTCTACGTATCCCCCTGTAATTGGTTTATCGTAACATGATTTAAATGGTGATGAATCGTTTTTAATATGAACACGGCATTCATGTCAATAAAATAATGAGCCGTTCGTCTAAAGATACAAAATATAAATGTTATTTTAATACTATTTTTGTTTTATCACACATTTTATAGTCCCGTAGTACCTATCATAGAGTGATAAAAATGTTTGACTACTAACAACTAATGTCTCAAGGGTGGAAACGCATCTGCATTTTGATCTCTTGTCTTTTTATAGGTCTATGGGCTGCAGTCATCACTACACATCAATGTGAATTGCTGGCATGTTTGTCACCTTCCTTACGTAAAAAAAGAAAAAGTTACCATTGATGCTAAGTGATACCTGCATAATAATATAATAAATGTAGCCTACAAAACATCTACATCAAACCAGAGATTTCAATGAAGATGCATTGCCAACCCTGACCAGAACGCAATAGAGCTGAACACTACTACCATTAAGCGGTAAGTAAATTAGGAAATGCGGTGGTGCCTACACCCGAGAGCTCCATCATTGGAGCTCTACCACCAGCAATACTTGTAAATCTATGACAAATATGATGTCATATGATGTCATATCTACGACCCAATTTGTACTAATTAAGTCCAACAGAACATACAAAAAAAATACCTACTCCATTACCTGCGTGAACTCAAAACTGAATGAAAAATACAGCAACATAAAAATTTACTTATCCCATCAATCTTCATTAATTAGCAGTACGCTATGGCTTTCAAATGGCCTAGAATGTCAGTGACATTACATCACAAGCTATCGGATCCGCAAATGGGCGGGACCGATGCGTGCGCGCAACGAGAGTGAAAACTTTCAATGATCACGACCACTACTCAGATTCTTAATTGTCGTATACTATAATAGTGTAAGATCCGGCTGCAAAATCGATTATGTTTAATATGTTGGTGTACTCAGAATCTATTTTTGTGCATAAAATAGTAAGTAAGGAAATAATAGATTTGTCTGGATCGCCCTGGGTTGACATTTAATATTTGTACGCTGCTAGGTATTTTTAATTACAATTCATATTTCGGGTTTCATTTCCGGGCTGTGAGAGACCGATTGTCCTCTCAAGGGAAAGTACCTAACATAAATATTGAAGATAGCAACTTTTACCAAAAAAAAAATTTCTGTATTTCTAAATGAAAAATACTCTAGGAGTTTTGTTATGATTAATAAAGCATGGGTTGGACCCGAAATGAATAATATTAGCAGCAAAATTTCAATGACGATCCAGCTTAACTATGTTTGTTATTACCCATAAAAAATAATTGTGATAAACTACTATAATGTAAGTTGCGATCTTGCAGTCGGATCTCCTACTGTAGGCTTATTTGCACACATAGGTAAGGGCATTGCCCGGGGCAAGACGACGTGTTCTGTAAGAGGCTTAAAAAATAAATATCAGTCCACATTTTATACTGTCGTTTTAACATCCGTCAGTGATCCTGCAGGGAAAAAGATCAGAATCTCTGAGTGACCGACAAAAAACGACGCTACCGAAATTTTGAAGTTTCTCTCATTTATAATTTTGAAGTAGTGATAGTGTATCCGTTTCCGTGAAATTGCAAACATAGAAATAAAATATTTTGAGCCTTTGATGTAGATCAAAAAACTTGATACTTCTATGCGCGTTAAAAGTATATTATATAGGCCGCGTACTATCAACATTCCGATAGAAATTAAGAAAAACACTTCATTGATCCAGTTAATGGACATGTGAACGTATGTGAATGGAGAAGCGCTGATGGAGATAATAGTATACTTATAACATTGTGGTGCAGGAATCGATTTTGTTACGTCCCGGACATAGCCCTGATGTGTGCAGACAGGCCTTGACGGTGAGAGGCCGCTCTGTAAGTATTAGATAACAATGCCAATAAATCTTAGGCCAACAGAAAACACTTTATCACGGTTTAATCTATAGTACGTCAGTCTCTCAATTACATTACGTTCAATATCAATGGATACTTTGGGAAGTAGGCTGTAAGGTCGCACGAAATGATCTTTAATTTTTTAAAGGTAGTTTTACACATTCAGTTACAATTTGTGCGGCGCCTTTCCTTGTATCCATTTCTAATGTGCCCCCTACTTTATAAATCAAAAAACACAGTATATTGTAAAACAGGAATGGCACTGATGAGGACATGTGCGACGATAACAAGACAGTATGCTTGTGTGAAAATGCCCTTAGAAACATACGCCACTAATCGGGATTTACAGCTGAACAAAGGCCTCCCCCAAAGAATGCCACAACGAACGGTCACGGGCCGCCCTCATCCAGCGATTGCCCGCGACCTTCACCAGGTCGTCGGTCCACCTCGTGGAGGGTCTGCCTACGCTTCGTCTTCCGGTACGCGGTCGCCACTCCAGAACTCTTCGGCCCAACGGCCGTCAGTTCTGCGAGCTATGTGCCCTACCCATTTCCACTTGAGTCTCGCTATTCGGTGGGCTATGTGGATTACTTTGGTTCTCATGCGGATCCCCTCATTTCTGATTCGATCTTGCAGAGAAACTCCGAGCATAGCCCTCTCCATTGCTCTCTGAGTGACCTTGAGCCTTCTTATGAGGCCCATAGTGAGCACTTACTATCACCGCATTGGAATGGTCTGACCAACATTGTTCGGTTGACCGACTGCTCTAAGAGCAGAGAGAATTCTCTTTCACTAAAAGAGAATACCTAAACTAGTCGGGGGTAGGGTCCTCACATCCCGCCGCCGTAATATATGTCACATAAAATACCTAATTATTTTGTCCGTTTTATCAGACATTTAAGAAAAAATAAAGGAACTAAAACAACTGGTTTACTGGTGGTAGAGCTCCAGTGACGGAGCTCGCGGGAGTAGGCACCACCGCATTACCTAATATACTTGCCGCCAAATGGTAGTTTCAGCACTATCGTGTTCCGATCAGGTGGTAATGTACGGCCCTGTAATTTCCAGCACGGAGGCATAACACCTTAGGCCTCAGGAGTGGTAACGCATCTGCATTTTGATCTTGGTCTTTGTGTAAATGTCTATAGGCCGCAGTCATCACTTAACATCAATATGAACAGCAAGCTTCTTTTCCACTTCCATCACATAAAAAAAACTGTTCATGGGCTACTTTACTCACAGTAAAAAAAGGAAGTTAAAGCTGTTTACATTTTCCACGGCGAATAAAGTGTTTATGAGTAGTTAATTATTTGTCTACAAGGCGCGTGGGAAAGCTTATTAACAAAATAACGGTAAGACTCTGGAGTGCGGTGGCCACTAGTTGAAGGTTACCGAAAAGTTTCTTTTTGTACGTAATTTCACGCCTGTATGACAAATACACGACCAACGCATGGTTAAACCTCATTTTTAAAAAATAAAAATAAATTTTATATTTGGTTATCAATTATTAATTAAATACTTTGTAGAAATTAAAACTGCCTCGGTAGCCTAGTGGTAGCAGGCCACTACTACTACGCTGAGGTCCTGGGTTCGATTCCCGGGTAGGGGGTTATCAGAGATAATGGTGAAAAAGCCTTTGTCTCTGGTTCTATTGTGATTTTTCCATTTTCTGGAAATTTCCCAGTACCTCAAAGTTTGGTAATGTGCCCGGAGATGTCAACAGGCTCGCCACCTGTTACATGGGCCAAAACGTAACCGGCGAATCGTGGGTGTTTGCATGTATGCTTGAATGCATGCATTTACCTCTGCCTACCCCTTCGGGGATTACAGGCGTGAAGTTACGTAGAAATTAAACTTGCGGATTTTCTCGCGTATACAACACTCCCAAACTTCTTACACCCGACGTTTCGGTCGCTTTCCAGCTACCGTGGTCACGGTCGCTTTCCAGCTACCGTGGTCACGGTCGCTTTCCAGCTACCGTGGTTACGGTCGCTTTCCAGCTACCGTGGTCACGGTCGCTTTCCAGCTACCGTGGTCACGGGCAGACTAAATACTTTGCTTATCTTAAACAAGTCATGCACATAATTGTAATATATTACTTAATTTAATTAAAATAAATGTTTAAGAAGTTGTTGCAAAACATGTGCTTGAAATTTTGTTTTTCAAATGTAATTCAAAATTGTTCCTCACATTTACATTTTAATATATCTGGCAATATCATAGTCACATCTATAGAAATAAAGAAAATTGGAGTGTCTGTTTGTAATATAAAAATATCCGCTTTTTACTAAATATGTACTATGTACACGGTACATACATATACCAAAACAACATTTTATACAAATTTTGGTCTGTCTGTCTGTTTGTTTCCGCTAATCTCGGGAAAGGATTCACCGATTTTGACGGGACTTTCACTGGCAGATAGCTTATGTAACAAGGAGTAACTAAGGCTTTTTTATATTTAATATTATTTCTAACCACTACGTGGTTAGAAATAATTTTAAATCTTGAAATATTTTATACTAGCTGCACCCACGACTTCGTCCGGTAGATACTGAACAATCATAAATTCTCACGTGGACGAAGTCGCGGGCACAGCTAGTATAAAATATTTCAAGATTTAAAATTATTTCTAACCACGTAGTGGTTACCATAGATTAACCATGTCGTCTTAATGTATTGTAAATTATGAAAGGTCGGTTGTGGCGGTTATAGCTCCGCATGGCCGTTGTATGAAGATAATTAGTCGTTTTACACTGACAGTATACTGATTAGTTCTTTTTTAAATATATTTTTTGTCTTTAATCTTTTGTCTTACAAAAGAAGTGACTGGCTATGCTTTAATTCGAAAGAATTTACGCCTATCCAAAACTCCGTATCTGGTATAATAATCATTCCTTTATTCGTATCCATTCATATCCGAAATGTAATATTTACATGTTATAAATATTAAATTTCGTGATAGTAAATATAAAATGATACCATACTAGGTATAAAATACGGCCACTGCGATCGCCAATGCCAAGAATGGCGATTAGTTCATATGCCCCTTATAGGGAGGCGTTGGTCCAGTGCTGCAGCCGAAATTATGAATCACTATAAGACATTGATATTCATACTAGCGTTAGTAAGTAGTAGGTACTCGTATAACATGAAAAATTATACGGGATCTGATTTATCTCAGTTAAAGTCAGCGTAGAAAAAAGTGAAGGCACAATGCGGCTGGCTGATTGCAAACAAAAATGACAAATAGGTATGTTGGTTAACTTTCATTGTGATAAGTTTCATTAGCAATTACCAAATTATTTTACCAATAAGAAAAAGAATCCGATTACTCAGCAATGTTGTCACCCAAACAGTGAAGCTTGAGTAGAGCTCATAGTTTTTGTCGAGTTTTTTGACATTGGCGCTCGATTGATTACGATTTGAGTTGCATTCGCTTAACAATGGCTACGAGTCATGGCCGTCACTCGATTGGTGTGGAGAATCGAGTGCTGGCTATCCAGGATGCCCTCCCATGTAAATCATTGTCCTTGCGCGATAAAAACTTGTCCGCACGTAATCCACCTTACCGTCGTTTCGTTTCGAATTTTGACAGCTGAGGTATTTTGTCTGAATTAGATTTACACGTTTTGTTGACGGAATTACTTTTTTCTTGTTGCAGATTTATGAACGCTTGGTATGGGGCAAACGTTTGTTTTGAGAATGAAGTAAATTAATACAAGGTCCGTGTATTAATACTTGCAAATTTATAAAAAAATACTTTGCTACTTGCGAGATACCTATTGTACCTATGTTAATATGTTCAAAAGTTGTAAATAAATCAATCCCTATTTTTATAAATTTTGACTGCTTCTTATGTTGTTGAACCTTATGAAAAATGTTATGGTTTTATGTTATAATGGTGGCAAATAATCAAGCCGTTCTGAGATTGTAAGAAACCTGTAGACTTCTAGATTGAATGTAATGCAGTGAAGCCTATACCTTGAGTTCCGATACTGAAACTCTACAATCAGTAAAAATTTAATATAGAATCAAAATCAAAATGAGAAATCTGTTTATTCATTTGTTTGTTTCACGTTTGTGAGTTATATATATAAAACGTCCTATTTTATTCCTTGTAAATTGTACTATCGAATATGCTCACGCCTTCAAACTTCTCATGTTAAAGCTTTACCACGAGTTCCGTTGAATATCCGACTATACATAACCGTAATATCTATAATAAAAAATAATAATAATAATATAATCATTTATTGACAAAAACATTTTTACAATGGTTAATATTGAATCCATAGATTCCCGAACTAGTCTACACTGTATTTCGGGAATCAGTGGCTTCTCCGAGTTATAACTTCACTTCAAATTATTTTGTCATTAAACATTAAACAAGGTAGATATGTCAAGTAATCAAAAATTTTACAAAGAAGGGTGAGTATGTGAGTGAGTGAAAAAGTGTGTGTGTGTGTGTGTGTGTGTGTGTGTGTGTGTGTGTGTGTGTGTGTGTGTGTGTGTCTATACTTCGCCATATCATGAAAAAAACAAATTTGCTAACATAACTTCAATACCATCATAGTCAAAATTCCTGAGCTATGCTGAAATAATCTTCTTAAACTCATTATTATTTGTATTTTTTATGTTTTTATTTTTATTTATAAGAGTTTTAAGTAATTTATTGTACAATTGTGTAGTAACTATATCGTACTGCTTTTGAGCAAATCTAGTCAAAGTGGTGGCAGAGCTCCAGTGACGGAGCTCGCGGGCGTAGGCACCACCGCATTACCTAATATCCTTTCGCTAAATAAATGGTAGTGTTCATCACTGTCGTGTTCCGGTCAGGTGGTAATGTACGGCCCTGTAATTTCCGGCACAGAGGCATAACACCTTAGGCCTCAGGGGTGGTAACGCATCTTAATTTTGACCTTGGTTTTGGGTGGGTATCTATAGGCTGCAGTTATCACTTAACATCAATGTGAACTGCATGCTTGTTTGCAACTTGCATTACATAAAAAAAGTAACAAAAATGCATAATCGATATACTTATACAGAAGCAGAAGGTCACTCACTCATCACGAAAATATCAAAAACTACAAGTTTCAAGACTTTCAAATGAGGGTTCCTTTTAGGACGTAGATAAGTAAGAAGGAATTTTGTAAAATTCGACCCCTGAGAGTATGTTTATAGGGTTGATAGTATGTTCGAATCAGATCGGAGTCGATTAAAGGAAAAATAACATAGCACCCGTGCAAAGTCGGGTCGGGCCACTAGTTCATTACTTCCTCACTGTTTCATAACACAGTTAACACGCGTACAATAACATCCTACTACTATTATAAAGGTGAAAGTTTGTAAGTATGGATGTATGGATGTTTGTTACTCTTTCACGTAAAAACTACTGAATGGATTTGAATGAAACTTTACCACAATATAGCTTATACATCAGAATAACACATAGGCTATAGTTTATACATCAGAATAACACATAGGCTACAATTTTTGAGGTTTTTAATGTGAGGTCGTAGAAAAAACACATTTTTTGCGCTTACATTGCAAACGCTGACTGAATCCTACAAGATAGATCAAAACAATTTACTACAGTATTGTACAACTTAAAAAGGTCTACAAAAAAGTCCGTGATGGTATATGTTTATCTCTTAGGAATAACCCACAATAACCATTTTTTATCCTTTACTTTGTACGAGAAATAATGGCTTATTTACGAAGCGATTTTAAGCAATACAGTAAATGTAGTTTATAGGAGCATACTGCAGTAGCTACCTATAGGCCTATGATTAGGGCTCTGCAGTGCTTAGTTACCGTATTTCTTACTTATTACTAGACTAGACGGGACGAACCTGAAGTCCACGCGAACGAAGTCGCGGGCAAAAGCTAGTACACTATAAAGCATAATTACAAGTTGTTGCGTAAATGGCAACATTTGTTTTATAATTCTCCCCAAACGGTATTTGCTTTAACAATACTATTAACGCGACAGTTTAGAGTCTCACGTAATTATTTAACTGCGTCCGTTGTTAGAACTTTCACAGTTCTAATTTGACACCGTTAACAAAGGTGAAACTACCAGCTTGCATTCCTTTAGCCGAATCCAGCTTTATCCGTATGATATAATTATGTACGCTGTCGCAAAGAGTAGTTTAAATATTTTAAATTAATTAGTGACAAACAAGCATGGTGTCAATAATGTGTATTGATATTAGAATGGGTTAATAATTCAAAAGTGTTATTATTGGACAAGGAATAAGAAAGGATTATTTGGAATTTTATTTCCCTAAGGAAGGGTGAAAATTTGTTGAAATAATCGGTTAAGTGCAAGTTGGACTCGCCCATGAGGAATTCCGTAGTAGCAATTTATATTTGAATTAATGTTCAAAGTTATATTTGCAATTTTTAAATTATATCAAATCTCATAAGCTGTTGAAAGTACCTCATACAAAATAATTTCGTTGATTTTTTAAGAATAAAATATGAATAATTATTTTAATATCCATCGGTGGAACCTACGCTCTCAAGGTAAAGACTCTATCCCAAGTATAAAACTTTTGAAAAGCCAAAGTTACAGTGACAATGATTTAAGGGAGAGATTCCTAAATACTAATAAAAAAAAGTTAATACGGAAAATTAAAAAATAGATGTATTTCTAGTAATATTATTTATCTTAAAGTTCTTCGGACACATAACCCGAAACGAGGACTCCATGGAGCGACTGGTATTACAAGGGAAAGTTGAGGGCAAACGATCTTGTGGACGTTCACCGACCAGATGGACAGACCTCATCAAATCTGTGACGCACTCCAACATCAATGACTGCTCTCACTCTGCCAGACATCGAGCTACATGGCGACGCATCGCGATCACGACGGAGACAGATAAAGTGACCGATGCATGACCACTACCACTCTGCCAAGAGTGCACGACTAAGAAGAATTATTTATCTCCAATTTGTGAAACTTGTATAACAAGTCAGATTATCCAATGCCAAATTTAACTTAAATGTAATGTTATTTTCTTCAAATACCTACTACACATAACTTTAAAATTCAGTGTGGAAACAGTGTGGAAACTATGTACAAAACGTTGAAACGCCACACTCACACAAACATGCGCATCGACGAGGCCTCTAAGCGGTTCTCGCGGTGCTGCAGTACTGAGTCACTCGCTACATCGAGCGTCGATGCGCATTTTTGTGTAAGTGTGCCGTTTCGAACGTTTTGTTTTCTTTAGATTGGGCTAGACGTGTTGAATTGCGAATTCAGTTTCTATGTTTTCGAGAGTGTCATAGAATTTATACAGAACGCTGAACAGAAATAGCTTATTAAACAGAAATATTTTACTTTGTCCCTGGGTCTTCAACGAAATTTCATTCAATACGGTGCTGTGGTTCAATAGTAAAAACAACACAGACAAACTGACAGACATATAAATATTTGCTTTTATAATATTAGTATGGATAACGTGTTCCGGTCAGGTAGTAGTGTGGCTCTCCGTAATTTCTGGCTCAGGATTTAATACAATGCGAATCTTTAGTTTTTAAATAACTAGATCTAAGCCTGTAATATTTCACATCCCTCTCTAACTTTAACAGATTTCTTTAAGTTAGAGAAGGATGTGAAATGTTACAATAACTTTAACAAACAGGTATCTTGGTGCAACCCAGCCCAAGAGTTTTCTGAAAGTGTATTATGTACAGGGTCAATGCGTTTCAAAGTAAAACAAGCACCGAAAACTTTCTGAATATAATGTAATACCGTGTTAATGAGGCGATACGTAGTGAATTCCGCGAGCGTTCTTGGGCTGTAAATAATCGCCTTATACAGCGTTCCTGAGTTTAGTAACAGCTTGCCGCCAATTAGTGTGTGACGCGGGCCGGGGACAGCACGGCTTAGGCTTTTAACAAAGTTATCTCAATATCTTTCGAATGACACAAATTATTGTTCATACTGTCATATTTCATGGGATATTAATTTCGAAAAGCCAAAGAAAATGTTTGCTCTAGTTGAACTTAATTAGTAAATGTTTCATTTTACGAAGATAGCGAATAATATCCTGTTTTTTGGGAAATTAGTATCATACTAATGCTAAATCTGAGCTTTCTACGATGAGTAGTTTCGGCGGTGCATTGTTTGGCAGTCACTCAGCCATTAAAGCGCTCAATAACTCAGTACTAACAAAAGAGAGAAGTACTAAGTTTTATGTTACCTGATTGATTGATTCTATGGGTAACGTAGATTTAAAAACATTAACCCACCAAAAACATTAACCCACCAAAAACATTTGTCTCGTGTCAAGGCAGCCTTTCTCTGTGTAGGTCGCATGTCAACTGTCGACGTTCATTTGTCGTCTTGGCGTTTCGGTGACGTAGTAAAAGCGAAAGTGCAGTAACCTGGACACTTCCTTTAGACTTATAAGTATCTAGTGTAGATACCCATGTTGAGCAACTTTGTTACGGGTAATATTTATGTGACGGTTCAGACAGATCAGTATATAAGAATTAATGCGACATGAATCAGTATCTTACACTATAAATAAGATTCTTATGGTCTATTTAGACGGTGTTCTATTGTGGTTAGATTGATAATTCTGTATCGGTGGCCTTGAGTTCTATCTACCAGTTGGTGAGTGGTTGTAATGTCTCTCAATTGAGACGATATTCCAAAATTATTCATAAAATCCACCTCAAGCCTGACTTACGCTTCGTCTTCCGGTATGCGGTCGCATTCGAGAACTCTTCTGCCTCAACGTCCGACGGTTCTTCGAGCTACGTGCCCTCCCCACTGCCATTTAATATTTGCTATACGATGGACTATCTCAGTTACTTTGGTTCTCATGCGGATCTCTGCATTTTTGATTCAATGTCGCAGGAATACGAGAATGGCTCTCCATTGCTCTCAGAATTAATTAATTAAACTTTTAACGTTAATTTTGGCTCACAGATGTTTTACATTCTTATTTTACTCTACGTATTAACTTAGTTAAAATATGCTTCCCAATATAATGAAAAGTTTTGATACGTCTGCGAAAAAAAAAATCTGTACGAATTGAGAACCTCCTCCCTTTTTCGAAGTCGGTTAACAAAATAAGCTTTCAAAGTTAGATTCTCTATAGTCTTAGTGACGTCTGTGAATCTCATACTGTAGTATAAATATGCAATTATTTTCATTTACACGTCTATATTTCTATAATCCATTTATGTTCAACAATATGCTTGTTGTATTTTGGGTCTCCTAGTTTTGACTATTTTTTTTTATATAATAAAAGTGGCAAACAAGCTTGCAGTTTACACTGATATTATGTGATGACTGCAGCCTATGGGCACCCACACAATGACAAAGAGGTCAAAATGCAAATGCGCTGCCACTCCTGAGGCAATAGGTGTTATGCCTCTGTGCCGGAAATTACAGGGCCGTATATTACCACCTAACCGGAACACGATAGTGCTGAACACTACCATTTAGCGGCAAGTATATTAGGTAATGCGGTGGTGCCTACGCCCGCGAGCTCCGTCACTGGAGCTCTACCACCAGTAAAAAGCTTTCAAAATGAAACGATCTCCGGGACGCGGTCACGCAAATCATGTCGCTCGAGTTCCTTCATTGTATAACCTTCGTCAGTAGGTCGGATGTCATACGTCGGTGTTAATTTGTAGCAGAGCGTCTAAAAGCGAGAGTGTAACAGGCCATTCGCCGCAATTACTGCAGTAATTAGCGAGGGATTTAGGCTGTCTTGGATAGGAAGACTTTAATCATGACCAAGCTGTTGCTTGCAAGTTTCTGCAGGTACATTGTCTTGCATTGACCGGGAGCAATATGGCAACCTACGTTTATCGATTAGTATTTAAAATAAAATTTTTGAGAATGAATTATTAGCGCTGGAATATTGTGTGTCTAGGTTGTTGCAATTGTAAATTTGGAGTTCTATTCAAAGCCGAGCCAAAAAAATATTTATTTATTTATTTAAACTTTCGTGCACATTGAGCGTACATGAGGTGGGCTTAATGCTAGAAAGCATTATATACCAGTCAACCTTCAGGTTGTGTAGAAAAACGAAATTGGTGGCGCATTAAGAAAGCAAGAGAAATATTAATCGATACACACATTTAAAAGTCATAACAAATTTAAACATAATATAAGTAAATATGTAATATATATGTATAAAAATAGGTACATACTAATATAATAAATGTTATAATATATTTGCTAATATGTATAAATACAATATATATAAATAAATAAATATATATATATATATAATTATATGACTTCATAATTTTAACAACTAAGTAATCAATGCTGAATCATAACAATTGAAAAAAAAAAAGTAACGCTCAAAGCATCTTACTTGTAAGATAGTAGTCTCGGAGCTTTCTTTTAAATGTGAATTTACTGGAAGCTTTTCTTCTGTCCACGGGCAGCGAATTCCAGAGTTTTATTGCCGAAACAGTGAAGGAATTGGCCATAAAACCGGTCTTATGGGAAGGAAGACGGAAAGCAAGAGATTCCGAAGAACGAAGATTAAGATTATGGGAGTTGTCCAAAATATTAAAATTGAATTTCAGATAATCAGGAGCACTGGGATCTTTTAATATAGAAAACAATAAGCAGAGAACTCTAACAGAACGTCGTTGCCGTATAGGCAACCAATTAAGCTTCGCACGAAAAGGCGAAATGTGATCGTACTTGCGAAGGCCGAAAATGAAGCGAATGCAGTTGTTTAGAATACGATCCAGTTTATTGAGAAGTTCTTGGGTAAGATCCGAAAAGCAGACATCAGCATAGTCAATTATAGGCAGCACAAGAGATTGAATCAAAAGCTTTTTCGTACTGGTTGGTAAAAAGTTCTTAAACCTGTATAGAGACCGCAGCGAAGCAGTAACGTTTTGACTTATTGACGAAATTTGCTTATTCCAGCTAAAACTGGAATCGATGTACAGGCCCAAGTTTTTAACAAACGTAGAACAAGGTATAACAACATCATTGTATACAATAGGCGTAAGATGTTCCAAATTAATTCTTTTACTAAAGAAATTGCTGCCTAAAATAATTGCTTGACATTTGTTAACATTAACCGAGATACCAAATTTATTCGACCATTGCAAAATGCTTTCAAGATTTATGTTTAGGTTAGTTATGGCTAGCTCTAAGTTATCCGGATCAGCCTGTGTGTAGAGTTGTAGGTCATCAGCATACAAATGGTAAGGGCAGTTAAGATAAGTAGTTAAAGAATTTATAAGTAACGAAAATAAGAGAGGTGAAAGAATGCCGCCTTGCGGAACATCAGAGGTCAAGTCACACCAATCGGACAAACTCCGATCAACGCGCACCACCTGCTGACGACCGCGAAGATAAGCTGAAAACCAATCCTGAACATGAGATGAGGCGCCAGCTTGCTTGAGTATGATGCTAGGAATGTCGTAGTCTACAGCATTAAATGCGTTGGAAAAGTCAATTAGCACCAATAGCATTAACTTTGAATTTTCCATACCTGTTCTAACGTCTTCAGTGATTTTAAGTAAGGCAGTGGACGTACTGTGGCATGGCCGAAAACCAGATTGATACGGGGAAAGAAGATTATTTTCAAATACGTGCTTAGAGAGTTGACTATGTACTACAGCTTCAAGTACCTTAGATAAAAACGGTAAGATAGAGATCGGTCGAAAGTGGCTTACCAAACAGGGGCTTGTGACTTTTGGTAGTGGGATAACATGAGCTTTACGCCATTCTAAGGGGAAAGTTCCTGTTTGTAAAGAAAAAATAATGACATGGGTTATAAAAGGGAGTATACAATTTAAAATAAGGGAAATCATTATTCTGCTCACTTCGTCACCTCCAACTGCCTTAGATTTAATGGAAGATACTATTTTGTTCACCTCATCACAAGTATCAGGAGAAAAAGAGAACGAGTGAGATACTGGCATGGAAGTAAGATTATGGATTGTTTAAAGCTTAGTCTGCTGATTTAAAATAGAATTCTTGACGAAATGTTGGTTAAGTTCATTAAGTGAAATATTAGGACCAAGCAAATTTTGATGCGACTTAGATAAACCGAGAGATTTAAGAAACTTCCATATGTCTGCTGAAGAACATTTGGAAATGTTATCAAAGACATAGCGGCGTTTGGCTGCTCTTACCATTTGGTTGCAACGATTACGGGCGATTTTATACGCGCTCCAATTCTCTTCGCTGCGGTCTCGTCTGAATTTACGAAACTGTCTATCCCGCCTAGTCATGGCCATGCGAATCCCTCTAGTCAGCCAAGGAGCCGGTGGTCATTTCACACGCACTGCTCGAAGAGGGGCATACTTATTAAACAACTTTAATACATTGCAATTTAAATTTGTTACTTTATCATCGATAGTAGACGCCTGTTCAACCACTGACCAATCCATTAAGCAAGCATCATCGTTTAATTTATTTAAGTTAATGGTTGAGAAATTTCTAATATAAATAGTTGTTGGTTGCGATTTAGCGGGATTTATTTTATAGGGCATATACAATAAGTCGTGCTTAGAAAAGCCAGGAGCTGATAGTTGCCCATAGTTTGCAACCAAATCGACAGAGGGAGTAAACATGAGATCAATCCAGGAATCATCGTATCCGATATTATGATGAGTAGGACTCAAAGGGAGTAGAGAGAGGTTTGCCGATTCCAGGATCGATCTCAGTCAAGTAGACCTAAAATTAACCCTCAACAAATCAGTGTTAAAATCGCCCATGACTATGAGATGCCTGCAGTCAGGCGTAACTGAATCCAAAACAGATTCAAGAATTGAAAAGTAATCGATAGTGGGCGGACAATAAACGACCCCTAAAACTGCTTTCACCCCGAGGACAGAAATTTCAATGAAGATGTATTCAGGATTACTACTATAAGTATTTGGAGAAGATTCAAGAATTTTGTAAGGGATGTTACTACACAAGTATATAGCAACACCCCCGGCTCGTTTACCTATGCGATCATTGCGAATGAGTATAAAGTTTGGTAAACTAAAAGCAATAGAAGGGAGTTCAGGTTTGAGCCATCTTTCAGAAACTAGAATTGCATGTGCACATGTATTAGAAAAAGTACTCAAAAGCTCCGAGTGATGTTGTGGAATGCTCTGATCATTAATGTGACAAACATTGAAACAATTATGAAACCGCTGTAATTCTTCACTCAGTTTGACATTCGATTGAGAAGAGTCATCTAGAAAATTATATGATGAAGAAGACAAGATCACAAGCAGAAAAATAATTTTCGTCATCAGACTCATCAAATATAATTTACATATACTATAAATAATGATATATTATTATATAAAATAAATAAAATATGGATATATTAAGCTATAAAATAAGGTAGCTAAGTACAAAATTCTACGTAAGAAGAGAATTAATAATCTCGTCTTACAACAAAACCCACCGGTTAACCAACAACTCACAAGAAAGAATACATTAAAATACATTTTAACTTGTTACAAAGGACAAAAAACAGATTAACAAAAGAAAAAAAAAACAATTTTTACATTATCAATGTTAACAAGTAGAACGTACGAATTTAAAATTAGATATGAAGGTACAAGTATCCGATCGTACTAATATGTGACCTGTCAATAATAAACGAAATGACAGCGGACATTAACAAAACAACACAGTGACATGACAGTGATAGTTGTAAAAAGAAACCTAAACCTCCGATTTGTAAACATTAAATTATTGTGTGCAGGCAAGAAGTCTAAAAGATAATGAAGGTAGATTTACGTAATCGGGCGAAAAGTGAAAATAAAATAACACAACAACAGATACACGATATGAACAACATTAAGTGGAAGTAGAACACTATAATGGTACATACTACAAACTACGTGCGGTCTATAAAAGAGTAGTTAGAACAATAATTAGAGAACACACAAGCACTATTTGTTCTTTACAGTTTTCTTCGATCTGGTGGCTGGTGCAGCATCTGGTTTGATGTTCACGGATTTTGTCACTACAGTCACTACAGCCACAGGGCAGTCAGGTGATTTACCTTGATCAGTGACCAAGGCTTTGAGATCATCCTCGCATACAAGACAACGCCGTGAATTGTCTGGAAGTTTTGCATAGATGTTGCCATCCAGGGTCCTCACATTGGTAACTCCAAGCAGTTTTCTGGCATTGAAGAGCAGTGACTGCCTATGTTGGGTCAAGAATTCAGTCAAAACAAATGGAGATCTTTTAGCTTCATTTTCCTACTCCACACGTTGGACTTGGTTGAAGAATCCGAAAATCTCATCAAGATAGGTCTAGTCCGGCCTTCAGATATGGATCCCAAGCGGTGACAGATGGTCAGAGAGGATTGAGTGATGTCATTTAAACCCAAATTATTATGAAATACTGATATCACCTCTTCAGGAACGCACTCGCCAGATCTTTCAGGAACACCTCTCAACAAAATGAACTTCTTCCTGTGACGCATTTCGATTATATCGATGCTCTTACTGATATCAGCAATCTGCTTTTAAGGCATTCAAAATACTCCACACATACTCCTTGAATTTAAAATAGTCCTTGCTGAGAGTACTGAGGTCACTTCCAGGGGTGGAGGCATTGAGGTGCGTATCAAACTCAGTCATGCGTTCGTTAAAAGCTTGCATGGCATTTCTTTGTACATCAGCAAGATCCGAAATTGAAGTCATCTTGTTAGGTTACAGCGTTCCAATTGTAAAGTAAATAGTGCAAGTGAAGTGAGTGCTAGGTTACCGGCATGTGAGTAAAATAACTCGTTTAACACATACAATTCTTATTGAACATATAATATGTTTTAAGTTATATTAAATAAAGACTTTTAAATTACTTTTTCGGGCAAAAATTTACAAATTTATTTAAATAAAACACTATAATTTTAGACCACATGTAACTTTGTTTTATGCACCTTGCACAATTATGATGTTGCTCGGTCGCTCGTTGCTAGTATTTCAAAAGTTTTATAAACATCTACAAAAAACTAGAGATTTAAATGCAGATGGGTTTCACCCTGAAGCCTAAACTAAGTTTTTTGTCTCTATGGCTAAAATTACGTTTGAAAAAGCTAGAAGAAAATCTGATATTTATAATATTTATAAACATAAACACAAACTTGCATGAAGTCGCAAGGCTGAAGACGACCTAAAGGAGGCCTTTATGTACGCACGCAATTAGCAAACATCTACACGGACACTGAGCAATTGTCCACGAAAATTACGAAAAAATGCTCGTGTGCTCTATGCTCTATGGTCACAACGCCATCTAGTTAATCACCGCCGTACTAGGTCAACATTATCAATAGTATCACGTATTCCATACGACGCATAGTTTGATTACATAATTTATCTAATACTTATAATTTGTCTAAAAATACAATTTCGATTATACCAAATTAAATATTAAATATAACGACAAGAACATAATTAAAATATTATTTGGTGAATTTCATTAGCATTGTTGCTGAAAGTCTGAAAAAGACGCGAATCCAGGGCCGGTAAAGGGGAAGGTCTGAGAGGTTATTAGACGTCATCGGTCATTTGATTTTTCTCTGTCCAACTAGATAGTGGTGACGCACTCGAAATTATGAAAAGGCAGGAAGCCTTAAATATTTTAGCCATCATGGCCTAAACGCCTATTAAATAGGTTTTTTATCATCAATTGAGGTAAAATCTTCAAGAATCTTTGGATATTTTCTCGTTCACATGTCGATTTGAGAAATGGCGTGATGACTTCATGTTGGGTTGTTTGTTGCAGCCAGTTTCCCTAATGTCGGGATGTATCGTGATATTACAAAATTTATAAAAAATTGTGCAACCTGCTCGGCTTATAAGCATAAGACGACTTTGACACCAGGCAAGATGGGTCAACCCAAACAGTGTTATAGACCTTTCCAAGTCCTGTCAATGGATTTAGTCGGACCACTACCTAAATCTCGCTCGGGTTTTGTACATCTTTTAGTAGTAACATTCTGTTTTTCAAAATATACCTTATTATTTCCTTTGAGGCGAGCGACAAGCGCCGCAGTGGCTAAATGTTTTGAGAATTATGTTCTCTTGGCACATGGAATTCCGGAAACCGTAATTACCGATAATGGGGTTCAATTCACGGGATCTGAATTCCCATCGTTGCTCAAGAGATATAACGTCCCTCGAGTTCACTATGGACCGAGATATACACCACAGATTAATATGGTAGAAAGGTATAATAAAACAGTCATGACTGCTGTGTGTTCTTATGTGAAGGACGATCACAGAGCTTCAGAATTTGTTTAAGATTCAATTTGCATTGAACAGTTCGGTGAATGACACTACAGGTTTCACACCATTTTTTTTGGTCCATGGTAGAGAACCTATAATTAACGGCTCATTTAAAAACAAGATGATGATTGTGAGTATGATGTAGCCATGCCGAGAGAGGAATACATTTTTGAAAAGGTACGAGCAAATATTTTGAAAGCACACTGCACAAATACAAAATATTATAACTTGCGCAGACGTCATGTCACACTATCAGTAGGACAAGAAGTCTGGCGTAAGACATATGTACAAAGTGATACTGACAAGTATAAATCCTCTAAACTAGCTCCAAAATATGTGAAATGTATTGTTAAGAAAGTACTTTCGCCGCTTGTATACGAACTGGTAGGATATGATAGAAAACACCTCGGATCCTGGCACATTAATCCTTCAAGGATCGTACGGCCACCGGCGGCGAGACACAATTGAATTTCAATTGTCATATTTTTCTCGTGTCTGGAGAGATTAAGGACATCAAAGTGTAGTTGTGATGATGATAAATGAGCCCAGGGGTCTCAAGCCGTAGGACGTGTGTGATACATGTGTTGTTGGTACTATTGCTTACCAACAACGAAGTCAAGGCTGACCAACCTAGGTTAAGTTAGGATTTATCAAATGAAAAAAATGGAACCCTTATAAAATCACTCGTGCGTCTGTCTGTTCATCACAGCTGATTTTTTTCCGAAAATACTGGACCGATTGACTTGAATTTTGGTGCACAGATGTAAATGAGTGGCCCAAACATGGTCGTATAAGGAAAATAAGTGTTAAATTCACTTAGTTTCTTACATAGGGAGCACTACTGGACGATAAATTGGGACGGACGTCCGGACAAAGTAAAGGTAAAGAAACATTTTTTTTGTCACTAAAACGAGACATTTAAAGGAGAGGGGGTTCCGCGTGGGGAATGGATGCTCACTTATCATCAATATTAGTTGGTGTAATAATTCTTAGTAAACCACTGAGAATTATTACACCAACTAATATTGATGATAAGTGAGCATCCATTGCGTTGGAATGATGTGCGATTTTTGCAAGATTCTTGAAAGTACAAGCTCATTATTAAGAAGGAATATCATATAGCATTATTAAGTATCATTGTGAAATACCTATTAAATGAGTAGGTTATTGCATGATCGTGACTCTCAGTGGGCAGTGGTTAAAAGGTCTTTACGTTGTTACAGATCACGAATTATGTCATCCCAATTCAACTGTGTTGAAGCAATTAACCATTAAGCTTTCGAAGAAATATGTTAAAAATCCCGTAAAACACATGGAATTCAAAGTTCCAGTGTCGGAGCTCGAGGGCGTAGGCACCACCGCATTACCCAATATGTCTGCCGCCAAATGGTAGGGCTCAGCACTATCGTGTTCCGGTTAGATGGTAATACATATATGGCCCCGTAATAACTATCACAGAGACATAACAACTAAAATCTCAGGGGTGCCAACGCATCTGCATTTTGATCTGGTCTTTGTGTGGGTGTCTGTAGGCTGCAGTCATCACTTAACATTAATGTGAACTGTATTCTTGTTTGTCACCTTCGCAATATAAAAAACTGTTTGTTATCTAAAATTAATTAAACACTTGATAATTGGCACAAATGAGCTAACGCCTTATGACATGCTGATCCTCTAAGTCTTTTTTTGTCATTTGCAAGTTCCGACAAGTTTGCACTGTATTGATTCTGAATTCGCACAATAGAAAACGGGATATTTATCAATGGTTATATATTGTTCCCCTTTTACCGTTGAATATCGCATTAATCAATAAACTTCGAGTGTTCTTGATGGATATTGATAGTATTGAAGCGTCGAAGTTAGAAACCAAAGTCATGTAAACTTCTGCAAACTAACAAATTGAAGCTATCATGGCCTACGAGTCTAGAGATGTTACAGTGTAATTGTTAATAGAATTTATGAATAATAATAATAAAAGCACTAAGCATTGAATTAATTAAGAGCCTATCACACTATATCATTTCTTTATTACATAACTTTTTGTTGGAATTAAAAGTAACAAGGAGTTTGTGTCCCTTAGCAGACCAATCAAGTGGTTTCGATTTCTCGAGCTTAGTAACATTACCTTATATATATTTATACTAGCTTTTGCTCGCGACTCGTGTACTTTAGTTATCAGGGCATATGTTTTAAGCCCCCGTTATAATTGTGACATGTGAATCTGTGTGTATAGCGAAGTACAGCCGTAAACGATAGGTAAAATTATTAACATTTTTTACCAGTTTTGAAGCTGATGCTACAATTACAAAGTTATTTCATGCACTAACCCGCGCCCTTTTCTTAAATCTACTCCGTCGAATAGTCATGGTGAAGCAGACGTTCATATGGAACTGTTCTCTCTTGAACTCGAATACTTTAGGTATAAATATCGGTACTCTTGAAACATATAAATATCAATTACTAAGCAGTAGTCAATTACAGATGAGTCCTTTTGTTGGAAAATTGTTAATTAACGTCAATCATGACTTCAGTTATCATCTGTCTACGAGTCTACGATACATGCAACAACAATAATCGGCAACTTTTATGTTAAAGTGAAAACCTATTTAAAAATCTCTTAGGAACTTCGGAATGGTATAAAAGTATCCTATGTGTTACAGCTACAGTCTAACCACGTAAAAAAAATATCAAAAGTCGTCCAGCCGCTTTTGCGTGATTGTGCAACAAACAAACAAACATCCATACTTTGATATTTATAAAAGTATTAAGATACTAACCTAAGTTCACATACAGACTTAGAGCGAATCACACAGGGAACGATTTCTAGCGTAGTTGAGAAGCAGGACAGAATATGTCGTGTAGTGTAAAATTAATAAGAGGTTTCATTAAAATTTTTGATGGTAGCAAAACTAGGCATTTGCATATACTTATATAAAACTTGTAAATTATGTTTTACAGATTAATTCTACTCCAATGTTATTTTACAAATTTTATAATTAGGTAGTTTTAATAATTTTTATTAAAAAATATATTTCTATATACGAAAACGTATTATAATATATGTATAATTATCAATAGCTTGACCATCTTTATACTTTAACAATGGCCTTAATTCATGATCTTCATACGAAATGTTTTTTTTTTTTTTGGTAGAGTTATAGTGTAAGGACTCGATGGCGTAGACACCACCGCATAACCTAATTTATCTGCCGCCAAATGGGAGTGTTCAGCACTATCGGCCGACTATCGTGTGCCCGTAAAATGGTAATGTATGACTCCGTAATAACTATCGCAGAAACGTAATAATTAAGGTCTCAGGAGAGGCAACGCATCTGCATTTTGACTTCTGGTTTTTGTGTGGATGTCTATAAGCTGCAGTCATCACTTAACATCAATGTGAACTGCTTGCTTGGTTGCCACCTTCATTACACAAGGGAGGCTAAAAACGAAACTACATAGACAAAAATGTATTAGGTATATCCTGAACATTAATAAAAGAGTAACAACACTAAAGGAGATGTTGCAAGAATGTATGGACCTCCGGCCATGTATTGTACACAATATCATTGAACAGGCAAAATCAATATAAAAACGTTTTTTACTGCATATTTTCACTTATTAAGCTTGGTTTGCAGTTACAAAACATTATTTGCAGTTAGAATTGCAACTCAAAACCAACATGGCGAATATGACGGGCGATGTCATTTTGACATTTTCATTTTCTAAATTGTATTTTGATTTATAGTAGTTGGAGATAAAAGTAATGTTTTCTAAATACTATCGAAATCGATTGATCCCAAGTGTCGGCTGTATCGCCGCCATGTTTAACATAGTTGAAAATGATAAAATCGTTTGAATTAAATGTGGTTGTAACTCTAAAATATATTCTTGAATAAATTAATTGTGTTTTTTTCGGATTCTTCTTTAATTTACCCATTTTTTGAGGACGTTTACGAACCAGAGCCGAGCTCGCAACATCTCCTTTAAAACAGAATCGTCTGATCCACTGCCGACGCATCGATCTAAAAATGTTACCAACAAATTCGTATTGTTTGCATTCGACTTTGGCCTAAGTAAAGTCAATCAGAACAGGATTGACCTTTCTTCGTGGTTATAATCTACAGTCGTGCCATTCTGGAAGGTTTTGATATTGCTGTGGGAGAGAAATCCTTATGACACCTATAAATATATCGCAATTGTTTGTTAGACCGGTTTAGTTACGTCATTGTTGGCGAAGGTCTGATGTGTTTCAACTGTATATTATTTTGATGCAAGACATCCATGGAGTAAGAAGTATATTGATATCGTATATTAATTAAATTATAAATGCGAAAGTTTGTATGTTTGTTACTCCTTCACGCAAAACCTGGTGAACCGATTTTCATGAAATATGACACACACGTATAGGGTAACTTGGATTAACACATAAGATTTTTTATCCCGAAAAAAAAGGTTCCTGTGGTATGCCATGGCGTGATTTGATGAGTTTCCAATTCAATTCAATAATTTATTTGCATTCTGCAATGGTAGTGTTGTTGGACAATAAAATAACACAGGTTACGCGAAAACCAACATACACGCGGGCGGAGCCGCGGGCAACAGCTAGTTTCAAATAAATTCACAAGTATATAGATATAATGGCGTTGGAACGTGACGACCCCACCGAAGTTTATTGCACAAATTTCCATGCTCCTGACATAAAAATGGCAACCCATTATACGTCCCACTGCTGGGCACGAGTCTCTCCCCTTTTTTGGGGGGAGGCCTGGAGCTTAGTCCACCACGCTGTGATACGGTTAGTGGCTAACCGGCTGTCAGATGTTTTCGAACCGCCCATAAGGCTTCTGACAAGGTTTAATGACTGCTATCTGTCGATAGCAACCGGGACCGACGGCTTAACGTGCTCTCCGAAGCACGGAAACGCCCATTTTAATTTGCCGCTAGTGATCACCCATCACACACCCGACCGCGCCCGTAACTCTTAACCGAGTTAGATCGCTTCCGATTTACACCAGCCGCGGGGCCATGCGCGCTCCAGACATGCCAATGGGAAAATATACTTGTTTATGATTTTAGCTCAAAGATGTCCACTGATAGACCAAAGCCTTCAAAAATGCTTACAACAGTTATGTGCGCCATTAGGGAGAAAAAAAAAAAAAAAAAAAATACGCTTACACTCGCAACCCCACACTAGGTATACACCTGTGTCGTGGATGCCGTTGTACACATACAAAACGTACACAAACACCCAGACCCGAAAAAGAAAAAAAAAAAAAGAAAAGAAAAGAAAACATTTATTTGGACAGCACAGAGACATGACGATACAAATTGCCAGACGATTGGTACACAGGTACAATTAAACAAAAAGCAAAAACAATAACAATTAAAAAAGAAAAAAAAAAGAGATTAAGTCTCACGGCTGGGAGCCCAGATCAGCTTCATGTCACGAAACATATATCTGTAGGCCATACATATAGGTATTTGTTCCGGTGCGGGGAACGAACCCGCGACCCTTCGAATCAAACAGTCGTCTGTCGTCTCACACCGCTGTACTAACCGGGTCGTCAAATGTCATAATCACCACACTTGGCATGTGGAGTGGCGCGTTATTGTATAAGCTGCCGCCTATTGAAATGACACGACCGCCATTGTTCAGCTGACTAGCTGCACTACTTGAAGAATTCACCTTCACTAATGGGCTGTGGGGTCATCACGTCCCAATGCCTTATATATTTTTATTATGCATTTATTAAGCATGCAGTTCACATTGATATTAAGTGATGACTGTAGCATATAGACATCTACACAAAAACCAGGGGTCAAAATGTAGATGCGTTGCTACCCTTGAGACCTTAGGTGTTCTGTCTCTGTGATAGTTATTACGGGGCAACATTACCATCTTGCGGGAACACGATAGTGCTGAACACTACCATTTAGCGGCAGATAAATTAGGTAATGCCCACCACCTTGCTTGGTGGTGCACCAGTAAAATCTGTAATATGTAAAAGATACGTCATGTATATTTAACTGATACTTAAAAGGTCTGACGACACTTACTCGTAATTTTAAAATAGAACCACTTTGCTAGTGCGTGAAAATAAGATTCCGACGAATCAAATATCCTTTTAACATTGTATACGTAACTGAGCTATAACAATAACAACCGTTTATTAGCACGAGATACCTGTAGTGTGTTTAGTACATTACATTACAAGTATCATTGAACCCGCCTAATTGCGTATAACTAGCCCCATCGTATTGCGTGAACGCAACAAAGATGATTCCTTTTTCTCCTGAACGAACCCTGAGAACCGACCCGGGCGGTGCAATAAGGAAATTGTTCCTGGCGCCTACTATGATAATATAACTTACTTTTGTTAAAATCATCTTGAAGTAAAACTTTTTTTCGCACGATTGACTTGGGGAGTATGCTGGTGAATGCGTGACGAGAGCGTTATAAAAAATATGATCGAGCGAGGCAAACGAAAGTTTTCAAATTTTGTTCGCCTCGATCTTATTTTAATGCTAACAAAAAATGTTTTTCAATTAAATACACAACTCTTTAATATATTTTTTAATTAATCAAGATTAGACAACCGTCTAAAATCCTAAAATATAAACCTACATAAAAAGTATGAGTCTATGTGTGAGTATGATTATCTGTAGTCACAAATGAATGGATAGGTAGTCTGTGACTTTAGTATTCATCGTGATACCTACCACCAATATAAACCGCAAGCTTGTTTGCCACTTTCAATAGAAATAGAATACATTTATTTTCTTGAGCCCGTATTAAGCAGCAAATGTACCGTAATTGTCCGTAGAAAATGGTACAGTTACATTACGCTACACAATGATATGCAAATTTATCAGTTTTTTAGACTAAGATACCAAATCTTAGTTTTGTTTCTCTAATGAAATCAATCTACTGTTACTCATCATTAAGTACAGCAAAATACTTAATAAAGCAACATTAAATGCGTAATATTGTAAATATAGATTTGGAGAACTATTTCCAAGGCCATGCGACATTTTTTTTTATTTGGACATTCCAACTCTTAACGATATTGTTTGTGTAGGTAACTAACAGGCAGCTTAAGCATTTAAGAAACTCCTCCAGTAATGAAAAAAAATTAGAAGTTTTTGTTTTAGTGTTGATACTGCGTCAGATAGACTTGATAAACAAAACTAGTTTGTTTCTAATTAGGGTGAATATCAAAATAGATAACGTCAAGCTGGGAGCTCTTCAGAATATTTCAATTTGATTCTGATTTCTGATCTTGATAGTAAACCCCCGGTCCGCACGAAAATCGCTCCGGCGTGAGGTGATTCGCGGACGGCACACGCGGTAGCTTTAATGATTGTATTCTGTAGCTATTAGTATATTGGCCACACATCGTTACGGCTCTCGTCCGCTTCCAATTCAATTTAATCGCCGGACCGTTGCGCCATTATTACATATTGTTTTTTAAAATGGGCGGTAACTGTTTACTCTATTTTTTTGCGGATTTGGAGAGTGTCTAAGTAATATCTACTACGTTTGTATTCCACGAAGACGTAGACAATACCATTGCCACATGCTTGTTAATATTTTCGCTTGCACAAGTTTCGCCGGTTACGCCTAATTATTTACTAGCAGATACATAAAAACTGGAAGCGCGCATGGCCCAGCGGCTGGTGTAGATCGTAAGCGATCTGCTCGGTTAAGCACTACGGGCGCGGTCGGGTAGTGTGATGGGTGACCGCTAGTGGCAAATTAAATGCGCGTTTCCGTGCTTCGGAGGGCACGTTAAGCCGTCGGTCCCGGTTGCTATCGATAGATAGCAGTCGTTAAACCTTGTCGGAGGCCTTATGGGCGGTTTGAAAACATCCGACAGCGGGTTGGCCACTAACCCACCCACCTCCACCAATCCGCATTGGAGCAGCGTGGTGGAGTAAGCTCCAGGCCTCCCCCCCAAAAAAAGGGGAGAGACTCGTGCCCAGCAGTGGGACGTATAATGGGTTGCCATTATTATTATTATACATAAAAACTACATCTGATATGCGTTGTCTGTACCGTTACTTACAAACAAGGCACATCTGAAACTAGGTACTGAAGGTAGAGGTTTGGCATGTAGGATTCTAGGTAGTCTGATGAAACTGTATAAAATGTCTTCTATTATACGAACTGATTATACTCTCTTTGGATTTTGGGAGAGTTGGGTATTAAATATGGGTATTCCAAAATTCCCACGAGAATTATGCGCGTACGAGGTTACAGGTAACAGCTAGTTTCAAATAAATTTCATAACATGATCAACATACAAACCGTGTAATAAAACAAGTTGATCGAAACAAGACCACGTGTTGTTGAGGAATAACAATAGTTGAAATAAGATAGATATCTAAGTTGTCTCAGAAAGTGTTATAATCCATTTGTCACGTATCCTGGCTGAGTTATTATCTGAACGGGTCTTAGCCTGAGTTGCACCACGATATTAAAATTTGTTAAAGTTTCCCTGTTGCCAATCAAAATTTGGCCGCAAGTATTTTAAATTATTTTTTTTATCTTTAACAGCCAGCAACTCTTACTTGCGGGCGATTTAATTTGGCTCCAGTATATCCTAATAATGAGAATAAAAAGCTTTAATTTGATATATAAATAATACATATGTATATTATGGACGTAAAAAGTTATCGGGGCGGAACGAAAATAGGTAGGGGCGGCCAAGTGCGCAACGTCAGCCGTAATTTTTCAGTTTTTAAACATACATATTGCCGAGAAGTAAACGATATTTTATTGAAAGAACAAGTAAAAAAAATATTTCTGAAATAAAAATAAAAAAAAAATACTTGCAGCCAAAGTTTGATTGGCAGCCTAGTGGATGTTTAATTGCAAGTTGCAAGTTTAATTTTGAGTTAAAAGTTTTTTACCTATGTCTGCACTAATATAGCCATTTAAAGAATCGAAACAAAGTATAGTTTAATACTTATCAGGTTATTCAATGGTGCTCTTGTAACTGGAAGCTGGAAGTCTACTGCCATCAAGTAAGTAACATATATTTTGGTAATCCTATTGCATTACACGACTAATATTTATTCTTAGAATTCAAAGGAGACTATAATCTAAGAACAAGGTATCATCTATTCTTAGAAAGAAGCGTAATACTGTCGACAACGCAGCAGGGAGGTGTGTCAGAGTAAAATATTGTCGGTGCACTTCCTTGTTAACGTTAAAGCATATGGTAATGAGACTGGCGTACATAAAGATGTTTTTGTATTGTTTAAGTTGGGTCTAGCAGCAGCCTAAGTCCTGATGTTCGAGATATAGCAGATGGGTAAATTAGTTTTGTCGCCATTTTTACGTGTTCTCTCCGGGAAAAATACAGTTAGTATTGGTCGTTTCATTGATTGTGATGTTGGTTCAGTCGTGGTGATTCATCGAAGGCTACCACATTTTGATTTATGGAGAGAGACTAAGTTTGTCAAATAAAGGGCCCATCAGAATACCAGCGTTGCAGCTACTTGCTGCAACAAATAGCTGAGATGGGTGCCGTTTTTCTTGGCTTCACATAAACATACATTTTATTATTATTTTTTGTCTCTCATGTTATTTTCTCTTTATTTGTGTGTTACCAAGAAAATAAATATTTTTTCTTTCTTTCTTTCTATTTGTATGTTTTGAATTCACTGTTGAAATCACTAGTCGTAGGAAACTGTATTTCAGCATGTTAGTCCCCTGGAAAATGTAAAGTGTTTACTGGTGGTAGAGCTCCAGTGACGGAACACGGGAGTACGCACTATCGCAGTACCTAATGCACTTGCCGAAAAATAGTAAACTTCAGCGCTATCGTGTTACAGTTAAGTAGTGATGAACGGACCTGTCATTTCTAGCACAGAGATATAACAACATAGACTTCAGGAGTGGCAACGTATCCATATTGTGATTTCTAGTTTTCATGTAGATAGTTATAGGCTACAGTATTAACTTATCATCAATGTGAACTATACGCCCATTTTAGGGAGGATTGCCAGAAATTCCCAAATTCACGAGTAAAAACTCTACCACTAGTGTAGCCCCGTAATAACTATCATAGAGACATAACAACGAAGGTCTCGGGGGTGGCAACGCATTTGCATTTTGACCTCTGGCCTATATGTAAGTGTTTAAAGGCTGCAGTAATCACTTAATATCAATGTGAACTGCATGCTTGCTTGCCACCTTTACATGTTAAATATGGTCGTAGTTAATAACAGTCATAATTAAAGAAAATAAAATGTATCAATAAATACACATCTAATATAATGTAGTATAATGAATGATACAATAAATAAGACTACTGTCTAGTCATGTTCTACTTTTTCTTACAGGTCGCCATGTAAATAATAGAGTTGTAGCGCAAACATGTGCCACTTGATTGATTTTCTCATAATGAATATTTGAAATACTTCAACTTTTTGCTATTGTGTTATCTGCTTGCATTGTCGAGCCGTCGCGACTGTGTTATTATAGTTGAATGGACATCTAGTATATCTACAGGAATCTAAGTACTATTATAATTGTAAATGTTTGTTTGTTTGCTGCTCAATCCCGCTAAAGCGGCTGGACGGATTTCGATGAATTTTTGTACACAAGTATATATGGCTGTAACAAATAAAATACTTGCTATCCCATTTAGAGATTGATACGATATAATGTGATAAATGTCACCAGTTACCTATTTACTTATCTTTTTTTAATTCTTTCTCAACTTGCCATGATATTTTGGTATGTAGTTTGGTGGTGATGGTTTGGTTTAGTACACTACATACCAAAAAACAAACAAAAGCTTAACTTTTATAAAAAGGTATTTTAGTTTAACCGGACATTTCACTAAAATTGAAAAATAACAGAAAACAAATAGGCCAATGCGGGTAATTAATGGCCCGACTTCTAAATATACCAAAAGTGTAACGTGCACTGCTCTTTTCGTTGAAATATGTTTTCTGTTAATTTTCAATGTTTAGAAATGAGTTTTTAAAGCCACTAATTTTTCAAAGTTTTTTATATCGTCAAAACTCAATGCTGTAAATAAGCGACAGTAAATTAAAAAGTATGATGAAGGAATTTCACCTATTACTGCCTTAGAGACACAGTCCTGTACGAAAGGGACAGCGGAGGCTTCGTAAAATAAGGTGACACCCTCTCAATACAGAACTATTAACACACTTAACTGACTATAATGTTTCAAAATTCTGATCAAAACCCATCTTCCTTCAGTCACAGAAGTCAGCGCAGTCATTTTAAAAATAAAATGTATATAAATTTAAATACAGTTGGTCATCAGTTATTTAGAACATTTTTGGGAAGATTTTCAGTGGCATGTTCAGTGTTATACGGCCAAGTTTGCAATGAGTATAAATAAGCTTGCTCTCTTATTACCGATGAATACAAAGCAGGGAATAATATCTTCTTATTTCATTCAACTAATAAAACATGCGTTACGTGAAGTCTTAAGGTTGAAGCATTTCTAGATTCAAAGCAGGTTCTAAAATTATGAACGAAACTCACAATCCGAACCCCATTTATTTACTACTAATTAATTCAATCACGCCCGTCCCTTGCGGTCATTTTCAAATTCAAGCTAAGACAAACCCGGTTCAAATTTCAATCAGCGTCACATCAATAGTTTATTTTATCAACACCAGCGCCAGAGGTGACAGTTCTGAGCGCCAATTCCCCTTGTCGACTTATCTCCTTTGAATTGCAGAGCTCTTTATTGTCATATCGACTGACCTGACCCCTTGTCTTTACGTAACTGTTTTGAATTACAAAGCCGTTTTAATCTTGGTAATCGCAATACTAAGAAGACCATTATGGTACCGACTACTTTCTGGTCATAGCTGTAGGGGCATAAGTAAGAAAGCATCTTAAAAAATTTTTGGAGTTGCAGCGAAATTTGGAAATATTTCCAGTGAATAAATATGATAAGGCTTGCAGTTTTATTACTAAATGCAGTTGATGTCAAAGTTATATCTAATATTAATTGCATTCGTCATCAAAACCCTGCTTAATTCAATCACAGTCTTCAGCGCCACCATTTTCAAATTCAATTGCAAAAACAAACCCAGCTGAAATTTCCAGCGACGTCACTTCAATAGTTCATATTATCAGCACCAGCGCCGGAGGTGACAGTTCCGAGCGCCAATACCCCTTGTTGACTTATCTTCTTTGAATTGCAGAGCTCTTTATTGTCATATCGACTGACCTGACCTTTTGCGTTTACGTAACTGTTTTCAGTTAGAATGTCGTTTTAATCCTGGATCCTTCAATTTTCTGAGGTAATATAGCTGTTGTGAGCTGTTCCTTTTTTTTGTTCTGTAGATTTTATTGGACCAAAAAATGTAAGCTTGGTTAATGGCATAAAGTCATGTCACGGAGTACAGCCAACATGATGCCAACGGAAAAAATATTATACATTTCTAATTGAAGTTGGTTAATTTTGCGAAAATTTGCAGGAAGAGGAAGGAACTTTAAAAGGATTGTATTATTTGTATTGTATGTTTATATGTAATAAGCATAAAGTTCCTAATAAAATAATGTTATCCAAGCTATAGTTGGAGTATCGCAGCTGACTTCATTAATTGCACTTACTTTGTTGCTTTTTCCATCGCTCCAACAGCTTTAAGGCTTCTTTCAGACAGACGACACGTAGACGGGCGTTGATCAGTTTGAAAATTTATAGTTAAATGCCCACGGACCATGTTTTGTCGTCATTATCGACCACTTGTGTGATACCGACCAAATTGCAGTTACAGCCACACCGCAACCTCCAATACCAAAAACCATAGCATGAGACACTGAACCACTTGACCATTTTTGTTGCGGCGGTATGGTTTGTAGTAATAAAATTCACTTCATAAGCCAAGTGTGTGTTTGACCGGATATTGATTAGAATATTCTTGTTATTGTTTTACTTACATTTTCTTAGGGCAATAAACATTATAATTTTATTAATGCCTTCACTGGTAGCAGAGTTCTAATGACGGAGCTCGCGGCTGCCACCAAATAACCTTGATCTGTTTTTTTTTATGTTATGGAAGTGGCAAATAAGCATGCAGTTCCCATTGATGTTCAGCGATGACCGCAGCATATAGACACTTACAAAGAGACTAAGGTCAAAATGTAGATGCGTTACCACTCCTGAGGCCTAAGGTGCTATGCCTCTGTACCGAAAGTTACAGAGCCGTACATTACCACTTGACCGGAACACGATAGTTTTGAATATTACCATTTAGCGGCAAGTATACTAGGTAATGCGGTGGTGCCTATGCCCGCGAGCTCCGTGACTGGAGCTCTACCATCAGTAAAAAATGAATAAACCTATTTCAAAACTGGTCAAACAGGACATATAAAAGATAAACGGGTCAAACGGACACATTTTGTAAGTCAATTTGTAGGTCGAAAAGGTCCGAAGTCGTGATTATGGTACGTTTAAAACAAGCCTTTTACTTATTCTAACATTGCTATATACATAAAGTTCGTAATTCCACTAAAATGTGTGTGCAGTGTTCCACGTCTCGTGCATGACATAATTGGGTCACACGCAATTTGGTATGCATGTATGGAGAATATGGACAAGAGTTTAGTCACCCGTAATGCGAAATTGAAATTAAGTATTTTGTTCATATAGGTATAACAAACTTAAATGAGATATCGTTCATCGCCCAATAGTAAAGGAGATTTGGCGTCGGGACGATACGACTCGTAGTAAGTACTAGTATCTCCAGGAGATTTTTTCCGAAAATGCAGGCAATCGAACAATGGCGGCCAAACCATTGAAAAGGACGCACGGTAGTACAATAACGCGGTGTGGGCATCGTCCCGCGATATAATTACCGCCACTGCGATTGACTATCCTTTGGAGAAATATGATGTAATCGCCACGCTCGTCATGCTATATGAAAGTGGCATCAAGCATGTAGTTGATATTGATGTTAAGTGATGACTGCAGCCTATAGACACTTACACAAAGGCCAGAGCTCAAAATGCAGATGCGTTACCACTCTTGAGGGCTAAGGTGTTATGCCTCTGTGTGGGAAATACAGGGCCGTACATTACCACTTGACCGGAACACGATAGTGCTGAACACTACCATTTAGCGGCAAGTATGTTAGGTAATGCGGTGGTGCATACGCCCGCGAGCTCCGTCACTAGAGCTCTATCACCAGTTGCATTACTGTGGGCAGCTTTGGTTTAAATTCAATTAATTTAACATTTTCATTCACAAACATATAAAGCAACACGGGCCACCATATATGTGTAGCCGTCTATGACAAAACTAAGTGGTTCTAACGGAAGACCAGCTCTGGTTGTTCCTCAACCAGCACATGCTGAGTTAGGATAAGGCGACCAACCGTCCCGGATTCTGCGGGACCGTCCCGTAATGCTGGATGTAATCCCGTTTTGCAAGAATTAATAAAATAGTCCCGCAAAACGTTGGATGCGTCCCGCATGTCCCGCATTCGATGCATTGACGTACCTACCATGGCTATTTTTTTTCAAGCTTTTTCACATAAACACAGTCATACACACACATAAACATACACTACACTACACCCACACACGCATGCAAACAACAGTGGTTTGCGTGTGTGTGTGTGTGTATGTGATCGCTTTGTTCCATTTGTACTAAGCTTGTAAGTTTTGTGTTTTTTTGTAATTTTGGTACGTATACTGACAAAACTTCATACTTCGCATTCATCATACCCTCTCTATCCACAAAAAGTCCCGCATGCTATTTTCAGAAAGTTGGCCACCTTAAGTTAGGACCAATTTGTATTGATGTAATCTTACCTGATGTCACGTAAAATACACATCTTAATTGTTACATTGGTACAAATAAAAACCGGTCAAGTGCGTGTCTTGCCACGCGCAGTGTAGGGTTCCGTATTTATTGTATTAACAGAGTAAGAAATGTAATGAAAAAAAATATTATTTGTTTTCTATGAAGTTGTTCGAAATTTTCGAGTAAAATACATTTGGACGACTATTACTCGAAAACTTGCAAGGCCAACTAAAGTGTGATAATTTTCCTTTTAATTTCATTATATATAGCTACTATTACCGTAATGTTGAAACTTCTAACAACAACCGTTTAGTTGGTAGGGGAGGGGGACACTTGACTCTAACGAAAATTTTCACTTTAAAGCTTAATAAGTCACGAACAATTAACTAAATCGAAAAATGATGTTGAGACATCCATAATATTTTTAAAAGACCTATCTAACAATACCTTACACAATACGGAAATAGAAAATAAAAAAAAATATCCACGCGTTACATATAGGGGAGGTTACCCTAATTTTATGTATGTATAGATTTATTTCGGAAGCTACAATACAACATAATACCTAAATATTCTGTGAAAATTTTAAGCGTCTACTTGCTACTGTTATTATCGAAAAAAAAAACACCTTTATTGCCCCCTTGGACTTCTTAACATTTTCATTTTCTTATTTTAAGTAATTAATTATGTCTTTATAGCGGTAACAGAAATATATAATTTGTGAAAATGTTAGCTTGCTCTTTCTCTTCACTATTTATGAGCGGGGGATTAGTTATCCGTTGGGTCCGTTTTTACCTTTTAGGTACGAAACTCCCTAAAAGATAGAACCACAGTCTAAAGAAAACGAACGTGTTAATAGAACTAAGATACAGAATAGCTTAAAAATATTCGATACGATTCTTTAAATTGACATAACTTTTTTATTTCTGAATCGATTCACATCAAACAAACACTAAATGTTAAGTGAAACTTACCACAATATATTAGTCAAAATCGAATAAGCCGTTTCTGAAATTAGCGTGCACAAACACACAGACAAACAGACATTGTTTCCGGGATAAAAAGTACCCAGTGTTGTGCGCCAAAGGTTAAAGTATAATCATATCAAGTTTCATTGTAATCGGACCGGTAGTTTTTATGTGATGCTTGAACAAACAGACAGACAGACAGACAGACAAAATTTTTTATAAGCACATATTTGTGTTCGGTATTGATCTAATAACATCCCCTAGTATTTATTTTTTCAATATTTTTAATGTACAGAATTTACACTTCTACAGATTTATTATAAGTATAGATTAGTTATTCAGGTACTAAACTATTAAACTATTATTTTTACTGAGTGGTTACAACGACCATGGTCATCTACGAAAGAACCTATGGCTTCAATGTAATTATATCCCTGGAGACTAGTGATGTCATCACCTTGTGTCAAAACTACACTAATCAGATAAAACAAATATATAATAGGTTCTACATCAGTAGCAAGCACTGTCTGTTCAGAAAAATAAATAATTTATCCACAATTAATTTGGTGATTCTATAATGAATTGCTTGTCTGTAAAAAAAAATAGACTTACTTATGGGTTATACTCATTTGTCAATGTAATATAGTGGAATAACTACAATAGTCATATAAATATCATTGTATGTACACTGTAAAGAATGGTAAAGTTCAGCATTATCATATTTTGTTTAGATAGCTTTAATTAGTATACGATTTGATCATTTCTCGCGCAGAGGTGACTCGTCTAAAGACCTTTTCAGGAGTCTACAATGCCATAAAAAACAAAGAAAACCAGTGAGTATTAAACCTCCATGTAAATATTTCAACAAATGTTTAATAAATTAATTATCAATAGAAAACCAAGCGATTATCACACGTTTAAACTTTAAACTAGTCAACTTAATAAATACGACGTGCGGTAAGGTATCATACATAGAACTATAATGTTCAATACTGAAAATCGAATGCCTTAGGGACAGATAAGGTACACATAACACCAACCTCCGATATAAGGGCGTGATATAACACGACCCACATCAACTTCATAATTCGAATCAATTCTAAATGTGAAAACCATTCGAATCAGATTCCCACAGTAAATAAAGGTGTAAGTGCGACTAGAATTATCATCGAGAGAAACATTGATTCAGCTATTTACATCGACAATTTCGCCTTGGCCGGGGCTGCACTAGCGAGTACAATTCATATTGCATGTCCAGTACCGCACCGCCCACGGCGAACCGCGATGGATCCGAATACCATTAGTTACAACACTAAAATGTTATATCTCCAATTGTCTCATCAGAAAATGTGACTTTAAGGCAATTGTATAAGTCCGCATTTAAACTAGCTTCATATTAGAGTTACTATCTTATGCGTACATCCATCTGTTCAACGGAATAGAACAAAAATATAAAACAATCGCATAAGCTTCTAGATGGACGGATTTACCACGACTCTTTACAGAGCTGGCTGACCTCTACATAACGAGACAATGGGTTACTATTTGTACAAGTCGAATGGTAGCTAAGTACGTTTTCTCATATCCCTCTCAACATTCCACTGTCCAATTGCGGAGTTTGCTAATTGATGACCAGCTAGGCATCAAACCGAGTGTGTAACAGGCTATGTAACTTCCAGAACTTAATTACGACATTGCATGTTTGCATGGGCAAGTATGGAGATGTGACGGAAAATCTAATATGGAAACTATCATCCATAACCACGTTGGCTTTTTAACAAAGGAGATGTTGCGAATTCGGCTCTGGTTCGTACACGTCCTCAAAAAATTGGTAAATTAAAGAAGTATCCGAAAAAAATACAATTAATTTATTCAGGAATATATTTTAGAGTTACAACCACATTTAATTCAAACGATTTTATCGTTTTCAACTATGTTCAACATGGCGCCGATACAGCCGACGCTTGGGATCAATCGATTTCCATAGTATTTAGAAAATATTACTTTTATTCTTCAAGTACTCTAATCAAAAAACAATTTAAAAAATGAAAATGTCAAAATGACATCGCCCGCCATATTCGCCATGTTGGTTATGAGTTGCAATTCTAACTGCAAATAATGTTTTGTAACTGCAAACAAAGCTAAATAAGTGAAAATATGCAGTAGAAAACGTTTTTATATTGATTTTGCCTGTTTAATGATGTTGTGTACAATACATGGCCGGAGGTCCATACATTTTTGCAACATCTCCTTTATTTTGGAATATTGAGTACCTATTAACTAGTTACGGATGTTAACGTGGGAAATACTGGCTATGTTTCGTTACATGGTAGGTACGCCTTTTGATGATGTAGTAGTAGCTTCACTATTTTATTTTTACTAGCTGATTCGGCGAACTTCATACCACCTCAGAATTAACTAATGGGTCAAAGATTTGATAAGTACATACATTTGGAGAAAATGAAATTGTTGTTTATATTACAAAAAAAATGTAAGGACTTTCCTTACAATACAAATGACCCGGTTGGTCCGGCGGTGTGAGATGACCAATTGTTTCGAAGGGTCGCGGGTTCGATCCCCGCACCGGGACAAAATTTGTATGGCCTACAGATATTTGTTTCGGATCTGGGTTGTATGTGTGCAACGGCACCCACGATACAGGTTTATAACTAATGTGGAGCTGTGAGTGTAAGCGTATTTAATACACCACGTGTTGAAAGGAAAGTCCTTACAATTTTTTTATAATTCCTCACCTTTTAAACTTCCTTGGACGAATATTTTAAAAATGAATTTCAACAAATCGGTTCTACTGTTCTCTAGTTTTAGGAAGACTAACAAATGTCTTTTCATTTTATATACCTACGGAGATGATGGTGGAAAACAAGAATGTACTTCACATTGATCATAAGCAGATCTGTAGACATTTACACAAAAACTGGAGATCACAAAACCGTCGCCATCTCTGAAGCCCAGGTTATTTTGCTTTTTCAATATTACGTCATATTTTTCTCGTCACTATGCTTCTAGGAATATTAAATAGTCACCGAATTATATATAACTAGGTGTCCTGGCAAACTTCGTATCGCCCTAGAAAATACAAAAAAAAAATGTTACAAATGTTACGAAAAATAGATGTTGGCCGATTCTCAGACCTATCCAATATGCTCACAAAATTTCATGAGAATCGGTCCAGCCGTTTCAGAGGAGTACGGTAACTAACATTGTGACATGGAAATTTTATATACATATAAGATAGCGGCCCGCCCCGGCTTCGCGCGGTGCAATGTTGCCCTCTCCTATTCGTCTTAGCGTGATGATTATACCAAGATATAGCCTAAAGTCTTCCTCGATATCTTTTATAGTTTAGACAGCGTACGCAAAATAAGTAACTTTTCTGGTTGATTTTTTACACCTTGTGTCTGAAAAACCCAAATATCTTACGGAACCCTATTTTTTCCAAAATAAAATATAGCCTATGTTACCCGTGGATAATGTAGCTTTCGAATAGTGAAAGAATTTTTAAAATCGGTCCAGTAGTGATTGAGCCTATTCATTACAAACAAACAAAAAAATATTACCTCTTTATAATATTATATAAAATGTATTATATATTATGCTATTATAGCCATATAGTGACAAATTACCATATCTAGAATTTACTAAATTGCCTCAGTAGCCTAGTGGTAGCAGGCCACTACTAGTACGCTGGGGAACTGAGTTCTATTCCCGGCTCGGGATATATTGAAATAACGTGGTTAAATTCTTTATCTCTGGTCTTATTAAGATTTTTCCATTTTATGAAAGTTTCCCAGTACCTCGAAGTTTGGTAATGTGTCCGAAGATATCAATAGGCTCGCCACCTGTTACATGGGATACTTGTTACTGTGTTACATGGGACCAAACGTAACCGGCGAATCGTGGGTGTTTTCATGTATGATTGAATGAATGCATTTACGTCTGCCTACCCTTTCGGGGTTTACAGGCGTAGAATTTACGTGTAGTATTGAAATTTAAAAAATCATGATTAGTCTACTCTATTCACATCCACATAAAACCTAAAAATTCATTGCTCTAGGTACAATAAACAGAAATTGTATTGCTATCAATCATAGAGCAACACGGGCCACCGGCCGCGGCGGACTGGAGGGAAGTAGCCATAGCGTTTATTACCGATGCAAAACAGTCTGTCATTTTTTGCGGGGGGTATGCGTGCGACACACACGCACACTACAAAAATCGTCTATTACTACGAAACTCACACCTTGACTTTAACAAAATACAGAAACAATTTCACGCACACATTTAAACATGTAGGCGACAGGTATAGGCCCATTTGGGCTTGTACTTTGACAGAGGGGAAGGCAGAGCCTGCATATGTCTATTCCCCTCCGGTGTTGCTCTATGCTATCAATAATACATACCCACATCTACATACAAAGTTAGAAACTTATACGTGTTTCTAAAGACACAACCATTCTGAATACTACATTTTTCAAATAACTCTCTTCGTGTGTCTATCAACACCGAACGACTGTTAAATTATATTAATGTACAGTTATACAACAACTGACAGAATAATCGAAGTACATAATGAGAATACTGACAGTATAATACTAAGATGGGACGCGATGTTACGAGACTTACCAGTAATATGATACATAATTCCAAACAATATAATGACGAAGCGGTAGGCTGTGTTCGAGTAATTTGCTTTGCCCGTACAAGACAAATATTAATATGGCGTATGGCGTACGGAGTTTGTTGGGAGTTTTGGTAAAGGGGTACATTAATTTAAAACTCATGGCTAATTCGATGGAGCAAAAATTAATCAATGTTGATATCCAAAACTTTATTTTATTAAGTCCACAATTGATTCAATTCTATTTTTAGATTATGATGTTGTTTTATTTTTAAGAACATTAATTTTGTTCGCATTTAAGCAAATTGCATAATAATATTATTTAAAATTTTGCAAATGAAGTTACTTGTTATACTAACCCCTAGTTTGCACTAAAAACATTACACATGATGATGTTTCGCAACTCGTCGCATAAACAGGTATATGTATTGCGATGAATGTCTTGTTGGTGCTAGCGTTCGCACTGCTGTCAAATCTATCATTTTAACATGTTTTTATGTGAATGTTTCATCGATGCAAACTCACGGTTAGATAAATAACGATTTGCTCTTAAAATTATGTTTATTATTGAAAGCTTTCTTTAATTCCTTTAACTTTTACTTTATACTTAAATAAGAAACATAACGCTAAAACTATTTTTCATTTGTTTTATAGTAGTTTTGTAGGTGCATTATAAGGTTTATTTACATATTTAATTTTAATGATGATATCTGACACTTGATATTATAAGATACCAAGGCTTAGAGGTATAATAGGGCGACAAAAATCACCATAATGATAGCGATAAAATTTAAGATGTGTTAATTTTTCAAACAAAGATATAATACGGCACCGCCCAAACAATTTCAAAAACACCAATTGATCTCAATCACCTGCTCCGAACATAGTTCAAATAACCTCCAAATTAAATGGAATCCCAAGTAAATCACAATGAATCGTGACACCGGGACTTATTTCGCAAATGAATCTAAATCAGTGATACTCAACATGTGGCCCGCTGACCGCATGTAGATTGCCGATTGTTTTTGCGGCCTCGACATTTGTCTTCAGGTGTAATGATGAAAAAAATCAGCAGTAATAAAATGCATTTTTTTTCACATCTACTTAATTATCTTTAGATTTGATTGGAAAAACTTCAATGATAATGTGGCAATGCTGCCAGCCTTCTTGAAACTTTTCCGCAGAACGAGGGCGATGTGGATTTTTATTTGCATGTAGGTATATAACCGCTTTATTCATGTATTGATTTGAATATAGTAGGTATTTTGAATATAGTAGGTATATTGAATACGTGAGTTTATTTAGATATTTGATACTTTTATGTAAACTTATGTTATCTTTGTGTAGGTAACCTATTAAAAAATGAGATGAAAGTTTTTCATCTGGTTAACATTATAAGACCAGCGTGTGACGAACACTGAATTAAAAAATATATTAAAAACACGTGTTCACAATTTTAATCGTCCCGTTTATTTGAAGAATAAATCTAACATGCTGAACACGGACCAAGTCTACTAGTGGTTAGAGATCCAGTAACAGAGTTCAAGGCCACAGGTATTACACCGCATTGCCTAATACTTCCCGCTGAATGGTGTTCAGCGTTACAGTGTTGCGATCAGGTGGTAATGTATGGTGCCGTAATTTCGGCACGGTGGCATAACAGGTCAAAAATCAAGTGGGGTTAGGTATGGATCTATCTAGAGATCTTTATTTTCTATGCAGATGTATCTATGAAGTTTACCTTGATGGTAAGTGAAATGTAGGCTATAAATTACACTTCAATTACCACCAATGTAAATTCTATTATAATTTGTGATATTCATGACACACAAAAAGGTTTATATAAAATTACAATTATACTCTTATTTGAAAAACATTGTGATCCTTGAACAGAAAAGGTTGAGTACCACGGATTTAAATGAATCCCGCAGACAATCTTTTAATTAGTGGACCGTACCTAATGTTCTAGTCCGGTCTCTTGTACTGTTTATCTCGGCGAGCTGTTTGTAAGTTTACAAAATGTGGCGAGTCACGCAATACTAGACACGATTGGACCTATGTTCAGTTCTACTTTGATTTTAGAGCAGATCAATTAAAGATGCTAATAAGAATATAAGCGCTGGAGTACTGAAATATCAAATGTAATATAAGTTTACAACAGAGAACCGTATTTACATTGGCACCTCTACTTTTTTCTTAATTTTAATTAAACAAATATATATAGTAGGTACGGCAAAGCAGTTTTAAAGTACAAAATAAGGATATGGCAACCTTACTGGTACAATTTATGGCAGTGCAACCAATAGATGACTCTCATTATATTTGCGTTACCAATTCTAACACTTAAGCTCTTTTGCTGCTATCCTAGAACTCAAGTGAGAGTGTATTACCACCGAAGGAAACACTATAGCCCTATATACTTACATTTACTCGTAGCTACCGATCGATAATATCCACAGTAGTATTGCCAGGTCAAATTTTTAACAATCGTGACAGAAGGTAAAAATAAATAAATATGTCAAAACATAACTCGGCGTATGGGAATCATCCGTGTTTGTATATTTGCTTTCAAGCTTTTACCTTTGCTTAGCCCTTTGGGGAATACAGGTGTGAAGTTGTGTTACCACCACGAATATAATTAACGTATGAAGGTACATACACACTTCTGTAAAAAATACTTAAAGATTAAATGGTTTATTCCCGTTGTCCTGACAAACTTCTAAAATAACTAACACATAAAATGCCTTGCAAGGTTTCTGATATAATATTTTGTACACAGATTGACCGTAATCAAAAGAAATAAGGTTCTCACGTGTTTATTCATTATAAAAATAATTCATACACACAATACCACCAATAATATTCTAAATCGAAAAAGTAATAAAAAATCACTTTAAAATATCAAATTAACATTTTAAACTCTTTTAAACACGCATCCTTAGTAATGACAATGTAATGTTGGTCATAAATTTCGTAGACTTGTAATATACACCACAATAAATATAACACTGAAGTGGTGATTTACCCAAGCGGGCTTGTTCTTATAAAACTGGTGAAGTGTGAGCTGGACACGCGTAAAGTGGTTTCAAAATAATATATTTTCTTTTGAGGTATTGGGCAGTTAAGTTTTATTTGGCTAAAAAGAAGATTAAAGCGACGTTTACAAAATGTAATGAGAGTCTTTGAGACCTTTAGATCAGGCAATATTGGTCGTTTTGTAACTATGAACTAATTATGAACTCATTCAAAGGTAGTAAAAAATAGTTCTTCTAGTATCTTTTTTACTTCAAATATTTATATCTGACACGGCAAACTTCGTATTGCCTCAGAATGAAATAATGTGTCAAAGGTTTGATATATACGGACTATTTGTATGGGAAAATAAAATTGTGTTTTTAACTATTCCCCTTTAATTTCTTCATATTTCCTTACCTTTTAAACCTTTCCTGCACTTCCAAAAATCATTCAAAACCAAAATTTGCCATATCGGCCCCGCCGTTCTCGAGTTTTTGCGAGACTTACGAACAGCAATTGATTTTTATATGTATAAGATAGATACAACCGTAATATGGCGCGGTTATTACACTGGAAAACTAAAATTAAACAGTTGTGGATAAGACGTCCTATAACAATGTTTAAATAGTGCATCTTTTTTTTACCGCTTTAGAAAAAATTAGTTGCACTTCAACAAATGTGTAGTGCGTGTAACTAAAAGTAACAGTGAGTGTAACTTTATCAAATTAGCTAAAGCTCCATTAAGATTATGCAACCCAGCCTAAGAGAGGATTTACTTACCAAAATTACAATAGGAACGGAAATTGTCCACGAACGAAGTTAATTCGCAAGTAAAACTAGCAAGTATCACAATATAATCAAGAAAGTTCCTTTTTTTATTTAATGGAAGTGGCAAACAAGCATGCAGTTCACATTGATGTTAAGTGGTGACTGCAGCCTAATGAGACTTACACAAAGATCAACGTCAAAATGCAGATGCGTTACCATTCCTGAGGCCTAAGGTGTTATGCATCTATGCCGGTAATCACAGGCATGAATGCACATGTACGGCACATTACCACCTGACCGGAACACGATAGTGCTGAACACTACCATTTAGCGGCAAGTATATCAATCAGGTAATGCGGTGGTGCCTACACCCGCGAGTTCTGTCACTGGAGCTCTACAACCAGAAGAAATTTATAATGACTCTTTAACGAAATCTGTTTCACACAAGCATGACTATTTTTAGACTAACAATGCAATTTGAACGAAAACTGGGCACGGAACCCCAAAAACGATCTGTAATGGTCATTCTACTCTAAACTGTTACAACAGCTAACTGATGTCAATGAACGTCTGGGTGTTTGTGTTTATTTTTTGATTTTTATCAGGTCTACGATTTTGTTCCTTGAGTTGGTGACAACCTTAAAACTGGTGCAGAGTACCTATCAACATTAGATGTACTCGTAAAGTAACTTTACACCAACATTTTATTCTTTATAGGGGCAGGCAGATGTAAATGTATACCTACTGTCAAGCATACAAACTTTCACGATTCGTCAGTTACATTATGTCCCATGTCCCCAATAGGTGGTGGGTCTATTAACATCTCTGGTGTAGATCGTAAGCGATCTCGCTTACGATCTACACCAGCCGATGCGCGCTTCAAAGATATTTTATGAAAGTTATTGTAACATTTCACATCCTTCTCTAACTTTAACAGATTTCTTTAAGTTAGAGAAGGATGTGAAATGTCACAATAACTTGTGCAACTTGTAAATATTTTGAACATGAAGGTCAACATGAAGTCAATTAAACTTTCAATATTAAATTGTCACTAGTGAACAATAATTTCAAAATTCAATTAAAATAATTTTGCATCATTTCCAAATAATGACCACAAATGCGGCTGAATGATATCTGCTTCAAGTTTCAGGCGCCTTTTTTCCCCTTTTCATCGTCTGTCGAATTCTGATAGTATCTAATTAGGTATATCATTCTCAGTCGAGTGAGTGGAACAAACATAAAAATATTTTAAAATTTCAATCACGCCCTCTTCAACTCTTCTTAATATAAAAATAGTTTACGAAATAGAACTGTATCTGATTTTTTTAAAAGTGGCACTTATAATTGAAAAACTTATTTTACGGCAAACCATCAACACAAAAATAGTTTTCCTAATAAAATAAACGACAGTTCTAGTCGAAGAATAACGTTACTTCAGTCATAAAATGTAACGAAAATCCCTTAAAAGCGTCAAATCGGTACTTTTCTCTCGAGTGGCTATTGAACAAAGTTTTTTATATTATGAAGATAGTAAAAAGGTAAGTGTTTCAACGTTGACAGGGCCATAAATGTTAAAACGACAACTGCTTAATACTGAAATTCACTATTAACGGTACGATACCAATATTTTGTCATTGCATTCATTCCATATTCGTTAGCTCGATTAGAATATGAGGTGTAACTTTAATTGATTAATGCTTAGCCTGGGTTGCACCACGATTTTAACTTAAGTTAGAGCAGGATGTGAAATATTACAATAACTTTAACTCTTTTTAACTTTAACAAATGATGTGGTGCAACTCAGGCTTAGTTTTTTTATGTAATGAAGGTAGCAAACAAGCATCCAGTTCCCATTGATGTTAAATGATGACTGCAACCATAGACACTTACACAAAAACGAAAGGTCCAAATGCCGATGCGTTGCCACCCCTGAGACCTAAGTTGTAATGTCTCTGTGATAGTTATTACGAGGTCATACGTTACTATCTAACCAGAACACGATAGTACTGAACACTACCATTTGGCGGCTGTTAGATAAAGTTATGCGGTGGTGCCTATGCCCTCGAGCACTGGAACTCTTCCACCGTATTCACATATTCGTGAATGATTGGAATATGAGGAGTAACTTCAGTTCTTTAATGCTGAATAAGCGATTAATTAATAAAACGCGCATGGCCCCGGGGCTGGTGTAGATCGGAAGCGATCTACTCGGTTAAGCTATACGGGCGCAGTCGGGTGTATGATAGGTGACCGCTAGTGATAAAATAAAATGCGCGTTTTCGTGCTTCGGAGGGCACTTTAAGCCGTCGGTCCCGGTTGCTACCGATAGATAGCAGCCGTTAAACCTTGTCGGAGGCCTTATGGGCGGTTTGAAAACATCCGACGACGGGTTGGCCACAAACCCTTATCTCCACCAACCCGCATTGGAGCAGCGTAGTGGAGAAAGTTCCAGGCATCCTCCCAAAAAGGGGAGGGACTCGTGCCCAGCAGTAAGCCGTAACAAGGGTTGTCATTGTTAAGCAATTAATAATAAGTATTTTCTTGTCTTACACCTTTAGACACAGATAGCCCCTTAGAGGGTTAGGTTACCTATATGTGGCCTTAAGATCAATCCCTCCAAAGATCTATAAAGCATTACATGACATCAGGAGTAACACAAACAGATAGTTTTGCATTAGCATTACCAATGCTGCATGAGTGATTTTCAAAAGGAAACAATAAATACATGTCGCATATTTACATGGGCACATGTTTTATCGAACAGCAGATCAATGTAATCTGATAACGATGATGGAATTAATAGGCATTAGGTTTAAAATTTATCTAAACTGATCGAAAATGCCAGGTGATAGCAGGTTACTACTGTTAGTTTAAGAGGGGTTTGAATCGGCTGAACTCCATAATCATATCATTCATATTAAATGATGTTGATTGAAATAAAACTAAGTATATGAAACTAAAATTATTATTTAAAATCAACCCAAAGTTTCGGTTGCTTTTCAGCATCTGTGGTGTAGCATGTCGGTCAGAATTGTTGGCGGGTCTGACGTTTTTAAAGAGATGTAAAGACAACAACCTGATACCAGTATGTGTGCGCCTTGCTCCAAAGCAAGGTGCTGATTTTAAATAATAATTTTAGAGTAGCAGTTTAATATACGCGAGATAAATTCGAAATCTAGATTTTTTTTTAATGTAATGGAAGTGGCAAACAAGTATGCAGTTCACATTGATGTTAAGTGATGACTGCAGCCTATAGACACCCACACAAAGACCAAGGTAAAAATGCAGATGCGTTACCACTCCTGAGGCCTAAGGTGTTACGCCTCTGTGCCGGAAATTATAGGACCGTACATTACCACCTGCCCGAAACACGATAGTGCTGATCACTACCATTTAGCGGCAAGTATATTAGGTAATGCGGTGGTGCCTATGCCCGCGAGCTCCGTCACTGGAGCTCTACCACCAGTAAATTTCAATTTGTGTAGCTGGTGAAAACCTAAATATTGATGATGGTGTTTTTTGGAGAAAAGGATTTGAAGGCAAGATGTATGTACGCACACAAGGACAGTAGTCCAAATGAATGTTTGCACATACAGCCTAAGTATGTAAACTAGACATGAATTCATGTTACAAAAAACCCATCCAAAACGGGATTGCATAGAAATGAATCCAGTTTCTGAATAATAGAGTAAATTAAATCTAAGTCGTCAGTAAAAGCATCATCGTCGTCAATCAAGTCTGTAAATCAACATATTAAACATTATTCAGGTCGTAAAAACTTTATGTTTCAACTCGAAGTGATAACTGATCGCATAACTGATTTTATTTAGAAACTTATTATCGTCACTTTACATCATTGAAATATTCATCAGATTATTTTTGGGAAACATCGATAAAATCGTAACTTTATGCCTGAATCCCCCAAAGGCATACATTCAAAGTACCCAGTAAGAAACATTGCTTAACGAGCTTACGAAAGAGGCAGTCGGCTAGTTTCGACTTCGTAGAGCGTTATTTCTGCTGCACACTTCCTACGCAAGCACTGATAGTCTGGTATTGGTCAAAACTTGATCAAAATGAGACACATAGGTAAAAAGTCACATAGGTAAGATGCGAAACAGAAAATGCTTTACAGACTCTTTTTTTTTTAATCTAAATTTATTAAGAGGCTGAAGGATATGTCAGCCCGTTGAATGCTGTATTTGTTAGCTTTGGCACCAATGTGCCAGACTTATTGCAATCATCGGACACAAAAGCAAAACTCCAAGAGTGGCTCTATTAAATTTTCAAATAAATTGAATAATTTAATAAGATTCTCATCCGGTAGACCCGAAAAACGTTTACTGCTGCACAGGGCCCGCCCCAATGGCTTACCATTTCATTATAATTAGGGCGGAATATGATGTGATGCCGTAATCACCACGGCATGCGTGTTGGTGGGTTGGCAATCGCAGTAGCGGTAGTTTTATCTCACGGTAGTTCTGTATACCCCATAAACGCCTTGGCGTGAAGATACACAGACACACACATTGACTGCAGTAGCGGAAGAATTCTTCTCAACTAGAGGTCGGAGGTGACCACGTCCTAACGCTTGAGAGTAGCAGGCCACTACAGTTATTGCTAACCTGATATTGACACTAGACTACTAATCTTCTCCATCGGCAAACATTCAATGCCTACCAGTTTTTTTTTTCTCCTTTGTATAATTAAACAAGAGGAGTAAGTAATGTTGTGGATGAATTGACAGAAGTCCTCGCTACGGTTTACGGGCGACTTAAGTCAATATCAAGATGAAAGGTGTGTATAGAGTGGGTTAGATATGTATTTTGAGTTTAGTTATTATGTGATGATATCTCGTGTATTGTTGAACTGCTTTAAGGTGTTGACAATGTGTTTAGTGAACTGATTGAATGTGTTACTTGTACTTTATTTTTGTAGGATGCTGTCTAATTTGAATGGGTATACATTGAGCATATTGCATGTGTTTATGTGAGTGTAGCGAGCGTTACTGTAGCGAGGACAATCAGTTAGCAGATGGTGGATGCTTTGAATTGAAGTGTCATCACAGGGACATTTGTCCGAGGGACTGATTTTCAATCTATGGAGATATTGTTTATGGTAACCGTGCCCGGTAAAAACTTGAGAGAGGTGGAAACTTGGGTAACCTATTTTGTGTAACTCGTTTATTGCATTCAAGACGGATAACCATTTTCGGGTGTGTTCGTGATTCGATGTAATTTTTGTTACTTGATAATGCAGTTTCGTCTTTTAGTATATGCTTCACGAAGCTTAACGGAAACACCTTGAAATCAGGGGCTTTATAATAGACATGCAGCGTCCTTTGCCGCGCTGTCGGCTTCTTCATTGCCTAATATTTTGTTGTGTGCTTTGATCCATATAAAAGATATGTTTTCTGAAAGCTGGCTGTAGTATTTATGAATAGAGTTGACTTGTGAGTTGTTAGAGTTTGTATTAGAAATTTCTTGTAGTGCCGACATACTATCAGAGAGTATAGCTGCATTGTAGGTGTTACTGCTATGTATCCATGCTATTGACTTTTCAATGGCCAAGAGTTCGGCCTGGAATACTGAACAACTATGGTGTAATTTAAATTTCTTTATACTTTTGGTGTTATTTGGTCTATGAATGACATAAGCGGCACCGACATTGTTTGAGTGTTTGCTACCATCTGTAAATATTTTAACAGTGTCAGGGCTACATAATGCGTCTATGTCGCTTTGATCTGTTGCCAGATCAAAATTGATTGCTTGTTTAACCGAAGGGTGCGGTGCGTTTTCAGGAGAAGTTGGACGATGAAGAGTGACGTGATAGGGTAAGTATTTTGTGTAACCTTTTAATTTTACAGTTTCAATTTCATGTATCTCCTTTACTTTTAAGTGTAGTGGGGTGAGTCTAGCAAGGGCTATTGCCGAGTTAGTGGGTAGAGTTCTGAAACCTTTAATTATTTTAATTGCAAGCCCTCTCTGGAGTGACAGAAGGGATTTTACGACATTTTGATATTTGATGGCACTGCCGCAGATACTTGCCGCGTACGTAATAATTGGCTCAATGACTTGCTTGTATATAGTAGCTATATTTTCGCTGTGGATGCCCCAGGTGGGACGGACATACTGACATATTTTTTTATAGATGTTAAGTGTTTTATTTATTGTATGTTTGGAGTGTCTGATTAATAAATATATTTGTTTTGCTAGCTTTAGGTGTGAATGTTATTAACTTCGTTTTGTCCGGGCCAAATTTAAGCTTGACAGTTTCACCCCAACTGTCAATTTTTTATAATGCGGTGTTAGCAGTTGTTTCGAGAGTTTTAATGTTTTTCGCTGAGACGATTAATACTACATCGTCAGCGTAAGCTTGTATGTAGCAGGTATCGGGTAAATGTATGTTGAGTAATTCATCTAGTATAATGTTCCAGAACGTAGGACCACATACAGATCCCTGTATACAACCCCTGGTCATTGTTTTGGACGCCGTTGCGTCCGAGTAATTAAGTGTGACCATCCTGTTTTCAGTGTAATTTTTAATGAGTAGATAAATATTGCGCGGACACTTTATGTCGTTAAGCCTTTTAAATAGTGAAGGCCACCAAGCATTATCAAATGCGGCTTGTATGTCGAGAGAAATTGCTACAGTTAGATTTTTGTTTATACGGGATGTTTTTATTTTATCTATCATAGTATGTAGAGCTTCGACGGTTGAGCGTTGCTCTTTAAACCCAAACTGTCTTGAATTATTATGTTTGAGGGTGTGCATATAGTGTATGAGTCTTTTGGTCATTAATTTTTCCAGGAGTTTGCCAAATATATTAATCAAGCCTCTGGGTCTATATGCTGATGTGTCCGATTTGTTGAGTTTATTTGATTTCAGTACTGAGATTATGAAGGCCTGTTTCCAGATTTCAGGGAAGTATGCCAGCATCAAACATCGATTAAGTAGCTTGGTCATAAGGACAGTGAATACTTCAGTGAAAGCCAAGCAGATGTCCGAAGTAAGATGATCCGGACCAGGGGCCTTGTTAGGGTTCATTGATTTGATACAAATTAAAACTTCGTCTTGAGTAAATGGTGCATCATTTGGCGTCGGGTATATAATTCCCTTGAATACGAATTTGTTTATGAATGTTTAAATGATCGGGTTTATTGTCTGGCAAGAATTTATTTATCAAAGCTATACATGTTTCAAGACTGTTATTCGTGTAAGCATTATTGATTTTTAGCGTACTTGGGGACTTATTCGCGCGTGTAGTTTTGATGAGACGGTTTGTGAGGGACCATACATTCTCTTTGTCCTGTTTATTGCAAAAGTCACGGAAATGCTGATTTGAGGCCGATTGTAGGGCTTCTGCATATTTATCTTTGATTATTTTTCGTTCTTCAAGTACTTTATCTGTGAGTTTATTCCCCTTTTTTAGGTCGGAAATAAGGTGATGCATTTTTATGAGATCAGATCATCATTCCACCATAGCGTTTTATTTGTTAGTTTATTATTTTTTGGTAAGTATTTCTTACATACGTTTTGAATATTTTTTGTAGTTGTAACTATGAATCTTTCTATATCTAATGTGTTTAAATTATCAACATCTATTGAATTTAATGTGCTTAATTCAGTTTTTAATTTATCTTTGAATGTTGACCATTAGTCCTGCTTAGTATTATATCGGCGAGTTGACATTGTTTTGATTCTAGTGATATTATTCGGATTGAAGCTTAAATTGAAATGTATGGCGTTGTGGTCTGAAGATGGGCATGCGTCATGATTTACATCCCAGTTATCGATTTTTGAGGGGTCTGAAACTAACGTTAAGTCGATTATCGAATGTATGATAGTACCGTTAGTTACTGTTTGGTATGTTGGTGTGTTGTTTGAATTACAAATTGTGAGATTGTTGCTTATGATTAAGTTTGTGACCTCATTACCTCTACGATTTGCCGCGTTGGATCCCCATAAGGGATGCCAACCATTGAAGTCCCCACAGATTATATGTAGGTTCGATTTCGAGTGTTGGAGAAAATATTCTAAGTAATTTAGAGTCCCGTGGGGATCAACGTTTGGCTCTATATATAAACTAACTGCGTTTACCTTACGTCCTCCTATCATTATGCTAACCACACTCATATTTGGTGTGGAGTATTCGCTGAGGCCCACGATGGCTCCGAGACCATTTTTGATGATAATACTGGCCTTCACTCTGATGTCAGTGGGAAAAAATATCTGATAGCCCGGGATGTTACTCATACATAGGTTTTTACCAGTGTACGGTTCTGAAATAAATCCCACATGATAATCACGTGATATGACATATTGTAAAAATTCATGTATAACTGCGCCCTAAGTTGCATTGTATTAATTTCAAAGAATCACTCAGAGCCATAATCAATTTTATCCAATAGTTTTCGCAGTGCATTGATTTTCAGACCACATTCAGGAGAGGTTGCAGAGTGATTAGTTTTTGTTTGAAGATTGAGTTTATGGCTTAGCGTGGCGCAGTTATAACAGGTAAGTTTATTATCGTTTTTTTGTGAGGACAATCGGCAAATATGTGTGTTTCCGAAACGCAGTGTGAGCATCGTTGCACGTCGTTGTTGCAAAATTTTCTCGTGTGGCCAAATTGGAGACACTTGTAGCACTGGAGAAGTGGCACGTAATCCTCTACGTGTACACGTTGGTGATCCAAATTTAAACGGCCTGTGTTTATAATGATTCTCCATAAAGGCGGGGTGGTCAAAAGTATGGCATTATACAGTTTTTCATTCTTGTTTATCCTGGTGAACTTCAATTGAATATCGTCTATGCTAGCGGTCTTAGAAAGTTGTACATTTTGTTTTATTATGATGTCAACAATCTCTGATGGGGACACATCCTTGGCGATGCCTTTTATTTGAAACATTGGTTTCAGCTTTTTCGTCAATTCTACTTTAAGATCTTTAACTTTTTCGATACGGGATAAAGTTTCATCACGTTGAGTTGAAGATTCGAAGTCCACTATAAGTTTGTTTTTCGCTATGGGTTTAATGGCTAATGGCGCGTAATTGCAATTTCTGAAGGAGATGTTGCGTTTCCATGACTCTATGACATGTTGGCGGTTCATCGTATCTATAGCTGGTGAGATAATTAGAGATTGTGTAGATTTAGGTTTGGGTTGAGGATTGAGTTTTGGTAGATTGAAGGCAGCTGAAGCGTAGGATTTGGTTGGTAAATCTTGAGCTGTATTTAATTTATCTATTTCAGTTTGTATGGTTTTTTCTAAACTTGATTGCATTAATTGTAGTTGAAGACTAATATCTGCAGTAGCAGTAATATCTCTGCAGATCTCATCTATTTCATTTACGTAAGTAACAATTAGTTTCTTGTTGTCAGCAGTAACGCTTTTATTGGAATTGATGAGCGCAACAATTTTTTTGGAGAGGTTTTGTATGCGTACACATGCAGTTGTTGGCGCTGAATCTTTAGAATTTGTGTTGGATTCATCCAGAGATATTGTTAATTCAGTTTCAATATAGTTGTTTGTAGCTGAGCACGATGACGATCGACTATCGCCATCATCTGGAGGCTTCAATGGACGACGGCGAGGTGTACGGTGCATTTTCGGTGAGTATTAAGATAAAGCAAAGAGGTAAGTTTATCTGTTTCTATTTGACAGTGAGGTGGTCTGTGTTGGTCCTTATAGAGTATTAGTATACTCATTGATAGAGATATAGAAAAAGAACGTGTCAAATGACAGACATTGTCACTACCTCGAGTTTCACAATTTTAAATTATATTTTGCGCCCGAAACATGTACCGCTTTTCACAACCTATACACTATTCACACTCCGCCGACTATTTTCCATAAGTGCATATGTGTTTCAGCAAAATACAGTTGTTATTTATTTAACTTTGAACAAGAAAACCGCGCACGAATTCAATGACAATGTTGATGCCACCAGTGTCACTCGTCAACATGCCTACCAGTTTTTTTTCAACCCGAGAATCGAACTCAAGGCCTTAAGTCAAGAAGTTATTATTGGTGGTAAAAAAAGTGTAAATACTCGAGGGCGTAGGCACTACCGCATTACCTGATCTATATGCCGCCAAATGTTAGTGTTCAGCACTATCGTTTTCCGGTTAGATGGTTATCTAAGGCCCCGTTATAACAACTACAGAGACATGACAACTTAGGTCTAAGGGGTGGCAATGCATCTGCATTTTACCCTCTGGTTTTTGTGTCGATGTCTACAGGCTGAAGTCATCACTTAACATCCATGAGAGCTGCATGCTTGTCACCTTCGTGACATAAAAATGCAATTTAGACCTATTACCACCAACTATAATATACTTGCCGCTAATTGGTAGTGTTCAGCACCATCGTGTTCCGGTCAGGTGGTAATGTACGGCTCTATAATTTCCGGCACAGAGGCACCTTAGGCCTCAGGAGTGGTATCGCATCTGCATTTTGACCTTGGTCTTTGTGTGGGTTTCTATAAGCTGCAGACATCACTTAACATCAATGTGAATTGCATGCTTGTTTGCCACTTCCATTACATAAAAAAAACAAAACGGTGAAATTCGTAATTTTAGTGAGAAAATTACTACATTTCCAGAAACAAAAGGAACTTTACTATCTTCAAATTAAATTTTAATTACCTGCACCGTTACATGCATCGCCGATCTAACATTGTCGCTTAACCTCAACTGGCAATTAATCAAAATATCTAAGAGGCGAGCTTGTTCGATTTCCGTTAACAAAGTTTAACCCCACACTGCCAAGGTATAGTTCCCGCGAGATTGCCTCTTGACCCCTGCGCCATTGAGACCTGAATAAATGCAGTTATATCAATTGTGGACACCTAACCTCGTAATATGCCGTAAGATTGCTAATATAAGATCGTGTGTTCACGCTAGCAAAACATTAATGTAAAAACATAAAATTATGCCTGTTTCCTCCAAGGGTTAACCAGGTATTGTGTATTCATGCATACACGGTACGATGTACTAGTTTAATGTGAATGGCAATTGGAAGTGGCAAACAAGCGTGCAGTTTACACTGATGTTAAGTGATGACTGCAGCCTATAGACACTCACACAAAGACCAAGGTCAAAATGCAGATGCATTACCACTCCTGAGACCTAAGTGTTATGCCTCCGTGCCGGAAAATCCGGGGCCCTACATTACCTACCACCTGACCGGAACACGATAGTACTGAACACTACCATTTAGCGGCAAGTATATTAGGTAATGCGGTGGTGACTAAGCCCACGAGCTCCGTCTCTAAAAAAAAATACTTGTAGGTGTGCTTGAACGCAGGCATTTACCTCTGCCTGTCTCTTTGGGAAATACAGGCATGAAGTAGAGTTTTTTTTTTAGATCCATAACGATCAAAATGTACCCTATTATTTACATAATACGTGACTATAATAACGCACCTTTAGAATTGAAGTGGCATATCTCAAAAAATTAAGAAAATTACTTTTATACAGCAAACGACTTAAAAACATGATTTAAACAAAATTTAAATTTTGATAGATTATATGTCTGAAGTCGTTTGTAAAACATGTACTTAATCTATCAAATTAATTCTGAGATATGCCACTTCAATTCTAAAAGTGCGATATCGCTATTAACAACAGGTGATGAACGAGCACTATTTATTACATTTGTCCAAAAATGAAACAACACGTTTCACAAACATTCGCTATGAACAACTACAATTCTCAAGTAAAATATGATCATATGTTGCGTACAATACTGTAACATAATACATCAAGCCCACATACAGATAACCTTATAGGGATCAAGTAATACGGTGTTGTGGCAAAGGAAACTGCTTTACATGCAAGTTATCGATTCCGAATGGCCCACAGTACTCCTACGTTTTAACAATTAATAGTGGTGTATTTAAAGTAGCATGGTAATCTACCGTTTATAGTAAGCGATTGTGGTTTATGGTGTCCTTGTGACTTATAAAAACTTAACTTAGTTTAAGACAAAGATACTAAAAAAGTAATGATATGTAAATCGTACGGGATGTAAAAAATATGTCTAACCGAGCAGGGTGGTATTCAGTAAAATGTTATGATACGATTTAACTACCTCAGTAGCCTAGTGGTAGCAGGCCACTACTGCTACGCTGGAGGTCCTGAGTTCGATTCCCGGGTCGAGGGGTATCAGAGATAACGGTTTCAAATCCGTTATCTAAGGTTATATTGGGATTTTCCCCTTTTTTTGGAAGTTTCCTAGTACCTCGGAGTGTGGTAATGTGCCCGGAGATGGTAACAGGCTTGCCACCAGTTACATGGGCCAAAACATAACCAGCGAATCGTGGGTATTTGCATGCATGTTTGAATGCATGCATTTACCTCTGCCTACCCCTTTGGGGATTACAGGCGGTAAGACACGTTTTTTTTTTCATTTGTATGATGGCAAGGAAATGTTCATTTTTATTTTTGAGATACATTTTTATGGCGAAAGGATGATAGACAATCAGACAACAAAAATAAGAAAGATAATGGTACTGTCAACTATAAATATTTCCAACATCAACAACCTTCAATAAGTCGCTAATCGATTGAAAAACTCAGACAAATCCATAAATAAGACACCGCTCAAATGAATGAAATTAAAATCCGTTTTTTTGAGTAAAATTTATCATTTCACTCAAAAAATAACTACTAATTATTACCAGCTACTAATAAATTATTAATGAATACAAACTAAAATACAATATTAAATGTACTGATGGGCTTAGAGAGACCGTTGAAAAATCGTTAAATCTCTTACCAAAAATATTACTTTCTTTCAACACAGAGATTGAATCAAGGCTTGAATCGGTTAATAAGCAAGAGTTTCTAGAACATTATAACCTTTTAAAATATTTATTACATCCTTGACTCGGCTCTATTTTCAGTTTTATGGCAATCCGAAAAAAAAAATATTTCTACAAAATTTTGTCGCATATAAACAATGAAATAACATGACCTACATCTGTGAAACAATGAAATAGGGACACTCATACAGTCAAAAGCTCAACGCCAAGAACCAGTAAGGGATCTGTGGACAAAGGAGTGTCACTTAAGATGTCCCGTTTCAGCCATAAGTGTCACTTTGTGTGATTAAAACATTCGTTGCCCATCTAAAACCGGAGTATTTGCACGAACTTAGGTCGAGAACCTAACTCTCCATATAAAACAATTCGCATTATTTTGCTTTTATGTTCGTCAAGAGAGATACATTTGAGGTTGAAAAGAGACAGACAAACATTCCAGGAGCGTATCTTTTCACAGTATCTTAATGGATTCCACGTCGCTTTGGGCATCAAAAAAACTTAGAAAAACGTAACGACCGAATAGCGTTAAAGCTTTAATGCTTGAATTATTTCTAATGGGATTAAAACACGAATTAGGTTATTTGAGCAACTAATTGCTTAAGTTTTTCTTAAGCCTCCATTTGGTCCAATTGTTGAATAAGTTTATAATCCCCTATTGTTACTCTTAGGGATTGGACCAAATTAATTGCTTCAAGAATAACACAAATTCGAATTCATAAGCTCTTGAAATTTGTTGAATTCAAGTAAAAATAATACTGAAGGGCGTTTATCGCAATGTTTTAAAAGTGAACTTGATTTTCTCAATTCCGAGATTCCTGCGGCACCGGCATGCGCATTTGGAACCAATAAATATTTAAATCTCGAATCCCACACCGAAAAAAACGTATAATGGGTATCTCCGGTTCATATAACTCGGAACTGGTTGCAACCTTTTTTTTCTTCCCCGTGTCCTCACACGTAAAATTTATGTCTTTCGGCACCCATCATCAATTTGAAGCGATAATAATGAGAGCGTTAGTGAATTGATCTTTACTCGTTTAAAAGCTTACGTGGGAAGTTTTTATATAAGCATTAATTCCGTTTAGATTTGGAAACACTGCTTTGGATTAGATTTGTTGTAAAACTTCCAAAATAGAATTGGAGTGATTATGGATTAAGAGGGCCTGGATCGTTCTAAAAGTCTAAAACGAAGAAAGGCAACACTTAAGGATTCAAATGCTGTTCTTCTAAATTTATTTTTTGCGGGTTTAATGTTATTTTAATCTCTCATAATCAAGATAAATCTTTATAAATATTTTTATTTCTATGAGTGTAGCTACACTAGTAAACTTTAGAACAAATCATTGTCTTCTTATCTTCATAATTTCGTGATATCTTACTGGTGGTAGAGCTCCAGTGACGGAGCTCGCGGGCGTAGGCACCACCGAATTACCTTATATACTTGCCGCTAAATGATAGCGTTCAGCACTATCGTGCTCCGGTCAGGTGGTAATGTACGGCCCTGTAATTACCGGCACAGAGGCATATCACGTTAGGCCTCAGAAGTGGTAACGCATCTGCATTTTGACCTTGGTCTTTGTGTGGGTGTCTATAGGCTGCAGTCATCACTTAACATCAATTTGAACTGCATGCTTGTTTGCCACTTCCAAAACATAAAAAAAAGCATCTGATTATGGATAGGCAAAATCTAAAAATATTTTTTGAACCAAGAAACGAGAAAGCTTTTATTACACCTGTCACTACGTGTTTCCTTATAGTAATTCGAGTATCACACGTCCGGATTCGGTACGGCGGACCGGATCCGCAGACCAAATTCACTCTCGCTAAACACGAAGAAATCAAAAAACGTAACTTCACACCTGTAATCTCCGAAGGTGTAGGCAGAGGTAAATACATGCATTCAAGCATAGATGCAAACACCCACGATTCGCCGGTTACGTTTTTGGCCCATGTAACAGGTGGCAAGCCTGTTGCCATGTCATCTCCGGGCTCATTACTTAATTCCGAGGTACTGGGAAACTTCCAGAAAATGGAAAAATCCCAGTAGAATCAGAGATAAAGGATTTTCAACCGTTATCTCTGATAGCCCCCGACCCGGGAATCGAACCCAGGACTTCCTGCGTAGTAGTAGTGGCCTGCTACCACTAGACTACTGAGGCAGATAAGAAATCAATAGTCATAATTTTCTGGCGCAAACCGCCAGGGATAACATTCTCTATCATGTTGCAAGAGATAACAATATGATTGTATTATTATTTTTGTTATGGAATATGATTATAATATATACCATCACATGGTCATATAATAACGTATTATTTGAATTAATGGCTACAGGTAATCTCGAGACAGAAACTAATTAATAATTTTAATAAATCAATAACTTTGTCTCAAAATCGAATCCAATTTTTCTGCGGTCGAACACAATTTTTTTATTGTTTTTCATTATTCGCTGTCGAAAGGCCCTTAATTAACATAGAATATAAAGAGCGTATGTATATGCGTAACAAATTGAATTTTATATGCTTCATAAATCCTTCTGACGGTTTAGATACCTATAACATGCCGGGTGTTTTTATAAGTTCGTTGAAAATTTCGTTGTTTGAAACGTGTTTGTGTCGCAGTTATTATTTATTGTCTCTATTTGATTGCATTATAAATTTTGTTGGTAACATGTTTTTAATACAATTTTAATATTGCTGGTGGTAGAATTTCAGAACTTTTTTTTTTTTTTTTTTTATATATCGGAAGTGTCAAACAAGCATGCAGTTCACATTGATGTTAAGTGATGACTGCAGCCTATAGACACCCACATGAAGACCAAGGCCAAAATGCAGATGCGTTACCACCCCTGAGGCCTAAGGTGTTATGCCTCTGTGCCGGAAATTACAGGGCCGTACATTACCACCTGACCGGAACACGATAGTGCTGAACACTACCATTTAGCGGCAAGTAAAATAGGTAATGCGGTGGTGCCTACGCCCGCGAGCTCCGTCACTGGAGCTCTACCACCACTAGGACCTTTGCGTTAACATCGTGGTATTACCTAATTTATCGAATGATAATGTTCAGAAATATCGTATTCCGGTTAGGCAGAAATGTAATTTAAGTTACATAGGTTGAAGAGGCTGTTACAAGTTTAAGCCGACAGTTCTTATTCTCATATTTTTATTTTTCGCAATAACACATGCGATTTTAGAAATAAAAAAAAAATGGACAGAATCGTTTTGTTCAATTGGTAATTTTCCGTAGAAGGTTTTATTGAAAAAAATAATAATAGAAATTTGTAGAAAATTTTACTACCAATCTCACTTTTCCAATGTAAACCTGTGACGTGTCGTGATGAATGATGTGAATGACCATCATTTTGTCAAGGGTCAGTCGTCAATTCCCGCTTTAAATAAATGAATAGGTAGAAGATTGAGAATGGCATCAAATTAGCAGTAACAATCTACATTGCATTGCTTCACGCGGGTGAAGCCAGGGCGTATTGCTAGTAGTAAATAACCTGGGATTTGAACCTAGATTTAATGTACCGACACAATATTACAAAAAATAGGCCAAGTGCGAGTCGGACTCGCGCACGAAGGGTTCCGTACCATCATCTATACAAGAAAATCACGTTTGTTATAGGTACCTATTCAAGTTTAACCTTTATATTAAGATAGAGTAAAAAATGGTTTGAAAATTACGTTTGTTGTATGGGGAGCCCGCCTTTTTTATTTATTTTAAAAAGTAATATACCTACAACAAAATATGCTGTGAAATTTTAAGCGTTTACCTGCTGTCGTTATTTTAATACAAACAAAACACATTTTATTGTAAGTATGGAGACCCCCTTAAATTTTTCTTTTTTTTTAAGCATTTGTTAAAGCGGTAACAAAATACATAATTTGTAAAAATTTCAGTTTTCTAGCTATCACTCACGGTTTATGAGATACAGCGTGGCGACAGACAGACAGCAAAGGCTTAGTAATAGGGTGCCGTTTTACTTTTTAGGTACGGAACCCTATAAATCTCAGCGGTGGATATATTTTGTGATCGTGACATTGCATTCTTTTTCCACGTCTGATCCAATGTAATGTAGTATAATGTTATGCATGGGATCATTGTATGGACGTGTGTGATAAAAAATGTCATCAATTATTTTGCCACGAAGCCGGTTTTCTATAAGTATATTCGCATATATATACGAACCACATTCCATTGTATTTCTTTTAGTTCATATTTTATGGGTTATGCGATACTTTATTTTCGTACACTTCATTTTTAAATCTTATTTGTTATCAAAAAACCTGTTTTAAGCAAATTAGAAAAAGCTAATATTGCACGAGCAAAACCGGCGTAGACGGGCGCTGGTCGAGCTCTGGAGCCAGGGGTGCTAAGAATCTCCGGGTGAGTCGCTTCCGTCAAACGACTTCGGCATGCACAACGGAAAACCGACGTAGGTTATCACTGGTAACATACAATACACGCACGTTAAAGACAGACGAGAAAATTGCTGAGCTGGAAGAAGAATTGAACAAGTTGCACTGGGACATCTTAGGTCTGGCAACTTGTTCTACTACCGGGAGGGCGACCAGCAGTCCCAAGGTGGTGTCGTATTTATCGTCCACAAGTCTCTCGTTAACAACATTGAATGCATCAAGAGTGTGTCGAGTAGGGTCGCGTACCTGATACTCAGAATATCCAAGAGATATTCCTTGAAGGTCATCCAGGTCTACGCACCGACCTCGGCACACCCGGACGACGAGGTGGAAGCTATGTATGAGGACATAAGTAGGGCCATACATACTCCCAAAACGTATTTCACTGTTGTAATGGGAGACTTCAACGCAAAGCTGGGTTAAGAGATGCGATAATGAGCTGAGAGTGGGGCAATTTGGATGTGGAAATCGGAACCCTAGGGGCCAGAGGCTGGCCAACTTTCTGGAGAAGGAGGAACTTTTTATGATGAACTCCTTTCCCATGCAGAGGGGAGTAAGACAGGGAGATGCCATTTCACCCCTGCTCTTTACCAATGCAATGGAAGACGCCTTCAAGCTCCTGGAATGGCAAGGACTAGGCATCAATGTCAACGGCGAATACATCATTCACCTTCGGTTTGCCGACGATATTATAGTCATGGCAGAGTCGCTGGAAGATCTCAGCACAATGCTCGAAGACCTTAATCGAGTGTCTCAAAGAGTGGGCCTTAAAATGAACATGGATAAGACCAAGGTCATGTTCAAGAACCTTGTATCGCCCACTCCAGTGTCCGTTGGGAACTCGATCCTCGAAGTTGTCGACGAATATGTCTATTTAGGACAAACCATACAACTAGGCAGGTCGAACTTCGAGAAAGAGGTCATTCGCCGAATCCAACTCGGCTGGGCAGCGTTCGGGCAGTTAAGGAGCGTTTTCTCGTCAAACATCCCGCAGTCCTTGAAGACGAAAGTCTTTAATCAGTGCGTTTTGCCGGTGATGACCTACGGTGCCGAGACGTGGTCTCTCACTATGGGTCTCGTACAAAAGCTCCAAGTCACTCAGCGGTCAATGGAAAGGGCTATGCTCGGCGTTTCGCTTCTGGATCGAATCAGAAATGAGGAGATCCGTAGGCGAACGAAAGTCGCTGACATAGCCAAGCAGATTTCCAAGCTGAAGTGGCAATGGGCAGGGCACATAGCTCGGAAAACCGATAGCCGCTGGGGCAGAAAGGTTCTCGAGTGGAGACCACGTATCGGCAAACGCAGCGTGGGACGTCCACCTGCAAGATGGACCGACGAGCTGATCAAGGCTGCAGGTACCCGCTGCATGCACGTCGCTTCCGATCGGTCGGCATGGAGGTCATTGAGGGAGGCCTATGTTCAGCAGTGGACGTCCTATGGCTGATATGATGAATATTGCACGAACCTTACTTCTAGATTCAATTCCTAAGAGGTACACTTGTCTTGCTTGACGGGTCTTCAGAAGCTTAGTGGTAAAGCTGGTAATCCTGAGTTCGCAGGTTTGACCCTGGCCGAAGTATTTTTTTCTTTACTTTCTACATCTATAAGGCTCAAGTAAACACTTTTAATTTAAGTATCTAGCTGTGCCCGCGATTTCGCCCGCGTGAGAATTTATAATTGTTCAGTATCTACACGGACGAAGTCGTGGGTGCAGCTAGTATAAAAGTAGCCTTAGTTACTCCTTATTACATCAGCTATCTGCCAGAAAAGTTCCGTCAAAATCGGTCCAGCCGTTCCCAAGATTAACTCCACCAAACAGACAGACAGACGGACAGACGGACAGACAGACAGACACAAAAATGTTGTTTTGGTATATGTACCGTGTATACATACATATGCATTAAGTAAAAAGTGGTTATTTTTATATTACAAACAGACACTCCAATTTTATTTATTTGTATAGCTTTAAGTAAATAAAAAGTTCCATTATAGACTTAAGAAGAACTAGAAGTGTTAATGTGGTATTGACGTTCCATATAGGCTAAACTGTTTAAATTTTTGTCTGTGATGAAGTTTCAAGTGCATACGTCAAGATAAATACGTTTTATTTGCTGCGTACATGTAGCATGCAGTTTTACATATGAACATAGCATAACAAACGCAACTTTTCAGTTCTAATCACAAATTGGAATCGGAAGGAATTATGGCGGTCTAAATTATTTTAATATTACAGAGAATTCTTAGCAAAAAATTTTTATTCCAACATGCCGCTTATTCCTAGCACCTATGAACTCTACCTCACCTAACAACTTAAACCGAAAATTTCAATTAACTCCAACATGCACCCGCTCCAACTGTGTCTCGTGACTGGTAATTACTTTTGAATAAAAAAGAGCCAGATCCGTTCTATACCCTGAACTCGTGTCAAAAAAAGAATAAAACTCACCCGAGTAACGGATCCTCGAACAATGAACGATGATATGGAATTCTCTTGTAAACTCTCAAAAGACCCATCTCACCGCATATTCATTCGTAATTGAAGATATACATAATAGTATCACGAGCGAAACAATGATAACTAGCAGGCAGTAAATTACAAACAAGATTTACGCGTGCCATTCATCATTTGTGAATTAATGTCTTGCTATTTCCTAGAGATATTTAAATTCCACAAAATAATGCCATTGGGGCACAGGCCTCTCATATTATGTGAGGCAACAAAGGGTTTTGCGGCTACTTAACTATTTGAAAGAACGCGTGCAAATGGTACGACGGTAAATATAATACCGTCCGAGAACCAGAGTAAAATTATGTTCCTATAAATGATAAATACCCAAAAGCAAACCGTTATCAATGTTCTAATTAGACTTTAAAAAGGAAGAAGTAAGCTTGCATTTTTTGATATGGGTTCACACGTTTTTTTTTTGCATGTCGTAATACTCCTATGAATGCTTTTGTCCGAAAAATTCAATATCGCTCTCCTTCGGAGGGATCGAACAAAACATTAAGGCTCGTAATATTTAACAAGATATTATATGTGTACCGTGAGGACAACAAAGGGTTTTGCGTATACTTGACCCTTGAGCGAACGCGTGCAAGTGGTATGAGAAAAAAAACTGCATCACGAGAACGTAAATGAAATCGAAATGTGTGGCTGGGGTCCTACTCTGTGCGTCCCAAACTTTGGGCATCGATCGATACAAATCAATATCATAATAAAACAGAGTTCAGTCTTCTTTTTACTCGAAAATGGAAGAAATTACTTTTTACATGTACATATTTATTTGATTTTTTTAACGATTTTGGTAGGTAATCTTTTTCCGACGCCGATGGTCCCTACTACTGATGATATTTTTTGGCATCGTGGTGTCAGTCTTTGTGATATTTGTAATAAGTTACACTGAAACTCCATGGCGCAATGCAGAAGTAAACAAACCTTTATAGAGGCAGACTACACTGAATCTTCCAAAATTAATCCAACTTAGTTTCAAGCTTGACCAAACAACTCTCCAAATAAATATTATTGATCATACCCCCAGTAAACATCTGCAACTGCCGCTGAAAATACGAACTCCTAATCTTAGAGCGTGTCATTGGACTCACTTGAGTAATATCGTAAACTCAAACTCGTAAAGTTAATGAGTTTAACAAAATTTTAACGACCTCCGAATATACTCCGAACACATACCATCATACAAATTCTCTTTGGAAGCAGCAGATCACGAAGTGGAAGATTACGAATACCCTTATCTTTATAAACCATCCTTGAATCATATTTATTCATCACTTTATTTGTACATGTACCGGTTTCGAAGTATTCTGGCTTCCATCGTCAGATGATATCTGACTTATTTGGCCAAGGTAAGTCAGTCTTAGTGTTAGTGTTTTGCATTATAGATTCGTTGGCATTATTTTCCTTGTTACATATGGATATTAAGTTGGTCTTTGTACTAATTTATAATTTGTGAGAGAATGTAAGCTCTGCATGGCGGACTGCATTCTACAAACTACAATTTTGAATCATCATCATCCTTTCAGCCGAGAGACGTCTACAGCTGGACAATGCTTTCCTCAAAAGTACCCACGACCGTATTGTGAGTCATTAGGGGAGAAAAGGTCATAATCACTACATTTGGCATGTGGATTGGCGATAACTGCGACGGTTATTTTATTGCGGGAAGCTGCTTCTATTCTTATATATATGTTATTAACCCATGGTTTGACCACCATTGTTCAGTTGACTAACTGCACTAGTGGAAGAATTCTCTTCTACATGAGAGCGCGGAGGGATTCCAGAGGTGGGTTCGTCAATTTTGGATTCGTGTCTTAACTTCCTTTGACCGAAAACAAGCGGAATCTTGGGAAGCGGGAAAAGAGCCCCGATGTCGATGTCTCGCGGCTAGATACGGCGTTTTGCGCCTTTCATATATTTATCTATCTAAATCTTGCCATCAAAAATGGCTTAAAATGTGAATTTGATGCAAATATGTTTAGTCTGCCTTGTAACTAGAATTATAATGCAATTTTAGAAACACAGCAAACTAACACCAGTATACGTAAGACGTACCTACCTATAGCTATAGCTTTAAAAAAATGTATTTTATTTAAAAAAAAAATGGAAAGAAAAATTTGACTTCAGGCGAGACTCGAACTCGCGGCCTACTGGGAATCTAGTCCAGCCGCTCTTCCAATTGAGCTACTGAAGTCCTGCCCGATTTGTCAAATCTTTCCTTCACATTTATTGCATTGCTTTATGGTAGCAGCAGCGCCATCTATTACCAACTATGCTAGGCAACCGATATAATAGACTTTGCAGTTTATTGAATGTCGTAAAGAAGTCGTTTTTACCCTTAATAATTGTTTTATATTATTTCGCATTAACTTCAGGCGAGACTCGCCTAACTAGCATAGTTGGCAATAGATGGCGCTGCTGCTACCATAAAGCAATGCAATAAATATGAAGGAAAGATTTGACAAATCGAGCAGGACTTCAGTAGCTCAATTGGAAGAGCGGCTGGACTAGATTCCCAGTAGGCCGCGAGTTCGAGTCTCGCCTGAAGTCAAATTTTTATTTCCATTTTTCTTTAAAATAAAATATATTTCACAAGCATGTGTTAATGCGAAATAATATAAAACAATTAAAAAAAAATGGTTGAAATCCTTCTTTCCTACATCTTTACTTTAAGAAACATTTATCAAGTCTAAGTTAGAATGTTATCCCCGACGTTGACATTCTACAACCTACAATTCTGAATAAGTGTCTCAAAATATGGTATGCATTTCCGTTGACCAAAATCTTTGTAGTCTAAAGAATGGGAATAGGTACCCAATCTCGAGGTCTTGTGGCGAGATATGCCCTTTTGATTAACCATTGTCGAGCATCGGTTGGCTGGGACGATGTCGGTCGCCTTTGATATATTTATTTATCTAAATCTGCCAACAAAACTGTCTTGTAAAATGTGAATTTGATGCAAATACCGTTTAGATGTTTGTGGTCTGCCTTGGAATAAGAATAATGGTGCAATTGCAGAAATAAGTCAAACTATCATAATAATATTCTTACGTAGGATGTAAAGTTTTAAGTTTTGATGGCACGATTAAATATTTATATTCAACGAGCGAAGGACAAAAAGTAAGAAACCCAATACGAAAGACGATTTTATGTAAATGATGTGAAAAATAACAAATATTTACCCAATCGATAATTCAGATAATTAAACACTATTTACTTAGTTGAAAAAAATCTAGCGAATATTGATATATCTCCATGTAGATGTAAATTCTATGATGTTTAAGATAACAATTTAGATCATAACAATTATTGTTATAATCTGTATAAATTATTACATATGTAAAGTTCTGTCAATTCAATTGAAATTTTTCTCTGTTTTGTGTGCTATTTTTTATTAATAAATAAATACAAATTTACTGAAAACAAAAGCATAAAGAAAGATCGAAACACGTTTTTCTTTATTTAAAGTTTGTTTCAATCTTAATTTACTGGTGGTAGATCTCCAGTGACGGAGCTCGCGGGCGTAGGCATCACCCGGAGCTCGCGGGCGTAGGCACCACCGCATTACCTAATATACTTGCCGATAAATGGTAGTGTTCAGCACTATCGTATTCCGGTCAGGTGATAATGTTCGGCCCTGTAATTTCCGGCACAGAGGCATAACACCTTAGGCCTCAGGAGTGGTAACCCATCTGCATTTTGACCTCGGCTTTTGTGTGGGTGTCTATAGGCTGCAGTCATCACTTAACATCAATGTGAACTGCATGCCTGTTTGCCACTTCCATAACATTAAAAAAAAATGAATGAAGTGCAGTAAAATGCGACGAAACAAAGACGGGGAAGACGTAAGTATAGGTATATTTGTTCCGCCAATGACCTCTTATGTGCATAACCTTGTAAATGAAAGCATTATGCATTCCCGTAACGCTATTCCACCATAGCATAGCTCAGCACACGATTTGCATGAAATATGCACTTCAAAGTTTTTTTTTCGCTTACATAAATTGCAGACACCATAAAACGTAAAAATCGATACATTAATCACTATGTTTTGTTTCTTTAGAATACTGTGGAACAATTAATTGCGAAACCTTTTTCTAAGGGTCCCAGGACTATAATTTACTGAGCCTCAAGTTTTTTAGGCAAAACAAGCGATTTATGTTTTTTGATTGTGTTAGGGATTTCCATCGTTACGCACCCTTTTATTACCTGACTGTTTTGAGGTGGAATGTTCCTTTGCAGTCGTCTTAAGGCAAGCCGCACACTTTATGATACTGATAAGATTAAGTGGCTATTTTATATACATTATTATAATTTTAAACGAATTATTTCTATAATTAACTGCCTGAGTAGTTGAGTAGTCTAGTGTTGGCCTGCCGCTATTGCTACCCTGGGATCTTGGGTCCGATGTGGACCAGCCGGGTGGTGGGCTATTAGTTTATTATTATTACCCTTTATTTTGAAAATTGCTTTCTGGAAGTTTTCAAGTGCCATCTGCGGAGTATCGTGCCTGGAGATGTCAGTAGGCTTGTCACCTTTTACGTGGACTATAACTTAACCGGGGAATTGTGTGTTTGTGTTACTTTGCATGTATGCTTGAATTCATGTACTTACCTCTGCCTTCCCTATTGCTACAGACCAGAAGTTGTTATTTGTTTCTGTATTTTTTCAAAAAATATAAAGAGGAATACATACTTAAATATTTGTCACTATTTCATTACTTATTATAGTACATCAGTTAGTTTACTAACTAATTTCAATTATATTTTTTTTGTTCGTTGTTCTTTTATACAGGTAAACAGAGAAGGTGGTGTATGAGACAATGTTTATTTACCATATTGCTCCATTACCATTTGCTTATTAGGTACTCCATGTTCACAAATTTTAGAAAAATATTGAGGTAGAATAGAGATATCATTATTCAAAGAAAACAATACAAAAGCAATCTGTACAATATGTTTAATCCTGCACAAAGTTCTTTTACGAAAGTAATAGATGAATAGATTAAACATGACTATTGCATGACTACAAGTCGTATTCATAGTTGAAATAGGCGAACCAAGCGTTATACAAACATGGACACAAACAGTTTTTTAAAGCCGTGTGAATAAACTCACTTCAATCTGTACTTCAATACTTGTAAAAGTAACATTATGATTTCATGTAGGTACAACTTTTTTATGTCACGAAGTGATAAAGAAGCACACACTTCACATGAATGGTAAGTTTTTACTTGTGGTAGAGTTCTAGTGTAGAAGCTCGAGAGCGTAGGTACCACCGTATTACCAGATCTATTTTCCGTCAAACGGTAATTAGTATTCAGCGCTATCATGTTTTTGTGTTATTTCAAAGAAAAAAGAAATCTTCGTGTTGAACCAAAAGAAATAATATCACTTTTAACTTTTTTTAACATCAATATCCTAAAGTCTTTGTGATTCACTCTCATGTTCTTTTTTTTGCCAAAAATACAATTAGAAAATAAAGAAAAATGGGAAAGAAAAATTTGACTACGGGCAGGAATCGAACCTGCGACCTCAGGATAACCAGTCCAGCCGCTTTACCACTAAGCTACCGAAGTTCGGTATATTCTAAAGTTCACTCGCATGTGTTATTGAGAAAAATAAACGTATTACAAAAATACAAGTATTATTTGAGAACAAGGTAAGGTATTCAGTAGGTATTTAGCAAGCAAGTAATTTTCAATATCTGCCGCCAGTCCAATGTTCAGCTTTATTGTTTATCTAATTAATTTACTACCCCGTCAAATCTGGCTCAGATGGCACATACAAAACATTTTGAGCCTCAGCACTAGTCACGCATTTAAATTTGTATCTCAAGTTTTTATGTAGGTATGCTTGGTAAATATTTTAATGACAACTAAAGTAATATTCAAATTGTCTCTACGTATAAAATCAGCCTTATACTTAGAAGCAGACTTCTATTCGTAGGCAATTATACGCAAGACGGTGACCAGCGCACCCCGCGTCACGCGATTCGAAGCTTTTTCGATGTTGGGGAAATTAAAGAAAAATATATTTCTTGATTGACCTGCTTTCATTTTTAATTCTGCTCAATCTGTAGTGTAGGCGCTCTATAAGTACCATTGCCTGGTTTCTGCCATTTAATCACTTTGTCAGCACTAATCTACAATTAGATGGAAAGGTCACAGAGAAAGATTTGATGTAGATAATAAAGGTACGGCCCTGTACGGGGTCGGACTGAGCTGGAAGAGTTAGAGTGGTTCGATGGCATCTCACGCACCTGGGGCCTGAGACGAGATAGTGGGCCCGGGGCTACATAACCTATATCTCTGGGCTGGGCTAACGCCACTTCGACTATATGGCCGACGATGGCCTTGAATAATAGGTACAGGGAATTCTCCGCTTGCCCAAAATAAGTTAAATATAGCTTTATGACGATCGCATAAGGTGTCGCTGATAGGACATAAAGTGGCAAAAATTCTTAATATCAGAATTGTTACTATATCACCTTAATCTAGCTCTGTTGGTAGCGTAGATATAGGTAACCGGTAACTACCGGTGGCAGTTAATATTACACTGAGAGCCCAGGTTCGATTCCAGGGTTGAATATGACCTATTGGGATGTATAAATGTTTTCATTATGTTAGAAGTTAGTTCCAACAACTCTTTCAGGAATTACTAGTCTCTGTTTATGTATGCACATTGGCATTGTTCATGGAATGTTCTAGTTCCAGTTACTCTTTCGGGAATTACTAGTCTCTGTTTATGTATGCACATTGGCATTATTCATGGAATGTTCTAGTTCCAGTTACTCTTTCGGGAATTACTAGTCTCTGTTTATGTATGCACATTGGCATTGTTCATGGAATCTTCTAGTTCCAACTACTCTTTCAGGAATTACAGGAGTCTCTGTTTATGTATGCACATTAAGTAAAACCATCAAATACATATATTATGAAAAACAACGCGTAATTTATCCAATGAAACTTCTAAAAAAAGTTAAAAACAACTTACCGCTTACATTACCATCGGAGTAACTTAAAATCGAATCTTGAAAATACCAATCCAAGTTCTAGTAGCGGAGCACAGCTCTTATTTAACTTTCGTATGGAACTTCCCATCGACGATTATTTACCTTGCCATTCTGAAACTTATAAAATCAAATGTTTAATGCTTAGTTCTGAGACTTTGCTATGTTTATATCAAGGACATTATTTCTTGTGAGCAGGGTTTCTTATTATTTGAAGCTTTTCACGCTTTTAATAATACAGGATGTAAATTTGTGGAGTATGGGTCTACTAAGTTATTTATGGAACATGATTCTAATTTTCTTGTTTCAAATTTGATTAAGTACAATCCGAACGACTTTTGCACGCAATTCTGGGACTTTCTTGTTCAAAGTTACTAATAATATGGATTTATGGATTTCAAGAAAAATTGTGTAAAAAATATTAAGTTTATTTTACATAAAGAAAAATGGAAAGAAAAATTTGACTTCAGGCGAGACTCGAACTCGCGGCCTACTGGGAATCTAGTCCAGCCGCTCTTCCAATTGAGCTACTGAAGTCCTGCCTGATTTGTCAAATCTTTCCTTCACATTTATTGCATTGCTTTATGGTAGCAGCAGCGCCATCTATTGCCAACAATGCTAGTTAGGCAACCGATATAATAGACTTTGCAGTTTATTGAATATCGTAAAGAAGTCGCTTTTACCCTTAATAATTCGAGTCTCGCCTGAAGTCAAATTTTTCTTTCCATTTTTCTTTAAATAAAATATATTTCACAAGCATGTGTTAATGCGAAATAATATAAAACAAATATTAAGTTTGGGCAGTGGATACTCTGGACGCTTTTGGACGCTGAATAAACTAAACTACCATGATCGAATTCTTCGATGACAAATCCTTATAGATCTACATGATATCTTCTACAACATGTTAAGTTATATAACCTTAGACAATTTGAAAAGACAAGATGATGTCTTATCTATTTCTCAACTTAATTTCTTAGAGAAATCCATAGGATGCTTTAAACGGTAGAAAGTAGGATTGATAAAATGTATGTCACATTTCAGTACCCGTTCCATATTTATTGACTATAACTAGTACGAGAATAAATAGACATGAGAATAATTTAAAAAGTTCCTTTTTTAATGGTAATACGGAGCCCTAAAAGCCGTGGAACATAGTCAAACAATCTATTACTTATAGTTATTTAAATAGCTTCTTATTTATAAACATGAGAATGGAGTCTATTGTACCAGACCACATCAAATACACGTTCCCCAGAATAGTTTTATAGAAGAGAATACAAACAAGGTCATATTATTATACCTCCATGTGTAAATTACGTAACTTTACTATCTGTCTACATAAGGGAAGTTTACGAGTAAACTTTATTCGAGCTCAAATCGATTCGTTTGTTTTTGTAAAATACACCCAAGAAACATTACCTCAAAAATCAATTTCATGTTGGGAGTTCGGTTTATAAGCCTAAGTATAATTCGAGCGGCGCTAATGTATTCGGCCATCAAACTTAATATTTATTTGAGGCTCGTTCCATCGCAAAGTTTATAGTTTAGCCTTTGACAGTGTGTATAAGAGAGCTTTTTAAAGGCGCACAAAAGCTGTGGCAGCTAAGTGGCTATAGGTTCACGTGTGGTAGGTATGTTGTAGCGTCCGGCGGGCGGGCTGGTCCTAACTAAGCCCAGTAGCCGACGGTCCGACGGTCGGCGTCTCGCCGCTACTCTACTAGTAGAGTTCGGACCAACTCGCGTGTCGGACGCGCCGTTTCACTCCGTAAGAGCGGCGCGCGCAACAACGCGCCACACCAAACGAACTTACGCCTGTGTGAAGTGTGGTGCCCGACAATTGAAGTGATATTCCGGTGACAGTGGTGACATTTCGTTTTGGCGGGATCCTGGAGCGAAAGTGGCGCACAGGCGCGAGCGCTTTTTGCAACTGATAACTTATAATTTCGTGATAACAGTAAGTATGGCCGTGATTTATTTGACTGTTTGAAATGAAATACAGTCCCGTGCAGCGCAATTTACTGAAACACTCCTTTGTTTTGAGTGTTTGTGTATTTATTCGATATTTAATACGTGTTCTGAAGTTCATGACGGCCCGTAAAGTTTATCCATAAAAGGCGGCAACCTATCGATGTAATATATAGGTTTAATCTACGAAGTATGGTGCCGTGGATTACTTATCAATTCTTAGTATCCTCCAAGCACAACCTGTAATTGCTTGGGTTAGATTATTCTATAAGTTCTTCGTATAAGTTTAGTTTTGCAATGTTGCATATTGAGTTATTCTTGTGTTTACATAGAGCTTCGATAATCTTTTACTTAACAAATAAAACGTATCAGGTATTTATGTACGTCAATAGCAGGATACCTTCGTGTGATGGTAATTTCGTGTGACATGACAAAATCCATGATTTTATTTGCGGTTTGCTATGAATAAGTTATAGGTAACATTAAATAGAATTTGTTGCGATTGGTTGTTCAATGAATTTGCGGTTATCTCATTGTGTGAGACAAGCAAAATCAAACAAGTAACTTAACGGTACTTGAGTACACACTTGAGTACGATATAAGACATAAACACTATATTGATTTTTATTTAAAGAAAAATGGAAAGAAAAATTTGACTTCAGGCGAGATAAGAGTCAAATTTTTCTTTCCATTTTTCTTTAAATAAAAATATATTTCACAAGCATGTGTTAATGCGAAATAATATAAAACTATATTGATTGTAAGCATAGTTTCAATGAGAGACTTAAAGGATTTGCCGTACTATTAGTACCTACTTGCTAAATAAAAGACATTGATATAGGTACGAACAAGCTTACTTTTATTCTCCGCAAAGGTAGGTAGAGATGATAGAGAGGGCTATTCAATTGATATTCAATGGGGATAATATATTTTTAAACGTCATGTATGCTATGGAATCTTCCCAAATGAACATCAATACTGTAAATCGTCAATTCATAAAAAATTATAGCTCATTATCACAAAGCCGCTGAAGTTATTAATTATTATAACAACACAAATAGGTACAAAGCCTGGATTGCACCACGACATTTTTCAAAGTTATTGTAACATTTCACATCACTTTCTCTAACTTTAACAGATTTCTTTAAGTTAGAGAAGGATATGAAATGTTACAATAAGTTTAACTTCAACAAATATTGTGGTGCAACCCAGGGTAACAGTTACTACCTATTTTGATTACCTGTACCACCACTGATGGAGGACATGTATTTACCTATTAAATACACGTTTAGCGATAAAAGTAACTCTTCTGTACTGAGGTTTCGATATTTCTTTATAGATCTCCAATTACTGAAGTAAGTAGATATGACCGGCATAACAACATGATCTGAATTTCTTATAATACAAAAGACTTTACAAGAGTTTTTAAGTACAAACAGAACAAGTTCAAACATAAGCAAGTACAGGATTGGGATATTGGACAAAAACTTGTCAACGGATGTGAACGTGGGGTAAACTGGAATTATTGTTTGCTTACAATACATGTCAATAATGTATGAATGGAATGACTAACTTGATGTTTCTTATTAGCGTGATCGATTTCCTATTTTCATCATCTCTATACTGTTCAAACTTTCGCCGGCGGTAAGGCCATTCAACCATGGATCTAGATTGGTACAAGCGCTGGAATAAGGCAGACTTGAGTATCACTGAATTGAACTAAGAAATATTAAACTGAACCGATTACTTTCCTTTCTATCTTTTCTCTCCGGAAAACACGAGCGTGATGATGTTTTTTGAAGTTATTACATAAAGGTAAACATAAAAATATCTTCGTAATGTGACGATGTAGCATCGACCTGAATCTAAAATACGCTTTTATGTAAAGGTCTTTTACAAAATGTAGCTTAAGTTCGAATTCGGAAACATCCTTTTCAAATGAGTAGCGATTACTATGTTCTTATGTGGTAGTGATGTAGGTAGTGATATGTATTCAGGATGTCAAAACGGATATAACAGCGATTGGAAAATGAAACATGTGAGCTTGTTTGCATTGCGCATGCGTGACTTAATGAAGTTCATTTTGTTTTTTTTTTTTCATATGCGTGCTGTTGTTTTGTTCACATATTATTATGTTCTTTACCCATTTTTCAAGTAATTTTAAGTGACCATCCCATAATGTTCATATTTTATATCGTTATTCTTCTGGTTGATATAACAATTATTTAACTTCAGTTTGGCATTCATTTTTTAGATATCATTATGATTTTTTTTTAAATAAGTTGCTGACCTGAATTGTTTGAACATCCAATATCTTTATAAGAGATACAGAATGTTGTATGAGTTGCAAACCAAGTAATAAGGCACCCTATTTACATACTACATTAAGTTAGAAGTAAAAATCCTTATAGGTATATTCGGTTATTTTGTATTGCAGAACAATTGTTCCGTATTTCAAATACATGCAGCTTTAAATTTAGTGATAAGTCCAGGAAATGATATGGTGGGGAAATGTCGAAAATTCCATATAGGTGGTAATATGCGAGTAAAACGGCCTATCTAAACTACAATCTGTGTTCACTTATCACCACAATGGAGCCTCTAGTGCCGGTTAATGGCGTAGACCGTAATACTAAATCGGATGACTATTGTTTATGAAAATATTCTATTGGTTTAAATTAGCATAATGTCTGGCCGTGTCAAGCTCCCATTTTTGTATTCCCTGTATCATACTTTTACTTGTGCATATACATTTTATGAAGAGTAGACCAGATCATACAACATTAAAAAAAAAACTTCGACTGCCTCAGTAGCCTAATGGTAGCAGGCCACTACTACTACGCTGGGGTCCTGGGTTCGATCCCCGCTATCAGAGATAATGGTGTAAGTCCTTTATTTCTGATTCTATTGAGATTTTATCATTTTCTGGAAATTGCCCAGTACCTCGAAGTCTGGTAATGTGCCCGGAGATGTCAACAGGCTCGCCACCTGTTACATGGGCCAAAACGTAACCGGCGAATCGTGGGTGTTTGCATATATACTTGAATGCATGCATTTACGTCTGCCTACCCCTTCGGGGATTACAGGCGTGAAGTTACGTTTAATATTGTCACTTAAACAACATTTTGTATCTCTTATGAAGCTATTACCATTTGAATATCATGAACTATTGTTGATTTATTTTTAAAAGACTGTATTAATAAAACCGGACAAGTGCGAGTTCGACTCGCGTGGTGAGGGTTCCGTACATACTTCTTATAGGTTTTCCAATAATCTATAGGCAAAGAACTATTTTCCACATTTTTTTCAAAATTTTAAGCTTTGTAGTTTTGGAGATAGGCGGGGGGAATGGTCAATATTCGTCGTTTTTCTTAAATAACTTCGATTCAAAGATCTTTAATTCTCAAAAAGACATTACATCACTTAAATGAGAACAATAATTTAAATAGTAGACATAATCCCGATGTGGGTAGTATTACAAATTAAATGATATTCGACGAGACGCGTTCTGGGGTGCGAGTTCGCTGCATTTTTCAATTCACCGTCTATCCGTGCAAACTAGGCGGTGGCCCAAGTTATAATATAATGGCGATCATATATTTGTAAAATATAGTCAGCAAGATTTTTCTTAAAAATATTAAGCGATTTAGCGATTAAGCGATCCGTGCGGAAGGTGGGGGTCACTGCTGCTGTGTTCTTGCTGTTTACAGTGTCGTATACGCCAATCAACGTTAAGTAAGAAGCGCACTTTGTTTATTGTGTTATAAAGATTACTTTCAAAGAGCTAAGCTCCAGAACAACCAGAAACACGTCCGCTCTGTCTCGGTATCGGGCGAGTATAACTTCAAATTTGTTTATGCAAAAATTATTAAAAAAATATATCTGAAATGCTGACAACAACCTCTTTCATTTGATATGTCACACGACACAGTTTACGAATTTTTTTTTTAATTTTCTGATTTACCCCCTTTGTTTAAAATGTATTATTTTACTTGACGTGTTCATCTTCGGGTCACCAATTTACATATATTCATCAAATTTCAACTCAATCGGTCGAGTAGTTTCGGAGCAAATTGGCTGTGACAGACGGACAGACAGACAGACAGACAGACGCACGAGTGATCCTATAAGGGTTCCTTTTTTCCTTTTAAGGTACGGAACCCTAATAATAACAAAAATTGTACCTTAGCCATGGGAGAGTTGTCTGAAACAGTTTGTTTTTCAATGGGATGTTAAAAGTATTTCAATCGTTTCATGACGTTTCTATCACCCGTATGATCTATGTTTTCATTGAATGACGAATTATCTTTTTAACCGACTTCAAGAAAAGGAGGAGGTTCTCAATTTGTCCGGACCTCTTACTTTTTTTGTATATTCACCGATAATTTGAAAACGCCTGTACCTTCCGTACGGTATTTTTACGTTATTATTTTTTTTTAATTATACTTACACCCACAGCGCCACATTAGGTATTATATAAACTTGTGTTATGCCGTTGTACACATACAACACATTCACCCAGACCCGAAACAAATATCTGTAGGCCTTAAAAATATTCGATCGAACCCGCGACTCCTCAAATCAAACGGTGGTTTCGCATTTTGGACGTCAATCGACGACGACACGCCGACGACAATCGGGTCGTCAAAATTAATAATTTATATAAATGATAATCAGTGTAACATCCTAATATTATGATAACATTTCAACACTTTATTTTATAGTTATAACGTATCTTTAGGTACTAATTATTTATAAACATACAAATGACAATTATTTCTATAAGGAAACAAAGGCGAACTACATCAAGGTCACATAAAAAAATGAAATATGATGTAGTATTTATATTTTATAACACAATAAATTTCAATTGAAATATGCATATTAAATAACAGATATTTGATAACTTATTGATTTTTAAGACATCCTTATTTCAAACAACAAGTGTAACAATAAGTTTAAAAGACATTTTATGTTTCTCGATCCGGATTACAATCATGTGACTGTGAGATAAACAAATCTAAATGGTCTCTTTTTATCTATTTACAATAACATCTGTAAAATTTATTGGATGCATATAATATAATGGTTACATGGTGTACGGTTATAATCTGATTAAAATTTGAACGTAGGTGCATTTTTGAGTTCATGTCGCAACAACATTCCGCGTGGGATCGGAATGGTTCATAGAACGTCAACTTTTGGATGCTGGTGATAGTTTTATTCAATTCGTTATATATTTTGATAACATACCTTATTTATATGCAGATTTTGTGTTAAATATATAAACAGTCCCTCTTTGGTCTTCCAAAATCATTATAGAATTATTCTATAGTTTATTATTTATTGAATTATTCTATAATTTATTATATAACATAAGTTCTTTACACAATTTCCTGAACTCTAAGGTTGCCTGGTAGTGATCGCTGTTTAGTGATAAGACCGCCTCTTGTATACTGTATTTTCAACATCTAATGGCTCTGTTTTTATTTCTTAGTGTGCAACAATTTTTTTTTTTTTTTTACTAAACTGTACATATTTCTGGTTAAAACTTGGAATGGACAACACAGACAGGGTTAGACAAAAATCCAGCACTTTTGCAGAGGTAAGAAAAGCTAAATTTAATTGATTTTGGATGACCGGAGAGTGACCGTTCATATATTTAATTAATTCAAACTGTAACCCATAAAGCTGAAAAATAGATAACGTCTCAAAAAATAAAATTCAAAATAACTGAATAAAACCAATGTATAAATTGTCAGGAAGTCACTTGAAAAAAAAAAAACAAAACAGAAAATTCTTTAATCGCAATCTATGCAAAATAATTCCCAATTCATTAGTGTCGGACTACGTCTTGAATAATGTAAACACAGCACCAGCGCATGCGCTGCGTTCAACTCTTTCGTATGCAGCAAACAAACGACGCTTGCGCACCTCGATGTTATCAAATTGTACGTAACAAGAACATATTTTTACATTTCTTAGAACAATGCTTTCTTTATTTCTGCATTTAACAATGTAAAGTCAAATCTTTTTGTGTATTATTATCTTATTATTATTATATACAATTTCATAAAGCTATAGTATATTACCAGTAAATGTTATCTTTTATGAAATTAAGTTTGTTATGGAAGAAGTATAAAGTACCTACGGGACCAATTTAAACATTTCGTTCACTCGAAGTTAGAGAATAAAGACTGCTGTACATTTTTTTACAAGCAGTAGAACTCCGCAGCGTAGGTACCACAGAATTACCAAATCTTCTTGCCACTAAATGTTAGTGTTCAGAATTAACGTGTTTCGGTCAGGTAGTGATGTACAGCCCCTAACCTCGTAATATAAAAGGACTGGCATCGCATCTACATTGAAATCTCTGGTTTTTAGACTATTTAGACGTTTAGAGAGTGTCGTTTAGAAATTTATAGACTACAGTATTACTTACCATCAGTAAGTACCTAAACTAAGTAGTAAGTAAATAAGTAAAATGTACGCTTGTTTGCGAATTTATTACATAAAAAAATGATCGCGTATGACAACAATAAATTTAAATCATATTTACGACACAATCCCCTTACAGAGATCTTTGTTTTCAACAACATTACATAAATTACGTAACGTCGTATTTCACGGTTGTATTAGAAAATCAGTTACAAATCCTGTTACAAAATCTCATTAAGGTGAACAAAATTCGAGCTTGAAGGTTAAGTCCCGTTACTAAATAGGTATAAGAAATCGTGAGGTCCCACAGCCATATTAAAGATAATATGAACGGAGTCGGATATCGTCCCATTAGGAAAAACTTATGAGCTACTTAAATTGCCAATTACAATAGGAATCGTTTCAGCAATTCATTGTTAACTAGTGCATTCGCTTAGGTCTGGAATTCATAGGTTAGAGGTTAAATATTTGTTGGAAATTTGAATATTTTTATCTAACTTTCTGCCGATTAATAACAGGTTTATTAATATTATAATTCGTTCAGTAATTTATATTGACATGTTTTAGAATATTAGGTATTTTGTTTACCTTGGCGTTTTGTCTGACATAATGTCGGTAATAAAACAGCAGCTGTAGGTATCGTGCTTATTAAAACAAGTTTATTTACGACACGGAATAAAGTAAATTTTTTAAATTAAAAATTTAATATACTACGATAAATGGCAACGTTCTTTTACCGGCTAGACTAAAGGAGGAGGGCGATGTGTAGTTTTGTATCATAATACATGTATATATAATAATATATACATGTATTATGATACACTCTCTGCCTACCCCGTTAGGGACCTGGCGTGAAGATACATACATACATATAATAATATATATAAATAAATGAGCTTCGTAAATTAATGTGAATAGATGTTTAATAAATAGGTGGCACATTATTTATATGTTGTTATTAGTAATTAATGTAAAAATAAAAAATCGTTAAATATTTACGGAAAATATAAAACAGTTTAAAAAATAAACAAACAATAAAACTTGTAGAAATAACACTAGTGATGGGAAGCAAAACACTCGAAAGGTGAACGAACCAAAAAGTGTCTCCGTCAATCTTACGTACAGTTATGTTTTCATTTACGGATATTATGTGAACATGAAATGGAAACTATTTAACGGAATTATATCGTGTTTATTAACATTTGAATTATGTTGCCGACGATTCGATTACGATAACTTCCGTCGCAGACTAGATAGTTTGCATTTACGTGTGAGACAACCTTGAAACGCATTACTGTATGCTTAACATTAGTCAAAATACTTTCAATGATCGATTGGGCGCCATATAACCGTTATATTGTGATAATATTGTGATATATGGTCTTCACTTTGATTCGAAAGTCAAAAGTCTTAGGAATTGGCGTGCATGTATGAAGAGAATGATGAAGGTAGACGAGGCACGAGAGGTTTGTCAGAACCGGTATATCTGGCGCTCTACACTCTCTGCCTACCCTGTTAGGGACCTGGCGTGAAGATACATACATACATACATACACTTTGATTCGGATAACACATCAACATAGCAATCTATGTGAATGAATAAAAAACTATGCAGTCAATGCCATGGGTTGCTTTAGTATACCATTTTTTTTCTATTTCTAGAATTCTCTAGCTATATTGCACTATAGGCAAAGAGAGACTATAGTGCAGAAGGCACTATAAGAAAAGTGTAAGCGTATATTAAGTATCACTGAGACATAGCAACTAGGTCTTAGGGGTGGCAACGCATCTGCATTGTGACCTCTGGTTTTTATGTGGGTGTCCATGAGAACTGCATCCACCTTCATTGCACAAAAAAGTTACTTATAAGTTTTGCTTATAAGTACAACGAACATTTGTAATTAATATCATATGTTTAACCTTTAAGCCATCATAAACTTATTTGCGTTGTGATAAATTTTTGTTCATTAACCCTTCAAGGAATATAAAGCCGCCGGCGGCTAGACACAATTGAAAAACAATTGTCATACTTAAGTTAGGCCAAGCTGCTTTTTTCTATTTTTTAAGATTGTCACACTTGTTGACTCTATTCTTCCACTATTTTCATACTTTACGTGACTTCCTATTACCCGTTATATTAGATCATTTTGTTCGGACAGTAATATGGTAGTTTTTTATTTCTGGAGGTAGAGTTTCAGTGGTGCATTATAAGAACAATACTCTCTTAATAATAAAAGGTGAACATGAATAGAAACGGCTTCCATTACTTATTTTTATGTTCCAATTTTGATGGTTCGATGAGTTGCTTTCAAGTTTACATAATACCAATTATTTGGAGACCTACTTTTTCAACATTAGCTTTAAAATATTTTTTGGTCTCATTCGTATTTCACCGACATATTAATTTAAGATTTATATCTGACGTTTAGAAATAACCTCTTTCTTTACTATTTTTTTACTTGCATTTCATTTTAGGTACCTACAGAGTTTTAACAAGATAACTTTCCAACAAAGGTTAATTGTTGATCATTTTGTTTTAGGAGTCGTTCAAAATAAGTGTTCTAATTAAGATAATATATGTAGAATTTTATGTAAGAACTAGCTGACCCGGCAAACTTCGTATTGCCTCACTATGAAATAATGTGTCAAAGGTTTGATAGATACGGACTATTTGTATGGGAAAATGAAAATGTGGTTTTTACTATTTCCCTTCAATTTCTTAATATTTTCTTACCTTTTAAACCTTCTTTGGACTTCCAAAAATCATTCAAAACCAAAATTAGCCGAATAGGTCCAGCCGTTCTCGAGTTTAAGCGAGACAAACGAACAGAATTGCTGTTATATAAGTATTATCATATATGTACAGAATTTATGTACATATATGATAATACTTACATACATATATTCAAATTAAATAATAATGTTTTGATCAATGAAGCACAAATAAGTAAAAAACAGGATTAATTTCACTGTATTATCTTCATTCATTATAATATGAATTTAATTTACACTTCAGTCTATGTAACACGTGGCCGGCTATCCTAACACCAAAAATTTAAAAAGTGGAAATAATTGAATTATACGGTATTTCGTTCACTACAAAATAAATTTAATTAATTTTATAGCGTCAACAACACGTGGTAATTATGCTGTTAAAATGTAGCTTATATGACCCGTTTGTAGATTTACCATAGCAGCGCCATCTATTGATTACTTACTCAACCCAGTCGAAAGGTATCGACATCTGTTAGAATCATTTGGAGTTAACAGATAATTGTGACTGTCAAATAATAACAGACAAATAATTAGCAATAAATTAAAATTGCGACTTTAATTTGAGATTTAAACTATCCTATCTCTCAAGTTGGATCGAACTGCACATGGTGTGCGAATTTTATTATAATCGGTTTAGTGATTTAGGAGTCCATTGAGGATAAACATTGTGACACGAGATTTATATATATTAAGATAATGTATAACCACGACCGAAAAGAGAAGATCCTGCCACGGAATGGACACGTGGAAGTACTCAACGGTGTTTTTTAAATGGGAATAGCTTTCCTTTGAGGTGATCTCTTGGTTTTTTATAATGGGATTCTTGAAAAACTGATGCCAAAAGATTCCTCCGGGGCTGGCAATACTTTGGCGATTCTTTTCATGTTGCAAATAGGCAAAGATGAAGGTCACAACTTTGTATCTGCTCGTATACACGTCAATATTTTGTGTACTGTAGATGATGATGAATTGTTAGGTACAATTTTCTAAATTTTGAAATAAAAGCGTGGCTAAATCATTGACCACCTCCGTTTTGGCGATTGTAGGAACATTGCCGCCATGGTCAGTTATAACGAGCCTACAAATTGTTCCCAGATCTGGGTCGGTACGTGTCCTCCATTATTCATACGCGATTGTAACGTTGACGTAAAATCGTTAGCGCTGTGAGTCATTAAAGAAATTCACAGTGACCACCGCGATTGCTGATAAGGGTGACTCAATGTCTCCTACGTGAATTGTTTTTATTGATTTCTAGTTTCTAGTTAATATAATAGGCTAAGTACTGTGGTTGCGACTGCTAAGTGTAACTTTCGGTAAAGGGGTCAAGAGCGACTACGATTTAATAAAAATTTACTTTTGATTATAAATTTGTGAATCTCAGTGTTATCTGCACAAATCTGTATCATAATATATACGTCGCTGATGGTAGAGTTCCTGTATCGGAGCTAGAAGATTTAGGTGATTTCCGGCACAGAGGCATAACACCTTAGGCCTCAGGAGTGGTAACGCATCTGCATTTTGACCTTGGTCTTTGTGTAAGTGTCTATAGGCTGCAGTCATCACTTAACATCAATGTAAACTGCATGCTTGTTTGCCACTTACATTACATAAAAAAGGGTACCACCGTCTTCTAAATATATCTGCCAAATAGTTGTGTTCGTGGTATTCATCACTATTATGTTCCAACATCGAAGCTGCCTTGTGTCGTCGATGTATTTCAATTACCTTAATGTAGGGCTTCGTAATGACAATAACAGAAGCAAAACTTATTCCTCAGGGCTGGCATTGCATCTGCATTTTGATCTTCGTCTTTTGTGTAGATTTATGGGCTGCAGCATTCACTTACCATCAGTCTGAACTGAATGCTTGTTGGCCACTATCGTAAAAAAACATAAGTATCTACATTGGTAAGTCTATCTAAACAAATCTGGTAGATTTCAGAATTCAGCGCAACCAGTTCATAAACATACCAAGGATGACTATAATTTTGAAGTATTATTTTAACACCTGTAATGTGTAGTTCCCCTAGTTTATGGTTTGATAATTAAATACTTTAAGAACTAAAAATCAGCTGTCTATTCATTTATTGAGCTTACTTGAAGTCAAACATCTGTAATCCAAAAAATTGCTACAAATGCCTTGAGTCTACTTGTATAATGGGCAATTATAGGTACCTATATGGAATATCGATCATTAATGACAAAGTTAGACACATTAAAACTGAAGTCTAATTAAGTTTTATGGAATACTTCGAACGACCCGCGCCATATGTTCGATTTCGATATAAACAACATGAATTATGGATATAATATTCACCAAGGATATTTGTCAAATAAAAATGTGATATAAAAAAAAATATAGACAGCAAACATTACCTTTAATTAAGATTACGTAAATTGATTCATGATTGATCAATAAATCATAGATTGATGATTTGCAGCAGACGTCTATTATACTTCGGATGGTGATTAAAAAAATCGGCCAAGTCTGAGTTATTCTGAATCACGCACTGACGGTTCCTTACAAAGTAAAATTATATACACTGGCTTACACATATTATCAGATAACACCATTGAAATATAATCATATTGGCTTATTATTCATTTTTATACGGATAACATACATTGAATTAAAATATTAAATGGATTCAAGGACAAACATAAATTTGTCGAAGGGAACAATATTGTCCCCATACCCGCTTCTTCAACAGAGAGAACTTCTACAACAGTAATCTTAAACCGAGTAGATAGATACAATTTACTGTGTCTTAAACCTATCGATAGGTATAAGACGCGGCCATTTACCCATCAACAAATAAGATTTTTTGCAATCTAATAACTATTTTGTGTAGCCACTAATTTATGGATATAAACAGCAGACGTACTGTTGGTAGAGCTCCAGTGACGGAGCTCGCGGGCGTAGGCACCACCGCATTACCGAATATGCTTGCCGCTAAATGGTTGTGTTCAGCACAGTTCATATGATTAGTATTTATCGTGTTCCGGTCAGGTGGTAACGTACGGCCCTGTGATTTCCGGCACAGAGGCATAACACTTTAGGCTAGGCCTCAGGAGTGGTAACGCATCTGCATTTTGACCTTGGTCTTTGTGTAAGTGTCTATAGGCTGCAGTCATCACCTAACATCAATCTGAACTGCATACTTGTTTGCCACTTCCATTACATAAAAACAAAAACGTACAAAAGTGAAATCTTCTAAGGGTTCTTTCCCCGGAACCCTAAAAAACTTGATCATGATTTGTAACACCATTAATCTAACTTAAGGCGGACAGTCGTTTAAAGTAGAAAGCGGAATACTATTTTCAATTGTACTCCGAGCCTATTAAACCAGCAATAAGCGATTATGAAATATGTTATATTGTGAGTTGTGACATAAAGATATATCCTAAGACCGGTAGCGAAGTAGGTTGGTAATGAACGAGCTTCTGGGTTCGAGTTTGAGTCTATAATATAATGATTCATATAAAAATATTAAATAACTCTGTCTACTAATTATATTTTCTATCTCAAACATACGTATCTTTTATAATGTGGTATGTTCGTAGGTTTTCGCGAGCTGCACTCATTGAAATAAAACTAGTTTCCGGATTTATCTCGCGTATATTAAACTAAAAACCACCTCAAAAAAAATACCGCCTCAGTCTGCCCGAGACCACGGAAGCTGAAAAGCGACCGAAACGTCGGGTTCGATTTTAAATAATCATTTTAGTTTTATTTCAATTACATAATGTGTTTATAATAAAATTATCATGTAGGTATATTAATATTTTATCAATTTACGAGTCGTTGCTCATGTATGTCGCTAAAAGATAAATTTCAGCTTTACCCTGTTTTCTTTAATCTGATACTGAACTAAAATATTTTATTTAAAGAAAAATGGAAAGAAAAATTTGACTTCAGGCGATACTCGAACTCGAACAATTATTAAGAGTAAAAGCGACTTCTTTACGATATTCAATAAACTGCAAAGTCTATTATATCGGTTGCCTAACTAGCATAGTTGGCAATAGATGGCGCTGCTGCTACCATAAAGCAATGCAATAAATGTGAAGGAAAGATTTGACAAATCGGGCAGGACTTCAGTAGCTCAATTGGAAGAGCGGCTGGACTAGATCCCCAGTAGGCCGCGAGTTCGAGTCTCGCCTGAAGTCAAATTTTTCTTTCCATTTTTCTTTAAATAAAATATATTTCACATGCATGTGTTAATGCGAAATAATATAAAACAATGAACTAAAATAGCTTAACTCTCAAGAAATCGTGTAATAATTCATTATGTTGACAAGTAACTATACCTACACTAGCGGCCTGCCCCGGCTTCGCGCTGTTGCATATTGTTACCTACCCTCACCTATGCATCTTAGCGTGATGTTATATAGCCTAAAGCATTCGTCGATAAATGGGCTATCTAACACTGAAATGATTTCAAATCGGACCAGTAGTTCCTGAGATTAGCGCGATCAAGTAAACAAACAAACAAACTCTTCAGCTTTATATTATTAGCACAGTCTAAAGAAAACGAACATGTTAGTGATATAAGTATAGATTTAACGTCTTAGAAAAATAAAATTATTAAAGAACTTTTGAAAAAGATTTAAAACTACAAATCATGATTGTTTCTTGAGCCTACATTGTTCGAGAAAGAATAGCAGAAATTATCGATAAAATCTCTCATTCCCCTACCGTGTTATGGAACATTATACTGTATTATTTGAATTAAAAGCGCAGTCACGATCTAAAACTTATCTACAAACAACCATCAATGATCCAGGTTGCAATTGCATCTGTGATTGGTATGTATCTAACTGGATAGATCCAGCTTTGATCCGGGGGATAATTAGTTTGATAGTTTAATCGATGAGCAATTGCTTGAAACGGTCAAATAATAACAAAACTTCATATCGATTCCAAATGCATCAATAATAGTCAATTTGTCATTGAAATGTAATGAAATGATTGGAAAGAAATCTTTCTATACACACAGTACAATTACGATGTAATACATCTCAGTTGTTACTTATATGTATGAGTAATAACTGAGTAGTTACTTATAAAATGTGTACCTATAAATTACAACTGATATAGATATCATCCCCTATAATATTTTTTATACAGAAAAGTTTAATAGCGTAAAAATTCCATCACAATAAATACTTAATTTTAAATAACAAGTCACGCGCAGCGGTTTCCTAATTAGTTTTTTTTTAAGGAATTTTTACATTAATCGTTAAAATTCTATTACATTCATATTGACGCAAAGAACAGTCTTCAGTCTTTAGATGTCTCTATGAAGATACGTCAGAAATGATCAAATTTTTAATAAATCTACTTTACCATTATCGCAGCGACAGATCTATAGATCAGGTAAGTTGGACCCTCCACTGGAATCAGCAGCAACAAAACTTTAACGATTGCGAACTAAGTGAAAAAGCAAGCTGATACATACGAATACAAATGCTGACCTACCATGACCAAATAGGTCGAGTACTAACTGATGGTGGGGTCAAAAGTCTTAGGAATCGGCGTGCACGTATGAAGAGAATGATGAAGGTAGATGAGGCACGGGAGGTGTGTCAGGACCGGGACATCTGGCGCTCCACACTCTGCCTACCCCGTTAGGGACCAGGCGTGAAGATACATACATACATACGAATACAAATATAATGTATTCCATTCAGATAAAATCGTATGTCTTTTCTATAACTCATTAGCAACTTACTTCATTTGGTGTTTGCAGATTGAACTTGCACTGGTTTCAACACTAAGTAGTTTACCAACTTTAAAACTACTGTAGTCGTCAAAATACAGGGTTGAAGTTTCCACTTGCGTCCTCTTGAACTTCCGGTTTTTGATTGATCTCACTTTTAATAATAACATGAAAATCACACATATTTTACTTCCGTTAAGACCGTTGAATAATCTACAAACTACAACAAAAGTAGTTAATGCAATCGAATTATTTATTTAAGAGATTTTAATTTAAGACAATTCTCAACGTTCTTACGTATTCGATGAAAATTTCAGGTTTTTCTATAAAGCATACTTTGAAGCGCACATGGCCCCGCGGCTGGTGTAGATCGTAAGCGATTTACTCGGTTAAGCATTACGGGCGCGGTCGGGTGTGTGATGGGTGACCGCTGGTGGAAAATTAAAATGCGCGTTTCTGTGCTTTGGAGGACACGTTAAGCCGTCGGTCCCGGTTGCTATCGATAGATAGCAGTCATTAAACCTTATCGGAGGCCTTATGGGCGGTTTGAAAACATCCGACAGCGGGTTGGCCACTAACCCGTATCTCCACCAATCCGTATTGGAGCAACGTGGTGGAGTAATCTCTAAGCCTCCCCCCAAAAAGGGGAGAAACCCGTGCCCAGCAGTGGGACGTATAATGGGTTGCCATTATATACTTTGATCTAGACAAGACATCTTCGTGTGTTCAGCATTTAGTGCGATATTCACAGACCATACTCCGACTTTACTTTGACTTCGAGTAGTTCGAGTCGATATTTCAATATTTATATTGTGTCTCACAGATGAATCCAACTCTTATTTAACTTCACTCTACTCATTGTTTACTTAGTAAAGATGTGCTTACAGAAGTAAAGCAAGGCTTTTGACACATATATGAAACAAAGTTAAAGTTAAGTTGTAGTGCAGTCTGTGAATCTTGCCACTATTCTCAACAAATTTTATGAATATATTGAGACTAAAATACTTAAATAATTATAATATTATTTGGTAATCAACGTGATAAGTAAACATAATACTAGATAAACACCTCTGAAAACCCAGTAGCGGATTCCTGAGAAAACTAAGCTCATTCAAGATACCAACACAGAAAAAGCTTAGTTTAACGAATAAATAACATAAATTAAAAAATAAAATAGGCAGCATAGTTTCAAAGCCATTATTAAAATTCCAACTAACAGTAGAATCGATAACACCCACGGAAAAAACGGAATTAAGTAATTCCAATTAATATGATGTGCCACTGTCTATTGACATTGCCCTTGGGTAACTTGGGTCAACACGTGTGGTCTGGTCTACAAACGTTAACATGACGTAGATCTTCATTTTGTACTGTTTCGGTAATTGGTATTGAATGTACACTGTGGGCCTGAGGTAGCCGAAGAAAGTACAAATTAAATCTAAATTTCTAGGGAGACATGCTAAATACCTACATATTTTGAGTTATGACAAAATACATGCGAACAAAACACATTTTACAGCAAAACTTAATTTAATCTAAAGTTTATTATTAGTATTTTTTTACACTTATGTATATTCACACTTACGTATATTTACGTATATCACTGTAGCTTAGGTAGGTATCATATCTGCCACCTTCTTTTACATAAAATTAAAAAATATATCAGTGCAGATGCGTTAGCCTTGTGTTCTAATCATACCTGAGCTTACTTCTATTTCGTGTTTAAAAGGATTAAACTATTTATGAACAAGTCTATCATAAATTGCTACTTAGCCCTCAAACTCTCTCATAGGAACTAAACAACCACTGGAAATCTCTGGCCAACAGTGTATCAATTTACGTCACACGCGAATCGACAATAATTCTATAGCTTTTTTCATTCCTGTCATTGATTTTACGTCGTAACCACAGTATAAAAACGTTCTTAGGCTGTGTCGTAGCTTCATAACATTAGCATCAAATTGTCATACGAATTGTTTGTTAATGAGTCATAATAGAAGGTCGTGGGGTCGATTAAAACCACGTCAATTTAGTCAATTTATGTTTCATGTCAGGTTGTAGAAAAAAAAAGTTAATTTTATCTAAATATTCCATTAAACATGCCACATAATGAAACACGAAATATCGATACATGAATCGGGAAATGGTAAGTTATGGTATTTATTTAAATATTAATGCATTAGGGTACAAAAGATGTATTTAACTGCTTTGGGTGGGTCAATTTAGAAATCAAGTTGCACACTTGATTTCTACATTATTATACAAAGAGTTGCTTACTGGCGGTAGAGCTTCAGTAACGGCGCTCGAGAGCGTAGGCCTTACCACATTACCAAATCTAATTTTTGCTAAATGATATCATTCAGGGCTATCACGTTCAATTTGTTAAACACGTTTTTTGCAATTAGGTACTAGTAAAACTTCATATTGTATATTGATAATAATCGAGTGAAAATATAAAAATAAATAAGTGAACTTTGTGATTTTTGAAAGGCAATGAAAAATAAATGATAAATTACACGTTTTTCATACAGTTTCTGTAAAAAATATGGTAAAATTATTTTGCATAAATTTTCCATTGCCATTACACATTTACCACATAATAAATCACGAAATATCAATACCGACAGGTAGGTGACTATTTCAATATTTCAAATAAACCAGTCACAAAACATTATTGATTCTTCAAAATTAATAAACATACGCTCCAGTGTTACAATTTCAATTTGAAATCTTATTACGATAGCGATAGCATCAAAATGATTTTGTAACCTTCGTCAGGCGAGCTATCACGCGACGCCACGCTCCCTTCGTCACGACTTAACCTTATCACGGCCTGATAGACACCCTTCCTGTTCTACTAACTGTTTCTATTCAAGTTTATATGAAACTGTTTCGCAAATACTACGTTAAGGAAATCTAGGCTGTCAGCAAATTTAAATTGAAATACTACGCGTGTATTAAAATAAACATGCCTCATAATGAAGCACTAAATATGGATACAAACACCGGGAAATGGTATAATCAGTGATTATTTAAGTATTTCAAATACTCCAATCATCAAACAATATTAATTCATTAGCCTCATTAGACATTAGCTCCAGTGTTACAATTTCAATTTGAAATCTTATTACGATAGCGATAGCATCAAAATGATTTTGTATCCTTCGTCAGGCGAGCTATCACGCGACGCCACGCTCCCTTCGTCACGACTTAACCTTATCACGGCCTGATAGACACCCTTCCTGTTCTACTAACTGTTTCTATCTAAGTTTGTATGAAACTGTTTCGTACATACTACTTGAGGACTTTAGGGCAATCAACGTTGAATTGAAATAAAACTTTTAAATATTTATTAAGGGTATTGGATTTAACAAATCGTTTCAGTTTCACTGACGGTAAAGTTCCAGTTTTGGAACGTTGGTACTACCGCATTACTTTATCTATCCGCTGTCAAATGGTTTAGCATTTTAAAAGAAAGACTGGGCTACCTAACACCGTCATATTTCTTACTTAAAAGGAGATCCCCCACTACTATGATATGACTTATGATTTGATAAAGAAATAAAGAATATTAATTATTTATTTGACATTAGTTTTAGTTTTCAGTATTATACCGTAATAACCGTGGCATCGTACCTATTTTCATTTGTATCCCCGGTTCTAAGTGACCTGTTTAGTAGTTGATACCTATTCAGTTAACAGCCTCATGTATGCTTGTTTGTCACCAACATAAAGAAAAACGTGACACACATTGGTTGAAATATGTAGTTTTGTACGAAACATAGTTTAACTCAAGGTTGAATGTACTTCGCGTGTGAAATATGTTAGGTGATAGATAATATCTATATATGACTGACCAATTACACAGAAATAGTGTTGTGGTCAATAAAATGTTACGAATATAAACCGGTTTAAAAATTACAAACTATAGTCTGTTCAATTATTTGTATAATAAATATTTGTAAAGTAAAATCTTCAATTATTTGTAATATTTATCTCACAGCGTACAAATCACATCCTTAAATTAAAAATCTTTAAAATCACTCACATATATAACACATGTGAATGAATTTTATATTTTTTAGAAAGAATTGGTTTTGGGCGGGATCTGAATTTACAAATCTGGATGACCAGCAAAGTTAATCATGCATACAGCTCAATAAGCAGCCAAGTTTGCCAGCCAACTAATATTGAGGTGTATGAGAAAAATAATCAACCTATTGTTTTAGAACCATGTACAGAAGTAATTTCACGCCTGTATTCCCAGAATGGGCAGGCATAGAATGCATGCAAACACCTACGATTCGCCGATTACGTTTTCGCCCATGTAACTAGCGAGCCCTTGTAAAAAGATGGTGAGCTCATTGACATCGCCGGGCACAATACCAGATCCAAGGGTGTCTCTGGGAAACTAACAGAGTATGAAAATATCTCTATAGGGCCCTAGATTAATTATAATACACCTCCTGTATCTGATAGCCTGCTACCACTGGACTATTGAGGCAGATTATATTAATTATTGCGAAATCTTCGAAATATTTACAGCCTGATTCATAGCTTGTAAGTTGTTTTACCTTATCAATAAGAAAATATTTATTTACTGCTCGTGACGAATAATTTAAAACTGGAACTCCTTTTCATCATCTTCAAGGTCGCTCGCGCCATGCTGAACGCAACGGACATAAAACTCGAAATCCTTTTTTCATTCAAATTTAAACGAATATAGGACAAGTGTAAAGCGACAAAGAGTCAAGGTCAAACAAAGTTCGATTGAAAGAGAATCGGTTTTAAATCCACTATTGTCATTTTTTGTCAGTTACATTTATGAATGGCAAAAAAGCTACTGTATTCATTGTTTGACCTCACGTAAACTATTTTTATTCAGTGATATTTATGAGCACAATAACAGCGTGTCAAATTTATATTGTAATGGAATTCTTGGGTAATCGATTAGGACTAATATGCATCCGGATATAGCCAGGACAGGTTTTGACTCTCGATAAATCAATCATTTACAAATACAGCGCAATTTTTTTACAAGTATGTTGATTGATATGAAAGAAAATAGTCTCGTTCAGAAGCATTCTATTTGGATCTATACCTGGGGGCCTTTTAGAGAAAAACGAAAATGTAGATATCAAAAAAAAAGAAACTGTTTAGATACTCACTAAGTTAACGTTACTTCAAGCCTGTATTGCCTGAAGGGTTAAGCTGAGGTAAATTCAAGCATTCAAGCATACATACAAACACCCACGATTCACCAGTTAAGTTTTAGTCCTATGTAGGTTGTAAGCTCATTGATATCTCCGGAGAGATAGAAAGAGCAGTCTAAATTGAATTCTTTTTTATACTTAATAATAGTAATAAATAAAATACTAATATTTTATTTTTGAAGAAAAATGGAAAGAAAAATTTGACTTCAGGCGAGACTCGAACTCGCGGCCTACTGGGAATCTAGTCCAGCCGCTCTTTTAATTGAGCTACTGAAGTCCTGCCCGATTTGTCAAATCTTTCCTTCACATCTATTGCATTGCTTTATGGTAGCAGCAGCACCATCTATTACCAACTATGCTAGTTAGGATAAAATAAAATGTATTTCACAAGCATGTGTTAATGCGAAATAATATAAAACAATTAAAAAACTAATACCTATTGCCCTAACATTTTTATTTATTTAAAATATATGTATCCATAATGTCCAAAATTTTTACCTGAATTGTAGTAGGCCTACTCAAACGCTTGCGCAGGATTTCACCAACTTACATTAGTTTTTCAATGTCATTTGTTTAAGGCTGGTATTACATTTATTTAGTCGCGGAAACCAAAATTCGAGAGCAATGTAGCCCGAGCTTTAAATACGCGACAGAGCTCACAAAGGGCCTTTGTGAAAATGTCCTAGGTCATTATTGGCCGGATTACAGTTTTACGTCAGTACTCATGAATAATACAAACGTCGTTTATGGTTTCCGTGAAATGGCCGGGATGGGGCTTTTGTGCACGTAATGCCACTGTCGAATTGATTCTTTTTTTTTTCTAATTCTAACTTGTTTTGCTCCTAATAAGATTGTGGTAAGTTACAAAAATTTGCATTATCCTCAGCTTAAACAAAGATACTTAGTGTTTTTTTAAAGATATACTAAAATCCGGTTTTGATTATGCTCGTACACCTAAATATAACTTTGTCTAAAAAAAATTAACTCATAGTTATTGACAACTTTTTTATATAATAAAGATCTTTTTACGCAAAAAAAGTGATAAAATAATTGTTAAAACACTTCTTGTATGTATTTAAATTTCTGGAAGTTATGCTTTTTTATTTTATACTAACATTTAGATAACGTTTTACGTAATTAACAGTGGTCAGCCATACATTGTAAAAATATCTTCCTTCTTCTTCATAATATTAATTATATAAAATTACGTGTCACGTTGTTTGTCCACGATGTACTCCTAAACTACTTAACGGCAGCATAATATATATCATCCATACATCTACACAACAACCAGAGGTCAAAATGCAGATACGTCGCAATCCTTGAGATCCTAGTTGTTTTGTCTGTGTGATAGTTATGAAATGGTTTCAAAAATCAACTAGATGTTGTACAAACAATTAATAATTGCAGCATCTTTTTGTAGCGTGATATCTAAGTACTTTATATTAATAGGTACCTACAACATTAAAAACCTAATTCAGTCCATTTCGTTGAAGTACGTAAAACACAAGATTAATACCTTTTTATAGCTTTACACGCATCATAATTGCATCGCTAAAAGTGTACGAAGCCTGACGTACAGTCGGCAGCACAACATTAGAGACGGTTCAAGTAATGATCTGCCCATACAAAGTTGCCTTCAAGTTGCTTGTTCCACAATTGACCTCAACACTGTTTCACGAACTGGCAACTAACTAGTGATCGAGTTTTGGTCTCGAAAGTGAACTTATTGCTTAATGTGGATAAAATATTCTAAATATTACATGTACTTACTATATGTAGATTATTGTAGATTATATACCTAAGTACAAGTTTAATCAAATCTACATAACATGTAGAAATGATTAAATTAATTAAATTTGCCGTAATAAAACTAGTCTGTAAGCTAACATTGTTGATAATTTTAATTCGTATTATTTAAAATAGTTTCATTTAAATTCGCCTAGTGAAAATATCTAATATTCTCACTTGGCCTATTTTTTTTTATTGCATAAGGACTATTGGTTTCTTCTACATTATCTTGTTATTTACACTTTCGAACATTCTCTTTTATGTAACATAACTTTATTAGTTTTAAATCTGTGGCTTAAATAAATTACAACACTACCTACAAATCGTACTTATCCAAAATTGATGCCAACGATAGGACCGAAGTAAAAAAAACCCAGATTAGCAAAGCTCAGCTACTGACGGTGGTCTCAAAGACGAAGTCAGTTTGAACGTACAAAGAATAAAATACATAGTTGCAATTTATAGCACAGTATAAAATACTTATAGGTAATAGTAATTGTTACTCTGTCTATAGTCCATTAATGAACACCGACGGCGCCGTATTGCCACCTAGGTTTATCTTTCAGATATTGATATAGCCTTGGCTATTAGTAATGATATAATCAATTACTCAGTTGAAAATATAACACCTTGGTATGCCTTAGAATACATTCCTTAAATGTTTGTTCTTAGAATCAAATAATAATTTTAAAGTATAGGTACTTCATCTGAAGAATTTCAACTGATGATTGCACAACTTTAATTGCAAACTTACGGCCCTGTAATTTACTGCACAGAGGCATAACACCTTAGGCCTCAGGAGTGGTAATGCATCTGCATTTTGACCTTGGTCTTTACATGGGTGTCTATAGCCTGCAGTCATCACTTTACATCAATGTGAACTGCATGCTTGTTTGCCACTCCCAATACATAAAAAAAAACGTTTTGGAATAAAGTAGATACATTTTGTGATACTGAGCTCACCAAACATGTTATGCACATACATCAAAAAATGAAACTATTCTGCTAGATGACATTTAATAAACCTTAATTAACACTCTTTTAAGTAAACACATTAAAAATAATTAAGTCACTTATTTACACCAATAAATTATCATAAAACTGTTATTTATTCATATTATGAGGATGGTCATGCTGATAAAGAGAGGTTAACCTCGCGATGACATTTAATTACTCCCTGCCAATGTACGGGAGTTAAACATATTCAGAGCGGATGGTAGAAACACACCTTTGCAACTAATGTGGTTTAGAATGCATAAATATTTACACATCATTGCTAAAATTACATTACATTTATAATTTGGAAGACCTTAATTTATTTGTAAAACAGAATCCCTTAATCTTGAAAATAGGAATAACCTAATCTCTGAAATAATAACTCATCTTTATTGAAGGTGATTATATTAATATCTTAATGTAGATGTATATAAAATATGCTGCATAATTCACTTATGATCAATGTGAACTGCATAGTTGTTTAGCACAATCATAAAATTTAAAAAATCCAAATCAATAATACAAAAAAAAAACAGTTTAATAGGCAATTTTTTTGTAAATTCACCAACAACACATAAATTACACATTCTCAGTAATTTTAATAAATTAAAGCTTTTTTTTATATTAAGGCAATTATTTCCGGGGCATAAGTTATGACTAGCATGTGCAAATCAGGGTGCGAACGCTGCGCGCACGCATTTCCTTACAAACCGGACTTAATTTATTGACGCGGCGTTGGAAGATAGTCGATGTTTAGTTCAATTAGCTACCGTCAGCATGCGTATGTGGACAACTACTCTAACTTATTTACAGCGAGGAATTTTGTAAATTAGTTGGTCAATAGCTAGTATAGTATAGGTAAGTTACATTGTTTATTGTAACAATTTTTTTTTGTCATTAACTCTTTTATTTGTACTTCTGAGACTCCCCCCGATTGGAAAAATATTATGAGTTTGTTGAGTTTGATCTCATAGAAAAAGAAAGTTTAGATATGACTAAGCTACAAAACAGACCCGTGTCATCCGTGCTATATAATATAGAAAAAAAAAGATTTATAAGGCGAATTACCTATAAGGCCCAGTAAGTGATAAAATTCCAGATCGTAAACACCACACTATAAATCCTTCTGTCGCTTAGTTGGTTATTGTGACCAGGTTCGTATGGTTCATCTAAGAATTGCAGACTTTACATACCATCAATTTAAAATCATTTTATATTTAAAATATCTATTGTAAAATACGCACATTACCTAATAGGTATACTTGCCGCTAAATGGTAGTGTACAACACTATCGTGTTCCGGTCAGGTGGAGATGTACGGCTTTGTAATTTCCGGCACAGAGGCAAAACACCTAATGCCTCAGGAGTGGCAGCGCATCTGCATTTTGACCACTGGTCATTGCGTAGGTACTGTAGCCTATAGACGGCTGCAGTTATCACTTAACATCAATGTGAACTGCACGATTGTTTGCCACTTTTATTACATAAAAAAACTCACCCTTTTCACGTACTTGTTTAGTTTCTACGTGTTTAGTTCAAATTAGCTACCGTCAGCATGCGTATTATTGCGTATGTGGACGACTACTCTAACTTATTTACAGGGAGGCGTTACTGGGAGTAAAACGTAGATAACTAGTAATAAGACGGGGACGGGTTCTATCATCATTATGCTCCAACCAGCTTATTATTGAACACGAAAATAAAATATGTCATATTTTATATAAATTGATGGTGTTCAACAGCTCTTACGCAATTACTTTACGAATGTAGACGGTAAATCAAACACCTGCGCTGATAAATTATATAATACGTAAAAACAGAGAAATCTAATCAAAAAATGAAATATGTATAGGTACATGTTATAATTTAGGTCTCAAATAAAAAAAATTACGCGTAACTACTTTCACAATATTGAGTCAAAATAGAGTTTTATTTTTCTTGGAACTGTAATTTTTTAAATATATTATTTAAGTAACGAGTTGTATGAAGGTATCGTTATAAGTTTTAAATGTATTTATTCATAGTTATTGCTATTCCTATACCTTAGAATCTATGATTATTAAAAAGAACTTCATCCTTGTTTCGTTTATTTCTTGTAAGTTTTACTATCAAACATTGATCAAAATAAATACATATTATTATTGCCACTTTCAACAAAATATTTTTGAAATTTGTAATTTTTTTTTGTAACTTTTTTTTTAAAACTTTCTTTTAACTAACACAAATTCGTAAACAACGATAGAGGTTTTACTCAACATATTTGAGTTTGAGTACTTTCAGTTGCATTTTTTCTCAAGCATATAAGTTCATAGCTCCTTAACTGTACTCTATAATAGATTATCAATGTGAGAGTTACCGACCAGGATAGCTCATACTACCTTAAATGGACAGATATCTACTGGCGGTGCGGCGACCACTTCTTAATGTAGATGAACGTAATAGTTCTGTCGTTGGTAAAAACTTATCGTTTTACACATTGCGTTAATCATGACGCAATTCTTTCTTTACTTGACGTCATTTTGAACTGTGGTACAGTGCCAGTGTTGACACTTGAGGGCGTAGGTTATGTAATCTGTCTAGCGTTCTTCCATTAGTCTGAGAGTTGAACTCTATCACTGGTAGAGCTCTAGTGACGGAGTTCGCAGTCATAGGCACCACCGCATTACCTTATCTACTTGCCGCCAAATGGTGGTGTTCAGCGCTATCGTGTTGCGGTCAGGTGGCCCTGTAATTTCTGGCACAGAAGTTTGACAACTCAGAAGTGGCAACTTATATCAACATTTTTGGTTTTTAAGTTTATAGGCTGCAGTATTAACTTACCATTCGTTACAAAAATGACGAACTTCCATACCATTTTCATCCCCTATTTAAACCCTTTACCAGTTTACCCTACTGTCGTTTTGACGTCAAAGCGGCATATACAGAGAGACAGACAGACAAATATATGATAGGGATATCGAAAACAGCGAGACTAAAAAATTTTACTAATACACATTATTATTCTCTGACATTGCATCTTTAACATAAAAGCCGGCCCAAACTATACAGAAAACATGAGTTTAACAAAGCAATTAAAATAACAAAAAATACCATTTCGAAATACGTCTAAGTAGAATTTTGTTATCTTCGATCTTTATTCGGAAGATAAATTTACACGTATACAACGGCCGGTCTAGTTGGAAACTGCAGAAATTCAAATTTTAAAGTTCACCTCGCTTTCGGTTTGAATCCTTTCTCGATAACTAGTTAAATAATAGTATAATTAAATATTATGTTTTAAGTACTAGCTACATACGATCTGCATTCAATTGAGTTACCAAAATAAAGATTTACTGGCTATATATTAACATTATATGTTTTAATAATATAAATAGCCAATCCATAGAGTTATAAACGTCGATCGTGCCTCAGAGTACTCTGTTGGTTAATTTCGTCCACTTGAGAATTGATTTCAATCTTGTTGCTAAAATAAAAAACACATTTGGCGAATCGTGTACAAATTGTAATATAAAAAAAAAAAAATTGGTTGATTTCGTCCACTTGAGAATTGATTTCAATCTTGTTACTAAAATAAAAAAACACATTTGGCGAATCGTGTACAAATTGTAATATAAAAAAAAAAATCTATTGCTGTTCGTTAGTCTCGCTAAAACTCGAGAACTGGACCGATTTGGCTAATTTTGGTTTTGAATGATTTTTGGACGTCCAGGGAAGGTTTTAATGGTAAGAAAAAATGGATAAATAAAAATTTAAAAAAATTAAAAACCAGCTAGTGCAAGTCAGATGGTTACTTTTTAGATTTCTCGTGTTAGTTTAATGGCATAGACTTCTTATTCAAGTTTCGGTCAATTATTAAACGTGTACCAAAACTAAATGACTAATAACTGACTAAATTGGCAGTGACAAACGGGGAGATAAGCAGACATACTGCGATACAATCAATCACATAGTGAAATGATCTTAAAGGTAATGCAAATTACCCTTTTGAGATATAGAACCCTAAAAAGTTAGGTCTATTCTTTTTTAACAAAGATAATTCGGTGAGTCGTATTGTCGCGAATCTTACGTATGATTGTTCCTAAGATAAAGCTAGATTTCAACAGTTTGAATGTAAACTCATTAATTTTATTGCCCGTGTGATGGCAGTTCGAACGGTTATATATCGGTACTAAATCTAGTCGTTAGCAAAATACGCACGTGGCTACCTTAACGTGAGCTCGGCTTTATAGTTTACATATTATTCCAATGACGATGGAATCAGGTGTAAGGTGATCTAGATAAGTTGAACAAAAAGCGGTTAAAGCGAAGTGCTTCCGTAAACATGGTGTTTAGCAGCATCTAAGGGTATGAACTTATAACTGTGATGCGGATTGATGTGATGCGATTTCGTGTATTTTCTTGGGTCTACCCGAATGACGGCAGCATCACAAGTCCGTTGTGAATCAATTTGCAAGTTTTTCTGTTTAACCCTGCCCGTGTAGCCTAATTGACTGTATTTGTCCACTACTGAAACACAGTCAAAAATAAAACGTGCCTTTAATCCCCGAAAGGGTAGGCAGAGGTAAATGCATGCATTCAAGCATACGTGCAAACACCCACGATTCGCCGGTTACGTTTTGGCCCATGTAACAGGTGGCGAGCCTATTGCCATCTCCGGGCACATTACCATCCTGAACCTGATTCCATCCTATTTAACACAGTCAATTAGGATGGAATCAGGTGGAACAGGCAATCTAGATAAGTTGAGAGACTAGCCTAACACAGGTGCACTCCCTTACGCGCACGCACTTATCTCTCCGCACCAAGTGGACAGAGAATATGTAATAATGTCGGGGATTCAACCCAGGCCCCTGTAGTATTAGTGATCCCCTACCAGCCGAACCCACTACTACCCTAGACGAATAATGTAGTGTTAAACAACAATAAAATCAATTAAAAAAAAAAAACTGCCTCAGTAGCGTAGTGGTAGCAGGCCACTACTATTACGCTGGAGATCCTGGGTTCGATTCCCGGGTCGGGGGCTATCAGAGATAACGCTTAAAATCCTTTATCTCTGGTTCTATTGGGATTTTTCCATTTTCTGGAAGTTTCCCATTACCTCGGAGTTTGGTAATGTGCCCGGAGATGGCAACAGGTTCGCCACCTGTTACATGGGCCAAAAACTTTACCGGCGAGTCGTGGGTGTTTGCATATGTGCTTGAATGCATGCATTTACCTCTGCCAACCCCTTCGGGGACTACAGGCGTGAAATTACGTTTACTTTAAAAAAAAATTCGCGAACCCGACTCAAACTTGACCAATTCAAAAAATGTACAGTTGTAGGAAAGCAAGCTATAGCCTCCCGCAGGCTTGAAACACAATTATTAACTTTATAGCAAATTCACTCACATTAATTTTATAGAACACCCGTTGCTAGTTAATCATTGCGAATAACATTATAAAGGCTAAGATAAATGTTTTCATATTATAATTATTATACTCAGACATTTATTATACCTATTGCTACTTTTAAAATCTGATATTCATGAACTTGATAAGAATAGCATTTTTTATGTAATGACGTGACAAACTTTTACTGGTGGTAGAGCTCTAGTGACAAAGCTCGCGGGCGTAGGCACCACCGCATTACCTAATATACTTGTCGCTAAATGGTAGTGTTCAGCACTATCGTGTTCCGGTCAGGTGGTAATGTACGGCCCTGTAATTTCCGGCACAGAGGCATAACACCTTAGGCCTCAGAAGTGGTAACGCATCTGCATTTTGACCTTGGTCTTTGTGTGGGTGTCTGTGGGCATCACTTAACATCAATGTGAACTGTATGCTTGTATGCCACTTCCATATTACATAAAAAAAAAACTTGCAGGTCTCCTCATTTCTGATTCGATCCAGTAGGGAAACGCCGAGCTTAGCCCTTTATCGTTTGGTCAACTATAATTGGGATATTTGTATGCTAACAACAACGCGTTCGTAGAAATTATAAGTCCTATATACGGTAAATCCGTTCACTGTAACACCATAACAATTGCATATAAACTTATGGACTTTACACAACAATACCACTGAAACAGCTAACGCTTCTTACCAAAGTGTCTTGTTTCTTTGATTTTATGTGGTCTACAAACTGACTTTATGAGTCGAAGGTATCTAAAGGTGCGGGAGTACAACTGTTAGATGTATAAACGTTATAGAATGTTGTTTAACATCAGTCTTCCTTATTTCAGCAAATTGTAACAAAAATGTTAGAAACATTGTACAACTTTATGTAACAAAATGTTGTACAGCTAATAACAACACAATCATATAACAAAATTTAGTTGTACGTTATGCCACTTATTAGGACAAAACGTAACTGGTGAATCATGATCGTTAACATGTACCTATGACTGAATTTATGCATTCACAACATTTTTAGCTCTGCCTATACCTAATTACAGGTGTATAGTTAATTTTTAAACCGACTTCAAAAAAATGGGGAGGTTCTCAATTCGTTCGAATCTTTTTTTATGTAGGTATGTTCACCGATAATTCGAAAACGCCTGTACCAATTTAGATTTATTTTAAACATATTTACTTTATTTGATAAAGGCAGACCCAAACTAATAGTAAGAGAATGTTATACGATGGCTTGAATCTGTGTGGGACCATATACAACATGCAACAAGCTTATCATGTTGTAGCAAAATGTTACACACTGTTACAAATTGCTACAAGATTGATTGTGATTTTACGCACTAATAATTTTATTATGAGGATACTTTTCTAAGCACATTTTCACAATAAATAAGTAACGCAGTAGCTGTTTCTCTAAAACACTTTCCTTTTTGCAGAGGTGTATTTATTCATTTACCCGTACATGATTTGTTTTTAACCCCATAGTCGCTTATAATAAAGGCAACCCTTTATACGTTCCATAGCTCGAGTCTGCTGCTGCGCCAATGCGGGTTGGTGGAGATACAAGTTAGTGGCCCGCTGTCGGATGTTTTCAAACCACCCATTAGGCTTCCGACAAGGTTTAACAACTGCTATCTAGCAATAGCAGTCGTTCGGTAGCAGATTATCGCTAGATAGTCGCTTCCTTGTCTCAAATAGCGAACTTCATTGTGAGTCCAAGTCTTCTAGACCAATCTGTGATCCTCACAGGTTGACACTAAGAATCAGCAAATGTAAACCTACGTTTAGAAAAACATATTTATTTAATGAGTGCTGGACTGCTTGGGTAGTGACTAGAAAGGTAATATTTATATTTGTCATTCTAAACTTCTTACCATGTGAGACCTATTAATGAAATAAATTATATTTCTTAACCTGTCTGTCTAGACCCGTACTACCGGTGGTACCAGTTGACCACATTTTTCTTAGCTTAAATTGCATAAAAAATATAATTGTAAGTAATATTTCGCTTTCAGAGCAATTATTGACTCGTGACTGTAAAAACAGCAAATTGCGTATTGAAACGTGTATAGGTATGTCACAAAAATAATAATATAGAATCAATACTTTTTAATAATAATTTTTACAACGGGTATGAGGCGCGCTCTAGCACTTTTTAATGCAAAATTAGACGAACAACAAGTAGCAACACTGGAGTCTGGCAATGTGTCTGATGATGGTCTATGTGTACTTATAATATGATGACAGTCGCCTTCTATTACGTGAAACTAAAAAACTAAACTTTACTGGTCAACCATCTCCTTTGTCATGTACCTACGCTTTAAGGAAAGTTATTTATAGTTACAACCGTTTGCTATGATATCTGTTATTTAGCAAACCAGACGAAATTTCCATAACAGTTTATTAGTTTTGCATCTAGTGACGTTTTTTTTAAATAAATTTAAAAAAAATTAAACCTCTTAACCGAGTTTCAACCGAGTGCTCGCTACGGTTATAATATCGAATAAAAATCTGCACTCGATTTAACTTTTACTCGGTTCCACTCAACATCGTTAGGACCGTGGGCGCCACTGGACGCAATCTCGTCCACGCTGTCAAAGAAAAAGTTAGGAACCTTCATTATTGATATAGTATGAGTTTTAATTGTTACTTTTTTATACGAAGCGCCGCACTGCCGCAAATGGAAACTGTTTCATGTGTGAGAATCGCGTCCGATTGTTGATGGAATGTTGCAGATATGAACGATTAAAGAAGCGAGATTGATCGCCCTGTCATAACTTGCGTTCCCGATGAGCATTTGAATGTATTCTTGATGTACGAGTGAAGAATATTCAATTTCAAACATCATACCATTAAAAATATGAAATTAAGTGTATAAAATACTCTAACCCCCTTATTCATAAACGTACATTAGATACGTTTTAGCTATAGAATGCTTAGTCTTTGTCAGTTGCATTGTCAAATGTGCAGGATAGAAAAAGACAAAGGAGAGATTAGCCACGCTTTAGCTAAAATACGTTTATGAATAAGGGGGTATGCTTATAATTTTGATTGAATAAAAAATACGCAAATTATTGAAATAGTGTGAATTATTGAAATTGTGTTTTATTGGTACCTGTAAGGTACCAATAAAACACAATAAATATCCAACAAAAATTTAACAGTACAGAGAGAGACAATAATACGCGGAGTTGAGTTTAACTTTGAACGTACCGGAAAATAGACCGGACATTGAAATTGGTTAATTAGTTAAAGAATAAATTATAACGATGAAAAAAACCTTTCTTTGATATTTTTATTAATAAATTTCAAATAATAAACGATTTTAGTTAAAAAAAATAATTTTGCAAAATTTAAGATCACTAAAGGGCCGTTTAAAAGAATAGACTAAGAATTGCTACCTAAGTATCGTTGAATAGTGTTGATTATATTGGTTAGCTGTCAATATATATTTTATTCGCAAATTCATGAAAATAAGTATACTTAAATCACAATAATATTAGTTAGAAAAATATCGCCCGAGCATCAACGAAAGCACCCAGTACCATTTTCATTAGAACACAACTCACATACGTTATTTTCTCAAACTGTTATAGGTATCTGTTACTTGCATCTAGCTTATGCAAAGTGTCTTACGGTAAATTTAAACAATTTCAAAACATTGTTTATGTCCAGTTCCCCGCTGAAGTACGATGACCGCTAACAAAACTATAAACAAGTGCAATTTGCATCCAGATTATAAATCTTGACTCTCTGGATTTGGATTTAAAATACATCCGATTGTTAGGGCACAATCACAATAAAGCGTGGACGGATATTGACTGTCTGGGTCATGTGTTGAATATGGAATGTAACGTTTTACGTATACGTATATATTATAGTCACTCATCTTGTAAAGTGTAGTTTAATACCACTATATCTATTCAATTCACGGTCAAAATGTACAATAGTGTTGTTATAAAAACATAAACTAATACCATTGGAATGAGAATGGAATACCAAAACATGGTTTGGATTACGTTTCAACAAAAATCATCACTCTATCTCTGTACCAAATTACATTAAAATCGGTTCAGTCGTTTGGACGTGAAAAGGTAACAGACAGACAGACAGAGTTACTTTCGCATTTATAATATTAAATATAGTAGGGAAATAGGCAGGTTGAGGTATGCAGAGCTGGTATGGAATGAAATAACTATTCAGTTAGCAATTACTGATAGGTTTACCTTAGTGCCTATTAATGGCACATTCACATCATGGGCAAACTTTTGTTTAACATTGGTCTTTTGGTCGAAATTACAATGATGATTGTGATAAAAGACGTCCACTTTTAGAAAAAAGTCTGCATAATGTGAATGTGCGCTAATCGTTAATCTCTAAATGTATGGCCCTGTAATTTCCGGCACAGAGGCATAACAACTTAGGCCTCAGGAGTGGTAACGCATCTGCATTTTGACCTTGGTCTTTGTGTAAGTGTCTATAGGCTGCAGTCAACACTTAACATCAATGTGAACTACATGCTGCTTGTTCATTGCCATTTCCATTAAATAAATAAAAAATCGTCACACTAGGCATGTGGATTTGCGATTGCAGTACCGGGAGATTCGTCGTGGAACGCTGCCGCCAATCTCAGGTTATTGTACTTACTTTTTCTCTATACGAAAATTTTGATCGCCATTCTTCGGTTAACCGACTGCAAAAACGGAAGAATTCAGCTCCAATAGTGGGCGTTGGGGTCATCAGTTGTCACATCCCTACGGCTCTGAATCACAATATTAATTACTTCTTTATTGTGATATCCGCGCCCGCTGGATGCGCGCCGCTTCCGATGGGTCAGCATGGAGGTCATTGGGGGAGGCCTATGTTCAGCAGTGGACGTCCTATGGCTGATATGATGATGATGTGATACCATGTTAATTTCTCGCTATTAGGTACATGGTAATACGCACAAAATTTATGTTAAATGCAGTAGTTTTCAAGTTCCATGAATTGCCAGTTTAAAAAATATCCATCATTATCAATGACCGTATCTTGTGTAAAATCTGTGATTTATTTTAGTGACGAACCTACATGTTATTTCTTATACCCGTATTATTTTTCTCACTGACGTTAATTGAACTTACACTCTAGCATAACTAAAGAATGTAATTGCCACTACTTATCCCAGTAAAAAGACCCAGAAGTCCGTTTTTAATTATAAAATAAAAACAAACCCATATAACTACTACTGCTATAAAATGTGGATTCTAATGATACCTTATTTATAAAACGCTACTGTTAGTACGGGAATGTGCGTGTGTGTGTCTGTCTTATTATTTTTCGTTATATTGTGGCTGTGTAGGTGGTATGCAGTACAGTATTGCCACAGTCTATAAGAAACGAACGTGTTAATTACCTATTGCTGTGTCGACATTTGGAAAATTTTCGTTTTCATCCCTGGAATTTGGTAATTATGAATGAATATTAATCGTTGCAAGGACTTTGCTCTCTTTGTGGTAATATTAAAGAAAAATGAAAATCAACATTCAACTTTTTAAAGTTATATGTATTAGGATAAATGGAACTCTAGATTGCCCAGGAGAGGTTAAAATACTTAAAAAATCGACTCTTTAGTTATCATATTATAATTTCACGCAATAACACGTGAGAAAAAAAAAACAATTAGGTACCTCAATTAATATTTAGAAGCTGTTAGGTATACCTTGTACCTATTTGTCATTGTTTTTTCTTCAAGTTCTGCCATGGGGATCATGGTTTATGGCACTCATTATCTACTTAATTTTAGCTAACTAGGACTATAAAACCTAGGAATAAGGTGTTCGATCTAGACGAATTGATTCTCATCAAGCTGCAAGTCCATCAACATAATGTTTGTTTATCTGAAGCCAGTTTTCAAAAATCTATTGATATATTCAACATTGTGTAGGTCATGTGTAGGCGTTAAGATCTCTAATACAGCTGTCATTTGAGAAATAGCTCGTTAAATGTGCATTTGAATTTTATAATGCCATTTGATGACAAAACTTGGTATGATAAAGTGATTTCGATGACATAAAAACCACTTTATAGTGACACGTTATAAGAACTTAATTAATTTAGAAAAAATGTTGTGATGTTTTTGTTTATTTTTCTTTCTTAATGAAGTAACATAGTAAATTGATTCGCCGCGAAAGTGGTTTTTATGTCATTGAGAGTTGTTTGCACTCACCGATTACCCGTCGTGGTAGACTATTGCCCCGTGAAGTAAACTATTGCCCCGTTATAACAATTACAGATACAACAACTAAGGCCCTCAGGGAAGGCAGTACATCTACACTTGGACTCTTGGTTTTTCTTGTAATTTTTTTTTTGCTAACTTAATTAGGTTAGTATTCCACTGCAGAATCATTTCGTTCATCCAGCAATAATTTAAATAAAAATACATATGCATACAATGCATATACTGCAATAATTTAAATAAAAATACTTTAGGCCAAATTTTGATAGGCAACCTAGTGGATATATATTCTCTAGATTATAAATATGCGTAAAAATAAGTTTGTAGCATATTATGTTCAACAGTGCGGTTCTCACGTTCGTTTTTGCCCAGAACGTGTAAATTGTTGAATGAGCTTCCATCTGAGGTGTTCCCTCGGTGCTACAATATAGGGGTTCTTCAAAAATAGCGTCAAAAGAGTCCTTCAGGACTGGCAGCGCGTTGGTGCCGCCCCTGGTATTGTAAATGTTCGTAAGTGATGGTGACTACTTTCCATCAGGTGGCCCGTCTGCTTGTCTGACAATCCGTTGACATAAAAAAAAATCTGGATGAACGAAATGATTCCGCAGTGGGATCCTAATCTATAGAATACAGTTTACATATATACAGTTTATACATATTTTATTAGATGTCTATACGTCTAATTAAAATATGCATTTTAATGTAGATGCATCACCACTCCTAAGTAGTCCCAAGGTCTAAGTTATTGTGCCTCTGTGTCGGAAACTTCAGGCACCATTGGCACCGACCGGAACATGACATGATCACGCTTAACACTTTCTTTTAGCGGCATTAAATTAGGTGATGCAAACACCATCATTAGAGCTCAACCACCATTTAAAAAAGTAGATATCATTAGGCTGCAAAAAATATTTACTGGTGTTAGGTTAGCTCCCATTACGTAGATATAGGCATAGGCACCACCGCATTACCTAATATAATTGCCGCTAAATGGTAGTGTTCAGCACTATCGTATTCCGGTCAGGTGGTAATGTACGGCCCTGTAATTTCCGGTGAGTGTCCATAGGCTGCAGTCATCACTTAACATCAATGTAAACTGCATGCTTGTTTGCCACTTCCATTACATAAAAATCACGTGAGCTACCATTGTGACATAAACAACTATATCCGTCTCAAGGCGAGCCACCTATATATATACGTCCAAACAAAAAGAAAACACATCAATTGGTTTTAAAACAACCTGTAAATAAAATACACATTGCATAATCGGAGGGTTGATTTGCATACGTCTTCAGGGTGCGGTCGTGTGTGGTCTCGGTTGCCATGGCGACGGCGACGTAACGTGGCGTGGACGATGCTCTTAACTGATGGCTCGGCTAATTGTTGTGCCAGAGAGCACGGCTGTCCCATTTCACCTAGTAACGAACTGAAACTAAATGTTATTGGAGTGTCCAAACGTAAGGTTAGCCTTTGAAACTTAACACATTTTAACAAAGAAAAATAGAACTAAAAATATTTGAGTTCAGGCGTGACATATTTATTTTAATTTCCATATATTTATTATCTGTCAGAAAATGAAGGAATTTTTCGCCCAGGAAACTTTAACTTTGCAAAAAAATATAAACTGGCGCAACGCAATTCGCAGTCACTGCTAAAGTAATGATACTATTATTGTCAAATTTACGAAAACCATCACTTTAAAAAATATTTTGGTAAAACCGAACTTTAGTTTCAAAATAATTACGAGGCGGTGAATGGTGCACTTACATTCTATATATTGATGCGATATCTAGTTATATCTGAATTTAACGAACCTTCTAGCTGAAGAAGATCTTTCTTGAGAAGGCTTTGAAATAGGACAACCGAGTTCAACGCTTGAATGTCACCGTGGGCCGACTAGTGTTGTGTTATCGCCGACTATACAAATTAGCTGCTTTTACAATTAACGTATATCCATTCCCTACTTTATTATCCAGAGATATGTATAATTGGATATAATTACTCTTGTCAATTAAGAATTCTATATGCAGAAAGGAAACAGTTCTATTCTGAACCACAATCAATTTTCTTCATATAACGTTTTGTGAATTTGAAATTTTGATAGTTTGTTACAAAATTGTAGAATGGTAAAATCACGCGCTGTATATTTCAAAATACACATATCTTGAATATAAAATGACAGTAACATTACATTTATCATTAAAATATGAATAATTTACGATTTCGAAACCGATATCAAAGCTAGACTTTAATCGCCGCAGGTAGTACTTTGTTTGGAAGATTTGAAATACATGTAATTGAATAACAATACTTGATTATAAAAACAATATTGTTATTAGAGAATTACTATCCAGTCGTTACTATTATAAGAACAATAGAAATAATTAAATTGACTATGGACGGTGAAAGGTTGTATTATCTGGATGGTCGTATTTTACTGGTGGTAGAGTTCCAATGCAGGAATTCAAGGGCGTACCACCGCATTATCTGATCTATCTGCCGCCTAATGGTAGTGTTCAGCAATATCGTCTTCCGGCTAGATGGTAATGTATGGCCTCGAAATAAGTATCACAAAGACATAATAACATAAAAATTAAAGAAAAAAACAGAAAGAAAAATTTGACTTCGGGCAGGAATTGAACCTGCGACCTCAGGAGGGACTTCGGTAGCTTAGTGGTAAAGCGGATGGACTGGTTATCCTGAGGTCGCAGGTTGGATTCCTGCCCGTGCCCGAACTCAAATTTTTCCTTCCGTTTATTCCTTTAATTTCTAAAGTTCACTCGCATATGTTACCTATTGCGAAAAATAAATATTACAATAATAGCTTAGTCGCAGGGGTGGCAACGTATCTGCATTTTGACCTTTGTCTTTGTGTGAGTGTCTATAGGCTGCAGTCATCATTTAACATCAATGTGAACTGCATGTTTGTTTGCCAATTACATTACATAAAAGAGAAAAAAAAAACTTACTGAATTGCTATTGATTTGTAAGCCTCTACATGTGTAAGTACTGCATGTACATTGCTCTTTTGCTACTAACTAAACTAAAAAATGAGTCAATTATACAGAACTCTTCTCCCCGTCCCGACTCTCACTTGACTGGTGTAATTACGTGCGTCTTCTATACCTATGTCCAGTCAAGTAATAATGGCAACCCATTATACGTCCCACTGCTGGGCACGAGTCTCTCCCCTTTTTGGGGGAGGCCTGGAGCTTACTCCACCACGCTGCTCCAATGCGGATTGGTGGAGGTGGGTGGGTTAGTGGCCAACCCACTGTCGGATGTTTTCAAACCACCCATAAGGCCTCCAACAAGGTTTAACGACTGCTATCCATCGATAGCAACCGGTACCGACGGCTTAACGTGCCCTCCGAAGCACGGAAACGCGCATTTAATTTGCCACTAGCGGTCACCCATCACACTACCCGACCGCGCCCGTAGTGCTTAACCGAGCAGATCGCTTACGATCTACACCAGCCGCTGGGCCATGCGCGCACGTCCAGTATTGTCCAGTCAAGTAATAAAAGTAAATTACTTACCTTAACATTACAGAACTGTGCTTGTAAGTAAATTACGCAATTAGATAAATATCAAGTGATCAAGTCAACCCATTGACCCCATAGTTTTAATGGTTGAACTGGTTAAAACTATAACATTTTGTTAGTAGCACGGAACTTTTACACGACACATCCGATATCCACACGAACTCGTATTTTGCGTGGTAAACACATTTTAATTAGTCCCAGTGACCTACATAAATTCACGTTAAATATATAAAACGTTTGGTTTGCGTGATTTTGTTACACATTTATACTAACTAGTTTGTTTTTAAAAAAAAAAACAGAAGTTCATTATATTTTTGTGAATGGGAGTGTTTCGGGGTAGCGCGAAAGAAGCCGCTACAGTATAGCTCGATCTTATTAACGCTTTTTAACTGTGTTATATTTCTGTTTTGTTTTTACTACTTTTTACATCTAAATCATAAACAGTTATCCTAAACTATATATTGGCACGTACCTATATATTTGTACACGTATACGAATACTTCTTTATAGATAACTATACTGCATATTCATTGACAAGGTAGGTCCAATATCTCCGAAAAACAATACTGAGAAATGGAAAACTGTGCTCTATGAAAAGGGTTATGTTTTATAAAACTTGTAAGCAGGCTTTCACACAGTTCGTGGTTCTTTTAAAATAGTTAATGTAAATAATTGTAACTTGACGTCTTTTATCAAATGAAACGGTTTACAAATTTGTACCAACATACATGTATGTACACATGAACAGAGAAATATATTTTTGTGTAAGTAAATTTATGTGATCCACACAAATTTAATGATAATAGGCCCTTCATTAAAATATCTACTGAGACGGCAAATCAATTGTTTTTTTCAATAGCCCTGGCCAATAATTGTATTAATAACATAAAATATAATTTAATTGTCAAATACAAAATAAATGATGCTTTGTTAAAACCGGATAGTCAAGGCTATGGCCACCGGCTAGCTGTTAGCACCGTACGATAGATTGGACAATCATGAAATATTAATACGATGTTATTTCTCAAGACAAAAACTTGTCTAAAGAACTGAGAACAAAACGTTTTTTTATGACTTCTTTAAAAATTGTTGCTTGCTGTCAATACCAAGGTTTTTTTTTAAAAAGTTGATTTTACAAATGGAACGTGAAATAATAGATGTAGTATCACATTGCACAAGCGCTATGCTAGGTGCTAGGTAAAAAAGGTCTCAGGTTCGATTCTTAGTAAGCAGAATAAGTGACATTATGATATTTCCATGAAAGAAATTCACCCAAGTTAATAATTTTGTTAATAATTGTCATATTTTAATAGCATGATACAGAAATACATGAGTATATTAAATTCTCATTATTCCTTCCTTTTAGAAAAGGACATTCACAAATCATCATATACGTTCAAATTACATAGTAAATTTTTTAATCTTCACTTTCAGGCCACATAGGTAATTAACCCACAAACAAACTTCAGAAGAGTCACTGAGTTTTTTTTTCAGTTAAAACCCAACATCACTCCTGGACCTCAGGTATCAGAAGCGGTCTCTTAACATAAGGACACTAACGGCCAAATACTGAAACGTCACTTAAATCTAAGTGGGACTTAAAAGTCTTCTGTCTTTATAAAACACGTTCAAACGATAGAGATAGCGCACATTTGAGCGTTGCTTAAAATTGAGTGACGTTTGAGTATTCGGCCATAAGACAGTGCTATAAAATATTTGCCTGTCTACATAAAAACAAGGTACTAAGTTTAAGAATCACCTAGTTAAACTCTAAAACCAGTAGCAGCTGAGATTTCTATAATAAAACTGCACGAACTCAACCTCAATTTTGCCCACAGCATCAAGGTATCGCAATATCCTATAAGACTCGCCTGACTGCGGTGTGAGCCGTAAATTCTTTTATTTTTATTCCGAAGTGTAATTTCGAGCGTAATTTTAGCTTGCCACCACACAATGCCTACAATGATTCGTATGAGTGGCACCACATTTCTTATTATAAATTACAGGGTATGTATGTATGTATCTTCACGCCAGGTCCCTAACGGGGTAGGCAGAGAGTGTAGAGCGCCAGACATCCCGGTTCTGACAAACTTCTCGTGCCTCGTCTACCTTCATCATTCTCTTCATACATGCACGCCGATTCCTAAGACTTTTGACCCCACCATCAGACAGAACTCGACCTATTTGGTCATGGTAGGTCAGCCTTGGTCTTCCTGGGCCTCTGCAACCATCCACATTCGCATTGTATATCTGTTTAGTCATTCGCTCATTCGACATTCTTTCTATATGCCCGAACCATCGGAGCATGCCTTTTTTCATTTTTACACCGATACTATCATTCACACAAAGTCTCTTTCTTACATCTTCATTACGAACGCGATCGGTGAGTGATACACCGCAGATCTTGCGCAAAGATCTCATCTCGACCGCGTTCAACTTACTTTCATGCTCTTTCCTGCATACCCAGCTCTCGCTTCCATATAAAAGCGTTGGAGTAAGTACAGGGTAAAAGTGTTAATGCAAACCACAACTTTAATATACGCGAAAATTGATTTATTCAGGGAGTTATTAAATTGTGGTTTCTTAAAAACATTATTTTCTTACTTACATTTCGAGTTAGATCAATGGTACTGAAGTGTAGATTATTGGATTTGTAAGAATATTTAATATGTTTTATAAAGTCAACTTTAATATTTTAAATAACCAAAAACCCCAAAAACAATAGTTAGAGGATTATACATCCTCGATTCGCTGGTTATGTGTTGATAATCCCGTGACAATTCTTCTGATGTAAGACAACTATCTTGGGATGCATTTCTAGACTGGCAATGCCACTGAAAATTTTTCAAACCTATTTGAAAGTTAGGTAAAAAAATTAATTTAACTACTGAACATTCAATTATTGCATCATTTGCAATTAAATAAATAACGACAAATTAATAAAGTGGCAACCGTTTACTTGTTTCTATTTCTTCCAGCAAATTCTATGACTCAAAAGGAACTATTGGAACCAATGAATTGATAACTGAGTATTGTTAACAGAACAGTTTTAGTTTAATTAACTTGCAACGTTATCTGGTGCCGCGGGCGAGTTTTAATCTGCAAAGGGCTTGGACTAGCTGAATGTTATTTGCATAGTTTAACAATTACTTCCACATTCTTTCTTTGTCCTTCGATTCTTGATTCAGCTGTTTTGCATATACTGGTGCTGTGAATCATAATATCCTTGGAGGATACTGAGAAACAAACTTTCTGTAATTGACTCTATACTAGGATACAATCAGAGATGTTATAACTATGCTGATTGTGAATTTATTTATTTTTAGTTTATTTTATTCTATAGATTTAATAATATTGGCATTGCAAATGTAATTGAGCTACAATTCGATATGCAAGTGGAAGAATAATTTTATTAAAATCGCATTTTCAAAATCGGAAAGATTATTAATATCTCCGGAGTCTGTAACATTGGTTCTGAATGGTCTAAGAAAATTGGTATTTTTAGACCATAAATAGACGCCTGATGGCGCTTATTTCTTGAAGTCAAAGAAATTAATAGAATTTTGAAATTTAATAATATTGTGATGATCGCTTTGAATACGCCACTCAAAGAAATAGATAAGGAAATAAATCAAATATTACAGCAACGTACAGGCATAAATTGTATTTGTTATTTTTTAAAATCGTTAAAATAACTGTCTCCAACTTCTCGTTACGGAAACCAAGCGGTGTCTTTTTGTCTGAATGCCGACAAAATAGTAAAATAAAATAATGCTCTCGATTAAAATCAAAATACTTAAGAATGTGGAGTATGCTGTCAGGTCATTGAATCCCAGTCCTCATAAAATAAGACGCGGCAGGCGGTCGAAGTCATCACACGTTTTTACGACTACCTATTGGTAAAAGACCCGATTATATTTAATGGAATACATCCAACAAATTCTCCATACTTTTTCTTTTTTAAAAAAGAAATAAAACAGCCTTACGTTTCTACTGTATGAACAATGTATTACATATTTATTGCAACATACCCCGCTCTAAATAAAAACTGTTTGTTTTCATTTTTAAATTATTCCATTCATCTTTCCGATCAGCGTTAAGGGCAAGGGTATGGCCTTCGTGAATTTAAGATGTTGGTCGTTTATAAATAATTCAATAGTAAGTATTTTAGCCTTCGTATATTTTTTATGGTCGCCATTGCTTTTAATGTAGCAATAGCTTGACAAGATGGAACAATATAACAAAAAGTAAATAACTGTTGAAAAATGCATCATATTATTTTAAACTTAGTAGCTTTTTTTATAAATCAATATCTCAATGATTGCCTCAAATAAGGTTATTTATTACTTTAAATAACAAACCCACGATTTCATTAAATTAACATGAAGTCAGGAACAGACAAGCAGTTTTGCAGTTAATTCGTAATGGCTTGATATTGACGAAAAAAGACATAAAACATAGTGCTGTCTAACATTTCAAATAGCTTAAGCAGGAAAAAACTAGTGATATATAAACAGATATTTTTCATTTCAGATAGTTGAAAAGTGTAATGTTAACAGATAAATTATACAGAAATTACTTTCATTGATATAAAAACATGAAACTTTTGACCAACGTTCACAGTAACCGAATTTTATGGAAGAACAAATATATATTTCTGAGGATTCAGCTATAGCCATACAATAACATGCTGTAAGATATTTTTTTTTATATAAATTGGCATCGCTGTTACGCATATTGCCAGTGTCAAGTAAAACGATATTTCATATTCGTCATGCTGAGTAATAGTCAGAGTCAGTCGGTGAGTCGGTCTATCTTCGGTCAGTCAGTCAGAGTCACAGTCAGTAATTCGAGTAAAGCGATGGCTACTTTACCAGAACTAAGATAAATTTAAATCATAGGTTCTCTCAAAAATCGACAATGTTTCGTAAATTTAAAACATTATTTGTCAACATGGCTTGCAGTGAAAACACCATTCAATGGTAACTTAAAGCGTATCACGTATTTCGTTGTAGTCTACATAAATTAAACCATATCAAAAAAGTTAATGTGTATTTAAATAATTTCTTCATTTGTAATTTATCTGTTGGATATTTTGACACGCACGAACAGGCGACTTCATAACTTTTGACAATAGCTTCGCAAACATTTTTAAGCCGTGTCAAATCATGGGATACGCAGTAATTTACTACGAGAGTTGAATTGAAATTAACTTATTTTCTTGTAGTCCGAGAGTCCGATAGCTGATGACAGATTGAAGGTTTTAACAACTAAGTGTAACTTTACCAGAAGAACAGTACGACATCATTTTGGTGTATCTCGAATTATAAGCAAGGTTTCTTATTAGTGAAATTAATTTCTTAAAAAAACTACGCATGACCTCCTCAATATTGAAGGGAACCGTATTATGCCGTACCGTTTTAACCGTATATTTATTCAGTCTTCGATTTTTGGATACTTGGAAACTTTAAATAAATATATATTTTTTAAACTGCACATTTTTGAAAATTCCGTTGTTCCTTTTTTAGGGCGGAATTTCTAAATAACCTTTTTTGAATCAAAAGCCTATTTAGATCAAAAAATTAGTGAAATGGTTCTGTGCATATTAAATTTCAACTCTTTTCGTTTAGTGGTTTAAGCTGTACGTTGATAGATCAGTTAGTCAATCTTAATCTCCTTTTTTAAAATAAGATGATTTAAAGAAAAATAGTACCACTATATTACATTAACCAAATTTGTCATTAGCTTTTGCACTATTATAGACAGTCGTAGTCGAATGTTGCCTCATATCCCTCACCTCATGTCTCTTGACATAAGTCGTAATCTTTTTCACACGGCTTTATTCATAGTATATATAACTTTATATGACATTTTTTTCTTTACGTAGTTGTGATTTACTCATCGAAAACTTTCATTCTGTTGTGTGTATAAAACTATTGACAAATTTTAATGTTTTTGTTTTACTACTAGCCAGTATCAGCTGACCTGGCTTAACTTCATACCACCTTAGAATTAAATTATGGGTCAAAGTTTTAACAGGTACAAACTATGAAATTGAAATTGTTGTTTTACGATGTTCCTTACAATGTCCTCATATTATTATCTTACCTTTTAAACTTTGCCTGAATTTGTATGAATATTTCAATTGATTTTCGTAATATCAGTCCAGCCGTTCTTGAAATTTAGTGTGATTAGCAAATGTTATTTTTTTTTTATATACAATTTACAACAAATTAACAACGTAGAATACGTTGCCAGCCTCAGATTCTCATGCATCTAATAAGATTTTTTTTTATCTTTACTGTAAAGTTGATTATTAATATGGAATTTATCAAGAAGAATATACCATAATTTCACCACATTTTTATATAATTTATTGAATATTGTTTGAGACTCAGCCACAACAGAAAACGTAGTAACGTACGTAACTCTTACCTCATTTGACAATAAACCTTTTCCGTCAATCGTTGAAGAAAATAGATATGTCGTGTATCGAAATTAACCAAATAACCAAAAAAGGTGACAATAATTCACAGAAGTTAATAATGTTTCAAATGTACAGCAACAATAGGGGGTAACTACGCTACCCTCATTTACCAATAACATAATACCACAAAACCAGACACAGCTGTATCGGCGCCAAATATTGCCGGTGTTACGTATGTATCGTGGGCGGCCTGTATGTTGCTAACAAAGCAGCAGTCTAATATAAAGCCAGATTTATTTCGTTCCCGGGTTATAACTCAGGCCAATACGTGACCGATCCTCACGCCTACTCACACCGATTTACAACGACGTATTATTCATGATCAAAAATTTTATCATAGAGAAATAGTAGCGATTTTCAACTACCGGGATCACATCACCCCCTATATTGGTTAAAGGTTGCCCGCAAAGGTCATTTCCTCGCTGCTTTCTACTTAAACTAGTGCAGTGCCGGTCACTAGAAAGGTTAATCTGTGAAAATCTTTGGTACTTTCGCCTCTGTTTAAACGTAATACGGTTCATTGTTGACGGCTCTATGTAATGTCCACATCGGCGCCTGGGGTAAGGGGCTTAACCATATCTTTATTAATGGTAATGTGATTAATGTGCATTTAGGTTATTCGATACTAGTTTCTCGGGTTCTAATAGGTTTACAAATCGTTGCACAGATAAATGAGACGTTACTGAATGAAATAGTGTGTACCGTTGAGGTTTGGCAATAATATAATGAAAACGACGAGGAATTAAGTTAATATTGTGTGAAGCAACAAATATTCCCACATTCAACTTACAGAAGATTTAGTCAAGCACATTCACTGTCATTTCTAATGCTGAACTTGTTAGTATTTTTCTATGAGACACATTTATTGCCGCTTTTTATACTCGATAATTCATCTGTTTCACAATGTCTCCCCTCTCATATTTATGTTCATTGGACAAAAATACATTTTTTAGTTTAGCAAATAAAGGTACAGCGAACATGTATGCTGTACTGCCTGATTGTTTTTGACCAAAAAAGATCAAAACAAATGGCATTGTGTGGTAAAATTACAGTTGAAAAAGCAGTACTGGGCAACAAGATTGAAACGGTGCTCTTTCAGATTTTATCTTTTGTTTAAACTTGCTCCTCACTTTTGTTCGTAATTCAATGAAATCGAAAGACTCAAGACCACAATAAGTGGAAACGTCCCCGAAAATAATAGGTACACATTTTGGTGAATGTAGTGTCTTTTTTCTTTAGGTTTCAAAGTCCTATCCAACAAATTGTCATTTTGTTGAAGCCTAAAATTAAAGTAACATCGAGATATACAGACGCGGCTTTTGTTGTCAAAATAAACAATAACCTAATATAATTATTTAATGAATACGAGTATTAAGGCGTTGTGAGTTAATATATAATAAGTAATGGGCTCATAAGTAATTCACCGAGGAATCAAATACAAATAATATAATTGTCCAATCATAAATAAGCAAATGAGAACGAGCTTGAGCTCTGTGGGTATCCGGGTAAAAGTTCCATGGCAACGAAGTCTCATACAAAACACAGTAATAAATAAAAACACAGAAATTCCCTGTAATAAATTCGCCTGTACAAAACATTTCCTCCAATATAGTTTGCAATCGCCGGCGTACACCGGGTAATTTCAACCAGTTGTTATCCCCCGAGCTGTAATATCACAATACACGGAACTTGCACTTCCCAGACGCAGGAAAAATGCGAGATAGCTGAGAACGTGGACTGCAATTTAGAGGCATCCATCGGCTGATGAGCGAAGTTATTGTCGATGTGAAAAGTTCCCGCATTTCATAAGCGCCTTTACGACTTTAAAGGAGTGTGTGTCGGTATGTTGTTGTTCGCCATGTATGGACGATTTTTTGTCACAACCGTGTGCAACGAATTTTATCAACTTTCTACCGGCTGTTACACCTCCATGTGTTGCATCACCGAAACCAGGCAATGGAGTCATCAGTTTGCAGTTTTCGTATTTACGTGGCGCCATTATACCTTTCAAGGCAAAGCTGGGCATCCTGATTATAATTTTAATGATTACTTTGGGCTTTAATATCAGTTATCGTTTATGCTTTCTATGCTGATTTTGGTTTACTATCTAATATAGTGTGGTTAAAGTGTATATTTGTATGGTACTTATCTAGATGTGCCGTTGGTATATTATTTAATACTGGTTACAACCAGTATCAGTTCTCTAAAATAATAGTCTGTGAAACCATACCAAGATATCGACAATCAGAGTAAATAATATATTAAGTTACATGTTTTTAATCGGACATTACTTGAACTTGTTTGAAACAGTTTGGAAATGTGTACAATGAATATAACAGCATTTGTACAGCGCTCATGTATAAGCATTATGTACATGAACATATTATTATAATATGATATGCAAACATTATTTGAAACTATAATACGTATGGTGCCTAAAGTCTTAAAATAACGAATATCATAATGAAACATTCCAAAACACGAAACATTTGAAACCTAATAATATCTGTAAACGAATCCATGATAGTGCTCGCCTTACCTTATAGATTCAATTATTTCACTAGCAAAGAATATTTCAAAGAAATTGCCTTCACATAGTAACATAACCTCTAATGACAAATTGTATTTACTTCTCAGAAGAACTTTGAAAATAGGCAGTAATTCTTTTATAATCGTCGACCACCTCTATTTCATCAAGAAATATAATGTCTTTATTTAATAAGTATTTACGTAAACCCTCGTAATGGATTTCATAATCGAGTATAGTACAAAATAGGAAATACTCTGTGAACCTGTTGGAAATGGTTTCGAAAGTGCACTATAAAAACTTCCAACAATAGACTCTCATGCAGACAGTACTCGATTGGATCGGATAAATTTATCGAACGGATATCCAGAAGATAAGATCAAATAACTGGCGCGTCGACGTAGCTTTGTGCATACAATAATACTCATCTGCATATCTAATTGATTTGCATGAATCATGCATGAATGTTATTTTTCATTTTTCTTTGCTTTTGAAGCTTTTGTGTCCTAGTGGCGCTTTAGATTTCGATATGAAATATGGGAACAAAGGAGACGTTCCAAAATGTATGGAGCTTGGGCCCGCACCATGTACACTATATTGAGAGATGAAGCATAAAGTACTAAATCTTTTTCAGCTATTCAAATCGTTTATTAAATCTTCAATTAATTGTCGTAAGTGTATTTCGAAAACAAGAATGTCATAGTGATGATATGGCAACATAATCCTGTCATACAAAAATTACGTAAAATAAATATTTCCGACAAAAAACAACGATTCAAAAATATTTTTTGAGTATTTTTCAATGATTCTGCGTATTTTTCTCTAACTTTTGATATAGTGTACAAGGTGCGGGCGCAACGTGGAACTCCTCCTTTACTAAGTGAATTTTTATTTACTGTTTATGTGCTTGACATTGTCAGAATTACTTTGCTTTCTGTACAAGTTAACAATTCGACTTCAAAATTGGAGTTACTCCAAAATTGAAATGAAACATTTGACGAAATTCAATTTAGATTATACATGCATATCTAACAAAGATATTAGTATCAGCTTTATTTTTATTAATTTAACTTAATTTTACATAGAAGGTATGTAAAAAGAAGGAAGTACTACACTACTAAGCGATATTCCAACCAATCAAATATAATTTTAGATACAGATTTGGTCAGCACCTGATTTATATTTTATCAACTCTAAATAGATTGTTTTCCATAAATATTTCAATGAACTTGAATGAATCCACATCCAAATAACCATTCTTTAGAGACAAGACGTATATGGACCTACAAAACTAACGGTTCAGGTAGCTACGAATATGAATAAATTAATGTCTTAATGGATGTATTTGTATAATCGAGTACATCGCGATGTAAACTGAACACTAAACCGATGTCTAACCAAGTCTAGATTTAAGGCTTCCTCGATTAACTTTAGCCACTGTAATACCTTCCTTATTACTTACCCACTTTCATTTTCTACGGAGATCAACATGAACCGTTACTTTATACTTTATAATTATTGCAGTGATTTATAATGTAAAATAGCTACCTTAAATTACTTAATGCGAGAAAATTTATATACTGTGATCTCGATTAATTGGAGTGCATCGGACTTAATGTTGGAATCGATTAAGGTTTTAATAATGCTCATTACTTGTGACAGAAAGACGTGGGCTGATGTAATCTTCAAGGATTAGTTATGGGTGTTTCGTGTTTTGATAATATTGTGTTATGATATTTTCTTTGTGTCAAAAATGCGATAGAAGAGCTAATAAATCAGGTTTAAATTAAAGTAGGGCTGTGACCTGGCCGCAGTTTGAAAGTAGAAAGAAAGAACATTTATTTGCAACAATGTTACACGAGGGATTATGATTATAGGTCTATTAATTCACATTACATCGTTATAAATTGGTGCTAACTCAGCATATGCTGATTAAAGAATAACCAGCGCTGGTCTTCCGTTAGGACCTTTAAGTTTCGTCATAGACGGCTATACATATAAGTAATATCTATACAAATAAATAAAATTGGAGTGTCTGTTTGTAATATACAAATAATTGCTTTTTACTAAATGCATATGTATGTATACACGGTACATATACCAAAACAACATTTTTTACAATTTTTGTCTCTCTGTTTGTCCCCGCTAATCTCGGGCACGGCTAGACCGATTTTGATGGAACGTTCAGTGGCAGATAGCTTATGTAATAAGGAGTAACTTAGGCTACTTTTATACATCGTCCGGGTAGATACTGTACAATCATAAATTCTCACGCGGACAAAGCCGCGGGCACAGCTAGTTTTCTATATATTTTCTGTTGAGATTGCACATGCAGATGAGATGCCATATTCGGCATATTGTGACACGACACTTAAATTTTCCTGTGAAACCGCAAATTAAGTCTGGTTATGTGCGTAAGTACAATTTTCTGTGAATTGCGTATAGCGTTACATAATTTAAAACAACACATAAGAATAATAAAAAAAAAACGGATTTATACATTGGTATTTAGCGAAAAAAAAAATCTATATGTAGACTAAAAATAAGACCAAATGATAATGAGAAGCATTGTTGCCGATTGGCTGTATCGCATAAACCGTGATAGCTAGACAGTTAATATTTTCACAGATTATGTATGTTTGTTGCCACGACACATACAACATTTTATATATTTCAACGCTTGAAATATTCAAAGAATATTTAGTTATGCATTCACTTTGAAATAAGTTATCAATAAGTAAAAATTAAGGGCAACAAAAATGACCTTTTCCGTTTTTTATAGATAATGGTTCGAAATAATTTGTCTGCGAATCAGACTCACACTTGGCCGATTTTCATTTTATTATTTCGACGGTCTTTTGTTTTTTATCGTCATATAATAAAAAAAGAGCTGCAAATCTCACAAAAACCAAAAATACGCGTGATACCATAATAAATGCACATATGAAATCCCTGACCTTTACATCAGTGCTTAAAACCTGGTTTATCAAAAAACAGCGATGAAAAAACCCTTGCAATTTTAATTACTTATTATTGCATACTACGAAGCAAACTGTTTAAAATTTTTGAACACGCGATTAAAAATTCAACCCAACAATAGGTACAACTTAAAATCGTGTTCTCTCTGAAAGGATGTTTCAAATATTCGAAGCATATTTTCCACCTTGACCTTTTGGTAATAAATTAGCTTTTAATGTTAAGAGGAATGGAATTTTAAAATACGCTTGTCGTATTTATTATTGTAATGTCTTTTGTTATGTTTATCGCTGTCAAGTTCACGATTTGTCGATATTTTGTGTTTATATAAAAGCCTGGGAATTTTGGATTTTGAATTTGGCTGAATACTAAATTTAATGTATCATATTATTAGAAGTATATTCGTTCTCTATTATGAAAAAGATGTAAGTATGATAATGTTTTATACAGCTTCATTGAGAATTAAATTAATAGTTACTCACATAATACCAAAAGTGCATACACAAAGTGTACCTATGGGTTAAAATATAGGTATCTACTCTAATTTACAAAGCCCATTATATATTATTACCTACATACATGCATCGTAGAATTCCATATCGCTCTTTTCTAGTGGTAATATCCCCATGATAATTATATCATTGCATAAGAAAATAATAATTCACTGATCGATTTTCGGTTAATAAATTATTCCACGCAAGTCTTGCCTTATTTATTATGCAATAAATGACAATTAGTATGACTTGTATGAGTGAAGAAATCGCCTTGGTGGACGAAAGTAGTTTGAATACTACCATCAGTCAGCTGAAAAAACCTCAAAACAAATTTTAGTGATCAACATTAAAATTTGATTCTCTATAGCTCTTGAAGCAGGACTCCATGAATCCCAAATTTAACTAAAACTAGGACTTACCATGGCTCTTGTCAGATGACAATGTAATAGCATAATAATTTCCTGGCAAGTTTTCGCAAGAAATACCTAATTTGTATAGGTTTCGTGATAGACAACACATCTGCAATCAATATCATTACAAACTTCTTTGAAACGTTCATAATTTAAAACCTCGTCTAATTTCGCAACCTCAAACCTACATCTGACGATGTACAACTACGTATGATCATATTTACAAACAGTAAAGTATATAGACGTGATTTATAGCTACTTTATGCTAAAGAAAGTCAAAGCAATGATGCTTGCGGGCCGGGGACGGACTAAAATGTACCCGTAAGTCAGCTTGCCGGAAAGTTGCTTACCTTCACCGACCCCGCGATTATTGAGCGTAAATACAACCGACATAAAATACTGGTTTTTAGGTTTCCACTGCAGATTATACTTGACTAACGTGGTTTCAATAGGAATTGGTTTATGGCATATGTTTGTGCATAGGCATTGTATATTAAATGAGTGGACCTATCTAATTCAAGTGGTTTTGTTATAGTTACATTGTAGCTTCAAATTATGCTGAAAGGAGATGTTGCAAACATGTATGGACCTCCGGCCATGTATTGTACACAATATCATTAAACAGGCAAAATCAATACAAAAACTTTTTTTACTGCATATTTTCACTTATTTAGCTTTGTTTGCTGTTACAAAACATTATTTGCAGTTAGGATTGCAACACAAAACCAACATGGCGAATATGGCGGGCGATGTCATTTTTACATTTTCTTTTTTTTTTATTGTTTTTTGATTATATAGTACTTGGAGAAAAAAGTAATATTTTCTAAATACTATCGAACTAAATCGATTGATCCCAAGCGGCGGCTGTATCGCCGCCTTGTTGAACATGGTTGAAAATGATAAAATCGTTTGAATTAAATGTGGTTGTAACTCTGAAATATATTCTTGAATAAATTAATTGTATTTTTTTCGGATTCTTCTTTAATTTACTTATTTTTTGAGGACATGTACGATCCAGAGCCGAGCTCGCAACATCTCTTTTTCCCTATTGTTAAACGTATTTAGTTAAATTACTGTTGTAGTCAAAGACATTAACAGAGTTAAAACAGATGTTTCGTAACAATTATCTCTAAAAATAAGAATATCGAATATTTGCAAAGTTGTGCATGGTCATGCAATAAATAGGTATGGACCGGTATGGTAATAAACATATTGGAATGCTTTTTGTCTTTTCGCCAGTTAAAAAATCAGTAGGTACTTTGCAACGATACTTTTGTAAAATCCAATAGGAAATCAAAATTTATGTCATTAATTGAATTGGATTTCTATAAACCAGGCAAGTATTTTACAATATGACGATTTCATCTTGAAATGAACTTACAATAAGCAGCTTTCAAATATCTATTACCTGTACCATTTTACGACGTATGAAACATCAATAAGCCATTATACCTACATACATATTAAAATAAATACAAAAACTTACAATATTAACCAATAAGTACACGCCTAATGAATTCTCAAGGACGCATCACATCCGTTCGAGTTCAACTAATCGACTCTTCTTTTAATATGTATCTAAATACGTAACATTTTAAACTAAAAATACGTAAAACCTGATACAAAATGTCATATGATCCCTCAATTAATAAAATGAATAATGCAAATATTCTGTTCAACAATACATTTTACACGGCATTATTACGAGTATAAAACAGGTTTGGAAAAATCTGGAACTGGTTGCGTAAAATTTGGCTTATACCTATCCTACATAAGCTAAAACTTTAAATTATTTTGTCAGACATAAACAAATCACAATAATAGCTTTTACTGACGGAATACCTATGCCAGTAGCAAAAGCTATCAATTTGAAATAAAACATTGCAGAAAAGATTTAAATTCAACCATAAAACTTCGCCATAAAACAAATAAAATAACCAACGTAGCGTTTTATTTGTAACTAATTGATATTGGTAAGCACTTAATCAATCGTGTCAGATGATATGATAGCCGATACAAAGTTAATTACGGTCGTTGCGAAAATCCGAACGCTTTCCATATCTTCATCAGCCACAAAAACTGGTTATTGCAAAATGGCTGCCATAAGGCTACCGGGCCGCAACAATAGTTGCGCTATTGTTGTAAACAAAACAAGTCCATTGGTATTCGGTTTCTAGGGAGGGCGTGGTTATGAAACTTAAATGGTAATATAACAATTTTCTCTATATAAAATACAAATGTGACAAAAACCCAATTGAGAGTGCAAAAACGCAAATGCTATTGATTGCGTTAGTTCGGCATGACGATAGATTAAATGTTAAAATTAGCTGCAATTTATTCATGCAATCATAGAGTTATTAATAGGAAACATTTTATACATATATTTCAATTAGTAAGTAGGATACAAAACAAGTCCTCTGGAATGTGAAATTAATAAAAAGATTCTCCAATTTTTTTGAAACTTCACTTGTTAACAAATAAAGTCCTAATCAACATACAATAAGAAGATAAAACTTACGAAACATCACAGAACTCGACCTATTTGGTCATAATAGGAAGTGTCCTATTATGACCAAATAGGTCGAGTTCTGTCTGATGGTGGGGTCAAAAGTCTTAGGAATCGGCGTGCATGTATGAAGAGAATGATGAAGGTAGATGAGGCACGAGAGGTATGCCAGGGCCGGGATATCTTGCGCTCTACACTCTCTGCCTACCCCGTTAGGAACCTGGCGTGAAGATACATACATACATACTTCCTAATATTTACGTTTTATGTGAATACAGTATTAAATTGGCATTACCATCAACTCGTATTCTCTGAAAGATGTCACAGGTTCAAGGAACAAAATTAAATATAAGAAAACCTAATAACACACCAACGCTCACACATTCGCACTCTAATCACAAACATGTCATGTTCCTTAAAAATATTACCCGTCACAAGACAGCCTACTACTGAACATCCGCACTTGCCTTTAATTTCACGCCTGTTATTCCCGAAGGGGTAGGCAGAGGTAAATGCATGCATTTAATCATACATGCAATCACCCACGATTCGCCGGTTAACTTTTGGCCCATGCACCTAACAAGTGGCGAGCTTATTGACATCTTCGGGCTCATTACCAAACTTCGAGGTACTAGGAAACTTCCATAAAATGGAAAAATCCCAATAGAAGTAGAGATAAAGGATTTTACACCGTTATTTCTAATATTATCCCGACCCGGGAATCGAACCCAGGACCCCAGCGTAGTAGTAGTCGATCAAGTTACAATAGACAAAAAAATTAAAAAATGCTTTAAATATACGCTAAAGCAGTTCGCGGAAACCTTGAAGAATTTAAACCAACGCTCACACATTAGAACACTATTCACAAACATGTCCTTAGAAACATTACCCGTATCTAAACAGCCCACAGAATATTCGAACCCGCCTCGCCCTTTCATTAGATGACGCCTTTGCCCCGCAGTGAGACATTAGCAGGAAGTTACAGTTATATTATTACCTACACTGCTAATATCTAGGATTACGTTAATCTCGACTTTTCTTACGTAATTTGATCTTGTCAACCTTAATTATTCTGTGGTGTTGAGAGTGATAATATCTAGTTTTAATGAACCAATAGCATCTGGATATTCGATAATACCTACTGACTGTTTTGAAGGCAATTAAGAGCCGAGTAACAATGTAAAAAATAACGTTTTACAGATACTTAAATCTTGGAATAATAAAGGATTAATAACAAGTGTTCCGCTACTTTTACAATAACGGAAAAAAACTAAAAAAGAACCTTTAAGTAGTATCAAGGACAATATATTTTCTAGTCATTAAAAGAAAAAAAAAAAAAAAATCATTAGTTTTCAAAGTATTACTTGTGTGACAATTCCGTATAATTTTAAATTTAAACAAACATAATTATGCATAGCATGAATTAGATTAACCGGTATTATTCATGTAAGTACAATTTAAAACACAACTACATAAAAGCATTGACGTTATCCATAATCTATTCTACCTTTTACAGCATTTGAAAGTAACCGACCACTGTAGGTAAGATGAATAATGAATATATCCTAGATCTCAATTTGTTTCTTGATTAAAACCTAAACTTGAGAAAGCCTGATACAAGTTAGGACAACAAATGAAAATAAAGGGAAAACTTTATTTATTGATAAAGTTACTTTTCGGTTTTCGTATTATTTTTAGTAGATTGTCAATTTAACTTAAACTTATTTCAGATTCTATAGATTTTAGTTTTATTCGTACGTGTAAGTTAAAAAAAGTTTTCGTACCTTTGTCGTATTTCATTCTACGTAACGGTAGATTATCATTTTTAATTAATTAATAGCACCGAGTCTGCTTTATATACAACGCTTTTTTTATTTGCGAATCGAATAAATAAATGAATAAAAGTAATCTTAACATTTTTGTAAATATTTTTCATTAGAGCAAATACCCACACATACCGAACGTGTTGGATTTCTTCAATTATCACTACCTACTTGGCGTTGGCTTTAGCACTCTCATTTTGTGTAAATAAAATTAAACGCACAACAAAGTTAGCTTTGTTTTCGTACCCATTGCTTGGATTTTTAGCAACATCATCTACTATTTCAAAGAAATTACAATTTATAGTAAGCCTTTTTGATTCACATTCTATTTCTTTTGAAGATAAATTTCATGAAATATTTGCTCACTCACTTAAGAGCTTTATGCTAAAAGAATTATTTAAAACATGTAACACACAACAGACAACAAAAAAACAGTTAAAAGTAGTTTGAACAATTTTTTGTATTTTATTTTTGTGCCTTTTAGTCTTGTTACAATTGGTTAATTAAAAATGTTGACCACAAAGTAATATTTTGTTGTGAATGTTATTATTCATAAAATTGTAACAGTTATTAATTTGATCATCGACGCTGACAAAATATTAATTACGTAAAATTTAACAACAATAACGTGCCTTCCTCAACATATATTATCTTGTTCAAATTACAATAAACACTGTACATTATTAATTACAAGTTCAAGTTAAATTATGTTTACACGAGCTACGCCTACATCAACATTAAGATCACAGTCAAGCTAACATTGGCACGCCAAGTCACAATCTTTGTGACATAAGAAAAATACCTTTTGGAAATCTCGCTCACGTTTCTAAACTTAGCGAAGATAACCATAGTATTCTAGCAGTACCGTTAGTCCAACGTTTGGCCACGTATTTGAACAAATACATCCGGAGAACTTGAAATAGTGTCGCGGAATTTGTATAGTTAACGTGTATTTCCTTAGTTGCATCGTTACAAAACAAAAGTTGACGTTGTACGTGTTTACCTGGCGGTAACTCTTTAAGAATATACCTTTTTTTTTAAACCGATAAACTTTAGTCGGCAGATGACAAGAATACTTTTAACATACAAGTATTTAGAAACGACGCACAATTTTTTGTTTGACGACAAGCTTGCACCTGTCAGTCTTTATGCGATAGGTAATAGTGCATTATATTAAAAATGAATGAGCAGTATCTTACTCTAAATCACCATGAAAAGAATCACATTAAAAAAATTTGTTAGAGTTGGAGACTTGCTATTCGAACAATATTAAAGACTCCTTATCATTACGAAAAGTCTGGACTAACTAAGAGACACTGACAATACCTCTAAAAGTAATCTAAAGTGGCAATAGCTTGATCTTAAATCCGATTTATTCTTATCTGAAGTAAACAAATACAAGAAATCGCATAGCACACATACATAGGTAAACCTGTAGATTTCTTGTGAAAGTAATGCAGAATCGGTTTCTAGATTGCAACTTTGACAAGGGTACAGAGTATGTCATTAAATTTGTTGAAGCATAAATTTAATGAGGACCATAAACATCAGCTCCCAGTTAATAGAGCGAGTACTTGGTGTTCACACATATTTTTATGCTTTCATAATTTCCAGGTTTTCCTTTTTATATAACGGTACTTCATTTTTAACTAGGACTCTCTTAGAATTTCCTTAAAATTTAATATTGCACATGAATTATATAATTAAAACGATAGTAACGGAATTGTTTCCAAATATAATACTTAGTACGACTCAAATACGGGACTTAGATGACTGTTAATATTCCTTATTTGAAGACAATGGCCAGCCATTTGAAAATGTTGCAAGAACTCACGACGATTTTGTTAATTTATACTGGTACGGACCTGGATGTTGCAAATTCGACATATTTGTGATCGTGCTGTATTGTCACCATACCTTCAGTGGTTTATTCTAATCGTGAATGTGATATCGCAACTATTTCTAGTTATGCAGGATTGTCACTGTAACAGATTAGTTTCAAATTTGTAATTTCAGTATCAACGTAGCTATCATCTTAGCTTCGTAGCTTTATATCAATGTCACTTGGTTTTGTTTTGGAGATTATGATTCAAGTTGTTTCTTTACATCCTTGCTTGCTTACTATTCATATAAACATTTTACATTCGATATTAACATTCATTGAAAGACCTCCAGTAAGTTAATCTCCTATAACATGTAAAAAGGCATCTTTCTTTTGTTTAATGTTTTCAGATTCGTTGTTTAGTGATGTCAAGGTAAAATTCAAATTAATTAGCTACGATATTGCAACTCAATACCTGTTGCAATGAGAAGCGAATCAAGTTTCAGGTTCTGATTAACATTGTCTAATTGTGTAATCAAGTCATTCTAATTATTCGTAATCAAAAGTAAGCCCATGGATTTGCTTGGGCGGATTTTGATTTAATAGGTAATTAATTAAATAAATAATATCAATACCTTCATTTTTGGTAGTTCTTGTGATACGAACTCTAATAGCTTAGTTACTCTATCTATGTACCTTTTACTTCACAGTCAGACATTCATTTAAAATGAAACAATAATATTGCTCCAATTTATTTTCAACTAAAGTAGGTAAATACTAAGTGTGTCAGCTAAGACCATGGCACGTGCGCCAAGCCTACTATTAACACTCACTAATATAGAACAAGCTAAACCACAAGCACTTGCGACCTTGGTTAGTAAATCACTGTTGTATTACGTATACACAAGCTTGAAACTTGTTCTGATATCCTAGAATATTTAAGAATTATTTTGAACCCTCAAACTTCTAGGAAAAAAATTACCTTTTCAATTTTTTAAATAGTCTGTAGTCTAGGTATCTAAGTTATTATTGGCTTGTTCAATATTTATATCAATAAAAGGAAGGATGTTTCATTTACGATCAAATGGCTTAAACGTTGATACGCCTCGACGGCCATTAAAAATTATTTGCGCCGTTTGATTTTTAAACATTGTTTAACATAACGTTCCACTGCCTTCCTACCTTAAAGGTATTAGTCACCTAAAGCTTTACTATAACCTTTCACATTCATATACTTTACAAAGAACGGCGCCTAATATATAAAGGCTCCTACCGTGGTCAGTCATATACTAGTCACACAAATATCTGGTTAACATTTGTCTTACCAGCCATTGAACGAGAGCTGCATCACGAGTTCTCGCGATTTGTACGTAATAAGTTATGTATCTGACCTTACAAATAACACTTGGAGAGAACAAAGTTATTTGTATGGTTGACAAAAAAAAACAACTGAATCATCTTATAAATTTCACTATTTTAGAATAAAATTTGCAATTTATATCAAATACTCATATACTCACACATATCTGACATAACTTTATTACCTCACACGGCACTCTCCCTTTGAGTTGTGAAAATCAAAGTTGTAAGTCAATGCAATAAAAAATACAGCCGTTTATGCCGCAAATTTACGCAAATTTTCCTTCCCGTTACTTTTTGTGAAGTCAGAATCTTGAAATTTGGTCCAAACCAACGTTTTATAGTATAGATAGGTAAGTATAGGAAAAATTGCGGAACCGTTAATTTTTAGTTACATCATATATTAAAAATATTTTGACTTGTACACCTACAAACCTGTAATTTCTACAATGTAGGTATACAAGTCAAACCAAGTACGGAACCACTTGCACTTGGCTGTTTTTTTTTGTTTCATTGGAGTAAAAGTAAGGAGTTTTAAACGTCACTATTTCAAATGTAAAAAAAAACAATATTTTTATTATGTGCTTAGATTGTTCAGCTGTTATTAAACATGACTACATTACTTTTACAATTAAAAAAAAACTGAATATTGTACTAATTAGTTTTAATCAGCATATTTAACAGGAACACATTCACTAAAGCAGTGTTTAGGAGTTAAAATCGTGGTCGTCCAGTGTACAAAACTTAACGATAACCTTTCACATCGGTGTAAGTACTTTCCAAAGCACGGCGCCGCAAGATAAAGGTCACTACAGTGGTCAGTCATTAACTAGTCACACGAATCTCTGGTTAACATCGGTCATGCCGACCATTGAACGAGAGCTGCGTCACGAGCCCTTGCGATTTGCATTTAAGGCCCATCTCACGCAAAACCTTAAAAAATATCTGATCTTCGTAACTATTTTATTCAAGACCTGTCTTAACTACATATTTAAATTAAAAAAAAAAAATAGTCTGCGTGTTTTTTTTCGTTTTTCTTTATTTGTTTATTGTTGTTAAAAGGGTATAAAAAATTACAACGTTACTTATATTTCTTTCACTTGTTACCGTTTTTGTCCACCAATCAAAACAACATGAAGTTTTCAAATGCAAATAGCATATTGACCTTACGTTACCTTTTAAATAAAAAAAATGTATAATTATAATTAATAAATTAATAACGCTCATTTTTTCTCGTTTTACGCTCGCATTACTGACTGAGCCTTAATAAGTTATCTGACCTTACCAATAGCACTGCATACTAGTGCATACAAAGTTTCCTATAATATTGACAAAGGAGTTGTATATTAGAAACAAGTTACAAGTTCTAGTTTTTTTAGAGGATCTGGTTTACCGTTCCTGTTAGTCTGATTTAATTCATTACTCTGTACTGTCATGTGTCAAATTGCTATATTTTCATAAAAAAATCATACTCATTTTAAGTATTCCGTTCGTTCTAGGCTCGTCAACGGTTCACATGCTAAGACTATTTTTTGCCTTTTTCTACAGTTTGAGGTTGGAAAATATAGTGTTTTATGGATATAAATCTCACACTATTGGTCTATTATGAACAAACTTCTACTATATTATTTTTATTTAATTTCGCTGAAAATAATCTGAAATTTGTCATCAAAATATCTAGTAACTATGATTTAACAGTTCCCATATCTTGAATAGTTGTAGCCACTAGAGGCGCTGTCATCGCTCACACAGCGAATTCCAGTATTGTTTTTAGATAAAATTGTTTGATCGAGATAATCTTGAAGTCATGCCTTGGGGTGGCTTAAAAATGTTGACCTTAAATTGACCACGAATCTACTTCCACTAATCCACAATAATGTTTGTGTGCTCGAGCATACATTTTGACAATATTTACATGCAGAGATGAGGTACGTTAACTACAATCATATTCAATTCTATTTTTTACTCTGCCAAATCTCATGTAGGTACCTTCTGTTGTGCAACGTATATATTTCTGTTGTAATCACAAATTCGAATTCAAAATATTCCGAGCCTATGAAATACTTCTTAATGATTAAAATCAATAATGCGTTTTTCTTATCATTTAAAACAATGAAGTGTACAGTGCTAAACAAGAAATAATGCGCATCGAGTCTATGAAACTGACAATCTGCTAGTTTCGGCTTCATAGAGCTTTATCTCTACTGCACACTGCCTACTTAAGCATCCGCAGTCCGGTATTAGTCAAAACTTGATCAAAATGGTCGGCAAACGTTAAATAGGTGAGGTGCGCAAGAAATAACGCTCTACAGGTCCGAAAAAAGCCGACGTCTCTTCCTGTGGTCGATGTACCATATTTCTTGTTGGATACAGTACAAACTATTTACATCAATGTACCAGTGACATAAATATTTGTGTTGAAAGCATCCCACAACAAATGCGTGTGTAGATTGATACACTTACAATCGCAATCCATCAAAAATATGAGCATATCTGTCATAGTGTGTAGGTACTACGTCATGAGTCATAGGGCGACGCAACATCTGAAAGCTTTGTATATTACTGTGAGCTTTCGCCGCATTATCTAGGCATCTGGGCGCGAAAACAATAGGCCGCGCATGCGTAATACGTTATCTCAGATCTACCTCTTACAACACTCTGCTCTCCTAATGAGAAACGTTGTTCCAATTCTCGTGCTATGTGCTAATTGAAGACGGACCTATTCCGCTCTCGAAAAACGGGAATTCCGCACTAATTGAACCTAATTGATATTCTGTTAACGTGTATCGGTGATAATTATACGTTGATTTCTTTTTCGCAGGTGTGGTACTAACAGAATAAGGCAGTGCTTCCCAAAGGATGAGGAGTAAGCAGCGCAGTTGGAATAGCTTCTTTGTACCAGACGTTGAGCAACCATTAGGTGAGTTTAAAATGCTTAATTAAGACATTACACAACATTTTATTATTATCACTGACATGCGATCAAATTGATTATGATTCTCACAATGAAACTCGTAACTTTACTATCTTCGAAGAATCTTTCATTTTGAAGACCGATGGATGTTTATGACTTTTTAGATTATACTACATTCCTGAATGTTATTACGGTTCAATCTATTGCTTGGCTTTGTCTGTATGTTGTTCTCATTTCAATTCGAAGTTCGATTTATACTCCTATAATCAATATAAAACCCTTTCCTGGCTCAGGGTGAGAGTGACTGACAGATAGTCTACATTCGAATCTACTGATCCTTTGCAGTTGAATCGTGGAGAATGTACTTAGGAGAGCACTAAGAAAAGATTTTTACAAATGTGTAGGGGAATAGGAATTGAACGCAGATCAAAGTCAATAGCAAAAAGTACTATCAAAATTTTGACTAAGAACGAATTACTAATGAATGATTTCATTAAATATTGGTTGCAAATTTTAGGTTAGTAATACTTATCACTAAGAATCACAACTTGATGATCGAACTCGGATCTGGAGGCTAGTAGTAGCCACGTCAAAGCACATTACATTGATATAACAGATTTCTTCATAATCAACCGTTGGAACGATATTCTCAACTATTTCAATTCTATTTTCATCATAAACTAAGATTAGATTACGTATATTATACTATTTACCAGCAAACAACAACAGGCACCGATCATTTTTTTATATCCCGGCCTAAAACAATACATCACCATAACAAAAGAAAACGCACAATCCATCAAACGAGTCTCTTTTCGCGACAAAATCGCAAACCCTGATCTCAGCCACGCATTTGCACATTGTCATATCACACCTACGCCCGTATAATTTCACGATTAACCAACCCGCCTTTCGAAATACATCTACGCGAATGAGGCGATAAATAACAGACAAATTACTTCGTTCCCTAGAAACACACGTGCCAGTGACATTTGCAAGCCTGAGAAATGTTTACAGGCTCTCAATGTGTGTAGGAAGAGAATGAATACGTAGATCTATGGTTTCGATCAAATTGGATGACAATTTTCGCTCTTGAACTTGGTCGGATTTTAACGAAACAGATATTGTTTTGCGAAGTATAAACCTAATAACTCTGGGGTATGGTTACATTTGTTCACAAATGTTATGATTTCCGAAGTATTTATTCTTATGTATGAATTATAATATTATAGTTAATCTTATAATAGCTGTCCTGCCGAAATTCGTATTGCCTTAGCAGTACAAAAAATAGTTTACGACCTATTTTCGAATCTACCGGATTACACAAAAATCAAAATAAATCGTCAAGCCCTTTCAGATTAGTATGGTTACTAACACTATGACAAATATACTATATCAAAATTTTATGTATTATATTATTTAAGTATGTTTTTGATTTCTAACAGCGATTTATAACATTAAACTAGGCGATAAACACAGACTGTCGGGCTTAGGGCTTAGGCTACTTATACAATATTTCCGTTCTATTGACTCAAATCAATTATTTCGTTGCTATCATAACAACACTGATAAAAAAATTCGATCTTACTGTTAAAACTAATCACTTTGTCGAACAATAACTTAACGAAATACTTGTTATTAAAACACATTTTTCTATTTTAATATATTTTCTTAATGTATCTCGTAATTCATGAATTTGAATGAAATGTGTGTCATTTTACTTGAGAGTGCTTGAAGTGAAGTCTCTTAATTCAACCTTATTTATTACGGAGAAACATTGTCGTTCGCGAAATTAGATTCGGATCCTTCTGTCTATAATTAAATTTTCGAAGGGTTTACGCGAAAGTGGTTTCTATATTATGGTAAAACGGCGACATGCCTGTGACCTATTTAAGGTATTTTTTCAACGTTTATTACACAGTTATTTTGTTATTGAAAACGAATTCTGTGGACTAGACATAGACGATTTTATGTTTATTTATAACCATAAAAATCTACAATAATAAATCCATTAAAATAGCAAAGCACAAATGTGTACACAGTTCGTGCATCTCAACTGGATTATATTATTATGTAAGTAAAGAGCAGGAAATATAGTCTATATTATTTAAATCATGTGAACATGTAATCATCGAAACTGAACTAGTTTCGATCACTGTTTTATCTTCAGCCATAGTAAGTAGGTACCTAATAATGAGCCAATTAAAAATTTTATACAATGTTGCTTCTCCTTAAAAATACTAATTTTAATATTACATAAAAATACTTGTAGTATTTATCCTATCAATTGAATCGTAGAAATAGTTACTTTGACAATCTTCCCTATAGTCAGTTTCTGGTTTAAGTTATATATATCTTGGAAGAACTTTGAAATGGGAAACTTTTGCTTTAATTTGGGCGGACTTTTTGATATTTCCATACGATTTTATTATATCGATTTTTTCTCAATATCGATTACAGCGTATCGTCGATAAATATCGATATCTTACAGAATCGATATTTGCCGATCTTTCGATATATCATTCCATCCCTAATCCCGAGTTGGCAGAATTCCGTAGCCGCCATTGCTTCTTGTGAGGTTGAAAATTATTACACTGGGAACGGGAATTGGTACGAGCAAGCCTGTCTGCCGCACCTTTCGTTCAAACCCGGTCAAGTTGTGGTGACCAGAATGGTAAGGTGACTAAAGAATATCAATTAAGTTCAAAAGGAACCGCCGCAGTGATATTTGGTGATTAAAGAAAAGTTAAATGTGTCCTAATGCTCACCCAGGAATGGAGGTGTACGGAATGAATCGTTCTTTGACTATAAGTTTAGCAAATACATTGCCGTTTAAATTGCTTTTATAATCATTAAGATTTCAAATGTTTTAGAAGTTGGTTACTTATAACTCCAAAGTTATTGACAAAACAAATGTTTCATTTTTACTTTTGGACGCGAACTTATTTTGACATTTTATCCATGACTAGCGGCCCGCCCCGGCTTCGCGCGGGTGCAATGTTGCCTACCCTCTCCTATTGATCTTAGCGTGATGTTATAAAGCCTAAAGCCTTCCTAGATAAATAGGCTATCTAACACTGAAATTTTTTTTCTAATCGGACCAGTAGTTCCTGAGATTAGCGCGTTCAAACAAACAAACAAACAAACTCTCCAGATTTAAAATATTAGTACAGATATAGATTATATTAATTTTTAACGTAACTAAATATCTCTAGCATTAAATATAGCTCTGAACCAATTTTACATTTATTTATTAAAAAGTGCTTGATTTATAAATTTAAGAAACTAAAAGTACCTACTAAATGTTTTGTAAGGCATCAAGGCACATCGCTGTGAATTCCAAAAGATTAGAAACGCATATTGTGTATTTTTTTTATAAGGGCATGTGCTATGTTGTTAACTTTACAACCTTTTCTACTGATGGTAGAGCTCCAGTGACGGAGCTCGCGGGCGTAGGCAGCACCGCATTTCCTAATATACTTGCCGTTAAATGGTAGTGTTCAGCACTATCGTGTTTCGGTCAGGTGGTAATGTACGGCTCTGTAATTTCCGGCACAGAGGCATAACACCTAATGCCTCAGGAGTGGCAACGCATTTGCATTTTGACCTCTGGTCATTGTGTGGGTGTCTATAGGCTGCAGTCATCACTTAACATCAATGTGAACTGCACGCTTGTTATCCACTTTTATTACATAAAAAAAACCTGTCTACAATTATGTGTCGACTTTAAAAAACAACAGAGTGATATGAACTAAATCCATAGAAGAAAAAAATCCATGTTATGTAGGAACATGATTATAGAAACAATTGAGGAATGTATTGATGTGCACATAATAAACTCGAAACTCGATAAATCGTACCTTCACGTATGCACTATCTTTATTTGTCGCTAGTTTGATGAATAACATTATTTTATTACTCTGTGAATTTCTATATGACTGATAAACCTTGTCGCAGAAGATATTTCCATTTTATTACGTAATAAAATGACATAAAGTAATTGTATACAACCTAGGCGATAGTCAAAAGTATTGTGTTATTGCATTATCACATATGTTTTATATAAATTCGATACGTATTAACATTGAGGTGCGATAATGTATTGTATCACTGGATACGTTCACTATTTCCTAGCGATCGTATAAGGCGATCGAGGCATAGAGCAACACCGGAGGGGATAAGCCATATGCAGGCTTTTCCCTCTGAAATTAAATCCCAAATGGGCCTATACCTGTCGCCCAGATGTTTAAACGTGTGCGTGAAATTGTTTCTGTATGTTGTTAGTCAAGGTGTGAGTTTCGTAGTAATAGACGATTTTTGTAGTGTGCATGTGTGTCGCACGCATTTCCCCCCGCAAAAAATGACAGACTGTTTTGCATCGGTAATACACGCTATGGCTACTCCTTTCCGGTCCACCGTGATCGGTGGACCGCGTTGCTCTATGGATCAAGGGATAGAGAATTTGAAATATAATATTCAATTCAATATATAGTTTCGACATCGATTTTTTTAAGCGTTAAAATATTCAACAATTGTTTTTTTAAATAAGACTAAAAGAGATAGAAATAAAAAACACCGGTACACTGGCAACTATTTAAGACGATCGCGGACAGAGCGTGATTGTACGTCAATTTTTGTCATTTTGCTATCGGACAACGTACGATGACGTCCAAATACAAAATATTATTCACGTATATATACAAAAATACACTTATATTGTAACTACTGAAGAATAAGATCTCGTTATTCTGTAATATAAATTTGATAAAATTACACAACTCAAATTATATCTGCGTTTTATATGAAAAAAAATATTAGCTCTACAATTCCGGGTAATTTTATAACGTTTTACAAAGATAACTTAATCAATTGTCGTTTAGACTCATAAGTTATGTAACAGCTTTCAAATATATTGAATAACTATGCGACACTTTTGAATTGTATTTGAAGTAGAAAAGTTGTGCGGTCTTTGTGTCATAACAACATAGGGCATTAGTCTTAATCCCCTACAGAAAGTAGTTAAGCCTTCATCAGCTTTGTTATATCATTATTTTGCTTGAGAACTTGTCAAAACTTTTATGAATACGATATAATAATAATGGCAACCCATTATACGTCCCACTGCTGGGCACGAGTCTCTCCCCTTTTTGGGGGGAGGCCTGGAGCTTACTCCACCACGCTGCTCCATTGCGGATTGGTGGAGGTGAGTCGGTTAGTGGCCAACCCACTGTCGGGTCTTTTCAAACCGCGCATAAGGCCTCCGACAAGGTTTAACGACTGCTATCCATCGATAGCAACCGGGACCGACGGCTTAACGTGCCCTCTGAAGCACGGAAACGCGCATTTAATTTGCCACTAGCGGTCACCCATCACACTACCCGACCGCGCCCGTAGTGCTTAACCGAGCAGATCGCTTACGATCTACACCAGCCGCTGGGCCATGCGCGCTTCAATACGATACATTATTGAAATTCTATCACAATAGTCTAGAAGGCGCAGGCCCCGTTCATCATTGTCTCAAAACAATTTACAAAATCGCCAATAACAATTGGCAAATGATTATTTAACTGCCGAAATTGGTCATCCCAAATCCATTATTTATCAATGAAACTCGCGTACGATTACTATCGTCTTAAATAATCTACCAACTATAACTGCATATCAGACGTTTTGCCCTGTCATTTCGAAGAACCGCAATAAAAAAGCAAGAATCCAAACCCAACTCACATGTGAAGGGTAAGATCTTCCATTTTTACCTATAAATCCTTGCTACCTGCCTGCCACAATTACGTCCGAGATAATATATTGCGAGCTGAAGCAGTTATTAGCATTTTTTTACACAAATAGAATATATCTGAGAGGCGGGGAGCAATTAACCAGACTAAGAGTTAGCCAACGAATTGAGCGCCATGATTCTGAAAAACTTTAGGTTATCCGAACACTTTCATACGCAGAGCGTTAAAAGTTGATACATTAAATAAATACTAGCTGACCCGGCGAACTTTGGACCGCCTTAGAATTAAATAATTTTTCATTTATTTGACAGTACAAACTTTTTATTTGGGAAGATTGAAGAAATTGTTGCTTTTATTTTAATGTATTCCTAATATTATAATTATACTTATTGACCTTTTAAACCTTCCCTGAACTTCTATAAAATAAAAAATCCTTAACGAACGGCAATTGATTTCTTGACATGATGAATACCGCCACGGATTCCACATCTGAGGCTTCTGTCTTCTTTTTGTTCAGAGACAAAATTTAAAAATTACGAGATACTAAATTACAATCTACAGTGGCACGTGTTACTTATGTACTAACTATAATTCGATGGCAGATACATAAAATGTTGAGGAGGCAATGCATCAGCATTTTGTTCTCTAGTTTATCTGTAGACGTACAGACGTCTATGGCAGCTATTGAGCCAGCCTATAGAGGCTACTGAGTAATCACATACCATCTATTTGAGTAACAAGTCTATTTTCCATCAATTCAGTACATAAAAAGTACAAGGGTGATGTTTGCAATTATATCTTAACCACAAGTAAAAGTTAAAGTTAAAGATGAGCAAATTAGATTACCAAACAAATTAAAGATTCAGTTTTGTATATATTTGGTATAAGTGAACAAATATATCAACGATTTAAATCTGGCATCCTTTCTGAATCAGGTATTCCAAAGGAAAACATAAAACACAGAACGAGTTAAACATTGCGACATGAATAAAAATACACGATGCCTTAACGCAATACAATTAGCGATGTGTGACGTTCAAAACGTCTGCAATCTGATAACACTCTTACATCTGCGACATCCAGTTTGCAACCGTAATGATGGCCGATAATCGTTAACATCCCATCCCAGGCTCTGGACCTTTTATAAACATTTCGTTTTTTACATGCCATTGAAATAAATTGCAAATAATTTTGTGATTGAAACGATTTTAAGGTAAGGTTTAAAAGAAAGTGAGCTTCAAACTTTTTGGAGCATCAAACCAATTAGCGAATCATTTTTTATGCAATACAAAATTACTAAATACGACAACATAATCTCTCTATGATAAATTGCAGCCTATACACGATTACTAAATCGCTACACAAAAAGACATGTTTATTTCTATTTTATAGTACCGACAAAACGTTCTCTACGAACAATAAATTAGCTTAACTATAAAGCACCGGCATAATTTGAGACTAGGCTTGAGTGAGTTTCGCAACCGGCCGGTTCTAATCTGTGAACGCTTACGTGCATTGATAATTTTTAATGGTGTATTTTATTTTTCAAGAACCACTCAAATGTATACTAGGTGAGGCAATAAGAATCAAAAATCTGAAAAGGCAATCTTGACCTGTCAGTTTCGTGATTAAAGGCAGACCTTTTGGGTATGGATTTAATATCGTTTTGCATTATGGTTTGACATCTGAAACTAATTATGATCTGAGCAATTTGAGCCGAAACTTTGGGCTGTTTCTAGTTATTATTGTAGTATGGCGTTATGTAAACTGTAATAATACACCGTTCTTAATACTCATGTTAGAAAAATAAACCTGTTGCTTCTTCCAGACATTGGAAATGTGAAAGCAGCATGACGTCTATATTCCCCAAAGAGATAGGATTAATGTAAATGTACATACGACACACGATTTGCTCTGATATTATATCCTCGTCATAATAGATGACGAGTTCATTCACAAAAATATGTCTGGGAAACCTTCTAAAAATGGTAAAAAATTCAATAACGCTTACTTGCCGACCAGGATTGTACTGAAACCGTTCACTAGAATATTGAGGCAATTAAAAACTTTGGAAATTTAACAATATAACTACCTCTATAAACTCGTACCTTATTATTATTGGACTTAAAAACATAATTGCTGAATCATGTCTGTATTCAAATTGTGTACCTGCCTTCCTCTTCGGTATCAAGTTTAAATCTAAACAAATAAATAAAAGTGGAGTGTCTGTTTGTAATATAAAAATAACCGTTTTTTACTAAATGCATATGAATGTATGCACGGTATATACCAAAACAACATTATTTTCAGTCTGTTTGTTCCCGCTAATCTCGGGAACGGCTTTACCGATTTCGATGGGACTTTCACTGGCAGATAGCTTATATAATAAGGAGTAACTTAGACTACTTTTATACTAGCTGCGCCCTCGACTTCGTCCGGGTAGATACTGAACATTAAATTCCAACGCGGACGAAGTCGCGGCCACAGCTAGTCTATCAATAAAGATAATGTATTACTTATTCTTCCGTCCATATTTTACAATATTGATTTCTATTAGAATATTTTCATACCTTTTCTTTGCGACTGAATACGTAAAAGTCTAAACCTTCTACGTTGATGGATACTGGAGTCCAAGGAAATCTACAAAAAAAATCTAAGCTGCAGATGCGCCGTTACATGATATGTCTATCCTTATAATGGCAACCCATTATACGTCCCACTGCTGGGCACGAGTCTCTCCCCTTTCTTTTTGGGGAGGAGGCCTGGAGCTTACTACACCACCCTGCTCCAATGCGGATTGGTGGAGGTGGGTGGGTTAGTGGCCAACCCACTGTCTATCCTTATATGCCTTAAATTTCCAATATCAATATCTGAAATGTTTCCTGAATATATTTTGCTTATATTTTAGTACACAATGGAATCTTAATTATAACTATGAGCACTACAACTATAATAGGGTTTCACACTCTCCACTTCTTTCTCGTACCTGGTACTAAGGTTTTCTAAAACATACAGATTTTTTAAATTTAATTTATTCCAAGACTTTTAGTCACTATGAAAAATATTTTAGTTAAAATGTCGTGAGATTTCGTAAAATTGATAATCTGTTCCATCTTGCACAAAATCTGGTGTGACTACATTCCTTTTTCAGTAAGAACGTTGGTTAAAAAATACAAAAAAGGAAAAGATATAATAAAACTAACAGGGTTTTAATTTAAAAACATTCATAAGTACGCGATTGTTTTTTTTTCTCAAATAGTAAAGAATATACAGATATAATATATACACATATTTAAGTATTTCGGATCAGTCTGTGGTTCAATGTCTGCAGAAAAATGTTAAAGGTATTGTACAAAAAACCACCAGGTTTTGGGATACCTACACCTTTACAAAGATATTGTAGCTTATTATAGTACTACTCACGGCTGCAGTGTGATGAAAAAAAATAAAAATGAGAAGTCCTTCCCGGTATTTTCCGGTACTGGGTTAACGCGAGTGAAAAATGCAATTTCAGTAGCGACTATAAACCCTAATCGAATCGCAAAATCTCAGCCCTAGCTTTATCCACCACTAACAAAAACATATCAAAAATAAAATGAACAAACATAATTCTGTGTTTTTATTATTAATAACAAAACTTTAGAAGACACCGCTTATTAAGATTTATACCAAATAAAGCTCGCCGTGCACTGCCTAAAATGTCCTTCCGTAAACTAACAAAGCGCGTCGCACACTTGCGTCCAACCGGTATAATTACCACACGTACCAGACTGTCACGTTCAAAAGTGGTACGTACCATTATTAGTTGGTAGAGCTACCGACTCTATTAAGTGGGAATTTATAAGGCTTTGCAAATACATGCACTATTATGGCTCGGCTCGTTGAATGGTTGATCGATAAATAATAAAATAAATCCAATGTTAATTTTGCAGCTTTTGAATTTAAATTGTTTATTGGCTTTAAATATCGATATTTTTAATGTGTTTTGCTAGGAACAATGAATTCGTGGGTTAGTATGTATTCTTAACATGGAAATGCATTCTAAGTACTTTTAATTGCTAATGATACAAAAAAATGTTGAATTAAATAGTAACACTTCCGCTTACTACAGTATACTACTACAGCCCAGAAATACAATAACTATAACAGACAATAATAAGTTAATATCCCTTTCGATTATGTTTATTATACTTCTATAATACAATTGTTTGATATTATTTCGCATTAACACATGCTTGTGAAATATATTTTATTTTTAAAGAAAAATGGAAAGAAAAATTTGACTTCAGGCGAGGCTCGAACTCGCCTGAAGTCAAATTTTTCTTCGACAAATCGGGCAGGGCTTCAGTAGCTCAATTGGAAGAGCGGCTGGACTAGATTCCCAGTAGGTCGCGAGTTCGAGCCTCGCCTGAAGTCAAATTTTTCTTTCCATTTTTCTTCTATAATACAGTAAAATATAATAAACTAGCGGCCCGCCCCGGCTTCGCCCACGCTGCTCTGCTCCTATTAGCCATAGCGTAATGTAAGCTATCCTATCTCTCAAGTTGAATCGAACTGCACATGGTCTGTGAATTTTATTATAATCGGTTAAGTGGTTTTCCTAAACCACTCCTGTCCATTGAGGACAAACATTGTGACACGAGATTTATATATATTAAGATATTGCGCCACCAATTTTCGTTTTCCACACAACCTTATGGTTGACTGGTATAGAATGCTTTCTAGCATTAAGTCCGCCTCATGTACGCTCAATATGCACGGAAGTTTAAATAAATAAATAAAAAAGACTGCATTTCTTTAATTACCTACGAGTATATCTTTCACAAGACGAATAATGTAACTGTCAGCTAGCTATAGATATAGCAAAGTATACATTATGCATTAATGAGAGTGTTCATTTAAACATGTAAGAGGAAAATTTACATCACCTTTTACCCTCCAGGAGCACTTACTGTACCTTGAAGCTACCTTAGAATCTAAGACTTAGATTATTTGCAACCTTACACCGTTTCGCAGGTGTTGGGGTATACCTTAAGATTTCAGTTGACTGTATATTTAACTGTGAAATTTAAATACATGAGAAAGCTTCGGATGCCTTTTCAATATTGCTCAAGGAGTGTAATATTTATCAAAATTTTAATTTATGTTACCCAAAAATACAGAAAACTTTAATTTGTATACAAATAAATGAGCATGATAATTACAGAAAATTAAGTAATGTTTTACTCCTGTTTTTTTTTACTTTATTGTATAAACAATTATACTTATAGTTCCTGGTCGAAGTAAAAAAAGACCATTGAAGTTAGGCATTTGGAAAGAAACTAGAATAAAAAAGTAAGCCGCACCGAAAGAAAAAATACACTCATGATTTAATTTCCGTCGCTAAAGGAATAAAACAATAAAATATATCTAACTGTACCTAATAATTGTACAAAGAAATAACGTCGACGGTATTTAGGAAGTAACTAAGGATTTTTTCAATAGCTAAAATATTATTATGGAACAAACAAAACAATTGTTTTATTTTATTTCGCATTAACACATGCTTGTGTGAGTTCGAGTCTCGCCTGAAGTCAAATTTTTCTTTCCATTTTTCTTTAAAAATAAAAAACAAACAAAACAACACAACTCATAATAGCACATAAGGAAGTGATTGTTATGACCGTTTTGTATCTCTTTACCGTGTTCGGTGAAATATATTCAATAGATGTGGACATATAAAGAAACTTAACGCTTATCAAGTGAGCTCTATCAGAGAAAGCTAAGTATTTTGGGTACCCGAGCGTGTATAGTTGTTTCCGACAATCGTTACTGTCGACGGAACCAGAGTGTTATGTTATAGCAAATTGTTACATAAAACAACGTGCCAGATAGATACTTTACTTTCAACATACAAACTATTTCGATTCATTTATCTTTTATATCTCTTATTGAAAATTATGAACACTAAAATCAATGATAACCCCTTGACAAATATTTATACAAATAATATTCAAATCATGTTTATTTTTATAGTTTATCGTCATACTAATAAAAATGGAAAACTGATCTGCTATCAGATCTGACAATTAATTGAAGCGTTAATTTTTAAAGATTATCTTTGAGACATTCTAAAATTATTAAGACCACCACTTCAATACTAAAAGATCAACCGGTATCACATAGGTAGTAGACATATTCAATCCTGAAGTAACTGTGCGTCAGAGTTTATTTAAAACAGTTATTACACTACACGATTTATCGTATCCTAGCTTACGCCCTAGTTAGAGTGCCACATAATACACTACTACGTAAAACTTATTTTTCTTAAACGCACGATAATGTATAAAAAAGGCTAGGCTAGAAGAGACATATTAATCGTACTGTTTATTTTTCGCAATAACACATGTGAGTGAACTTAAGCAATTGAAGAAAAAACTTCGGTAGCTTAGTGGTAAAGCGGCTGGACCGGTTATCCTGAGGTCGCGGGTTCGATTCCTGCCCGATGTCAAAATTTTCTTTACGTTTTTTCTTCAATTTCTAAAGAGACACATTAAGTTAAAAGTTACAATTAAATAACAGATACATAATATTAAGCTGCTTGAAATTCGTAATGACACTTGGAGTCCATCAGAATATCAGCGCTGTAACGCGTAGCCTGTCACAGCATTTTTTCACTTCACACATCCATCCATCATAGCTCGTATACGCCGTATTTTTTTTGTTTATTTTATTGGTAAAATACAAAAAAAAGGAATACAATAAAACAAAACACAAAATTATGTATCATGTAAATGGTATGTTTTTTTTTGTGTTTTATGTGTGTAAAAAAAGGAAACATTTTTTATATGTCGTGTTAATTTTGAATGCCTCTTATCTCGAAACTACACGGCAATACCGTCCAGAATACGGTAGCGCTGAATATTACCGTCATTTAGCGGTAAGTGGACTAGGTAATACGGTGGTGCCTACGCCTGCGATCTCCGTCATTGGAGCTCTACCACCCTAATTGTTTAATTCGGCAGGGCGGCGGGGAGTTTGAATCGGCTTTACTCGATTATCCATTTTTAGGCCTCTAATTTCCTTTTCTTATTCCACCAAACTATAGACCCTGTAGATTGTGTAGATATGGCCCGAGAAATCGTATAGTATAAATATCTGTGTGGTGTATTTACATAGAATCTTAGATTGGGCAGTTGTGTGGTCCAGTTTATTCATACGCTCTATTGAATTTGAGAGAAATTGTTGCAGGAAGCCATGCCTTTTACGTTTGTATCTAATTTTAATAACGAGATCAGTCTCATTGTGATTAATATGGATGTTAAAATTGAATTAAGCTGTGTAGTAGCATAATGAACGAGCTTATGCTGGAAGTAGTTTTACTGGTGGTAGAGCTCCAGTGTCGGAGCTCGCGGGCGTAGGCACCACCGCATTACTTTATATACTTGCCGCTAAATGGTAGTGTTCAGCACTATCGTGTTCCGGTCAGGTGGTGTATGGCCCTGTAATTTCCGGCACAGAGGCATAACACCTTAGGCCTCAGGAGTGGTAACGCATCTGCATTTTGATCTTGGTCTTTGTGTGGGCTGTATAGGCTGCAGTTATCACTTAACATCAACGTGAACTGCATGCCTGTTTGCCACTTCCACTACATAAAAAAAAAGATATTAACAATAACTTTAACCAGCGCTTCTTCGACAATTACAGTTATGAACGTTATTTAACAATTTTCAAATGGTGCAACTCATTTTTCACTTGATCTTTATTTTAACAAATTTGTTAAAGCTAAAGTAAGATGGTATAACCCAGCTTTCGGAAATCTAAATTGTCTACTTGCACGGAATCAAAATAAATCATCTTGAAATTAATTTCATTTCTTTCACACAGGTAAAGATTTTGCAAAACAAAAATAAACTTGAAATATCCCCCCTCTCATTACTTCTCATATTACCTACATCAATAGGTGGAGTCAGTCTTCCGATTCTACACGTTTCACTGACTATTCAGCAAATACCGAGCCATTCAATCACAACACAACGATCTTGAGCTATTATATCAGTTGTTATACAACGGTGTTTAATCTGCCATCTATCAAATAGAACATCAAAGGCGGATGCTGTAAAATATAACGCTAAATCATTGCACAAGTTTATGATGAGTTCAAGAGAAAACGAATTATTGCTCTATTATTTGATTGTAAAAATACTATTAAAAATAAACTGTTTTTAGGAAGCAAGCTCACAAAACCAAGCCAAGTTAGCTAGCAAAACACTGACTACTTACGTGTATAAAAATCTAAAAAAAAACGTAAAAAACGTAACTTCACGACTGCAATCCCCGAAGGGGTATCCAAGCATACATGCAAACACCCACGATTTGCCAGTTACGTTTTGGCCCATGTAACAGTTGGCGAGCCTGTTGACATCTCCGGGTACATTACTAAACTTCGAGTTCCGCCATTATTCATATTTCCACAAGTAGGATTTTTTAATGTCATGTAATGGCAACCAAGCATGAACGGAACACATGCATTGACGGTAAATGAATACCAGAGATTTCAATGTACGGCACTCCTGCATTTTAAGTTGTTATCACGATAGTGATGTTCACTACTACGCTGAATCTATAGAATAGAGAATTATATTTCGCCGTAGAGTTTTTATTTGCCATCAACGTAGACTGCACGCTTGACTGCCATTTTCATGAAGGAAAAATAAAACAGTTCATCCAATCAAACGATGGGCTTGTGCCATTAGCATTGAAGGTATTCTAAATCATTAATAAATTTCTTTCTTTCTTGACTTAATTTGCATTTAACTGCACAATCAATAAAAAAACCGTGGAAACTGTCAGAGTATGTACAATAATGTCGTAGAAACGAATGATGAAATATGAATTTAGATAAAAATAACATTTTATTGACTTTTTGAGTTATTCATGAAATGTTTTTCAAAAATTTTAGAAATGGTAAAAAAATGTTATTTATTAAGATAAACAACAATGATCTTTAATAGAACATAGCAACTGACAGACAGACTATTGAATGAACGGATAAGGTGCGTGTTTATTTAAACAATATACCTGACGTTTCAAAGGTACTCAAACACAAGACTAAGAATATTTTTTATGCGATTTTATTCTGCTTGAATAATTTATAAAAGTAATTTTGAAAGCCCACTTTGTCCTTTTGCAAATGTCAATAAAATTTTTATGCAAAACTTCATACATGGTACATTTTATTTGAATATAGTAGTTCCTATATTATATCCGACTGAAACATAACAAATCGCAACAACCAAATCAAACGACAAGACAAGAAATGTGCATGTAGGCGACAATCAAACCGTTTGGACGTACTTGGCAGGTTTTGACATATCTACGAGTACATAAACGACAAGGAATGACAGACTTCTGATAATTTTGAGACGCACTGACCTTCTAGAAATAAGCATGTTTAAACATTACTTTATTGAGTGTCCTGCTTGTATTTGGAATTTGTATAATATAAATATAAATGATAGGTTTATAATGAACTCAGACTTCAAAACTACGACTATCGAGCTTGTAACGGTCAAAAGCACTTTTAACAAAATTAATATTTGCGGCAGATATTTTCAAGCGAAACATTACTTTCGAAATAATTACAATAAATAAGTTTAATGTAATCACAGAAAGTCTTGTAATTATTATTTTTTGTGTAATATACGGAAACATTATCAAAACCGTAATTAATTTTTTTTTTTTTTGCCTGTACCTTGAAAGATGCTCTTATTTTATTTCATTTTCTTGCTTTATTTTTGAGTTATATTAAATAAAGTTGGTGGTATTTTGTTTGATATAGGCTTATTACAGTGCTCGTGTATAGTGAAATAGAATAACAGTGCGAAAACACGTTATTTCGGGTTGCCTCCAAAACTTCATTGTAAATGTTCTGGTAACGTAGCCATCGCTTTACTCGAATTACTGTGACTCTGACCTACGGACTGATAAATTGACTGACTGATTCTGACTTTTACGTTGCTTTATACGAATACGAAATATCGTTTTACTTGACACTGGCAATATGCATAACAGGCGATGCCACAAATAACAAAAAAAAAAAAATTATAACATAAATTATAAAATGAAACATTGTCAACAGTAGCGTAGATCAATTCATCAACATTTCCAAATCAATGTACTTAAAGGACGTATTCTTGTTAGCAATAAACTTGAACAATAAACAATATATCTCAAAGTATCTCGAGCCATCGAATGTTTATCGCAGTAAGATTAAAACAAAGTATAGAATACACCGAATAAGGTGAAACGTGAGAACTCCAAATCCGTGAAACTGCTGAAGCTATCTTATAGCACTTGATAAAATGCATTACCACAGCTCCGTTTTAAGATCTTGCTTATGTCCCGTTTTCTTTTGCGGTCAAAATAATATAAGGTTGAGGTAGCATTCGTTTTACCGTATAAATACAACTTATTTTTATCATACGTATACCATTTTTTAATTAACTTTATATTTTTAAGACCGCTGCTAATTTGGACCTCAGGTTTGATCCTGGGTTGACGAATGTATTTTCCATTTAGGCAGACAAGACAACTTGGAGTGTTCAAGAAAAAAAATACGACATTCGTTTCAAACGTTTTTGATTAGATATAAACCTCAGGGATCGCAAAGCATCCCTCCAGTTTTTGTGTAGTCGGCTAAAAGCTGCAGTTTTCTCTTACCATGTGACAAAAAAATAACATCAAAAAATGTATAACACAAAAAGCATATCATGTAAGTAATGAAGTTTTCAACATACAAGTTTAAAAAATCATCTATTCTAAATAATATTATCATTATGTAAATTGATTAAGTAATCACTTTAATATTTATTATAAAAAACACATGGTTGGAATACTATCAATAAATTAACATAATTATTGTCAATCATAAGCATTAACCACACAAATAATCTGCTGAGGTATTTGAAAATCAAAATTGTTGACGACATGCTCTCGGTCTGTGACGATCAAATGCAACTCAGAGATTATGAATCAAATCGAAGGAACTATATAAATCACAATACCTTATTTAATTTGACATTGCAATCCAATATCATTATGCGATACGAAACATATCTGTGAGTACAATATGAACATTACTATGGGACTTGTTCGCGAGAGAGACAAGCAGTTGTCACTGACAAAGCACATTGAACTGCTACGAACAGCGTCCTGCGAACCGTACGCATATGCGCCTCGCATGATAATTGTAATAAATGATATATGCGGCTACACATTGATACGAATCGAATGCAACCGTATGCCTTATTCGGCTGAAATAAAATTCAAAGTAGCGTTAACTGATTCACAAATGTAACTCGATGTGTGGCCCGTTGATATTGCGTATCCTGTAAAACATCTAGTTTCGTAAAACTCTATCTAGGTGGACGTGATTATGCACCTATTGTCTTAGCATTTCCTATCCGATCACAATAGACATCATGTGCATGACTGGGTGAGCGTGACATAATAATCGAGCCCATTCAACTTGTAATTAGCAGCTAATGCAAATGGTACTTGATTGAATTCAAAATAATATTGATTGTGATTCTGATTGCATTAAACGCCTCCCACTGCCTTTCAGTGATATGACAGTGTGAATGAGTTCATTTAGACTAATTCTAATGAATTAATTTTCGAAATATCAATTCCGTTTGAGATCCGGTTGGCGCAATAATTCCTACGTTGACGGCTTGCAAGTGCGATGTACTCGTACCTACAGAACAAATAATACATTTTGAGAATAGTTATTGATGAGTACAATTGCAATTAAAGTGTATCTGTTGTACTTTAGAGATACTTTATCAATGAAAACAAACAGAAACCTATCCTATCATCACTATCACAAATACTTAAAATCTCTTTATACTGAGAATAACACTATAGCTCTTTTTATAGTTGTTACCATAACTATGTGAAGATAACGGACAGAAAAAGGGTTGATTTTTATAAATTAGAATGATTATTATTAAGTACCAACACTAAGAGCATTTATCTGTATTTATCAAAAAAATCTTGGTTTTATAGATGAGATTTTCCAATGGAGATTATTTTGAAATTGGAAACGTGTCCGTCGCTTTAAATCTATGGTCCCGTAATAACAATCACAGTGACATTACAACTTAAGTCTCAGGGGTGGCAACGCATCTGCATTTTAACCTCTGGTTTTTGTTCTGGTTTTTGTGTAGATGTCTGATGTCTGATGTAGATGTAGAGGCTGCAGTCATCACTTAACATCAATGTGTGCTGCAAGCTTGTTTTCCACCTTCCTTACATTAAAAAAAAATAAAATAAGTAGCAAACTATAGATAACATTAAATAAAATACATTACCCTTTACTACAGGGAAATACAGGCGTATGATTTATTTATGAGAATATTGAAGCGTGCAATAGTTTCAAGATACAAATATATAGACCAAATGAGTCAACAATAGCTCAAATGTTTGCCTTCACATCGACCATGTCTGGTGCAGTTCGTGTATTCGACATCATATTTTATTGATTGCACTAGGTATTTGAACTAGTACAGAACCAGATTTCACAAGTGCCCACCCGAGCTGTCACGATCTATGAGATTATTCAATTTACTCGACAGATCATCCACGATTGGCTTCGATTCGATACTATGTAAACAATCGACAATGCAACGGTGGAAGAAATTAGACCTAATTACACTAATGCACTTTACTTGTAAAGTATTGGGAATCAGCGCATGTTTATTGACGTATTGTAAACTTGTGTAATTGTGAGAGTAGAAATACAAAGCTTCGCTTAATTTTAAAATTGTTAGCCAAGAGGAGCACGTACTTGCAAGGAAGGTAAGTGATAATTTTGTTGAGTCAAGCAAACTATTAACATTTGTATGTTACTAAACCATGTTAGAAAAAACATATTATTACAAATTATAATCTTAGTAATTGACTTCTTTTTAAATTAATAAATGTAAATATAAATAAATAAAAACCATTTATTTGCCATCACACACAGATTACAAAACACAAATTAAGACAAAATTGTGTTAAAGGTACTTGAAAAAATCTAGTTTGTGAGGCCGTGGTGCCTAATATGGGCTTAAATACCTGTAATATAGGTCACCAGGTCCTCCCCACTCGGAATGATACAAAACTGCGTTAGGTACTAAGTAACATAATTTATCAAATTATATTGGTGTGATAACCATCATTATCTATAGGTATATAAAGAATAAAAATATAATTAATAACTAAATACAGAGACAGTTATTGCGCAGCTGATTTAGATATGGTACATAACTTAACTGTAATAAAATTTTGACAACTCTACTTTTCACCTGCTTTTTTTTATAATCAAACTAGCGGCCCGTACCGGTTTCGCACGGTTTCAATTTAGGTACTTACATAATATTACGACTATGAATTGAGATTTAAACTATCCTATCTCTCAAGTTGGATCGAACTGCACATGGTGTGCGAATTTTATTATAATCGGTTAAGTGGCTTAGGAGTCCATTGAGGACAAACATTGTGACACGAGATTTATATGTATTAAGATTTAAACGATACGAGATATAATTGTAAGTAAGTATTTAAATAAGTTCTTGCATCAAATTAGCTTAGTGGAATAAGCAAACTTTGTAAGTCATCATATGTTAATCTTTTAATCCAATCGCTAATTACACTTTTGCATTGGTATCTAGATTATGAATATACGAACAATGTTTGATTAATTTTGTTATAAAGATAGTTGCCTAGAAAACGATGCTTACGAGCCGCACTAGTATTTACCAACGTCATGGAACACACCCTGTTTTTACGGCGTTTTTTACTTTTATAATTGGGATCAAAAGTTAATTCAAAATGCTTTCGTAGCAGAACCTGCAGATCAAAAGTTTGCCTTATAGTTAAAACATTCCAGTGTCTGTAAAGTTCTGAGGTTGGATATCTAAATGAGAAGGAGGCTGCAACCTTTAGAATTGCGTGTTGGGCTCTCTCCAACTCAATCAGGTAAGACTTAGCAGCTCCACCCCAAGAAGTGATACAATAACTGCAAATAGATTGGCATAAAGCAAAGTAAACTGATCTTATGATTTGCTTGTCTGCTATATGTATCAGTGACTTAAAGATATAAATCAGTTTTCGAAGCCTGGACACTAACGTATCGATATGTTGTTTAAAATTTAAAGATGAATCTATGGTTACGCCTAAATACTTAATATTATCCACTCGTTCCAGCTGTTGACAAGTACAAATATGATTTTGTGATTTGTTACAGGTATGTGCAATGATAGAATTTTCAATTTGAACTATAGGTTTTTTTAGAGTGAAGGTAATAAACTTTGTTTTCGATACATTCAGTGATAGAATATTATCCCGCAGCCAATCACAGACCACATTAAAGCCTTTCTGAGCTGATGTAAATAGATCATCCCAAGTCTCACCTCTAAACACAAGTGCCGTATCATCAGCATAAGAAATGACTGTGCCCTGAGAGAGATTAAGATTACATAAGTCATTTATAAATATTAAGAATAAAGTCGGCCCCAAAATACCGCCTTGAGGTACACCGTACGTAACAGAGAGGATAACTCAATAGGTTACCCAATTTTACTTTCTGGTGTCGATTAGCCAAGTAATCCGCGAGTAATTGAAGTGGTAGTCCTCTTATACCAATTCTTTCCAGCTTAATTAATAAGAGGGAAGTGGAGACTGTGTCAAAAGCCTTAGCGAGGTCGATAAAAACAACTAAAGTATTTTTGTTTTTATCGAGATTAGTTATTAATTTATTGGTCAATTCAAAGACTGCGTCATCTGTAGATCTATTTCTACGGAAACCATATTGAGACGGTGACAGTAGTTTGTTCGATTCTAAAAAAATCACAAATCTTTTGTTTATAAGTTTTTCCAGTATTTTAGATAGTGTTGGCAAGATCGATATTGGCCTATAATTATTGACACAGTCTCCATCCCCTCCCTTATGAACCAATCAATTACCCAACCATCACTTCACTTAGCCTGGGTTGCACCAAGATATTTGTTAAAGTTAAAGTTATAGTAACATTTCACATCCTTCTCTAACTTAAAGAAATCTGTTAAAGTTAGAGAAGGATGTGAATTGTGACAATAACTTTAACTTTAGCAAATATCGCGGTGCAACCCAGGCTTAGGATACTTTCAATATTCCCTTCCTTTTATATTTATTACTAGCTGTGCCCGCAACTTCGTCCGCGTGAGAATTTATTATTGTTCAGTATCTACCCAGACGAAGTCGTGGGTGCAGCTCGTATAAAAGTAGCCTAAGCTACTCCTTATTACATAAGTTATCTGCCTGTGAAAGTCCTGTCAAAATCGGTCCAGCCGTTCCCGAGATTAGCGGGAACAAACAGACAGACAGACAGACAAAAGTTGTTGTTTTGGTACATGTACCGTGTATACATACATAAGCATTTAGTGAAAAGCGGTTATTTTTATATTACAAACAGACACTCCAATTTTATTTATTTGTATCTAATAGATAGAACTATCGAGGTTCGTATACAGCTGTCAAAGTGTAGTTACTAAAAATAATTTGGAGAATAAGACAATTATTCATATTTTGTGTAAAATTTTGGTGCTATGATTAACAAAATTAGATCAACGAATACAATGGAGTGCATAGAATCTATTAAAATATTACCAATCTTACGGACCGCGGTCGTCCTGGACCACAATCGCCATTAAAAAAAACAAGTAATTACGCCTTGAGCCTTATAATGGAAATAAAACAAAAATTACGACGAAAAGCGGCTATCAAATTGAAACCCCAACGCACAATGTCCTTTAATTAAATTCCGTAATGTACATAAAAATGGAACGAAAAAATATCAATCTAGTATGCAAAGTACATTAAAAAGTTTAATTGCATAGAATACACAAATTTATACTTTTAACAACCATTATGCTGTGACGACCCAAGAGACGCGATTGCTGGAAGAAAAATATGATTTTGGATAGTTTTATATTTTTTTCCGCCGCGACCGATGGCCCGCATTGCTCTATGGTATCCATCAACTGCCTCAGTAGCCTAGTGGTAGCAGGCCACCACTACTACGCTGAGGTCCTCGGTTCGATTCCAGGGTCAGGGGATATTAGAGATAACGGTGTAAAATCCTTTATCTCTAGTTCTATTGGGTAAGTTTGGTAATGTGCCCGGAGATGTCAATAGGCTCGTCACCTGTTACATGGCCCAAAACGTAACCGGCGAATCGTGGGTGTTTGCATGTATGATTGAATGCATGCAATTGCCTGTGCCTACCCCTTCGGGGATTACAGGTGTGAAGTTACGTTTACTATCTATAATAAGGTCACCATTTTCAACAATCATATCGATGTGTTCGAGGCTTAAATTATTATAACATGGGAATTTTATTTCAAAACCGATATCCGGTGAACGTATCAAAGATGTGGGTGGAAAGTGAATTTGATGAAATACGAGTATGGGCAAGTTGATATAGTTTACATCAAATAATAGAAAGCGATTTGCGGCTATTGTCCGTTAGATCACGTACTTAAACAATCTAAGTCCCGGCAAACTTCGTATTATCTCACAATGAAATAATGTATGAAAGGTTTGCCAGATACGGACTATTTGTTTGGGAAAATAAAATTGAGATTTTTCCTATTTCCCTTCAATTTCTTCATATTTTCTTACCTTTTAAACCTTCCCTGGACTTCCAAAAATCATTCATAACTAAAATTAGACAAATCGGTCCAGCCGTTCACGAGTTTTAGCGAGACTAACGAACAGCAATTGATTTTTATATTATAGAAGAAGATTACGTCAAACATATAAAGGTAGTCTACCAGCATCCAAAAACTGGTGACAGATATATTGTCCCCGTAATAACTATCACACAGATTTAAAAACAAGTTTCTAGGGTGCCTACGAATCTGTATTTTGAACTCTGATTTTCGTGTAGATTTCTATAGACTGCAATCGTCACTTGCTATCCATGTGAACTGCATGCTTGTTCACCACCATGGTTACATAAAAAAGAGTCTAGTGGTGGAGTTGATGTATGGCCTTGTAATTTCGGCACAGAGTTTCACTCCTTAGGACTCAGGAGTGATTTGTATTTTGTGACTATAGGCTGCAGTCATCACTTAACATCAATTTGAACTGCATGCTTGTTTGCCACTTCCATTACATCAAAGCAACACGCTATCTACCTGCAGCTAAATGGCAATGTTCAGCTTTACCGTTTACCGGTGATAATGTACGGCCCGCAATATCCGGTACAGAGGCATAACAGCTTAGCCCTCTGAAATAGCAATGCAGTCACAATGAGACATCTTGTTTTATACAGGTATAAACAGTATTTATTTTCCATAACTAGGCTGTATGCCTGTTTGCCACTTTCATATCAATAAAAAAGGTGTAAACTGACATTATAAGTTTGCATGCGTTATAAGTTAAGTGATGACTGCAGCCTATAGACACCCACAGATAAACCAGAGGTCAAAATGCAGATGCGTTACCACTCCTGAGGATGAAGGTGTTATGCCTCTTTGGAATTACAGGGCCGTACTTTACCACCTGACCGAAACACGATAGTGCTGAACACTACCATTTAGCGGCAAGTATATTAAGTAATGCGGTGGTGCCTACGCTCGCGAGCTCCGTCACTGGAGCTGTAAAAACCTCGTTGATAAACTGATTGTACTAACCAGAACACATTCACTAACCACAAACAATGTAATTGAAGTTTTACTTAACTCAGTAAATGCAGGTGTAAATTTCATTATTCTAAATTATTTTGAAATAAATTCATTTGACATCACAATAAATTTCATTCCGTCATTATTTCCAGTGTTACGACATGTATTTGGCAGACTGCGCTTGCGCAATCTGTCAGTAACCTTAAGATCGGCTTGGAGCAATTATGTAACACCAAGTGCTCCCAAATCACCTTCAGCATTGTCTAAATCTGACCGGTCTTCATACTTGTGATGATGCAACGCTTTTCGATATCGTAAGAACAATAAGTAGGCTCATTTATTATGTGTATAATAGGTATAGATGGTTCGTTAGGAAACGTGGTGAAGTGAATTGTTGGTATTTGAAATGAGTACAATAGCTAAAATTAGGATAATAAATCTATCTCTAACTAGCTATCTACTTAGCTTACTTGTCTATTACCCTCTCAAATAACTCAATGGAAATGAGAAACTTTGGTGAAAGGTCCTATCTATATACATATATAAAAATCTGTGCCACTTTTCGTTGTAATTTTGTAACTCAAGAACAGGGTCATCTATTCAAACCAAATGTTTAAGCTTTGTTTGGACTATTTAGTTGATGGTTTATATAAATTTTGCACAAAATCGGTAAAGCGGTTCTTCATTTATCACATTTTTTGTAACAAATGAATTCAATTAAGCGCGGATCATGTTGTAAATGGGTATCCTATATTTTATTATGATTGCAGTAATGTAGGTAACATTGCAGCCGTACGAAGCCGTCGCTAGGAATTTATGTTTCCAACAGGTATTCAGCTAGTTCTTAATGATATATTTCATTGTAACGTGATGATGTTCTAAAGATACTTTATATCTTGATTCAATTTTTAGTAGAAAAAAGACAGAGCAAGTCGCTTATCGTCGTGATTTTAAAGCTATCTTTTGAGATAATAATATGTACATGAAGGTGTGTTTCTTTAACATATTAAATCGGTATCTACGTTAATATATTAAGATCTTGATAGTTCGAAACAACGAGTCAGCTCTTTTTTATTTATTTATTCATTGGTCTCATCATTTTTATAGTCCTGTCGTTTGGTAGTATTAACCTAGAATGTTTTTTGGGAGTTTTGAAAATTGGTGATTTTATAGATTTCGGCGTGCACTTTTCGAATCTTCACTCCTCGAATAGTACCCAAGTAGGTACAGTTTTTTGAGAATAACTCCATTCTAACTCATTTTAGGATAAAAATAGCTAGTAAACGTTTGGTCCCAAAAATATAATATATTTGTGTATAGAAAACTTCGTGATAAAAAAGTAACTAACCAATACCTGGTCAAGAATTAATATTATATTAGCCAATCAAATTGTATGACAGAGTATTATGACAGCTGATTAATCATTGATATTCACCACGGTTAAACAGTGCAGTGCCAAAAGTGAAACTTGTTCATTTATTCTAATGAATGTAAGAGTTTAATTGAAACTACTATTTAGATTTGCAAAGTTTCTATACACCAATGAAAAATTCAATTACATGTGATGTAAAACAGTGAAAAGCTAAATTTCACAGCAATTATAAAACATGACTATTAAATAGTAACTGACAAAACATATTATGATTGAATAACAATCATGCATTTCACATTGATGTTAGTGATGACTGCAGCCTATAGACACCCACACAAATACCAGATGTCAAAATGCAGATGCGTCGCCACCTCTTCTTCTCTAAGAATCTTAGAGAAGAAGAGGTGGCGAGATCTTAATGGTTCTGTCTCTGTGATAGTTATTACGGGGCCATACATTACCATCTACCCGAAACACGATAGTGCTGAACACTACCATTTGGCGGCAGATAAGTTACCTAGGTAATGTGTTGATATGATACGCCCTCGAGCTTCTACACTGTAAATCTACCACCAGTTCAAACGCAAAATAATTTTAAATGGTCTTCCAAACAATGACGAAATATCAAATCTTTAAAAGTGATACCGTGAAATCTAAATCGGAATAATGACCTACCTTAACAATATCACAAACAATTGTTTCTTGGATCAATATTCAATAATGTTACATTGGAGATGGAGTGCAAGCTTTGTTTTCAAATCAATTGTTACGATGCTACACAACAGATTCGGCTATTCATTTGTCATGTGTAATGACAATGGTTCATATAATAATTGTTATTAATGACTGCTTCGTTTTGGCATACAAATTAAAAATTACGACATATTTATAGGACTACATGTACTTGGCATTACAAAAGTTGTAAGGTAGGTTTGACAAAGCAAAATGTTACTTGAAACCTAAGTCTTGGTAGCTTGGATTAGGTATTGTTTTTGCCTTATTTGTAAGTGTTAACTTTGAAAGAAAAAGGTTATATTTTACATACCTTTATGTATTGCGATAAGAAGTCAAGGCGTGTGTTCAATATGCCTACTAAAAACAAATTAATCTTACCTTAAGGTCTGGTATTATTATCATCATTTATATAAAAACACAGTATGAATGTTGGTTGAAAATTTATCATTTTTTGTTTATTTGTAATTTCCCTAAATATTTAGTACATAATAATATATGTATTTAACGATATTGTACAGAAAATTCTCAGAATAAAATATAACAAATTAATCTGTAGTTAATACAGAGCATTAATTTTACATTTGTTGCAGTTGTAGCATTTTAACTGTTCTATATCGTCGAAAGGATGTGCACGCGCACACAATGTGTGCTTCATAAGTTCCAACTCAACGACAATTACAAGATTTACGACGGATTTGATACATTATTTCCTAATATTGTAAGGTATGATGCCCAAACATGTTTTGGAATAGAATTCTATTTTAGCCCTTTTAGTGCTTAAATAATTTTGTATACAATGTTTCACATGTTTATCAGTTAATTTACAGTTTCATGTACCTCTATTCAAACAATTTTAGGACTAAATATACATGTACCCATTAATCTAATTGTTTTTTTAGATTGTCGTACCTCAAGGGAAAAAAACCAGACCCTTAAAAGAACACTCGTCCGTCTGTCACAGCCAATTTTCTCAGAAATTACTCGTCGGATTGAATTGATTTTTATATGTAAATCAGTTACCCAAACATTAATGTGTGCCAGTTCTGGGAAATAAATTGGGAGTTTTATGGGAGGTTCTGCAAACTATGTTGAGGTAGGTCTTATTATATCTTAAAGATATTAATTTTATTGTCTTAACATTAACTTTTTGAAATTATTCCTCCTTCTTTTTATCTTCGAAACTACTGGGCTTAAAATTTGTGTGACTGTCATCCTAGGTCCAACTCACACTTGGCCGCTTTTTTTCTATAAATTTATTGTCCTTCAGTTTCCGTTTAAAATTGATTGTAATAGCCACGGTCCTTACTCATTCCACGCCATTACATAACTTAAATAAGGCACCTTCTTAATATATTAAGATTAGCATATTTTACAATATTAACAATAATAATAGGCAGGTAATATTTATAGAGCGACCACCAAGCTGTGCTTAATACCTACAAAGTATAATGGATTAAAATTAATGTGGAAACACTTCTGAATCAACAACTGGATTTGAATCAAAATACTGACGCCAGTGTCGCCGGTCCGACCGGTAGATACCTACAATTGATTATGTAGGCAAACGTAATAGAAAACTAGCGCTCGGATACTAGTAAAAAGAGAACTAGTTTGTCTAGTTTGCAAAACGAATTAGTTCCACGCGGATACGGACGCATTCACTACTAGACGTAAGTTATCTAATAGGATTTATCACCTATTTCAGTCATCAGAATTGTTCTTGTGTTGTTGACCTAAATGCTTCTGTTGCTATCTATGTCCTTATACATAGGTATATCACTTTAATCATGAATCAATTTCTTGAATCAAAATCCAATCAATGTTTAAAACAATCTAGAGGGTATCCTCTTCATTATTGTGATATCATCAAAAGATATTATTAGATTAATAACTCTTGAATATCGTCCATCAATATATTTCAGTTTTGTTACCAACCATCACTCATCAGCTATATTTTAGTCTTATTAAACCAAACTTTTCACTGCTGGTATAGCTCCAGTGACGGAACTCGCGGGCGTAGGCACCACCGCATTACCTAATTTACTTGCCGCTAAATGGTAGTGATCAGCACTATCGTATGCCGGTCAGGTGGTAATTTACGGCCCTGTAATTTTCGGCACAGAGGCATAACACCTTAGGCCTCAGGAGTGGTAACGCATCTGCATTTTGACCACTGGTCTTTGTATGGGTGTCTATAGGCTGCAGTCATCACTTAACATCAATGTGAACTGCATTCTTGTTTGTCACTTCCATTACACAAATAAAAACTAAGAATCTACCTTTTATTTGCAATACTTTACGTTGCTCAGCTTAGAAATGTAAAAAAGCATTTAATATAAAACTCCGGTAAATGTAGTTGTAAACTAGCTAAACAGAAAAGAAATGAAATACGCAAAAGATAGTACAAGATTATTCGCATTCACAGTACTCTCATTGATATGTAAATAAATTAACACAAACGATGCGACGATGTTTCACAGCATTTGCAGTACAAGCTAACGTAATAAATATGTAAGGAATGATGGCATAGCAACTTTTGGTTGCGATTTGAAGCTAAAAGACATAAATAAAGATTTATTACGCGCCGTTGAGACATTAACTTGTAAGATGTAGATAGAAAACGACATTTTTATAATTTACTAGCTCAGTCTATCACAGTTTGCTGCTATCTCTGAAGATTTGACAGTAATAGATTCCAATTTTATAAGTACTTTATCAAAAAGTATAGCCAATTATTAAGAGTAGTTTAAGTAAATTGTTAATTGAAATTGTGCTAAACTGAAATCTTGAATTGCTTAACCATAAATGTGTCATTTAAACCAGAAAAAACGTGATGCCTGCCTTTACTTTAATTTCAATAAAATATCTTGTCATTCCAATCAAAGTAGGAACAAGAAAGCTTTTTGAAAGTGTAACTTCTCAAAGCTTTAGCTTTTTTAAAATAGTCCAAGCAACCAACGACTGCATTTATTCATCCAATGTGAATGAAGAGGTTCCAAAAAACATTATTTTCTGATCGTTTGATTAGAGGTATCTTTATGACGTGATTCACAGATCGCAGCCAGGCTGAACTAAGACTACTTTAAATTAAAGTCTTATTTTTAATACTAATTTTGTTTTACAGACGTGAACTCTTACTTTTCTTGGATCACAACCTGCGTAAAGAGTTAATAATAGAAAGAAAAAAATAACTGACTCTGTGAAACTAAATTCGTGATGGATCCTACATTCGGAATAAAGACAGTGCGGTCTGTGAATTGCATCTTTAGCGTTTGTAATTCTTCTAATGTCTGATTCTTCTGCTGGCATACACAGTTTGGCATTATGAAATCTGTAAAAAGATATTAGACAAATATATTAACGAAGTACGTTTTTTTGCCAATAAAGCTACTTAGTCAATAAGTAGCATTTAATAATTAATATATTTTACAAAAAAATGGTGCAATCAACTAAAACGACAATAAAATTTAAAATGCACACACACAGTGCCAAAAAAAATCACTAAGCGAAAACAAATAGACTATTTTATCGATGATGCTGTTTATTTTAGAGACCATTCTGTCCACAAATTGCTTTAACGGTACGGTATAGCACGACGTTCCATTTTTCTAGACCAAATCTGAGTGATATTATACGTTTACTTAGATTCCAATCTATCCATGTGGAATCGTGACTGTCGATTTGCAAGAAATTGATAAGTGGACATAAACAAGTTGCCGGAAGGCTCGCTATAACGAAATCATGCTCAACATAATACTGCGATTTAACGAACACTCATGTCCAATGAGAAAAAATTATGATATCCCATGTTACGCGTAAGGGACAGCAGATACCAATGCCTCTGAGATATGTATTATTTAAAGGTTGCTCCCGAACGTTGCCGTGTCATGGAAGTCATGTTAAGCCATGTCCCAGTTGCCATTTACTTTGTGTTGAAGATTCCTTGCTTTGGATGCTTTATGTGTGTGCTTAGGATTAGAAAATCTTGTCAGCTCAGGAGCGTCTATAAATTCTTGCTCTACTTTATCTGTAACTGGTAGCGCTTAATTCTTATTGTGAAACTGTTATAAATATACTATACTATACTATAATATTAAATATCGAGTAATTTGCAAAGATTTTTTACATGCAGTTTCACTGTCAATTACTGGTTCTTGTTTTTTTCCGCTTTCAAAAGTCTCAGAAAGAAGATGTTGCGAGCTCGGCTCTGGTTCGTACACGTCCTCAAAAAATGGATAAATTAAAGAAGAATCCGAAAAAAATACAATTGATTTATTCAAGAATATATTTTAGAGTTACAACCACATTTAATTCAAACGATTTTATCATTTTCAACTATGTTAAATATGGCGGCGATACAGCCGACACTTGGGATCAATCGATTTTGATAGTAATTAGGAAATATTACTTTTTTCTCCAAGAACTATATAATCAAAATACAATTAAAAAAATGAAAATTTCAAAATGACATCGCCCGCCTTATTCGCCATGTTGGTTTTGAGTTACAATTCTAACTGCAAATAATGTTTTGTAACTGCAAACAAAGCTAAATAAGTGAAAATATGCAGTAGAAACGTTTTTATATTGATTTTGCCTGTTTAATGATATTGTGTACAATACATGGCCGGAGGTCCATACATTTTTGCAACATCTCCTTTATAAATTGATTGTAAGTCATGTTAACTTAATGTTTCTCAGAGTAATCGTTCTCAAGAGAACTGAAATTAAATTAGAATTTTGATACAACGACCAGTACAAAGCATCTCTTGACCAAGATTTTCAAGACCAGACCAAAGTCGTACTGATCACATTTACTCCAAGTTAAATGCGGGTAGGTAACAGTTATCATTTGTAACAGCCGATCTGGATCTCGTATATCGACTAGTTATCTGTTCTCCGCTTAGTTAGTCTCGCGACCAGAATAATAGATCCACTTCAGTCAGCTCTTAGTAAATATGAAATATTTCATTAGGTATATTTATTGTAACGCTTTGTACATTCACCATTTAAAGTAGTCCAAGATCGTAAATTGTATTATGGGCATTTTCTATAAAATGTGATTCAAGTTCAGCTTCTCTTTGTCAATCTCTATAGATATCAAAATGTTGAGATCATTCATTATAATTTTTATGGAGTGTATTTCTCATTTCTATATTTCCAAAATCTTGTCACACTTTGCTTCTATTTAGACAACATGTCAGCTAGTTCGCGTGAGAATTGAAGCCATGAAGCTCGTTATAGCTTGCGTGATTTAATGTGCAAACGCGAATTCAAATATGCTGCCGCATGAATTATTGTGATTTAAGCATTATCTTTGTGTTGTGTAGCTGGCGGCGATGATGACGTGAAATAACAGTTCGAATGAAATTTATGCGTCTCACAACGAAGGTTTAATTAGATGTTCGATTACAATTTGAAATTGTAAGCGCCGTTGATGTGTGGTATTAGACAACGGCACAAAACGTTTTCTCTTTTAATCGTATTTTATAGTCAAATTACTAGTTTATGATACACTCATAGCGATCCACTGATAATCAAACGGAGATCGGACAAAGGCATGGATAGTATCAAGTATAGTAATTAGTAATAGACATAATAATATTACAGATCGTATTAGTAATATTTTTATATCTGTAACTAAACTTGCTTACCATGCCTTGTATCGAGTCAAATAGATTACAGAATTTGGTACCAGGTACACAATAAGTTAGATACTCAATCTGTTTACCTCAAAATCACACTTGTTTTTCCTTAATATACTTACAAAACGACTTTATGGAAGTATGACACAATCATACCTATGTATGTTTACAATATCATTTAAATTCAGGAAAGGACTACAGAAGTATATCACAACAATTACGCCAGCTGATGCTTATCTACCACCTACTTGCAAACGACTGCATTAAATGATAAAATGTTCCCACGACGCGTGTCTGAATTACGTATTATGTGATATATGAAACACATCTGAAACCTGAATACAAATTCGTAGTAAGTAATATATTTTTTTAATAATGTTATACCTGTTGCATTACAATCAGCCGCTGAGCTTATTCGCATTAACGTATACTTTCCAAAAATATATTTAGCTTATGATGGTACATTTTATGTACTACTAGCGACCCGCCCTGACTTGGGTGCAAAGTTTACCTATGTTACTATTAATAATACTAGTAATATAGGGTTGCGTAAGCGGTTATTGTCCCTTAAACCGAATCTGCCGTTTTTTTTTTATGTTTTAAAAGTGGCAAACAAGCATACAGTTCACATTGATGTTAAGTGATGACTGCAGCCTATAGACACCCACACAATGACCAGAGGTAAAAATGCAGATGCGTTACCACTCCTAAGGCCTAAGGTGTTATGCCTCTGTGTCGGAAATTACAGGGCCGTACATTACCACCTGACCGGAACACGATAGTGCTGAACACTACCATTTAGCGGCAAGTATATTAGGTAATGCGGTGGTGCCTACGCCCGCGAGCTCCGTCACTGGAGCTCTACCACCGAAAATCGTTTCTGTTTCATACATACTATCGACCCTAAAAACATTCCCTTAGGGGTTGATTTTCGCAAAATCCTTTTGGGACTCCAAGCACTTGCAGGAACGAAATTTTATTCAAACTGTCAGCCCCAAAAACAACCCCTTAGCTGTTGATTTTCGTAACATCCTGTCTCGGGGTGAGATTCACAGACCACACTACGACTTTACTTCCAGCAAAAAGTAGGTACGCTTAAAACTGTCAGTAATACTGACACTTCTAAGCATAGTATGCTCAAAGTAAAGTCGCAGTGCGGTCTATGAATCTCCCACTAAGTGAGCACCTGCGTCTTAAAAAGTTCATTCAAATTTTGAAATATTTTGCACTTGTATTTCCAAAGAATTCGGGATGAATGAGTGACCAATGGCTTTTAATCATATAGAATACGAGTATATGAATCTGTAGCAAATTGTAATATCCTTATAATTGCCGACCCATGTTTGACTCTTAACTCACGACTCGCACTTTTTTTGTTACTTACCTACTGCCTACTTAGAAATCTCACACGTGAATGTAATAATATTTTGCTTTATTAATATCCCAATGAAGACTTTAATCTCCTCATTAATACGTTCTTAGACTGTGATTTAACTATTATGCACCTCACATATATGTAGTAGATAACAAGCAGGCTCAAATGAAAATACTTTTAAAATTACTTAGTTGTTTGCTTAACGGTACAGTCACATTGTTCGAAGCTTGTCGCAGTTGCCACTCATCCAACGAGCACTGTACAATTATATTTAAGTCGATGACAATTTAGTATTGGCATACGAATTACATACCAAACTTCCTTAGAAGTCCACAGTTATCCCCAATTATCATCAAGCTATGGCCAAGCCCATAGGTCTAGGAACAGTTATTCGTCTACTTGAAAATCCTCACTGTATCCATTTTATGCAGGTACTGACTGATAAGAATCACAATTAAGATTGTGTATACGTATAAAATTGTTTGTTTAACTGTCCACGCACAACCAAAACTGCTTTGAATGGATTGTACTCTTAGAGTAACTTTGCATGAAAGTTTTATTTCTTGTAATTAAAAAAACATTAAAATATTAAATATAACGGCCTAGTACAAGACAGACATAAAATGTTTGATTATGAGTATTCAAATTTTATAAACAATCTCATCCCCCAGGGATGCAATTGTGTACAAGAGTAGATTTTTCAAAAAAGAATGATATTGATCCATACATTTCTGGGCTCAGGTGTTAACTCTGTACTGTCTCTTCTATGTTATTTGTATTTCAAACTTTTCTCGCATTCTGTATACTTACGGTGCACTTATTTTGTTATTTTCGTAACTTGAAGTAACTTCACGCCTGTAATCCAGAGGTAAATGCATGCATTTAAGCATACATGCAAGTACCTATGATTGTTTTGTTCCTTAAAAAAATATAACATTTTTTTGATACTTATTTCAAAAACTTAACGTATTGTTAACGATTTTGCGGGTCCATAATTACCCGTGTCCTTAATTCAGTTCTAAATTAGAACTGCAGACATTTTTACATCAGGGGCAAATTTTCGTAACACAATATGCTTTGAATTGTAACTGAATCGTTTTGCTGTCTTGCTCTAGCGTAGACCGCACGCATTGGATAAAGCAAAACAACGGAACGATTGAATGACGATGCAATGCATATTATGTCCCAAGAAAAATCGACGATTCGTGATCGAGAACGGTCAATTAATTATTATTATAGGTAAATAACATTAGGCAACAAAGCATAGCTTAGTTTATCTAGAAATACCCAAAGTTGTTATTTTAAATTGTTGAACTCTAGGAAAAATTTTATTTAAACTAGTGACTGTTACTATTTGAGGTAGCCTTTTTTGGCGCATCTCAAGCTATCTTCGAAGCCGTAGAAGGCAGCCAATTGACTATATTAAGTCCGCAACTTTGAATAACAGTTACGAAATAAAGTAAATAAATTGCTGGCTCCGTTATTTGTGATGTGAATTCAATATATCAATTACGTATGAATAGAGAAGTATGTACCGTACACCGTATATTCGAGTATGATGCGTGCGAATCAAATGATGTGGGAAATAAAAACGAGTAATTGACTCGTGATATCTATTGTAAAGATACTTTAATTGTAAAGAGACATTTAACAACATCTACTTGCATGACACATTTACGCGTTGAAAGTTCTCATAGCATATTATATATGGCACCAAAAAACATATTGGTATACACACACATTGAATTGTAGAAATTAAACACAAATTTAGTTTTATAGAAGTAGTTTGTAACGCAAGTTGTACCTGCACGGTTTCAAAACTTTGGCACTTGGTGTCGAATATACTGATATATTATATTTTTTCTACTGATTTAATTACTTTCTTATTACTGGAGCACGTCAGGAAAGTTTAATTATAGTTTCATTAGAACTACACTTAAGTTTCTAGGTCCTGTCCTGCTTAATAATATCTCACCTCTTTGTATAAGACAGCTTTATTATTCTTGTCTCTTTTTACCATCTATATTACCATGGCTTATGGTTTATCAGGATTTATCGTTATTATCTCATTTCATAATCTTTTTGTGCCCAAATCATAGCAGGAAAGATTTTTTTAAATTCTTACTTCTGTACTTACATTTCTCTTTTATCCGTTCTTAGTCTTTCTCTTTCAATTCTTCCTATTCGAATCCTATGCTAACCTTAACTGAATTTCAGCCATTTGTGTTTTCAATTGTAGTTATTCTGTTATTAGGTACAGGCGGACACAAATTCAGAACATTTAAATCTGTCCAGACGTTCTTGGATTTTGAATGAAGTAATTTACTTATCTCTTATTTTATATATCTCCACCAACCCGCATTGGAGCAGCGTGGTGGAGTAAGCTCCAGGCCTCCTCCTAAGAAAGGGAGAGACTCGTGCCCAGCAGTGGGACGTATTGGTTGCCATTATATTATTAATTTAATTAATTTTCGGCTTTAATCCAATATAAAAAGATTTTTGCCTATAAAATGAAAATGTATAATCTAGCAATATCTAGAATAATTTAAAATACCATCCATCCCGAACGCGTAGCCGCCTGACCTAAAAACGCATCATCAACATCATGAGGTCAAGCCAACTACTTGATGATTTCCTATTTCCTTTGTGGGAAAAAGTAAGTAGAAATTTACATAGCAAACTCCCACGACCTTGCATAATCTTTGCTAATATGACACAATTCTAGTTACGTACGAATCGTATACCAGTTACAACATAACTGCTTGTACGATCAAAATACGAATCAGTATCGTTTTGATATATAGACTTAATATTGTATTGATTTAATGTGTGCTGGAAATCTTTTTCTGTGAACAATAAAATGTATGATGTCGGAATCGGAATTTGAATGAACATTTTTCTTTCCTTTTTTATGTTACAGAAATCACGATCCTAAGTTGTTTTATGTGAACAGATAAAAGTTTTCTTTTGTTGGTTGATACATGGGAATTTGCCGTCTTTGTTACTTTTTTTGTATGGAAAATTGAATCTACATTAAAAATTAAACACCGATATGTTTGTACGCGCATAGCTTCGAAACGAGTGCATCAAATCGGACAAATCTTTCTTTTGTGTGTTCGTTAATGTCAGGAGTCGGTTTGTATGAAAAAAAAAACAATATTTTAAGATCTCCGATGGCAGTTTGCTAGTACACGTTTCAGTTAAGGTTTTTTAAACGGGTTAAATCGAAAAAATATTAAATTATGACGTCATAACAATGGAACTTTAGAAATACACCGTTTTTTTGTTGATATTAATTTATCTGTAGGTTTACCACTTTATGTCGTATCTTATAATAAGTACGTATAAATACATGACTAATTGCGTGATCTCCCTATAATATTTACCTATGACTAAATTGTATTTCTTCATAAAGCGTTTTATTCATTCAATAATTGGTTCTACAGTTTGTTTTTCTGATTTCGCAACTAATTGCCATAAGAATCACGCAATATATCTTGTTTGACATGTTTATCAATTGTTATTCACTTTAATTTATTTTGTTTGTTTTTGACATGTCATAAGAGGTGCCTGTCGCCCTAAATGAATAAATGAGTTTCTGATTCTGATTCTTATTGAGTTGGACAGAGTGTGAATATTAGAGGCTACACGAAAGGCTCGATTAAATGCCATATTTAAAGGAGATGTTGCGAGCTCGGCCCTGGTTCGTACATGTCCTCAAAAAATGGGTAAATTATAGAAGAATCCGAAAAAAATACAATTAATTTAATCAAGAATATATTTTAGAGTTACCACCACATTTAATTCAAACGATTTTATCATTTTCAACCATGCTCAACATGGCGGCGATACAGCCAACGCTTGGAATCAATCGATTTCGATAGTATTTATATATTTTTTTTATTCTCCAAGTACTAGATAATCAAAAAACAATTTAAAAAATGAAAATGTCAAAATGACATCGTCCGCCATATTCGCCATGTTGGCTTTAAGTTGCAATTCTAACTGCAAATAATATTTTGTAACTGCAAACAAAGCTAAATAAGTGAAAATATGCAGTAAAAACGTTTTTATATTGATTTTGCCTTTTTAATGATATTGTGTACAATACATGGCCGGAGGTCCATACATTTTTGCAACATCTCCTTTTCACAACATCATACTCGGTATATCTAGCAAAGCTTACTGTTGTTAAATAGTAGGCTATAAGTATATTGGATTACCGTCAAGTTTTGTTTATAATTTTCATATATTTTTAAACATGTAGCGGTGGTAACTATCAAAACAACTTGCTCTTTCATAACAGGTCCTTTGTTTCTTGTAATGTTTTCGTAAAAAGTATTTGTATTTTATGCTAATTCATCTCTGTTTTAGAAAAAAAACTTGGTCAGTTGCTAGATATATCGATACGTATATTTATCAATACAATTTCTAACAATACAAACTAATCTTGCCTACGAAAGCACGAACCAAAAAATCAACATTGATTTATTGCCAACAACCTTTTCATGTAAATACTTACAGATTAATTCCGATGCATGTGGGTCGGCATGATAATATATTGAATTGGGAGCATGTCGTGACAATTTCTATAAAGTTCGTCCATTGCTTTAATAACGGAGTACTAGTGTCCACCGAAAGTTATGATACTCTGGTACCAGCAGGAAGCAAACGCAATCGATACGTTTTAAATGGTGTTACGCTTGTAAGATACTATATATTATAACTAGCTCCTGTCCTAGTAGGTATGTATTTTACGTAATATATCCAATGATGCTAATTACATCCAGGTTCTTGTTTATGATCTTCATGTAATTCTTCCCTTGGCTGATCGTTCTATGATTTAAAAGTGATTGAATAAGGATGATTAAGAATCTCAACTTTGGAAAAACAAATTGATATGCCCAATTTTTTTGGAATTTGTGTTGACATATTTTTATTTTTTCCGTCTGATTAATTTCTCAGATAATAGATATATTATCCTCATATGCATTGCGATAATAACCAGTAGTAATTAATATTGTTTTATCTTCGCTTTCGTTCTTAATTGGTCACCTTCTATATTTTTTTTATGTAATAAAACAAGCATGCAGTTCACATTGATGTTTAGTGATGACTGCAGCCTATAGACACCCACACATAGACCAGAGGTCAAAATGCAGATGCGTTGCCACTCCTGAGGCCTAAAGTGTTATGCCTCTGTGCCGGAAGTTACGGGGCTCTAGATCTAAACATCCGACATTTATTTTAAAGCTATTATTCTCACAAATACGGTTTAAAACATTTTTTTTTTATTTCTCGAATCAACAACGTCCTCCTGAGGCTTAACCGCCTTAAGCCTAAGTTCTAGCTATAGAATATAGTATTTAGACATACATAGACCTCGTCCAATAGCGATAAACTGATGGGTTTTCTAGAAACATTAAGGTCGTTCGTTGATCTCGATCGTCGAATCATTCCTCAATTTTTTATCCAAACAACCTAAGCGTGACGGTGGAGATATCAATTGGCAAGTTTTTGCTTCTTAATCGTCCGATCTTTTAATACATTTTTTCGCAAATCGCCATATACTAAACAAATATTTGAAAATGCTATCTCGTACTTATTGTCTTCGTTTTGAAACAGTTTACCTATGGTAACATTTAACGTAGGTATAACTCGAAGTTCATTAATATACATTTATTGATTTATAATAGACTGTTTAAATTTAGCTATCTCATATTCATGTATTGTTATGACTCAGCCAATTCTAAGGGTCACTATTGCGCAGTTGCCGCATACATTTCACAAACGCCTACACGGGTATGAAAGCTTCCTAACCTACTGTATTGTTCATCACTAACAAGACATGTTTTTGACCGATTTACGTCAAGAGCTAATCATTTAGACGGTTACACCTAATGACGGTGGGCAGTATTGTTCCCAAGTGAACTATGGGCATTGCGCAACCATTGCACGGTTTGAACTCCAAACTTCGAAGCTATTAATTATGCTTTATTGGCTCCTCAGTATGGTACCGAACCACTTTGTTTACGTGCCTTGGGAAATCTTTAACTGGATCGCTTTGAGAAGATGAATTCAAATGTTTGAGCATCATCCATCAGATAATTATTTGGAGTAATAAGGGCGTTATTATTCGTTTTAGCTTGATGAATGACGTTCAGTTTATAGAGATTTGGCATTGTTATGGGATAAGTGAGCACTTTAATATGCTAATTAGCATATTATCCTCGTATTATGTGGTATTATCGGTTTGTGTTTACGGAAGCGTTGTTAGTTGTTATTACGTTGGTGAAGAATATTAAAATGCTTCGATAGCTATAAAGGCTGTTAATGACCAGATGCCGTATTTTGTAACTCGGAATTTAAAGCAACTTCATAATACATTGCGGTTTTCCTAAAATGGTGGTAATACGCCAAAACAGCAATGCACTGCAACGTGGCTTTTTTGAAATGATGTCAACCAAGATAGACAAAAATACCTACAATTACAGTTTGGGATGACTATGTTAACCATTAAAAAAACTATTTTCCCACTACGAATATCATCGTAATGGGCAGATACTTTTTTATTGAAAGCTTAGTCAACATTAGGAGCTTAGACATTTGCCCTTCTCATATCAATAGTCTTATTCCCTTTATCATAGAACGCAATGAACATAATGATACTATGAACAATTTCCCAGGGCCCAGGATCGTTACCAAACCATGATATGGGAGAGGGGTTCACTCAGATCTAGAAGGAGGGAACACTATGGACCTAGGGAATGGCAGTTTGTATGTACTAGTATATGTGCCACAAAACATCAGTGTTTGCTACAAATTGGACTTTCTTTAAGTTATTAAAAGGGGGGTTTAATTAATATTAAAAAGTATCCCCCTTATTCATAAACGTACATTAGATACATTTTAGCTATAGAATGCTTTATCTTTGTCAGTTGCATTGTCAAATGTGCAGGATAAAAAAGACAAAGGAGAGATTAGCAATACTAGCTAAAATACGTTTATGAATAAGGGGGTTAATGTATAAAGAGATTTATTTCTACGCTATTCAAATTCTATAACGACAATACCTACTTAACATTTAAAACTTATTCACAGATTAACTCACTTATGTTGTCACCTTTATGTTGTGTACTCAAACATGTCAAATAAACTTAGCAAACAAACATTCTTTAAAGTAATTTAACGACACCGCACGCAATAAAAGTGCACTTAAAGAGATTATTATAATGTAATGTTTGGTTTAGTATAGAAAATGAAAGGTAAAGACAATATTTATAAGCTGATTCTAAACGTTTAGCGGCTTGGAGGTCGTCGTAAGCTTCTTAGCGCCACTTGACCGCAATCACATAATGCCACGTGTTTAGCTAGTACTGTCGCATACAAATTTATTTTGCTGTGTTGAATAGCAATCATGTTTATATTGTACTGCCCTGTAATTTCTGGTACAGAGTCATAACACCTTAGGCTTCAGGAGTGGTAACGCATCTGCATTTTGACCTTGGTTTTTTGTTAGTGTCTATAGGCTGCAGTCATCACTTAACATCAATGTGAACTGCATGCTTGTTTGCTACTTCCATAACATTAAATTCGTTCCGTCGTTTTTCCATTAAAACATTCAATATAGACTTGGTGTTAGACATTAATTTATATGAAATTAATGTAGAACGAACAATTTCTTGAAATGTAGCAAAATATAGAAATATAGAATCATTATTCATTTGTTTCTCAACGCTTGGTCACCTGTATATGACTTTGTTTTAGTGTACAGGCAGAGAGAGAGAGAGAGAACGCGCGAGAGAGAGAGAGAGAGAGAGAGAGAGACAGATAATTTATTTTGCTATAAATTAATTACTTTCAATTGAATTTCAATTGTCATATTTTTCTCGTGTCTGGAGGGTTTACAATCAATAATATGAACATAACTAACATTTATGTATATGACTGTACACCGGGAATAAGTGTAACGTCTTATTATTAAATCTATTTGCTAATAGCATTAAAGGATTCCACCCCACAAAAGGTTTCACCTTTGAACTCGTGACACAAAGTAACAAAACCGATTAACGATCAAACTATTATAAACGTATTTTATTTTTAAAGAAAAATGGAAAGAAAAATTTGACTTCAGGCGAGGCTCGAACTCGCGACCTACTGGGAATCTAGTCCAGCCGCTCTTCCAATTGAGCTACTGAAGCCCTGCCCGATTTGTCAAATCTTTCCTTCACATCTATTGCATTGCTTTATGGTAGCAGTAGCGCCATCTATTACCAACTATGCTAGTTAGGCAACCGATATAATAGACTTTTCAGTTTATTGAATATCGTAAATAAAATAAAAATCTTTAAAAATAAAATATATTTCACAAGCATGTGTTAATGCGAAATAATATCAAACAATTATTAAGGGTAAAAGCGACTTCTTTACGATATTCAATAAACTGAAAAGTCTATTATATCGGTTGCCTAACTAGCATAGTTGGTAATAGATGGCGCTACTGCTACCATAAAGCAATGCAATAGATGTGAAGGAAAGATTTGACAAATCGGGCAGGGCTTCAGTAGCTCAATTGGAAGAGCGGCTGGACTAGATTCCCAGTAGGTCGCGAGTTCGAGCCTCGCCTGAAGTCAAATTTTTCTTTCCATTTTTCTTTAAAAATAAAACATATTTCACAAGCATGTGTTAATGCGAAATAATATCAAACTATTATAAACGTGTTCTATTTATAGTAATTAATTGAACATTGTCACTAAATTTGCCAGCATTTACAATGATAATTTCTTTGAGGATTATACACATATAAAACCCAAATAATAATATCAAAGTGGGTCCGTAATAAATTACATATTCTTGCAAGATGCACAACAAATCCATTGGTTCAAATCCATAATATATAAATCATACGCAACATAAAAAGAAAACGCAGTTCCAATTCCATCCCACAGATTTAATAGCAGTAAAATTGTAAACACCATTTGTCAATGTAACGAATCGACTTACAATATAATGTATTCCACGGCACCTTATAAAGATATTTTCACGTCTGAAGATCATCTCGAACCTAATACGAAAAAGAAACAATCTGTGAGAGGGGTCTAGCAAAAATAAGAAGAAATAGTGACGTATTTGTACAATACAAACCTGAGAAGATAGCAGCCGTACCATCCGTCCCTAAGCTGATTTACTGGGGTCCAACAAAAGCTGTACTCACAATAAAAGATATCACAGTGTGCAGGATTAAAATAATTCAGACTTCAACTGCAAGCGTGCGCTCTGTGAGGGCGCCGGTGATTAAATATAACACAGTAGAGATTTATAAGTGTTTATTTCTGGAATTTAACTGCGGTAAGGCCTAGCTCAACTAGGTCTTTGTGCATCGCTCTTGTTTGTTGTAAGTGAATGTATTGTTACATGAGAATGTGAATTACACTGTGTGTAGAGATATATGAAAGTGTCGTTCGGAAAATTTGTATCAATATAGAATTAAACCGTATATCATTGTTGATGTGACAGCCTACACCTTGTCATTCTGTCAGGACATAAATCATGAATTAGCCAAGCTCGTTGCAATCTTACTGTGATTAGTCTACAAATTAATACTTTGTTATCAAAATGACGTTAAAACTTGCTCATTTATCATCGATAACTTAGTTAATGTAATTTTATTTCGCCATGGCACTCCCTTGGAGCAAAGTTTAATAGATATGCATAACAAGGCGACCTTCGTTGTAGCCGCTCGTATTTATTTATCTAATTGTACGTTTTGTGCAGCAATATCATAACTGTTGCGTTACGTAGACCGATGGAGGTAGCAGCGGCATAATTTGTCAGAATACAAAGAGTTGAATCTACAGTGAGTGCTCGGTTATAAATCATAGCGCAGTTTTCGGGCGACAGATATTACGAAACTACAAGCACCATAATGCTTGAATGGCGGGCTCTAATTAACTGTCAAGTAATTCGACAATATTGCCATTTAATCATTGTATTCGTATTATTGTTGGAACTTTTATTCATTGTTAATTTTCATTTTACTTTTATGCGGCGGCATTTAGGATTCCCATGTTCCTAACAACTATCTATTATTTGAGTTATTTTAATATGTTTTTTTGACAAAGAAGATTATCATACCTAAAGCCAAAACACAAAGTTCCTATAATAAGTCATTTCCTAAACAAAGTTATTTCGTATACTTGACTGAAATAAACTCGAAATACCGACCTGTAGGGTTCTGTTTTACATTATTTTATTAGTTTATCGACTATTACTCGTTAATTTTTATAGCCTACTTAGCTGTGCTATTGTTTCTTTGGACTTCGTCATTATATTACAGAGATTTTTTTTAGTAGTTGGCAGGAGCACAGCAAAACTTAATGCAACTGTAAGTTATTTCTAAGCAATCAGTTACTAACATACCAATAAACAGTTAACTTAACTGAACATAATAGGGTAGCCAATAACACCTCACATCGTATGGATAACTCTATAACAATTGGTTCTTTATTTGGAAGTAATTTTAAAGAGATTTACTGTTATTTTTTCGTCTTTAACCATTCAAACGGAAATTTTGAATACAGACATGAAAACTGTCTGAAACATTTAAATGAGGGTAAATTCTTTTTTATTTTTTAAGCTTTACGATTCAATGTCTGTATTCATAACTTCGCTCTTTGAATGTAACTTTTTAACAAAGTACATTCCTGTATTAAGTACTTCTTCTTAAAATTATTAGTTAAGTAACATTTTAGTTACATTTTTTAATATTATCAAAGTTTATTTCGTTTATGAGAGCTCGAAGAATACATTTGTATAGATAATATAGGTTTCATCAATTACAAGTTAATACTGCAATAAATTTGTTTTTTTTTTTAATTGCCTTTTAAAAACATCCACCTGGGGCCTCAGAATTTCTTCGTGTCTATCTATGGAATAATTGGTTTGTACCCTCTGTACAGTATGGGGCTGTGAGTGTAAACGTTTACAGCGATGCATACATCTTTGTATTCCGTCACTGGAGCTTAACAACATGTCACATATTTTAGTGGTTTGTAAAATAGGCAATATATACTTTGTTTGATACTAAATATGCATTTCAGCCTAAATTTTAATGAACTATAATTCTAGCAATATAGTTTTTCCTGCACATTGCCCAAGTAAATAGTGTTACTTAGGAATTTGTATTTAATTCCATCTTACGGCAACGGCTACATATAAATAACGTGAATAAACGTAACTTCACGCCTGTAACCCCCGAAGCGGTAGGTAAATGCATGCATTCAAGCATACATGCAAGCACCCACGACTCGCCGGTTACGTGTTGGCCCATGTAACAGGTGGCAAACCTGTTGCTATTGCCGGACACATTACCAAACTCCGATGTACTGGGAAAATGCCAGAAAATGGAATAATCCCTATAAAACCGGAGATATAGAATTTAAACCGTTATCTCTGATAGCCCCCGATCCGGGAATCGAACCCAGGACCTCCAGCGTAGTAGTAGTGGCATGCTACCACTATGCTACTGAGGCAGTACATCTATATCTTATATGTGTATTTCATGCATAATATCAATGTAGAAGAATCACACGTTGATTTAGTCCAAGTTCTTCTGATTAAAATTATTCTCAATGACACTCAAAAACCACACTACAGTAAAAAAGACTGACCTGCAGGCGTATTCTGTATCTCGGTTAACATCATTTCAATAGCAACTTTAAAGTTCTGTTTTAGCGTAACGTGGTAATTACTATAATTTGAAGAAAACAGTAATGTACTGCAAAATGGCTTTCAAATTGATGGCCACCGAGATTCAGAATACGCCCGATGACAATAAGCCCTCAAAGTGATTGAAAACAGGTGACATATGGCTTGAAAACATAACTGGCAAATTGTGATAGGGGAGAAGGTACTTAAATAGGGACTCACCCTATTTAAGCTTCGTCTTATACGCTATAAACTTATACCTAAGTACGTTATTCTTCCCAACATTTGCTTCAATGATAAAAATCTCAATGGTTGAACTTATCATTATGAGCAATCAACAAAAACGTAAATCGGAAAGCACCCATAACCACGGTTTATAAATCGAGATTACGAGTTAGGTTACGCATATTAATGCTTCTATCGATATTGTACGCGTTGATGGTATGCAGGTTCTGCATTAAGCATTTTCCTGGGTATCATGAGTATCGCTATAAAAAGCCGTTATTCATACACAAAATATATATTTCTGCAACAGTAATTCTGCCTGTCAATTTTCGAGGCTTTGTTGGTGTACAGTTTAAAACATGAGACCGCGCTTATTCCACAATTTGATGCGAACTAAATCGTAATCCAAATCTACGAGTAAACATTTTACGCTATGCTCCGTTAAGTTTATTTTATGATATTTTTTTTTATATCATGTATGCCACAGCAATTGTATTATAAATATTTATTTCATAATTATATTCTTAAGTAAAAATAGAATGCAAATATGATAATGTCACAAACAGACACGAAATGGGTGTTTTAAAGTAATAGATACGTAAAGATATACGAGTATGCGTCCCTGAACGCTACCTATAATTGAAAAAAATTGTGTTTTAAATAACACAGTAACCTTCAAAAAGCACTCACTTTCATCATACTCCGAATAAAAGTTGACAGCTGCGTACACAGGCATCGCGTTCGCACGCATATTACCGCGCGGGCGCAAGTGGCCGGCGGCGGTACAGCGACCTAACAGTACCAGCGTGATTAGACGCCACACGATAGCGCCCATTGTCGGTACACGATCTCTTGTACGTCTTGAAATTGCGGAAATGGACTCGCACCTACTCCACTAGCGGGACGTTTCAATTGCAGCCTCCAAGTTGGTGGGCAAATATTTATGTTGGAATAGAATTGTCCTATCGTCTCAATCCTATTCATTTCTACCTTTTGTATCATTAGTACCCCTGAGGTACTCGCAAAGAAAACCTGTAGTTTTTAGGGTTCCGTACCTTAAAAGTAAAAAAGAAACCCTTATAGGATCACTCGTGCGTCTGTCTGTCTGTCTGTCCGTCTGTCACAGCCAATTTGCTCCGAAACTACTCGACCGATTGAGTTGAAAATTGATGAATATATGTAAATTGGTGACCCAAAGATGAAATGTAACACAAGTAGAATAATAAATTTTAAACAGGGGGGCCACTTTCGGTGGGTAAACCAGAAAATTACAAAAAAAATAATCGTAAACTGTGTCGTGTGACATATCAAATGAAAGAGGTTGTTGTCAGCATCTCAGATATATATTTTTTTATAATTTTTGCATAAACAAATTTGAAATTATTTAAGAAAAACGACGAAAATTGACCACCCCCCCTATCTCCGAAACTACAGAACTAAAATTTTTGAAAAAAATGTGGAAAATAGTTCTTTGCCTACAGATTACTGGAAAACCTATAAGAAGTTTGAGTATTCAAATTAAATCGAAAATTCTTAAAAATATAACCCCCCCCCCTGCCGGTACCACCGTAACCGCTATGTCCCTGCATTTTAAATCTCTAATATTTTCGAAAATATTTATTTAAATTACGGAACCCTCACCACGCGAGTCGAACTCGCACTTGTCCGTTTTTTTTTATTCATGTAATACTATCAAACATGTATCAACATTATTCCGATCGACTTTACGAGGCTTCTCTGAGAGTCACATTACTAGACCCATCTTCCAAAATTTATTACCAGCCCATTACCATCGTTTAGTATCTCTCGACTTAAAATTGTGGCCGATAGTCGTAAAAGTGTGACGTGGAGACATTAGTAAGCGTCGAACTGTCCTTGTTTATGGGTCGACTAATGAGAAATACCGGGGAAGTGGCGCGTGACTAACAAAATGCTCCAGCATCTTAACGCTTTCAGCTCATGTTACTAAAGAGCCTTGAAAGTAATTTCGCTGGTAGGTATTTTACGTCACCTAATTGTTACTCCATCTCTAATCTCTGTCGCAAAGGTTACCTTTTATGCCTTTGTATTTGCGCTGTCTGTTAGTTCATATGTCTAGTCGCAGGAATCGAGTTAAGACTGGAAGGAATAATCTAGACAAGTCAACCTTGCGAGATCGTTCCATTAAGACAGTTATATCTGGAAGGCTTTGAAAACACGACTACTCGTAAATTTTCTTTAACTTACCATAATATTTAAATGAGTTGCATTTAGAAATGTGTGAATGGTTAAAAAACAAAGTTTTATCGTAAAAATCCCAAATTAGGTTCGGTAATAAGTGTAAATCTATACTGTCATCGATCAGATCAGTATCATATCTGATCTGTGAATCCATATTTAAAATTCCTAGATCCATCTTCATATCTACATTTATTAAGATAACCTTTTAAAAGGGTGTAGTAAAAAAGACAAATGAACGATCTAAATCATTCTCTTCACACATATCCTATGGAAAAAAATAAAACCAAAAATATTTACACTCGAGCGCAATCAACAAAAACTCCCACACCATATAGAACAATCAATCTTCCCGACTCTGAAAGAAGCCTCAATCAAAACAAAATACGGAGGAGCCGAGGTCGGATAAAGGGCTCTATAAATCATAAAATCAAGGCTCCATTCAAAGCGGTTTTCGACCAGGTAAAAAATGTTTGACCCTGCGCTCTTCTCATTGTTACCGTCTAGCCAAGGGTGCATCTTCAATTTGTCCTCTATTGGAGTAATCAACGGACCTATGTTATTTATGTGCTCATTAAAATTTAAATAATCACACATCTTCTTTTTTCTGGAATGCATTATATCCGAGTAAGTTTTTTTTGTGAGAGCTCATGTGGAGTTGTTAACGCGAGCCTTATGCTGCTGCGTAGGCCGGCTTTAATTGGATGTTATTTTAATTTATCTGAATAAACAATGACATCAAAATGCATTTTTATATTTATGACTATGTTCGACTTGAATTATTGTATCGATTTCTGTTTTAAAAGTCAAGAAACAAATGTAATAAAAAATACAACCTCGTGTTTCTTACTGTTAATAGGGCTACTTTCATTTTATTACCATCCAAGTAACTGATCTACACTTTTCATTATATTCTTACCTTGATTTTAGGACAAAACGATTAACCATTTATAAAAGGGATATCCTAAATCATCGACGACACAACGCAGCTGAAATAGAAACCGAAAAGAATAATAGAACTACTAGTTACGTGAATACAAGCCTGAAGTTATAGGTATATGTTATTATTACTGAAAATTGATACAGCAATAATTTCAACTTTGTAATTTTAATCAAAAAATTTACTGATCTTCTTATATTTATTTTGATTCATTTAAATATATACAGTTGTCTTCAAACATTGTATTTTTATTGTTTGCTCAACCAAATGTAGGGACTGTTTGTCCTTACGTATGTAGGTAGCTGTCGGCAATGCTAGGAACTGTGGTTCACTGGCTCACTACTACACCAATACGAGCGCAGGCGCACGTCCAACCCGTGTTAAGTTCTTACAACCGACTGCCTCCGTCAGTTGACTGTTAACTCCGCCTCCTCTATTGGTGTACGTGAGACAGTGTAAATATCTACTAAATAGATACAAACACTACATCCCTTAGAGAGAAAATATCAGCTACTTCTAAAGATTTCATAGTACACAACATTCTCTTTATGGTTCACAATAAATAGAGTATCATTTTACACGATATATCATGGTACAACTCCATGCTCTATTACATTAATCTTTATATAATGTGGGCTTACTGGATGCACTATACCAATCATCTATCTAACAACCTTCAACGAGGCGTTCTATACATTATAATGTATCCAGTAAGAAATTTCAAGGGATATCAAGGATAATTTAAAATGAGGGCTTCCATCATGCTCGCATTGTTGTATTATAACAGTGTTATCAGTGCACCGCGAGAGGGCGCTTCCGCGTGTTAAGGTGACGCGGCGTGCTTGCATATTAAAACGGTAAACTCAATTTATTAAGCCTATACTATATTTAAATACTAGCTGTCCCCGTGACTTCGTCCGCGTGATAATGTATGATTGTTCAGTATCTACCCGTACGAGGTCGTGGGCGCAGCTAGTATGAAAGTAGCCTAAATGACTCCTTATTACATCAGCTATCTGCCAGTGAAAGTCCCATCAAAATCGGTAACGCCGTTCCCAAGATTAGCCCCGCCAAACAGACAGACAAACAAAAATTGTAAAAAAAAATGTTTTGGTATATGTACCGTGTATAATACATATGCATTAAGTAAAAAGCGGTTATTTTTATATTACAAATACAAACAGACACTCCAATTATATTTATTTGTATAGATTTAAGTCGTTATTTGTATGCGAGTTGTTCGTGTTTTGTTCGCATGCATATCATTCACGAGACAATCGAGTATTTTTTTAAACTTGTGTCTTACCTTACCACCATCATCGAAATTAGTATTTTTGTTTTTGCTGACTTTCATAGTAAAATCATACTTACATTTTATTAAGCTACTTTGTAATACTAGAACATTACCCGAAACCGTTTTTTAGACTTCCCCGTTTTTTTTTCACAAGTTCTCTAAACTGTAATATCTTTTTTCAAAAAGCTACAAATCGACAATCATGACACGTGATTGCAGTAAAGTAGGTAATGTTTCGCCAATTCATCTCTTCGCTTTGAACTATTGAATTCTAGAAGTCCTCTCAGACAATAATACAATAACTGTTGATATCAACAAGGTAATCTAAACTGTGATATACGCGTGTGAGCGGCAACGGCTGCCGGAGGCGGCTGGGTTCAAGTGTGCACTCCCCTTTACTCCGCACTCCATTAACCTATACCCTGTTGATATATTTACATATAAACCTTCCTTGTAAAATCTTATGCTGATATTTATTTAATTTTACTGTACTATTTTAACACATGCGAGTGAACTTAGAAATTAAAGAAAAAACGGAAAGAAAAATTTGACTTCGGGCAGGAATCGAACCTGCGACCTCAGGATAGCCAGTCCAGCCGCTTTTCCACTAAGCTACCGAAGTTCCTCACCGATGCGTCAAATTTTGCTTTCCCTTTTTGATTTTTAACCGATTTAGGGTCGGTGAACGACATCCATTGATAACTAATTAATAGGTACACAACCGATATGACAGACTTTGCAGTTTAAACAATATCGTTAAGATGTCGCTGTTACTAAAGAAAGAAAGAATGTCGAATGACCGAATGACTAAACAGATATACAATGCGAATTTGGATGGTTGCAGAGGCCCAGGAAGATCAAGACTGACCTACCATGACCAAATAGGTCGAGTTCTGTCTGATGGTGGGGTCAAAAGTCTTAGGAATCGGCGTGCATGTGTGAAGAGAATGATGAAGGTAGACGAGGCACGAGAGGTTTGTCAGAACCGGGATATCTGGCGCTCTACACTCTCTGCCTACCCCGTTAGGGACCTGGCGTGAAGATACATACATACATGTCGCTGTTACCTTATTAATTTTACTGCTTTCTTTATGGATTGACTAAAAATCTGTCTCTACTTATATTTATTTCTTTTCTAATCTTTCTGAAGATTTCATATACTTGAACTCTATCTCTCTTATCTTTTGGGTTAATAATATTTATAAAACAGATACACTAGGGTCAGCTAAAATGAAAAAAAAACTGCTTTTGCAACCCTTTAGATTAGTACCGTATTAGGTAATGTAGGTAGGTAGATACCTAACATTAAAGAGTACCTGTTGATATCTAAACGAAGTAATACAAAACATGATTTACGAGTGTGACCGGTAACAACCGCCGAAGGCTTTCAGGTTGCAAGGTGTACAATCCTCTTTCGTCTCTCTCATCGCATTCGATTAACCTCTGTCGATCGTAGGCACTCCGTTTAATTATATCTTATCACATCCGTGACGGACTATATCATTCATGTCATCAATTAAAGCTACTTTAATATAGATCATTAATTACTAGATAGTACAAATCTGTGAGATTTATCTGACCTAAGAAATATTTTCTATACAAAATAAATGACATGGATGCATCTTAGAATGTAAATTGTACGGATTCCAGAATTTAAATAATTGAAAAAAATAATAAAGCAAAGTAATTAAATTGTGCTGCCGAATTGGATGAGATAATGTTTATTTATTAAAAAGATATAAACATTTCTCATATTGGGTATGAATAAGTTGAAAAGTACCTTCCAAACGTCGCAGCCTTAATTAGAACTTCTTGCAAACGATACATAGTTTCCATATCACTGGGCATACTTCAATATCCAAGTTTCCTCTGACAGTTTCCGGCTACTCAGTATAAACAGGGTAACATACTAGTTTCAAACTATTTCGCAAAGCCTGCAAGCCGCGAAGTTTTTGAATAGGAACACTTCAATGAAACAACGCCTTCATTTTTTATCTCTCGCTTGCGTAGTTTACTGTTATAAAAACAAATGCTTCTTTTTTATCGCCTTAGCGTAAAATTTCAGATCAAGTTTCATGAAACTCGGAAATTTTTGCAAGAATTTAAGAAGGACGTCTATTTATTTTTATTTTGCTGTTATATTTGATTTGAAAATGGTTACCTATTCTTTAGATGTTTTAGATTACAAGCCTTAAATATCGCAAAAAAAAAATAATTTCCCATACATATTCAAGATACAAGATGGAACTATTATTGTTCTCTGAAGAATCTGTTCAGAGACTTAGGGCTCCCACACATAACTGCGAATTCGCATCACATCGCGGTTTTGTTTGGCCGCCCTAAGATGTGAAAATTTAGGCAGCAAATAGACAAATAAGTCATCACTGAGGCATAACACTACTACACACACTACACTACAAGGTCCATTAAAATCTGGTTGATTATTATTTACTTCTACCACATTTGTGCAAAAAACTTACTTTGGTCACGAATATTTCATTACTGTCGCCGTTAATTAAAACAAAAAAAAAACACCATTACGTCTAAAATCTAACATTCATCTTGTTAAGAATCAGAATATCGAAACAATATCAAAGGTCACGGTATAAATACCCGGTACATCAGACATGAACAGTTGTCCGTTATGTAGAACGTTCTATATGCAGCCACAGCTAGTTTTATAGTGATCCGAATGATCCGATACCATTAACATAAAAATTGGCTTAATTTTTAAGAAACCCGTAAAATAAAAACAATAAACACAATTTTATCTAATATGTAAAATTCACCTTGTACCGAATCGGGTATCAAAGGCCACAGTATAAATACTCGGCACATCAGACAGGAACAGTTGGCCGTTATGTAGAACGTTCCATATTGAGCCACAGATAGGTTTATGGTGATTTGATACCATTCACGCAGAAATTGGCGTCTAGCGTTCACAAGTTGGATTCCTTAGTTGTGAATTCAAAATTCAAAATTCAGAATTCAAATCATTTATTTCAAATTGGTCTACAAGGACACTTTTGCATTGTCGGGTTATAAGCTACCTAGAGAGAATGACTTGTAATAATAATCCAAGTAGGTACTGTTACCATTTATGATAAAAAAAATACGCTTACACTCACAGCCCCACAGTAGGTATAAACCTGTGTCGTGGGTGCCGTTGTACACGTACAACACCTACACAAACACCCAGTCCCGAAACAAATATCTGTAGGCCATACAAATATTTGTTCAAGTGCGGGGATCGAACCCGCGACCCTTCGAATCAAACGGTCATCTCACACCGCTGGACCAACCGGGTCGTCGAAATATGCCAAACGAAAATGATAGCATCTCTAGTGTTTATATCTTAATTAAAATCGATTCAGAATTGATGAAAACATTGGAAAACATACACAAAAACATTCTTAGAGGAGCACACAAAACCCATTTCTTATAAAATTCGTCAAAAGTAATCAGATTCAAAATTACGCCTCGGAACCATGACTGAGAACAAAAAATCCATCAAAAAAGCGTGTCCAAAGAATACGATACCCATCTGAAAACCAAAGAAAACAACGCGGCAAGAATAACAATGATAGTAACATGCAATATTCCACGTAAAGACATATCCGTCGGCGAAATCATATTTGCGTTGCATGCAGCGGAGTAGGGACCCCGACCCTGACCCCAGGTCGTCGACCCCGCGCGTGACACTTCGATTCTCAATCGATCACGACTCGAGATCTCGACTCCAATCGATGTTTTAACCGATACATACTTTTTTCGTTTATCGACCTTATCAGATCAGTCCGTGACTTCGCGAGCACTTGCCGAAAACGTAATGCTTAACAGTTAACTTTTGTATAACTTTTTTGTACTGTTATAGTCTCGTTAGCAAGTGTTATTTGAATCTCATCAATAGATATCCAATTATATTGTACGTCCATTACGCTTCTTACGTCATGGATCTTTTGTTTTGGTTGCGTATTGTCTTCGATGAATTTGAACAAAAAATAGTCTCGGTTTCTCAATAAAAGATACGTGACTCCACAAAATGAGACTGTACGTCATGTCAAACAACAATGCGTATCAAATCGGATCTATATAACGGTGTCAAAAGGTTAAGCTAAGCATAATATCTGATTTATTTATGTTACTTCCTTATCGTTTCTGTACAAAAACCATATTATTATTTAAATTACGGCTAAACCAGTAGCGGATCCGGGGATAGAGCTTTGAGACACGAGTTTTTGTTTCTCCGCTCTCCCTCCGAAATCTCTAGAAAATTTGAACTGTAACAGATTTTTAATTAAATTTATAAGTGTTTTAATGTTTGCCTTAATAAAACATGTATGTATTCACGATCAAGCTCAAACCGAAACCTGAGTTAATTCCCCCTCTGACCCAAAATCAAAATTCTTTCTCCGCCTCTAGGCTTGACTTAAATCATAACTCAGGTAGAGTTATGAATAAAAAAAGTCCATCTGTTGACAACGATACACGATAAAAAAATCCACACATGGTTTCATAAGGGCTGGAAATATCAAAATCGCGATGGCATGTGCGCACGCAGCGCGTTCCAAGTTACATGCGCCCGCGCACATCATTTACGCTTCTGATTATAATCGTTGCTACGGTATGCGTGCAACTGTGATACATAAATTGTCACGCTTTATGTTTCGCTTTCTTTGCGCCTATACCTTAGCTTTGATAGGCAATGTTGACCTGATATTGCATTAGATATGCACCAAGCTTTTGCAACGTTAGTCGTAAAGATTGCCTTTCGTAATTTCAAACGTTGCAAATGTTTGTCTTACAAAGGATTAATACTGTTTTTCTGTTGCTAATAAATCACTCAGCATATCAAATAGTACATCCTTTTTGAGTTACTAATGATCGAAAAATAGTTACAACATTATTGCTAATCGTAACACTTGTAATATAATGTAACATAGAGTTGAACAATGCAAAACAACAAGACAACAACGAACGACGCATCTTAAGAAGCGGGCCTCTACGATGCTCCGTAACTAGTCCCGCCTACACAATATACCTCTTTCGACACTCAAATAAGCCATAAATTATAATTTGAAAACTCATCGTGTGGCAACACATGCATCCTAATAAAGTGCGCCACAGTTCTGTCGCCGCGGTGAATTATTTAAAAGGGAAACGTATTATTAACTGCCTCTCGGACTGCAATTATGTATGGATCTATAAATTTTCCGTGGATACTATCACTCAGTCCAGCGAGCATATCACGTCACATTCAATAAACAACAGTATACAGTCGCACGAGGCGCATTTATCAGTCTGCCGCAGATACGTTATGCTGGAAAGCAAATATAAGTTCTAGTGGGAACAAAGCCTGCGGCGAACGGTGACCGACCGCATACTCGCCTCTCCCATGATTGTACCTTACGATGACATGCTCGCTGTCGATATAAACGTATTCATTGGTATCACAAAGTCCAGTTTTTTTCCAATTAAACTCGCGACAAAAGAAATTCACGTCGCTGATACAAAAAGTAACAAAAAAAAAACATCGATAATCTCCCGCCGACGAAATGAGATGAGCGTTCGACACGATTATTAGCAGATCAAAGGTCAAAGATTCCTATCGATAACTACCATCTATGTATACTCTTGAAATAGTATAATGACATTCCATTTTACGGAACACGATCCGGCTGGATGAAAATTACGATATTGGCTGTCGCCGCGTATTATCTGAAATCTCGATGTGAAACATTTTTTTCTCTTGTTCGCGTTACAATATCTTGGTATTAGATGTAATCTATTCGATATCAAAGCATGGGTTTCGAGGCTAAAGACCTGGAAATCGAATGAGTGTTAGATTTTAGCATGCACCTAGCACCTACTATCTCAGGTCTGCAGCTATTATGAATGATAAATGTCTCACGATCGAAATCGAGTGTATACCACTTAGACACAATTCACTACTCGTCTTTTATAAGATATCAATAGCTATTTATCTTACAAGCTTTACATCGTCTGAATTAATTCGTGATAATCTTAGATAAGAAGATTCGAGATTCTCACGCACATCAATGTGTATTTAAATCAACATTGCATTTCTCAACGAAAAAACTGTAAATATCTCACCTAACGTTACACCACAGCTGATTAAACAGATACGGTCAAGCGAAATTCAATTTGCTTGAAAATTTACAGCTAATATCAGGTAGAAGTTAGCTGAAGTCTCGTCAGACGAAATTGTGGGGTCAGATAGTGAGCTGTGAGGGCAGAGCTCGCGTGTGCTACCGCCCGCCGATGACCCCAGTTCGAACGGGCGCATTCCTTCTTAGGCTTAATAATACACATGGGTCGGACGTAACGATCTGTTTCGCTCAGTCTCATTAAATCCTGCATGTTGGCTATCTACAATACGCTCCGTGATATACCTACGGTAATAACATTCCCACTTCTATGCAACTGTTACCTGTTCCGCGACCGTGTGGATACATATCACATGATAGGTATTGGTTTACATCGTTTATCTTTATTAGATGTTATTATGTTGATTCAATTATTGAATAAGCAAATACGGCAAGGAGATAACTTTCATCGACATTGAATTGAGGTGGTTAACCTAATTCAATAAATTAAATAGAGCTTGAGTTAGTGAATATTTCTTGCTCATCTTAACAAAGTTACATCCTTACAATTTGAACCAAACGGGTTTATTGTTCAAGCGATAATCCCATCCAGAAGATGGGAAAAAACTCAAGGGAACTCTCAATATAAAGATACGTGTAATATGATAATACGGCAGCATCCGGTGCTCTTTGTAATGGTGTCTTGGGGTCTTTATGCCAAGTTTGTATGATTGTATTCCTACGTATAGTTATGTGGCTTTCATTGTAAGCTCTAAAATCCAGAATCCATCCCTTGGAATATACGAACTGAATTTAAGAAAGTTTAAAATTTTTAACATTTTCAGAATTGTAATTTTAATTCCACCAAGTCGAAAGCTGACAAGCTCTTCTGCAAACTATTTACTGCGTTACAATGATGCACAGGTTTTAAAAACCAACATCACCCTACTACAGAAATTTTGTCATTCAAAAGATTTTTGGAGCAGGTCACAACATTGTGAATTCTCTGCTACTAGATGACATACCTGAAAGGTATCCACATAAAAATTAAATTAATCAATTGGAATCGATGCCATAAGCTTCGGCTTTATTTTGAATCGCAAGCGGTCAGGTATCATAACCCAAAATTATAAATTCAACGAAGACGCCTCTAACACAGTATAGATACAAATCTAATAATCAATAAATCAATTACTTAATGAAAATTATAGAATTACGCAAAGCAATATCTGTTACAAGGGCTTCATCTTTTAAACTGTAATCATAAAGATTTTATGTTTTAATGGTGTTTAAAAGTATTTAATGCTAGGAAAGATATTTCAAATCATTATATAACGAATCTTTAGACCATTAATGTCGTCTCAATGAAATGTATCTCTAGATTCCATTATCCAAAGTCGTTCTCACGACGAGCTAGTGTTAAAATTCTATGGAGCAACATAATCTTATAAAGGGTTTTTTTACAATAATTTCTTAATTGTAGCAATAGCGTTTTGATTTGGAGTGATGAATGAAATGGTCCACTTTCAAAACTTCGTATCAATTTTGATATGTATATTTACATTCTATTCGGAGGAGAATTCTCCCGCTAGTGCAGTAAGGCAACCGAAATCAAACCATTCCAATAGGGCGGTAGTAAAAATAAAAACGCGGGATTGGCAGCAGCGTCCCGCGATAAAACTACCGCCACTGAAAGAAAGAAAGAAAGAAAGAAACTGCGATCACCAATCCGCACCATAGGTAGGTACTGTTGTGGGTGTTTCTAAGGAAGGCTTTGTGCAGCAGTGGACGTCTTTCGGGGTTTTTTTTAATTTAATCGAAGTGGCAAACCAGCATGCAGTTCACATTGATGTTAAGTGATGACTGCAGCCCATAGACACCCACACAAAGACAAAGGTTAAAATGCAGATGAGTTACCTCTCCTGAGGCCGAAGGTGTTATGACTCTGTGCCGGAAATTATACGGCCGTACATTACCACCTGACCGAAACACGATAGTGCTGAACACTTCCATTTAGCGGCAAGTATAATGTTAATGCGGTGGTGCCTACACCCGCGAGCTCCGTCACTGGAGCTCTACCACCAGTAAAAATTTGATGTTTATATTATTATTACTGTTATACTGAAGTTACGTGACAGCTTTTTATCAATTTTATATTTTTTACTATCAAACTTGAAATGATTCTATTACCTGAACCTTAGGAGCAAAGTACTTTTTGTATGACGTTGATCGTTTATAGTTTTTGGAACGAACAAAAAATCCGAGGGATATCATCTGGAAAAACGTTGAAATATTCAGTTCTTACAGCAAGTACGTGATCTAATACAAGAGGTAACGGTGTTGAACTTAAAAGTCGAAGCAGCATATTTGAGCTACCCTAACGAAAATGTGTCTTGGGGCGTTGGAAATAAAGGTGTCAGCTGGGCTGTAACACATAAAACAGTCCAATTAGTTATTCGAGCTGATGTACAAAGCATCTTGTTAACGTCAGGTAATTGAAGACATCAAAGAAGTATTGTGGACGACCTCGAAAGCCATTGAGATGGGTTTGTGATCAGATATCAATCTGTGTCGTACGACATTCGTTTCAAAGCAGTTTTTTCAAAACTTTTTACTACTTTTATATATAAACGGCAATTGACAAACGTTTTTTTTTATCATAGAAATATATATTAGGTTTGATGCATCAATTTACATTTGGTTTGAATTACATTAGAAATATTCTAAATTTAGAAAACGGTGCTTGGAGGGTTTTTTTATTAAACCTCCATTACCAGTTGAAAAGGACTCTCTCTATCAAGAAATATCAGCAACATACAAGTCATTCTTATATCTGCTGCATCATTGTTTTGTGATTTGATTATATTTCTTGTTTAATAATATAATATATCGTCGATGTGAATTTGTTGTGCTGGAAATTTTTCGCGTTATTTGTATATGTTTATTTTTTATTTACCCATGTACCTTTTCGAGTTTATTTTATAATAATAATAATGGCAACCCATTATACGTCCCATTGCTGGGCACGAGTTTCTTCCCTTTTTGGGGGGAGGCTTGGAGCTTACTCCACCACGCTGCTCCAATGTGGATTGGTGGAGGTGGGTGGGTTAGTAGCCAACCCGCTGTCGGATGTTGTCAAACCGCCCATAAGGCCGACAAGGTTTAACGACTGCTATCTATCGATAGCAAATGGAACCGACGAATTAACGTGCCCTCCGAAGCACGGAAACGCGCATTTAATTTGCCACTGGCGGTCACCCATCACACTACCCGACCGCACCCGTAGTGCTTAACCGAATAGATCGCTTACGATCTACACCAGCCGCCGGGCCATGCGCGCTTCAAGACATAAATTTTCGAGTTTGCTTTGTGCCAATATATTTTATGATAAGCCCAATTTTCAATTACCATAAATATGCAAAAGCCACAAAGACCGTATCATTTCACATGTGTTGTGTGTGTTCTCTTATTTCATAATTCCAATGCTTTCTACATTCACACGATACGGTATAAAAAAACTAATGTTTACTTTTTATTGTTCAAAACAATTATCACGCACATCTTAACACAAAAGGCCAACTTGGAACAATTTGTACCGAGAATAACAAACAACGTACAAACAGTTTAATACAGCAAAATGTTCAAGCATGAATAATACTGTATTATTTACCGCCAAGCATTACAACTGTGAATTAGATTACTCAATAGATAAGCATAAAAGCAAATACAAGACAAAGTTTTCATTGTTTCTGTATCTAAACAAAGAATGAGCGTTATGCCAGTGAGCAGAGTGATCTTCTAAGAATGAAATTTCAAATCAAATAGGTAATTAAAATCAAGATTCCATTTGGAAATATTATATGTCTGGGCTTTTACTTAGTAGAAGAGCACAAGTGGGGATTTTTTCATTTTTTCATTCAACACGGGCCACCGGCCGCGGCGGACTGGAGGGGAGTAGCCAATACGTTTATTACCGATGCAAAACAGTCTGTCATTTTTTTGCGGAGGGAAATACGTGCGACACACACGCACACTACAAAAATATTCTATTACTACTAAACTCACACCTTGACTTTAACTAAATACAGAAACAATTTCACGCACACATTAAACATCTAGGCGACAAGTATAGGTTCATTTGGGCTTGTACTTTGACAGAGGGGAAAACCTGCATAAAGTTACTCCCCTCCGGTGTTGCTCTATGGCTATGGGGAATACCTTGGACCCTGTTCAATATCTCCACCAAATCTTAGCTGTCCACATAATACCGCACCCTTATTGCAACTGTTAAAAATTCGCAAAGCCGTCATGAGGTTACCTTTCTTTCAAATCGACAGGATTTTAGATTATTATATTTTGAAAATGTGAGTTCGTAGCTTGTTTTGTACTAATCATCAGTAGCCACTGACGTTCTATTGCTCATCATTAACTCAACGTTTGTCGTTACTTAACCACGAAGACCCAGTCATATAGAAATGCAGCACCTAAAACATACATTGTCACTTCATATAAGATACGGGAAGTGAAGCTTAATGAGAATATACATATGGTTTTTTAAAATTACAAGTGCTTTCTCGCTATACTGTAAGTACCTACTTCCCTTATGATAAGAGGGCTTAAAATCCTCTTGAACATCACGGTGGAATGGCGTAGGAGGTACGCTAAAACAAAACGACCTCCGTTCAAATTTCACAACGTTTAATGGATAAATGGATAGTTGAGTTTTTATGTCATGAACTTAGTGTGTGAAGTTCTACTCCGCCTACTGGAATTTGAAGATAAATAGCCTTGAAGTTATTCAAAAAATATTCTGAATTTAATCCAAACACTGCCCTTCTCATTTTGAAAACTTCCGTCCTAAAATAGTTAAAAAATGCGAAACCCTTTGATGAAATAAAGAAAAAAAATATTTTGAATTGTGTAGTCGTTAGAAATCCTGTGTGCATAAGTCCGAATCGCACATGGTCAGTTATTAATAAGGCATTCTGATTCCAAGTTTGTAAATATATCCTGCGTGATTGATATGACTAAACCTAAATATGCATAAACCTTTTAAATATCAACACAAAACATATATTTTGAGGACATTTAAAATCATAATCATGCAATAAATATGCCATGTCAAAACAAATTGACATTGACATGTCTTATTTAAAACCCGGTCGTAATAACTCTACATTATTCACATTACAGTTATAAATCACCAGTTACACGCATTTGTAGAAACGATTTCTACCAGCAAATTGACTCTATTTACAATAATTTACATGGTTTGTATACAATTATGCGGAGCGATATAAAACATGGTGGGAAATCAAGCTACAAGTCATCAAGATGCTATCAATTGCAACAATCAAGTCATATCACTAACTAACATAGTACTTAGATTAAGTTATGAGAGAAGTCTTGATAATTATCTTTATGTCCTAAAAGTGACATAAGACAATTCTAATTATAAAACCAAACATTTTAATGAATTGCGTTTCTTTTGTGCCGAAAATTACAGAGCCAAACTTATCCACCTTACCGGAACACGATAGCGCTGACCAATATCATTTAGTGGCAATTGGATTAGGTAATGCTATGGTGCCTACGCTCTGAAGCTTCGTCACTGGATCTCTACCACCAGTATATTGATCGTAAAGAAAAAAAAGCATTTCATTGAAACAGTTACATATAGATCTCTAAACATATTGCAACAATCAAATCACAGCACTAACATTAATTATTTAGATGAAATTATGAGAGAAGTCTTGATATTTATCTTTATTATTATGGGTATTGTTTCACCACGTGCTCGTTCCTTTTTACATAATTCTTGTTCTGTAAAGTTTGAATACTCCTTTTGTAGACTTGAGATCATTGACATCACCGCATGATTGTCGAATCGGTAGAGGTAGGTTAGAGGCCAATCTATTGTCATAAATATATGAGTCACGCTGAGACATGGCTATATGATGACCGCAGTTAAGCAATAGCCAAATTTTTAGGATTTACCTATCTTTTGGAATACGAAAATGCTTCAGAAAAATTAAATAGCTATCAAGCTATAGACAGACCACTATATACTATGGAACTGAAACGAGTGGCTATGTAAAAACGATGAAAGTCAACGAAAATTATTTATAGAAAATTGTAGGCAATAAAAACACAAATATTTCGTTCAATGATGTAGTTTGTTTTGTACCATTAATTAAAAATGACTATTAAGAGACTCATTAATTTTCAAAATCACCTTAAATATAAAAATCCGAATTGAGAACTTGTAAAAACTTTATCCAACAAATTGATTCTATTTACATAATCATATAAATTGCAGTAATAAAATATGGCGGGAAATCAAGAGTAATTGCCAGTCATTGAGTGGAAATAAATTGAAATAATCAAATGGCGTATGCACGTAACCAAGTATTTAGACAAAGACGTGAGCAGAGAAAGTGGTTCAATCAGGTTCAATACGTGATACATCGGTGTTGGTTGCGTAACGGAAGCCAGAAATAAAGTCATATGACAGGTATGGTCGACGAAGAAAATAAATTTGCTCTTAGCTTTTGTTCGCAGCCCATAATAAAGGTTAAAGCAGCAGTTACTAAGCTTTTTAGGATTTCGTACCTTAAAAGGAAAAAAGGAACAATTATAGGTTCAATCAAGTGTCTCTCTGGTTGTCTTTCTGTACGTCAGTCTATCAAAGCCAATTTACCTAAAAAGTACTGGGCCGATGGAGTTGAAAAATGATAAATTTATGCAAAGTAGAAACCCAAACGTAAACGTGTAATGAAAATAAAAGAAACTTAAAAAATACAGTCATATAATATGACATATCTAATTAAAGGTCTTCTTCAGGTGAGTATCTCAAACATTTTAAGTCATAAAAAGTTTCAAAGTTATATAAGAGAGTTGAAAATTGTTAAAAATGTAGAAAAACGTTAAGAGAGGATTTCTCGAAAGGCCTTTGGGAACGTAAATGATGAAGAATTAAATATAAACAATTAGAAATATGATTCAGCTACTATCGACGCAAGACCAAAGAGTGAAGCAACTAATATACCTACAGAATGTAAATCAGAAAGTTAAACTTTGGCCAGAAAGAAGTAATTGCGTGGGCAAATCGATGATGAAAAATCTACATAAAATGTTAAGAAACCGTGAGACACTGTTATGGCCGAAGACTCAAACGTCATTTTATTTTAAGTAACTCTCAAATTTAAGCTGTCTCTGTCATTTGTACGTACTTTATAGAGACAAAATACTTAAGTCCCAATGTCAGGACACTAACTAAAGCACACGTACGGCCCTGTAATTTCCGGCACAGAGGCAAAACATCTTAGGCCTCAGGGGTGGTAACGCATCTGCATTTTGGCCTTGGCGTTCATGTGGGTGTCTATAGGCTGCAGTCATCACTTATCATCAATGTGAACTGCATGCTTGTTTGCCACTTCCATAAAATATAAAAAAAAAAAAAACGTAGCCTCAGTCGCACCGAGACATTTGTTAAAGTTAAGGTTATTGTAACATTTACTTCACATTATAGAAATTAAATTTGCAGATTTTCTCGCGTATACAACACTCCCAAACTTCTTCTCACTGGCCGCCCAGTCCGCCGGTCTACCCGTGACCACGGTAGCTGGAAAGCGACCGAAACCACACCGCTTTGGTATATGTACCGTGTATACATACATATGCATTTAGTAAAAAGCGGTTATTTTAATATTACAAACAGACACTCCAATTTTATTTATTTGTATAGATTCTCTGCCGAAACGTCGTGTATGAGAAGAAGTTTGGGAGAGTTGTAAATAATAATAATATTATACTTTTACAAATATCTTGGTGCAACCCAGGCTTAGATTTACGTGACGTTTCAGTATTTGACCGTTAATATAAATAATAATAAGTAAGTTACCTCTATGTTGTACACTAAAACACAAATAATAGAAAGGAATGGACTCATAGTAAGAAAATCAGAACAATTGCGGACAACTATCACAGAGGCACAAGAAATTAGGCCTCAGGGGCGGCAACGCTTCTGCAATTTAAACTCTGTTTTTTGTCGTTGTTTGTGATTACATATTAAAAAATTGATAATCCGTGATAAGCACTAAGAATTTTTTTCAACAAGACAACCAAGGCATAAGATAAAAAATAATAATCACAAGAGTGCATTGATATTTATGGTAAAAATATATTCAGGTAAATTCTAAAAAAGTATGTCTGTACCCACATTATGTAATGAAAAAATAACAAATAATGATAAATCAGTGTTCATAAAATCAGCCAAAGCTAATAAATCTTATTACGAAGACAATTTGGCGATGCTATCGACAACTTCGTGACAAAACTCTCAACACGATGTAAATAACAGAATCGATTATGGCACGTAATCGATTATGATCTATTTAGTACACATTTATTAAGACTTCGATATGAGTTACGCCTCCATTTTGCAATAATATCGATATCTCATAACCGAAACTGTACCTATTCAAATGATGAATAGACAAATCGATTATACATGTACTTGAATGGTTCGTGCATTAGAAACGTTGTTGGTCCATAAAAGTTGATGACATACGCAATCCATATTAATTAACATTTTGTCTGATCTATGAGGAAACTCAGTGGCGCCATAACATAATCTAACTTATTCCAAGAATGCAAATATTATAAAAAATATATTCATTATCATATTTATTAGTATTTATTATATTAAACATGTTATCAATACTTTATTATTCAATTTATCAGACGCATATTTCAAGTACTTGTATTTTTTTCTATCTTATTAACCGTTTAATATTCAACTACTCAAGAAACCTGTAATAAATACTGTAGTAAATCCATAACCGGGTCATGCGAATTTAATAAAAAACCGATGGTAATAAAAAATAGTAATGCTTACTTACTTTACGAACTGCCTTGACGATTTCGTGGCAACAGATCGTTTTTTATATGTAATGATGGGGGCAAACAAGCAAGCAGTTAAAGAATGAAACGGAAAAAAAAATTACTTCCCAATGAAAACACGATAACGCTGTACATTATAACTTTGCAATAATCATGGCAATAAGCTCGCCACCTCGCCAATACATGGCCCTAAAAAAGCTATCCATCGAATCCACTAATCTATCAATTATTATTTTTTTTAATTTATTTATTAATTCATTTATTGAAATCAGAAAACAATGCTTAAGATAAATTATAACACATTAAATCATAAAGCATCGCTCGTGAACCTTATCACTTCACCTATATAAAAGCAACATAAAAACCACCTAGTACCTACTTACCAATAATGTATGCAAATGTAACAGACATAATACATCGTCCAAATAAAATTAATGATAATTATTATAAAGGTGGACCATGTTATTACACGTATGATAAATGTACACAAGCAAACATCTCTATTATGAGATCATAAGCGTTGACCTCAAACCCGTGCTTGATTGCCGAAACCCGCCCAGAACTAATTTGCATAATTCTAAGTTTACTCCAACACTACTGTTCCTAATTTGCCGTCGTCTAGCTTTTTGTAATCTGGATCAAACTTTGATTGTAATATGCCGGGACTTACGTCACTCGATTATTTATGACCTTTACCGTTCTAATATGAGTTAGTGTAGCTCGTGGACATTTTTCGGAACTGAATGTTAATAGGTTTTTCTGTTACTGCTACTTATTTTTTGGTAGTTTTTATGGTTATTACCTTTAATGTGCCTCGTTTATGTACAACATTATTGTTATATTAATAAAGATTAATATATGAGGTTGGTATGCCTATGTTTGAGCATTATATGGTAATGTACTATAATTTGGAAAAGTTTTAACAATTTAAGCGCCGCAGTAGCGTAGTGGTAGCAGGCCACTACTACTACGCTGGGGGTCCTGGGTTCGTTTCCCGGGTCGGGGACTATCAGAGATAACGGTTTAAAATCCTTTATCTCTGGTTCTATTGAGATTTTTCCATTTTTCTGGAAGTTTCCCAGTACCTCGGAGTTTGGTAATGTGCCCGGAGATGGCAACAGATTTGCCACCTGTTACATGGGCCAAAACGTAACCGGCGAGTCGTGGGTGTTTGCATGTATACTTGAATGCATGCATTTACCTCTGCCTACCCCTTAGGGGATTACAGGCGTGAAGTTACGTTTTTAACAATTTAAATCACATTGCAGTGCAAGCACAAATCTTTGATTGTTAGAGTGTTACTTGAACAACAGGTATTTAAAATTTTAACCTCATTTCATTCTTAACATGAATTGTTTAACTGTTTTACTTTGAAACAAAAATAATTGGGGCAATTTAAGTAGGTGAACGTTGTTTTATAAAAATATTACAAACTTATATTAAGCTTGAGTTTGTAGGAAACTAGGTTTGTTTAACATTTTGTTTGTTGTAGATAAAGATATTCAAAAACTTATATGAAAAATTAATTTACTAACTCTAATTTCATCAAAGTAATTTTGAGAAGAAATTCAATGTTAAGGCCCTTAGTTGTTTTTGTAAGCGTAATTGATGTCCTTAAAATTTTAATATAAATAATAATATTTTCCATAACAACACATTGGGATCATTTCTTTCAGTCACATCGCAAACATTTCTTCTATCACAAACTCTTATTTCCATACAAATAATTTAGTATTTAATCACTCTGTAATCAAAGTAACCAGAATATAAACCGCCAAACAGGGTCAGAGGGGTCACTTCGCGTGCTGCCCGCCATAAACTTAACTTTTTGTACTGATTTACAACCCCACGATAGCACATAGGGGTCACGGGGATATACACACTTAATAAGTTGACCTACTGCTTCGATCAGAAGATAAGCTAGGGGTACTTTAAACGTATCTAAGCAATTATCTGAGTGTCGAGATTACAGTAAGAAATAAGGTACTATTTGTAACTACAATCCTATTCCAATTTGTAATTAACCGTCTCTTAATAATTAATTTCTGGCACAGAGGCATACCTTAGGCCTCAGGAGTGGTAACGCATCTGCATTTAGACCTTGGTCTTTGTGTGGGTGTCTATAGGCTGCAGTCATCACTTAATATCAATGTGAACTGTGCATGTTCGTTTGCCACTTGCATTACATAAAAAATGAGAAATTTCAATATAAAAAAGTAAAAATCAAAGTAAGGTTGAATTACGATTTTTTCGATTGACGACCCGGTAGGTCCAGCGGTGTGAGTTGTGTGAGTTTGATTCAAAGGGTCGCGGGTTCGATCCCCGTACCGAGACAAATATTTGTATGGCCTACAGATATTTGTTTCGGGTCTGGGTGTTTGTCTATGTGTTGTTTGTATATAACGGCACCCACGACACAGGTTTATACCTACTGTGAGGCTGTGAGTGTAAGCGTATAAAAAAAAACTTTTGAATTGTTTTATTTTTATTCGATTTTTCACATGCGAGTGTAATATTTTAAAGAAAAATTAAAAAAAGTATTTGACTTCGGGCGGGATTTGAACATGCGACCACAGAAATCTCTTTTCCAGTCACTCTCCTAATTGAGCTCCAAAGTCCACCACTATTATTCGTATAACTTTTGAGTGCATCATATTCTGATAACATTTTACTGGTGGTAGAGCTCCAGTGACGGAGCTCGTGGGGGTAGGCACCACCGCATTACCTAATATACTTGCCGCTAAATGGTAGTGTTCAGCACTATCGTGTTCCGGTCAGGTGGTAATGTAATTTTCGGCTCAGAGGCATAACACCTTAGGCCTCAGGAGTGGCATCTGCATTTTGGCCTTGGTCTTTGTGTGGGTGTCTATAGGTCTGCAGTCTTCACTTAACATCAATGTGAACTGCATGCCTGTTTGCCACTTCCATTACATAAAAAAAAAATAAAACATTAGGTCGTCTGTGAATCTTGCTCCTACAATATAAAATTAGTCATATTCCAGGTTGAGTTGAAATTAATTTAACTTCCAAAATACATGTATAGCTATAACAGACAACTAAGTTACTTTCTTGTTTGTAATTTACATATGAGTGTTATTGTAAGTTTAAACCTAAACCAAATATGTAAGCATACTCCCGATTTAGACTGTCTGACTAAACGAAATGTATTATGCATTGGCTTTAATAAAGTAGGTACACAGTTTAAAAGGTCTACCCTACATATTCGAGCGCCAATGACAGAAAATCAATAACATTGACCAACGGCAACCGGTCTATATTTTACCATGCTACCTCTACCGTAGGTATGTAGATTAAAAAAAAAACAAATTAAAACCCATTACACGCCTATCGGAAATTATATCAGTGGAAACGCCAAAAACCATTCGAATATGAGACTCAATTATACTAAGCCCGGATTTTGTAATCTCTACCCAATATAGGATTAACCGAATCCGATCACACAGAACTTTAACCGACTTCGTACGATTCTGATCCCTTTGGGAAGCCCAAAAAGAGAACTTTCAAAGAAAACATTAAAAAGAATATTCTCGTCGGTCATATTATAAATTAGCAATAAAATTTTACGATCCAACCACTCGAACCGTGACCCTGTATCATATCGATCGACAGGTAACCTTTGCGTTTTGATTTTACGTATCGGCCGGCGGGCCGAGTGGGCTATCCGCGGTCGATGGCGATGTCCGCTCCTCACACACTTAGCGTTATGGTAATGAGGAGCCGTGACCATAAGGGAACAACGCTTTGTTATGTATTGGGGCAGGGGTCAGTGCAACGACATCGTGCGCCGACCATTTTTGCCGCGTATCTCCCGCTGCGGTGCTCATGCTGCCCCGGAGCCTATCCCCGTGCCCAACACTCCTCATAAACAACATTGACAAATGGTTCTCAGCCTCGATACTTACACGTGACCATTTGTGGTGCACTTCGTCCCTCATTACTCTGTCTAGAATTGATGTCGTGCCGTTTACACGACCGAGTAAATCTGTTTCTATTCTTGTACGTCAAATAAAATTCTTGTAATAATAATCCTTTGTCTAAAACTAAGACAAGTGAAGAATTGATGATAGTATATTGAACCGACGCCGACGTGAAACGTGCCATCACAGTCAGGTATTATTCGTAAGCCGGACCACAAGCCTCACATTAACGTTCTTAGAATAACGAATAGTCAAGGATGATTTAAGAGCGGGTCCGTTCAAAATGCCAGGATAATAATCCCTTAATTACGTTCCGTTGCGTTTCCAAATGATCGAATGGCAATAATTGCATTTCAAGCTGCCTAAACGGATTTAATTGGCACTGTTGTTTGGCTCTCTCATAATTCCTGCGAGCTATGACGATATTACGATTAAAGTTGTAATTTACGAGTGTAAATTTGATCGACTTTATATGCGCAGGATTGTTGAGCCGCATTAGCGTTAGTTTTAATCCTGATCATAGATCAATGTATTGTGGATATGTTGTGTATAGTTTGAAGGGTTTGAGCACGCGACAAGATTTAGAGTCGAAGCCGGCGAGCTTTCGCGTCAGACAAATAATTTACCTTAGTTTGTGGCGCCAAACGGAAACACGGTGGAGTGACGTTGCCTATGAGAGTCTGCGATAAATTACTGCGGTGCTGTTCAACGGTCTATATTCGTCATGCGTCTACTACACCCATATCATGAATAAACTCAGTGCTTCAAACTGTCAATATATATTGTGCTGACAAATTGTGGTAGATGAAGTTGATACTGCTGAGAAAGGAATCGACACGACCAACAAACGAGAGACTGTTAAAAATCTTTGTACAAAAAAGTAAGACTTGGGACAGTATCATTCCAAGCTTTTAAATGTGTTATAATTTTGTGCTAACATTTAATGAAACGATTTATTTTCTTTAGTCTCAGCCTGGGGTGCACCACAATATTTGTTATAGTTAAAGATATTCTAGCATTTCACATCCATCTCTAACTTTAACAGATCTGTTACAATGTAAAGTGGTGCAACGCAGGCTAAGCTTTAGAGATTTCGATTAAACTAGAGGGCTAGTGGAGAAGAATTCATTCGCTAGTATAGTTTGTCAACCCTACAGTGATGACCAAACCATTTCATTGGGGCGGTAGCAAATATGATACACGGCAACAGCGTCTCGCGATTAAACTACCGTCATTGCAATCGCCAATCCGCCTGCCAAGCGTGGCGATTACGATTTAACTCCCCTAATGACGCACAACACTGTAGTGGGCGTGTTTGGGGAAGGCTTTGTCCAGCAGTGGACGTCTATCGGCTTGTGATTTGGAAATGCAGTGGTGCCTACGCCCTCGAATCCCTTCACTGGAACTCTACCACCATGTAAATTTATCTAATTAATTGGCGATCCCGAGAAAATTCAATTTTGTGCTGAAAACCATAACTGATACAGTTTATAAATTTCAAAAGTAAGTCAACTGAATAGTTTCAATATACAATAACTGACCAAGCCGAATAATCAGAAAAAGCAATCGCTACTACACATTTTGATTGATGAATAATATACTTGACAAGATCAATTACTTATCGCTCTTATAATTGAAATTGCCACACAAATAGAATTAGATACACGTGTTTAGGACATTCATCATACCCAATATAATTTCCTGTGCCTGACATTATGGGTATGAAACTCCGAAGACATTTGGTACAATATTAGTATTCTTGATTGATATCGTACAAATGTTTGTGATGAGAATCGCCTCAAGTAGTGTGTAACTACTTGAGGCGATTCTCATTTTCTCATTCATTTGTTTTAACTGCCTCGGTAGCCTAGTGGTAGCAGGCCACTACTACTACGCTGAGGTCCTGGGTTGGATCCCCGGGTAAGGGGTTATCAGAGATAGTGGTGTAAAGTCCTTTATATCTGGTTCTATTGGTATTTTTCCATTTTCTGGAAATTTCCCAGCACCTCGAAGTTTGGTAATGTGCCCGGAGATTTCAACAGGCTCGCTACCTATTGGCCACATGGGCCAAAACGTAAGCGGCGAATCGTGGGTGTTTGCATGTATGCTTGAATGCACGCATATACCTCTGCCTACCCCTTCGGGGATTTCAGCCGTGAAGTTACGTTTTTATTTGTTTTATACTCTTAACAAATTTTTCACATCGACAATCGAACTCGAAATATCTCGATACAGTGTGTACAGCTACAAACCAGAATAAAGCATAGTGAAAAAGAGAGGTAACTTAAAAAAAAATAATGAAACTAGCTGACCCGGCAAACTTCGTATTGCCTCGGAATGAAACTATGACATGTGTCAAAGGTTTGATAGATACGGACTATTTGTATGGGAAAATGAAATGGTGGTTTTTACTATTTCCCTTCAATTTCTTCATATTTTCTTACCTTTTAAACATTCCCTGGACTTCCAAAAATCATACAAAATCAATATTAGCCAAATCGGTCCAGCCATTCACGCGTGATGCCGTGACCAAGGAAAACGGGTTGCATTTTTATATATATAGAAGATTACGTCAAGCGTTATGAAGTTATTATCTATAAGGTACACCGCAAAACAATTTAGAAGGTTGCAAAAGAGAAAATAGTGTTATGAAATCATACCGCTTCTGTAGTAGGAAGTATCCAACTTTAAGGTTGGGGAGGTAATAACCCGTTTAAAATTTCAATTTCGTGATGCCATAGCTCCTCCATAGCGACTCATAATCTGTAATGAACATTGTGTGTTTAAAATGATGAGTGTTCCTATTATATGGGCTGTCTATTATATCGCCCTATATAAACGTCGATGGCTCTCTAGGGTAACGTCTTATAAAGATAGTAAACAACTTGAGTTGCAATAAGGGAATCGTGAGAGAAATTTGAGGTAAATAAAGCAGAGGGCGAATGAAAAGACCATGCGATTCTCTTTATATACTACTGTTAGAAATTTATGAACCTCTACTAAAAAGACTACCTTTTTATGTTCTGTTACTGAGAGCAGGTTTAATTGAATTTCAAACTGTTTTTTATGTGACAAAGGTGGCAAACAAACATATAGTTCACATGGAAGTTAAGTGATGACTGGAGCCTATAGAAATCTACACAAAAACCCGAGGTCAAAATGCAGATGCGTTGCCACAAGGTGTCACCTTGTTATGGCTCTGTGATAGGAACTGTCTAACCTGAACACGATAGTGCTGAACATTTGGCGGCAGACAGATTTGGAAATGCAGTGGTGCCTACGCCCTCGAACCCCTTCACTGGAACTCTACCACCAGTAAAATGATTCATCTTTCGACAAAATTCTAAAGATTAATCATTTTACTCATAGTATATATACATCACAGTTCAATTCCTATTTTGAAATGTAGTTACTACCGATTCAAATATTTATCTAAACCAATACCAAGCCCGTAGCACAAAAAGACTATTCTGTTATGTAAAGACAGTCATGATTTTTTTTCGTGAATAAAAATAATAATAATGAGCAATATAAGACCCTTCGCCCACATCATATAAAGTCACAATTTACAGGGCCTGTTTAAACAACCTATACCCATCCTTCCATAATTACGATGAGTATCCTGATGCTGTTACTAAATTAATTGAAAGCCCCTTGAGCCTTGGTGATTTGAGAGAATTCAATATACTTCAAGTTTCCTATTAGATTCTTGTTGAATAATTTGTGATAACGATGGTATTAAACACAGGTGCTCATAGAAGTAAAGTAGATACCTACTTTTATAGTAGTAATCGATTGAACATTGACGTAAATACCATCTCGCTCTACGTACACAATTATTTCTTTGTAAGTAGATTTTGTGCAGTCGAATTCAATTAATGAAAGTGCTTTATTTAATAAGGATTTCAAAATATGATATTTGTGTATTGATCATCAAATCTCTTTTGAAAACTATTGAAAATTCTTCAAAATCTAATGAATACCAGTCTCATGAAGGAAAAGGTGATTTTCTAGATATATTGAAGTTCAGTAATGCTAATGCCTGCTATAGAAATCAATCGATTTTGTGATTCCTGTTGATTAGATATAAAACCCCATATTAAGCTATACACGTATAGACTTTGCGGTTCAAATTAACAATCAATTGTAATGTTACTGTTAAAGTTAATTCATGTCGTTGATTGCACCAGCCACTAATTTCAGTAGTTAATGATTATTCAGAACGTCATGGTAACATTTTGAAAGTTAGCGTAAAATAACTTGTTTTGTGAGGCTTAACTGTAATAAAAATAAGTTCGATGTATGAAACAGTAGGTATATTTTTATATTTTATTAGATATGCTGCTGTAACATAGCTAGATACAGGTAGAATTCTAGTTAGGTGTAACTCACAAATGTTACATTTTATTTACGATCGAAGTGAAGAATTGTGTTGTTACTCGTATGTCAACGTTATCAACTTCAGAGCAGTTGTGCAAGTAACGTACGAACTAGCTTTGGAACAAAGAGTAACTTACTCAGTACCTCTACCATGAATTTACGTCATATTTATCGTTATCTTACTAACGATATGAATGTGAAAATTTGAATATTTGGATACTTATTTCGGGATCACACAAAATGACGGATTTGGGTTTACTCATTAAGACCATGCGACCAAATTGCGAGCCGCAATGTCATTAAAAATATAAGCAACTGTGATTCTTCTATAGTAAATAATTATATTTGGTCCAATTACGTATGAATAGACGAATGCGTTGTGTTCACAGCAGCAGAGCTATGTTGTTGTTCTAATTACAGAGTGAATCTTAAACGTGTTTGACATTGTAACATACCTTCATAACTTGTACAACGTTACGTTGAAGACTTCTGTCTTTTTAAAAAGGAAGATTTTTATTTGATTTTTGTGTTGCTGCTTTATGATGCTTTAGGATTGAATTTATGATTGTTCAGTATCTACCCGGACGAAGTCGTGGGCGAAGCTAGTATAAAAGTTAAGCCTAAGTTACTCCTTATTACATAAGCTATCTGCCAGTGAAAGTCCCGTCAAAATCGGTCCAGATTAGCCCCGACAAACAGACCGACAGACGTACAAAAATTGTAAAAAATGTTGTTTTGGTATATGTACCGTCTATACACACATATGCATTTAGAAAAAGCGGTTATTTGAATATTACAAACAGACTTACTAACTCAGACTTACTTTTTACTGGTGGTAGAGCTCCAGTGACGGAGCTCGCGGGCGTAGGCACCACCGTATTACCTAATATACTTGCCGCTAAATGGTAGTGTTTAACACTATCGTGTTCCGGTCAGGTGGTAATGTACGGCCCTGTAATTTCCGGCACAGAGGCATAAGACCTTAGGCCTCAGGAGTGGTAACGCATCTGCATTTTGACTTTGGTCTTTGTGTGGGTGTCTATAGGCTGCAGTCATCACTTAACATCAATGTGAACTGCATGCTTGTTTACCACTTCCATTACATAAAAAAAAAAAGACACTCCATTTATTTGTATAGATGTCCATCTACTTCGCTGTGCACTCCTCCGTCCATCTCTGACACATTCATGCCATGATAAAATAAGCACCAGAAATGTTGTAAAGTTTCTTATAGGTAAAATATATTTTATGTTTATGTCTAACTTATTGATAGCAAAGGTTTTACGAGTAATGTTTCATGGTAGTGCTTGGCCTAGCATACATTGAATTACATTGTTGCCACGTTACATTCTCTCTTTGTAACACGATATCCGATGGTGTTTGTTTTTGTTTATTTATTAATTAAGGAATAAACAGACTTGCAATCTTTATCGATGATATAGCATTACTACGATAAATATCTATAAAAATATAATAATAATGGCAACCCATTATACGTCCCACTGCTGGGCACGAGTCTCTCCCCTTTTTGGGGGGAGGCCTGGAGCTTACTCCACCACGCTGCTCCAATGCGGATTGGTGGAGGTGGGTGGGTTAGTGGCCAACCCGCTGTCGGATGTTTTCAAACCGTCCATAAGGCCTCCGACAAGGTTTGACGACTGCTATCTATCGATAGCAACCGGGACCGACGGCTTAACGTGCCCTCCGAAGCACGGAAACGCGCATTTAATTTGCCACTAGCGGTCACCCATCACACTACCCGACCGCGCCCGTAGTGCTTAACCGAGCAGATCGCTTACGATCTACACCAGCCGCTGGGCCATGCGCGCTTCACAATATCTATACCCCCATACAATGTTCTGTTGTTCCTTTTTGATGACGGCACACCATATTTGATTCTAATCACATACAGATACCTATATGTAGTCATGTTACATTACAGCACCAAGTCCTTTACAAAGTAGGTTTAACACGAGGTTTCTGTATACTTGCAAACCTCTCGTGCTTCTGTTGTTGGTGATAAATATTTACAATATTTACATCACATGAACATAATAATATGGAGTTAAAAATATAAAAACGACATTTATAGACCTCTATCTAAGTAGAAACGAGTGGTAAAGACCATTTTGATCCAATCTTTGATTTTTAAAGTTGAGGTATCTTTAAAACCCAAAGGTTTTATGGACCAAAGTTATGAACAAAGCGATGATAACGAGTAACTACCGGAATACATATTAAAATCACTAGTGATATTAAATATTGTGATGTGGCTCGACAGACGTGTGTCGGACAGGTGAATCCACAACTCACTTAGTTCTCTTATTGTTACAGGATGACGGTGATACTGGCGCTGTTGGTGGTGGTGGGTTGCGCGTGCGCCGGCGAGCCGGTGTTCGACCCGAGCACGCTCATGCGGCTCGTGCTTGTACCAGCCGACGCCGCCGTCGGCTCTGTCATCTACCGCGTCCGCGCCTCCGACCCGGACTTCGACTATCCGCTGCACTTCGAACTTATTGGTAAGGAAAATTATTCACTGGTGATAGATCTACTATATCCATTTATGTCATGAAGTAGCAAACAAGCATACAGTTCACATTGTTGGTAAGTAATACTGTAGCCTATATACGATACATCTACATGAAACCAGAGATTGCAGTGTAAGTATATGCGTTGCCACTCCTGAGGCCTAAAGTATTATGCCTCTGTGCCGGAAATTATAGGGCCGTACATTACCACCTGACCGGAACACGATAGTGTTGAACACTATAATTAGCGGCAAGTACATAAGTAATGCGGTGGTGTCTACGCCCGCGAGCTCCATCACTGAAGCTCTACCACCAGTGAAAACCCATTCATCCATACATCGATTTTGTATTTATCTGTCATTGACTCAGACATCTGCTCGACGATCCGCTGCTTATTAACTTACCCCCTTATTCATACTTTAGATACGTTGTAGCTATAGAATGCTTTGTCTTTGTCAGTTGCATTATCAAATGTGCAGGATAGAAAAAGACAAAGGAGATTAGCAACTTTAGCTAAAATACGTTTATGAATAAGGGGTTATTGTTTAAGAATGGTTTATTCCGGAAATCCCCACCAGCAAATCCCTACCAGTGAGGATAGGATGTGTTTGCTGGAAATGGATCTTACAACTTTGAGCTCCACTTGAGATGCAGGCACCGCTATAGCGCTAGTTGTTCCAGTTAACCTTGTTATCATAAGCTACACAGTTTTATGTCAAAAGGTGGTATTTAACGTTTTCGCAGGTTTTACATTGTAGAAATAATATTTGCAGATTTTCTCGCGTATTCACGTTTCAGTCGACCGATTGAAAGCAACCAAAATGTCTTAATGGGTATAAGAAGTTGGGAGTGTTACATACACGATAAAATCCGCAAATATAATTTCTACAAGATAGTATTTATTGATCCGTTATTAAAAAATATTTTTAAACCAACCAAGACTGTCTTTAAGTTTTGGTGTGAGACTGTTGTTCAGAAGAGAACAACAGTCTTACAAAGACTGAAATATTGTTAACAGCTCAGCAAAGACATTCAATTTAGTTCAACTTAGCTTTTGCAACGTATCTACGCCTCACAGAGCACAAAATTAATAACTGCGCTTATAAAACTATGTGCGAAATAAGTATTCAATCTTCTTGAGTATGTACTAGTGTTATTTTTTTATTTTTAACAACATGATTTCGGTGTATTTTCGAAAAAAGATTTGAATCAAAGAACACTAGTGCATACTCAGTAACAGTAGGTATATTTTTGTATATGTATTTTTTTAGGTTAATCCTATACTGGTTTGTTAATGTCACTATTTCAATAAAAGGTATTTTTCATACAATGGCACAATGGTCCTGTATTACCACGCACAGCATATGAATCAGAAATTTAAGGGTGTCAATGCTACTTCTGATCCTAAGGTCAGACGGTCTAAACCCTCAATATGTCTTTGTATCAGCAATGACAGTCCCTTACATTCCTTTCTGTTTAGAATACAACAATGGTGAAGTAGTACTTGGGAAAGTGACGGAAGGGAGTTATAGAAATAGAAATAGAAAATATTTTTATTTCGAATAGATCTTTACAGATACTTTCAAAACGTCAATAAATCATAAACTACCTAGAGCGAATAACCATTACATATAGTAGAAGCAAAATCATAATAGGTTGGGGAAAAAATCTTTTCGCATTATAGTATGTATGAACTTGTAATAAAATCTCTTTGGCTGTAGTATTTGTATCTGGCTGGTTTTGGTATCATTGAAAGTTATAATTTTAAAGAACATAATTCCAAATTCAACTTGGAATGTAATGAGCAAGAGGCTGTCTCTTTTGCCTCTAAATCTAATTTAAATGATTTAATTGAATGTCAACATTATAAGATATCATTTGTAAACTATTATTCACAGTATTGGTAGTCATTTACTATGCTGTTATTTGGAATACTTTCCAAACTTTGTATATTGTTATGCAATTGCCCAATAGAGGCAGTCGGCCTAGCCAAATTTTTGGCTATATGGTCAATATAATTTGATAGCGATACAGCTATCTGTCGTTTCAAAAATTTATTAAGATAGTAATTATCTTTGGTCAAATAAAAATTATTTTCAAGAATACAATTTATGTCCAATTTGTAAAACTTGTTAGTATAACAAATTAGGTTATCTAATGTCAAATTTAGCTTATATCTAATATTATTTTCTATATTTGACAGACTCTTACTGTATGGTAATGTAAATAAAATAAAATTATGAATTTTTAAGGTTTGTAAAATGTCAAAGTACTCAATTAATTGTTTTTTTTTACATTGCCTCTGTTTCCAATACATATAATTAAGGTGGTATCCTGGTCGAAGCTAAAAGCTGTTACTTTTTTTAATATGCCATCATAGGTTAACCCCAGCATGCAGTAATTAATGAAGGTTGACTGTCCCGAATGCATTTTAAATAAAGTTTCTTTTGACATTTAAGTACAGTACATTTATAGATTTACAGTATATATGGATTTATATCTGAAACTATATATGCCGTCCGTCCTTAATAATTTTTAAAGGCTTACTTTTACATTTTCCAATAATAGTTTTTTATACTGAAGATTAGATACAACACTAGTTAATCTGCCACACGTTATAAACAAAATTCTAGCAGCTTCTTCACTGAAAATTTATTTCAGGTCAAATGGGTCGCCTAGACATCGGCATTGAGACGCTCCCGTGCACTCGCTACAACTCCGTCTGCCAAGCGAACGTGATTCTCCTCCGAAGATTGGAGCCGGGAAGATACGTGGACTTCAGGCTGTCGGCACGCAACACCAGGGGGCGCAGCGGTCGCATCGCCTGCTCTATCACCGGAACCAATGCGACGACACCTCGGGATTCTATATTCCCTCACCAGCCTGGAATCATTTTAGTGCCTGAGGTACCAATAATAAACATAATTATTTTAACTCGTTATTTAAGCTTAAATTTCCAGATAAGAAAAATTTAGTTTTTATTTCCTGGTTACTCTTCAATGTTTTTTTTTACATTATTTGTTTGACAGGTTGACTGTTTGAAATCAGAAAATGAAGCCAATAATTTTAGCTAATTTATTGAGTTCATTTTCACAAGTTGGGTTTGAGTTGGATGAAAGAGATAAAAATTAAATAATTTAATATCTACTTATCTAAAATTTAATTTTGTACTTATTTAAGTATAACTCCCTCAATCTCTTGGTGAAATACAAACATTGCATTAAAGATGTCGTAAATTAAGTAACAGGATCATAACAGTTCATTTTGTAGGTGGATTATAGAATAATTTCTTAGACTAAAGGAATAAGGAATAAATAATTCTTATTTCTTTAGTCCGAGTATAATATACATCAAAAACGTTTTCAATAGAGTGTCTATTAACTTTTGAGCCTCTGAACCAGTTACAGTAGGCAGTTGTTAAAACGGACCGATTAAACTGGTTATTATAGAACTGTTATTCGCTGATAAAGCTGCAGCCACTGATTAAGAGACTCGTATGAAAGTTCATTGATACTAATATCACAGTCTAAAAAAACGAACGTGTTAACCTAATATTATGTCAAAAAGTCAATTTTGTAATTCTAAATATAAAAAAGATGCTTTAGAAGTTTTAAAAAAGATTCATCTTGGAATTAACTAAATATTAAATTGATTGATTAATTGAACATAACAGTTCGTATCACACAAGTTTTTTCCTGACTTACGTATATTTAATAATGTTTACATTTCATTCCAAGCATAAATCTGTTTTTTAAGAAGTGTCAATATTTTACCGAAAGTGCAAAAAAGAATATAGGCAGAGAGGTGTATGACAATAAATGAGGCACGTCAGTCGCCTGCCGCGTGGTGATTGATGATGATGACGATCTCGCCCCCTCCTGCGAATGTGAAATAGCACAAATTAACTCCTGCTCTATTAAATAAGTCATTTAATAAGTAGTTGAAGGGAAGAGCATCACTAATACTATAATACGGCCTCAAAATGATTTCGCAGATAAGAACGTGATAAAAAAAACGCAAGCGTATTTCTTTTCTTTAGTAGCAATTTCAAAGTATAACGTAACTTAATTTCAGGCCATAATCTCAGGGGTTGGCAGAGGTGAATGTATGCATAATCATACATGCAAGCACTCATGATTCTCCGGTTACTTTTAACACGGGTAACAGATGGCGAGCCTATTGAAATCACCGGGTATGTTTCCCAGTACCACCCGTACTGGGAAACTCCTAGAAACTGCAAAAATTTCAATGACACCAGAGATCAAGGATAATATAACCTTATATCTGATAGTCCCTAACCCGGAGATCGAACGCATGACCCCAATGTGGCAGTAGTAGCCTGCTACCACTAGGTAGACTACTAGGTAGAGTCTAGAGAGTCTTATCTTTTAAATAACATTCCTAATATAGGAACTTACAACTTAACTTACTTTCTTTGTGAATGCTACAGAATGCAGATATAATAAAAATGTGATTTGCAGGATGCCAAACGTGGGACAGACCTAGAGATAGTCATCGCAAGGAAGAATCAACTGTCGCCAAAGCCGTTGGAATTAGAACTCTGGGTAAGCAAAATTATTCATTTGAATTTTAAACTAGCTTAGAGATGCAGAGTGATTGGAGGACGTTTAATGACACCCCCCTTTCGTGTTCGACACGCATTTCGTTGTAACCGTATAATGAAGTTTCGCTCACGCTAATAGGCATCATTTTCACCGCGATATCGCGTTGACGTATCCCACAGCCACCTGCAAAATTCATTTATGGTTTACGCAATAAATCTTAGCTCGCGTACGACGACGAAATAATTACACATCAATTTTATGCTGGTGGGCACGCGCCTAATACAATTATTTCGACGGTACACAAATTACATTTCAATTAGACCCACTTTTGATGTTTCCCAATAAAGTCTACTTTTCGCTTCCCTTGTCATATCTATGTTATTTTAGAATGCTTTCGAACAATAAGACGGGTTGAGCTCGGCTCCCGAGTCCGATGATGTTGCACAATTACCAGGCATTAAGAAGACTTGAGGCGTGCTAAATTTCTCACACTCCGTGGAGAATGGCCGGGTACCCGTAACCTGAGTTCGGTTTAACGGCCACTTAAATGCAATAATAATGGAGAGCGTGTCCTTACACGTACTGTAATTTAAAAGCGTATCGTCTATTAAGTTCGTGGGTAGGACTTGACTTTTTTCTCTTGGTGCCCGCTGGAATCCTAGTAATGTCATTTTTTTTGTTGGACAGGGATCGCCGCTCTTTGCAATCAGACAGCGCCGAGTGTCTACAGAAAATACTGAGGGAACAATATTTTTAGTTGGCCCTTTGGACTTCGAGGCACAATCGATGTATCATTTGACGCTTTTAGCCGTGGTAAGTTACAACATTTATTTTATCTTACCATATTTATGTTTTGCAACTTTTAAAACGTTTTTTAGCTTTTTATTGACTTTGTAATCTAATGACATTTCTTCACACTTCATGCAGTATTTGTAAAAAAAGTTGAATTAATTTGTTAAAGTTGAGAGAAAATTATGTTAACTGTTATTACTATAACAGCGATCTATGTAATAACCGTAATGTTCTATTACGATAATTGCTCAGTTATCTTTGATGTAGTGCAAATACTATCTCCATAGAATCCATTACATAACATTTGGTTCCAACATCTACATTCGCAAACTTGCATAGATAAGTTGTTTTATAGAAAAGCTTGTTCTTTTAGAAAGGGCTTTAGTTTATTAGTCCACGTTGACTGGACCGATAACAATACGGAATTGTTAACAAAGCCGGTGTTATTCGAGTTTTATGATTTTATCTCTATAATAGATTTTGTTTTATCATAAAATTCTCCCACGGCATAATCCAAATAGTTGGATGCATTAAAACCGTATATTTTGCCACTTAGCGGCTGATAGAGATAAAGACCTCTAACGCCATCATTGGAATTCTATCACCAATTAAAAAGGTTGACCTGTACCTGGATATTATAATTGGAAGCTTGTGAATTTATTTTAATCGACCTCTTTTGATATTTACTTGTTTGGCAGAATCAGGTAAAACTGTCGACATTATAATAAATTAATAGTCGCTGTGGCCCTTTTCCAAGCGGAGGAAGAGATATTCATGATTTCAATCGTTAAAGCACTTTCTTAATAATTGTTTATTGTATTATTTCGCAGTAACACATGCTTGTGAAATATATTTATTTTAAAGAAAAATGGAAAGAAAAATTTGACTTCAGGCGAGACTCGAACTCGCGGCCACTGGGAATCTAGTCCAGCCGCTCTTCCAACTGAGCTGCCGAAGTCCTGCCTGATTTGTCAAATCTTTCCTTCACATTTATTGCATTGCCTTATGGTGGCAGCAGCGCCATCTATTGCCATACTATGCTGGCCATATATGGCGCTATGGCAATAAATGTGAAGGAAAGATTTGACAAATCAGGCAGGACTTCGGTAGCTCAGTTGGAAGAGCGGCTGCACTTTCTTAAGTTAAACTAAGAGAGTTAAAAAAATATAGTTTGAAAACGAATTAGTTGTTAGATAGATCACCTCTCAAATATGCATCGTATAACATTATATTACAGGATCCTTACGTGGAACATGGAAAAGACACCAGGAATATCGCAGGCCTGGAAGTAGTAGTCGTAGTGCAAGACGTGCAAGACATGCCACCGGTGTTCACATCAGCGCCACCTATCACCCACTTGCCTCGTCAAGTAGTGCCAGGAGACATGATAGTGAAGGTGCGGGCTGAAGATGGAGACAAGGGTGCTCCTCGACATATCAGATACGGCCTCGTTTCCGAAGGGAACCCTTTTACGCCCTTCTTCAACATCAATGAAACCACAGGTATGGAAGAATAATAATATTTAAGTGAATTATAGAACTGTTAATTCAAATACATAGTAAGCATAGTGGAATTGAAAGGTAGATTACCAACTTGTCAACTTACACGTTTACATTTGAAATCGTCGATAGTTGTTGCTATGATCAAATAGGTACTAAATACTGATGCAATTCTGCGAAGAGATGAGACCAATAAGATTCCACCAGTTATTAGTGGTAGAGCTCCAACAGTGGATCTCTCAAGGACATAAAGCACTATTCAATCTACCTGCTGCTAAATGGCGTAATTTATTTAAGGTAGGGAGACATAAGAATACTAATACATTCAAACTTTTAGTTGTTTGTACAGGTAGACGTTTATAAGATACAATATATGTGAATTGTCTGCTTGTCACTTTTATTACTTGCCACTTTTATGAAATCTTCAAGAAAACTAGGCTACAGTATTTCTTTGTTAAAAATATAAAAATGGGTCAGCAACGAGAAATAAAACAAACTCCTACTTATGCATAATGTAGGAGGAATGGAAAATTTAATAAAACAGCACTCAATCTAACAGTATTTTAAATCAATTAAAGATACGACTTACCACAAAAGATAAAGAATACTCCACGAACGAATGAAATCAAGTAATTATGATTCTTTTTAAAACATTAAACGTTGTTCAAACGAAAAGTTGCGTAAAATATTATTATGATTTTATCGTCGAACGTTGCGTGACAACAGATTTATAAATAGGTGACATTATTTTACCATTTTGTGTTTAACTTAGAGTTTGTATATAAATGGTTTCTTCTATTCCATGCAGTGAAAAGGTTAAAGGAAAATGAAGGTTAGGTTTTTCACGGCTATAAATAATTATCTTGAAAGGTTTTTGTAACGTGAAAATGCTGCCAGAATTTTGTCTCAAATCTTCTTGTGTAATACTACTCGTATATTAACCTGAATTCTGAAGGAATCTTTTTAATTAATATAACTAACTATTTATTTCGTAATAACTACCCACGTCTAATAATGTCATGAATGAACTTTACGATGAACGTAACTTTAAGGATGTGTAAAGAAACTTATCTCTTGAGCCGCACTTGGCCGATATCGGCCACGAACAATATGAAATATATTGTGATATTTTTCTCGTGAGTTGACACATGAAAAAAAAACGTGTTAAATTATTTTGAAATGGTATTTATTATAGCAAGAACAACCTTATAAAAGTTTATAAGAGATACTTTACACGCATTCACGTCTGTTAGCAGTGAGAAGGTGAATTATTCAAAATGAAAACAATTACGATTTATCAGGAAATCGAAAAGACATGTTGACAAGAAAATCGTGATTGTCGCAAAGAGTTGTGACTCCCATAGTCGGCATCGATTTCTATAGGAGCCTTGAAATTAGCATGTCCGCAAACAACTTATGACTGTCTCTTTGAATACGCACTGAATCCTAGGCGCGACGCATAAAGGTAATCGTTACTCGCAGTTCAATCCAACAGACATCGTCTCAAGCACCGACACGTGATTTAATATCGCATTAAAACAAAATTCGAACTGACACTATCTAATGTGTGTGTAACTACGTTTTCGCGCGCTACACTCTATGGAATAAAACTTTTTTGTAGATTTATAGACGGAGCTCGCGGGCGTAGGCACCGCCGCTTTACTTGATATAATAATAAGGCTGAAAAGGATAAACAAATAAAATACCTTGACTTATCCCACGAGGTTGTCGCCATGTGGGACGTGGATTCTGCTGTCATTGTACCGGTAGTCGTCACGGTTAACGGACTCGTAGCGAAGAGCCTCGACCAACACCTCAAGAGGCTCTCGCTGGGAAATGGGTCAAGGGCTTGGTGCAGAAGGCAGTTCTTCTTGACACGGCACGTATTGTGAGGAGGTTCCTCTCCCTAAGCCCCTAACCACCGGCAGCTAGGACCCTGCTCCCGCTACCGGCGGAACCTATTTTGTATGTTTTTATATATGTGTGTTTTTTTTATTTTTTTAATAATATATGTATGTAAAATATACAAAATATGTAAAAAGCTAAATAAATGAGAATAATAATAATATAAGCCTTTATTCAGACACTTTTAGTTATATTACAATATTTCTTATTGCTAATGTTAATTCTTACGACTATGATGAGTCGACATCGACAACTGGGTCTGTTTGCCATCTTTTGGCAAAGGCCTCCTCCAATAGCTTCCAGTTCTTTCTATATAGGGCTGTTCTGGTCCATGATTTGCCCGCTGTTAATTGCAAGTCGTCTGCCCATCTTCGGGCCTGCCGACCTCGTTTCCTCTTGGCCAGCCTGGGATACCTACCAATGAATTAAAGTTTGGTTCCATTTTTTGATGCCTCTGATTATGTGGCCTGTCCATTTCCACTTGAGTTTCTGGATTCTGTATGTTACATCGTCAATCCTATCTGTTAATCCTATCGCTTTTCCTGATATTTTACTTAATATACTCACCGCTAAATGGTAGTGTTCAGCACTATCGTGTTGCGGTCGGGTGGTAATGTACGGCCCTGTAATTTTCGGCACAGAGGCATAACACCTTAGGCCTCAGGAGTGGCAACGCATCTACATTTTGACCTCTGCTCATTGTGTGGGTGTCTATAGGCTGCAGTCATCACTTAACATCAATGTGAACTGCATACTTGTTTGCCACTTCTATTACATAAAAAAAGACGTAAAAGTTAAATTATAATAACAAATATTAAAATTGGCGCTCAAAACATTGAAGCTGGACATTATTTTACTTAATATTATGTACTTCACACCTCTACAGAAACATCACCGAAGTCTACCTTAAATTCTCTTATTCTAAGGAATCATTGAAATACCTTTAACTTTATTGTTTTCTATCCACTTACTTGTAGTTGATAATTATCATAGATACCTATAGTTACTTTTATACAACCTTGCTGAATGATTTGCCAATATATACAATAAATCTGCAAATTTACGTCTAAAACTATTTAGTTTTGTTTTTAGCCAATTGGACGATAGGTTTTTTATTATACTAGCCAATAAAGAAATATTTTCTAAATAACATAAACTAAGTACTTACTTAATAAAATCGTTATTTTCCTCGCTCTTTTATTCGATCATTAACCGAGTTCAAAAAACGAGAAGGTTCTCAATTCGGCCGGTATATATATATTTTTTTATGTATGTACGTGAATTTTGCCGAAATTTCTGGACCGATTTACGTAATTCTTCTTTTGTTTGATGCGGAATAGTTTCGAATTGGTCCCATAAAAATTTGATTCAGATAGGCGCATTAGTTTTTATTTTATGAGCATTTTTTACTTACTTTCACCTCAGACTAAAGGAATAAGAATAGACGGCGAGTTGTCATTCAGTGCGTTGAATTCACTGACGTCATATATAGTCCATACAATGACATATTTACTCATCGACGACACAACACAGCATATTAACTCCTTCGTGGATAAATAGTTTTCATTGATTTCGTATAGTCGTGTAATAATTTTGTATCGACACACCTAAACAATTTAAATTAGGTATCAAATTGTCACGAAGCTAAAAGATTCAGATTTTACAAATTTAACAGATGTGAACATTAATCTAATTTACATAAACTAAAAAGTATTAAATAAATATAACTACGTTAAGAAAAACCGACTTAAAACTGAAAAGTAAAAAATTATAAAGATTGAATTGTAAATATATACTACCTATTATTTATATGTGCTATTTACTAATAGGTTTGAAGTCGGTGCCAAACTTCACGTCTGTAATCCTCGAAGGGGTAGGCAGAGGTAAATGTATGAATTCAAGCATACATGCAAACACCCACGAATTGCCGGTTACGTTTTGTTCAGTGTATTACTTTTGCTCCTATTCATATTTAAGTGATTAAAATATAATTATTTGTTTAAGGCTTGGCACCGACTTCAAACCTATTAGTAAATAGCACATATAAATAATAGGTAGTATATAATTACAATTCAATCTTTATAATTTTTTACTTTTCAATTTTGAAGTCGGTTTTTCTTAACTTAGTTATATTTATTTGCTATTCAGTGTTGTTCTCATAAGCTAACATCTATTTCCCATCACTTGAAAATGCCTTTATCTTTAGTCCTTTGTTTATCTTGTGATATAAATGAGGATCCTTTGAGTTCATAACAACATTTTAGTCACGCAGATACTACACCTGCGTGACTTCATTTAGCACTATTAAAACACTAATTAACTTCCCCAAATTTCAACCAATTTTATTCCGCTAAACTTTGACAATTAATAGTCTTAAACTCCTCTGTTATAGTACTTGGGACGACCAAATTGGACGTGTCGACAAACAAAACATTTATAGCTTAACTAGCTTGTTCGTTATGGAAGAATTTCTACAAACATTAGGAATCGTGCCCATATTAAAGAGACTGAATTGTGCGGTTGGATGTGAAAACAGTCGGCTTAATTTGGTGTGTTACTCAGGGTACAATGCGGTTTGAAATCGCAGCAACGAATGCTGCAACCTTGCAGTCTAAGCGGCCACATAATAGCTCATTAGACCATACCCGTCGCTGTCGCCTTAACGACCATTGTTTGTAAAGCTGCCCTACCTTACTTCATAATAAAGGAGCACTTCCTTTGAATAGCGAAGTAGCCGACGATGACAATACGTTCCCGACTTCCGACACTATCAGCTGACTGCGGCAAAGTTGGCGGTGTAAAGAACCGTTAAAACTTACACACCCCAAACGTGGAGCATTAATCGGATTATTTATGTAGGAATGAAAATCGAGATTCTATTCATAGACACCGTCGAAGTTCGTGAGTCATGTGCAAATATTAGTACGGCAAATTAATAAAGTTACCCATTGAGAATGGATCGATTGTATAAGACTTATACAAATAACTCATACCACCTAATCTGGTTGAATTTAATGTTTAGGTGTATAAATTAATTGAAATGGGAAGTATTTAATGTTTTAATAGAGTATTTTTTTCACGAAAACTTAATCTAAAATGTCACTTAACATTCAGTAAAGCTTAATTATCGCTCTCTGTCGTTTTAAGATGCTGGAATGCTTTCCATTTAGTCTAAAAATCGAGCGCTATATTACAATCACAATTCGGTGAAGTATCTAATAAAATAAATGGTAACTAACCGTACATCCATTTTAAATTAAGTAGGTAAATCAAATTTGGAAAACAAGTAGATAATTTATCAAAAGACCTTACGGCTCGCCTAATAAATAACACATGACCTGTACATGTCAGTCAAACGTAATAAACAAAGACAGATATATAAATGAATACAAAATAGCTCTTTTGTTTCAGAATCAAAATAATTTAATATTAAGTACTTTTTATATTGTATCACAATTTATAATCTCAAACTCGAAAGCTTTATGAAACATTAATGAGCCACTAATAGACGCCTTGTCACCGAGAACGAATGAGCACTTCAAAGTGCTAATCGTAAAGAGAACACTTTTGTATGGTAATTACGAGACACATTTTTTGCCTTGTCACCTTCAAGAACAATAAGTACGCTAGCTTTTCCAACAATGGGCTCAGACTCGTAGTTCACGAGTTCTCAGGCGTGTAGATATCTTTATGAGATACGTAAGAAGTTAAACGTGTTTACACACCTTTTGGTGCCGAAATTTTGTCATATTGTTCCTGAGCGCAATTTCGTTCTAATTACATACTGAGGTACACCTCAAAGTCGCAGATGGAGTTCGTGCTTATAAAAGTTGAATCTTATTATCATTGCGCTTCTTATAAGCTGTAAGGAGTCGTCTTTTGTATAAATGTCGTAGTCATTAGAATGCTGATCCTATTTCATATGCCTCATTAAAACCCATCTATATAATTATTTGAAATTTAATATTATGCTTCGTTTTGGGCCTTAAGTTTTTTTTTATTTCTTTGGATGTTTCACTCAGCCTCCACTAATGGAAACGTTGGAACTAGTTTTTTTAATAACTGTGAGGACGTAATGAGAAAAACATTTCATAATTAGGAGTAAAATAAAACTCATCGAAAATCCAAATCACTTACGCAACGTTATCTCACCGTTAACAAAACATGGAAAACATAAAAATAAATGGATGTTTTATTCAGTGCCGGGCGAGACACGTCGACGTGCCATATTCAAAAACAATGAATGTGACATGCTACGAGGCAACAATATCGTATTCAAAGAGACATAGGTCTCATCTCGACGGCTGCACGCCATCTTGAATGCGAGCTTCCTTTATAACGCTGTTCGATGATTTTTATGATTTTTGACAAGTGAAACAAATTGTATGTAGTATTACTAAATTAATTCTTGGACGAAGACGAAGAGTTAAATAAGTACCTACTATTTAAATAATATGCAAATTTCGAGAAAATAGTAAAACACTGCGTGTAGTAAAAAATTAGTAACCGAAATATTTTAAAGCGCATGACTTCCAAACGACTGCATAAAATTGGATTAATCTTTCTTTTAAGTGTTCGTTATTGTAAGGCGGTAAAGTTTATACCTATCAGTAATTATTGAGTTAGAATTAAAAAAAAATGGTGCTACTGTATTTGCCGGTCATTATAAATGCGAAAGTAACTCTGTCTGTCTGTCTGTCTGTCTAACTGACTGTTACCTTTTCACGTCCAAACGACTAAACCGATAAATGAAATTAGTACAGAGATAGAGATGACTTTGAGAAAGGACATAGGCTACTTAGTTATTTATAAAACGAAGCTGCGGGCAACGGTTAGCATAATATTATAAACATGAATTAAGAGAAAATTCTAATAGGAATTTATTAAATTCCGCTATTCTCTCTAAACTTAAAATCTAATTCAAACAATGTCGATAATCTAACTTCGGCCTTTGTTGTAAAAATTAAAAAGTCATAACACGAAGCCAATGATAACAATCAACTTAACGATCTTATCTCAGGTCTGAAATGTAGTCATTGCACTTTTTGTTGAATACGCACTCTTGGATATAAATAAACATGGTCATCATTTAACTCGCGACGTTCTTAAGCTAGCTAGCTAGGCCTTATTGAGGCTCGACAGCATTCTAATGTCTAGATTGAGTCCTTACTGATTGATTGTCAACCAAATGCTATGTGAACGGGTTATGCTGTACCTTTTACGCCGACATTAAAAATGAGAGTAAAAGCAGAGAATATGTAACAATATTACGATTTCCCCGGCTCACTCAACCTCCTCCCTTCTTATGGGAGACGTTTGGTATTCTCTACGTGCTACGCACACAGGTGCACGTGTAAATACACGTCACTGATTGATGTCTGTGTAATAGAGATCAAAATAAGCGTTTGTATGGAATTTAGGCGGAGAGTCCGCGGTGTGGCAAAAGATAGATTGTTGGAATAGTAGGGTGTTATAATCAATCAAAATATAAGGGTGTTGTAAAGTTCTGGAAAAGTGTCGGTACTAAGGAGCGTATGTGGTAAATAATGCCGTGGTGGCATTGCCTAACTTACCTGTCAACATATCGCAATGTCAAATCTAAGATCCTACAGTTAATGTCACAGAGACATAACAGCTTAGGCCTCAGACTTAGGCCTTAGACTCTGTTTTTATGTAGATAGATCTCTAAAGCTGCCGCAGTTAAATACAATACATGGAACTGCGTGCTTTTTTAATTACACTGTATAGTTATGTAACTTATAGTTTACATAATATACTAACATATTTAAAGTTAACGATATGTCAAACAATACGGTAACAAATCAAAAACGAATATCTAATATCCGATTAGATCGCTAATCATTGTTTTTTTTATGTAATGTAAGTGCTTAATAAGCATATTTTTCACATTGATGTTAAGTGATGACTGCAGCCTATAGACACCCACACAAAGACCAAGGTCAAAATGTTGATGCGTTACCACTCCTGAGGCCTAAGGTGTTATGGCTCTGTGCATATGCAATTGTATGTTCAGTCCGAGTAACATTCGGTTCACATATTGCACTGGCTGTACTAGGTCAACTAAATACGACAATGATATTGATGATTGATCGAATTAACGTAAACACTAACAATAGACACATTACACACTGATTAGTCCGCTTGCGTGCATTTTGAATACTACAAACAAAGCATTTTCTAGTAAGTATTGGCCCAATCGATTTTTACACTCCGAACCATTATTATTCTTCAATAATAAGATGTACTTAAAAACGTCACTTCACGCCTGTAATCCCCGAACAGTGTACCCCGACAGAGGTAAATGCATGCATTCAAGCATACATGCAAACACGACTCGCCGGTTACATTTTGGCCCATGTAACAGGTGGCGAACCTGTTGCCATCTCCGGGCACATTACCAAACTCCGAGGTACTGGGAAACTTCCAGAAAATGGAAAAATCCCAATAGAACCAGAGATAAAGGATTTTAAACCGTTATCTCTGATAGTCCCCGACACGGGCATCGAACCCAGGATCCCCAGCATAGTAGTAGTGGCCTGCTACCACTACGCTACTGAGGCAGTTTCATTTAGAAACATAAATTAATGTTTATTTAATTTTACTGGTGGTAGAGTTCCAGTGACGGAGCTCGCGAGCGTAGGGTACCACCGCATTACCTAATCTACTTCATTCAGCAGTGTCGTGTTTCGGTCAGGTGGTAATGTACAGCCCTGTAATTACCGACACAGAGGTATAATACCTTAGACCTCAGGAGTGGCATCTACTTTGAAATTGCCAGTCTCATCTAGATGTTTATAGGACTTACCATCAGTATAAACTGTATGCTTGTTTGCCACTTCATACGCTCTGTACAATACCTTACGCTCTTCCGAGTACACAATAAACTAACTCATAATTGAAATCAAAGTTTTCATAACTAATTAATAGAAAATAATATTTTGTGTAAATTACAAAGCCACTACAAACAATATTTTAAGAGTGGTTCCCCTTAATTAAATAGTTTACCTTATTTAATTAGTTTGCTTGTTTTATGATCGTGATTTAATATTGTAACTTTCATTTTGATGATATCGACTATTGTGTAATTTATTCATCGTTGAACAACGTTCAAAATCCTGAAATTTAACATCCGATATTCAAAATTCAATATAGATTGTACATAGAAGATTTATATAAGAAGAAAGAAGATAAGAAGAAGAAAGAAGAAGATATATAAGATTTATAACGTTTCCTAATACTGGGTGTATTCAAAATAAAGTTCAGCACCACAATTTTATTATACTTAATTGTCGAAAACATCCATAAGTTGGGATAAAGAAATAATATGGCTTGTTTGCCAGTGGTTCGTTTTTTTTTATGTAACGGAAGTGGCAAAAAAGCATGCAGTTAAGTGATGACTGCAACCTATAGACACCCACACAAAGACCAAGTAGCTAGGATAATCCATCAGCAACTTGCCTTGAAATACGGTCTTGTAGCCGCGGAGGTGCCGTACTACAGGTATGTGCCCGACCCAGTTCTAGAAAATGACCATGTCACGATGTATTGGGATCGATCTATCATCACCGACAGGACTATTGTTGCCAATTAGCCTGATATAGTGGTGATAGATCGCTCGGAGCGCCGCGTAATGATGATCGACATCACCGTCCCGCATGATGAGAATCTCGTGAAAGCCGAAAAAGACAAGGAAATTAAATATCTTGATCTGGCCCACGAGGTTGTCGCCATGTGGGATGTGGATTCGGCCATCATTGTGCCGATAGTCGTATCGGTGAACGGACTGATAGCGAAGAGCCTCGACCAACATCTCAAGAGGCTCTCGCTAGGTGGATGGATCAAGGGTCTGATACAGAAAGCAGTACTCCTCGGCACGGCACGCATAGTGAGGAGGTTCCTGTCTCTGTGTCCCTAACCACCGGCAGCTTGGACCCTGCTCCCGCTGCCGGCGGCACACATTTTTTTAATTTTTTAAATATATTTGTTGTTTTTTTTTTTATACATATATATGTAAAAAATTATAAAATAAGTTGAATCAATAAATAAGTGGAATAATAATGGCAACCCACTATACGTCCCACTGCTGGGCAGGAGTCCCCTTTTTTGGAGGGAGGCCTGGAGCTTACTCCACCTCTCCAGGTGGGTGGGTTAGTGGCCAACCCGCTGTCGGATGTTTTCAAACCGCCCTTAACGTGCCCTCCGAAGCACGGAAACGCGCATTTAATTTGTCACTAGCGGTCACCCATCACACTACCCGACCGCGCCCGTAGTGCTTAACCGAGTATATCGCTTATGATCTGCACCAGCCGCCGGGCCATGCACGCTTCACTGAGATTATGTTACCATTTATTTAATTTGTTCACGTTCTCGTTCCAGGTGAATTGACCCTCGAAAGACCAGTCGAGGAAATCGCAGCTATATCGCACGCTGGGGCACCAATCCTCCTGACTGTGGTGGCAGAAGAAGTCCGACTGTCTCGTGAAGAGCCTGAAGCAATGTCCTCAACTGTTCAACTCGCTTTTATTTTGCCTGAAAGAGAAAACTCGCCGCCTTACTTCGAGAACCAGTTGTAAGTCAATTTAAACATATATATAATACTAATGGCTCGCTCCGGCTTTGCACGGGTGCATTCAATGTAAAAAAGCCTAAATCAATCAGTAAATATGCAGCTCTCTCTCGCTAACATTTTTGTTTGTATTTAAATAAGTGAAATAATTACTAAATTATTTTGTACGTATTCAAGTCAAATATAACAAAATTTGGTTAGAATTTTAACTTTTTGCTAAAAGTTGTATGTCGTTTCTACTTTCAGCTATATCACTTACCTGGATGAGAACGCACCACAAGGGACGGCGTTAACCTTCAACGACCCTTACATCCCGCAAGTGAATGACAACGATGCGGGAAAGAATGGCGTGTTCTCCCTTTCGTTGGTGGGGAACAATGGAACGTTCGAAATATCACCAACAGTCGCTGAGAGACACGCGCAATTCATTATCAAAGTGCGGGACAACACAATGCTCGATTTTGAAGCGCGGAAATCAGTAACGTTTCAGGTAAGTTGTGAAATTTGTATTGTTATACTTTCACTCCAACAAAATATTTTGTGTGTTCTTACAATAGCTTGAAAACAAACCTACATTTTATGTGGTGAAGAATTTACCAGTTCAGTTTCAACGCATTCCAAAATAAGACAACAATATTAATTACTGTTATTTTACAGATTTTGGCGCAAGAGCTTGGTCCAGCAACGAATTTATCTGCGGTAGCAAACGTGACTGTCTATTTAAATGACGTCAATGATAATCCGCCTGTATTTTTGGCACTGTCCTACGATGTAGAACTTCCTGAAAACATTACAGCCGGTGCCAGAGTTGTGCAAGTACAAGCTGATGACGTTGATACGGGAGCGTTTGGGAAGATACAATATACTGCCATATTAGGATATTTAAATACATCGTTACATTTAGATCCCTTATCTGGATTGATAACTGTCGCAACCGACAATCACGGTTTCGACCGTGAAGCAATGCCAGATTTGCATTTTTTAGTAGAGGCTAGAGATAATGACGGCGTAGGTTTAAGAGTAACAGTGCCATTAATTGTTAAGTTATTAGATGTAAATGATAACCCACCAGAATTTGAGAGGTCATTGTATGAATTCGTTTTATCGCCGGGTTTGAATAACTTTACTTCAGCGGCGTTCGTAAAAGCCATTGATAAGGACGCAGAGCCACCAAATAATGTAGTCAGATATGAAATTATTGAAGGCAATGGAGACGGAAAGTTTTCTGTTAATGAAGAAACAGGTAAATTTAAGCTTTACATATTCTTGAGAGGAAAAAACTTTTATTATATTAGTAAAAACTGTGAACTTCTATTCAACATCTATTTGTTTCAGGTGAACTATATTTATTAGAAACTCTAAAGAGAACAAAAAAACAAAATATGCATCGAAGAAAAAGACAGTCAGATAATGAAGACAGCGAAGTTTTCATGCTGACAATCAGAGCTTATGACCTTGGTGTACCAAGATTATTTTCTACTACAATGGTAAAAATTTATCCACCAGAAAGTAAAACGAGAACAATGTCTTTTATTGTGCCTGGCTTAAATCCTGATCGAAAGAGATTAGAGGAAGTGCTCAGTACATTATCTGGTGGAAAAGTTAATATTATAGAAGTTAAGCCATATAAGGGGAATGAAAATAGCGGTACAGATTTAAGTGGTCAGGAATCTAGTCAAGAAAAGTACGTATACAATGAATTGTGGACTTATTTTACTGTAATTTTCGCAATAAAATATGCGACTTATAAGTTGTATAAAATAAGAAAAAAATATACTATAAATATATATTAAAAAAGAAATACTTCCTGCGATCTCTGGAACACTAGTTCAGTTGCACCCGGCAGTCGATTTTTCTCTCACATTTATTGCTAGATTTGCAACCGATACGATAAACTTTTAAGTTTAATAAATATCGTGAAGATGTCGCTATACCTCAAAGCAATACACTAAATGTTAAAGAGAAATTCGATGGTTCGGTGTAAGATTTTGGTATTTTTGTATGAATGAATTCATACAAAAGTCTATTATGGTACCAAAATCTTCTTTACGATATTTAATAAACGATCATGTTTTTCATCAGTAAAAAATAACATTAACATACTATATTTCTTGTCACAGGAGTGAAGTGATTGCAGTAGTACGTATGTCAGGCAATACAGCTATAAATGTTGCAAAGCTTCAAGAGCAACTAACTAAAAACACAACTATATACAATACTGGTACTTCACACACTGAACATACTTCTAATAGTGATAGTGATGACTCGGTAAGATTTTTTATGATAAATATAAAGGAACCAATTAATGTTATATGGAAAAGATTATTCAACAGAATATTTCGTATGATCAAACCAAATTCAATAAATATTCTTCTACAATATTCTCTATTGCCCCAGAAATTGTGAATTAAATCCGTGTATTTTTTCTCTGTTTCAGGGAGTCTACAAAGCAGAATCCCGGTTATTATTCTGGTTACTTATACTTTTGGCAATTTTAGTAGCCCTTGTACTACTTTTATTGATATGCTGCTGTATTTGCGAAGGCTGTCCTCTGTATATGCCCCCAAGGTAATTTATAAATTTTAATAATATTGTAATTTATTGCACATGCTTAAAATATTATTGCTTAAAATATGTTACCTGTAAACGGATTACTTGTATGCACATTTTTAATTTTGGTTTAAAAAAATTCTACGTTTTGTTGTAGATTAGATTAGATCGAATTTCACTAACACATTCCTTCTGTTAATAACAGACAAAAATGCACCAATTAATATGTGCATGTTTTCACACCAGCTTTGCTACGTTCTATATAGGTAATTATATTTTATATTTTCACTTATAACTGGCAAATCGTATATAATTACACCTTTGATAACATTTGAATGTCTAGGCACAATATTCCTGCATGAACGCTCTTATTTATGTTGTATCTGTATATTTTAATTACAATTTTTCTAATTTTATAACAAGAACAGCTAGGTACATAGATATCCATTAATATATTCTAGGAAAAGAGTGATACGTGTCAACTCCACAGAGGACGACGTGCATTTAGTGGTACGCGACAAGGGACTTGGGAGGGAAAACAAGTCGACGCAAAATATAGAAAATAGATCAATACCAGCGACTGAATGGAGGCGACGGGAAGCGTGGAGTGCTGAACAAGCAGATTTGAGGACTAAACCAACACAATGGAAATTTAACAAGAGAAATCAACGATCCAAAGAATTAAATAAACCTGCGTCAACTCCTGGTGACTTGCAACAAGAATTCGTGCACGCTGCTGAAGACAACAAATATGATGATACCCGACAATCTTTCCGATTAAGGTAGCTAGCTTAATTTTATGGTTATCTAGAGATATTCCTATAATAAGTTATTTACGTGTTGCTTACTAAATTTATTTTACTTACAGGGATGGTCCAAATATAATTTACACAAAAGAAATGCAGTTGCAAGAAGCTTTTGCCAATAAACATAAGGAGTATATCGAAGATCTAGAAAATGGTTACGATAGAATTGCAACATTACACTACCATAAAAAAGAGAATGACAATGATTCAATACGTAGACATGAAATTGATCGCGGATCCGATGTTGGTGTATTTCTCAAGTCTGGTGTTGACAAAAATGTTAATGATAAAGATGAAACAAAAAGAGATTACAACGGTAAATCTGGAGCGCAAACTTCCTTAGGCCGTGATCAGTATTTCATCAAGGAAGGTAACACAGAAATCTTAAGGCTAGTCACCCGTGGAAAAAATGAAGAAGAACGATACGTCAACCTCCCAATTCATCAACAAAGACCTGTTACATTAGTACCACATACACAATATGTGGTGGTTGATAAAGGTAAAGAACTATTAATGGAGAGGTTCATTAGAGAACAAGGAGAGGAAGCAAAATACATCAGAGAAAGAATGAGTAACATAGTTACAGATCTAGATAATATTTCCAATGGAAAAGATGGGAAACAAATTATTGAACGATCGCATATGGGCGGTGAAGCTCCTAACCATCTGCACGAATATTCCAACCTCCAACCTGAAGTTCCTGGCGCAGTGCCCTTGAAAACAGATTACTTACAAACAGCATTAATAGAAATGCAAAATAAGTCGTCAATACACCAAGAACTTCTTGAATCATCACTCCGAAAACAAAACGAACTCCTTCACCAAATACTTATTGAACGGGAAAGAATGTTACAAAACCATGAAACTGCTTCTCAAGTTGAGAGTAAATTAGAGACTCAAAGTTTACCAGGGCATTCAGTAATTGCAACACAAACTGAATGTCATATTGGTACTCAAACAGAATCACAGTTACTCAAGCCAGTTCGTAGAAAAGCCAGAAGTGATAATGATTCATACAGTGAAGATGACTCACAGATTACGGTGGAAGATGAAACAAAACAAATTGCATGGTTGAAAAGAAAAAAACCCAAGAAGAAAATTAAGTACAAAGACCCAAGGCGGAGTATACGAGTTTATGAGTTAAAAAGAAAAATCAAGACTCCCATCATTGAAGAAAGTGAAGTGTCACCATCTTTAGAAAGTGAAAAACATGTTAAAATAAGCAAAACGAATGAAAGGGAAGAACATGTCAAAAAATATGGAGATGTGACCAAAAGCACAGTTACAACATCAAAAAATGAAACCGTTAGCTCCACACAAATAAAATTATCGGCAGGTGAACAAAAAGCAAAACAAAGAAGAGAAATCTTGATGGAAATTTCAGATTCACTCGACGAAAAAGTTGAGTCTGACTTTGCGATTAGGAAACCACGATTGCAAAGACAAGCACCTGTAAATAATGAAGTATTAAAACAAACTCTAGCAATTGAACATGACAGCAGTAAAGAAAGTCAAAGTAGAAATAGTTCTGCCCCAAAAGACGGTAGGAATTTAGTTTTTTCTAGACAAGGTTCATCTACAGAAGCCAGAGAAACTGCAGAAAAAACAAATACTAATTTACATATACCTGATTTACAAGATATACCGTCCAAACATAATAGTTCTAGTAGTAGCTATGATGAAAAAAATAAAACTGATGAAGTAAATGAATCCACTAAAACTGTGGAAAATACGAAAAGTGCTCAGAAAAGTCTACCTAGATATATGCAGTGGTATGGTAAAAAATCTACTGCTACAAAACAACAAGCAGAAAAAGTCGTACCAAATAAACCTAAAAGGCCCTCGAAGACGAAGAATGAAAACCTAGTAGACAAGGAAAGCAAAGAAAAAACTGCACGGTATGGTAAAATTATAAGCAAAGAAAATCAAACTGAGACTTCAGAGGCAAAAAAAAACTTCAAATTAAAAGAAAATGAATTTATTCATCCTCGACTATTAAAGGAAAGTAAAGTGACACCCGTTCCAGAAGGACCTTTACCCGATGTCCACCCATTACTACAGCATTCGGAACATAGATATGAAAGACAATATGAAAATCAAAATCCACTTTGCCATATTCAGCCAACGCATATACCTAAATACCTCGGCGGCTCAACTAATGTACCTGCATTGCCACGAAGACAATCAATAGAACAGCAACCAATTTATGTGAATCAAGATGACTTTAAAAAGAATGATAAAAAACACGACATATCTGAAAGTGCATTAACTCACAGTATATCTATTTCCACAAACTATGATGACGAAAGAAAAGCATCAGAGGTTCACGTTTCTAAAATTAATATTGGCGGCGACAGTGCTTCTGATTTAAATCCAAGAAGTACATCCACAAAGGTAGATGACAATGATTCTGGTATAGCAATGAATGCATTGGTTCAACAAACTGGTAATTTAAAAAGGCTGCCGATTACAGAGAAGAAAAGTATATTTACTATAGCATACGATGATGTTCAAACTAAACAGTTAAGACCAGATAGTAGTTCCACGTCGTACTAAACATTAACAAATCCATCGAATCCAGTGCCTTAATGTGAATCAATGACCTTATTTTTACAAGTCACCAAATAATGATGTATTTTGACATCACAGTCCGTCCAGTATTTTATTAATAAAAGAAAACTTTGTTTACTATTATTAACTTATGAAAAGTGTAAATATTAAATAGATAACTTTCTTAAGAAATAGAAAAAGATTGATTAAATTATAAAAATCAACTGCCCTTATTTCATGACTGGTTTTTTTATAATTTAGAGTTAAATTTTATTGTAAATAAGTGACATGTTTATACTGATATTATTTAAATTAATTGTAGCTTTAAAGATTCAATTGTAAATATTATTTTCTTTGTCACGATACGATGTCGTGCCGATCCAATACGCGATTCTATATTTGTTATAAAATATAAAGTTATATACTTATTATGCATGTAGTTTTATTATTTTTTCTATTATACATTAATTTCATCATTCATACAGCCAACCGCGTTGCGGTGAGGTAATGGTGGCAAATGGCAATGATCCCGCAATTTTTCGCACGATGGCAGAACAACTAAAGCACTATAGTAATCGTAAACACAACTATCAGAGAATATTTAATAATACTACGTAGGTCTAACTACTATTACAACATAATATTTGCATTGAATCCTCTGGTTTTGTATGGACATACTTCTATGTCTATAGTTTGATACTTTACCTATACTTTTCTATGAGTAGGCAAAGTAGGTTTACATATACCACTACAAAACTGTGGTTTTTAGGGTTCCGTACCTTAAAAGGAAAAAAGGAACCCTTATAGGATCACTCGTGCGTCTGTCTGTCTGTCTGTCCGTCTGTCACAGCCAATTTGCTCCGAAACTACTCGACCGATTGAGTTGAAATTTGATGAATATATGTTAATTGGTGACCCAAAGATGAAATGTAACACAAGTAGAATAATAAATTTTAAACAGGGGGGCCACTTTCGGGGGGTAAACCAGAAAATTTAAAAAAAAATCCTAAACTGTGTCGTGTGACATATCAAATGAAAGAGGTTGTTGTCAGCATCTCAGATATATATTTTTTTATAATTTTTGCATAAACAAATTTGAAATTATTTAAGAAAAACTACGAAAATTGACCATCCCCCCCCCCTACCTCCGAAACTACTGAACTTAAAATTTTGAAAAAAATGTGGAAAATAGTTCTTTGCCTATAGATTACTGGAAAACCTATAAGAAGTTTGAGTATTCAAATTAAATCGAAAATTCTTGATAATATAAACCCCCCTGCCGGTACCACCGTAACCGCTATGTCCCTGCATTTTAAATCTGTAATATTTTCGAAAATATTTATTTAAATTACGGAACCCTCACCACGCGAGTCGAAGTCGCACTTGTCCGGTTTTATAAAAGAAAATTACGATCTCAGTTCTTCCTCCACTAATTCAAAGAGTGATGTTTAACGAATATTAAACATATTGCTGAAAATACGCTGCCAATTACACTGTCTTATGACATCTGCAAAAAAAAATAGCAACCTGTGACCTAATTCTGCTAACGTCTTAATTGTTATTGGATCCTGATTAAATCACATCGCTACCTTGCTCTATGCTTGCTCTTGCACTATGCCGCGTGTATTTGTTAAAAAATGACAGCGACACGATTCAATCGCAATCTATACAATAACAAAATAAGGTAATCGCAGAATTAAGCTCTTGGTATCGAATATACTTAGCACTGAAATTGCAGAAAAGCAAAATCGGAAATTTCAAGAACTACGCAAAGACCGTAAGTTGCCTTGGTAAGTAGTCAGTCAGTACTTACGCAGTGAAAAAAATATTTACTTTGACCAAAGCAGTGACCCAACTTGCCTATCTATAAGGGGATTTCTAGTGTAAGAAGACATGCTTTCTATATACCGCAAGATACCTAAACCGCTCTGTTTCAAAACAAAAGCTGAACTAAACAGAAGTACTGCGTGCAGGTGGAGACTTCGTACTAAAAATTAGTTAAATGAAAATCTTCGCAAATTGTAGAATTTAGGTTGGAGCGCCTTCGGCGCTCACCGATTGCACAGTGAAATAGACTAATTATTGTCGTCTCGAGACAGGTTGCCTACACAAACCCATATTAATAACAAAATAAATTGTAGAATTATATAGTTTAGAAATTAAAGAAAAAACGGATACTTTCGGTTCTGGGACTTCGGTAGCTTAGTGGTAAAGCGGCTGGACTGATTATCCTGAGATCGCAAGTTCGATTCCTGCCCGTAGTCATTTTTTTTTGTTTTTTTTAATTTCTAAAGTTTACTCGCATGTGTATTGCGAAAAATAAATAGTACAATAAAAAGTAACATAGTTAATAACATTTTATTTAAAAATTGTATGAGTAATTGTAAATACGGTCACTAGTCCAGTAGCTCTACCAACTCAGTTGGTAGAGGATACTTTTTTATGTTACAAAGGTGGACAAACAAGCATGCAGTTCACATTGATGTTTAGTGATAACTGCAGCCTATAGACACATACAGAAAAATCAGAGATCAAAATGCAGATGCGTTGGCACCTCTGAGACCTTAGATATTGTGTCTCTGTGATAGTTATAACGGGACCAGAACTGGGGATACTGCCGCAGGATACGTCATTATCGTCTACAGTACTGAACAATTAATATTGCACATCGAGCCTGCGAAAGAGACGATCGGCTCGTTTCGACTTCGAGAGCGTTATCTCTGTTGCACACTCTCTGAAGTCTGAAGTCTCTTTCTTAGGCTCGATGTGGAATATTTATTGTGGAGAACTGTACATTTTTATGCTGTGATCACTGATGGTTTCGAGGTAAGGTGCTCTCAGTGATTTGATCGCGTCATAACGGAACTAGCAAGGAAAGAAAAAGAAGCGGCCAAGTGCGACTCGGACTCGCGCACGCAGATTTCCGTACCATCATCTATGAAAATTTTAAGCGTCTACCTACTACAGTCATTTTAATATTGAGCAAAAATACGAAAAAAGCACGTTTATTGTCTCAGGATCCCCCTTTTTTTATTTATTTTATTTTTAGTATTTGTTGATAAAGCGACAACAAAAATACATCATTTGTGAAAATTTCAGCTTTCTAGCTATCACGGTTCATGAGATACAGCGTGGCGACAGACAGACAGACAGACGGACAGCGGAGGCTTAATAATGAAGTCCCGTTTTTACCTTTTAGATACAGAACCCTAAAAAGGATAAAAGCAAAGGGCAAAGGAAAGTCTGCAGCACAAAAAAATTGTTCTAAACGCCATCTATTGAAGGACATATGAACTAATAAACTGATGTGTACACTCTCTCGTTTACAAGTATGCTAGCTATCCACAAGTTCACCAATTGTGTTAGTTCACACCAAAATACATCTATGTAAAACTTTACAAAGACCAAATACCTAGGTGCTTGATATATAGAAAAAAAACAGATCCCAAGAAGAGTCATGCTGCACGACTATATCAAGTATACATCTTGACCAAAGAATATTATGACTACTGAGGTACGTCTATATTTATTTATTAGTACATTCATATTCTCTGGTACGGCATCAATTTTGTCATTCAATAAACAAGGGAAAACGGAAGAAAACAAGACTCAGTACTTTTCGTGGACAGGAATGAATAGGTATCTTATGAGAGAGAAGAATGTATGTTCAAAAGTCTTTCAAACAAAAATAAACTCTATTACCCAATCTAACAATTTATAATAGCTGTCAGCTTATCTTTGCCATTGCGTCGCGTTTTCAGCGGGCAGTGCGGGCGGGGTTTTCCTCCTTTTCCTGCGCAAAAGAAGCGGCGAGTCCATGGTCGGGCTCATGCGACTTCAAAGACCAGGAGAGCAGAAACATTAGAGATGATAGCGATTAAAGTTCTTTCTATTCAAAAACAGATGGCAGCAGTAGTATGTAGTTCAGTTGAGATAAGAAATTTGATATTTAGCCTATTCGACACGAGATGTCACTTACGAAGCAGGCACTTTACACGTATAAATATTTCGTCTACTCGACAATAGATGGCAGAACGTTTGACATATTGGCTTGACAATTATTCATATAAAAATTTTGCTCTTCGATTCTCTGCCGGAATGTAACTGTCGGTGAATTCTTATTAATTACTAGCTGTGCCCGCGACTTCGTCCGAGTGAGAACTTATGATTGTTCAGTATCTATCCAGACGAAGTCGTCGTGGGCGTAGCAAGTATAAAAGTAGCCTAAGTTACTCCTTATTACATAAGCTATCTGCCACTGAAAACCCGGTCAGAATCGGTACAGCCGTTCCCGAGATTAGCGGGAACAAACAAACAAACAGACAGACATACATGCAGACAGACAAAAATGGTAAAAAATGTTGTTATTGTATATGTACCGTGTGTTCACACCTACTTATGCATTTAGTAAAAAGCGGTTATTTTTATTTTACAAACAGACACTCCAATTTTATTTATATATATAGATAATCAATACTTTTATTTTCGTGTTTTTCTGAAAATTCTTACCGAAAAATTCTTATAAATTCTTATAGAAAACTTTGACCGTTTGTAATGTTTATGACGTGTACGCACGGAGAAGAGTTGTCTGATTAAAAGAGCAAGCTCCATTCTAAGAACTCTAAAAGCAAAATAATGTTTTTTTTTAATTGATTTTTTACAAACAATCTTACAAATTAGGGTGTTACATGCAAAGACACACATAAAACCATAGTAAGTTTATCTATGAGTGTGCTCTCTAACCTTCCTTATATGATAATGGTAGATATATTCTCATTACTAATTTAATACAGGTAGGTAGGTACCTATTTCAGATAAAGTACGTACTTTTTAAGAACACAATAATACGTGCTTCTATAGTAAATAATAGGTACCAAATCCTTGGTGTGGTAGGTAATTCATATAGGGTACACTATTAAGAATTATCATTACTGTTTATTTATGTCAAATATTTTAATTAGGTATAATGAAAAACAAATAGATACCTACCTATTGTGAATGATTTGCTGCCATTATTTCTCAACAATATTTCAGATTAGCAATTGAGTTCATAATAAAGTTGAATATTGTTTCGTCGCGAGCACTCAATCATTCGCATGAGCTACTTCATTCAGCTCATTTGCACAGACGACTCACGCGGAAAATTATTTCTTTTCATATTCCCATTTTTCACGTCTTACTTAAAGTTTTCGCCCAACGACTGGGGAGTTTAGGTTCTTCTATTTGTTTTACCTTTTTCCTGACTGACGGATGAAAATTATGCTCAGCGGATTGTTTGCATACCTTCTTTTTAAAGTCTGAAGCGTCCGTACATTGTTTTGATGTAAGAGATTGGTAGGTATTTATTTCTCGTACTGACTGATTTATCATACCTATACAAACTTGCTACGGTCTCATTGCTAAATTTTATCAAATTCGCAGATCATCTTAAAGACCAAAGTCAAAATGCAGATGCGTTACCACTCCTGAGGCCTAAGGTGTTATGCCTTTGTGCCGGAAATTACAGGACCGTACATTGCCACCTGACCGGAACACGATAGTGCTGAACACTATCGTGCAATTTATGCACCATTTAGCGGCAAGTATATAAGGTAATGCGGTGGTGCCTATGCCCGCGAGCTCCGTCACTGGAGCTCTACCACCAGTAAAAAGCTTAAGCTTTGGCTTAAAATAGGAATATTTGTAGTAAGTGCCGCTAAATGGTAGTGTTCAGCGCTATCATGTTCCGGTCAAGTGGTACGGCCCTGTAATTTCCGGCACAGAGGCATAACACCTTAAGCCTCAGGAGTGGCTACGCATCTGCATTTAGACCTCTGGTCATTGTATGGGTGGTCTATAGGCTGCAAAGTGATTGTGTGATTGATTCGATGATGCAATTACAAACACTACCAACTATTTTTTTTTATATAAAACAACACAACTCTTATTAAGAAAGTACCAAGGCGACAGAAACAGACATGAGGTATGGAAATTACGTCTCCCCGCGGCAACTTGCTTTCACGGTCCACTGGGCTGATCATAATAAAAACTCGCGCCGTCGCCTTCGTGCCGAAGTTTGACCATAAATTTGGTAGCCGCGCTGCAGTAATCGCGTACCACTCGCCGACGGCGAAATTCCACTCCCGACCCTAGATCTGCTTTTAATATAATAATAAATATCACCAGAATACACTACTTTTTTGCAAAGTTTTTTTTTTCGCTTTGTTTTCCCCGAGGGTGAGGTAAGACCATTAAAGGTTAGGGCGGGCGATATTTTATGCGATTTTAAGTGTTCAGCGGCTCTAATGTCCGTTGTATTGTAACATGAATAATTGGGGGATAGTTCCTTTTTAGTGCAGAATAATATTTTCTTTGAATATGACAGCATTGAAGCCTTTATAAATGAATGACAATATCGTTTTATTTTATACACACAATAATTATTTTATTAAATATTGCTGAGGGACACAAGTATAAGTGATAAAATTACTATGATGGAAGAGTTCCACTATCGGAGCTCGACGGCAAAGGTTTTACAGCAGTAACTACTCAAATCTAAAATATTTGCCGACATATGGTGGTATTCAGCACTATCGTGTTCCGATTACATATTTTTTTTTTGTTTTTTTTTTTTTTTATAAAATACGCTTACACTCACAGCCCCACAGTAGGTATAAACCTGTGTCGTGGGTGCCGTTGTACACATACAAACACCCAGACCCGAAACTTTACTGGTGGTAGAGCTCCAGTGACGGAGCTCGCGGGCGTAGGCACCACCGCATTACCTAATATACTTGCCGCTAAATGGTAGTGTTCAGCACTATCGTGTTCCGGTCAGGTGGTAATGTACGGCCCTGTAATTTCCGGCACAGTGGCATAACACCTTAGGCCTCAGGAGTGGCAACGCATCTGCATTTTGACATTGGTCTTTGTGTGGGTGTTTATAGGCTGCAGTCATCACTTAACATCAATGTGAACTGCATGCTTGTTTGCCACTTCCATAACATAAAAAAAAAAACAAATATCTGTAGGCCATACAACCGGTGCGGGGATCGAACCCGCGACCCTTCGAATCAAACGATGGTTTCACACCGCTGGACTAACCGGGTCGTCAATTGGTAATGTATGGTCCCGTAATAACTATCACAAAACCAAAATAACTTCAACCCAAGGATGGCATCAAATCTGCATATTGATCCCGATTTTGATGTAAGTAGATGTCTACAGGCGTTTACAGTCATCACTTACCACCCATGAACTGCATGTTGCATCATCGTTCCAGAAAAAAAAACATAACGTTTTGTAAAATTAGAATAATTACTATCATAATTGGTAGCAATATATAATAATAATAGCGTAGTATTATTACATAAGCAAATTAATTAAAAGATAGTAATTAATTTGCTTATTTGAACTACCTAGCTAGAGAAATATTTATATTTTATTGTTAATATGATAAACAATAAAGTAAACTATATACCCCGAGAGCGTAGGCACAACCGCATTACCTAATTTATCTGTCGCTAAATGGTTCCGGTTAGTTAATTTATTTATTTATTATTTAATTAAACTTTTTTTTTATGTCATTAAGTTCACAGACAAGCAGACGGGCCACCTGATGGTAAGTGGTCACCGTCGCCTATGGACATTTGCAACACCAGGGGAGTTGCCAACGCGCTGCCAGCCCTGAAGGACTCTTTTGACGCCATTTTTGAAGAACCCCATATTGTAGCACCGAGGGAACACCTCAGAGGGAAGTTCGTTCCACAATTTACACGTTCTGGGCAGAAACGAAAGAGAAAACCGCACCGTTGAGCACTGCCAGGTGTCCAGTCGGTGAGGGGAAACTTTCTGCACAAACAAAGTACATGAGGCGGACTTAATGCTAGAAAGCATTCTCTACCAGTCAACCTAAGGGTTGTGTGGAAAGCAAAGAATGGTAGTGCATTTGGAAAATCGTCAAGAATAGATAAAAAGCCATAATAGTCATTTTGAAAGTAATTTACAGAGCAATGGGAGTAATATTATGGAGTTACAGGATAACACATACTTAATAATGATATAATTAAATATATACCTACATCAAAAAAAAATATATTACTTATATATACAATACAAATAATATTATACACATATCTATATATATATATATATATATATATATACACATATATATAATGTTAATGTGTGGCCCCGTGATAATTATCACAGAGACATAATAACTAAGGTCTCAGGGCTGGCAACGCATCTTCATTTTGACCTGGTCTTCGTATGGGTGCCTATAGGCTGTAGTCATCACGTAACATCAATGTGAACTACATGCTTGTTTGTCACCTGCATTATACAAAAAAAAATTAATGCATAATTAATACGATAGATAACCCCCTAAGTACCGGTCGACTTATCCGTGAGATTACTCAGCTTGCACAAGTGGCGGCTGATACCCATTACCGGGATCCGCGAGAGGGTTAAGTTTGAAGTATCATTGCCATTTATTAATGGTCAAGTTCAACCCTGCCGCGTTCGCCCCAAATTGAAACTGATTGCCCCAACTGAATTATTAAATTGATGCCATTTGTTGAGAAATGTTTGATGCTATTTTTATTTTAAAGTGTGATGAGTTACTTTTCGGGTCTGTAGACTACTATGTGCTTTATTAGATTAGCTCGATATAAAAATAAGGAGCCGCGATAAGCAGTAATAACATGACAAACATGGGTATTAGTAGGTATCATTAGTATCGAACACGATGTAGTACGGTACACTAAAGTCTCGGTGAAGTAGATTAGTGCCCTCTCCAGACAAGTCGCCTACGTACGTCGCATACGTCCAACCAAAAATGACAATTTGCCAAGTATTTGACGTGATATCGTCTTATAAATGGAAGAACGTGACGCCGGCTGCTCGCATGAAAAAGTGTCACGTTCCGCCTGAGCATGCAAGCAAGAGAGCCGAACAAGCGATAGAGAGGCACGATCGTCCGAAGCGTTCGCCTTGTGACGCGTAGTTCACATTGATGGTATGTGATCACTGATCACTGTAGCTTTTAATATTTCTATAAAAAATAGTCTTAATCTATATTAAGCATAAGCATATCTGGAGCCTCCTGGAGTTGCCACCACATTGCCATTCATCTACATGCATTACCAATCCTCTAAGTGGTCTATGTCAGAAATAACGGAGCTATACATTACCGTCATATGACCCTTAAACTTCGTCACCCGGGGTCTACTAATGGTATTCAAAACTTTACGCTTGTTGACAGGCAAGTTTACCACTTGCCTTAAGATAAGATACGCATAAAAAATATGCCAACACTCTATCATAACAGACTTGATTCAAGCAAACATTAATTACAACTTTATTAATTCCTGCATCGTTTGTGAACGTAAAATTGACACTTATTGCTTTTGGTCGAATTTATCCGAGAAAACCAATTAATCACGTCGCCTCTGTCCAATAAATCCCCTTACGGACTTTAATTATTTTCTTATGATTTTAATTTCTGCTCCCACCCTCCACCGAATCTTGGATTTGCGAACAACTGTCTCCACTCGGATTTTTTTAACTCCAAGTTCGCGACTTTTATTAATAAAGGAGGATAATTAATACTACTTAAAATTTGTTTAAGGTTATCTCAAACTTAATTAGGAAAATATTTTTATTTTTTATATTATCGAAGCCCCGCGGGAGTGTAACAGATTTTTATTAATGAATTTTGAATTCGAACAAAGTCGACTTTGAATATCAATTGATTTTTTTTGTGAGTAATGTCGACGACGAAACGGTATAGGTACCTGAAGACCTACGCAAAGTACCTACTTATTATTTTTTAAAGATTTTACGCATTAATTGTGGGACAACACGCTACTTTTAACTTGTGCAAGTCTTTGTGTAAGTAAAACGTAAACGTAATCTGTGTGCAAATAAATATACGTAAACAAGTAACCATACATCTTTATATATATCATCACACTCATGAAGTGGCAAACAAGAAGCAATGACATAAAATGGCAAAAAAGCAAACAAGCATTCTGTGCCGGAAATTACAGGGTCGTTCATTACCACCTGAGCGGAACACGATTAGGTTACGCGATGGTGCTTACGCCTATGAGCTCCTTCACTAGAACTCTACCGTATAAAAAAACATACAAATAAATATAGAAGTTACGTAACTACCGCCGTAACAAAAACGTTATTCTCTTAAATAGTAATAATTGTAAAGTTAAGTAGTGATAGTATAGTTCGTTTCTGCCCAGAGCGTGTAAATTGTGGAACGAACTTCCCTCTGACTTGTTCCCTCGGTGCTACAATATAGGGTTCTTCAGAAAAGGCTACAAAAGAGTCCTTCAGGGCTGGCAGCGCGTCCCTTGGTGTTGCAAATGTTCATAGGCGACGGTGACGACTTTCCATCAGGTGACCCGTCTCCTTGTCTGTCAACTTAAAGACATAAAAAAAGATATATAAAAAAACGATATTCTTGATATATATAAATCTCGTGTCACAATGTTTGTCCTCAATGGACTCCTAAACCACTTAACCGATTATAATAAAATTCGCACACCATGTGCAGTTCGATCCAACTTGAGAGATAGGATAGCTTACATTACGCTATGACTAATAGGAGCAGAGCAGCGCGGGCGAAGCCGGGGCGGGCCGCTAGTATATATATGTATATTTCTATAATAAGTAAACAAACATTGGAGATAGAGTTCAAACACGTTAATGCAATTGTATTACCTTACACATAATGCCCAAAATACACAACAGAATAGCAGAATAGTGATAGAAATTAGCTTTCTATCCTATATATCTATCATGTAGGGGTTCGAGGGCGGAGGCACCTAATTTATCTGCCTAATTTATTTTGTTTTGCCTAAGTGAGTAAATTGGTATTTACTTAAATGTAACCCATTACAGTAGTAACGATGGGATAAATAATATTTATTCCATGAAGAAAACAGTCAAACGACATTTATTTGGAGTTGTATTTAGTAAGTACCAATTTGACACAAAAATATATTTTTGAAACAAGTAAAATCGCTCAAATTCTTCACGACAATCAGTAAACGTTGGTGAACAGTTATAGCAAGAATAGAGAGGCAAAACCGCGCAATTAGAGCGCCATTTGTCCACAACAATAGAAGGACCTTCCCGTCCCCTTATTCTTTCGAAATTAGTGATGACTTCAATAAAAATAATTCTTGTCTTTTAAGCAAATTGCATCGCGAAGAGTCCAAGAAAGCCTTTAATTAAGGTCCCCTCTGCCACCCCGTAAACAGCGTTGCGGCCGTCACCTTTTATTTTTGTTAATTCTCCGAGCTCTTTCTTCGCCGCATAAGTTACTTTCACCCCTTCCTCCCGTGATTCTTTACGCCTTTTTGTCACCGTTTTTGAATTCTTTTGAAGAAACCCTTTCTTCCCATCTGCTACGCCCGTCAATATTAACTCCGCGACGAGTTAAACTTTTTAATATCCGTTAAATTTTGTTACGTTCGGCGTAATACCTTTTAAAGAGATTTTCAGAAGAAGGCGCGAGCACTTAGTGACAATCCTGTTATTTAAAGCGCCATTTGTTTATAGCATCTAGGTACTGTGAGAAAAATATTATATTGGTTACAAATTACGTGCAGTTCAAACTAAGAACATTTCAGAATAACGGTCCAAATAAAACTTTTTTTGATAAATTCTGATATAGTAAATTAAATGTTGTCAACATTTATCAATTTATGACTTGTATAAATAAAGGTGTTGTTTAAATGTTAAATTTGTTTTACCTTTAAAATTCCGAAAGTTCTTTAGCGACTTTTTTAATTTTGACAAAAAATCTAAAATGTCTGCAGTGGGTATCTCAATACAAAATAAAACGAACAAAAACTCAAAAGAAATCGATAACACAAACAATTGCCGCCGTGTTCAAAGGAGCGGTGTTTCCGAACTAATGAAACGATATTTCTTAAGATTCATTAAATTATTCACAAGGGGGGGCGAAAAGAAAAAAATAATGTAAATGAGATCGGAATGTTTAAAAAAAGTTGTTTTAGATAAAAAAAAACACGAGATCGTGATGGGACCGCGGTTGTCGAGACACGGAATTTTTAATCCATTTCCCGTAGTCGATTAATATTCAAGGCTCGGCCGGTCTGGTTCATCTCCTCCGCCATTATTGCTTGGACGACATCGCCTTCGGAGCCCACTTTCACTTTGATTTCAAAACTAATTACCCGCCTTTTGTAATTATTCTTTGGGATAGGTTTGTCAAGCAATAATCATTTTACTGGTGGAAGAGTTCCAGTGTAAGAGCTCAAGGGTGTAGGCACCACCGCATTATCTAATCGATCTGCCGCTAAATGGTAGTGTTCAGGATATAGCCCCGTAATAACTTACCTCAGAGACAATGACATATCAATTAAGGTCTCAGTGGTGGCAACCACGTGGCAACGCATCTGCATTTTGACCTCTTTATGTGGGTGGGTGTCTATAGGCTGCAGTCATCACTTAACATCAATGTGAACTGCATACCTGTTTGGTACCTTCATAAAATAAAAAAAAATATACATTCATACATATATTTGGTCCATGATATTAGTCTAGTCAAGCGCTTACAGACACGCTGTCGATCAGAGTTTTGTGGATTCCCTCTTCTTTCCCAAAGCTTTAGTGGGTGTAAAAATCGTTGAAAAAACGTTATTGCTAGGAGTAACATTGACAGTGACAGACACAGTAGGAGACATGAAATTTTTATATATAAAAATAACCTTATCATTGTAACGACTCTGATTTGCATTCCATTGCAGTTCACAATGAAACATGCATATCATAATTCTACATTGTAATAAAAATTGACTGTCGACCTATACTTTTACAATACCTACATGGAGGAGGTACTTGAAAAAAACGTATTAGAACGACCTACTGTGTATTAATATATTTGAAGATTCCACTTAAATGAAACTTTTTGTCGACGCCTTTGTTACAAATGTTTTATTTTATGTTATGGCAGTGGCAAACAAGCATGCAGTTCACATTGATGTTAAGTGATGACTGCAGCCTATAGACAACACCCACACAAATACCAAAGTCAAAATGCAGATGCTCTCTCACCAGTAAATGGTTGTGGGATTACAATTATGGTAATAATAATAAATAATAATAATGGCAACCCATTATACGTCCCACTGCTGGGCACGAGTCTCTCCCCTTTTTGGGAGGAGGCCTGGAGCTTACTCCACCACGCTGCTCCAATGCGGATTGGTGGAGGTGGGTGGGTTAGTGGCCAACCCGCTGTCGGATGTTTTCAAACCGCCCATAAGGCCTCCGACAAGGTTTAACGACTGCTATATATCGATAGCAACCGGGACCGACGGCTTAACGTGCCCTCCGAAGCACGGAAACGCGCATTTAATTTGCCACTAGCGGTCACCCATCACACTACCCGACCGCGCCCGTAGTGCTTAACCGAGCAGATCGCTTACGATCTACACCAGCCGCTGGGCCATGCGCGCTTCATTATGGTAATATTACTTTGTAATTATTCAAAACTTTTGTAGGTCATAAATAAGAAATTCTTATTAGATTGGCAGATCTTAGTAGTATATTTTCCTTTAGTCGATTTATATTCAAGGTTCGACCGGTCTGGTTCATCTCCTTCGCCATTATCGGACGGAACCGCCTTTGGAGCCTACTTTCACTTTGATTACAAAACTAATTACCCGCCTTTTGTAATAACGTTTGGATTATTAACGCAATGTTCAGATCTTCTTTAGAAATTACAGAATCCGATCTTGTATGTATAGAAAACACGCGGTGTATTTACTACAGAAGAACGACCTACAACCTGAAGATCAATTCCTGCCCGAAGTAATTTTTCTTCTTTTTTAATTCCTAAATACTACGAGTACTTGGTTTTTACTTTTGATATTTTACGAGTTCTCGGTCTTTCTTACAAAGAACCCTTATTTATACTATCACCATGTCCGTCCATTCGTCTATACACAGCTTATCTCAGAGACTCTTAGTATAAGAAGACTGTAATATTCATGCCCAAAGAAAATGGTAATATTTAATCTTAAAAATTATTTTATGTGGTGATGTGTGCGAAAAAAACATTGGAAAACTTTACGAGTGATACTCGCCCATCTGAACCCTACATTGCAAGTGACCCTACACACACGAACTTGCTCGTTTTTTTTGCCTCGAGTTGGTCTTTTTTTCCTTGAGATTACTTCTTCCGGCAACTATTAACTTTCTCAAGAATCTTAACAAACTAATAAAATAAAATTTAATACGGTAAGTACATGTATTTCGCACTTAATCTGCCATTCGTGAAGGCCCCACTGTTTCCTATTTATCCGAATCCCTAATATATTTAATTCATAATTAAATTCAGATATATCATACAAATAGATAATTATATAAATGAATAAACCCAAGATGGCAAACAATATACAATGACAACGTCTTGGCAAATCCCGATTTACGGCCGAGCAATTACAGAATACGTGGACCTGCTTTGCATCTTCAGACAGAGCAATATTGTCTTAATATATTCAATATCCGGCATGATGATAATATACCGACTCGGGTAGAATCCATTATGGGTATTTACTTGACCTAAGTTAGTGCTTACTAAGACAACAGGGGTCGTCTCCTGTTAATATTGAGGGACACTCGAACAGCCCTAGAGTCCCTTGGGGATCAAGAATTGATGTAATAATTATTCTTGACAAACTGTTTTATATCAATATTATGATAATCGTAACAGTTACTTTATTTTATACATTTCGATATTCAATGCTTCGAAAAGAAGAGTCGAAAAGAATCATCTGCAATATCTTTATCGAGCAATATTTTGTTCATCGTTTAAAGAACTGATTATTTTAAGAATATTGTTAGTGAAAGATTTTTCAAAATCTACAGTGCCGCACGAAATACCCATACGTCTACAGATTTCGAATTTCAAACCTAAAAAAAAATTTATATAAATACTACAATCACTTTACCGGAACACGATAGTGCTGAATACTAGGTACCATTAAGCGGCAAGTAGGTAGATCAGATCTCCGATGCTCTACCATCACTAAAAATAAGTAGACGTTTCTTTTCGTTGATAGTCGTGTTTTGGATGAGAATAATGTTAAATTTAACAATAGAAATAACATTGCATATAACATTTCACGAGGAATCGAGCAAGCACCAAAAAAATTTAAATAAAAATATCGAATGTTTTCGAAGCAAAAATTTCGTTGATCTGCATATGCACACACAAACACTCGAGTTTTGCCACCGCAATAACAAAATAAAGGAGCAAGATAAACAATAAGGAAGAAAACAGAAAGGTGAATGGGAATAACCGCGACCTGCATTTGGAATTCAAATCTCGATTGTTTACTTCGCTTCACACCGATTGTTGATATATGGGGTCTTGCAACACGGATTTTGACATTCTTATATTTTCCTCTATTTAAAATTGCAGTGCACAGTCCTTTTATTATTTCTCTCGTCATTCTGCAACTTTATCAAGTATTGTTATTTTAATTTGCCTGGTACCCTTGGAATTTCGTAATGTGCCTGGGACGAAACGTAGTGCGGTAGTCGGGGATGTTTGCGTGTATGCATGCATTTACTTCTGCCTGTTTCTTGGAGGTTGAGTTGAAATTTGACCTGGTACACGAATGTTAATAAGTGACCCAAATATGATCGTATAACAAAAATAAGTGGCCAATTTAGAGGAAAATTTTGTTTATTATAGGTCATATTTTATTTTTTACAGTAAAATACGAGTGAACTTTTAAAAAGCTGTAGAAAAAAAAGGAAAGAAAAAATTGATTTTAGGGAGGAGGTTGAAATAACAACTATCTTACCTACCTACCGAAGATTCGCTGGCTTAGTACGGAAAAGCATATTTTTTTAATATATTGTAAACTTCTGAAACTACCAACAAATTCACTTTAGAAAACAAACTACCATCAAAAAAGCAACTTTATGTCCTCACGTCAAATAATTCAAGAGGAAAATCCGGGATAATCTATAAATATAGCTCTCCACTCAGCGCGCGCAAAATTTTAAAGTGACAATATTCCTTATTGCACCATGTAAAAATGTATGCACACCCCTCGACGAAGAAGCCGTAATATACGACGCGCGTGGGGAGTTATTAAAATTATAAACAAATAAAATTATTCAACTCACACCCCTTACGGTGAAACTCGTGGCTCGAATTCTTCATGTGTGAATCGTATATTTTGTTTATAGATACATTGATCATCACTACGCCATAAATGTAGAATTTGTTGCTCGATAAGTATTTTATAAGCAATTTTATGAATATTTGACATTGAAATTCTGAATATGTGAATTTTGAGTTATCACATATTCAGTACGGATTTTTGTGCAATGGTTAATCTTATAGAGCAACACGAGCCACTGGCCGCGGTGGACCGAAGGGGAGTAGTCATATGCAGGCTTTCCCTTCTGTCAAAGTCACAAGCCCAAGTGGCCCTATGCCTGTCTCCTAGATGTTTAAATGTGTGCGTAAAATTGTTTATGTATTTTGTTAAAGTCAAGGTGTGAGTTCTGTAGTAATAGTCGAATTTTGTAGTGTGTGTGTGTGTGTCTCACGCATTTCCCGCTGCAAAAAATGACAGACTGTTTTGCACCGGTAATAGACGCTATGGCTACTCCCCTCCGCTCTGCCGCGGCGGCCGGTGACCCGTGTTGCTCTATGGGTTAATCCATGACTGCTTTCATATAAGTTTTCATAGTTAAAAATATTGTATGGAGGTACAATGTGGTATAACTATATACCACCGTTAAGGAGACATTGTAACTCTAATGTAATTTACACTCTAAGTTACTGCAGTTTATTTAGAGAAATTTAAAAAAGGAAAAGAGCGTTAAACAAAATTTAAAAGCAGTTGCGAAAATAAGAACAAAGCGTAAAAGAAAATTTAAAATCAGTGTACGAATCTTCGAAAAGAAAATTCTATATTCTCCCCGTTCATATCGACGTGTAACGCAAGCGAATCCTTTATTTTATATTAAAGCTATAAACATGGCGATTGGAGCGTCACGCGTGGCCGCGCCCCCCTCAAATATGCAAGTCATGAGAAAACGCTTATCACGAGGTTTCGATAGCTGAGAGATAGGCAAGATAAATTATGGTGTAACATATTGCTGGGAGATGTTTTCAGTGCGTGCGAAGTAACGGGATTGTGAAATAATTAATTGTATTTTTACGCATTGACGTGATCGAATGAATATAATCGGGCACCAAAGCTCTTGTAAAATAACCACTTCTGTTTTTAATGATTTGATAAAGGCAGACAGTAATGCTGTTCTCCTGAATGGCATGAAGTATCAGCGTAAGCTGCACTGTCACCTACATAGACAACCGTTGATGACTGCGACACAGTCTATGATTAAAGCAGTTGTCATCGTACGTCTGTTTATAAGTATGTTTCCTATTATGTTTCAAATAAATACATTTCAAATTTCAAACTTCAAATAGACATCTACACAAAAACCGGATAGTAATCAAAATTTAGATGCGTTCCCAACCCTGAAGCTAAAGTTATTTTGGCTCCTTGATAGTTATTATGAGGCTGCTGTACACTACCATTTGGCGGCTGATAGGTGAGTTAAATTAGTAATTCCAACGCCGTCAAGTTCGACATAGAAGCTACATCGCCAGTAAATTTTTAAACCTCGGAAAAAAGTTAGCAGAGTGCATATTCACCTTAATTTTACAAGTTTCTGATGATGCTGAAAGGCTGATCCTTGTCAGGCGATGGTTATCGTACTTATCCTTACAGGCGTTCTATTACTCGGAGGGTTCACTAGCTCTCCTACTATTACTTATTTGTTAGTGAGTAAAAACAGGCTGTACGAAGCAAGACTTTTGACACCTGTGAAACACAGTACTGAAAGTTCGTCTCTAAAGTTTAAAGTATGCTAAGGTGCAACTCAAACAAAAATGACAAACCAAAACCAAACCTCTGTTATTTTGTTATTTAGTTACACAAGTGAGTATTCTACAAAAAATCTTACGCAAGAAAGTGTTAAGTGGTTACCGTTATCGACGCTGACCACTATAAATAACATTTCGATTAACCGCTCAAATCCCCTGCCAGGGTATCGCACAGGACGGACATTTCGACAATAGCATTAAAAATGAGCACCAATCCAACTGTCAGACCACATGAATCACTCCATTGCATCTGAAGGGACCTCTTGGGCGTTATTTGCACATTTCAATCAATCCATCAGTGAAACATAACATCATTTATTATAAGAATTGATTAACTCTGTTATATATCATAAAATATACTTATTATAAAGTCTGGAACATCTCAAACTAAAACTTTCCTCTCAACGACGATCTCTCAAAACATGTTTGGTGCCGTGCAAGATTTTTGTCAGAAAAACATTGTTTTAGTTGATAACATTGTTTGTTTACACAATTGAATAACTCATAGCCTGAGTTATAAGAAGACATTTCTTATAGTTATTGTTACATTTGACATCCTTCTCTAACTTTAACAGATTTCTATAAGTTAGAGAAGGATGTGAAATGTTACAATAACTTTAACTTTTACAAATATCTTGGTGCGACCGAGGCTTAATGAATAAAATCAAGATCACAAGAAAATAAAGAAATACTATTACTACTACACTTCTTACTGGTTGTAGAGCTAAAGTGATGGAGCTCGAGGACGTAGGCACCACCGCATTACCTAATCTATCTGCCGTCAAATGGAAGTTTTCAGCACTATCGTGTTCCAGTTAGATGGTAATGTATGGCCCCGTAATAACTATCACAGAGGCAATAGATCTTAGTCCTCAGGGATGGCAACACATCTGCACTTTGATTTCTGGTTATTGTGTTGATGTCTATAGGCTGCATTCTTCAAAAACTTCTTCTTAAACATCCATGTGAACTGCGTGCTTGTTTGCCACCACGATCACATAAAAAAACTAACAAGGTAAAGTTCTTCTACTAAACGTAACTTCACGCCTGTAATACCCGAAGGGGTAGGCAGAGGTAAATGCATGCATTCAAGCATACATGTAAACACCCACGATTCGCCAGTTACGTTTTGACCCATGTAACAGGTGGCGAGCCCGTTGACATCTCCGGGCACATTACCAAACTTCAAGGTACTGGGAAATTTCCAAAAAAATTGAAAAATCCCAATAGAACCAGAGATAAAGGACTTAACACCATTATCTCTTATAACCCCCTACCCGGGAATCGAACCCAGGGCCTCAGCGGAGTGGTAGTGGCTTGCTACAGGTGTGTTTTTTTCTTTTTTTTTTTTGGTGTATTGTTTTAAAATCTTTATTATTTTTTATTGTTGTTTTTATGTATAGCCGTCTATGACGAACAAAATGGCCCTCACGGAAGATCAGCGCTGGTTGTCCCACAACTAGCACGCTGAGTTGGTGCCAATTTGTAACAAATGTATAATTACTAGGTACCTACATATGTTTCAAAAATTGTGTTGTTCATGTACATTGTTACAAATAAACATTTCTTTCCTTTTTTCGTTCTTTCTACCACTAGGCCACCGAGGCAGTTAACTACTTATCTGCTACTACTTCTCATTATAAAAGTGTCAAAGTCAGGCGTCAGGCTCCGGCTTGACATTATGCTGAACTGGGAACTATTTGGTGCAGCCGTGACGCCGTGAGATCTTGTTTTTTTTTCTACTGTTACAAGGTACCTTTTTTTTTTAATATTAACAGTGTTCTTTCTTTTTTTTGTGTTATAATGTCAATGCTTTCATAAATGTTGTTTTTTTTTGTCGTACCAACCTACTTGTATTTTAAATGTTTAATTTTTTTTTCTATTGTTTTTCTATGCAGTATTTGATCGGCTGCGCCAATAAATGTTTTTTCTTCTTCTTTCTTTCTTCTTCTTTTCTTCTAAAGTGACCTTATCAAAAGTATCTACCTACCGGTTATTAAAATCGCATAAAAGTTTGGTAAAGATTATTTAATAACTTAAGCGTGTGTTAAATCAGTTGGGTTATTTCAGCAACATCTACCTAGAATTCGAATCAAGTAAATTGTGTTCTAGTCTTTAACCGGTACTGATCTTGTACTTGATTGAATTTGTACGGTCCTGTAATTCCCGGCACAGAGGCATAACACCGTAAGCCTCAGGAGTGGTAACGCATCTGCATTTTGACCTCTGGTTTATCTGTGGGTGTCTATAGGCTGCAATCATCACTTAACATCAATGTGAGCTGCATGCCTGTTTGCCACTTTCATAACAAAAAAAATAATTGAAGAACAGTGTTATTTAAATTGGAGGAGCGTAAATTGACTAATTGGTACCTAAACAATTAGTCAATTTACGCTCCTTTTATCGACCTTTGGTGTTAAAGAAGGTAGTCCTTTTTTTCGTACTCATTGATTCAAGACAATGTAACGTATATTAATGACATTAATTACAAACTTTTACCAAACAATAAAACGTACGTGAAACTGTTATTAGCAATACCACAGCGTTCAAGCTAAGGTATGCGCAATACCCATAAAACGGTGTTGAACAACCGATTGTGTGAACAAGCGGCCGCATGGGACTCGGAAACTTCCAGAATTCCCCATCGGCTTGTCGCGAGCAGAGTTTTACGGCCAAATTAATATGGCAAATTAATGCGTGCCACAACCGTATAATTTCGTATGAGGGCTTCTTGCGACATTCGCTTTTACAGGGGAAATACACACTGGGGCGAGATTCGTATCATTTTTCCATATGGAAATGATGTAAACGGAGCGAACAAGACAACAACGATATGTTAATTAAAGGAAAACATACGGTACGTTTGTTTTCAGACCACAACGAGGCAGGAGACGCATTGTTTTTTAATTTTCTTGTCGATTAAAAGACCACGTTTCAGTGCGAACGGACGGACAATTTTCGTGTTTCGAATATAACTACGCTAAAAAATGGGTGGTGTATTATTTGAACCGATATTTTGTATTGTTTTTGACTATGAAGTAATGGGGTTTCACTATCCCGGTGAATTCCAATAGGTTCACAATACGAAGAAAACAACGAAACTATGGAATCGTGTGTATTTGTATACAAACAGACACTCCAATTTTATTTATTTGTATAGATTACTGTCCATTTATTTGCAATCTATACAAATAAATAAAATTTGAGTGTCTGTTTGTAATATTAAAATAACCGCTTTTTACTAAATGCATATGTATGTATACACGGTACATATACCAAAACAACAGTTTTTACAATTTTTGTCTGTCTGTCTGTTCGGTGGGGCTAATCTTAGGAACAGCTGGACTGATTTTGACGGGACTTTCACTGGCAGATAGCTGATGTGACAAGGAGTAACTTAGGCTACTTTTATCTCCATACATTCATACGTACATACATACCTACATACAAATAAGTAGATTGGAGTGTATCCGACTTTGACGGGACTTCCACGGGTAGGTAGCTGATGTAATAAGGAGTAACTTAGGCTACTTTTATCTCCATACATCCGTACATACATACCTACATACAAATAAGTAGAATTGGAATGTATCCGACTTTGACGGGACTTCCATGGGTAGGTAGCTGATGTAACAAGGAGTAACTTAGGCTACTTTTATCTCCATACATCCATATATACATACCTACATACAAATAAACAGAATTTGAGTGTCCGATTTTGACAGGACTTTCACTGGCAGATAGCTGATATAATAAGGAGTAACTTGAGCTACTTTTATCTCCATACAACCATACATAACTACATACAAATACATAGAATTTGAGTGTCTCCGATTTTGACGGGACTTTCACTGGCAGATAGCTGATGTAGTAAGGAGTTACTTACGCTACTTTTATACTAGCTGCGCCCACGACTTCGTCCGGGTAGATACTGTACAATCACACTTTTTCTCACGTAGACAAAGTCGCGGGCACAGCTAGTAAATAAATATGATTAATAAATTGTAACATTTTATCGAATTGTTATTTTTGAAATTGTTTATTTATTTGTATACTCTAGCTGTGCCTGCGACTTCATTCGCGTGGAATAGTGACTTTGAGCAGCATTTTTTGGATAAACCTTTTGGTTAATTTTGGATTATACAAAAACACTTATGGGTAGTAAAAAACTCTGGTTGCCATTAATACTTATCTGTACACGATATAAGACTAAAGCCACCAAAGCCACCAATGCCACCAACACCACCAATGCTACCAACTCCACCAGCGCCACCACCAATGTCCCCAACGCCACTAATGCCACCAATGCCATTAACGCCACCACCACCACCACCACCACCGCCACCAATGTTACGCCTTATCACACTCACTCTTATGTCAAAATCGATCTAGCCGTTCCCAAGATTAGCCCCGCCAAACAGACAGACAGACAGACAAAAGAGCAGACTGTAAAAAAGTTGTTTTGGTACATGTACCGTATATACATATGCATTTAGTAAAAAGCGGTTATTTTAATATTACAAACAGACACTCCAATTTTATTTATTTGTATAGATGTATACAAATGATTCAATATTTACCTTAAAAAATCATATTATTGTCATCAAAATCAAAAGGAGAATATAATAATAATATAAATGTAAATGATGGTTGATATTACCGTCCCTCATGATGGGAACCTCGTGAAGGCTGAAAAGGATAAACAAATAAAATACCTCGACTTATCCTACGAGGTTGTCGCAATGTGGGATGTGGATTCGGCTGTCATTGTACGGGTAGTCGTCACGGTTAACGGACTCGTAGCGAAGAGCCTCGACCAACACCTCAAGAGGCTCTCGCTGGGAAATTGGGTCAAGGGCTTGGTGCAGAAGGCAGTTCTTCTTGACACGGCACGTATTGTGAGGAGGTTCCTCTCCCTAAGCCCCTAACCACCGGCAGCTAGGACCCTGCTCCCGCTACCGGCGGAACCTATTTTGTATGTTTTTACATATGTATGTTTTTTTTTAATATATATGTATGTAAAAATATAGAAAATGTGAAAAAAGCTGAATAAAAGAGAATATAAATGTAACTCAAATTAATTTGGATAATCAATGCTTATAACATCACTAAGCTTATATCCCTAATCCTCACTCATTAAAAAATAATTGGCACAAAAACACCATATGCCATATGAAACTTCATGGAGATATAACGAGAAGATTTAATCCCTCTCGAAATTAAGCCCAATCTTAAATTTACAAGATTAACTTTTTAACTGCACTTATAGTAAGGTTCACCCAGTTTATAAGGAAGATCATGTGACTTTATGAGTACAATTCGTCACGACAATTGAGCACGTGGGAGGGTTTGTAATGAGAACAGTTCCAAGCAATAAGCAACGCTTCGCATGCAATAAAAACGAAGGATTCTTGACTCCGGTGTTCTAACATTCCCTTAACTTTTGATAAAATTTACGTTCCATTACACGTAAGTTACAATCTGTTATATAAAGATCTCTGAGAAAAGTCATCGCATTCTTCAAACCTTAGATATAAATACCCAAAAGATAATGCAGTGTCACATGTTTTAAACTTCTGCGTGTTGTCGCTTTGGAATACTTTTTTGTGTGAAAATGATGGCAAACAAGGATGAAGTTCACATTGGTGGTAAGTCATTACTGCAGCCTACACAGATGCCTTGCCACTCCTAAGATCTAAGCATTTTGCCTCGTTACGATCTAGCTGAAACGCAATAGCGCTGGACCCAACCATAATGCGGCAAATTGATTAAGTAATGGTGCCTACGCCTTTAAGTTCCGACACTGGAACTATATCACAAGTAAAACTTTTAACATTTTATGACCTACTGGTTAGGTAACTTAAGACTTTTCAGAAGCAACAAATTTGGCAGGAACCATTGCTGAAAACAACAATTACAGCAAGATTTATCACCAAGATTAATTCAATACGAAAATTACATGAACCATCATGAATATGCTACTAATACGACTGCTGAACAAACCAATCTAGTGAATAGCAACATGAATACGTTGAATATAACGAGAGGACGTCAACAATATTGAGAGCAAACAATTAGAAGCAAGTTAGGGAGGCAAGGGTGGTGCCGATTAAGTTATACACATACGGGTTAGAGGGTAACCTGAGTCAGGAAGATTAAGATTCATCGGAAGGCCCTTACATGGAAGCAAACATTGTGTTACGAAACGGTGTCTTGGCAATATTTGCTAAAGGTAGCATGTTAATTTGGTATTCACCCTACGTTGGGATCCATATTTTGGTTTTGGCAAAAGATTGGCGAAGCTTCGTTTGGCTAAGGATTTGGTTAAGACTAAATATGTTTTTGAAGTTATCTAGAAAAGCGTCGTGTTTTACAATGTTTTGTGTCATTGCTTATTCTTTCTTTTTCACTACTTATAACTTTTTATTGTTTTAATCACATTTGACCATAGAAATATTGGACTCTACCTTTGATTGTGAATGTTTTGGATACTAAGTAAATGTGAATTGTAGAATCAGTGATATTGGATTAATAAAATGTTCATCAAAATTTATTCGTAATTAGTTATTATTGTCACTATAGTCATAAATCTGCGTGCGCCGCAAAGAGTAAGCTGCAATTTGTGAACCACATGATTCAGAAATATATCGTAACTATGAGTATGTATGTTATGATGCTGAATGCCGAAGATAATTACGAAGAAGCCACTTATTTGTATATGTAATAAAAGTGGTGAAGTTGCATACAGATTATTGACAGTAAGGCAAGTCTGTATACCTATGTCAGTGTGAACAATGGATTTCAATGTGATACTTTGTCAAGTTAGTCTCTGACAGGGCGTGAATTGTCCAGTTAAAAAAAAAATGGGGTTTCACTATCCCGGTGAATTCCAATAGGTTCACAATACAAATAAAACAATGAAACTATTGAATCGTGTGTATTTGCATGGATGAATGTATTTTTCTTAGCTTACCTCACCATACCTTTCAGGGAATACAGGTGTAAAGTTACATTTTATCTTACGAAATCCCAGGTTTTCTTAGACCACTAATTTGCGGTTACAAAGAAGGGGAGGTGCCGGGAGCTCGTTAATGTCCACGAAACGCCTCCAGGCTGTCCGCGCCGCTTGACCGTCCTCAAGGGAACACTCTACACTATTAAAGTGCTAAGAGGGACATTATTTCACCCTCGTGGGTACCGTCATCTGAATATATTAACGTCTTAATTGTACGGTTGTACTGGGAATGAAAATTTAAGAAATATTTGCGGTGTTCATTATTGATTAATTTTGAAAGTATTTTGGTTTGTTAACTCTTCAACGTCATGAAAAAATTGTTATGGAAATGGTTAAGTAACACTGATGAGCGACCAGAAACAGTTAATCTGGAAATAGTTAAAAACTGGACACTGTTACCTACAGACCTCTAATATTTATGAAGATAATATAATATTGAAATATAATCCCTGTTTCAGGCTGAATACCAGCACAAACAACGCTGGCATCGACATCTTATTGGCGTCAGATGGTAGTGAACAGCGTTATCGGGTTCCGGTTATATAGAAATATGTGGTCTCATACCACTCCGAGAGCACTTCTTATAAAGCGGGCGTGATAAAAAGTGCAGTCCATATGGCCTTATATGAACATTGGAACATTTTACTATAGGTAGAGCTCCAGTGACGGAGCTCGAGGCCGTAGGCACCACTGCATTATACCTGCCGCTAAATGATAGTGTTCAGCATTATCGTGTTCCGGTCACGCATTATCTTTAGAATGTAGTATTCCTTGCCATTAATGTAAACCATGAGCTTATTTGCCATTTTCATGACACCGCCAATTCTTTCGCCCTAAAATATTCTAAATTCTAGCTGACCAGTCCATGATAAGAAAGCTAATCCACAAGATAAATAGCTGCTGTATGAACATTGTACGGATTGTAAGGGCAGTTGAGCGATGCGTTTCTTTTGTCTCGCCACCCAACATTCAGGGATATAGAAGACAATGTAAGAAAGGACTTCGCACGTCAGCAATCGAACGGTCAGAATCGGACTATAATGTTAAGAAGCTATTAGACTTACCCAAACAGAAAAAGGAAATTGCTATGCAATATCTTATAAGTTTTTTTTATGTCATGATGGTGACAAAAAAGCACGTTGATTGTAAGTGAATGAATCTACATAAAAACTGTTTGAAATAAGTTGTTTTGCCACTGTAACGGTACCATACTATCGTGCGTTCCAAATAACTTGGGCCTATATTTTTATTCACCCTACCATCATGCGTACTACTGCAAAAACCGAACGGTCTAAATGTAAATTGTCACTCCTGAGGTCTGAGTTATTTTGCCTCTGTGCGGAAATATAGGGACATCTATACAAATAAATAAAATTGGAGTGTCTGTTTGTAAGTTTACTCGGTACAAATACCAAAACAACATTTTTACAATTTTTGTCTGTCTGTCTGTTTGGCGGGGCTAATCTTGGGAACGGCTGGACCGATTTTGACGGAACTTTTACTGGCAGATAGCTGATGTAATAAGGAGTAACTTAGGCTACTTTAATACTAGCTGCGCTCACGACTTCGTCGGGGTGAATACTGAACAATATAAATTCTCACGCGGACGAAGTTGCGGGCAAAGCTAGTATAACATATAATCCAACAAAATTTTAACATGAACTCTACATTACGATGATTTTTTGTTACTGTAACGTCTGTTACTTTCTTAAGTCAACTACAAAATCAGTGACCAACATCTAAATCCAAAATGTCCGGCACATTAGCTACAGGCTCGGGCGGTCGGGGGGCGGTTTGTCAATCGGAGGGTGACTTTATTTAAAGTCACCTATTGTGTTCAAGATCGCCTGTCGAGCTTCGCAAGATTTGTGATTTGTGATAGTTGATTAGAGAAGTAGAGATTTTACATGGTGAACATAGGTAAATGGACATTTTATGCAAAGTTTTGTAATTTATAATTAGTTATACAGATGATGAACCAGGTTTGTGTAATGAAAACTTACTACAACAAAGACATTTAAAGTTAAAATATTTTATATCAAACTTGGTACAATATTTGTTAAATTGCACATACCTAAATCATACAGAAAAGATGTTAATTTCTTTTTTTTCTAAATTGAACGATTTCCTTCAATTTTATTTTTAAAAATTCATCGATTTTTTTATGTCACTTACCTTCGAAAAAATAGTATGGAAAAAGCAGAAAATAAAGTCTTTGGTTTTTTAACATATAACAAAACCTCTACAACTTACATAATTCACATACTCGAAATAATTTATTTTACTTGCAGCAACTTTTATTTTTATCGCCCTGGGCAGTTTCTACTTATCCGTGAATCTACCAGGCAAACACGAGTCAGTAGGAGATATTTGCGAACAGACTATCGGATAAATTGACCGGTAATAATAAAATGTAAGGGGTAAGAATGTAGATGGCTATTTAGATAATTGTTAGCTGCGTCCGCACAAGCCAGTGTATCGGAAAAGTCGACTGATAGCGAGCGGTTTTATTGCCGGAGGTGGTCATTTATAGGAAAACTATCAACAGAACGGTCATAGGAAATGGATGATGTGGCGTTTTTGTTATTAATGGAAACTATTTGTATTTTGAGTAAAACAATTGAACCATTTCACAACTTAGGTACAGTTTTAAGTTGAATTTATTCCATAAATCTATTGTTTTAAGTTTGTGTGACTGTGAATGTTATTTCATTCATTTTGGATATTAAATCAGAGTTAAACACATGTATAGCAAAAATTAGGGCCACCTCCCAAGAAGGGGAGAGACTCATGCTGAGCAGTGGGACGTATCAAGGGTTGCCATTATTATTATTGTAGCAAAAATAATGCCGGCGTCGAGACGTGACTACCACTGACTGACTGTACTAGCGGAAGAATTCTCTAGAAGAGAATTTGTCCCGCAGTACAGTCAGTCAACCGAACAAAGGCGGTCAAACACAGATCACCGCGGTCAAACCATTCCAATGAGTTAGTAGTAAGTACAATTATATAAGATGGGTAGCGTCGTGCGATAAAACTACCGCCACACTGCGATCTCCAATCCGTATGTCAAGCGTGGCGATTATGGCTAAAAATATAAATGATCAGAAGCGAGAGCTGGGTATGCAGGAAAGAGCATGAAAGTAAGTTGAACGCGGTCGAGATGAGATCATAGCGCAAGATCTGCGGTGTATCACTCACCGATCGCGTTCGTAATGAAGATGTAAGAAAGAGGCTTTGTGTGAATGATAGTATCGGTGTAAAAATGAAAAAAGGCATGCTCCGATGGTTCGGGCATATAGAAAGAATGTCGAATGAGCGAATGACTAAACAGATATACAATGCGAATGTGGATGGTTACAGAGGCCCAGGAAGACCAAGACTGACCTACCATGACCAAATAGGTCGAGTTCTGTCTGATGGTGGGATCAAAAGTCTTAGGAATCGGCGTGCATGTATGAAGATGATGAAGGTAGACGAGGCACGAGAGGTTTGTCAGAACCGGGATGTCTGGCGCTCTACACTCTCTGCCTACCCCGTTAGGGATCTGGCGTGAAGATACATATACAAATGATGTAGAATAAGGTGATAAAAACCATTCGCAATATACCTATTAGTAAAGAACACAAATGCAAAGCAGTTCGAAATGCGAAATATAAACAAGTCGCAGGTGATATGTGCAATGGCACGTTACCACCGAGTTTTCACGCCAACGGCAACTGAATATTTCGCGCATCACTGATTCCGGCCAGTGCGGGCGTCTCGGACCGGTCGAATTATGCCGGTCAACTGACCAACCGAATGTATAATCAGATCGGCAAACATTTGACGTTCTTTGATACAGACGAATCATTGTGTACCCGCATTGTTTTCAAGATTTGATTATCTTACTCCAGTTCCACTTTAAGTTTAATATCAACGTTTGTTTTGAAGTTTTGATATTATATTAGACGCGTATAAGAAAGTTTCTCAAGAATTTTACTACACGCGTTTGTATTTTTAGTCTGTTTTGCAGATAAACAGATACGAAATCAAAATAAGTAGCACGTGATATGTGTGATGGTACGTTACAACCGCTTTTCGCGCCAACGGCAACTGTTTATTTCATGCATCACTGATTCGGCCATACATGACGGACGAATCACCACCGGTTGGTCAATTGACCGGCATGGTCAACTGACCAACCAAGCCCATAATCAGATCGGCAAACATTTGTCATCTATGATATAAAAATAAGTCAGGTTTTCCTTCCTGACGCTATAACTCCAGAACGCACGAACCAATTTCCACGGTTTTGCGTTCGTTGGAAAGGTCTCGGCCTCCGTGAGGTATAGCAAATAAAATTCAGGATTATAAAACGACATCCACGCGGGCGAAGCCGCGGGCAATAGCTAGTTCTTTAATAAAGACGAATCATTGTTATCAGCATTTGCTCATCTTATTTCAACAGTGCGTTTGATTTTGCTATTGTTATGAGACTAAAATATCTTGTCTGCGCAAATGTATGATCCTATCATTTTATCCACTTATTTTTGTATGTTACTTCACTCTACTTTACTTCGAAATGTTTTCTTTTGCATGGTATTATAAGCTATCTGAAAATGTAAGTAAATATGGAAGTTCAAGTACTGTAAAGTCACTCTTTAGTATTAAAAACGAACTCTACCTAAATCCAACCCTCAGAACATCACAAATCAATCAAAACGTACTATTCGCTATAAACGCAAGTGTAGACGTGACTGACATGACTGAGAGCCGATGTAGCGGCACCTGCGTCGACCATCTCATAATATTCGGCTTAGCACCCTTCTACGTTTTATTAAACGACTTGAACTTTGAAAGATACGTGTAAACAAGAGGGTCGTGCTTGCATTTTTGGAATAATAAAATGTTTCTTGCTATTTGGAACGCATGTGTTTTCAAGTGTTGATAGAAAACTTCAGGAGGATTTGGAAGTTCTTCAAAGAAGGTCGGGTAGAAGCTAAGCATTATGTGAACTATCTACTATGGAAGTGCTTAGTGCTCACGTTCCATTTAAAGGCCATTAAAGTGCCGGTTTAGCAGTAACGCTGACGTTAAGAGTTCGATCCCTGCGTTGAACTGTTGGTATTTTCTATTCTGAAGATTCCCAGTGATTCCAGCCTCGCAGATTTGTAATGTGTATAAATGTAACTGTCAGAACGTCTCAAATCAATCGAAACGTACTATTACGAAGTACGGAGAACCGACGATGGCCGTTGGACCTGAAGAGTTCTCGAGTGACGACCACGTACCAGAAGATGCAGGGTAGGCAGGTCTCCTAGAAGTAGACCGACAACTTTGTGAAGCTTGCTTGCAGCCGTATGAGGGCCTCCATTCTTGGAAGGAGGCTTTTGTCCTGGCGTCTTTTGGCTGAAATAATGATGATGATGAAATTAATGTCGTTTTGTATACCTATTGCGTGTATTTTCCGAACATAACTTGTTTTATCGTAATATACAGTTCACAACAGCAAGACCATAACTTAAATAAGTTATAAAATAACAAACTGAGGTAGACAGTATCCTAAACTCCCAAGATGGTTGCTAAATTAATTAGCACGACTAACATAACCAAAGACAAAAGCCCACAGAGCAATATAAACAAGCAGCTCGGCCGGATCTCACGTGATGCATGGGGGCCGTTGAAATAATATTATCGTTACCGAGTACGTACTTATTCTCCAAAGGAAAAATCAACATAAAGTGAATAAAAGAAAATTATGAATGGCACGAAAATAAATTACCCCGTGTTGGCGGCAAAATAACATCACATTTGAATGCCTTTTATGCTTTATGGGCCCGTAACTATATGAAATAAGGCCCGTAGCCATTTTATGGGACGTGGGAGCACGTACGTATCATTTTTTACATGATTTGTTTAAAGTTACTTTTTTATTCTGTCGCTTTAAGTTTTTTTAGCTCAGTAAAACAGCCATGAAAACTACAGGACCTTAAATTACTTAGAATATTATCTGGATTAGTTAAAATAAAGATGTTTATGCGTATCTTTTACTTTTCAGGAGGAAAGTCTTTTTTTGTAATTTGTGTAAAATAATTATACATTAATTATGTAATTTTTATTTTAAAATATTTTTATATATTTTAATAACCAACATACTTACAAACTGTACGTGGTGTAGGCATCGCCAAGATTAATAAGAAACCACCAATCTACAGAAGGAGTAAAAGTGGTAAACAAGCGTGCAGTTCACATTGATGTTAAGTGATGACTGCAGCCTATAGACACCCACACAAAGACAAAGTCAAAATGCGGATGCGTTACCACTCCTGAGGCCTAAGGTGTTATGCCTCTGGGCCGGAAATAACAGGGCCGTACATTACCACCTGACCGGAACACGATAGTGTTGAACACAACCAGTTAGCGGCAAGTATATTAGGTAATGCGGTGGTGCCTATGCCCGCGAGCTCCGTCACTGAAGTTCTACCACCAGTAAAAAAGATAGAGGTACTCTACAAAATTTTAATAAGTTTTCAACAATTGCCATAATGGAATGTATTTATTTATCTACTTGCATTTTAGAATACTTGAAATACTTTCCAATACCCGAAAATTTTACATGAAATGATTCTAATAAGGACGTGTTTCTAGATACCTGTCAAATACCAAAAAACAAACACTTTATTTAAAAAACAATTCTAAGGACTTTTACTATGCTTAAAACAAAACAGCATTAATCTAAATAAAATACAAACACTCCCTATTTATTTCGAAAAAAACCAACCGAGATATAAGCCACTTAGGCATGGAATAAATTTCCAATAATTATATTATCGAAAAAAATTGGTAGCGTCACCTCACCGTCGACAAATTTCTCTACCTCAGAAGCCCATAATTCCTAATGACATGCAATAACCGTACCCCAATTTCTAACATAAACCCGCCATAACAATATCGACATCAGCAAATTTTTTCCAGAGGCATTTTTATTCGAGAATAAGTAACACTTTTCGCCGTAATCAAAATTTTGCGGAACCCACCCGGGCCGGGGAGTGTTTATCGGCCACTCAATTTGATTTTTACCACCGCACTGATTCCACTCCTTCAATGGAATGCTAAAATGTACGTGCCTGAAGATTTCTGAGTTATTGAGGATATGTATAGTCGTATCTAAATTCGAAAAAGATAATGATGTCGCAAAATTAAGTGTCATAATGTATTCGTTTTACTTGCGTACTGTTATATATTTCATGTTGTAATAGGTAACAGGTACGTTGTTAGATCAACTTGTCATAAACATTGAAACATATTTATATAGACGTGTAAAATAATCCGTTGGTTAGATATAAGACGATGATGGGGAGATATTATCTCTCCAGAGATCCTTTCCAATGATTCTAGAAAATGTATGTCATTGGGTATGGGTACAGTCTTTACTAATAACCAAAATAGAAGTAATTTTAACACCTTGGCAAGCAATAATTTCCGGCACAGAGGCGTAACACCTTAGGCCTCAGGTGTGGTAACGCATCTGCATTTTGACCTTGGTCTTTGTGTGGGTGTCTATAGGCTGCAGTCATCACTTTACATCAATGAGAACTGCATGCTTGTTTGCCACTTCCGTTACATAAAAAATAATAAATTGGAAACTTTTACGAATCATTGTTAAATGACTATACTAAAATTAGCTTTAAGCAAAGTAAAAAGAGGAACTTGTCTTACAATCTTAGCTATGTCCATATTTAGTCAAACAATTCTAACCGAATATCAAAACAGTAAGACAAATAAGGCCTGTGCCTAAATAAAGCCTATGTCCACTGATCCACCGACGTGGAAGAGTATATTTAAATTCAGACCTAACGCGACGCGATGTTTCAATTGCCCACTGCCACTTTACCTTCATAATCCGGTTATTGGAGAAGGGTGCGAAGTCATAACTTTTTTATTTGAACGGACAATGTCCGAATTCAAATGTTCCAAAATAAATATAGGCTGGAAAGTTTCATGTGTTCGACGAATATTTTTTTTTCGCTCTATGAATATTTTGAAGTCCTTCGTATATTTTCCTAGTGGTGGCTACTATATATAATATATAACCTAATATATATAATGTATAAAATCTTCTTATTCAGGCAAATTAAATCATAATTATTACACATTCACAAATAGTTTTTAACCTAATTAAATTTAAGCTAAACTAAATATTAAAATAAAATAAATAAAAATAATAATTAAAATATTTGTCATTAATTTCCAAGAATAATAATTTCTTAATACGATTAATATAAATATAACTACTATTACTACTAAACTATTCTTGATTTCTGTGAAGATGTAAAATATTCCAAATTAACCGGAGAAGTAGTACTGCACTAAGCAGTACTACTTCAAGGCAATTCTTAACAGCAGTGTAATGCTTTCATTAGGTCTGTTTTTTTTTATGTTTTGAAAGTGGCAAACAAGCATGCAGTTTACATGAATGTTAAGTGATGACTGCAGCCCATAGACATATACCTACACAAAAATTAGTTGTCTAAATTTATACAGATTCGTTGACAGGGGTGTCAACGAATCTGTATAAAATCTGTATAAACGAAGAAACCTAAGGTCTCGGGGGCGAGACCTTAGGTTTCTAAGGTAGTTATTATGGCCATACATAACTTTTACACGTTTAACTTAAAAAGTAATAACGCATTTTACTATGTTGTCTCTGGCTCTACTTTTTCGAATTCCACTGAAAATTTCAGAGGAAAAAACGGTCAAACAAACTCTTTAGCTTTATTATATATTTCAAAATAGGTCGTTATATATAGGGAAAAACTGAAGCACAATTTACCGTAAAGAACAAAGGTATGTCGCCGCCATTACAGTACACTCAGGCCCGATAAGAGTGTATCAAAGTTCAAAGCACGTGCCGTCCCGCGTTTATGAGTAATGACCAGCTCACATGCCCCGCGTCACACCTCATGAGCCCCGCTTTATATTCAAATCATACAGCCTCCGCACCCTGATTAATGCTATTTTCTTTATATCCATTTGTAAACGTCTTCGGTTTAAGACGCCATTATATTTGATGAGGACTGTACTAAATATGTGACGAGCTTGTTTTCATTTCGGGGTGATTTTTTCAAATATAAAATTTTATATGTCGTGCAAGTGATTTTATATGCAAATCTCAGACATCAAAATATACAGAGAGGATATTATAATTATCTGTTTATATTATTAGTATTCAGACAATTTTTGAAAACATATTTTTATATTATGTTCATAGGTTTTCGCGAGCTACACTCATTGAAAGAAAAAAAGAAACGTCGGGTTGATTTTAAATAATAATTTCAGTGTACTAAACGCAAGGTAAATCCGCAAACTAGTTTTATTTCAACATTTTTCAATAATTAACATTCACTTTAACGTACATTACACAAAATAAGATGAAACTTTAATGAAATTGAGTAAATCTTAGCGTTTAGCAAACATTTGCGGCGGCTCTCATTTGTAAGACGTCTGGGCTCGCCTTAGACAAATTAATAACAAGATAAAGAAACTCGACGGGTCTTAATTCATTAATTAACCTAATTGTATTTGCCGCGGCGCCCATTATTACTGTGTTTTTGTGATTAGAATGCACAGAGTAACGTAAATATAGTAATGTTTTTTATAACTGCCTCAGTAGCCTAGTGGTAGCAGGCCACTTCGACTGAGGTCCTGGGTTCGATTCCCGAGTCGAAGGCTATCAGAGATAACGGTCTAAAATCCTTTATCGTTGGTTCTATTTTTTTTTTTCATTTTGTGAAAGTTTGCCAGTTCCTCGGCTTTTGGTAATGTGTCCTTATTTTTCCCTTTTGTTTTTGCATAAATATCTATAGGCTGCAGTCCTCACTTAACATCAATGTGAACTGCATGCTTGTTTGCCACCTTCGTTACATAAAAAAATAATTTGTGTTTTATAATTCTTAAGGCTGTTTTCGTAGGCAAGCATGCGGTCATTTGGAATTCATAACTGTGACCTAAAGATTTCGACCTCAAAAGTAAAAATCTCACTACAGATACGCAGACAGTCTTGAGGCCTAAGCTATTATTATATATTGTTTGGTTTGCGCATTACTTACCAAAATACCGTATTATAGTAGCAGTGAATATTTCCATTTAAAAACAGCGAGATTTCTCAATCTTTATGATCGTCCTATTTAATTTTAACTGCCTTAATTAATTTATGATTATCATAAGACTGATAAATCTAAGATAATGCATTAGGATTCCGTGCTATACAGTACAACGTATTCGATGTTTTCCATGGAAAAACCGAATAACAACAACGTGCCTGATAAAAAATCTCCTATGTACGGATATATTCCAGTTACAGTTTTGTTAGTATAGACGATTGCACTAACTTAAATACTGGTTTATTAAAAGTTAGAAATTAAAGAAAAAACGTAAACAAAAATTAGACTTCAGGCAGGAATCGAACCTGCGACGTCAAGATAACCAGGTGTTGTGAGACTTCGGTAGCTTAGTGGTAAAGCGGCTGGACTGGTTATCCTGAGGTCGCAGGTTCGATTCCTGCCCGAAGTCAAATTTTCTTTCCGTTTTTTCTTTAATTTCTAAAGTTCACTTGCATGTGTTATTGCGAAAAATAAATAGTACAAATATTAAAAGTTTCTCTGTAGACGCAGCTACTCTGTAATGATATCGGTGAGCTGCCCCGCTTGTTTGATTGCGCAAGAAAGGGTTGAATCGAAAAGTTTGGCGAAAGAAAAATTTGCCAATTTAAAGAAACGGAATAAACGCCAAGCCAGCGTTGTTGCAAAGTTTACGAAGATTTTTCACTTTCATCGTTAATTGCTAGCGAAAGTAAAATAAATCTTAGCTATTTTGCCTTCTCGGAGGCAGCAGGCTAATCAATTAATTAATGTGTTGATATTTTGTTACAACTTAATGGAGGTACTGAAAATGTCTGAATTTTAGATTTTCTCTCTTTACCTCTAAAAGAAAAGTTTTGATGGTAGAAATCAAAAGACCGAGCTCGTGGGCACTTAGGCACTATCACATAACCTAGATTTCAGCTGCTTTTTTGATATCCCTACTTCCCTAATTTATTAATAATTATTATAAGTGCGAATAGTAAAAGTAACTCTGTCGGTCTGTCTGTCTGTCTGAGATCGGCTGAACCGTTTTGGCTATTTTGGTTTTGAATGATTATTGGAAGTCCAGGGAAGGTTTAAAAGGTTAAAAAATATAAAGGAATTGAAGGAAAATAGTACAAACCACAATTTTATTTTCCAATACAATTAGTCCGTATCTATCAAACCTTTGACACATAATTCATTCTGAGGTAATACGAAGTTTGCCGGGTCAGCTAGTATTTAACAAAGTTAGTATTAACAAGTAGTCTCTTACTAGGTTAGCGAGATGTATTCCCATAGCGCTATTTATTGAAAAAGGTTTCATATTACACCTACACTTCCATTACACGAAAAGGGGAACGCTGCGCCAAAATTGTTTTTTTCTCAATAATTTAGCATCGCCATAACGAAAGTTGGAGAATAAAGTAGAAACAAATTATTGCTCCCCGTGTGCGTAACCGTCGCATTCCATCATAGGTGCAATAGATATCTGATAGTAAAAAAGTTGGCATTACCTATTCGACGGTTATATCCGAAGTTTTTCATATCGCTTATTGCTTGTTTTTTCATCGACATACAAGTTTTTTTTATTTGTGTACGCTGTGTTGTCAGATATATTTGTTATTGTGCGAGCAATATCAGTAAACTTCATTTGGAATACCTATATATTGGTATAATAACGTTCTGAAGTAGTCAATGTACGAGTATATTTTACTGAGTTCTGGTGTCGGAGTAAGAAGACGTAGGGCGCACCGCATTACCTAATCTATGTGCCCCTAAGTGATAGTGTTATATATTATATCGTGTAACCGGTTAGGTTGTAATGTATGATCCCTAAGTTAATATCACAAAGGCACATAACTTAACCTACAGGAGTAACACATCTTTATTTGATCACCGGTTTTCGTGTAGATATAATAAGACTGCTGTTTTCTTTTACCACCAACCTGAATTGCATATTCGTCTGCCAACATCATAACATTAAAATAATTTTAAGAATTTGAGGGTTTCGGTAGTTATGTAGTAGCAGCAATGTTAAACCTAATCTAGTGCTAAACCTAGGTCCTAAGATTTAAGATTCAGTTCTTGTGGGCTTTTGATTAAGTATAACCTTACACACAAACAGGAGAACTAATAAAAATCAGGAAGATTTCAATTTCAGGAAGATAATGTGTCTGATTTTAATTGTTAACAGACTAGTCTCTAATTATTATTGTCTCGAAAATAAAACTTACCAAAACATGGGTGTATTCGTCATTACATTCTTGCTTACCTGTCCAACGAAACACGTGCCTTAAGTTATTTTTTTTTAATAAAATGTCTATCTCTTCTCCATACAGTTTCTTTCCCCTATAAAGTGCTCTTAACAGTTTCCATCAACTAAATGTTCCTCAAACTATCCTATTCGTACCGGAGCCAGACACATCTGAGCGATGTAATTCAAAAAGTTTTCTAAGAAAATATTAACTTGGGACAGGTATTGTGACCCTCTAAGCGCAGTTCCAAAGATCAACATGTATCCAACACTCTGGACACTCAATTTAAAAAGTTTCACGCTCTTTGTTTTGTCCTGAACAAACTCAATTAAGGGCTTCTTTACGTTTGGAATACTTAATTTTTTTATGTAATGAAGGTGGCAAACAAGCGTGCAGCTCACACTGATGTTAAGTGATGACTGCAGCCTATAGACATCTACATCAAAGCCAGAGGTCAAAATGCAGATGCGTTACCACCCCTGAGGCATAAGTTGTCTCTGTGATAGGTAGCATTTATTATATTATGGGGACGCGCCCGACTTCTCTGACAAAAACCGAGATATCTCGGTAAATATTAGTACGATATTGACAAATTAGAGATATAAACCTTGCTCAGGAAACCCTCTTTCCAACATTTTAAACAGAAACAAAATCCGTTAACAACTTTCCGAGATTAGCGCATACATACAGACAGAGAAAATAGGGGGACTTTATAATATGTACGTAGTAATGATAATGATTGACGCTCAGCTTCTATTTTTTTTATATGTATAGACCAACGTTTGACCACCAACTCACCTGATGGGAAGTGAAGATGTGGCCGAAGATGAAGCACGTTGTTCCTATTGGCGTGATGATAAATAACCTATAGCATCCCTTAATAAACGCACTATTCAACACAAAAAAAAACAATTTTCAACCCGGATGACATTATACTAGCTGTGCTCACAACTTAAATCGCAGGCACAACTAGGATTTCAATAATTTTCATCAAATCATTAAAACACACATGAATCTTACCCGGATTTGCGCACTCGACATCCATTTTAATCAACGAGTTACAAGTACCAGGCAATCAGAGTCGAGTAGTGGGTATCCCGGAATTAGAATTGAATGTAAATGTGCGGGCTTTATCGGGGATTATAGTGTTCGTGTCTGCAAGCGCGAGATAGTTGCGGCCCGCCGCTGTCCGTTGCTTCGTATTAATACATGTTCACATAACCAGTTTTGTCTGGTCTCCCATATTCGACTTTAAGAATCAGGGGGGAACTAGAGAAAATGGAGTTATTCTTGTATAGATTTAAATACAAGTACGACTCATAGATATACCACATAATATAGATGTAGGTGATACTTTTACTAACATTAAAAAGAGATACATTTTATATTTTCATATCTTATAGGTACGTTTGTACGAAATAAAGCAAAACTACGAGACAATTTTTTATAAATAAGATGCTATGTTATCGCTAAATAACATAAAACTATATTGTTACTAGAAATAAATACATATGTTAAAAAAATATTGTTTATCTTTTATAGAGAAGACTAGGTTTTGCGCTTGACTTGCTTTGTAACGTGTACTTTTGATCATTACAAATTGTAGCCTATATGTTATTCCAAGGTAAATATAATCTATATAACCTACTCTTAAGTTTCATTCTAATCAGTCCAGTAGTTTTTTCGTGAAAGAGTAACAAACATCCATACCCACAAACATTCGTATTTACAATATTTATTATACGACTAGCTGTGCCCGTAACTTTGTTTGCGTGGAATAGTGGCCTTGGGACGTTAGGCAGCGCTTTTGAATATACATTTTGATTAATTTTGTATCATAAACACTTTTAAGTAACTAAAAAAATCTATTTTGCAGTAAAGCTTCTCTGTACACGATATTAAACGTATGACCATCGGGTATAAAAGCACACAGGCTGCTAGGATTGCGAAAAAATGCTAATTATGTGTTTAAACGCGCATCCATCCTATGCCACTACAGACACCCCCTTTAGTGGTGGTAGAGCTCCAGTGGCGGAGCTCGCGGGCGTAGGCACCACCGCATTACCTAATATACTTGCCGCTAAATGGTAGTGTTCAGCACTATCGTGTTCCGGTCAGGTGGTAATGTATGGCCCTGTAATTTCCGGCACAGAGGCATAACACCTTAGGCCTCAGGAGTGGTAACGCATCTGCATTTTGATCGTGGTCTTTGTGTGGGTGTCTATAGGCTGCAGTCATCACTTAACATCAATGTGAACTGCATGCTTGTTTGGCACTTCGATTACATAAAAAAAAAAAAAAAAAAAACCACCAATGCCACCAACACCACTAACGCCACCACCACCACCACTATCATAATCACATCCGAAAGACGTCCTTCCGTCTCCGCTGGACAAAGCCTTTCCCGAAGATGCTCCTGAAAGTGTTGTACGTCATAAGGAAAGAATACGCCATAATTGCCACGCTTGGCATGCTGAATGGTGATCATAGCGGAGATTGTTTTATGCCGGGACGATGCTATGCGGAATGCTTAATGTTACTAACAGAGAAAAAACCGCTCAAGTGCGAGTCGAACTCGTGCACGAAGGGTTCCGTACAAAAAATGCCATAAAAATTTTGTTTGTTGGAAGGTAATACACAACTGAAGACCTAAAAATTCTGTGAAAATTTGTAGTATCTACTTGCTACCGTTATTGATATCGAGCAAAAAATATACGAAAAAAAACATGTTTATTGTATGCCCCCTTGGACTCCTTAATATTTTCATTTTCTTATTTTTAGTATTCTTTTTTGTCGCTATAGCGGTAACAGAAATACATAATTTGTGAAAATTTTAGGTTTCTAGCTATCACTGTTTATGAGATACAGCCTGGGGACAGACAGATGGATGGACGGACAGACGGACAGACAGGCAGACAGCGGAGGATGAGTAATAGGGTCCGTTTGTACCTTTTCGATACGGTACCCAAAAAAAGATAGATTCAGAATAGTTTGAAAATATTCGATATGATTCTTTAAATTGTCGTAACTTTTTTTTTTCTGAACCGATTGACATGAAACAAGCAGTAAATGTTAAGTGAAACTTACCACAATATATTAGTAAAAACTGAAAATCGAATAAGCTATTTCTGAAATTAGCGTGCACAAACACACAGACAAACATACATTTTTCCGGGATAAAAAGTACCCAGTGTTGTGCGCCAAAGGTTAAAGTATAAATATACCAAGTTTCATTGTAATCGGACCCGTAGATTTTGTGTGATGCTTGAACAAACAGACAGACAGACAAAAAAATTTGTAATCACATATTTGTGTTCGGTATCGATCTAGTAACATCCCCTGGTATTTATTTTTTTCAATATTTTCAATGTACAGAATTTACACTTCTACAGTTGTATTATAAGTATAGATTATAGTAGGATGTGACAGTCAAATTATAAGACAATAAAGTCATTAATTGGATCTTTTCAGAATAAATTATCATTTCTGTTGTGTCTGAAATTCAAAGTTAAGAATATTTATCCTGAACACACTTATAAGTACTTACACAGCCGTGCGAAGTCGGGGCGGGTCGCTAGTATCAAGATAAACTGGTCGTCCTATAGCCGCGAGGCACCCGTATCCAAGTTCTCTTTAACAAATTTTACTGCTACCTAATCCGCCCTTTTGGCAACACGGCAATTCCGACCCTTACATGTCTTGTTCTCGACTATTGCCAGTTATGAGATTATTATCCGTTCATAAATCTAGGTTAGGCCGGTCAGATTAACTTCTTTGTGTAATGTATGTGCTCTATTAATTAAAGGATGTGGTTTTACTGGATGTTAAATTCATATCTATGGAATATTAATTGACTTTGTTCCTAAAGTTTGTCCTTTTCAATATTTCTTTACGTTTGTGTATTTTCTAAGGTAGGCCTCTGCCTTTGTTGATTGCTAATTGTTCTGTGTTCTATTTATTTTATTTTGTTTGTTAATGTCTCCGTATTGTCCTTCTAAATAAAATCTTTCTTTCATTAATATGCGTTATTGATAAAAATGCATTAATCTATGTATGTATGTACCTTCACGCCAGGTCCCTAACTGGGTAGGTAGAAAGTGTTGAGCGCCAGATATCCCGGCCTTGACACACCTCCCGTGTATCATCTATATTCATCGTTCTCTTCATACATGCACGCCGATTCCTAAGATTTTTGACCCTACCATCAGACAGTACTCGACTTATTTTGTATTACCATTAATGTAGGTACTTATATTTATTACATACATACCATTACATACAACCACAATTAGACTGTAGTTTTTACGAATTCTATATGAGAAACTTCATGAATGCTACTAAGAATATTCTCAATTGTAACTAGCAATTAATTTTTTACGACCCGGTTAGTCCAGCGGTGTGAGATGACCGTTTGATTCAAAAGGTCGCGGGTTCGATCCCCGCACCGGGACAAATATTTGTATGGCCTACAGATATTTGTTTCGGGTCTGGATGTTTGTGTATGTGTTGTATGTGTATAACGGCACCCACGACACAGGTTTATACCTACTGTAAGGCTGTGAGTGTAAGCGTATTTTATATATATATTTTTTAATTAATATAATGGGCTCAAATAAATTCAACACTATGGATAATAACGCTTTCTCCATACCAATAAATTAGATTACAAATAAAACCCATTTCCCGGGACCGGTAGTTGCGTACATTGCTTTATTGTCCATAAGTATGGGAATATCCTTTCGCGTGTTACTATTTCCTCCCCAATCCCGTGTTCCGCTATCCCGTATCCCATGCCGAATCCCGTTACTCGAACCATTTAGCGTAATGCGCGGTTTGCCGGGATTGACAGCCTGTTTTGCTTCGTCAACCCCCAAACCTTAATGATAGTTTGAAGGATAGTGCGTGATTTAACGAGGACAATTTCAAAGCTAATTTGATTCACATGTGTTTGGAATTGAGCCCTTGTCTTGGTGCGATTCGTCAAAATTAACTTAATAAGCGTGACGTCCTTTCATTTTGACTGCCTTGGTGTTTTTTTTATGTAATGGAAGTGGTAAACAAGCATGCAGTTCACATTGATGTTATGTGATGACTGCAGCCTATAGACACCTACACTAAGAGAAAGGTCAAAATGCAGATGCGTTACCGCTCCTGAGGTCTAAGGTGTTATGCCTCTGTGCTGGAAATTACAGGGCCGTACATTACCACCAGACCGGAACACGATAGTGCTGAACACTACCATTAAGCGGCAAGTATATATAATGCGGTGTTATGGTAATGTGGTGGTGCCTACGCCCGCGAGCTCCTCCACTGGAACTCTACCACCAGTGAAATGTCAGTGTTATGTCAGATCGCTATCGATTGATATCGATATCGATTGAATCCTCGGATCGGGGAGTATGTACATGAGGACTTATTTTAATGAAGTCGTTTCAACAATTTAATGAGCACATTTTTCAACTCTAGGATTATTGGTAGAGTCATAGTACCGGAGCTCCAGGCCAAAACCACCATCGCATAGACTAATCTGCCACCAAATCGTTGTTTTTAGCACTACTGAATTCCGGTTAGATGGTAATGTATGATCCAGTAATAACTATCACAGTAGCAAAATCTATATATATAAAAATGCAACCCGTTTTCCTTGGTCACGGCATCACGCGTGAATGGCTGGACCGATTTGGCTAATATTGATTTTGAATGATTTTCGGAAGTCCAGGGAATGTTCAAAAGGTAAGAAAATATGAATAAATTGAAGGGAAATAGTAAAAACCACCATTTCATTTTCCCGTACAAATAGTCCCTATCTATCAAACCTTTGACACATGTCATATTTTTATTCTGAGGCAATACGAAGTTCGCCGGGTCAGCTAGTTACTAATAAATAAGTGTGGCAATAAATTTATTTTGAATTCTGAATGTTGTAGAATTTGAGCACCTTGTCTTGGTTTGGTTTTCTGCATTTGAAATTAATGATAATTTACACAAGCGGGCCCATGTTTTTCAAAAACACTGCGGTACTGAACCATTTACCAGCTGATAGGTTAGGTCATGCAAGGTCAACGCCATCAAACTCCGATGAACCGAGGCTGGAACTCGAAGTATAATGGTTTAAGAGTACTAAAACTACCACTAAACACACCACTACCACTTAAAACTCAGTAAGAGTATAATTTATTATACTTTTTTTATAATTTACTTTTAAAGTGACCATGCTAAGAATATAATCGTCTTAATTTTAATTTATTAATAAACCATTTATCCACCAATCCGCATTGGAGCAGCGTGATGGAGTAAGCTCCAGGCCTCCCCCCAAAAAGGGTAGAGACTCGTGCCCAGCAGTGGGACGTTTAATGGGTTGCCATTATTAATGAACAATTTAAATTTTTAAGTTACACAAATCGCATATATTTTAACTGGTGGTAGAGATCCAGAGACGGAGCTCGCGGGCGAAGGCACCACCGCATTATTTAATACACTTGCCGCTAAATGATAGTATTCAGCACTATCGTGTTCCGGTCGGGTGGTTATATACGGCCCTGTAATTTCCGGCACAGAGGCATAACACCTTAGGCCTCAGGAGTGGCAACGCATCTGCATATTGACTTCTGGTCATTGTGTCAACTGTGTCATTAAGCTGCAGTCATCACTTAACATCAATGTGAATTGCATGCTTGTTTACTACTTTTATTACATTAAAAAAATATAGGTTGGGGAAAAAGTTTCTTCGCATTTTTAAGATAATTCAAAACATTTTTTAATACAGTTTATTTAAATTTAACTAAAGTATGTATGTACCATTTTGTTCGATAACCTTTTGCCATCTTGTAGGTAGGGACATGATCCCACTGCTATAAAAATTTTGGGACGTCTCATCAAAATACCGCGACAAGTGGATTTGGCAGTCCTCTCGTGATGTTAACCTAACATTGCATAAAGAATTCTGAAGAGACCGAAACAGGTGGAAATCTGAAGGTGCAAGGTCAGGACTATACGGCGGATGCATTAACACCACCCAGCCAAACTCTCTTAATTTTTGCTGAGTGGCTATAGATGTGTGAGGTCTAGCGTTATCATGATGAAACACCACACCCCTTCTGTTGATCAATTCCGGCCGCTTTCTCTCAACTTCTTGCTTTAATCTCATCAGTTGTTCGCAGTAGAGTTCAGAATCGATAGTCCTGCCTGGTGGTAATAGCTCATAATGAATAATGCCCTTCCAATCCCACCACACACACCACATCACCTTATTGCGAGTTAACCCGGGTTTCGCCACAGTCTGTGAAGCCTGACCGGCCTTTGATCACGACATTTTTCGCACGTTCTTGTCGTACGTGATCCACTTTTCATCACCAGTTATCAGCTTCTTCAAAAATGATTCGGTTTCATTACGTCGTAATAAAGAATCACAAATGAGTACACGGTTCATTAGGTTTCTTTCAGTGAGCTCGTGAGGTACCCAAATATCGAGCTTTTTTTTGTACCCAGCTTTTTTCAAATGCGCCAAAACTGTTTTGTGATCAATTCTCAGTTCTTCAGCTACGTCGTAACTACTGATATGTCGATCTTGCTCCACTTTTTCAAAAATGGCATCCATTTTATCCGTAATAGGGCGACCAGAGCGAGGTGCATCTTTGACATCAAAATTTCCGGATTGAAAACGCTTAAACCAAATTTGTGCTACTCTCACAGACACTGCACTAGGTCCATAAACATCGCAAATTTTTTTCGCGGCTTGCGTTGCATTTTTACCTTTTTTGTAGTAAAATTTTAAAATGTATCGAATTTCTTCATTAGATTCACTCATCTTGACAGTACGAAAAACAAATGAAAATCACACATTTGCCTAATTTGAATTTGGAATTATGTTCTTTAAAATTTTAACTTTCAATGATACGAAAACCAGCCAGATACAAATACTACAGCCAAAGAGATTTTATTACAAGTTCATACATACTATAATGCGAAAAGACTTTTTCCCCAACCTATTATATACAAACTCTACCTTCAATATCAACAGTACCTCCATAACAGTCGGCAAATATTCAGTCGCTAGCATTATCGCTGTTTGACTTCACATTAAATCTTAGAAGCGGCCATAAATAACGCAAACTTTTATCCCACTCGAAATAAGCACTCAAAAATGCAAAGAGCAGAACAGTATAGAGCACGTTCACTAAATTTATTTTGTTTCGCACAATTCAAATAACCATAACTCACCGACGTCGGAACCTGCGTAAGCCTATCTAACGATATAATGAAACGCCATTAAGTTTCGAACCAAAGCTTAAGTTTAGAAACGCGTATTTACTTTCTTACCTCCGAGATAAAGATGTTACTTTTCGATTTATTGATCACAATTGTTCGCGATAAACGACTTTAATTGGTTCGGTGTTTTATTGATACGACGATATTTTATTAAACAAAGTAGATTTCGTAAATAGATCTTTAAATGTACTTAAAATAAGGTAATAATAATAAAATATGACAACCCATTATACGTCCCACTGCTGGGCACGAGTCTCTGCTCTTTTTGGGGGAAGGCCTGGAGCTTACGCTGCTCCAATTCGGGTTGGTGGAGATACGGGTTAGTGGCCAACCCGCTGTCGGATGTTTTTCAAACCGCCCATAAGGCCTCCGACAAGGTTTAACGCCTGCTATCTATCGATAGCAACCGGAACCGATGGCTTGACGTGCCCTCCGAAGCACGTAAAACGCGCATTTTAATTTGCCACTAGAGATCACCCATCACACACCCGACCGCGCCCGTATCGGCACAAAGTGAACCACAGTGTTGCTTGCTAGCAAAACACTATTGAACACTATAATAAAGTAGGTAAATAAAACCGCGAAAGATAATTTATTATAACTGGAACTTAATAAAACTAATTCAACCAAAGAAAGAACAAGCAAACTCGACGATTTCCATTAACAACGGAAGAAATGCATTAACATCTTTAAAGTTCGTCCAAGCGTGAGCACCTGAAAGTCGAAATTAAAAGCACAACTCCGCCATCTTGGATACTCTATAATAAGGTATTTTGCATTCCGTACGCGCGGCCCGTATGAATTTTACCTATTGTCTGACATCGGACCTTAGGAGCTATATCATTTCGCACCTACCTACTCAATCCGAAGGGTGGAAGCGGAAACAGTGAAAACGAGACGCATTTTGAAATATAAAAAGGGCTAACACTGAGTTGTTCTTATGAGGAAGTTTTAATATAATAAGACAGTTTAAAATTTGTCGAAATATCTGGTTACATTCGTGCTTTTAGTTTCAGATTACAGATATTTATGAAATACATCAATTCAAATATGTTTAAAGTAAATAAACATACTTTCAACTTTTTTTGTTGTGTAATGAAAGTGGCAAACAAGCATGCAGTTCGCATTGATGTTAAGTGATGACTGCAGCCTATAGACACCCACACAAAGACCAGAGGTCAAAATGCAGATGCATTACTATTTCAGAGGCCGAAGATGCCTCTGTGCCGGTAATTACAGGGCCGTACATTACCACCTGACCGGAACACGATAGTGCTGAACACTAACATTTAGCGGCAAGTATATTACGAGTAGGTAATGCGGTGATGCCTACGCCCGCGAACTCCGTCACTGAAGTTTTACCACTAGTAAAAGTGTATATGTGTGTGTCTTCAGTGTATGTAAGACATTTAAACTCCTAAAAAACTAAAACAATTATGAGTGTTCAGTACTGTGCAGATGGTATTGTGTGACTACATAATTTCTGACATTGAAATGAAAGAAGATTTAAAGAGGGATACTAAGCATCTCAAAGAAATTCGATACAAATAAACGATATCGCCAATCCGCATGCCAAGCGTGGTGATTATGGCATATCCCAGGGTGGCTTTGCTCCAACAGTGGACATCATTCGACTGATATGATGATGAAACGATAAGCAATGGTATGCCGTTCATTAGTCGCAGAATTAACTTATTTCTCATTTATTATTAATCTGACCTGAATACTGACCTTTTTACTAGTGGTAGAGTTTCAGTGTAGGAGCTCGAGGGCGTAGGCACCGGCGCATTACCTAATTTATCTGCCGCTAAATGGTAGTGTTCTGCGTTATCGTGTTCCGGTTAGATGGTAATATATGGCCCCGTAATAACTATCACAGAGACAGAACACCTAAGGACTCAAGGGTGGCAACGCATCTGCATTTTGACCCCTGGTTTTTGTGTAGATGTCTATAAGCTGCAGTCATCACTTAACATCATTGTGAACTGCAAGCTCCCTTTAGAAGGTTAGACAACAACTACTTACCCGTAAATAAACGAGTGATATAATTAAGTAAACAATCCAAATAGCTCTGTTAACCCCTGTTTATCGAGACGATGCGTATCCATTTCGTTCCCAGACAATCTCTCAACATTTAAACAAATGTTCACATTGAAAAATATTAATCTCGCGATGCCGCTTAATAGATATTTATGCTTGGTCGGAAGCAATTTCCATGAAGGCTTGCGGGGTAAGTGAAGACCGTGTATTCCATAACGAGGCATCGTTAACAAATTTAATCAGCTGATGCTGTTTACCGGCGATACATTATCCGTTTTACGTATTATGTAAAAAATAATGTATACAAATAGGTAAATTTAAATTTTGGCTGATATTGAACTTGAAATGGAAAAATGTTTGTGCTGAATTTTCAGTAGGTTCGTATTTGCAACCTGCTCATTTTCTACTGGTAGAGCTGAAGTGACGGTGCTCTTGAGCATAGGCACCACCGCATTATAATAATAATAATGGCAACCCATTACACGTCCCACTGCTGGGCACGAGTCTCTTCGCTTTTTGGAGAGAGGCCTGGAGCTTACTCCAACCACGCTGCTCCAATGCGGATTGGTGGAGGTGGGTGGGTTAGTGGCCAACCCGCTGTCGGATGTTTTCAAACCGCCATAAGGCCTCCGACAAGGTTTAACGACTGCTATCCATCGATAGCAACCGGGACCGACGGCTTAACGTGCCCTCCGAAGCACGGAAACGCGCATTTAATTTGCCACTAGCGGTCACTCATCACACTACCCGACCGCGCCCGTAGTGCTTAACTGAGTAGATTGCTTACGATCTACACCAGCCGATGGGCCATGCGCGCCTCATGCACCACCGCATAACTTGCCGTTAAATAGCAGCGTTCAGCATCATGTTCCGGTGAAGTATTAATGAGCAACCCTGAAATTTCCGACACGGAATATAAAAGCTTAGACCGCAGGAATAGCAACGCATCTACTCTATCGATCTATTTAGTAGTCTCTGATTTCTGTAGATGTTTATAAGCAGTATTTTTTACAATCAATGTAAACTGTATACTTTCTTACCACACATTTAAAAAGCTTCAATATTCGGTACACTTTACTAATGATAAAATTCACATCACTTCAAAAATACGTACTGATTCAACTGATTGATTGGGATTCTATTTTCCCATTTGGCTAATGAATCCCTAAAAAATAACGTGTTATTAACAAGGGTTGATCATTTCAAATATAAAACTGCACATTAGACAGTCTGATACTACGGTGTCTAGACATGGCAGAGTTCGACACGCGCTCGAGTCGCTCCACCGAATATTTGATTATGCAAAGAGATACCAAATAGTGAAACCTCTGCTTTATTCGTACAATCTATATGAGATATAATTACCTTTCAGGTTCCTATACCATATAATCAAAAAAATCCTAAAATGCCTTATTGTACTTTCGTAAATAAAATCACTAGTTTAGTTAAGGAATTATGTATGTACGAAATATATTGATTTATAGGAACTAGGCATTCAAAAGGAGAAGTACATGTTGAATTCGATGAAACACGTTGTAATCCAGATATATCGTGAAATAAATGGTGAGATCGATGAAAAAGGTTTTAATAACATCATTGGGTGTGGAAAGGTACCTAATTTGGAAATATAGAATATTAGTTTACCCTGCTGTGTAACTTAACAACTCAACATGAAATGAGATTCCGGCACATGATGCTACTAAACACCTATAATTCGGCGGCAGGCAAATTACATTCCAAACCAATAAATCTCTAAAAATAATAAAACAAAGCTTTGAACAGATTATTATTACATTGAACATCTTTATATGTGTGTCTAATTCACTGGAAACTTATCTCATTTCTTCTTTTTCAGTCACTGTAGGTAATATAAAATATTAAAACAAAAATATTGGCCAAAAAAATACTACCCAACGTGACAAAGTGGCTATTTTACAGACGATCGCCCGTAACGAATTCCACGAGTGAAAGGATCGCACGAAGGAACAAAACCGAAACAACGCAAATTAAAAATGTGCGAAAAAGGAGCATTCGGGCTGGCACAGGTTATGACAAATATGTGAGCCGATGCTGTTAATGAAAATGAACGTTTCTGAAAAAGAGTCGACGTAATGTTGTTAGAAGGGTGTTGTAGGCAAACATTTGTCATTTTTCACGGACTTTGCAGCGGAGAAGGTTATTAATTTGTTGGAATCGAATCTTATTTTGCTTTTTTAACTCGGTTTTTCTATGGTTTAGCATGGTTCTAAGTAAAGATGGCAATGCCGTCGATTTAAGGATGACGTATTTCCATTAAAATAGTTATCCTGATTCATCCCGAATATTCAAAACTGAAGACCAAATCTCACCGATTGAACCTGGTGAAAAATCACATTTAAGCTTGATAATATAAAAGGTTAAGAAGAATATATAATTCAGTTCTTAAATAATAATGCATGGGAGCAGCAGCAGTCTGCAGTAGACGAAAAAACATTGTCAACCCTTCTTATTTCTCAGTGGCATTTTATTACTTGCAAAGAAGAAGTCAATGCTGACTTGCTCTTTATCCAGCCAACATTTCAAACATTTTCACTGCTAAGTAAATAAGTTATTGACATCAATCTCGACCCAGTTTTAATCATACCAGAAGAAGAGTAAAAATTATCACAAATTAGTGCTGCTTTGGCGAAAAGCACCACGATCAGACAAATGGTTTAATTAACCTGATGGCGCTGTGACTGATCGCGTTGCCTTCACAAATTTTGTAATTAGAAACACTTGCAAATCTCATACCAATTAGGCAAGCACCCAAAATACCTCCCTCGTTAATTGTTTTTGAATGCGTAGTTTTCGTGTTTTGGTTGATTTATTTGTATGTAAATTCGTTGCTCCCTCTCATTATTTTAACGGATATGATATGCTTGTTTGAATTTTACGATTAAAACAACAGATGGAAGACAGATTTAAGGATCCATCTGGATAACGTAATAAACGTTTATTTTCAGTACATCCAGTATGTTTGTATATTTTTAATATTTTTATTTCGGATAACTATTTATCAGATACAATATGATTATTCTAAACTCGTATTATGTAGTTGTTGTTTGTAGTTTGTTAACATTCGAATTCTGAGATACAAAAATCAAACAAATAAAATACAATTTTAGTTTTAATAATGAAGAGAGGATTGCCAGTATTTTATTAACTTCGTACGGCAATTTTTTAAACCATTAGGTATTATACAAAACGTCTCCTAAATGATATCCTGAAATAACGAACACATAAAAGAAAGATTTATCCAATTTAGTGCAGTCGTTTGGAAGTTATGCGCGTACAAACATTTCAGTAACTCTTGTAATAATATGGTGATTTTTATTTTTATTTTACATATAGCTTTAAGAAACTTTGAATGGCAGATTGCAATGTAGATACTCATAATTTATACATTTATTATATTACGCAAAGCACTACATAGTTTTCAAAAAATAAATATAATGATTGATAAATATTGTGTAAAAAGAAACATCAAATTATCATATCTATTGTGTGATACAACCACTTATGACAAAATAATTTATGGTAGGGGTCTCGCAGACTGTAGACTTTGCGAAACGAAAGAAATCACTGGAGACATCCGCTGAATAATTCGCATTTCTGGGACAGACAAACGGATTGACGACTGCAGCCTTGACAGCTAATTAGAGCTTTCATTGTTAAACCAATCTTGCCGCATTCGCTAGTCATCAAGAGATATCTGAAGATGAACTCAAAAATCTGAACCTTAGAGTCCAATTTCGCGAATTTAAAATCTTAGTCATTAGCTTTCTTAAATATTTCGAGAGCTGGAAAAATACAATAATCTGCTACGAATAGCGGCCATTGTATTGAGTCAGTGTCCAGGAAGGATGTTTTGTCGGGGTGCTCTTTTTATTGCCGAATTTGCGTTTTATGGGCTGTCACAGAGGGAGTGTTGAGGGAATGTAACAATTTTGCGCCCTTGTTGTCTCTGTTTTTTTATTGACAATTTACAATTAACGGGCTTATTGGATATCTATATTCGATTAGTGTTGAAATACAAATGAAGTTTGAGAAATATGTTAATTTTTGTAAGATGTTATCGGGTACAGTAAAGAAAATAGCTCTCAAGTTTTTAGGGACGCAATATCCACACGAATATATATTACGCAAATGAAACATTCATAAAAATCACAAGTTGAAATTATAAATATGTGTAGCACATTTAGACTCGTATGTTACGGTTAAATTCCACACAGAAAGTCTTTTTTTGTTTTTGTTTCCGAAACAAAAAAACTACAAAAGGTTAATCTAATCTGCATATTAAAAAAAATCTAATTCCAGATCTAATTTAGACGGTTAACCCCTACCTTTAGCCGTAACATATACATTTACTAAACAGCCAGAGGCTTTATAGTAGACAAGATGCTCTTGATGCTAGGTGTATAGCCTCTTTATGAGTTAAAACAAGGTAATTATCATCTAATACCGACGTAATAGGTATGAAGAACTTCCATTTTTAAATAAAAGTTTTCATTCATTTATGAATATACTCAATATTTATTGCTTTCATTTGTTACAGTAGGTAATTACAATAATTATAATGGGGTATATTACATTTTTGTTAGAATGTCACAAATGAACCCTATTTGGGTATTGCAATCCATATAATGCAGTGAGAGCAAACCGATTAATTTTTAAGCATTTACATATTTATATTTTTAGCTAATCATCAGTGTTTTCAAAATATTATGATAGTTTGTAGAAACATTTTTTGAGGAAATACTCTTTTAATATTTTAATAAAAATAAGCTTACGACATTGCATCTATTCTGTTTATTACGCATATTATGTAAGAGTTGAATAGAACTTACTAAAACTATTCATATTTAATTATTTAGTTTTAAAATATAATTGTTTATGAATTTTAAATAGTACCTAACGTTTTTTTTTAATAGGATATTTTTAACAGAACATACAATTGATGATGTAAATAAAAAATATTTATCAAAACTCTTAGTTGAATTTTAATTTCATTTTACCATGTCCTCAAAAACGATAGTAAATTTTCAAACCATGTTTAGACATAGATCCAATATAAATCTTAAAACGTATGTCATTGTATAAACTGGCCCAAAATAATTATTACCCAAGCAAACCCCTAGACTCAATAGCCGGTGTCCAGATGCAAACGACTTTGAAATATGAAGGATATTTATAACATCCTACAGACGGAAAATTCTGGTACCCCATTGTTCTTTGTGTATACGGATTAGTGCATCGATTAGTTAGTTGTGGGTGGGTCTGTTTGGTTTTTAGCTTATGAAATATTGAAGTTATTTAGCAAAATCCAAAATTCGAAAATTTCAATAGTTTTTCTCTCAATTTTTCTAAATTATTTACATGATATTCAATGCGCATTATTTATTAACAAATATATGTAACTTCACGCCTCTATTCCCCAAAGGGTAAGCAGTTGTGCCTCTGTTCCGGAAATAACAAGAGAAGATATTTAGTTCTTGTGTAAATGTCGTAAACTACAATAAGCATCATACTGCATACTCTGACTATGTTCATGTCATAAAAACTATGAGATTAAAATGCCATTCATTAATTCAAAACATGAAGGAACGCAAGTAAAGAAATTCTCAATCTAAATGAGAAGCTTAAACTGCCCTTTCATTGGACGGGTCAAGCAAATTTGACGAGAGATTATTATAACTGCTCTGTACCGTATGTTTGTCTTTCGTCTAATGGACCGAGGTTCTGCATATACGACCTTAATTAATAAAGGATGATAAATACGATCCACTAAAGCTCATGTTTTTGCAGTTTGTTTTAATTTCCGCTCCCTTTTTGTTTTTGACTCACTGTGTTTGTTTAGTGTGCTCCGTTTATAATAAGATGTTGAAACTGTTATAACTGATTGGGAATATTTTATTTTTGTTTGATTCATTAATTATATTTTATTTAAGCTGAATCCGCATTGCTTACCATATGAATAAACTAACTTTATTAATATCCAAGTAATTTTTAGACTTATTATTATTTCTCTAAACACTTTTTAGACTTAAAAAGAAGAATAGAAAAGAAATATAATTTATAACTAAATAGTATTAGTACAAATAAAATATTACATCTTAACTAAAAACAGCATGCATTTAAAAATTCCGCATTACTGCCGTTGAACTACCTATTTAACTTACTATTTACCTCGATGATCACTGCCTCCCTTATGAGAAACTTAAAAATATATCTATGCTTAATAATAGGTAATATTTTTTAGTTTTAATAAACTTATGGTATTGTTAATTGCCTCTATATGGCGTCAATTATTAACTTCTATTATTTCTAAATAGAGAGAGTGTATTCTATTTCTATTTATTTAACTTTTTATTTCGATCGGTGAACGTTTTATGGAAATTAAATAAAATGTTCTCTAACTGTTTTGTTCTACGAAATGAAATAAATAAATAGTATTATTTAAAATATCGACAGCAGTGATTAGGAGCGCAGAGGCAGACAGAGGTCAGCAATAAAGTGACCGTCGTCAAGCGCTGCGTCACGTCCGACCGCGACACCCTCGTTTTGTGCATTCGCCGCGAATCTGTTTTATTGACTCTTGCGGTTTCTGCGCTCTTGATCACGCTTTGTGATATTGAAAGTGAAAACGAAACGTACTTGCGGTCTGTCGCTGTTCTTTTTTTTTTTGACACGAATTAAATGTTTTATTTTAATTTTATTTGATAGGTTATCAAATTTTAATATCGCTTGACTTTTCAACGTGCATTTTGACTTGTGATTTTATTTTTTAATTATGGTAATGTTATCAGACCATGAGAACTGTGGCAGTGCGCGATAATGCAATTGTATAAAACACGCATATAAATACTTGCACAAGCGGATCACGGTGGAGTTGCGGAATTAAACTCAAGCGAGTGTATTATTTTGTAATCAGAACTAGGTATATCACAATTTAATCGCCACTACACGTACAAACAAAAAAAACCGGACAAGTGCGAGTTCGACACGCGTGGTGAGGGTTCCGTAATTAAAATAAATAATTTCGAAAATATTACAGATTTAAAATGCAGGGACATAGCGGTTACGGTGGTACCGGCAGGGGGAGTTATATTATTAAGAATTTTCGATTAAATTTGAATACTCAAACTTCTTAAAGGTTTTCCAGTAATCTATAGGCAAAGAACAATTTTATACATTTTTTTCAAAATTTTAATTTCAGTAGTTTCGGAGATAGGGATGGGAATGGTCAATTTTCGTCGTTTTTCTTAAATAACTACAAATTTGTTTATGCAAAATTTATAAAAAATATATATCTGAGATGCTGACAACAACTTCTTTCATTTCATATGTCATACGATACAGTTTACAATTTTTTTTTTTTAATTTTCTGATTTACCCCCCGAAAGTGGCCCCCCTGTTTAAAATTTATTTTTTTCTTGACGTGTTCATCTTTGGGTCACCAATTTACATACATTCATCAAATTTCAACTCAATCGGTCGAGTAGTTTCGGAGCAAATTGGCTGTGACAGACGGACAGACAGACAGACGCACGAGTGATCCTATAAGGGTTCCTTTTTACCTTTTAAGGTACGGAACCCTAAAAACGGTAGCCTAGTAGAGTGTACAACTCAACAATACTCAAAACACATAATTATTATTATTTGTATAATATAATATGTGTTTTGTGTGTTTACCTAAGGTATATGACATTTATTTCCTTGTTATAATCTTATGCTATCGTCAATATTACCGACTGTCATTGAAATTTTTATTTTAAGTAGGCACGTAATAGATACGCGATAATTCAGTAAAAATAGTTTCGTTAGTAGAAGGTATGTATGACTCGATGGTCGACAATCGATTGGTAATTCAATGTACCTCTGAAAATATACCTAAATTTAAATTTGTCCACTAAGCAATCTCTTTCAGTTTGCCCGTGACCATGGTAGCTGGAAAGCGACCGAAACGTCGGGTGTAAGAAGTTTGGGAGTGTTGTATACGCGAGAAAATCCGCAAGTTTAATTTCAACAATCTCTTTAATATTTTTTCAATAAAAATATGCGCTCTCGACCCAGTGGATTGAAAAGCGCACACTAATAAAGTAAAGTTGGAACTGGATTCATATATACACACATTGAATTATCGTGTTCGGCCATCGTTGTCGGTCCATTTAAACTTTTCTGGCTGCAGATCAAATCACCGGCGGATTATTTAATACTTATTATAAACATGCAAATAGCTGTCTGTATGTTGCGCTATATCCACCACGCTACGATTTTGATAACTTAAACATGGAAATAGTTTGGAAGGATATTTTGTGCAAAAAAATACGCAGACGACGTCAAGGACAACGAGTAAGTAAAAATTTATCCGATATTAGTTTTATTTTTGATAAAGATATACATTTTTTTTTAATTTATAGGTAATTGTAAATTTAAATAATAGATATTGATATTTCATATCAATACGTTTTCCCCCTAAACTTAATTTCATGTAGGTACGCAATGAGTTGAAACGCTAATAAGTAAAATTTCAACCATGAGATGAATCCAGACACTGAATCATAAAATCGTACGTCGCTATCGTTGTCTGCCCATTCAAACTTTCCTAACTGCATATCTTAGATCAGATTTTATATAAATATTCGTCTCAGCTATATTTATATCAACAATCACAATTTTTTTTTAATGTTTTTCTTTGTAGCTGAAAACATGCACATACCTTTTTGCTCTACCCAAAAACTGTTAAATTGAACAACAAAACAAAAACGAATGTTATTACTGTTCAAACATTAAAAAATATAAACAAAACACTGAATAGTCCGGTGGCAACAGTTGAAAAGCGCTCACTAATAAAGAAAAGTTTCAACCGGATTAATCCACACATTGAATTATCGTGTGCCGCTATCGTCTGTCCATTTAAACTTTTCTAACTGCAGATCACCGAGCCTCGTTACCGCCGGATTATTAAATATTGAAGCGGATAAAAGCTGCCTCCTAGACGACCAGCAAATCCGCGGGACGAACAAAGACAATCTTGTTTTAATAACGACCAGTTTTAAGCGGTATATTAATTTCAATCAACAGTTTTGTTTGTAGGAAATGCGTCGATAGTCGTATCTTTTAAATGAATTTTGTTTTTATTTGGCACGGTATTAAAATGTATGATTACAACATAGGCCTATTAGGATTTTTGAACTACTAAATTTTCCGTGTGGTACCTCAGATTAGCTGTTATTAAAAGCGACATCAGAAAAGAAAATGTTATCAACTCACTGGAAAATTGTAGTGTCTTCTGTTGCCTTACTATTCAAAGACTATATTTTGGCTACTCGTAGTGTCGAAATAGCTTACTCACTGAAATGGCCCCATATAAAGCTATTCTTGTTTTATTTTATTGGATTTTTTTGCAATAACACAATTATATGAGTGATATATTTTTAAAGAAAAATGGAAAGAAATATTTAACTTCAGACGGGACTTGAACCCGCGACCACTGGGATCTCGAGTCCAGCCGCTCTCCCAACTGAACCTTGTCGAATTCTGTTCTGCCGAGAATAGACAGATATTACCTACTTAAAATCTAATTTTTAAAATTTTAAGTAAATCTGTTGGCCCAAAATAATACGTTACGTTAAAAAAAAAATATGGATACTCCATAGAAATATGCCCTTGAATGAAACATTCAATTCTAATCAAGAACAACAGCTGTATTATTTACATTCGAACCAATATTCATTCGGACGATTCTCAACAAACAAAATATTGCTTAGTATTCGCCATCACGAACTGTCCAACGCCCAGAGTCTGTCTACATTAGACCCTGATCCCGGTGTAAACGCGGATAGATTGAAGGATTAAGAATCGAATGGACTGAAAAAGAAATACAACCTTTTATCCACCGCATTTCGCGATTATGAAAAGTAAACCGACGCTTTGAATAGATCAAAAGTGTTTCTCTTTTTAAAAAGTGTATACTTCTACATTATTATGTTAAACGAATTTGGATATATATATTTTTGTGGTACTATACCATACCATGGACGATCCCTACTTTATAATATTATATTATAAATGCGAAAGTAACTCTGTCTGTCTGTCTGTCTTTTACCTTTTCACGTCCAAACGACGAACGAAATTTGGTACAGAGATAGAGCTGACTTTAGAACATAGGCTACCTAGTTATTTATAAAACGACATACACGCGGGCGAAGCCGCGGGCAACAGCTAGTAGGTATGCCATAATCGCTACGCTTAGCATGCGCAGTGGTGGTAGTTTTATCGCGGGTTTTTTTTTAGACCGTTTAATTTGTTAGCAGCTGATAGCATTATAAATATACTGTTCATCACTCACTCATACTGTAGTAAATTCGTAGTGTTCTTCTTACATGTCTAGAAAACATTAGACTTCTGGGACAGAGATCAATAAGGTGTTCCTAGAGTACTTACCATCAGAATGCCGTTCGCCGTGCATTTTTTCCACGATATATCAATACATTCAACAATCATCGGGATTATTCGCATTGGTGTTTAAAAAGTGAAATAATCATAGCTTCGCTAAAATCGGTTATCATCCCCCAACACCCGGGGGTGGTTAATTGTGAAAAGAAATCTTTGCTCTTTGTCAGTCGCGTGCCGCTAGGGGAGCTATTGATTTCTTTTGTTTTATGCTGATTGAGACACCTTAGCGATCCACGAACCGCCACCCTCAGGTTTGTGCCTGACAAAACACTTTATGCCAAAGAGAATTGTAAAAATTTATCGCCTTTTTCTTTAATCGAACTACGCACTCTTTACTTGTAGCCCTTGTGGGATATGAGCAGGCTTTGCGTTCGGCGCGTTGATCGACCATCAACGATTCTTCTTACCTATAGGTTACTAACCTAAGTGAAGAACCGTATTGACGAGTTAAATAAAAAAAAAATATTCAGAAATCTTACTTATAAATTTATGAGGATGGATGTTTATTTGTTGTTTAATCAAATTTTGTGCACAGGTAGAGTAATATATGTAACACATAGGATACTTACTATCCCATTAATCTGCATCTGAATTTGTGCTGAAGATACGGCTTAATGGCCAACCCGCTGTCGGATTTTCGTTTTCAAACCGACCATAAGGCCTCCGACAAGGTTTGACGATTGCTATCTGTTGATAGCAACCGGGACCGACGACTTAACGTGCCCTCCGAAGCACGGAAACGCGCATTTTAATTTGCCACTAGCAGTCACCCATCACACACCCGACCGCGCTCGTATCGCTTAACCTAGTAGATTGCTTACGATCTACACGAGCCGCGGGGTCATGCGCGCTTCAATTTCTATAACAAAAAGTAATAGGTTTATTTTTGAACAGCAATTTTTACCATTTTTCCGATACATTTAAATCTCCTATCAAAATACATAAATCACTGTCTCAACTCTCGATACATATCAGCGGTCTCGCGATCAATCCAAAATTCTTACCTTTTTATCATCGATCTAAACTACAACTGCCACAACATGAGAATAGACTTGGGGCGAATTTCACAGTTTGCTCTGAGAACTGGGTTTAATAAAACACGTTTTAGCTTACCTGAGATAACATTTTCATCTAATTTATGATAAGTCACGATCAATTTTCGACGGTGAAATCCAAAAAGTGTTATTGAATACGTTAAACCTATCAGGACGCGAGATAAATATGACAATTGATTTCTAATTGTTCGTGTACCGATATCGGTCCAACTGCAACTTAAATAAAATACGCTTACACTCAGTGGGCCCCACAGTGGGTATAAACCTATGTCGTGAGTGCCGTTTTATACAAATAACACATTCACAAACACCCAGACCCGATACAAATATCTGTAGGCCATACAAATATTAGTACCGATGAGGGGATCGAACCCGCGACCCTTCGAATCGAATCGAAAACGGTTACCTCACAACGCTGGACCAACCGGGTCATCCTACCTATCTTAACAAATTAAGAAAGTAAAACGCGTGTTACATGAATTGATCACGTTTTATTACGACTTTACGACAGTGAAACGTTCTAAACATAACACTCAACATCGTTAGCCAATCGGCGTCCCTTCGTTTCTAGGTACATTTCTCTCGTGATTGACTGGGATTCGAAAGAAAAAATTGGATTGCCACCTCGTGGAGTGATAGCATCGACATTTTTTCAAGTCCCGCCATTAATGGTTGCCTGTTTTATCTCGAGCCCCTAATGTTCTTATGCGGGCGACGCTAATAAGATTTTGACGCGTTAATGAAATGCTGATTTATTGGTGCTAAAACGACCGATTGTGTTTATAAAATTTGCTACAATTTTATTATTAGAATCTAGATACTGTACTGTTAGAATTAGGAGATAAAAGTTTACTACAAGAATGATGATATTTTTAAAATTAAAGCAATGCGGTTATTATTAGATAAAAGTAAATAATAGTTAAATCGGTAACATGAAAATTTTAGCCATTCATTTATTTTGGAATTGAAAAATAAAATCATTAAAACAAATTAAACTAAGTTAGGAGAATCAGACACAGTCAAGGGTTCCGTATATGTTTTGCTAGTTATTACAAAATTTTATGAAACAAAGTTGCTGCTCTACTACGTCCGTCCGTCAAGCTATATATACTTAACAATTGTAAATCTATTAATATTATGAAGAGATATTCTCTTAATGTTATATTCTTCTAATATTATAAAGAGGTAAAGTTTGTAATTTTGATTGTTTGTTTGTTTGAAGACGCTAATCTTCAAAAATACTGAACCGATTATAAACATTATTTCACAATCCGAAAGCATTATTATTCAGGAGTGCTACAGGCTATATTTTATTATGATGGTAGTAATTTAGGTAACATTGCACCCGTGTGAAGCAGGGGCGGGCCGCTAGTATATTATAAAGAGGAAACATTTGTGTTTTTGTATGTATGTTTGTAACGTTTTCACACAAAAAGTACTGAACCGATTTCAATTTTTTTTTACCATTATAAATTTGCATATCTACTGAGTGTATACATCTGTCATAGGCTATATGACATTTATTGTACTCGTGCGAAGCCGAGACGAGCCACTAGTGTACAATAAAGCTGTACCGACGACATTTTTAAAAGTTTAACACTACGTATTATTATCATAATTTAAATAGTGATGACACGAAATTCACTGTACTGATCACGAATCAATTTTTCAATCACTCAAGACGCTAGTTCAAAGAGGCTGAAGGAGCGCTTCTAGGGCCAAGGGTGACGTCAGCGGTGTTAATTGCACACCACTTCGTTAACGGACGACTTGATGGCATTTTTAATGAACATCTGAATTAATGTAGTGGGCGAAATCGAAAATCGAAGTGTGGACACCCTTGAGCGCGTTCGCAATTCAAAATTTGTTTACTTAGGATACCTCCTATTCGTCGCTTGTTTTAGAGAGTAGATAAATGGACTGTTGGAATTCGGTTTATTTAATGTTAGCTTCTACCTACATTGTGATATGGATTTGTTTGTGCTGATTACAATATTGTCATTTAAAATAGCCTCATCATTATAAGATCTCGCATATCAAGTACAACATGATTGCGGCAGCTAAAATAAAATTTTAGTTTTAAAAAGTGCAATGATAAAACTTAGGTTTCATCGTTACTGTTTTACTGGTGGCTCCACCACCAGTGCTTGGCTCCAGGCTCTACTCTAGTGACGGAGCTCGCTGGCGTAGGCAATACTGCAATGCCTAATCTACTTGCCGCTAAATCGTAGTGTTCAGCACTATCGTGTTTCGGTTAGGGAGAATAGGGCCCAGTTATTGCCGATACAGAGACGTGACAGTACTTAGGCCTCAGGAGTGGCAACGGATCTAAATTCAAATCTCTGGTCTCACGTAGATAATTTTAGCTACAGTATTACTAACCATCAATGTAAACAGTATGCCTGTTTGCCACTTCATGACATATAAACCTAATATATAAGCAATTATAATATTGAGATACATTAGATAGCGTAATTTTTATTAGATTATTAGTTTTATGTTATTCCTTTAATTTGTACACCCCGTCTTTTTGTTGTTGATTTAGATCTCTCTAGTTTTAGGTTGCCTGGAGGAGATCACTTTAAGTGATAAGGCCGCCTATTGTGCATATTTTAATTTTGTTTTGTTTATTATTTGTCCTAAAGTGTACAATAAAGGGTATTTATTATTATTATTATAAAAATCGTCTTTACGACTTGTGTTTGAGTTCCAAATTATGTATCGATCCAATAAAAAAATGCCTATACATATTTAACCACTACATGTGTGAACAAGACCACTTAATAAGTGTTGTTGTAATACACATTTGGCCTAATTATTTTAACCTTCCTCCACTTTTGAGACCATAAATTTTTACTGACAATAAAATCAGCAAATTTCGTAATTACATCGTATAATTAACGCTTCTATACCAATAACCAACGATAAATAATCAACGATAAAAAAAACACTTGCTGCTCATCGAACTCGGCCGGTCCTAAATAAATATGCTAAAATAAGTCTTCAGCAGTCCAATACCAAACACTCGAAGCAATCGAGATGAGGAGGGATTCGAAAAATAAAAATTGTTCGTGAAGATTGACAGGTGCGTCCTAATAAGTCGGGCGACAGCTGTTCTCAGATGAAATGGAAAAAGGTAAATTGCCGACTTTATGAATTGTAAGCATCAGCCTAAATTATACCAGTTTGTTAATAAAAGAAAAGCTGTATAAAAACAATAGGATATATACAGGATAGCAGGATCGTTAATGATTCAAGTTATTTTGTTTATTTAATTTTTTCCAAATATGAGGACAGAAGTTACTTCTAATATAATAGTGATCCTTTTCCACTATTATTTGCCTTTCAACTTTGAACTTTTGTGTTGCAACAAAAAGTCCTTCTATCCTTTCGTAGCGTTAAAATTATCTCCTTCATCACAACACATTACACACATACAACATTACAACATCATAACACAGATAGACAGACCAAGTTCCTTCCTACCAACAAAACAACTCATTATTGTTATTGAAAAAAAATCGACCATTCTATTGAATTCGAATTAGAAACTACTGGTTTTTTATTTATTGGACGAGGTAGAAGAAGAAAAAATAATATGATATGTACTCCAAATTCTACCTAAGAAAACATTCTTTACTAACCAATTTTGATAAGACCCTACTGAGTTTTGTTTTGGCAGGTTTTTTCTCAGTAATGTGGGCTTTGGAACTCTGCCAGTGACAAAGAATGTCCCATATTTTTTTTGTTTAGTCTTATCTTGCCGTTTGTAAAAGAGAGTATGGAAAATTCTGTTGATACCTATTTTTATTATTAAGTATTTTTGGACTATTATTAATTTATTTACTTTGACATATTAATCAACGTATCAGTTGTTATTCGCTTTAATTTTATATTTGTAATTTGACCTATCACAAGCCAATTCTATTATTTCCAAGTGATTAAATGACTTTTTGAGTTTGAGTTTGAATTGGTCTGTGCTGTAAACCTTTGAAAAAAGGTATTCAATCCTGAAAACATAGACCTTATACCTAAAACCTGTAAAATAGTCATTAAACCCATCTCCACCGGCAATCTGCATATTTCAGGAACGGACAATGCCGTCTATCCGGCCCCTGGTCTGCGTATCTAGCCGGCCACTTACTCGCTGGCCTAAGCAAATTTTCAACCGGCGCTGTTGGTTTTTCGTCGGATTCCTATTTCTTCACTTCTGATTATTCTATACTTTGTATAAACAATGGCTCGCCCCAACCCTTTTGCACTATTGGCGGTGTAAAGTCGGCTTGTGTAGAGACGGAGTTTGATTTCAAAGTTCGTTTTATTCAATGAAGTCGCTTATTAAATTACTGTTTTAATGCGTAACAATCTATATATATAAAAACCAATTTTTTGCTCATTAGTCTCGCTAAAACTCAAGAACGGCTGGACCGATTAGGCAAATTTTGGTTTTGAATGATTTTTTGAAGTCCAGGGAAGGTTTAAAAGGTACGAAAATATGAATAAATTGAAGGGAAATAGTAAAAACCACAATTATACTAATAGTCCGTATCTATCAAACCTTTGACACATTATTTCATTCTGTGGCAATATGAAGTTTGCCGGGTCAGCTAGTGTGTAATAAAAGAAATTATATTTTGCAAAAGGTGCGTTCATCAGTGGCAGGGGTGGTGATGGTGGTGGTGGCGATATACTCAATTTTTCACTTCTGCCGGCACTCAACATGAGTGAAACCTGTTGTTTTTATTTTTTTTTTCATGTTGATGCCAATTTCTTGTATTTAAAGAGTTAAGGGATTTACTTCCGTCACTTTCAGGATCTTTTATTTTTATCAGAATAACACATTTTTGGTTCTGTGCTGCACTCGTTTATGAAAACGAAAAGTATTTTCAAATAACTTTCTGAAAAGTCATGAATTGTTTTCAAAAAAGGTGTAAATTTGATTGAAGCGTTATGATTCAAATATAACTAGAAATATATTCAAAGTCAATAAAAATTACATATGGAAAAAAGTCTAGTGTTTAATGATCGTAGGTATATAACACAAGACAAAAATGGAAGATAAATAAGCGCTTTCCTCACATCATGAGCATTTTATAAATATTTTTCCTCAGCTCCAACCGCTATAAAAGGTTTTTGTATACGTTGCTTTTTGACTCCTTTTGCAGCTAATCCAATATTGACCGGCCGCCAGCTATTGACTTATATTTGTGTTACTCATAATAATTCCGCTACCTTTTATTATTCAAAACATCAATTTGCTCGAGATCCTTTCTTTTGCCAGTCTGCCAATTTTATTATGTTTATTCGGAGCTTAATGTTTTGGACGCAATTTACTTAAGAATTCTGAGAGAAATATTAACTAGTAGTACATACGAGTACTTTACTTTCATTATGCCATTTCAACAATAGTGAGTGCTCAGCTGAACTGTTTGATATGGTGTAATCGTCTCGTTCCCGCCGCCGAAGAGAGCATCACTAACTGGACACCTGGCAGTGCACAACGAGTAGAAATAAAACTTATTACACTTGAAAATTTACTTCAACACTTTTAAACAGAGTTGAATGTGGTTTACATAGCCACTAACAGTGGCGTTTGTGGCGTTGCTGGTGGTGGTGGTGGCATTGGTGGCGATGGTAACATTGGCGGCGTTGCTAGTGTTGGTGGTGGTGGCGTTGGTGTCATTGGTGGCGTTGGTGACATTGGTGGTGTTGGTGGTGTTGGTGGCGTTGGTGGTGTTGGTGGTGTTAGAGGCGTTGGTGGAATTGGTGGTGGTGTTGGTGGCGTTGGTGGAGTTGGTGGAGTTGGTGGAGTTGGTGGCGTTGGTGGCGTTGGTGGCGTTGATGGCGTTGATGGCGTTGGTGGCGTTGGTGGCGTTGGTGGCGTTGGTGACATTGGTGGTGTTGCTGGCGTTGGTGGTGTTGGTGGCGTTAGAGGCGTTGGTAGAATTGGTGGTGGTGTTGGTGGCGTTGGTGGAGTTGGTGGCGTTGGTGGCGTTGATGGCGTTGGTGGCGTTGATGGCGTTGGTGGCGTTGTTGGCGTTGGTGGCGTTGGTAGCGTTGGTGGCATTGGTGGTTTTGGTGGCGTTAGTCTAATATCGTGTACAAAGAAGTATTCATGTAAACCAGATTTTTTCGTTATCCATAAGTGTTTTAGTATGATCCAAAATTAACCAAAAGTTATATCCAACCATTGCTTTCCAAAGTCTCTATTCTACGAGAACGAAGTCGCAGGAACAGCTATTTCAAAATAAAATGATTCTGTAAAGTTTTATTAAATAATTTATGATAATGTAACATCAGCACTACACAAACACACACACACACACACACACACACAAACACACAAACACATTTAAACATATAAGACGCATGTAGCACATGTAGTAATATAATTAGGTATAAGTTAAAACTAGTTAGTATATTACAAATGTAAAAGAACAAGTACACGTTAAAAATTGTAATACAAAACGGGCAAACATTTATAGAAATAGTTTAATTGATAGTAAAAAATATTTTAAATACTTAAATAAATGATTGGATTTCGTTTTATATTATTTCGCATTAACACATGCTTGTGAAATATATTTTATTTAAAGAAAAATGGAAAGAAAAATTTGACTTCAGGCGAGACTCGAACTCGCGGCCTACTGGGAATCTAGTCCAGCCGCTCTTCCAATTGAGCTACTGAAGTCCTGCCCGATTTGTCAAATCTTTCCTTCACATTTATTGCATTGCTTTATGGTAGCAGCAGCGCCATCTATTGCCAACTATGCTAGTTAGGCAACCGATATAATAGACTTTGCAGTTTATTGAATATCGTAAAGAAGTCGGTTTTACCCTTAATCATTGTTTTATATTATTTCGCATTAACACATGCTTGTGAAATATATTTTATTTTAAAGAAAAATGGAAAGAAAAATTTGACTTCAGGCGAGACTCGAACTCGCGGCCTACTGGGAATCTAGTCCAGCCGCTCTTCCAATTGAGCTACTGAAGTCCTGCCCGATTTGATTGGATTTCACTCGAGTTAAATCGAGTAATATTTTTTCCGAGTTGGCACATCACTTTCACAGATTACCACAGATTTTTTTAAAAGTTAATGTACTACCACAGATTACTAAATAGGTTATGCGAACAAATGCTCGAATTTAATAAAGTAATCACGTTTCCGAACAAACGAGGCTCTTTCAATATAGTCTATGGCTGTGAATGACATTGTCATTCGTTACGCGCGTTTTTGCAAATATGCAAAATTATATTAATATTTTTCAATATTTCTGTGAGATTATCTTAATATTTTTTTCCTTAAGAACTTTCTCCTAATAATAAAAAATACAACAAAAAAGAATTAGTGAAATCGGTTCAGCCATTCACGCGTGTTGCCGTGACCAAGGAAAACGACTTTTTCCCCTTTTTTTAAGATAATTCAAAACATTTTTTAATATATTTTATTTAAATTTAACTAAAGTATAATTGTTTTTGTTGTAATATTAGTAAATATTAATAATCTTATGTTAGCTATTTTGATACTCATAACGCCATCTATTATTTTATAGACGCAAACTTATTATATATTATCTATGCTAGATAAAGTTCAACCATTAACTTTTTTTTGTTCTTGTCGACTTACTCGGGCAATATGTCATAAAATAAAGTATAAAGTGTTTCTCCAGCAATTTATGTTCCTTTTATTTCAACATGGTAGCAGAGCGTGGTTAGTCATTTTTCATAGTAATGTCCGTAGTTTTTTGAAATCAGTCAACCAGTCAGTACAAAAGTAAAATCAGTGAAATATCAAGAAAGTGAAAATGCGAGTGAGGTTATACCGCGTGTCTATGCAAAATTGAGAAAGATTCTAATAATTCAGTAAAATCAAACGTAATTATCATCAAAATGGCCACGCAGGCAAGAATTGAGGACATCATGTTGCCTATTTTTGATGGAGCCAACTATTCGAGCTGGAAATTGAGATTGCTCACCCTACTAGAGTACAAAGAATGCCACGAGCCGGCCACCGCCATGATGCCAGCGCCGAGTAAAAATGAAAATGTTGAGGCGGAATGGAAAAAGAAGGATTTAAAGGCAAGAACGATTATTATGAGTACAATATCGGACAAACAATTGGAATATATTAGTTTGTGTAAAACCGCATTTGAAATGTTGAACAAATTTGACAAGATGTACCTAACTCAGTCTACAGCCATGCAAATAATATGCAGAGGAAAAATTGAAGAGATAAAAATGAATAATTATAGTACAGTAGAAAACTTCTTTGTTGATTTTGAGAAAACAATAAATGATTTCAAAGTGGCTGGAGGAAAGATAGATGAATCCGAGAAGTTGAGATATTTACTTAGAGCCCTGCCACCGAGCTATAGTTATATTGGAGATTTTCTTAATGTTATTCCAGAAGAACAACAAACCGTTGATTATGTACAGTCAAAAATAAAAGAGAAAAATATGACTTCTTCAGAACCAAATCAGAAAAACAATGTCAGTACATTTGTAACTAAAACAAATGCCCAATGCTTTGTATGTGGGAAGCTGGGCCATATGAAGAACGACTGCTGATATGCGCAGAGAAATAACCAAGGACTAAACAGCTACCGAGGCCAGCGAGGACAGAGAGGACACCGTGGCCAACGAGTTTTTAACCGAGGTGGACTCTATAGAGGTCGCAGCAGAGGTAGAGGCCAAAGTTCTTCCAGAGGTGAGTCGTCCAATCATTTCTCATCTGAGTCCTGGACTTTACAAGTATGCAGTTCAGAAATAAGTAACTTAACCGAGTTTGTGAAAAGGGAAGAATATGATAATAATTGTGAAATAAATTGGCTTTTAGACAGTGGTTGTACGGATCACATAGTCAATAATGAAAGTTATTTTTGTAATTACATTGATTTGAAAAACCCAGTGGATGTAAAACTTCCAGATGGCAAAACATTACAAGCGACAAAAGTGGGTACAGTAAAAGTTTATTTTCAAAATTATTATAATAAAAAATACATTGATTTAAAAAATGTATACTTTGTGGAAGGTATCAAACAAAACTTGCTTAGTTTTTCCAAAATAACTAAGAGTTGCACTATCATTGCCAAAAATGAAAATGCTAAAATATATAATCAATATAGAGAGTTAATAGTTATTGCTGATAAAATAAACAATTTGTATTGTATAAAAAGTTATGTATCCAAAGGTTATAAAAATGATATGTATGTAAGTTCAATTCAATTGACTCATAAAGAGAAGTGGCATAGGGCACTTGGCCATGTGAACTTTCAATATTTAAATAAATTAATTAGTGATAAATTAGTGGATGGTTTGCCAGACAAAATTGAAAACACTGAAATGAAATGTTCAAATTGTATTCAAAGTAAAATGTGTAATGTACCTTTTCAAAATAATAGAAGAAAGACTACCGAGATTTTGGAATTGATTCATACTGATTTAAACGGGCCGCATAACACGACTGGTTATAGCGGGGAGAAATATTTTCTGACTTTTATTGATGATTACAGTAAATGTACTAGAATATTTTGTATTAAAAATAAGTCTGAAACGGCTAGTTGCTTTATAGAATTTGTAAACTTAGTAGAAAATAAAAACAATAAGAAGGTTAAGAAATTACAGTGTGATAACGGTAAGGAATACTTAAATAAGGATATTTATGATTTTATTAGACAAAAGGGTATAGAGTTGTTACCATGTCCACCCTATGTTCATGAACTAAATGGCGTAGCAGAAAGATACAATAGATCCGCTATGGACATAGGTAGGTGTTTAATGAGAGAAGCTAAAATTCATAGAAAATATTGGCCAGAGGTTATAAAAACAGCAGCTTATTTAAAGAATAGAACCATTGCAAATACTGTTGAAAATAAAACTCCATTTGAGATATTTTTTGGAATTAAACCTAATGTAGAGCATTTAAAAATATATGGGAGTAGAGTCTTTGTCAGAGTTCCTGAGGTTTTGAGAAAAAGTAAATGGGATGATAAAGCCCAACTAGGAGTTCTTGTGGGTTATAATGAAAATGGTTATAGAGTTCTATTGAAAAACAGAATAATTAACGCTAGACATGTGAAAGTAGTAGAAGATAACATTCAATTAATTTGCTTAGAAAAACTAGATGATCAAAGAGAAGAAAATAAAGATTTAGATAATTATGTAACTTCAAATGTGTCAAATGAAATGCTTAAGAATGAATATGAATGTGATGAAAATTTTGAAGATGCCAGTGAGATAAATACTAATGATAAACATTTTAAAAATGATTGTTTAGATGATAGCGAAGAAAAATCTGTAGAAACGCCAAAAAGAAAAAGAGGGCTTGTTAATAGATATGGTAATCCAATTTCTCATTTTATTTATGTCAATTATGTTGATGCAAATGTACCAAATACATTTGAGGAGGCGATAAACTCCTATGATAGTAAACAATGGCAAGTAGCTATGAACTCTGAAATAAACAGTTTATATAAAAATAATACTTGGCAACTTGTTGATAGACCGAAAGATAAAAATGTTATAGATGTTAAGTGGATTTATAAAAAGAAAAATAATAATGTGTTTAAGGCTAGGTTAGTTGTAAGAGGATTCCAACAAAAGGAATACATTGAGAATGTTTACTCGCCAGTAGGTAAAATGCAAACATTAAAAATTTTATTGTCATATAGTTGCAAAAATAATTTATCTATTGAACAAATGGATGTAGAGACAGCTTTTTTAAATGGTCATGTTAAGTCAGAAGTTTATATAAATCAACCAGAAGGTTATGAATCTGGAGACAATAAAGTTTTCAAATTGCAAAAGGCTCTCTATGGTCTCAAAGAAAGTCCTAGAGTATGGTATGATTGTTTTGATAAGTTTATTCAAACATTAAGTTTTGTTAGAAGTAACTATGATTACTGTCTATATGTAAATACAGCAAACAAAGATCCAATATATATATTAATATTTGTAGATGACCTTTTGATTTGTTGTAAAAATAAAAATATAATAGAAGAGATTAAAACTAGTTTGATGAAAAGATTTGCGATGAAGGATTTGGGAAAAATTAAAAGTTATATTGGGATAGATATTGATTATAGTGATGATAAACATGTAATGACCCTAAATCAAACAAAATATATTGAATCTTTGGCTGCAAAATATAATTTAGAATTTTCTAAGTTATATGATACTCCGATGGAAACAAATTTAAAATTAGAGCAATCCCAAGTAGTTGATGAAAGCATAAAATATAGAAATATTATTGGTGAATTATTGTATATTAGTACAGGCACACGGCCAGATGTAGCTTACAGTGTAAACTATTTAAGCAGATATCAAAGTTGTTACAATCAAACACATTTTAAATATGCAATGAGAGTTTTGAAATATCTGTATAAAACTAAGGATTTGAAATTAACATACTATGATAATGCAAATGCCGAAATATTGGATTGTATGGTAGATTCTGATTATGCAGGAGATAATGTTGATCGAAAGTCTACTTCAGGTTTTATTATTAGATTTTTTGGAAACTTAATTTTTTGGAAAACACATAAACAAAATACTGTAACTAAATGTTCAACTTTTGCAGAATATATAGCTATGTCAGAGGCAGTCTCAGAAGTACTTTTTGTTAGAAACTTATTATGTGAATCATTTGATATTAAGTTATGTAAACCAATTAAAATGTACGAGGATAATTCAGGTGCCATTGCTATTGCTAAGTATGGTAACTTCACAAAAAATTCAAAACATATTGAAGTACAATACCATTATATAAATGAGAACTATGAAAATAAGATAATTGATATTGTAAAAATTGATACAAAATTTAACTTAGCAGACCTTTTAACTAAAAGTTTAGATAAAACCAAATTTTTAAAAAATAGATTAGAGTTAAATTTAATGTAGTGTATTTGAAATTATTGTTTCTTTTGTATTTTTCATGTAAAAGATATAAGATTATAAATTTAAGGAGGCGTGTTGTAATATTAGTAAATATTAATAATCTTATGTAAGCTATTTTGATACTCATAACGCCATCTATTATTTTATAGACGCAAACTTATTATATATTATCTAGAGGTCAAATTTTTCTTTCCATTTTTCTTTAAAAACAAAATATATTTTACAAGCATGTGTTAATGCGAAATAATATAAAAACAATTATTAAGGGTAGAAGCGACTTCTTTACGATATTCAATAAACTGAAAAGTCTATTATATCGGTTGCCTAACTAGCATAGTTGGTAATAGATGGCGCTACTGCTACCATAAAGCAATGCAATAGATGTGAAGGAAAGATTTGACAAATCGGGCAGGGCTTCAGTGGCTCGGTTGGAGGAGCGGCTGGACTAGATTCCCAGTAGGTCGCGAGTTCGAGCCTCGCCTGAGGTCAAATTTTTCTTTCCATTTTTCTTTAAAAATAAAATATATTTTACAAGCATGTGTTAATGCGAAATAATATAAAAACAATTATTAAGGGTAGAAGCGACTTCTTTACGATATTCAATAAACTGAAAAGTCTATTATATCGGTTGCCTAACTAGCATAGTTGGTAATAGATGGCGCTACTGCTACCATAAAGCAATGCAATAGATGTGAAGGAAAGATTTGACAAATCGGGCAGGGCTTCAGTGGCTCGGTTGGAGGAGCGGCTGGACTAGATTCCCAGTAGGTCGCGAGTTCGAGTCTCGCCTGAGGTCAAATTTTTCTTTCCATTTTTCTTTAAAAATAAAATATATTTTACAAGCATGTGTTAATGCGAAATAATATAAAAACAATTATTAAGGGTAGAAGCGACTTCTTTACGATATTCAATAAACTGAAAAGTCTATTATATCGGTTGCCTAACTAGCATAGTTGGTAATAGATGGCGCTACTGCTACCATAAAGCAATGCAATAGATGTGAAGGAAAGATTTGACAAATCGGGCAGGGCTTCAGTGGCTCGGTTGGAGGAGCGGCTAGACTAGATTCCCAGTAGGTCGCGAGTTCGAGCCTCGCCTGAGGTCAAAAATTTTTCTTTCCATTTTTCTTTAAAAATTAACTAAAGTATGTATGTACCATTTTGTTCGATAACCTTTTGCCATCTTGTAGGTAGGGACATGATCCTATTGCTATAAAAATTTTGGGACTTCTCATCAAAATACCGCGACAAGTGGATTTGGCAGTCCTCTCGTGATGTTAACCTAACATTGCATAAAGAATTCTGAAGAGACCGAAACAGGTGGAAATCTGAAGGTGCAAGGTCAGGACTATACGGCGGATGCATTAACACCTCCCAGCCAAACTCTCTTAATTTTTGCTGAGTAGCTATAGATGTGTGAGGTCTAGCGTTATCATGATGAAACACCACACCCCTTCTGTTGATCAATTCCGGCCGTTTTCTCTCAACTTTCTTGCTTTAATCTCATCAGTTGTTCGCAGTAGAGTTCAGAATCGATAGTCCTGCCTGGTGGTAATAGCTCATAATGAATAATGCCTTTCCAATCCCACCACACACACAACATCACCTTATTGCGAGTTAACCCGGGTTTCGCCACAGTCTGTGAAGCCTGACCGGCCTTTGACCACGACCTTTTTTGCACGTTCTTGTCGTACGTGATCCACTTTTCATCACCAGTTATTAGCTTCTTCAAAAATGATTCGGTTTCATCACGTCGTAATAAAGAATCACAAATGAGTACACGGTTCATTAGGTTTCTTTCAGTGAGCTCGTGAGGTACCCAAATATCGAGCTTTTTTTTGCACCCAGCTTTTTTCAAATGCGCCAAAACTGTTTTGTGATCAATTCTCAGTTCTTCAGCTACGTCGTAACTACTGATATGTCGATCTTGCTCCACTTTTTCAAAAATGGCATCCATTTTATCCGTAATAGGGCGACCAGAGCGAGGTGCATTTTTGACATCAAAATTTCTGGATTGAAAACGCTTAAACCAAAGTTGTGCTACTCTCACAGACACTGCACTAGGTCCATAAACATCGCAAATTTTTTTCGCAGTTTGCGTTGCATTTTTACCTTTTTTGTAGTAAAATTTTAAAATGTATCGAATTTCTTCATTAGATTCACTCATCTTGACAGTACGAAAAACAAATGAAAATCACACATTTGCCTAATTTCAATTTGGAATTATGTTCTTTAAAATTTTAACTTTCAATGATACCAAAACCAGCCAGATACAAATACTACAGCCAAAGAGATTTTATTACAAGTTCATACATACTATAATGCGAAAAGACTTTTTCCCCAACCTATTATATAGATTATTACTATTATTTATTACCGCCTTTATAAAATTATTAACACATATAATTTAAACATGTGTTCATAAATGAATTATCCTTAATCCTCCCTTGTTCTTTCAATTTGATAAAATATAAGGGTTCGAAAAGAACAGTTTCCGTTCTGAACAAAAAGCCTTGCGGTATCTAAATGTTAATCTTTGGTCAGTCGCGCAAAAATTATGTTTTTCGGACAGCACCAAAAGTTAGTAGGGTGGAAATGAACGGCGGTTACGCAAGCTTCATTTAATTTGTTCGTGTGAAGTCAGTGATATGCTTATGCTTACATTAACGTGTTTACTGTTAATGGAAGCTACTATTTTGTTTCAAAATTTATATTTTTCAAAACAGTCTTTATCTACATCCACACTAATATTATTAAGAGGAAAACTTTGTTTGTATGTTTGTAGTAAATAGGCTCAAAAACTATCGGACCGACGATAAAAATTCTTTCACCGTTCGAAAGCTAACATATTTACGAGTAACATAGGCTATATTTTATTTTTGAAAAATATAGAGTTCCGTAAGATATTTGGTTTTTTTTTGGACACAAGGTGTAAAAAAGCAACCCGAAAGGTTACTTATTTTGCGTACGCTGCCTAAACTATAAAAGATAGAACAATAAAATGTTCTAATTAAATGTAGATCTTATAAATAATCGTGTAACACACGTGTTGTTACACTGTAAGTATATGTCTGACTCATTTGTGTAATAAAAAAAAATAAAAAAGGTATTTCCTTGTTCAATAAATCCGAAATAAATAGTAAAGTTGTACTGCCATGACCTTAATGGCACCCAAAATCGCATTGGCACCATCGCGGCAGATAACATTTTAAAAGGCTCCGTTTTATTTCGCGTCAATTTCTACAAAGCGAAATGACTTCCATTTGAATATGTAATGGCGGCTTAGTATAATCGTTTCTGGCTTATACTAATAAAGGCTCTACTTTAAAACGAGAATCGTCTCAAAAGAATCGAACAATCGGTGATTCGATTCGGGGGCGCTATAATTTATTCGAGTGTGGACCGCCATTTTGCGGCGGGGCATACTCTGCTATCGCGCCGGAAGACGCTTTAAGACATTGATGCTGATTCTCTTTTTATTAGGGTTCTCCATCGCAAAATTGTATAGGAATCGAACCTTTTTCATTTCGTCTAATCTATCTGCCCGTCTATATTTATTTTGACATTGCATTCATGAAAGAATTAAAAAGAAATTTAAGTATTGCAGTAGCGTTATAATGACTTATACTAAGTATGAAAAACCTGCAACTGTTTGTTAGATTAAGCATGTAAAACGGTTTTACGGTACGAGATCTACGGTGTAGTTTGGTATGTATTTACAAGACATGAGTATATCAATATAGACGAATGCATAGGTATATACGCACAAGTCAAGAAAATGCATCACATCATTGAAAAAGTAACGACATCGAACCATGCGAAAGGGCCAGGCCAAAAAAGAAAATCGTTTTCTTCTATTGAGCGAGACATGCTTATGTCCACTAATGTAATAAAAAGTTTTTTAATTCCTTAATCTGAATTGAAAGAATAGTAAGTATAGTTCTGAAACCCAAATATTAATTTTAATGAAATTCATAACGAACAAGATACGACGGGTAGAATGTCTTCGGAACACGTTATTTCGCCCATCTCCTCTACGGAACGCTCCATACACGGTTCGATACACACTTGAGCGTTTTTTATTATGCTCCCTTGGTTCCTTAAAGACGCTAATATAACGGCTATATATAAATAAACCTCCTTTGTAAGGATTCCACGATTCTATAGACAGGAAGCAAAACGACCCTCGCTGACTGAAAACAATCTAAATTACATTTTCACGCAACTTCAAAATGTCTTATTAATTACGCACGACTTTTCAATGCGATAAATTTTCTTTTAACGCTTCCCATTCGTAATCGACTTTAGGCGATGCAGCGATCTGTCTAGTTTCTCTGGATTTCTTTTGTTAGCAATCTTTGCAGCCCTCTGACATCATCTTCATAATACTGCCGTATACGCCATAAGAATAAGCAAGCATGTTTGCTGGATGTTACAAACAATTTAGATATCCTAGATTTATTGATTGATCTTGGCTGCCTCTGCAGTTATAAGGGAGACCAATCACAGAATTAAAAATCGTATATGTACCTAGTACCTATTAGGTAGTTGGTTTAGTATTAGATGTATATGCATCTACCTATAGAGAGTGACTTTTGAAAGGTTGCTATTGCTAATTAACACCTACTTTTAATTATAAAAGTGATATTTTTAGAACTTAAGCTAGAACACGTAGAGCGTTTCGATTGATATTTGTCTATTTCTGACTTGCATAATTACAGGCGAAATGCAAAATTATTATTTGCATTATTAACATGACCTACTAAATGTAATGTACTTAATATTAAAAAATATATCAATTCTTATAATATAAGGATCAAAAGTCTTAGGAATCGGCGTGCATGTATGAAGAGAATGATGAAAGTAGACGAGGCACAAGAGGTTTGTCAGAACCGGGATATCTGGCGCTCTACACTCTCTGCCTACCCCGTTAGGGACCTGGCGTGAAGATACATACATACATACATCAATTCTTATTAAATATTGTACTCGTATTATGTACCGGTAAACTATCGGTACTGTATAAATAACTCTGAAATCTTTTTCTTAAAATTATCTCATCGTATACCGAAAAAAACTGGCCTATTAACAATGAACAAAAACAAATGTCATGTCACAAAAAACCCAATATCTATAAATAAAATCGCCCCTCACACCCTAGTCAAATAGAAAATACCTGGCGGGTCATGATTTAGGATAGTCTTTAGGCAGTTCGCGATACGTTCACCACCTCCGAAATGACCTCACATCCCTCAGCCGAGATAATACGATAGTGCCGTCTATCCTCCGAGGATTTGTCAAACAAATGCCTCGCAATGTATCGGAATATCGAAAAAAAGTCGCCGCCATAGTAGTGGCCATTACGGCTATTTATGGGTGATTCTCCGAAGCTTTTTTATTAATAAAACGTATATTATGCGCACAAGTGCGTTTTATGTTCGTCCTTTCTTTCGCGGATATTACCGGCCGTCTTCGGACATCCAATAATATCGATTGTTAGGATTGTAATATATCGTTCAATATTCATGGACGATGTGTGAATATTTTCGTGGACTTTTTTATTTGCGTTTCAGTGAGTCATCCATCTACCACCACCATCTCGATAGATAGAAGTTGTCGTCGCTTTTGGATGTTTCCAAGAGAAGTCAATTTGTCAATGTATGCCAGCATTAAAGGATTCTTCGACCCTGGTTTAGGCATCATGATGCTCCACAATATAGAGTCCTCACATTGTGCTCAAAACAACCGAAAGGAACGTGGTATGGCCATTTTTAAATCTGTTACATTATGTTTGATTTTAATAAATAATTATAAATTGAATATCTCTTTCCATTTAAAAGTTATATATCAAATGCAATCAACAGAAACAAGAACACTGTTTAACCAAAAATCACATAAAAGGTTTAAGATAATGTATTTCTCGGAAAGAGCTGTAATTTAATGTGAAACACAGACAAAATATAAAACAAGAAATATATCATGTTTACCACAAAACTCTGACAAACAGACATCAGGTACTCACAATGTTTACGTCGCATGCCGCAACAAAGTAGTTATGCAAACACAAGAGACGTTGATACGGGAAGTTTTTGAAGAAAAACAAAAGTTACATTCATACAAAACATCAATATCTGTGTCGTTTTCCATAATCTCAAACACAAGTAAAGAAGATATTTGGAGATATATTGAAAACTTGATTACTTTTTTTTTTCATGTAATGAAAGTGACAAACAAGCATGCAGTTCACATTGATGTTAAGTGATCAATTAGTTGGAATTAAAGATTACACACAACCACTTATTTATTTTCTAACCCTGCCATGACAGAACTTTAATACCAACTACCTTAGAGCAACACGGGCCACAAGCCGCGGCGGACCGGAGGGGAGGTAGACATAGCGTTTATTACCGATGCAAAACATTCTGTAATTTTTTCGGAGGGAATAATAGGACCCGGTATTGGCCTTCCCCCCCCCCCCCATCTAGATCCGGGGCTGCTCTATGCCAAATACTATATAACCTTTATTCTCAATGCTGGAAATGAAAACCACTTTATATTTACAGTTTTCATGAATTTCATTCAAAATTCTAAGCCTATAACAGTTCTCGCAATTGGTGGAGATTGTCGGTAATAAAATCATTAATTCTAAACCGAATAACGCATTAAAAGTAACAGCTTGCTGGTGGCTCGGTTGCTCAGTTTACTAATTTTGGAACGAATGGTCGAATTATACCAGCCTCAATTGTATAGATGTCTACGTCTTTAAAGTTATCTCTGAAGTGGTAGCATTTGTCTGATTCAAAGCACCAATTGAATTTTGAATTATTTATGTTATTATTTAATGAACTCAAATAGCTATAAATCCTATAAATATTTATATTATTTTATGGCACCATAATGTTTTGTACCTATGGATCTGTGATCTAAATTAATTAATGATTATTATTAATAGATCATAATAATGAACATAGTTTTAATTATTTCACAAATTTAACTTTAATGAACTTAGGTACATATAATTTGATAATGGTAATTTCCATACAAATATAATTATGTAAGTATTAAAAAAATATATTAATTTAAGCATTATATCTTGTGTTCTGACATCAAATACTACAAAAAAAAAGATATTAGTTATTATTTTTAACATAGGTCAAATAGATTAAGCATCATATTCGTTTTTATGTCTTGTTTAGTCTTGATTTTCTATACCTAAACAATACAAACTATTGAAATAAATACAAAAAATAATATAAGTGACATTCAATGCCAGCCGCCAATAGAGCCAACGATTCAAAAAGAGTAAACCATTGTGCAGACAATCTCCAAAATCCATAAAATCAACATACCATTAAAATCAAAGAAAATTATAATTATTCACGAACTTAAAACGACACACCACGCAGACGCGATCAATTTCTGTTGTTTCTTCGCTGCAAACAGACAAACACATCTTAATTTTGACCCTCCCCACTTTACCGGTACTTATTCGGATAGCGTACCGGCAGCCATATTCTTATAAATTAATTACTTGTAATCTACTCATGAAACGAGACTTACAGAAATGAAGTTACAACGGTACGTAATACCGGGCGGCTCAAGGGTACCTTAACGACTTAATGTCGCGCCGGGAGGACGAAGTCGAAATTATAAATGAACCGCTGTTTGAGTGCCTTGTTAATAAGACACACATGACGCGATTTACCGGTACTGTTACCTGATAGAAAAGGAGGGTGTACAAAATGTAAGAATTGTATTGTTCTTTATTCTGTTCGCCGACATTAGGTACTAGTGATAAATAGATTGGAGAATATCACCCGGCTTATTTGGTAGAAAAGTATTGAAAAATATTTTTTTATTATTTTAGGTTTATATTATCAAGTTTTTGATCGATTAGAACATATTTGATAGAAAAATGTTTCATGTGGCCTACCGAATCTTCTAGTTCGGTCGGACTTATTTAATGAGTGTATTAGAAATGTTTTGACTTATCATCTTTTAATCGGTGTTATTACGACAGAGTCTCAATACTCACTTCTTAAATAATAATTTATGTCAGATGTAACAGATCTTCTAAACGTAATATTTTTTAACTTAAATCCACAAAGAATCCAAGTCCGACATATTGTGAAAATTTGTGTTCAGATATTCACTATGTACCTACATACAAACTGATGTAGGTAAATAATACATATTGTATAGGACACCTAATACCTACAGTCTTACTACAATTTACGTAATCTTCAGTAGTTTTAAATATACCTAGGTATAAATTAAAAGTAAAAAAAACAAGCTATATGACCTCTTTCCAGCTTTATGTTAAAGATAACCACGAAAGGTTTATGTATTTAATGAAGACATTTTTTTATACATTCATATACATTTTGTATCGTAAAATAATAATATGTTGGATGTAAAATATCCTGATATAACTTATGTAATGTAAACCCACAAAGAATCCAAGTCCGACACATTGTGAAAAGCTTTAATTTGTAGCCTCATCTGACTAGGGGAGGTGTCCCCAAGATCGCGTCTTATCCACTGCACAAACATACTTTACAAGGGCTTCCATTCACTCTAGAGGTTATCTTTTATTTCTCGCTGCATCCTACTTTTATTGCCGCTCATATTGGCTTTTTATACGGTTCCCGAATAAATACATTTTAATTTTTCGCCCGCGTTAGCTCTCCATTGTTCAGATCATCAGACTGCAGAATTAGCTCGCTCGTGGTGTCATAAAATTTTTAAAGCCTTATTATTATATCTATATGTTAACGTTTGTATAATTTGTACGGGATGATGCGTATTTTGAATAGCGTTATGCGTCTTTGAAAAGAATATGTTTGCCTTGATGTAATTTTGTACAACCATATGAAAATTAAATGCATTGTTGTTTACGTTAAACGTTGTTTTGTGTAAACATAAATTATAATGCTGTAGTTTTCTATACTTCTTTTTTCTTGAATAATTTTTGTAACAAAATACACACTAGGCTTTTATTAATTTTCTGTTGTTTTTTTAAGTTCTTTAATAACACTGAAATGCGAGTTGTGGTCGAAAACACGTACCGAGGATTCGAAGGATCGAACTTTTTTTCTATTGTTACGATCCTTAAAAAGATTAACTAGTATTGAGTGAAATAAGTAAACAATCACTAAAATTTATAAGGTATATTAATAATTGAAAATGCATTTAATATTTTACCTAACGTCTACTCTACAGACTCTACACATATTGGGATGGAGTGTGGATAAATAGTAACCGTCGGTGGTAAGCTCATAGACAAACATCAGTAAGGATTGAAAAGTTTCTGCATCGGGCTAAGAAAAACAAAGATAAATCCAACTTAAGGAATCGTAACACTCAAGATTTGTTATTCGTTGGTAAGAATAATTTTGCGTGATTGCAACTAATTTTAAATTTCGTTATGGAGTAAATGTAGTGTGCAAGTCTAATGGTTTAAAATGACACTGCTAGTAATCTTCGTGTTTTAAGTTCATATATATTAATACACATATAGGGGTTCAATTTCTCAATAAATTAGTTCATGCCTGTGTTAAGGGATAGGCAAAGATATATTTTTTATTATGTAATGGAAGCGGCAAACAAGCATGTCGTTCACATTGATGTTAAGTGATGACTGCAGCCTATAGATACCCACACAAAGACCAAGGCCAAAATGCAGATGCGTTACCACACCTGAGGCCTAAGATGTTATGCCTCTGTGCCGGCAATTACCACCTGACCGGAACACGATAATGCTGAACACTACTAATGTGGTGGTGCCTATGCCCGCGAGCTCCGTCACTGGAGCTCTGCCACCAGTGACGAAGCAAGCGTCCACGATTCGCCCGTTACGTTTTATCCCATGTTTACGTTCTGGTGGTGAGCCTTTTGACACCTCCGGGCATATTACTTTGTGAAACTTCCGAACGTAGAGCAACACGGGCCACCGGGCGCGGCGGACCGGAGGGGAGTATGTGCAGCCTCTCCCCTCTGTCGAAGTACAAGCCCAAATGATCCTACGCCTGTCGCCTAGATTAGACTATGTAGTCATTTCGCGAATCAGTCATTCCTAGACTAAACAGTTTAAATGTGTGCGTGAAATTGTCTACGTACTTTGTTAAAGTCAAGGTGTGAGTTTCGTAGTAATAGACGATTTTTGTAGTGTATGTGTGTATCACACGTATTTCCCTCCGCAAAAATGCATCGGTAATAAACGTTATGGCTACGCTCCTTCGTGTTGCTCTATGCTTCCGTATAATGGAAAAGTACCAGAATTATTTTATTTTGCCTATTGTCACACCATTAGTTCTTTACCACTTTATTTTTTTTCCTCTGAACCATGTCCATATTACACCTTAGCAGTATATCTACCGCAGTTCCCTCAAATTAGTGTATTTTGCGGTTCCTTCTCAGATTGTCGATTCAGACAGTCACGACATCCCCGTCTCGGGGGACCGATTAAACATGTAAAAGTACCAGGCTAACAAAGTCGCGAGGAGTCTTCGGAAAAAGCTGTAGCCATTTAGCACGTACCGCGAAATTGCCGTAACACGTTTGTGACTTAACGATCCGACAAAATAAATGACGTTCAGTCGATGAGAATGTTTTTCTTGGTGTTACATTGTTGACTTGTTTTTATACGGGTTTTTGGACTTTCTTTTTCGTTCGCAGGACTGAGTTTACTGTAAATAGACAAAATTATTACAACGACCACGAAGTGCCACGAACTCCATATTATTGGGTTCGTGAAAGTAATTGATCCAACATTTTTGTTAATTTTAAAGATGATCATTTCAAAATAGCACGTAACTGAAGTTTAATAATTGCCATGGTTTTATCAAAAAATCACAAAATCTAAAAACAAGATCATGTATAAAGAAAATATTAGTATTTACGTTAATTTATTTTTACTTGAACAGAATGATAGTAAAACATACAAATTACTCACAGCAATAAACTGTATCTAGTGAAAACGCATTACCTTATTTATCTGCAACCTAATGTTTGGAGCGAATGCACTTTGGTTAGATTATCGTTCTCACGCACACACAACACACTGGCTACATAACCTTAACAATCATATTCAAGAAAGGCAACGCAGTGGCTCGAAACCTCTAACTTTTTAACCGACTTCAAAAAGGAGGAGATTCTCAATTCGACCCGTATGTTTATTTGTATGTATGTTACGCGGTATCTCCGTCGTTTGTGGGCCGATTTTGCAAAATTATTTTTTGTAGTAGACGCTTAATAGACTATAACGCTGAAGCATTTTTTTTATTTAAACATACCATTAACTCAATTCGTGAAATATTAAGAAATTAATTATCATTTCTTCATATTATTAAGTATAATATATTAAAATAGCCGTCGTCATGACTAAAAATAGTACAAAAATAACTTAGTGTTACTCAAATAATCACGACCACAAATTCATCTTTTTAATGAAATTAATGTCTATTGTTCGGAAAGAACAATTAAAATAATTAAAAGTGCCATTATAAGTGCTATCATTTCGATCTCAAAGGAGACATTAGTGTTTTTACGGGCTCTTCCCGTGTTATAAATGATGGCTTCAGAACACTATTATCATTGTTTTATTGTCATTGAAGAAACTTTACGAGAAGGATAAAGACAGTAAAATAAGGATGATCATGCAAAATAATATTTTTAACCGAGTTCAAAAAACGAGAAGGTTCTCAATTCGGCTGGTATATATATTTTTTTAATGTATGTACGCGAATTTCGCCAAGATTTCTGAACCGATTTACGTAATTCGAATTGGTCCCATAAAAATTTGATTCCGGTAGGCCCATTCGTTTTTATTTTATGAGCATTTTTACTTACTTTCACCTCAGACTAATGGAATATGAATATACGGCGAGTTGTCTTAAAGTGCGTTTAATCCACTGACGTCCTAGATAGTCCTATTGCGCATGACAACAAGATGACAACAAGTGACAATGACACATTTACTCATCGAAGACACAACACAGCTTATTTACTCCTTCGTGGATAAAATTTTTTCATTGATTTCGTATAGTCGTGTAATTATTTTTGTATCGACACACCTAAACAATTTAAATTAGGTATCTAATTTTCACGAAGCTAAAAGAGTCAGATTTTACAAATTTAACAGATATGAACATTAATCTAATTGACAATGCAGCAATAAACTAAAAAGTATTAAATAAATATAACTACGTCAAGAAAAACCGACTTCAAAACTGAAAAGTAAAAAATTAATAATGATTTAATTGTAATTATATACTACCTATTATTTATATGTGCTATTTACTAATAGGTTTGAAGTCGGTGCCAAACCAAAATCACTTAAGTAGGCATTTCATTGTAGTAACTTCACGCCTGTAATCCCCGAAGGGGTAGGCAGAGGTGGAGGCATGAATTCAAGCATATATGCAAAAACACCCACGATTCGCCGGTTACGTTTTGTTCAGTGTACTAATTTGCTCGTATTCATATTTAAGTGATTAAAATATAATAATTTGTTTCAGGCTTGGCACCGACTTCAAATCTGTTAGTAAATAGCACATATAAATAATAGGTAGTATATAATTACTATTAAATCATTATTATTTTTTACTCTTCAGTTTTGAAGTCGGTTTTTCTTAACATAGTTATATTTATTGGTTTCATAGACAAAGGAGATGTTGCAAAAATGTATGGAACTCCGGCTATGTATTGTATTTAGCTTTATTTGCAGTTACAAAACATGTGCAGTTAGAATTGCAGCTCAAATCAACATGGCGAATATGGCGATGTAATTTTGACAAATTCCTCGCAATTTGCAATGAGGTTATGTTAGGTACCTAAGTTGAATTGAATATTAGGTAGGTTTCAGTAAAGCCAATATCCCAAATCATCACAAAATTCCAAGCGTAGGGTGTATCGCCGCTATGTTGAACATAGTTAAAAATGATAAAATCGTTTAAATTAAATGTGATTGTAACTCCAAAATATGTTCTTGAATAAATTATTTGTATTTTTTTTACGGATTCTTCTTTAACTTACCCATATTCTGAGGTAGTGGTATGAATCGTAGCCGAGCTCACAACATCTCCTATAAGTCAGTTTTAAAGTATTTTAGGAACAAATATTTAACTAGGGGAAATGGAAGGGAATCTAAACTTCCATCATTGCCTATGTAGTCAAATGGTAGCTTATTACTACTGGTACCCTGGGATCCTGGATTCGATCCCGGAACTGGAGCATAAGTGTTAATGGGAAGTTTCGTAAGTTTCCTAGTGCCACTCTCGGGGTCTAAGGGTGAGATTCACAGACCGCACTACGACTTTACTTTCGAGCAAAGTACTCTTCAAACTGTCAAAACCCATAAATTTCTGACAGTTCTAAGCATACTTTGCTCAAAGTAAAGTCGTAGTTCGGTCTGTGAATCTCACGGGTGAGATTCACAGACCGCACTACCACCTTAAATGTGAGAAAAGTACGCTTACAACTGTTAAAACCCATACTGTACTGACAGTTCTAAGCAGACATTGTTCAAAGTAAAGTCGTAGTATAATAAATAATAATGGCAACCCATTATACGTCCCACAACTGGGGACGAGTCTCCCCTTTTTGGGGGGAGGCCTGGAGCTTACTCCACCACGCTTCTCCAATGCAGGTTGGTGGGATACGGGTTAGTTGGCCACTGTCAACCCGCTGTTGGATGTTTTCAAACCGCCCATATCATACGATCTATACCAGCCGCGGGGCCATGCGTATGGCATGCATGTCGTAGTGCTGTCTGTGAATCTCACCCTAAGAGAGTCCTAAGAAGCCGGCGAAGTCAACAGGCTTGCCTATTACATGGGAGAATAATGTAATGACGAATTGTGCTTGTATGCATGCAATCACTCTATCATTTGAGAAAATACAGCCATTATTTTTATTACATGCAAAACATCTTAGGCCTTAGAAGTGTCAATGCACCTGCATTTTGACCTATGTCTTTTATGTAGGTGGCGTTATTAAAGTAAATAACTATCATTTATCATCCATGTGAACTGCAAGTCTGTTTGTCACCTTCATTACATAAAAAAAAGCTTTAAACTGAAATGAATTAAAAAAGTACTTGAAGTTTTCGCATTCCCGCCAAACCCGTTACAAGAGTCAGGAATAGAGATGTTACGGATATCATATTTCGGAACCGGATCATGACGGATACGTATATTGTTATGACTAATGTGTCAGTTATGGATATTAGAATTACACCTAATTAGTGATGATAGATAAGTAGCAGTGATAGATTGTAAAATAATTTCTAGGTTATCATTTATTTGTAACTAAGAATCAGTCATTTTTATCTCCATTCTCTTGATCAATAAATGTCAAACTTTATTCAGAATTTCTGATTTCAAAAATCTGCTCATGTGTCCGTTTTACGCATTTTCGATCAGGGTCACTCGTCCTAACGCGAGTTTAACACTTTAACCCATCAAAAAATTGCAAGGCGCCGCTAAAGAAGTTTACAATTCAAAAAATGGGTAAAAGTGGGTAGGTATACTATGTAGACTGCGCAGATATCCGATATTATCCGAATCTTTCAGATATGGAGCTCTATAACATCCCTAGACGGGAATACTCTGCAAATTCGTTCCGCATTCTTATTACAACAATAATTGTCAAGTGCGCTCCTCATCCGACTTTTAATTGATCCTCGCGGGCGACTGTGCAGATAAAAGATATCTCAACTTTCTCTATTACAGTTTAAGAAAACCGCCTCCGTTTTATTTGGTCGATAACAAAATGTTAATTGCTCTACGTAAAACAGTTTATATTCTAAATAGGACAACGAGACATGGATTTGATTATCATAATTCGTAATATAATATTTCAAGATTTTGTGTGTCAAAATATTATATTAAGAGTATTTTTAGAGTATTTTATTTTATGTTTTTGTATTCAGATATCAGATATCAGAATAAGATTTTTATTTTTTTTTTCAACTTTTATCAAAGCAAATTGTGATTAGGTGTAATACATATTAACTGTATACATTGTTATGTATTATAACTCATTAATATTAATACATTTACTTACACTGTATCCGTTGGTAAGATGGAATACTGTACCTACTTGTTACGAATTTTACATGTTTAACGAATACCTCAGCACAAACCTCTTCACGCTTTTTGATGTAGTTCAAATTTTACAATAGTTTTAAGTATGTTTAAATAAATGAAAAAAAAGGAAGTCCAGATCCTACAAGCTGGTTCGTTGTAGCCTTGTAGGCTACAAGGGTCCCATAGTTTTGCCATGTTCGTCCGTCCGACCGTCCGTCTGTTTGTCCGCAGCTAAGCTTGTAGACAGCACTAGAGACAACTAGGTACATAAGCTACGCAAAGAAAGTGGAGCAATCAAATCTTAAAACATATTTTTAGGGTTCCCCTACGTGTAAAATGGGAATGCTATTTGTATTCGCATCCTGTGGTCATCGTTGGATAGGTTTTTCAAAAACATTGAGGGATTGTATTTTAATGATCCATTTGAGAAATATTTAGCTTTTACGTGCAAAATTTTGTTTGAATTGAAAAAAAATTGACCATCAGACAGATTGCCTGGTGATAGAGCTCCAGTGCAGGAACTCTAGGGCGTGGTCACCACCGAATCACCTAATCTATCTGTTTGATTTTTATGTATGTTCACCGATAATTTCAAAACGCTTGAACTGATTTGGATATATATTTTTTTTGTTTGAAAGGATATACCATGTCAATATGTGATGATGGGATCCTGGAGAAATCGATGAAACTCTTCAAATTTTATGGCACAATTGTAATATATAATCCTAATTTATAACTTCATACATTCCTCGAACTACAAAAGAATCTACAAAACTGCGTCTACGCCCATTCCATCCCTTTCTCATCTTAAAACAATAAACGGCGCCGAATTTATAATAAAACGTTTAGTGTAAACGTGTAACAACAAACTTCCATATTTTATTATGATCGTTATCGTAAAGCCTCCCCGAAACTTCCGTGTCTATCGCCCCTCCGCTCCAAGATTTGATTATAAAATTAAACCAAAACTTAGATAAAGCTCCGAAATTTTGTAGCAATGCAAGCAATGTTGCATTGTATGTAACTTTTTTATTATACACACATTTATTTGTCATAGATATCTTTAACACATTCTGCTTCAGACTGCTGCGATGATCCGGTGGTGGTTTTTGGTTAAAAAAGGGTTTTTTGCAACATAAAGATTCTCGTACACTAGTAGCAAAATACCTCAGGCCACAAGAAAAATGTGACAATTTATTTCTTATTGTTCTCGGACCCAATTGGACCAAACCTCGGGTCCATTGCGGCTTCAGGCATTAAGTCGTAATTTATGAATATATATTTTTTTATTTTGATGGCACAGTTGGTCAACCGATGTGTGACGAGCGTTTGGTCTGAAGGTTATGGGTTCGATTGGCCACTGGAATTAATGATTGTGTACCATTTATTAATTAAATCACACGAATTTTATGATTTTTTGGCCCGTCTTTGTCACAACTTCACATTTTGTGAGACCTCCCCCATGGGATATGATTTTTAGAATTATTTTTAGTATTTAGAAATATGATGTCACGAAATTTACCCCTCCCTATCCACTGGGCTGAAAACGTGTGACGTAATTTATGAATGACCCCTATGGCCTACAGATATTTGTTTGTAACGGCACCCACAACACTTGGGACTATAAGTGCAAGCATATTTTACTAATTTATTTATAACACAAGTAATTTACAACTAGATTGAGATAAAAAGTTTATTGTTGTTATATTTTAGAAACTCTTGTGAAGTGTGAGAAGAAATCCACCGACACCATAATGTCTTAGCTACGGACACAGGAAAATTGTGAAAAAACAGTCGATGCCCAAACAAATTGGCGCACCATTAATAGCTGTTTATCGTAACGAAAACACATAAATCCACCAGAACTCCTTGTAATTGCCTAACTCGCATCCGTTGCTTTACCTACTAATTATTTATCTAATTTATTTGTTTTGGCAAACTGAGAAATAACAATCACACACCGTTCATTTAGATAAACTATCTTGAATCCAATTAAACTCGCGAACGGTATACAAAATGGTACCAAAAGTAAGATTGATATACCTTTTTGGAATCAAGGCCCACAGCACACGGCGTATTTTATACGCGCAGACGACGCGCGTATTAGGAACGCGCTTCTTCGGCGCTGTCGACGCTGTTTGTTGCATTTGAATACCTGTATGAAACAAGCGCGGGCATGAAGCGATACAAACGCGCGTCTTTGTACGCGCGTTTGTATCGCTTTATGCACGACTCAACCGAAGTCATTGTACAACTGGAGACTGGAGGAGTCTCTGATCAAAACGCAAAGGCTACGAGCGACTACAGCACGTATCGTTCGCCTCGTGTGCTTAGGTTACAAGGATGCGTCATATCTCGTATGAAGCGCGTATACGCGCGTCATCTGCGCATCGTCCACGCGTATAAAATACGCTGTGTGCTATGGGTCTAAGCGAATGTCAATCGATACACTTCATAAAAGTATGAAGACTCAATCTGGGGATCGGAAACCAATTAAAAGGATAGCAGTTCGCTATGCGTACAGTACTAATCGGTTTCTATTGTTCTTGGAACCACTATCTGGCGCGCTTTTGTGTAAGGATTCCGGGTAGCACACTAAAAAGTGAGCTATTAATAAAACAGAGCAAACACTGTCCCGCTGAATGGGGAACCTCTGATTCGTCTATTTTTTTTATTTTTTTTTATCTAAAGGAAGTGGCAAACAAGCATGCAGTTCACATTGATGTTAAGTGATGACTGCAGCCTATAGACACCCACACAAAGACCGAGGTCAAAATGCAGATGCGTTACCACTCCTGAGGCCTAAGGTGTTATGCCTCTGTGCCGGAAATTACAGGGCCGTACATTACCACCTGACCGGAACACGATAGTGCTAAACACTACCATTTAGCGGCAAGTATATTAGGTAATGCGGTGGTGCCTACGCCTGCGAGCTCCGTCACTGGAGCTCTACCACCAGCTCTATCACTAGTAAAGGTATATCTATGTTTTTATGTCACGAAGACGGCTAATAAGCAATTCAGATGTGATAATCATACTAGCGGCTCTATGTATAGTAAACATCCCCATACGAGTCGAATTTTATGAAATCCTGTCTTAATCATCCCCTAAAACGAACCCTCATGCACTTGTATTTCCTGAGATTTCGTGAAGTGACCTTTGCATTTTATATTACATAGATTAGTAGCGGCCCGCACCGGCTTCACACGGGTGCAATTTAGGTACTTGCAACTATAAATTGAGATGTATATCTATCTTATCTGGTAAGTTGGATCAAAGTGCACACGGTGTGCAAGTTTCATTAAAATCGGTTAAGTAGTTTAGGAGTCCATCGTGGACAAACACTGTGACACGTAATTTTTATATATTAATTAAGATTACTATATTATAATACTGCAGACTATAGACATCTACATAAAACCGTTAAGATGTAGACGCTTCACTACTCCTGAGGCATAAGTATTCATCTTCGTGATAGACATTATATTACCATCTAACCAGAACATGATAGTGTAGAAGACTACCATTAAGCGGCAAAGAGTCTAAATAATGCGGATATGCCTACTGCGCTATTATCCTCTTACACTTGAACACTTACACCAGTAGGTAAAGCATAATTTTTACTTGGTTATACTGTATCAATTATTTCGATCTATCGAAAATTATTTCTAGAAAATGCTCGCTTTTATTTGCTTTTACAAAATTAAAGCCTTCGTCTCCTTGTCTGCGATAGTGGCCATATAAAACGCAAGCGACGAGCTGAACGTGACAATTGACAGCTAAGCTGCTGGAAGAACGTTTTGCTCCTTTTTCGCCCCGTCCGAGGCACACACGGCACCGCCGCTTTCTGACGACGTTATTTTTTAATCAAATATATCCGTGGAACGGGTGACGGCCGAAAGGGTCACAGCGACAATGAAAAACTAAAAGGAAAAAGTAGCAGTCTTTTAAGCAAATAGAGGCGAGACGAAGTTGATTGGTTTTGTTAGCGAGCCTGTTGATTGGCATGGACGTAAACAATACCCATTCCAATGTTTAAGTTTGAAAGGACAATTGAGAGTCTCGACGATATATACAGTGTGAACAACGCTTTGCGCGGTTTGTTTTCGGTGCTCCGATGGCGGGTCTATAGTGTTTTGGAATACTAAATTCCTTGCTGTTGAAATTTTTACTATGGAGATAAAAGTTACGAACAATTTCTATTTACATTCACTGGAAACAGACAGACCCTCTTATTCATTAACGTATTTTAGCTGAAGTGTTGCTAATCTCGCCTTTGTCTTTTTCTATACTGCACATTTGACAATGCAACTGACAAAGACAAAGCATTCTATAGCTAAAACGTACATTTATGAATAAGAGAGTCAGTTTACAGCAACAATACAAAAAAGTAGCCAATATATTTATTCATTTAATCTACACCTAACTTCTACTTGACACTGCGTAAACAAGGCATATGCCTGTATTATACTTAGATATACTATTTTTTGAACTGTAAACAAAATAATCTTTTTTATTTGATGGTATTATGATTTTAAGAGATGAACTCACAGAAGTGGAATTAATGAGACCGGACTAAACCATTATTGGTGGTAGAATTTCACCGTAAGAGCTCGAGGGCGTAGACACCACCACTTTCTAACTGCCGTCAAATAATAGCGTTCATCGTCAAATTCAGCATTAGCGTGTTCCTATTAGATGGTACCTAATGTATGGCCTCGTCATCACTATCACAGCGACATTCAGAATGGTTTTTGTGTAGATCGTCTGCAGTCATCAATTAACTAATATCGATGTGATCTGCCTGCTTATGTGCCTCCTTTTTACGAACGAACAAGTAATAAAATGTGGAATAACATAATGGTTAATTTTCCAAGCAACCTATGTTTAATCATAACCCATAACTGTCAGAGCAAACCCCGAAACCCTGTGAAGTATTTGGTGAGGATTTTTCAGAAATAGGTAAGTTCATAAATTACCCACAACATTATTCACGGCGAGTAGGCATCAGCGTTGTAAATCTCCTCAGCGCTATCGCGGGTCCATTAGTGGTCTCATCGTATGATACAAAAATACCGAGAATAACATTATTATTTATTAAGGAAGAGTTTAATTTATCAGACATTATTTGCCCTATAAATTAAACCGTAACGTAGAGATGAGAAGAAAAAATTGTGTTGGTATTGCTGGTAGACTATTAATATTTTGTCAAGCAGATATTTTACTGATTTTACGAACCGGGTCGTAACGCGATATAGATATTGGGTAAAAACTCTTTTTACCTTTATTCCGACTTTTCAGCTTAATAAAGATTTGATATAAAGAAAATATATTGGATTTTTTTTTTCATTGAAAGTGGCAAATAAGCTTGCAGTTCAAATGGATTTTAAGTGATGACTGCAGCCTATAGACATCTAAAACAAAAACCTGAGGTCAAAATGCAGATGTGTTGCCACCCCAGAGACCTTAGTTGATATTATGAGTTGACAGTCAGGGCTCTAGCCACTTATCCAAAATCGTACCACCACGTAACTGACTACGATACCTTACCACCACGTAAGGTGTCGAAGTCAGTAATACAAGGAAATGCTTTCCATTACTACCAAATATATAACACTTCTATTCAAAGTGAATTCTTCCTTTCACCAAACTCACAAAAAAGACTGATAAACTTAGGCACTCAGAGAAAAAGGTTATATAAGCGTCACTTTCTAAAGTTAGCATTTCAGGAAAGTGGAATACTCATTCCTCTCTCTAATGTGAACGTGAAGCTTCATTTCCTGGTAGCTGCAATCACGCCAACTGATTTATCGCTTGCTGATATTTGGATAGAAGTTAGTAACTTTGTGGGTGCACTTACCTACTTAATTTCTATCTACACCTTTCAGCAATATGAATTCGTTGACGTTTCGGTACAATTTTCAAAACATAATATATTATAAATTTTAATGCCACTTTAGATTTATATTTAAACGTTTTATAATTTGCTTGAACAGATGCAATCGGTTAAAAAAACTAACTTTATATAAACCGTTTCTTCGCCAAGAGACCGGATAAGACAGGCAGGTACACGCATAGGTCCGTCTCTGAGTTATACATATTTTTAAAATTAATGATTACTAAACATCTACACAAAAGCCCGAGATCAAAATGCAGATGCGTTGCCACTCCTGTAGAAGGAGTTGTTTTATGGTAAGTTGTTTCAAGATAAAAATCGCAATAGAAAAATAAATCAAGATCTCGTTTCTTTGACAATCAAATGCGGACTTGCAACAACCAACATCGATTGCAAACAGTATCCAACAAGAAATAATGCACATCGACTTCAGGAAGAGACGTCGGCTTATTTCGGAACTGTAAAGCGTTATCTCTTTCGCACCTTACCTATTTGACGTTTGTCGACCATTTTGATCAAGTTTTGACCAATACTGGACTACGGATGCTTACGTAGGCAGTGTACAGCAGAAATAACGCTCTATGAAGCCGAAACTAGCAGATTGTCTCTTACATAGGTTCGATGCGCATCATTTCTTGATGAGCACTGTAAAATACACTTCTCCCAAATAACAAACAACATAATGCGCATTAAAACAAAATTAATATCTGAAAATTAATAGGGGTTTTAACGGTCGTATATTATTTTTGTATCAAAATATGCACACTCGAGCGGGTGGGCAGACTTGAATAAATTTAAACGGAGAATTCGGGTCCGCTCATTACCGAGGCCTTTATGTGAATTGTGAAGAGATAAAAATATTAGGGACATGTTTAATCGGGAACGGATGAACGGGACGCTTTTTGCTGATTTAATTTTATCAATTTTAATGTGGAATGTAAGCTTGGGAATGTTTACAAACAACAACTTTTAGGGTTTGTTTTTAAAAATGTTTTTTTGCTTCTAAAAACTGTCATAAATTGGAGTTTATAAAATTATGGGATATGATTAAAAAAGAAAATGTTCACGGTATTCAACATTAAAATTTAATAAATCTGTTGTACCTACTGTAGATAAATATTATTTACCAACTTTTGAATACCTATTCAAATAATAAGTAATGTAGAAAAATTGTTTGTCTTGGTATATAATAACCCCCTTAATAAACGTACATTAGATACGTTTAAGCTATAGAATGCTTTGTCTTTGTCAGTTGCATTGTCAAATTTGCATGATAGAAAAAGACAAAGGAGAGATTAGCAACACTTTAGCTAAAATACGTTTATGATTAAGGAGTTTAGAATCTACTAAAATGATAAAATTTCAAAACAATAAACTATCTATTCTGTTTCTGTGATTTTTTCCCGATGTAAAATAAGTTATTTACTCATATGACTGCGTCAATAGCCTAACGGTAGCAGACCAATACTAGGTACTACGCTGGGTTTCGATTCCCAGATCGGGGACTAACAGAGATAACGGAGTAAAATCCTTTATCTCTGGTTCTATTACCATTTATCCCTTTTTCTGGACGTTTTCTAGTATACCGAAGATCAACAGGCTCGCCACACGCTCGTAATATGTTTGCATGTATGCTTGAATGCATGCATTTACCTCTGCCTAACCTAGAGGTTCCCGAACTATTTTTTCTTGTGGACCCTTTACAATTTTTTCTGGTTTCTGCGGACCCCCGTCCTTGCTACACTTATATCACATTCCCATATTTCCATTATTTATTCACGCCTACGTAGACCCCCATCGAGTCTCCCATGGACCACTTTGGGAATCACTGGTATGATGTAAGTAAATTGGTACTATCAGTGTATGTGTTGAGATCCATTATCGTGGACCCCCATTTTCATTTCATGGACCCCCAAATTTTTGTTTCGCTGACGCAAACCCCTTTTAGCTTGTCATAGACCCCCAGGCGTCGATATAGACCACTTTGGGAATCACTAGCCTAACCCTACGAGTATTTTAGAAATGAAATTACGTTGCTCATCTAAAAACCTACCAACACATTCAATTCTTTTAAAAAATGTACCTATTGAAGAAATATAAAAAAAACATTAAGCCACTAAGTTGACATTTATCAAAACAAGTACAAAAGTCAGGTTGGTGTTTCGGACAGTTTAAAATGGTTTAAATTAATTTCCCCCGATTTTCTTTAAGAAGTTGTAACTCCCAGAGTAGGGATAATGCGATGATATATAAAAAAAGGTCTCGGTGAGCCGAGGCCCCTAATAAATTATACCCTCGATAACAATGGGATTTTTTCGGAGGCCCATTGTTGCAACTTTTGATATCACCTGAAAGTATAGAAAGATATGAATATTTCCGCTGACATTTTAAATACCGAAAATGATCGTATTTAAAACTTAATTTCATATATTTGTATACATTTTCATTTATTTAACTAATAAACTACTAAAATTTGATTTATTGTTTATGTATATATATTTTATAAAATAAAACAAACTGTCGGAGTTCACAGTTAGCAAGATAATCCTTTGACATAAAAAAAACCAATTCAAAATATAGTAGAGCAGCAGATTGGAAACTGATGAGCATGGTCCACGACAATTTCAAATTCATATGCCACTAAAAGGTAGTATTTACTGTTTCCGCGTTTTGGTTAAGAGTACAGCCTCATAACTGAAAATAGAAGTAACAGATCTGAGCCACAGGGGTGGCAACACATCTACATTACCACCTTCGGAGTATTCACTTACGAGGTATACGAACTGACTTGCATTTTTTAAATGTAATGGAAGTGGCAAACAAGCATGCAGTTCACATTAATGCTAAGTGATGACTGCAGCCTATAGACACTTACACAATGACCAAGGTCAAAATGCAAATTCGTTACCACTCCTGAGGCCTAAGGTGTTATGCCTATGTGCCGGAAATTACAGGGCCGTACATTGACCGGACTGACCGGAACACGGTAGTGCTGAACACTATCATTTAGCGGCAAGTACATTAGGTAATGCGGTGGTGCCTTCGCCCGCGAGCTCCGTCACTGGAGCTCTACCACCAGTACATGACATAAAAACTCTGCAGTTTGATATTGGAAGCATATTTTAAGCACTTCTTCACAAGAAATGCACGCTTTATAATATAATTCCTTAAAATACTTTTATAACAGATTATTATAACAGTTTGATACCTAAAGTGAATATTACAAATAAAACAGAAAGTGGCTATTGTCTCTAAGGCATAGCAGTCCGTTTGTCCCAAACTATAAAAAATAAAGCCCTAATATCGTTAAATGGTCCTACAGGGAGTGACTGGACAAAAGCGGAAATATCAGAAAAAACGTCAGGGTTGTCACCTACGTAATAAAATAAATGAACAGTTTCGCAGATATTGATATTCACATAAAAAAGATATAAGGATGTTTTTGTTTTTAGTTAATGTTTAGTTACTAAAAGGGATTAGTGTGTTAAAGAGCAGAATAAAGATTTTGCTAAGAGATAGTTAAAGAAAGTACTCAATATGACAAATAAATTAAATTTGTGAAAATAATAATTATAAGTATAAAAATATTAGGATTTCAATGAGACTCGGTAAAGGTAGTACATAGTTTAGGCTAGACATATTAAATATATGTTACATATTTTTATTATTTCACTTATAAAAATAATGCTTAGCAAAAAAGTTATGAATAGTGGATCAGAATTTCACCTTATGCCTATGAGACGGTAGGAGTAAAACGGGGTAGGCAGAAAGTGTGGAGAGAGAGCAAGAGCACTCTCTTGAGCTTCGCTTATCTTGTAGCACTATCGTGCCCCCAGATCACCTAATACAATATTTAGATAGCCGCTCGTGGATATCACCTAATTCGAAAGTTATACCATTACCTAATTTACGGATTTATATTAAACATATTTCTACTATGTTTTTACAGCCATTCTGAAAACGTAATGACTATAAACTATATATAAAATACAATGTAAAATATGGCGCAATTTACTCCAAGTGTGAACCCTAGGAAATGGCATGGGCAACCGAACAATTTATATAGCAATAATCCTCTCGGACATTACTGGAGTGCCGAACGCCGATATTATCGGGAGGTACGGCGTTGCTAGTTTGAGGACAAAAAACGAGCACTCATTTATCGAGTCGACACTTCGCGGTGACAGCCCATCGCCTTAGGGCCTTTTGCACTCTGAGAGCTATCACTCTAGGATTATCTTGATCACATCTACTGAACAATCCGTACATATTTATAGAAATAAGATGTTACTATTTGTTGGAATTAAAACCCATAATTTTTATTTTCAGTATTTATTTCATATTTAGTTCATTCAACTTTATTAAAAAAAGTTTAGTTTTTCAAGGAAAAAATAATTTGTGAACTGCCGAATTGTTCATTCATATTACATCATTATGAGTCGAGTCCATGTACTACACATAGGTCCGACGTTTTGAGTTATTCGACATTTTCATGTTTTAGATATTGTACTCTCAATATTTTTTATTGTTTCATATAATAATTATTATTTCTTTTATTTAACACATGCCTTATATCGGTTGCTTAACAAGTCTTGTAAACAATGCTAGTTAAGCAAAGATGTTGCTACTGCCACGCCAAGACAATACAATAAATGTGAAGAAAAAATTCGACAATCTGGTGTGGACTTCGGTAGCTCATTTGGGAGAGCGGCTGGACTAGAGATCCCAATTGTCGCGGGTTGAAGTCCCGAGAAAAGTCAAAATTTCCTTTCCATTTTTCTTTTTAAAATAATAATATTACAAAAATATACCTATCGAAGCGCGCATGACCCGGCGGCTGGTTTAGATCGGAAGCGATCTACTCGGTTAAGGACTACGGTCGCGGTCGGGTAGTGTGATGGGTGACCGCTAGGGGGAAATTAAATGCGCGTTTCCGTGCTTCGGAGGGCACGTTAAGCCGTCGGTCCCGGTTGCTATCGATAGATAGCAGTCGTTAAACTTTGTCGGAGGCCTTATGGGCGGTTTGAAAACATCCGACAGCGGGTTGGCCACTAACCTACCCACCTCCACACAATTTGCATTGGAGCAGCGTGGTGGAGTAAGCTCCAGGCCTACCCCCCAAAAAGGGGAGATACTCGTCCCACAGCAGTGGGACGTATAATGGGTTGCCATTATTATACCAATCGAAACAAGTAAAGATCACGTGGCGTTAACAATACAAGCAATTTCCATGGCTATTCGCAAATGACCGATAAATTGCCAACTATCGTAGATGATATCAATTGATCGAATCGTTTGTTTGGCCGGCGGAACGATTAAGTCAGTGAATTTTTTATGTGCCGGGTCGTCGTCGGACAACAGGCTAGTTGTTTTTCACTTCGTTTTTCGGAATTTCACGTGATTGTCAACTGAATAATGTATATCCACTGTTGTAGGGTGAAGCAGTGATTTTTTTTTTTTCAATTACAATGTCGTTTAATAATGTTTACGCTCAATTAATTTAATTGCGAATGGCAATTGTTTATGCAATAAGGGAATGATAGTTGATGTAATTGACTTTATTTGACGACCCGGTTAGTCCAGCAGTGTGAGATGACCGTTTGTTTCGTAGGATCGCGGGTTCGATCCCCGCACCGGGACAAATATTTGTATGGCCTACAGATATTTGTTTCGGGTCTGGGTGTTTGTGTATGTGTTGTATGTGTACATCGGCACCCACGACACAGGCCTACAATGGGACTGTGAGTGTAAGCGTATTTCATTTATTTATTATTTATCACTGGATTAAATGTAAAATAGTAAATTTAGACTCAACACTATTTTGGGGGAGGCCTATGTTCAGCAGTGGACGTCCTATGGGTGATAATATGATGATGATGCTGATGATGAGTGCGAGTCGGACTCTCGCACGAAGGGTCCCATACCATTATTTATACAAAACGGAAAAATTATCGCGTTCCTTTTTTTTTCATTCTGTTTTTACTGTACTGTCAATCAATTCTTACATTTAATCAAAACAGCTTTAAATTTAACACGTCATTTTTAAAAACGTTCGCTTTTTAAATTAATTAAAATCAAAACCATAACTATATTATTATGTATCAGTAATCGAATATATCGTCAACGAACTATCTTGATATGCGATTTGCAAATACAGCTTTCGCGAAACACGATTACATCAAGACAACCTAATTGCCTACCCAACAGATTCCGGTAAGGAAATTTTCCTGATTATTTTTCTTGGATACATGCGGGCATGCACCCGTCTTCTCCCGTGCATAGGGGAGAAACGGCTGACTCATCAAAACAATAAACAAAGTATCGGGACCCATTTTATTATATTATGCACGCCGCCCTATGATTTACGCTGCATAACTTTGAGCTAAGAAAAATCGTTTGCCGAGTTGTTATTTGTATTAGATTGGCTACCGTATTTATGTTGAATTTATTCAAGCCTCAATGTTAAATAAGCTTGACCGCTAAGGCTGCGTTGCATTATCTTACTTATAATTTAATATTTTTTTTAAGGAACCGATTCAGTGAATAATTGAGGTGCACCATTTGAAATTGTTAAATGACGTCATAACTTTAACCAGTTACCGTAACTGGCCGAGCAGGGATGGTTAACGTTAAAACCTCAAAATCCTGTCGAATGATAAGGGAATCTGTCAACCCTGATAACTTTAAAGATGCCAAAAATACGCTGGTGCAATACAATTTACAGAGACTGCTAAAGTTTTTTTTTATGTAATGGAAGTGGCAAACGAGCATGCAGTTAACATTAATGTTTAGTGATGACGGCAGCCTATAGACACTTACACGAAGACCAAGGTCAAAATGCAGATGCGTTACCACTCGTGAGGCCTAAGATGCCTCTGTGCCGGAAATTACGGGGCCGTACATTACCACCTGACCGGAACACGATAGTGCTGAACACTACCATTTAGTGGCAAGTAAATTAGGTAATACGGTGATGACTACGCCCGCGAGCTCCGTCACTGGAGCTATACGACCAGTAAAAAAAAAGTAAATAAATAAATAAATAAAATATTTATTCAGTAGAAAAGGTATAAAATTACAGTAATCAGTGGTCGGAGCTACCTTTTAAGCAAAAAGTTTGCTTGTGTTAGGCGGCACCGCTCTTCAATAACAAGTTATAGAGATACCTAGTTATTTACTTATGTGTACACCAAATGTTTGAAATATAAATTTAATGTGTATAACAAGTTATGTAAGTTAATGAAAATAGTCATGAAGAAAAAATAACAAAAATAACGCTAGGGTAGGTATTTTGTAGTGGTTGCAGTTGTGTGTGTGTGTGTGTGTGTGTGTGTGTTTTTAGGGCTATTTGTAGTACATACAACTTTCTTACAGATAGGATGCTATATGTTTCATATAAACTATGAGTAGGGAATCTGTATGGTTTGAAAAACATTACCTTTAATAATAGTCTTTGAGCCCTCTCAATATCTAAAAATCTTGTTTTTGTAGCAGCACCCCAAATCAAAATGTAGTAGCTGATAACTGGTTGAGCTAGCGAGATATAGGTCTGAAGTAAAAGATTTTTAGGAGCTACATGTCTAAGTATTTTAAATATCCATATTAGTTTCCTGATTCCATTTGTAAGAACCTCCAAGTGGTTATGCCACGATAAACGCTGATCTAGTACGATACCAAGGTATTTAGGGCGAGATTCACAGACCGCACTACGACTTTACTTTCGAGCAAAGTACGCTTCGAACTGTCAAAACCCATACATTTCTGACAGTTCTAAGCATACTTTGCTCAAAGTAAAGTCGTAGTGCGGTCTGTGAATCTCACCATTAGTGTGTGTAACTTTTACTAGTTCCTCACACGCGCAGTGCTTGCTAGGATGATTATCACAGTTATGTAATACTATACTATAGTTTCCTGGAGGTTGTGTATTATTGTATTTTGTGAAACAGATATAGTTGCTTTTAGAGACATTAAGGGTCAGTAAATTCGTATTTAGCCAGCATGCTATTTTTGAAAGTCCACGTTCTGAGTTAATTTTTAACTGGTTCCAATCATTAGCCGAGAAAACGATTGCAGTGTCATCAGCATAAGCAAATAGTTTATAATGTATAATGGTAAAAGTCTTAGTGTATCCATATATACAAGTAAAGTATGCATTTACGCATACATGCCAAACATTCAGGATGCGCCAATGAACTTTTTGTTCCAGGTAGATGTTCCAGAGAGTGACATCTCTAGACATATTACCTAACTCCGAAAATGTATAATGTGTTCGCTATAATGATATTGACACTCAATCCTATCCTCATTTCTTTGAACATAACTTTCTGCTATTGCAGTGCCAAAGAATGGCACTTCGAATGCTTTGAAATGCATTATGTCATATATGTCATATACTCCAAATACAAAGTCAACACCGAACACCAGTGTAAGAATCATCAAGATTATCAATCAAGAAACATTTCCCGGTACAAATTTATCACGAGCTTCTTATTGTGACGCCGGATAACACAATATCCATCGGATATCCGGAGGGGAGCTCAACATCATATTTTTATCATCATTATGTCAAAAAAATGTAGTACATCTTAAAGAGGACATGCTCTCGTAAATAATTATGATTTAAAAATGGATGATTTTAGAATTGATTTTTTTTAAATACTTTTATCTTTTGCATTTTATGAAAATAAGAAATTGGTGGTTAGTTAAATTTACAGGTAAGTTCTATAATTATTACATTGTTTTATACAAATCAATTCCTCTGTTGGAGTCACAGTTCTAATCTAACCTAACCCACTTTTCTAGCAGTTTCAATCTGGCCTATATTATTTATTATAATATATTTGTGTATAAATAATTTTGTAATAAGCATTTCAATGTATGTTGACTTCATAAAACTTAGCAAGTTAAAAGTTACCAAATTAATATTTGACCAAGTGATTTAAATTTTATTTATAACTATCTGTTGCTTGCGGCTTCGCCCGCGTGGATGTCGTTTAAACAGTAGCCAATGTTCTTTCTCAAAGTCAACTCTATCCCTGTACCAAATTTCATTAAAATCGGTTCAGTCGTTTTGACGTGAAAAGGTAACAGACAGACAGACAGAGTATTATTTATAATATTAAGTAGGGAAGTAGGGATTTATTGTTTTGGGAAATTAAACTAGAGCGACACATTTTTTGTGAAGTAAAATTTGGCAATAATTATTTTGCCAAACGGAAGGATACTTTTGTATGTTTATATAATATACAGAACAATAAGTCACAAATTTCATAAGTCAAAAATAATTTTGAAACATCCGTACTGTAAGGCTATGCTATGATTGTACATTATTACAAGAATGACGTACAGTGAGCATGTCTATACTATTTCTATCACCTCAATTTTTGATATCGCGGTGAAAATATTTTTAACGGGGCCCTGCCTATTATTAGCTGATTAATGATTGCACAGTCACTTGGAGAAACTTGAGACGAAAAACAAATTCATTTCTTCACGTGCTTTCCATATACTAACATCATAATATATTGTCATAGTAAAGCTTTTAATACGTTTAAACTGCGGTAAAGCCATGTTTAGTGGTAAAACAAAGGTATGTATACAATTTTTGAATCATCACGTAGATATTGGTAGGAGAAAACTGTGCCTTCCACATGAACATTTGTTTATAATATGTCACCAGAAGAGTTAGTGTTGTGGGATGCTGCGTACACCAATCGAAAGAAAAGAGTATTAATATGATGATGGGATAAAGTAGGTAACTATTTGTCAACAAGACGAGAAGTGATAAGTCGTTCACAAAAATTTGTAGATCTTTCAAACAATTTTATTGGTTTGTTTACAGCCAAATACGTAGCTATTTAGGAGGTACCTAATAGAGTACGATAAACTTTTAATTGAATAATGATCATTTTTTATATTTAAATATCTTAATCAAATAAACGTTATGTTATTATTTTATTTGAACGAACCTCAGTGACATAGTGTAAGTCACTACTGCGCCAGGGTCATTACGTTCCAAGTTTGATCACTAAGCCAGGGATATGATGTTGGACAGGACATGAGAGGAAAATTCAAGGTGTGTCCTCAGAATTTGGAAATAATTATGATAATTTAAAAATATATACTCGCCTCGTATGAAGTAAATGAGACTAAAATAAACTTAATAAATAATTCGTTAGTTAAAGTATTAATGCATGTGTGTAAATATTCTGGTAGTATGTAAACTAATACCCTATGACTTTATTTAGGACGTAACTGTATGTACTTTTGTACTTTTCTGTAAAAGCTAAAAGATAAACTGTCTTAAAATATGGTATCCGCTCTTTGAGTTTAAGTTAAAATACAGTGAAAACATACCAATGCAGTCAATCCTGAAAGGTAAATGAGGCCATATTATAAGGCATTTGTAACCACCTTATAAAAACAGGAGGTTCTATGTGTCGGTGTTTGGAGGTTTTAGTTCACCGATGACCTACTTCATCAGTTGAGGACTGATAAAAAAATTTTTTGTCGTTTGAAAGTGCACATATTCATGTTGGTCCTGTTGTAACGAAATTGGGATCTGATGATGATATCCCTACTGCCTCGGTAGCCTAGTGGTAGCAGACCACTACTACTACGCTGAGGTCCTGGGTTCGATTCCCGGGTAGGGGGTTATCAAAGATAATGGTGAAAAAGCCTTTATCTCTGGTTCTATTCGGATTTTTCAATTTTCTGGAAATTTCCCAGTACCTCAAAGTTTGGTAATGTGCCCGGAGATGTCAACAGGCTCGCCACCTGTTACATGGGCCAAAACGTAACCGGCGAATCGTGGGTGTTTGCATGTATGCTTGAATGCATGCATTTACCTCTGCCTACCCCTTCGGGGATTACAGGCGTGAAGTTACGTTTTTGAACTGCATGCATGTTAGCCACTTCCTTAACATAAAAAACACTACACATACGTCTGATTACGTTTGTCTAAAACAACGTATAACGATGAGGTAGGATTATTTTTGTAAGTCACATATTATCAAGTTCTTAACAGCTGCATTGAGCGGTAGATATAAATTATATGTACTGGGTACTAATCAATCGTCTCGAAAGTTAGACCGATCAATATGCAATTCGCCATATCCTGATATAATACGACCAAATTCTGTAACTCAATTTTTCTCACATTCTTCTTGATCGGGATGGTGTATGAGATTCTGCAGTATTACAAGGTAAGTCGTGAGAAGGACAAGAGGATCTGTTTCGAGCTGTGGAGGAGGTTCTGTGGGCGTGTTTAAGATTGATCACGCCTCAGCTGGGCGTGGTCGTTAGATACTTACATTAAAAATAATTCATTATATTACTTATGTGTGAGTATTCGGCATTGGCCTATATACAATGGCTGCGTTTAGTTTGAGTTTAAAGAGGATGAAATATATTCACATATTTATTTTATACTATCATAAAAAGCTGGTTTTTCCATGACTTTCGTTCAATACGTAGTGTTGCTTAATGTAAATAAAAATATCACATTTATTCGGCTATAATACACAAAACTGCCTGATATTGTAAAACTCAGGTTAATATTAAAGTAAAATCTATATATGAGTATTGAGTTAGTGTAATAAGTCCAGTAATTGCGTATTTTAGCATTCTTTAGAAGGAGTACAAGTACAAGAATTATACAGCGATACATATTAATTAAATATTTTAAAAAGTTACATCCCAAAACTTTATTTTATATTTACTTAATTTCTATGATTGAGAAAATTGTGCGCGATTTAATACTAACATTTTAAAGACATTCCAAGAACGAAAAAAGTTCGCTACGTTGCTACGCCGTAGAGCCAAGTATGTAGGCGGAGTTATCCTGCCGAAGTTACACGAAGTTTTCCCGAACGTATGCGACGACTCAACAAGCAGACTTGTAACAGCCAACTTATAAGATCCTTAACATTGAACAGATTTATCCCTTTGACAATATCATTTGTATGAAATAAGGGGACCGAGGGGGATCAAATGAAAATGGTCATGAGGAAAACGTAAGAGAAAAGGAATCCGCCAGGATCGAGTTACGTAACCTCAGTCGAGTGGCTGGCACCGCGAAGGGAGCACGTCTGTGGCTACAATATTCGTAAACAATAAACAACAACAACGTGTTTGTAGTCGTAAACAACGCGCAACTTGTTGTTCAAGGTCGCTGAGTCGCTGTTGTACGGTATGTGTTTTATTGTTTATATTTCGTGTTGTGTTTAAGTGTTATGTAATAATACTACTTGGTTTGGGTAGTAGTTATAATACCTGTATTTTTTTCTTTTTCGCGTTAAATTTTTCTGAGCAAAAATATCCTAGTTTTTTTTTTTTTATTTGTTATGGAAGTGGCAAACAAGCTTGCAGTTCACATTGATGTTAAGTGATGACTGCAGCCTAAAGACACCCACACAAAGACCAAGGTCAAAATGCAGATGCGTTACCACTTCTGAGGCCTAAGGTGTTGAGCCTCTGTGTCGGAAATTACAGGGCCGTACATTACCACCTGACCGGAACACGATAGTGCTGAACACTATCATTTAGCGGCAAGTATATTAGGTAATGCGGTGGTGCCTACGCCCGCGAGCTCCGTCACTGGAGATCTACCACCTATTATTTTAAACTCAACGTAAATTTAAGCGATATGTGATTCAAGTGAAGTGTTCCAAATAATCTTATATATAAAATTCTCGTGTCACAATGTTTGTCTTCGTACTCCTCCGAAACGGCTGGACCGATTTTAACCAAATTTTGCGTGCATATTCAGTAGGTCTGAGAATCGGCTAACATCTGTTTTTCATAACATTTTTGGACATTTTTTTTTTAATTTTCTAGGGCGATACGAAGTTTGCCAGGACAGCTAGTAATTATATAATAATTTCTTACACTAAAATTAAATATTGTTTTTAGCTGTCGATTGAATGTCAATCGTATACACAGTTCATTACTAAATAAGGCCTTCAAGTACATTTTTATAACACAGTGAAATTTTTAAATACATTTTTAGCGACATCGGTTATAAAACAAATAAAATAAAAACCAACAAAATGTATATTATAATATAATATAAATAAATAAACAAATAAATAAAGTATTGCAAATGAGCAGCTAATTTTTAACAATTAGAAATAACATGGAGTTTTACAAAAGCCTATAAGCCTATTTTCGTCGTCATTTTCTGTTTGTTTTAATAGATGTTTATGCATAATATCCCTAATAGATATAGGTTTTTCTGTTACTCTTATCTATATAATTAGTGATTGACCTGATATTTTTAATAAACTGGCAGCTCATGAATGTAAATAGTAAGCAGAATGTAAATTTTATTTATTTATTTATATATTTACTCTTTTTATGCACGAAGATGGTGTACATAAAGGCGGACTTAATGCCACTAGGCATTATCTCCCAGTCAACCTTTGGGTTATGAAGAGAGCGACGATGTAGGTGCAAAACGGGTCTAAATTTAGAAATTATGAGTGGAAAATGATTTGATCAAATAATTATATTAATAAATGTAGTATATAAATAGATATATAATAAAAATTACAAATATACAGCAACTATACATATGGTATATATAATATAGATTATATATATATATATATAAACACATACATACAATTCAAATCAAATATTTTAAGGAAAATTTAACGATGAATGCCAAACTTGTATATTTTTCTAATGAAAAAGCATGGTTTATTTTAAGAATGTAAAAAAAACAAACAAATTAAGCACCTATAGTTAGATAATCTGCTCGTACTTTAATGGCGTCGCGTAGTGATGGGGTGAACCTTAGTGACATTGATTTTTTTTTTAATTTTTTTGAGTTTTTTTTATTTGCGAAGACGTTTAGTGACACCCTCAGACCGAAGCAAAGTTCGTCGCATGCACCTAAAATAATAATAATATTCATCACATTTATTTATTGTACTTTATATTTTTCGCAATAACACATATGCGAATGAACCTAAGAAAAAATTGACTTCGGGCAGGAATCGAACCTGCGACCTCAGGATAACCAGTCCAGCCGCTTTGCCACTAAGCTACCGAAGTCCCACACCGATGCGTCAAATTTTGCTTTCCCTTTTTGATTTTTAACCGATTTAGGGTCGGTGAACATTTATTTATAATATTTATTTACTTGCATCGTTTACTGTAACAAGGGTCGTCGCATGCATGCATCTCTTAGTGAAAAACTTTTTTAGTAAAACTAGAGTTTAGTAGTACACATCGTGTCACCTAATTAAATTAACAGTTAAGTTATTATAAATAACAATTAATATCTTATGGGTACACATGGTTAATACTATAGGTGCAAGGAACATTCGATATTCAACTATATGGGTATTCGGCCTATTCGGCCACTTGTTTAACTATTGTTGTTCAGCCGATTACTTACCAAATATTAAAAAAAGTATTTTTTAATGTAATGGAAGTGGTAACAAAAAAACATTGATGTTAAGTGATGACTACAGCCTATAGACACCCACACAAAGACCAAGGTCAAAATGCAGATGCGTTACCACTCCTGAGGCCTAATTTGTTACGCCTCTGTGCCGAAAATTACAGGGCCGTAATTTGCTGTGTGTGTTTTCATTTGTGTTTTTTCTACACAGAAGTGGAGAAAAATCATCGCCGGTACTGTTTGACTTATCACAGCTTGTTTTTGTTTAGCTTTTGCTAAACGGCCTATATATTAACCCCCTTATTCATAAACGTACATTAGATACGTTTTAGCTATAGAATGCTTTGTCTTTGTCAGTTGCACTGTCAAATGTGCAGGATAGAAAAGGACAAAGGAGACATTAGCAACACTTTAGCTAAAATACGTTGATGAATAAGGGGGTTACGTTATATATATATAAACGTATATATAAACCCTTGATAACAAAATATGATGTCATAATGAACCAATGGTTTTTTATTTGTACTCGTATACGCACACTCCCGTCCTGATAGCAATTAGAAAACTCACGGCTGAAATGCATACATCCTTGCCGAATATTCGGCCATTATATCGACCAAGAGCATAGGCATTCGATATTCGGTATTCGTCCAAATCACTATTCGTTGCATCTCTAATCAATGCATCGAATGATGCGTACCTGTTCTGATAATAACAATTATCATATTAATGAATTAACTACTTCGGCGGAATAATAGAGGTCGGTTCGGGACCATGCGTTAGAGATTTTTTCTATTAATAAGATTTAAGAACTGCCTCGGTAGCCTAGTGGTAGCAGACCACTACTACTACGCTGAGGTCCTGAGTTCGATTCCCGGATAGGGGGCTATCAGAGATAATGGTGTAAAGTCCTCTATCTCTGATTCTATCGGGATTTTGCCATTTTCTGGAAATTTTACAGTACCTCGAAGTTTGGTAATGTGCCCGGAGATGTCAACAGGCTCGCTACCTGCCGTGCGACCGCCTATCGACATTGCTGTCAAATTTTAAAGTCGATTTTTACTTAAACTAAATAACAATTATCGAAATAATCTACCATTATCGCTTGTCACCTACGAAAACGAGAAAATCAATCAGATTATCAATACCACTTTTAAAGGAGCTACAAATCGAGATGAAAATTTGACAGCAATGACAATGTCAGCAGCAATACAGATAGGCGGTTGCACCCCTGTTACATCGGCCAAAACGTAACCGGCAAACCGTGCATGCATTTACCTCTGCCTACCCCTTCGGGGATTACAGGCGTGAAGTTACATAATAAGATTTCCAGTGTCATCCTCAGAGTGAATCATCGCATCTATGCTAGAATGCATGTATTTATAGCCCCTACCCGAGAAGCTGTGTTAAGCTGTGTTGAGTGGTCGATGTTCTACCCCTTTGGGAAATATAGGACACACAGTTCGTTTTATTTAAGAAAAAAAATATGTTTTTCTACATTTTCGTAATTGTTTTTATATTATTTCGCATTAACACATGCTTGTGAAATATATTTTATTTTGAAGAAAAATGGAAAGAAAAATTTGACTTCAGGCGAGACTCGAACTCGCCGCCTACTGGGAATCTAGTCCAGCCGCTCTTCCAATTGAGCTACTGAAGTCCTGCCCGATTTTTCTTTCCATTTTTCTTTAAAATAAAATATATTTCACAAGCATGTGTTAATGTAAAATAATATAAAAACAATTATTAAGGGTAAAAGCGACTTCTTTACGATATTCAATAAACTGAAAAGTCTATTATATCGGTTGCCTAACTAGCATAATTGGTAATAGATAATAGATGGCGCTACTGCTACCACAAAGCAATTCAATAAATGTGAAGGAAAGATTTGACAAATCGGGCAGGACTTCAGTAGCTCAATTGGAAGAGCGGCTGGACTAGTTCCCAGTAGGCCGCGAGTTCGAGTCTCGCCTAAAGTCAAATTTTTCTTTCCATTTTTCTTTAAAATAAAATAAATTTTCGTACATTACTTTTATAGTAATAATGTATACTCTATGAGTACCTATACATATTAATACCCAAGGTTAATCGGCATTGAAGTAGTGGACGAAATAAATAATAATTCATCTGCGGGTAAATACAAAATAATATCGAAAGTTTTATGCTGTGTCGGCAAGCTCTTATTTTTAAATATACCTTTTGATAATTATGAATCATTCACTGTAGGTATATTATAACACAACAATACAAAATTTTAGAACAACTTGAATCAATACATTCGAATTTTTGTTTCGCTAAATATCCACTCAACTATTCTTTCAAACTACGCTATCAAATTTGTCAATATTGTTTTTGTTGCATATTGCACCCTCTTGTTTACGTGCATCCCCAATTGTTTACTGTTTACCGATGCCCCGCGCGGCGAGGGTGGTCCACCCTTCTCACCCCCGCGACACCTCCATGCATCTCCGAATATTAACCGTGAAATTAGAAAGAGGATTCCTTGAGCTACAACTTGATGTGCTGTCTTGCTACTTTCTGTCTTTTTTTATTTTTTTTTATTTATTAGATTTTCAAGCCCTTTGTGCCTTGAAGACTTTTGTTTAAATAAGGAACATTACAAAATATTTTTAAAATTATAAAAGTGGTACATACCGCGTAAGGGATTCGACGTGGACTTACAACTACAACACGACAAATAATCTTACTTCTTACTACTATCATGTGAAAGTATGGATGTTTGTTTGTTTGTCGCTCAATCACGCTAAAGCGGCTGGACGGATTTCGAGGATATTATATACACAGGCAGAACACAGGTAGAGTACACATGGCTGTAACGCATTGGATACTTTTATTCAGACGTTCTCCAGGGATTTTTTAATAGATCTTCACGTTGACAAAAACGTTACCAATCGGCATCGTTTTTGTCACAATAATAATTGCTGTTACATGTATCCGAACGTGAAATCGTAGACACATGGCAGCTGACGTTTTTTTTTTTTGTATAATATAATGGCTGGACTAGATTCCCAGTAGGTCGTGAGTTCGAGTCTCGCCTGAAGTCAAATTTTTCTTTCCATTTTTCTTTAAAAATAAAATATATTTCACAAGCATGTGTTAATGCGAAATAATATAAAAACAATTATTAAGGGTAAAAGCGACTTCTTTACGATATTCAATAAACTGAAAAGTCTATTATATCGGTTGCCTAACTAGCATAGTTGGTAATAGATGGCGCCGCTGCTACCATAAAGCAATGCAATAGATGTGAAGGAAAGATTTGACAAATCGGGCAGGGCTTCAGTAGCTCAATTGGAAGAGCGGCTGGACTAGATTCCCAGTAGGTCGCGAGTTCGAGTCTCGCCTGAAGTCAAATTTTTCTTTCCATTTTTCTTTAAAAATAAAATAATATAATGGCATCGCTATTACGCATATTGCCAGTGTCAAGTAAAACGATATTAGCAGCATATTAAGCAGCATAAAAGCAGTTAAAGTCAGAGTCAGTCAGTCAATTATTAGTCAGTCAGTCAGAGTCACAGTCAGTTATTCGAGTAAAGCAATGGCTACTTTATCAGAACATTTACAATTAAGTTTTGGAGGCAACTTGAAAGGGTGTGTTTTCGCACTGTTATTCTTTTTCACTATACACAGGCACTATATATTTCTTCTCTATCGACTGTTTGTCTGACACGAACGTCGCGATCAATAAATTTCATCAATTAATTACCAAATCTCAACTTCTGTGAACTACAAGAGTGAGTAAAAATAAAATATTCATTGTAACACAGGACTAATTAAAGAATGGCTGATCTGAATATTTGATTGGCCTTAAGGGTAATAAGCTAACCGCGTCGGATTAATAATTCACGGTGCCACAATTGAATCTGCTCGCGATACCTGTTATTAAATATGCAAATTAGTTATTTATTCAAGTCGTACAAGTTCCTTACAAAAGGGGAGGTTATGAAAACTCTCAATGCGACACTTATGTCATTTCGGTATCGCGGGGCGTATAAATTAGTAATGTTGTACAAACCGAAAATGTCTTCTCTCTAGGTTTCGCAACGATTTAGAGGCAAATGACTGAAGAATGAATCATTTAGTATCAAAATTAACGAACGTATGCGTATTCCACTAATAACTACAATACTAGCTGTGCCCGTGTCTTCGTCCACGTCAAATTTAATTCTTAAATCAATCGGGTTTCTCACTTCCCTCTAAACTGGTCGAGGATAGCAATGGCTGTCACATGCGTCATACAACGTGAACGGGTGCTGTTGGTGGTGACTGGTCTGTTCTGGTTTGCAGCAGCTACATCACATCTAGTAGATAGCAGTTCATTTGCATCTATGCTATGAACGTTCACATTATTTAATTTTTCACGATAATCTGTACTAGATTTAAGCTCTCGTTTAAAAGAGCTCTTACTGAGTTTGTTGGGTAGCGGAGTTTTTCTCAGTAGTGACTGCACTTGGAACTCTGCTAAGTAAATATGTAACTTTGATCTTGACGAATAAGTTTTTCTTTTTCTTCATTTATCATCATTGAAGGAATTGAACAATTTAGTGATTATTATGTTTTAACGAAGTAGTTTAAACACTATTTTTTAATTTACTATTAATATATGTTTTGATTTTACTATGTGTAATGGTTATTCACTCTAGGTATTTTATGATTTAATGACGTTTTAAAAGTATGTGTAAATATCTATTCGAAATTAATATATTTTCTATTTCTATTTCTATTCCTAAATAACAGTTGCCTTAATTACTCCTTGTTGCATCAGCCATCTGTCAGTGAAAGTTCCGGCAAGTCGGTTCAGCCGTTCCAGAGATTAGCAGATACTCCAATTTTATTTTATTTGTGTTTTAGATAGATGTATGTTTAGTGGTAGTTTTACAAAACTGATTTCAAAAGAGTCCTTGAAAACTTTGATCGTATTTTCAATACAACAATATCAAAGAGTTGTGGTGCGGCTTAGATACGACTTTATGACATGAAAATATTTTTTCTTATCTTCTCTTAATGGCTAAATTTATTTATTTTTAAACCAAGGTCCGTCTGTGTTATGATACGTACAAAAAATAAATTTAATTACTTCGTTTGGACATAATTGCTATATAAAACAAAAAATGAAGGAAATTGTAGCGAATTCCGATTTCTTAACATGTATATCTGGCGAGGCTAATCAAAATTATTAATTGAAGAATATCAAACAGCAAGATATCGTCCCCCAAGCGTTTAATTTGGATTATTTATAATATAGCGAGTGGGCTCGGGCCGAAGACGTCGACAATACAAGCTAATTTCCAAAATAAATATTAGCTTGATCAAACCGCGGCGACTCCATTGTTGTTTCATTCTCGCAGTTATTATATAAATATCACGAGTAATTATTTTTATTTTAAGTATTGTATATCTTTCTCTTATATTTTGAATATAAAAGAAAGATATACAATTCTTTCTTCTTCTTCGTTTTGAATATATTCGTATAATATCCTGAATCCTAAATGAAGCGCGCATGGCCCGGCGGCTGGTGTAGATCATGAGCGATTTACTCGGTTAAGCACTACGGGCGCGGTTGGATAGTGTGATGGGTGACCGCTAGTGGCAAATTAAATGCGCGTTTCAGTGCTTCGGAGGACACGTTAAGCCATCGGTCTTGGTTGCTATAGATCGCAGTCGTTAAACCTTGTCGGAGGCCTTATGGCGGTTTGAAAACATCCGACAGCGGGTTGGCCACTAACCCACCCACCTCCACCAATCCGCATTGGAGCAGCGTGGTGGAGTAAGCTCCAGGCCTTAAAAAAAGAGGGGAGAGACTCGTGCCCAGAAGTGGGACGTATAATGGGTTGCCATTATTATTATTATAATATCCTAAATAAGTTAGGATATTATACGAATATATTACAGGTCAATTATTTATCCTATATTGTCAAACGAAACTTATCTCTCCTAATTCGCCTATTATTAATTTATTACATTCTAACCAAACAATGTTCAACATTCTACATCTTTTTATTGTTTTCATATTATATGTAGCTGTTTAAATAGACCAACAATAATTTACTACTGCGTGATTATATAACGTTTTTCTGAATACTTATGTCTTTTGGCATTTCCAGTTACTTAGTGGTTTAAAGCATGTGTTCTCTCTACGGTTCATTTGTAGATGATCCATCAATGTATTTAAAACCACTTTATTGTAGGATAAACGAATTGATGTAATTTAATTAATGTACTGGTGGTAGAGCTCCAGTGACGGAGCTCGCGGCCGTAGGCACCACCACATTACCTAATATACTTGCTAGATGGTAGTGTTCAGCACTGTCGTGTTCCGGTCAGGTGGTGATGTACGGCCCTGTAATTTCCGACACAGAGGCATAACACCTTAGGCCTCAGGAATGGTAGTAGTAGTAACGTATCTGCATGTTGATCTTAGTCTTTGTGGGTGTCTATAGGCTGCAGTCATCACTTAACATCAATGTACTGCATTTTCTGGCAATTTAACTGGCATTTGCACAAAATGGAAGTTCATAAAGATCAAAATTTACACTACATTATTAGCAGATCAAATTTTACTCGCTTATGAAGTACAGTCACAACTCTCCGATTGTCTAGTGTCAATCAAATTTAGCAGCTATTACCATCGAATTAAGGTGCCCGTGTTGTCTAGTGGCCAGTGATAGTACAATTATATAACGGAATGCCAGATGAGATGCTAGGGCGAGTAATATTCCATCATGTCCCAGAGAGGATAAATATTCCAGCAGAAAGCGCAAGCTAAACCTCACAAGATAGACATACGTAACATAATAATATATGGCGACAGTGAGATTGAGGAGACAAAACGGCAAGTCCGTGAAGGAGGCACATTGTTTTCAATAAATTAAGCGGAGGACAAGAGGCCTTGCGTTTTACAAACAGCCTGAGGCCTCCGTCAACACAATTATTATACTCGGACAGCCACCCTCTGTCGATAAACATACTCTAAATAAATTAACTGGACTTCCACGGAATGTCTGTTTCTGACCATTTGTGCTCTGAAATTAAAATGATGATTTAATTGAATATATATGAATTAATAGCAGTTTAACCAGTTTTGAACTAAAGTACATTGATCGATTCGATTACTCGATAAATAGGAGAGGGATAGGAAACTTTGCACTTCCTTTGGAGAGTCAACACTTTATTACATTCTCGTTTTTGCACATTACAGATGATAATCTAGTAGAGTTTATATTTTTAGATTTAGAGATAAAAAAACTTAAGATATGTAATGACATTGCTGCCAAACCCAAAGATAAATCTAGAATATTTGTGTTAAAATAAGTATTTCCCTTTTTTCAGATCATTCACCATGAGCGCTCGCCCAACTGGAACAACAGTACGAACCAAAAAACAAAACCACGCTAACATTCCTTGTCCAATCGAAGACTGCGCGAGATTCACATATGGAAAGTTACCCGACCACCTCACAAAAATACACGGCCTAACCGGCGCCGAGCGAGACGCTTTAAACGAACAACAAAGAAAGCGATTCTTCAACGGAGAACTCTGCCAAGTTCGATTCCTGAAAGAGTCCGCGATTCGTGACCTCTGGGGATCCGATTACGAAGATCCAAGAATACGAGCCAAGATTCACCAAAGTTACGCCCTCGTCAAAATCAGAATTATACCGCTGGCAGCGACCCAACGAGCTCGTCCACTCACTGAACAAGATGCCAACGTTCTCACTGCGTACAATGCACGCACAGCTCCTCGTCCGACCAGAGTCCAAAGGACTCGCGCTCGGCCACGACCATACAAGGTCCCAGAGTCAAACTCGATAGAAAGTAGAGTTTCAAGTGAATCCAGCGAGGGAGAAGAGAATGCACGCACCAGTTCCTTACCACCATCTCCACCTCCATCTTCTCCATCTTTGCCGCCGTCGCCTGCTCCTTACGAACTTCAACCAGTAGAAACTCGGTTACATGATATTTTCGACTCGAAAATAGATGCTGGATACAAAGCGGTTATCGATGACATGAAGAAATCTATGACAATGGGCCGAACGCTCGGCACAAGGAAACGAAAGGCGTACCGTACGTATCGGCGTTATGCCAAACGATTGATCGCATACCTGCATCGCCAGCATTCTCCTTTAGCTTACGACGTAGATGTGCTGTTGTGCAGTGAGAGACAAGTATGTGCTTTCCTAGAACGTATAAGAGTGGAACATAAGACAAAAACGTTGAGAAATTACATCGTAGCTGCTATCAAACTGCTTGATTCTCGTCTATTCTCTATCGAAACTGATCCAACTTGCAAGGAGAAGGTAGCGTCTATGTCCCGGGTGTACGATGTTTTGCATGGACAGTTGAATGAATGCGATAGACTGCTAGCACAAAAGGACACAGTGTGCCAAAAAGACTCGACAAGCTTCGAAGATGCTATAGATCAGAGTTTTGACGAAGCTTATGACGATTTGGTGTAAATGGTCTAGTAGGTTCTATTGTTTATTCTAGTCGTATTAGCATTCCAATTCTTAATTATAATGTAAATAAATAACTAGTAATCAAATTACGCTAAACTAAGATCTTGAAACTAGTCATATTTCTTATTTGTTAACGTAAGTATGTTTGTAAACAAAAATGTCTTTTTTAGGGTAAACAAGGAACCCTTATAGTTTCGCCATGTCCGTTTGTCTGTTTGTCTGTATGTTTGTCCATCCGCGGTTTAGCGCAAAAACTGTTGCTACTAGAGACTTGAAATTTGGCACAAGTATACACCTTATTCATGCCGACAAAGTGGTAGAATAAATACATGAAAAATAAAATGATTTAGAGTACCTCCCCTACATGTAACCCGCAAATTTTTTTTTTCGTTTTCTATATAGTGTCAGATATCGTTGGATAGGTCTATCAAAATGTTAGAGGTGTGCTAACATCATTTTTGCAACATTTAGTTAACTGTCGTCACTTATTAAGCTTTAAAGTGCCATTTTTCGTTAGAGTCAAGTATTTTCCCCCCCTCTACTAACTAAACGGTTGTTAGAAATGCAAACGTTACGACAATAGTAGCTACATATAACGAAATTAAAAGGAAAACTACCACACCTAAGTTTGCTTTACAAGTTTGCGAGTAATAGGCAACCAAATGTGATACTGTGTGATTTTCTATCGAGTAGTTAAATTTTTTAACTACTCGATAGAAAATCTTTACAATTTTTTTTTTAATTTTATTTTTTAACTACTCTATAGAAAACATTTATATATATTTTTATTACATTAATCAAACCTAAAGACTACGGAACCCTACACTGCGCGTGGCCCGACACGCACTTGAGCGGTTTCTTTACCGTTATTATGTCGATTATTCTTATGAATACAGTTTATTACACAATCTCCATTGAACAGACCTTTGTACATTCTATATTGGCCACTGAACTCTACTCATTGAAATTCGATATATCATTATTTACCATTATCATTAACTTACTCGTTGTAAATAGTAATTTCTGTAAGTCATTTAATCCATTTTCCATTCATTATTTATTGTAGAATAACATATTATACCGAATTATTCAGAATAAGAACATCATGCCTCATAAAAACAAGTCAATAGTTACATCATTCGAAAGAAAATGACTAATAGAAAAAGACATAAAACTCGTCGTATGTATATGTATGTATCTTCACGCCAAGTCAGTCACGGGGTAGGCTGAGAGTGTGGAGCGGCAGAAATCCCGGACTTGACACACCTCCCGTGCTTCTATATGAGCTCATCATATAGTTATTAATCTAGTTCTAATGGTTGTTCTGGTAAAAAACACACCTCAAACAGTTAAGTGAGAATATCATTCATTTTCATCACGGAATAGTTATCTATTCCGTGATTTTCACCTTCTCTATTACACAATGTAATAGCCAAAATAAATAAAATATGTCAATAATATAATTATTCTTTAGATTAATAAAAACTGTTATGATGTACATAAAAAGAACAATACGCGTTTCAAGCAATAATTTCCCTTTAGAAGTGTATAATTATTTATGACTGTAAAATAAGTATTACTAGCTATAATTATAAATACTCCATTGTTAGCTTTAGTAGTATTTAATATTACCTGCGTGCAATAATCCACCAAATACCTATTAATTAATTTTTAATGCTATAGAAACAATTTTATTTGTTAACATAACAATTTGAACAATATGTTCTCTTTTGTTACCTATTATTTTTAATTATTATAATAAATTAACATTCCTCAGTTACAATATACTTCTTAGAAAATATTTGTTTTATTTAACATTATCCTGCAGACCAGTGATTACCAGAGAAGCTGAGGATTCCTTAAAGGTCGCTTCTAATGTTTTTGCGCGTTCCTACGTTTGGACCTCTGTCTAGAGACGTCTATACGCTGCATTTACCATCCATGAGAATTACGAGCTTGTTAGACACCTTCAAAACGTATAAAAAAGTCTCATTTGTAAGTATGACAAAAAGAATCAAATAAATACCGTATTATCTCAAAAAAAAACATCATAATATTACGAGTATGTTCGTCGTGATAATACCTTGAAGTTGGGAAGTGAGAAGCAGGAATCTCTATATCACATTCTATACCACAGTGTAATGGAAACAGAGGCAGTAAATTCTCAACTCCTTATCAAAAAGTAAGTACGAGTTAATCATATTTGAAAACTTAATTTTTGACTCTGATGTGAAAATAATAACATTACCTACTCTTATGCGATATTTGTCTTCCAAAACTAACGGACGAATTCCTGCAATAATACCTGCCTATCTACATAAAACTGTTTTTATGTAATGGAAGTGGCAAACAGGCATGCAGTTCACATTGATGTTAAGTGATGACTGCAGCCTATAGACACCCACACAAAGACCAAGGTCAAAATGCAGATGCGTTACCACTCCTGAGGCCTAAGGTGTTATGCCTCTGTGCCGGAAATTACGGGGCCGTACATTACCACCTGATCCAAACACAATAGTGCTGAACACTATCTACCATTTAGTGGCAAGTACCTATATTAGGAAATGCGGTGGTGCCTACGCCCGCGAGCTCCATCACTAGAGCTCTACCACCAGTAAACCAATTTAAATAATGACTCAAATAAATCTCTAGATTTGGGCAAATATTGTATTTTTATTTGAATCTGCCGTTCTATTAGCGCCATCTAGTGGTGCATATAAAATAAAATGCAGTCATAGAAAAACTATCTACTAGTTAATAAATGTGCTGGTTAGAACAAAATTGTTTCAATATTATTTCGCATTAACACATGCTTGTGATGTTCTTTAAATAAAATAGAAAAAAATTGTTATACTTTTTCTTTCTTGATTCAGTACTAGGATTTTTTTAGAGTTGTCATGTCCCTTTGCTAGCTAAACGGTATCACCGTTTGGACGTGTGGAAAAATCACGGTAGGTATTATGACGTTGACGAATTTAAAATCACCCAAATCAAATTATCAATTTATAAAAATTAAATGTACTTGCCTACCCCCAAGTAGGGGAGACGAGGACGTATCAAGGGTTCCCATTATTATTTTATTAAATGTACTTGGAAAAATCGAACACTATATTTCGCGCGCCTCGACACGCCCTTGACCGGGATTTTTGTCTTTCCCTGTTCATAGTGCCTCGCACTAACAAATTATTTCTCGTCTACTCTACATTTACGAACAAAAGGATATTTTTTTACGCTTGCATTCAAATAAGATAACCGTAATTAAAATTTAATGAATCTGGTGGACTGACGTGGTTTTATTGCCAAATTTAAGTTTCATATTTATGACCTAAGCGGTGAACTGGTTTACGATAATTTCCATGACAAAAAAAAATCACATCATTTTAACAAGACACACTTTATGCCATCTGTTGTCTAATAAGAAAAACGTATTACCTTGTTTCGTATTGTTGTGTAGGTGGCGTTTATATTAAGATATACTCAGTTCTCCTACTCCCCGTTAGATGGCACTTTCACCTATTTTAAAACGATTCATTTCTTTCATGCTTATGCAGTCTTAGTACATGGCGATCGTAACTGCCTGCTCCAGATTCTCCACGGACGCAGCCCACGTTCCGAACGTTCCTCACTTCATTCGTCGCATCGTTACTATCCGTCAGTGCCTATTTCGTTTCGATATTGCGACGCTGAGTCACTTTTCTGTGTGACCTGTGGTCATCTTAATGTAAAACGTTATTTTTATTTCTTTTCTGATTTACTTAGAACAGAAAGACATGCAGATTTATGCTTTCAAAAAATTACAACTTATCCGTAGTGACTAAATTTCTTGTTATCGCTGAAAGAATCGTTGGAGCTCTAGGATTAGACTAGAATAGTTGAATACGATTATAATAAATCGTAAATTTTATCACTTCGCTTGTAATAGCTCGGTTTCTTGTAGTTTTTACTGTGTGTTCTATAGAATCTAGTATCTACTTTATTTTCAGCCAATTGCGTGGCAAGAAGAGCACAAGCTTTTGTTATTCTGTATACCTAACTACCTTTAACTCAAAATTAAATAAATTGAAGAAAATAAATTATTTTTAGACCTTTGGTGGTAATAAATAATATACCTACCTACCTATTCAGATATTATTTTAACACCATGAGTAGGTATTGATGATGGTTTTTAAAAATGCAATTTATAATGGAAAAAGTTTCTTCACATTTTTTAAAATAATTCAAAACATTTTTTAATATAGTTTATTTAAATTTAACTAAAGTATGTATGTACCATTTTGTTCGATAACCTTTTGCCATCTTGTAGGTAGAGACATGATCCCATTGCTATAAAAATTTTGGGACTTCTCATCAAAATACCGCGACAAGTGGATTTGGCAGTCCTCTCGTGATGTTAACCTAACATTGCATAAAGAATTCTGAAGAGACCGAAACAGGTGGAAATCTGAAGGTGCAGGGTCAGGACTACACGGCGGATGCATTAACACCTCCCAGCCAAACTCTCTTAATTTTTGCTGAGTGGCTATAGATGTGTGAGGTCTAGCGTTATCATGATGAAACACCACACCCCTTCTGTTGATCAATTCCGGCCGCTTTCTCTCAACTTCTTGCTTTAATCTCATCAGTTGTTCGCAGTAGTGTTCAGAATCGATAGTCCTGTCTGGTGGTAATAGCTCATAATGAATAATGCCCTTCCAATCCCACCAAACACACAACATCACCTTATTGCGAGTTAACCCGGGTTTATTATTGTTACTCTGTTAAGGTCTAAGTTACTTTTTTTTCATAATTTAATCCATTTAGACTAACCCCCGTATTCATAAACGTATTTTAGCTAAAGTGTTGCTAATCTCTCCTTTGTCCTTTTCTATCCTGCACATTTGACAATGCAACTGACAAAGACAAAGCATTCTATAGCTCTAATGTACGTTCATGAATAAGACGGTTAGAGTTTAAAAGATTTTTTTGGTTACAAATTCCACGCGGACAAAACCGCGTTCGAAAACTAATCTATAAAAAATACTTGTGATACTGCAGTCAGAAAATATACAACCATTTTTCATGCAGTCGCTATCTCTCTTTGTTGAATTCACAGATCTTACTGCCGGTTTCGCAGTTTTCCGTTCGGAATCTTTTCTTAGATCCGTTAGATGTACTAACGCCCGCTACGATTTACGTAGGCAGTAACGACGGACGGACGAGCAAAATAGCGCATGCAAACGACAACCTGGCTTCTAATTTTAACGTCTCAGTCATCGATGTATTCCTGTCCTCACACTGCCTTGAACCGGACATCATGCCTGCGTCGTAGCTTGCTCATCAATAGAACGTTCCTGAACATCTAAAATTACTTGCGTTTCGCCAACGCTAAGTTATTCTCGCAAAACTTTTCAATGCTTGCCAGTGTAATGTTATATCATGTGATTATTATAAGACTTCTTTTTAGGATCATATAGGCGACACGTCTCGAGACGGCACTAGTAGTCTACGTCACCGGGCAATCAGGGAGCGCACAGGGCGCTCTCAGCCTAAAAAGTTAACGCAACTGCCTAAGGGAGATCCCTAGGTCCGAATCCGAACCTCGGCTAAGGGCGGTGCGGAGAGACACATAAGACATGCGATTAGGTTCGGTGCAACTTGTCTAGCCATCGGTAACGTTATATTACTGTGTGTACTCATTTGATGCTTTATGGCAACATTTTACCACGTTTGTCGAGTCACTATCTGTTTTGGTCAATTGGATATAATTTTGCAATGTACTAAATTTACAGGTAAGCTCCATTTTCAAGTAAAAATACATTTTAAGTGAAATTAAAAAAGACAATTGAAATAGGATTATGTTATTATTATAAATCTGCTGTGATCATGCTGTGATATTTGTGCATTAACAAAAAATAGCTGGAAATATATATAATAATATAGCTGTATAGGAACCGCAAAAGCAAATTAAGCACATCACTTATGGAATTTGGCCACTACTACTACGCTGAGGTCCTGGGTTCGATTCCCGGGTAAGGGGTTATCAGAGATAATGGTGTAAAGTCCTTTATCTCTGGTTCAATTGGGATTGTTCCATTTTCTGGAAATTTCCCAGTACCTCGAAGTTTGGTATGTGCCCGGAGATGTCAACAGGCTCGCCACCTGTTACATGGGCCAAAACGTAACCGGCGAATCGTGGGTGTTTGCATGTAAGCTTGAATGCATGCATTTACCTCTGCCTACCCCGAAGGGGTAAGCAGAGGTAAATAGGCATAACTTCACGCCTGTAATGCATTGTAATGTATTACATGTACATGTACATGTTACAATGTATTACAGGCGTGAAGTTATGTTCACTTAGGGAATTAAAACGATATTGATTTTTTTAAATAACTTATGCCTTTTTAAATCTTACATTGTTCATGAATAAAAAATGTTGTAAGTAATATAAAAATATGTATATTATATTATATATAACAATACTTACACTTAAGTCAAATGTCAGTGCGACGTAATAAACCATTGCATTCGCATTCCCGTTGCAAGCGCATCTAGTTGTTTTATTTTCAAATATAATTAAAAAATACCTATATTATTCTGTTAACGAGACACGGACCGAAGCATATTATTCAATTTATAAGTAGGTCATTATTTTTACTTTTTCCACATTCTGCATAATAGTTAGAAATGGTACAATGCAACTGACAAAGACAAAGCATTCTATAGCTAAAACGTATCTAATGTACGTTTATGAATAAGGGGGTATGTAATCATATGTGAATAGCTTCACACATTTTTCAAGTAGTGGTAGAAGTGTATACTTACAGCCTTTAAGCATACACTCAAGATATGGTAGTCTCGTTTTTTCTGGTAGTTAGTTTATTTGAAACCCATTTAATCGTGAAAGAGCTAATTGAGAAACCTCAAGTTAGGTAGGTACATACAATTATTGTATTTACAAAAATAATAATAAGGGATCCAAAGTGGAACAGCTGTGGAATCTTGAGAACAACTAGAAAATTTGCCAGTGCTTAAAATGTTTTTATTCCCGCCATGAAATGAATTTTTTCAATTTTGAAATGTTAATAAAATGAGGTTAAATATTAAAAAGACGAGGAAACATTATTTTTAAAAAAAATATTTTAATTACTAAGCGCCAACTTACGCCTTTTTGAAAAAATGCCATGATCTTTTAATATTTCTATTGTGTTGGAGATAGCAGTATATTAATTTATCATAGTTTATCCTTATTATAATTATTCTAGTAGGTAGTTAAATCCGTGCTGAAAGTTAATTTGTTATTTAGTAAGATTTTATTTTTAAAATTATTTGAAATAAATCCAAAAAACGTTGCAGAACAAAAAATATTACGAAAAACGTGCAGGTGCACACTCCATAATAATATCAGCATATATTTTTTTATATAAAACTTGAAAAGTGTAATGTAGCAAACAATGCACTGCGAACTACATTACGTCATTCATTCGGTGCAAAGTGCATGTATGCACCTTAATCTCCTTGCGTTCATGCAGCTCTGGTGATCGTTCCTTTTGTGAGCAACACCAAAGGGGCCCTATCCCCTTCGAAGCACCCTTCTCTGGGTCATTGCACGTCAGTCGGTCACTGGCCGTCTGACCTTTGTTTGTAATTTGCGTATTTCTTCACGCATTTATGTAACACGCATGTTAAAAATATTGTGAAAATGGGAAAATAACTATTCAAAATTAGTGTTATGAATAATAATAACTTTACCTATTTGTAGTTTTGTATCACAGTCTATTCAAACGATATTGAGACACAAACGAACAAATAATTGAAATATTTCGGCAGGTTTTCATATCCAGACTGTCATAAAAAGATGACTTAAATTCGAAATAGTTTGGCCATTTATATTTTAAGTTTTAACATATTATTATACCAAATTATAAGTTAAGCGTTCATAGTGCTATCTAAATTATATTTTATACAGAAATTTAAACGTATTAAATAATATTTTTTAAAAGTGAAATAATCACGCATATGCTCGCTTTGCTAAACTATAAATGCCTTTACCCCTACATCATTTTAATCATTTATTCGCTTTCTTCATTTTTGCATCTATCATCTATCTATCTATAAATAATAAACATCAGCAGATCTTTTCTTACCAGGAACTCGATGGACAAGGAATACAGAAAACAAAAGCGATGCTATGCAATTTTCTGCATACGGACGAAATTCATACTCACCATATCAACAAACTCATTGACAGGTTCTATTTGAGTAATTATTCGCCTGCAGCAAAAATCAATTTTAAAATCACTTCTCATTGATTTTGTAGCGATAAAAACATCAGGCACGAAGATTACGATTCTGTTTGTGTTCTGTTTCTCGTTAGCACATGACGAATATTTTAATTGATTGTGACGAAAATATCTTTCACGTTCCATTGCTGTTTCTTGTGTGGTTTCAGTAGTTTATATATCTACATTTCCATTTCAACGAAAAACTATTTGCATTTCGCCATTCTATTATTGTATCATAACAGTGGTAAGTTCTTGAAAACGTTTTATTAATGTAGGTACATTTATCCTTACTGTCGGGAATTTCCTGCAGAAAACTAAAAAAATAGGGATGGAAATACTGCACAACAGCATGTCTGATCGAGTTGTGTTTCATGATAATAGCCCAATTTTTGTTGAAGATTTAAAAAATGTCTGTATAGCTCTAATCAAAAAGCAGCATTGTGCTTCCATTTAGCTCATATGTGAAAAAAAAAGTTTTAATTAACTTGCTTTTAGAAGTTGAAGTTAAAGAGTTGATCTGATTGCTTCAACAACATTCAGCCATCATGCTTGCATTTCAGAAGGCTGCATAGCGTTCCTTCATCGTACGAAAGTCATTTTGGAATTGCTGGCCCTGTGCTTCCCTGACTCCCAAGATTGATAATCAAAAAGTTCATGTGATTGTGAAGCAAGTGTAAATTGATACTAATGTTTCATCCAAAGTAATAAAAAATCAACTGTTGGACGTGTTGAAGATAGTCAGAACTTATCTTCTCTTGTGCAATAGTTAGAAATTTTAGTTTCTTTTGTTACTAATATTTTGCTTTTATCCTAGAGGTTGGAATAGAATGGGACCAATTTCAAAGTATAGTTTTTAATTAACTTATTGTTAGTTTAATTGTCTGCAAATAAACACAGGAACAAGGTGAATATTTAATTCTTTTTTTTAAACTATAATACTACTAATATATAAGTAAGTTTTTACTTCTGTATGTGTCCCTATTATAGACTACAAGCCCATGTTAAAAAATTGATGGGTCATTTGAACCACCAGGTGACCTATCTAGAGCGATATAAGAGCATAAAATAATAAGATTCAGCACTATGCCGTCACTTGTAAGCTGTCCAACTGAGTGCAGGTGAGAATTCAAAAGTACAGGTAGACTCAGTACATTTTGGTCACATATTTTTGTACGGCATTCTTACCAACGATAGACCCATTAAAAATAATAAGAAAACGCACAGTGCCGTACAAAAATGGTGCGCCACGAAGTCGGAATTTTTTTTTATTTTCTGACAATTACCGGGGTAAATTTGGTCATTTGATTTTGTACGGCATCTGTGTCATACTATTTCAATAATGCTTTCAATTCATTATTCCGCAACGCCGTACAAAAATCATGCGACAAGGGGAAGAAATCGAGAGTTGCAACCCCCTCTCTTTCCGTAGTCCAGGGGGTGATTTGACACAACATGAAATAAACTTATTTTGAAATTATTTTATGCATAGATAATATTTTTTCATGTGGCGTACATTTTCGTTGGTTCAAAGGGAAAAAAAAACCGAAAAAGAAAAAATCAAAAAGAAAAATTCCATATAACGAAATGTAAGGTGAATTTTTCTTTATATTTTGATAATAAAATATGTGAGGGTAGTTTGTTAACTTTGGTGTTACCATACGGATTTGTATGGTGTTGTGTAATCCCTGATTAAAAAAATGAATTAAGAAAGTATTCGAAATAATGAAATTTGAATTATTTTTAATATTTTTGAATATTTTAATACTTTTTAATTCTTTATCTTATGGAGAATTAACATTGTCAATATTTTTGAATACTTTTTTTTAACCAGGGATATTATTATATGTGAGACAATTGAATAAATTCGTGTTAAATGTGCATTCTAAACTACTGTGCAACGTTTAGCATTTGTAGGGAATATCGTATTTTATTCGGATGTACTCGGCTTGGACCCGAGTAAGGTGTTCGTGTACGCTCACACATAGTTCGATTAGTATGTTCATCAGCCTAAAAGATATGGTTTGCACAAAAATGTACGGCATCATTTTTTCCTAATTCATCTATGTTAATACTATTTAAAACAAGAAATAAAATGTATAAAACTATTATATTTCATTAATCAATGATATTTAAATTTTTACAATAATTTGCAAAATTTCAGTTTTTGCATTTCTCTATAATTTTTTTTAGAACGGTTTCTTTTGAACGGCAATACTATATAACAATTGTATTTTATAATATCATGTTAAAAAAAAAGTTCCCGTACAGGTTCAAATGATTTTACAGCTTTATAAATCAAAAATACGATGAAATTAAGATAATTATTGATATACATTCACGGGAACAATCATTTTTTGACGGCATTACTTTTAATAGTACTTTTGAGTGCTACATAATGTTTTGGAACCGATGCCGTACTTTTTCAAATCACCCCCTGGACTACGGACAGAAAGGGGGTTGCAACTCTCGATTTTTTCCCCTTGTCGCATGATTTTTGTACGGCGTTGCGGAATAATGAATTGAAAGCATTATTGAAATAGTATGACACAGATGCCGTACAAAATCAAATGACCAAATTTACCCCGGTAATTGTCGGAAAATAAAAAAAAATTCCGACTTCGTGGCGCACCATTTTTGTACGGCACTGTGCGCTTTCTTATTATTTTTAATGGGTCTATCGTTGGTAAGAATGCCGTACAAAAATATGTGACCAAAATGTACTGAGTCTACCTGTACTTTTGAATTCTCACCTGCACTCAGTTGGACAGCTTACAAGTGACGGCATAGTGCTGAATCTTATTATTTTATGCTCTTATATCGCTCTAGATAGGTCACCTGGTGGTTCAAATGACCCATCAATTTTTTAACATGGGCTTGTAGTCTATTAAAATATTGCTTGAATATTTGCAGTCAACTCAAGAACCTTAACCCTATAGAACTTTCAGATTTTTAATTCTTCTGTCATTATTAAAGAAGACTTTTCCAAAGAGCAACTAATAGACTTAAGACCTAAATACTTCAAAATGTTTCATTTATTTGATTTTCTAAATTCGTAATAAGTTATCTTATTACGAAAAGCTAAAAATGGAGTAGATCTTTGACGAAATGCTCATATTATCTATCTCTCACAACTATCAAGTTTTAATTGCACATAGGTTAAATTAAGCACCGTTTTATGTACTTCTTAAAAAAACGTTCTTCTCGTCAACCCACTTTTTTCTACCATAATATACGAGATGTGGGATACAAAAGTATCCCACATCTCATTAAAACTGCTCGGCAATAAAAATGTTCACCAAAAAATATTCGACAATTGCTGTCTGTGTGAGTTCTTTTTGATTGCTAATGAAATTTCCTTATTAATTGTATCTCACAGCCTCCAAAAAGGCACATTAGTCATTATTTATTTTTTACGTAAAAATGTATGGACATACATTGCAGTATTGCGAATAATGTATCATTATCAACATGGACCTATTATTTTTCTCTTTCCCTAAGTGTAAAATTTTAAAAGATTTGAGTTGAGTACTGTATGCCAATATCTATCATTAAAATAACTCCGTGACTGACAGGCCGTCTCTAATTATGTTTGTCATCTCTATTTTAATTCCACATTTGTCGTTTTAAACTGTGAATATCAAATCGTTCTGGTTGAAAATACTAACACTGATATCGATCAATCTTCATTGATCAGTAGTAATAATATTTGAGTTTTTTGTCCATAATGACCAATTTTTAACATCTATTAATTTTATTATTATTATGAATACGATTGATTGAACTTGTAACCCGTATTTCATCATATTATTACAAAGTGCATTTTCAGAAGAAATATCTTTATAGATCAGTAAAAACTAATATAAGCTATCTTCACGAGAAAAATCGAACAGCCTCGTTCCAGTTTCACACAGAATCTGGCCCCTATCTATAAATAACACAGTGTAATCGAATTTCGCAAAGCTTTTTGAGTTATGTTCGTTATTTGATCAAGTATCTATTCCAATAATCTTCGTGATTTTACTGCCTTTATTGATTGTCAGATATAAAATCGTAGAATATATTCAGTGAAAATATTGATACATTGAGCAAAAATGTTGGTACTTTTTGTAGATAAGCAAAAATTTAGTTTTTCTAAAAATTTAGGTTTTCACTCGTAATAGAATATATATTTGCAAATAAATAATCTTACTCAAAAGATACATTTTAACAATAGGCAAGAAAAGTTGTGACACTTATTTGACGTTCATAGGTATGTCTTCCTTTACAATGTAGGAAATTTTCCTATTACATCGACATAAGCACGTGTAATATTTTTCCCTTGACGGACGATTTTCAGTGAGTGTTTCTGACTACGTAAGGAGATATTTTCGTCCATCGTTTGCCGTCTCTGCGTTGTGTCCGTTCTCACTGGTATTTACACCTAATGCTCTCTTTGCCGCCGTATAAAACACGTTATGTGACTCAGCAGCGCTTATTTCGTTCTCTACTTTTGAGAGAGAGCCATCTAGTGACAGACGTGCCAAACAGTGCGCGTGGTTTAGTGTACTTGTGATTTGTGAGTTTTTCAATTTTCCAAAATGCCTGGACGTCCTGTATGGCAGGTAGGTTGATGTTCTTTTTTATTAGGTAAAAATATAACGTTATTGACAGTTTAAATTTAACTCAGCATGTTAGAAAAACAGATAATAGGTGCGTGTTTTATAGTGACTGCAAGTGTTCTGTCATTATTTAATTTACTGCATTTAATGCAAGTTTAAGTAACTTAAACGAAGAATATCATCATAATCAGATCATAGTACTTGACTGATTTTCTAAATGAAAGACAGATTACTAATCATTCGACCTTGACATGTTTACCTGAAAATAACAGGTGCGTAAACAAAACGCTAAAACGGTAGAATCCGTGTTTTGGCACGGAATCAATGTTTTAAATTTTAACTAGGCAAACTCGGGTATTCATTGTTCTCAAAGGTCGATAGTTAGTGATGATTACTTGAAAGATGAAATGCAGAAAATCTACGTACTTCTCCAATCCGTTGCTGATTTGAAAAAAATACACATTTCTATGAACTAGGTACTTTAGCTGGTAATTACCGTGAGTTTAAGCGTAATTACTGTGAAGCCGCTTAAAAAGTTGCTTTTAGAATCCCATTATGAACCACTTCCTTTTTTTACATTATAATTCTGGATAGACACCAATAAATAACGTTACACATGTCATGATTCTATTTCTTTATTTTATGTGCTTATATGTTACATTTATAACTAAAAAACTCTTATTCTAACTTACTTTTAATTTGGTACTTTCAACTACTTCCAAATATTGCATGACCATTTATTTCAGTTTTAATGTTTTCAACATTCATAATAGTTAGTCGTTGTATTTGAAGCAGCTGTCATAATTAAGGCATTTCACTTATAAACTATTCAGTTTTTAAATAACAGTCTCTCAACGTTATTTGAAATTCACAAATTTCAATATTATTCCAACAACAAATTGATCATTATTATCTTCACAATTAGCGTTATGAGTTTATGAGTTAGTGATTATTTGCTTGCACTGATTTAAAACTTCTTGCAGCTATCCAAATAAATACTTTACCTATTTCAAATTTTGCCTTCATTTACACATCATTGGTTTAACTTTTCTTAGACACACGAAATTTTTATATATATTATATTTAAATAATTATGATCCCGAGCAATTGGATGAGATTACGCAAAATTAAACTAAACTTCAATTTCAAATTAGATTTAAGTATCATCCTAAGTTTTGTATTACGAAATGTTGGAATATAATTTCGAAGACATGTGCATTCGGATCAATGCGTTTAATTTTGCGTAGCAAAATCCAATTTAATGAAATAGGTTATAATGTTTATTTTTTAAGTTTCATACTTTTTTCTCTGTTTTTTTACTAGAAGTATATTTTTTTATATCCTCAATCATAAAATTAGCTGGTAAATTATGAAACAGCTGTTGCATGAAGCCTAATAGAATATCTTCTATGGTTTTAGATAAAATTGGTCGCAAGGATTCAGACACCGGCCGCCAATTTGCGTTTAAATATGCATTCGTACTGTCCTCTGAAAAAAAAATCACAGTTAATTTTATACAAATAAATAGCAGTAGTGAATCTACACCGTAATTGTAATCGTTATGTTAAACACTGTCTAGATTCAATTCAATTAGGAAATAGGCACTAGACAATTAAATCAGATCTCTTTTTTAAAGTATTTCTTTTATACAAAATAATTGTAATTCGCAGCGTTCCAATTATTTTGTTGTTTAATGTGAAAACAAATTTATATTCTCGAGAATATAGGTAAATATACGAAATACTGAAACGTTGAATCATATCATAAAGTTCAAAAATGTTAAATGTCAAATTTGACAAAAGTATCGGAGTTGCGAAGGGGACATGGTTGAGCTAATAATTATATTATTATAAATCACATAGTTTCCAAACTGAATAATATATTTATCTTCACGCAAAGCGTCAGCGGAGCGCCAGATATACAAACTGAATAATATAATTAAAAATTTGTGTTATAATGATTCTCCGATGAATAGATAACTGATAAGACGCAATTTCGCGATACGATTTTGTCTAAGGAAAATGTGTCTTATTTATTTTCAACAACAATCAATAAATGAAAAAATATATATCACTAGGTATCACTAGGTACCTATCGTAATTGGAGGTTATTGCAGAAAGTGCTCACTATTACGTTATTAAGAAATATTAAAAAATGAAGTATATGTGTGAAAAATCAACGTTTTCGTCTTAAGGAAAAATATCCAAAACACTTTTTTACATGAAGTTAATTGAAACAAAAAAATGCCCGCGAAACAATTATAGTCTTTACGGGCATTTCAACGTTGCAATTTGCAACGCGCTTATACCAGGCAATCAAAGCTAACAAAGAGATAGCAAGCAACAGCAGAGCCATCTACCGCCAAGTAGTCATAATATCTAGAAATATTCTCAAACATTGGCAACAAACACGAATCACGAGTGTGTCGGTAGTTATTGTAGTTACGGCGTTTTCAAATAGATGGCGCTAGTAACGATCTTACCGAGTGATGAAATTCCATCAAATAGGTTGTTCATTCGTAGTTTCAATCCTCCTATTGCGTATTTCACATGAGCTTTAGTAACATTAAAAAAGAGTAATCCATCCTTGTCGTATAATTTTACGTCACTCACTATATCGATAGTCATGTTACCTGTAAGAAGTTGAAGAAGAATTTATTATGTCAATAAAATTCAAATAGGTAGATAGGTAGACAGGTAAATGAATTACACTTACTCAAAATCATTTGATACTTAAAATTTATTGCGACTGCTTTTAGCCTTTTACACAACTAAATATATTTTTTATCTACACTTATTTGATTTAACTTTTCAATAAAATGCTCTGCATTTAATTGTTTCCAAAAAATACAAATTAATTCCACTTACTCGGCTCAAACCAACAAAGTCCACGACCAACCAGAGGAATTAATAATATTTTTCCCTTTAGGTCGTAAGTTCCTTCTATTCTTATTTTTGGAACACGAACTTTCGTGTAAAAATCGTAAGTTTTACTGTCAACCCTGAAAATAAAAAAATCTGCAATCGTTAACAATATCGAAATCAATATTCACAAATAATCGATTTCACGTTTGAAGTAAATATGATAAGACGCATATTGAACTTAGAAAAGGGTTGGGAAATGGAAGAAATGATAAAGCCATTTCAAAAAGACAATCAATCAGTAACTAGGTGAAAAAGAAGTTCGTAATGATTTCTTTTCTACTCGACTAGCGAGTTTTCGCTCGACTCAGTCGATCAAACAGTCGCCTGTAGTACCAGGCGATTATAAACAGAAGAAGTTTTGCTTACTGGCTCAGCAACACTTCTGTTTGGCCAAAACCCGTCACAACAACGTTATCAAGAGCTGCATTCACGTTAACTGGTCCATCACCCTGTAATATCCTTATTTTGGGAATTTTCAACGGGTCCAGAGGTGGCAATTCAATTTCCGGTAATCCTGGAAACATCAATAAAAGTTTAAAATATCAACATACAATCTAAACCTGCATGAAGTGATATTAAATATTTGATATCGCTTATGCCGTTTCGCATGTAAGTACGTAGTGAAGAAATAGTGCTTTCGCTTTCCAAGAGTTATGTACTTACACTTATGTTTCGTAATTGAGGCTATGAGACTAGGCTAGCTGAACTACCAGCTAGTGAACCTACCAACATACTACAATCTTTGTTTACAATCTTCAATTTCAACCTTGAAACCACTTTTTGCCGAAGACTTTATTAATTCGTTGAAATTATGGTAAGTAAATAAAGAAACGGTGAGGTAATAGTGAACAGGAGTTTAGCTCAACTAAGGAGTAAGTGTGCAGGTTGCATGGCCAGCTGTATCTCAATTGTGCAACAAACCAGGCGCTGAGCAATCGTACTGACCACTTACGCAGCATACTGGTCGCGCAAGTAGTCAAATATGTATTGTATGCGTTTAACACTAATGTACGTAAATTGCACAAATGTAAGAGTCTATGTGAAAGATCATAAGTTTGGCATTTAGGAGAAGCATTCTTACCAGGGCCCAAGGCATTGAATAGCTGTTGAACAGCCACTCTTGAACATTCATCGAATTCAGGATCACTTTTTGAGCATGTTTTCACGAAACTTGCTGAAAGGGAAAGGAAATTGGAGTCATATGTTAGCTTCAATCAAACTTTACATCCATCACACCTCTATTAAGTTAATCCATCGACTAATCAACCACTTTATAATTCTGTATAGTCGACGAGCAAATCGAATGTTCTGGCGTGTGGCTTACATGCATTTTTTAATAAATTTTTAGGCTGATAAATGAGTTTCTGTAAAAGTACACATAATTATTGTCAATATTGAATAAAATTTTAAGTAAACCTGTATTACGACTACGTGACTAGTTAAAAGGTTCGTATCAGTTTATTTCGTTGGTATTATTGTTTATCTTTTTGTTAATTTCCCTTAATTTTCGCCTGTACCAATATAGATAATAAAAAATATAACTTGACCAACCGAGCTATTTAGAATTCCATACTGTGTAGCGCTGGATAAAGTTCAATCCCAAAAAGGTGAAACTATACCGACATCTACGGACAAAACAAAATTTTAAAAAATAAGAAAAAAATATCCTCGACCTTATGGCCGATTTATTTTTTTTATTGTGTACTACATATGTTGTTAGGTAGGATAGGCGTGATATATAAAAATCTACCAGCAAAGACTTTTAAATAAAAAAGGATCAAATCAAATATTTAGCAGTCGTAAATTAATTCACAAACAGCTGACAAAAGTAGATCTATCATAAGTTAAACATTCTTTTTTAGATTTTTTTTTTGTTTTGTCGATAGATTTCAGTCTAAGTCTATCACCTTCTTTCGGGATTTCACTTTGTCTCGCGTCACAATTTTACAACAAAATACAGTGTAATTTTAATTTGAAGGATCGAACTTAGAAACTTTATTCAGTGAATAACATGAAAAAGTTACAGTAAAATTAGAATAGCATTACCCGAGGTAAAGATTTTTTTATTATTTTAGAACACATTATTATAATCTTGAACAAAAAATATTTTATTACACAAACCCATAACATGTTATCTAACAACTATAATACCAATAAGTTATCCGTAACGAAATTCAATGCCAATTCAATGTTGACGAGAGACGGGGGCAAAGACCTATAAAAAATAAGGCCGTTGACCTATTGAAATAATAGACACGATCAAGATTCTATAATACACCGTAATGATTATGAAATCTATAGCGATTCGTAACCAATGTCGTTCAATATGTAGGTCATTCACATAAACATAGTAGAAAAAAAGTGTGTCAAAATACTCACGCCTTGACTTGTAATATTCCGCTGATGTACAATGCAGCACAAAAGTCACTATCAACAGTTTAAATTCCATGTTTCGTGGTGCTTTCGAACCCCGTCAGGTTCGTTGGTGAGCCTCCAACAACTCGAGGAGGTTTGACACCAGTCCCCGCTGCGGCTCTCTGCTTGCGAATTGCCTTGAGGAGGGGAGAAATACGCAATTGTCGACTATGTAAATATTACTTAAACTTTGCCCTTATCGTATGATCGTTTCCACAGTTACACCCCCAGGCTGCACACATAAATTTTATAAGACTGTTAGACCCTTTATTTAGGTAACATAACTATTACAGCTCTGGTAATGAAAATGGCTTCGTAAATACGGTAACAATTTTTGCATTGCGTCTTCGCGTAATTCGAACTCACTTGTGTGTATTTTCTGTTTTTATTGCAATGATTTTTACTTTTACTTTTAATACGAAACTAATACTGGTGGTAGAGTGTCGGCGTTCGAGGGTGTAGGCACATTACCTAATCTATTTGCCGCCAAATCTAGTATTCTAGTATTCAGCATTGTCCAATTTAAATTGTAAGATTTCCTAATTTCTGCACAGCTCCAAAAGATCGAAGGTCTCGGGGATCACATCTACGCTAAGTATCAATAGACAGATCGTTATCTTAAATCGTCTCAATCAAATAGTGATATCAAGGACTGCCTTGAGACGATCTTAAGATCACGTTTTTCCACCATAATAAATGGGATCTTAATGCCTTGTCACTGATGCCTTCGTTGGACTGAGGTCTGTCTTTCTTAAATTTGTCGTGTTTTTTGATACATCTACATTTACATTTCACATTCACAGGCCGCCTGCTTTTATAATCAGTTGTTTATCAGTATTCATTTACCATCAATGTGAATCACAAGCATGTTTGCAATTTTCTTTCACTTCAACCTAACACGAACAACAGTCTTTCAACACATATCAGGGTATTTATTGGGAATTCTACACATGTAAGATACTTTTTCTATTCTTGGAAAGAATTTTATTAGTGAACTAAGTATCAATTACAATTACTATGATGTACACTACAAAATATAGTCTGTCCTACTTAATATTATTCGTTTGTAAAATCAAGGAAAAAATTGTTACCTGAACCCGTTTTAACTAGTCAAAGTCGATATCATTCGTAATAGACCTAATCATTTGTTATAAGTGTTACATTCGTTCCATGTCATCAATTTTTTCAACATATACCAGTCGCGTTTAAATCCTTAAAAATGTGGAACGTTCTAATTTTTTTAAATTGACTAGGTGAGTAATTTGTTTTCAAACTTCCCTTCAAACTTTTTTTGGTATCTTAAGCTGAAATATCTGTTTATTTTATTAACTACATAGATACCCAATATAATTTTCTTATCTATAGATTAATGAAACAATTATAATATGAAAGAGATCGTCTTTTTTAATATGCCTATGCGTGGTTCGTTATACCTAGAGTTACTAGGATTGCATAAATTGAAAGAAATAATGTGGATAAAAATCTCGTCTAGAGAAGCTAGAGTTTCGTTCATGATGTCACATTAATCACACGCGAACACGTTCGTGTTGCATGGTAATGGTGTGTGGCGTATGTTTTACGTTTGGCAGGGATAATAATCATAGCCTTCATGTAAAAAAAGGCATCCGATGATTCGGACATATAGAAAGAATGTCGAATGAGCGAATGACTAAACAGATCTATAATGCGAATGTGGATGGTTACAGAGGCCCAGGAAGACCAAGACTGACCTATCATAATCAAATAGGTCGAGTGAGGTCAAAAAAATCTAAGAAATCGGCATGCATGTATGAAGAGAATGATGGGAGGCACGGGAGGTGTGTCAGGACCGGGATATCTGGCGCTACACACTCTTTGCCTATCCCGTTAGGGACCTGGAAGATACATACATACATGCCTTTATATATACTCTCCTTTACGTTAATTGACAGATTTGAACCAGCTGTAGATAGTTGGTATAAGACTTGTTGATAATTATTTAAATTGCCCGTAAATTAAATAAAACAAGAATTTTATTTCGTGCATCATTTTAGCACATTGGTTGAAGCTCTGAATTTTGAAATTCGAGTTTTAGAATAAATTCCGAAATCTGCAAGTATAGAATGTTCTATGTTAGACGAGGGACATGTTACAGAACAGAGAGTGGTCGCTGGTATACGACGGCCTTGAGTGGTGAATGCTGTCACGTTACTTACACAACTGAGCAGTAATGGAGGCGGACAAAGGGTAAAGGACACGTAAATATGTTAATCTTGCTTGACATACTTAGAAACATCAATTTTATCCAAGTAAATTTAATTATTTTTAAAATACAAAGTAATTTTGTAGTTCTATTTACATCTAAACAGTGTAACTGCTTCTGAGATGTAAAAATATTGCATATAATAATATTATTCATCTTGGCAGTTGATATTTTGCTACTCTTCTTTTCTCGTTCTTCTCGATTGCGCTAATAGAGAAAAATGTTTGATAGGAATCATTAATTTACTTGTTGCTAAATGACAATGATTCAACACTATCGTGTTCCGGTCAGGATAAGTACAGTCATGTGCAGTCTCGTAATTTTCTGCACAGAACCATGACGGTTTAGACTTTTGGAGCTGCCTCTCCAAAAGTCTAAACCGTCATGGTTCTTTGCAGAAAATTACTAGCAGTAAAATTGGACTGAAATCCCTACTTATAAGACGTCGTTTAAATTCTACAGTATTAACTTATTGTCAACGTAATTGTATACATGTAATTGTAATGGATACCTGTGTACAAATAGATCGATTTGAATGATCTTCAAACTATAAAATAATAATAAGGTGTACCAATGTCAAGGCCTTGCACCTGTCACTGCTGAGGATAAATTCAACAAAACATCCTCGTTTCTTGGCTCCTAGTCAAGATAAACAGTGAACGGAGAACATGCATGAACCCACGCACGGTGGAGTGGTAGGTAATTGTTCCAGAAAACACTTACAATAAAACTATGCATATTTATGTTAACCTGGTACTATGCTATCTTTTACAAGTTCTTGGTGATTACGGTAAAAAAACAGAAAGATTTAAGAAGATGAGAGAAGATTCGTTAAGATTTTTTTTACTTTCGGGTAGTCGATGGGCTGCAGTATTTATCATCAATATGGACTTAATTGACTTATTTCTCACCACCATTACATAAACAAAATCTAATAGTACTCGAGGAGTTCCGAAATACGATCTGCAAATTATTTAAATTATTTTGGCCTATTCCTATACAATTACAAAAATATATATACACCACTGTACGAGTATAATATCATTTGCGATAGTATAATTAAATAAACTTGCAGGTTAGGATTCCGCTGCAGAATTATTTCGTTAATCGAGATATGGTGCCAATCCCAAAATAAAACAAACAAAATATTTACTTAAAAACGCTAGCGGTAGTATTCTGATAGGCAACCTAGTTATGTACTAAGTTAACAAGATCATAAATATGCGTAAAAATTAGGTTTGCAGCATATCTCGATGAACGAAATATTCTGCAGGGGGATCCTATTCAGCGCGAAGTAAAAATTCTATCATCCTTTTTTATTTCAAAATTGTATAAATCATAAATCTCTATAATATATGGTAAAACCGGTAAATATGACCGTATGAACCATACCATAATATAAGCATATGAGTATGATTATACAGTAGAAGAATTAGAATAATGTAGCCATCGAGATTCGAGTTTTTTTCTCAGACCATCAATTTTATATGTTTCTAGTAAAGGAGACGTTCCAAAATGTATGGAATTTGGGCCCGTACCTTGTACACTATATTGACAGAAGAAGCATTAAATACTATCATTTTCAGCTATTCAAATCTCAAAATTTATTATACCTTCAATGTCATACTAGCAATACGGTGACATATTTTTGTTGTACAAAAATTACATAAACTAAATATTTCCGACCAAAAAAAAAAAAATATTTTTTTTAGTTTTTTTTAATGATTCTACGTATTTTTCTCTATCTTATGATAAAGTGTACAAGGTGCGGGCCCAACGTGGAACTTGTCCTTTATCTGAGTCTGTAGACGACATTATAAACGGCAAAGACTTCTTTAAAGATGTTGCTTCACTTTTTTCTGTCGGCAAATGCAGAACCAACATTGAACCAATTCAAGCAAAATCATAAAGTTCCTCAGTAAACGCTATTTGGTTAAAAACTGTTTGCCTTTCGTCCTTGCATTGACCATAAGCCAAAGCCACAAAGTTATTTCTGTGGGCTTAAAATATATTTTATTGCTTCAAACCAGGTTACGAGTCGACTCGGATTTACACAGACATTTTAATGTAGTTCAATGAACTATCATGTTTTTGATGATGAAAAGTATACCAAATGGCAAAATGTATGTTCATTTTTCATCCAGAAACTTTCTTTTGTTTGGTTTTACAAATTGCTGTCATATGTTATACTTTAATGAGAGCTTTCTGCTCTATGGAATCCAGGTTCTGGTCAGTGCTGGATTAAGGTTTCTTGAAGCCCTAAGCAGTTTGTGTCTAAATCTTAACATGCTTGGTATCTAACAATACTAAATAACCCGTAATTTTATTATAAATAAGTACACAAAGACGAAATAACTTACGCGTATGCTTCAAGTATAGCAATGCATCAATGTAACGATATCTCTGATTTTTATTTTAGGCTGAAATTTTCCTTTGTGATATGTACTTGCAATATATTCCAATTTCTAAACACATTCAAATATGAAGAAGTCAAAGTCGTCTTAACATTAATAATAAAAATTAAGAACATAAGAGCAATTGTGACATGTGAACTAATTTCGCTATCTGTGGCAGTCATCAACCCTCCTGCATATAAATAATATTGAAGTCAGTCATTGACCTTAATATAATGTACAATTTGCTAAAAATATTCATTATAAACGATCTCTCGGATCGAGGTGACTTTCCAGAATCGTAACAGACATAAATAACAGACACTAGTCGACGATATGATGATGCGTTCCAAAAACATTTCGAAATTGTTGACGACAAGCAACGCACTCAGCGCCTTCAATTTCAATTTAGCACATTATGAAATTATGCATTTTAAGTTGTTGTTTTATAATTATTAGTCAACGTCCCATTACAAATCTTATGTGTTACAAAAATTAAGCAGTGCATCTCTAATACCGGATTGACAAAGATATATGCAGTCAACAAGACTTGGAAATATCTTGGAACAGTTTTATTGAATTTTGCAATGGTCGTTAGAAGATACTGAGTTATCCTCTATCAGTCTTGAATTTTTAAAGATTTGAAAAAAAAGAAACGCTTTGATTTTAGTGTAATTGTTTTTTGAACTACTAAAAACTAATTGTGAATGTATTCACAAGATTTGCTAGTTTTGTTAAAAGGGTGCTAGTGATCCCAAGATCACAATATTTTCTAGTCTTTTCACTGTCACTCTTGGTAAGGTTTGCTTTTCGTTTTCTACCGACACGAGAAGCCATTATTATTGATGGATTACGTAACACCAGGGATAAAGGATGTCTAGTAACGTGGTGATCGAGGGAGTAACACTTAAGGTTATTACTGGTACTGCATTTTATAAGTAGTGCAGTCTGTTGCTCGCGTCTGCAGGAGTTACCTTCCACACCGCAGGAGTTACCTGCACGTGTCCCCTGTGTGGCGCTAAATAAGCGACAACAATACCGATATTTACGATTTTGTATTAGTTTTTTTTTTCTATTTGCACCACAAACTGTTGTAGTGTGTGTAAGTCATAAGATGTATCGATGTATTAGTACGAGTATGTTATGTGTACGCAAGGTGTATTATGTATCTAGAGTTAGACAGTTGCAATTAAACCTTCATAGACTCAACACGTGTCTTCCTCAATAGGCTGCAGTCATCACTTGCCCCCATTTGAACCGCATGCTTGTTTCCCTCCAGTTTAAATAAAAAAAACTGTTAATCATGCATATTATTATTGCTATTTTAATTGTAAAATTTTTCACATTTCACGATCAATTAAGACTCACTCGTGGTTCGCCGTCATAAAATAACAAGATTATTGTCATTGTTTTTTTTTAATCAAATATATTTTAATGTGATGATGACGGGCTTCAAATTTTTTAAGTCTTTTTTTGTCTGGCCAATGTAATAGATAATTATAAAATCACGAGCTAATTATCAAGTTTAATGTTGACTATAAACGAGATCAAAAATTTACTGAAAACGAAAATAATAATGCGGTGGTGCCTACGCCCGCGAGCTCTGTCACTGGAGCTCTAGCACCAGTTATATATCAAGGCATACATTACGAGTACCATCCGCAACACGACAGTACTCTTTTATTTTGTGACGGCATTGCTCAATACTACCATTTGCAAGGCGTAGGCACAGTGGTGCCTCTGATGGCATCAACATGCCATGAGAGTTTACTAACTTACTAACCATCAATGTTATAACATAAATGTATCACAATCATTTATAAAAGAAATTGATAAAGTTGCCTCATTTTATTATTGCACATTATACGCAAAAGATGTATAATAAATAAAGTAGGTAGGTACTTAGACTTCTTATTCAACGAAACGGGATGGTTGTGTTGTTGTAACTTCTATAGTCTTCTATGGAAAAATATATCGTATATTTCGTATACCTAGATCTATGGATATAATAATAATTAATGCTCCTCGTGTTATTATATCCTAATATACATAATGTTGGCATGGTGCACCGACATTTACATCATGTCATCTTTAATTAGGCCAAGGGATGCTTCCATCTCGGTCAAATACGAAACTTTCGCTCCAGTATGATTTATTCTTAGCCATGTTTAAGATGGATGGCAAAATTCATATGCGGTGCATTTTATAGCACTCGCAGCCTACGCACAATACTGTGATTTCGTATATTTGGCAAGGGTACTTAAGCTTCAAATGTTCATATTAAAATATTACGCTAGTATCAATAAATCTCTAGACAGTCATTTGTTTTGAATGATTGATATTTACTATGGACAATACATAATCATAATATGCACTCTTTTGTTCAACCAAATGTGCAGTCTAAGGAAATAACTCTTAATTGTGGGAAGGAAATTAAGATGCATAAAAACACTTCTTCTTACAAATCATTTTTATTAAAGAATATAAAATATTTATTTACAAATTAAGCACGTAATAAAAAGACTTATCTAAAATAGAAGTTTGTTAAATAACTAGTGAATCTAAGATTTAATAAATAAAATCATAATTTCTGCACGTAACCTATCAGATTCGAATCCAATGCAAGCGAGAGCAGTGTTTATTTTCTAACCAATTATAATGCAACAAAAATATAAATAGTTCAATTTTGAAAACGAAAACACAATACAACCTTGTATCGTTAGTGACAGACATACGAATTCAGTAGCTAAATTTTAAAATAAAGAATACTGTTTTTCCGAATATATCGGCATTTGGTCTCAAACACCCATCTGGCAAAGTGTTGATATACATGGTTACGCACATAATTACATGTGGCGAGTGTTGCCAAACCCGCCATGGCCGGATTGGGATGCTCCCTTGTTGAAACCCATCTGAAGGTTGAGCTCAGAATTGTGGGCACGAAGTTGTTCCTCGGTGAACGAGCGTTCATTTTTGTCCGCCATTTTAGGGCCAAGCTGAGGACCAGTCCATTCAGGATGCTTCTGAGTCTGTAAAACACAAAATCATACTTAAATTTCTGAAATCAAGTTATTATTTGTGCTCGTACGTCTTTAATAATATCTACTTACGATTCTGCCAAGAGCATATAAACAGAGTGTCACTTGGGGAATGTTGCGCCTTTCGAATAAGTCTGCTGTTTGGAAAATTTCCTCTTCCGGCACTCCATACTTCTTAATGGCAGCCTGGAACCTGTAACAAAATTTAAAAGAAAATCTTAATTAATTCGATTTCAGAGTTTTCAGCTTTAATTTTGATAAGAGTTTGATATCTGACCTCTGAATGTTTTCCATAAGCTGGAAGTTGGTTCCTCTCTCCTGAATCTTTTTCACTGATCCAGGAGACAGCTTATTGGCTAGCTTGCAGAGTAACACGCCATCCTTCAGGATATCCTCGTAGGCGCCATTAGGCAGCGGCTCCCCAATCACAGCGGAGATCCAGGTCAGCACCTCCTGCTCCTGTTCCTTGTTGCGTGGCTGCAAACATCATTTTTCTATTATTGAATGCAAATAAAAGTTACAGTGTTTGAACAACAGCTATAAAATATACGCTCCAGTGCCAAGTCGTTTGATGGTGAAGCGGATGAATTCCAGCATCATCTCCGAAAATAACACGTTCCGTAACACAAACATATGGTGTTATCTCATGGAGGGTTACGTCTAAAAAGTCGAGATAAAAGCACGTTCTTAACGCTTTGGACAGCTGCGCGGGCGCCTCATTACTCTGTCTGACGGGGGGTTTATTGACGTCGACTATCATTAACGAAAATTCCCGTAATTCGATCGTCATGGACGTTCAGTGGTGAATATTTGTTTGGTACCTCAATCACGAAACAAATATACAAGTTAAAAGGAAGTGTTTTAGTTACAGATTGAACTGCACTTGCACCATTATTATATTTATTTGGAACCTATTTATATTTGAGTACAAAATATTATGCTTACGGGCATTTTGATTTGTTATTCCAAAACTTTAACGCGACTGGAGCGAGTTTTCGCTGCGGTTCCGAGAGGTATACTGACTACTGGCAGTAAACCGCCCGCCTAAGCCGGTTGGCGTCCGCGGAGGCGTCTCGCGTCACGCCGCCCAGTTGTTTTCATACGCGTAGCCGGACGTACATAATTATAGTCATTACAACATTGCCTTGCAGCTGATAGCGAACATCTCTGGAGTTATTTCATCGTCAATTTAGATAATTTTTCTCTCACTTGGTAATTTTCTTGAAATCTGATTTAATCAAAAAACTGTCAACTGCAAACCAACGCTGCCGGGATATAGTTTTTTGGAGAGATAATTAATATGTTATAAAATGTATACTTTTCTCAACTAAGTTGACAAAAAAAACCGTATCACTGAAATTTGCTCGTTCTAAAATTATTTCTAAAAATTATGAACTGCAGTGAAAATTATTCCATAGAATGTCGTTCGTAAAGCTAACATTTCAATCATAATTTTAAATAACTCTTCTGTAAATAGATGATGGTCTGAATAAAATTTATTTACATCTTGAAAATTTTAATTTTATTATTCTAGATTATTAGATCGTAGAGCTCCACTGACGGAGCTCGCGGGCGTAGGCACCACCGCATTACCTAATATACTTGTGGTTCCTTATCTTGTGGTTCATGATAATATTCATACCTATAGGTAACATGGACTATAATTGTGAATCCCTTTTCTGCCCTTAGAAAAACTTTGGTTTCTTTTAGTATATACGCAACCTCCTAATTCACTTATCGAAAAAAAAAAATGTTTTATCAGAAGGATAAAAATAAGGTACCACCGAGATCATATATTGCCATGACATACATACAATAACACTACTGTGCCATTTGGCGCCAGATAGTTTAGATGACGTAGTAGCGGTGGTACCTACGCCCTTAAGCTTCGAAACTGGGACTCTACCACCAGAAAAAGGTTTGTAAGGACCCAGATTAAAATTCCACGCTCTCTGGCCACCCCGTTAGGGACTTGTCGTAAAGATATATATATACCTCTGTCCATAGTAAGAATACATTCGGTGTGTACCTACCTTATTCATAAAAAAATAACATCTACGTCTGATTCACGTTTTTTACTGGTGGTAGAGCTCCAGTGACGGAGCTCGCGGGCGTAGGCACCACCGCATTACCTAATATACTTGCCGCTAAATGGTAGTGTTAAGCACTATCGTGTTCCGGTCAGGTGGTAATGTATGGCCCTGTAATTTCAGGCACAGAGGCCATAACACCTTAGGCCTCAGGAGTGGCAGCGCATCTGCATTTTGACCTCTGGTCATTGTGTGGGTGTCTATAGGCTGCAGTCATCACTTAACATCAATGTGAACTGCATGCTTGTTTGCCACTTTTATTACATAAAAAAAAATAATAATAAACGTACAAATCATATTAGAAGACAAGTGTACATATAAATATAAACAAACATTATTCATGCTATTTATATGCTTCCTACCGATGCTGATTTCCGTTCTGTTGATTAATATATCTATTTAAACTGGCCGTATAAAAATAACGCTTTGCTTCTAAGAGCTTACATAATTCCTAAGCTTGGTGGCTCTGTATTTTATTTTATACATCTTATGTCATTTTATGGCGTCACGATCTGACTAGTGGAAAGAGTTATTTGCTGTGCAGTCAGTCAATTGGACAATGGCGGTAAACTTTCCAAAAACGCAGCAGTAAATGCAACAACGTAGGGTGGACAGAAGCACCCGCAATAACCCAGTAAAATTACAATCCGCCAACCCGCAATTTAAGCGTGGCGACTATGTTATATCCCCTTTAGGATGCATCAGTACACCTATATTCTCAACGCGTCATCATCATCACCATTTTAGTTGAAAGATATTCACTACTGGATAAAAGACACCCAAAGATTGCCACTAGGAACGGTCCGAGGCCGCCCTCATCCGGCGCTTGCTTGCAACTAACCTGGGGGCCGACCGCCTAACTCTCTGTTAGGCGGTCGGCCCCCAGGTTATGTTGTCAGTTTTGTATCGCCTAACTACTTCCTGGAAGGGTTTTCGTCCGCAGCATAGAGCAACTCGGCCCACCGATCGCGACGGACCGGAGGGGAGTAGCCATAGCGTTTATTAGCGATGCAAAACAGTCTGTCATTTTTTTGCATACGTTTGACACACACTCACAAAAATTGTTTATTACTACGAAACTCACACCTTGACTTTAACAAAATACATAACCAATTTCACGCACACGGCGACAGGCATAGGACCATTTGATCTTGTACTTTGACTGAGGGGAAAGCCTGCATATGGCTACTCCCCTCCGGTCCGCCGCCGCCGGTGGCTCGTGTTGCTCTATGGTCTGCATGTTTTAATAGGCGGTACTAAACTGATCAGGTAACCTTATAAACGAAAGCATTGGATTTAGGCGGTCGGCCCCCAGGTCGTCGGTCCGTACGCGCGATTCAATGTTATTATATCATTACATACGTACTTTGTATGATTAAATCACGCAATGCTTTGGAATTAAACATACTAAATTCTAATTAGCAATCGAACAATAGACGCAATGTCAAAGTCATGTCACTTTTAAAATATTACCGGCAAAAAATTCAAGACGCGTCGCTGATGCAGACGGAATTTTAATACTGCTTAGTAGTTAACGTTGATTTAATATTATCGATATGCCATTACGTTAGAACATTTAAAACGAGAAGGCAATTTTATTGTTTTACTTAAACCATAAAATTTTAACTGCCTCAGTAGCCTAGTTGTTGAATGCCACTACTACTACGCTGTGGTCCTAGGTTCGATTCCCGGATCGGGGGTTATTAGGAATATATTTTATTTAAAGAAAAATGGAAAGAAAAATTTGACTTCAGGCGAGACTCGAACGGTCGCCTAACTAGCATAGTTAGGCGACCGATGGCAATAGATGGCGCTGCTGCTACCATAAAGCAATGCAATAAATGTGAAGGAAAGATTTGACAAATCGGGCAGGACTTCAGTAGCTCAATTGGAAGAGCGGCTGGACTAGATTCCCAGTAGGCCGAGAGTTCGAGTCTCGCCTGAAGTCAAATTTTTCTTTCCATTTTTCTTTAAATAAAATATATTTCACAAGCATGTGTTAATGTGAAATAATATAAAACAATTATTAGAGATAACCGAGTAAAATCCTTTATCTCTGGTTCTATTGGGATTTTCCATTTTCGGGAAGTTTCCCAGTACCTCGAAGTTTGGTAATGTGCCCGGAATTTATCATTTAATTATTCAAACCTAAAAACTACGGAATCCCACACTGCGCGTGACCCGACACGCACTTGTGCAAAATTTATTGCTGAGCACTGTATGCTGTGCTGTATGTTATTCGATGTTCTCAAAATATTTTGGGATAATTTAAAATATTGTGAATCGTGAAAGCTTCTCTACAATGTTGACACATTAATGTACGCGTAGATGTAAGCGCATTTAGTAAATATGTTTATGACTAGGTATTTACTTTGTTGAATGTTGTATAATTTCGAAACAAAATCTAAATGTAGGTATTTATTGGTATTGTAGTCTAACAATAAGAAATTGTAGGTAAATAAAATCTAACACAATGATGATTGTTTCCTTTGGTTTCGTCATTCATGTTTTATTGAAGACCCAAAATTATCTTTTAAGGCAAAGACAATCCGGTTGTTTTTTGTCGAAATTTATACCTATCTCCCCTTCTATTTTTCAGTCGATTTAAGTTTGTTAAGTACATGTTTTGTTTTTTTATTTTTTATTTATTTATTTAAGAAAACATTACAAATTATGTACATCAAAGCGAACCAAAAGTCACCAAGACTTGTCGGGTATGCTTAGGCGAACATGTTTTATTATTTGGTAGCAATTGATGACATTTAGGCGTATCCAAAAAAGTATGCAAACCGAGGTAGGAAAAATATTAAAACGTGCCAAAAATTTCCTAAAATGTTTAATAATAAAATCGAATTTTAATGAGTGGAAGAGGATTTGCATAGTAATTCAAGTTGATGTTTTTTGTTGTATTATTACAATATTTTTTTATATAATTAACATAATTAATAAACTCTTTGCCGACTGTACGTAGATTTTCTCAGAGCGGTTTTCCTTGTTTTTTATATTCATTAATTTAGTATGTTTCACCTATTGGTGCAAACCTTGAAATTAATTAAAACTGAAGTCGTAAAAACCTATCTTGTTTCGAGAAATTAAAAAAAAGAATTAGCACTTGCACGGCAAGTACTTCGATTGCTCATATTTTATTCGCCTCGTGTTATTTTTTATCAGTAGGTATACCTACTAACGAAATAAACCGATGAACTTCTGATCTCTTTTGAATTAAATAATGTATGGCAGATTTGATGGCAACAAACGATTTGTACGGGCAAATGAAATTGTTGTTTTTGCTATTTTCCTCACAATCTATTCATACTCGTATTTTACTTTCTTACACTTTTAAAATATTCCAATTATTTCAAAACTAAAGTTTTCCAAATCGGTCTAGCCACTCTCGAGTTTTAGTGTGAATAAGGTCATTTAATTTTTAAATATAGAGATAATAAAGTTCGATTCTTATTTTCTTCACACAAATATTATAAATGTGAAAGTTTCTTTGTATGGATGTTTGTCCGTCAATCACGCCGAAACTACCTAACGGATTTTGATGAAATTTGTTATAAAATCATAGAGATATAGGGTATTAGCTGACTTAGATTATAGGATACTTTTTATCCCGACAAAATGTTGTGTTGTGTTCCTGTGGGATGCCATGGAATGATTTGATGAGTTTCCACAGGTTACGCGAACATATAACATAGTACATCTCTGGTGGAAAAGCTTCCTTATAGTCGAATAACTAAACTTAAACAGCGCCAGTATATTAGTAGGTACTATTTGACCAAGATAAAGTTTGACAAGCATTCTAAGTACTGACAAACTTTTATCTAACTAAATAAATATTTGTGAGGAAATGATAACCTTAAAACTGTGACCACATAATATAGCCCCAACATTGAAGTAGGTACATAACGTGCGTTTACTTCAATGTCAAGGATATATTTCACATTCGAAAACAAATCTGACCTTCCTTTTAACTTGGGTTTAAACTTAGTGGTTGGTCTTTTTACATGACCGAAGAATTAAATCTATAGATTTAATAACACTGTAGAAATGCGACTTACTTCATTTACATATAGGTATGTACCTATTTCACTCAAACGTATCAAATATTTGGTTTCATCTAAACCAGTGATTCCCACCACCAGCAAAAAATTGAAAGGGGTCTACAAGAAAAAATCGTTTGGGAACCTCTGATCTAAACTCTCAGTAACATTAACCATTTTATTGTTAGTTGAATCGTAGACCAAAACTTGTGTATTAAAATGGCCCGGGCCCAGATGTGACCTCTGCGAGATTTCGATAACCTATGTTATTAAATATAATAATCGATTTAAAGTACGCAAATGGAAACGTTCGATGGTGATTATTGTAAAACATTATTTTGCTACTACTAATAATCATCATACCTCCTTTCGCAAGTGAAGCGTAACAGAGGAGAAAGAAGGGGATAGTTCGAGCGTCGAGGTCTCCTTTCCCGGATCTATCTGCCCCTGAAGCGTCGAGGGCGTGGTCTGGAGAGGAAGGAAAATAGCTGGCGGAGGAGGCATTTAAAAAAAAATCTGCTTTTAAGCTCTTGTATTTATGTGTATTTTTTATTATTTTACTTTACATTCTTAAATATTTATTTTTGTTTTTATTTTATTACTTGTTTACAATATTAATTAGCATGATTATTGTATTAATAATTGTATAACCCCGTAATAACTATCGCAGAGACATAATAACTACGGTCTCAGAGGTGGCATCGCATCTGCATTTTCTCAGGTCTTTGTGTGGATGTCTATAGGCTGCAGTCATCACTTAACATCAATGTGAACTGTATGCTTGTTTGTTACACTCATTTATTTAAAAAATATATCACTTAAACCCGTCCAGTCACGAGAAAAATAATATGACAATTGATTTTCAATTGTCTAGCCGCAAATTACGTTTTACGCCGTATAAGCGAAGTAAATAGCATATTTGTTAAAATTCGTACAAAGTGACAACGCGGAAAAAAATTGGTAGGTTTGTTTTTTTACAATTACGTAGATGTCTATAGATATTATCTGAACGTCACTAACCTTCAGTGACTAATTAAAATTATACATTTTTAATGGCATTCATCATTGCAATGTCATTGGCATTTGTCCAATCAGCAACACCCTAGCACGTGTCGGGAAACCCCTAAACAACTCTACGAACTATATTTTATAATGAACCTAATTTAGTACCTAAATGAAAATATTATAGCTCTGAGCCGTGACTACGTTGACAACGACTTTGTAAGATAAAAACATCATACAGACATGATGATGTGATAAATGAATTGCAGACTCAAATCCGTACACATCTTTATAAAATAAAATGGCAGGTTTGAGAAGCGTCCCCGGCGAGACGAGCCAAGTGAACCTTTTCTCAAAACGCTTCGTCGTTTATTTGTACGTGTTTTTATACTTGACAAGAGTAGATTTATTAAATATAGGTACCTACTAGGTTTCAATTGAATAGCTATTACTACACTATAGGTTTTATTGAAATCTAAACAATCTCGATTTCGTCACTCAGTACTTATCTACTCACTGATCTCTCATCTGGATTAGCCGATCCATGCAGAACACAGTCTTCTTGATAAAAATAAAAATTATTAATTCTTATTCAGAATTTTAGAAAAATCATGATGCAAGACGAAATTTAATAAACATTTTTATGTAAAATGTTGCCAAAATGAGACTTTATGGCTATAATCAGAGAGTTATCGGAGATCTTAGATGAAAATAAAATGTAGAGCCAAGATTCTAATTCGACCACCCCCAACTTAAAGGTGTAAAGTCTGTGCAGTTAGAACTTGTAGGTATGTATGTATGTATCTTCACGCCAGGTCCCTATTTAACGGGGTAGGCAGAGAGTGTAGAGCGCCAGATATCCCGGTTCTGACAAACCTCTCGTGCCTCGTCTACCTTCATCATTCTCTTGTACTTGTAGGTATATATATATTTTTTATTTAAACATACTTAAAACTATTGTACACATTGAACAACATAAAAAAGCCTGAAGAGGTTTGTGTTGATTCAGGTACCTATTCGTTCAACATGTAAAATTCGTAACAAGTAGGTACAGTATTCCATCTTACCAACGGATACAATGTAAGTAAATGTCTTAATATTAATGTGTTATTATACACAACAATGTATACAATGAATATATACAATTATTAATTAATATATATTATGTATTACACCTAATCACAATTGGCTTTTGATAATAGTTGAGAAAATTTAATATAACCCTACACATCGTAAATATTGTGCAAGACGAAAGAATATGTGTAGGATTAGAAACTGGGCTCTACATGAGATCTCTGATAACTTTTTGGTATTAAAGATGAAAATATATTTTGTGTTGATAGTCCATTTATCTAAAGAGGCCATAGAATCAGTGCAGTGTTGGACAAGTCAAAGAGCGGCTAAGAGCGGCGTAAATTCTCGGCAGCATACTTGCAGCCTTCTCGCCACTATTTCACCACTGATGCCACTACTCGCCAGTGGGTAGTTAGCTAGTTCCGTATAAAGTGATTTGCGTGGGTGTAGGTACCTACTTTATTTTAAAGTCTCTTTCTGAGCCACGTGAGTGAGAGAGAGATTGCGTCGTCTTTATCTCACTCATTTTTGTTCTTCATTTGTTCGTTATAAGTTTCATTCGTTCGCTTAATTATTCTGTTTCTAACAGTAATCCATGCACTTGTGTCGTATTTTGATTATGTACAATTATTTCTATGTTGTTATTAATTCAAAATAAAATAAAAAGTTATTATATTGAATGTTTTTTTTTCTCCTGGATTTAGACAGCTAAGAGGTGGTAACCCTACCAGCAAGTCATTTTCTTACTTTAATGACGTAACTTCAGCCTGTAATCCCCGAAGGGGTAGGCAGAGGTAAATGCATACATTCAAGCATACATGCACTTACGACTCGCCGGTTACGTTTTGGCCCATGTAACAGGTGGCGAACCTGTTGCCATCTCCGGACACATTACCAAACTCTGAGGTACTGGGAAACTTCCAGAAAATGGAAAAAATCCCAATAGAACCAGAAATAAAGGATTTTAAACCGTTATATCTGATAGTCCCCGAGCCGGGAATCGAACCCAGGACCCCCAGCACAGTGCCTTGGCCTGCTGCCACTGCGCTAAGAGGCAGTTATTACTTACTTTAATCATTCACATAAAACACTTAATTACTGTAGGACGCCCACTTTCACTCGAAAAAACCCTTTGATGTTCTTTGAGCTATTAAAAAACAATAAAATGTATTCTACACGTAAACAATTTGTAGAATAGTTTTATGTCACTCTTGCCAAGAAATTTTATGCCAAGTAAACTGTTTACGATATGAAAAATAAGGACAAGGTGGACATGACTTTGAATGATACTAAATGTCAGTGATAATTCTATCGTTAGGCCGAGGTAATTATAATTTCAAGGCAATTATAATGGATTATTAAAATCAACCCTAATTGATCTTTTAATTAAGTACTCGTTAATTTCTGGTGCATTGTTATTGATTGACACTTCCGTTTGTTATAAACATACAAGTATATTTAGCTCAGTAAGTCTAGCAAAATTTGGAATGTCATGGTCCTGTGAAACGAAATTACCGGCACGTTTCACTGGTGGTAGAGCTCCAGTGACGGAGCTCGCGGGTGTAGGCGCCACCGCATTACCTAATACACTTGCCGCAAAATGGTAGTGTTCAGCACTATCGTGTTCCGGTCAGGTGGTAATGTACGGCCCTGTAATTTCCGGCACAGAGGCATAACACCTTAGGTCTCAGGAGTGGCAACGCATCTGCATTTTGACCTCGGTCTTTGTGTGGGTGTCTATAAGCTGCAGTCATCACTTAACATCAATGTGAACTGCATGCTTGTTTGCCATTTCCTAAACATAAAAAAAAGGTTGACATCATAGAGCTAAATATCATTCCTTCACTCGGGCAAGTAGGATTATCGTTGAAGTCTTCTTCTTTTAGATAGGTACTAGTTCTGTAGTAGTCTTTAGAAACATCACTTTACACACAAATAATGTATGTATGTATCTTCACGCCAGGTCCCTAACGGGGTAGGCAGAGAGTGTGGAGCGCCAGATATTCCGATCCTGACACACTTCCCATGCCTCATCTACCTTCATCATTCTCTTCATACACGCACGCCGATTCCAATAATCAAATTCAATAATTATTTATTATAATTATTGTTATTTGATTTTATGTGTCCATAATGTAATCAAAAGTTTTATAATTTAAGACACTATAATTTAATTAGCTGTTTTACTCAGAAAATCCACAGGAAACTAGAATGCTTCTGTATGAATTAATTTTCTTAATATAATTAAACTAACCAACACCTTGCCTTAGAATGAATATTTATTCATCAACTACTAATATGAAAAAAATGAAAAAGTGTAGTAAAGTCAACCGAAATTCTAAAATAAATTACAACTGATTGCCTAAAAAGACTATATCAACATGTTCGCTATCAAAGGTTATGACAAATTAACTTAAATAACTAAAGAAACTTATTTATAAAATACTTACACGATTCAATTCAAATGGCAAAGACGCATAGTATTTACGTGTGCTGCAATTGACGAATGAAACTCCACTCTTTAAATCACACACCGTCATAACAGCAAAGAAAATTTTTTTGGAACATATAATGCTAGTAACAACACTATTATTGGATGTATATTGTATAAACAGTACAGGAATACCAAGCCGAAAATTATCATTTTAACTAAAATAAAAAAAAATAGGACAACCGCCACCTGACAGAGGAAAATACGAATTAAGTTGCGCGCTCGAGTTGCTCGTAAAACGCAATTGATTCCAATATTGTTATTGATAAGCTTCGCACGTAAGCACTGTGTTAACTATAAATTAGTTGTTACTTTAAAGCCGACACGGACAGTGAATCAATAATTAATTTTGATGAGAATATAAATTAATTTATTTGATGACTAGCGGCTCGACCCTTTATCACACCTTGGTTACATTATTGCATTTTTATTAGGAATTCCCATTTTTTTTAATTGTGTTAAAGTCTATATTAATCAGTGATTATGTAGCATTCAAATGATGAAAGAATTTTTAAAATCGGTTCAGTACTTTTTGAGCCGATTTTAAAAACCTTTCATCTTTATAATATTAGCACAGACCAAAGAAAACGAACGTGTTAATTAGTATAGAAGTACAGATAATTCATCCCATAGATAGAGGTCGCTCACTATGTGCCTCTTAAGAAGGCTCAACTGCTCAAGGTAACGCAGAAAGCAATGGAGAGTTATGCTCGGCGTTTCCCTACTCTAAAGTAAAACACGTTTGGTTATTCAGTGCAGACAGACTATATTTAGTTCACAGACTAGGTGTCGCTAGTAGTTACATTTTGATACAATGTTATTGTCTATTACCAACACCCCCACTTATCAAAATAAACTAAACATTACAATTTTAATATACCCAAAGATTCCATAAATTTATAGTGTTTGACTGCACTTAGACCTTTAGTCAACAAATCTGCCGGCATTTCATTTGTAGATAAATAATTGACTTTTACTTTTCCACTATTGACAGTCTCTCTAACAAAATGATGTTTAACATCAATATGTTTTGTCCTGTTGTGACATTGATGATTTGTAGCCATCTTCAATGCACTTTGATTGTCGCAATTCAACCTAATTGTTGACAAAGATCCAGTCAGCTCATACAATAGTTCTCTTAAATATACAGCCTCCCTACAGGCTTCAGAGAGCGCGACATACTCGGCTTCGGTGCTCGAAAGGGCAGTAACTCTCTGCTTCCGACTCTGCCATGAGATAGCTGTACCCGACATTACAAAACAAAATCCGGTATACGATTTTCTATCTAAGTTATCGCTTGCCCAATCAGCGTCAACAAAACCTTGCAAGTCCCCTCCATGACTACTAAATTTTAAACAATACTTTTTCGTCTTTTTTAGATATTTAAGAACTCTTTTGGCATAGTTCCAGTGTTCAGTACTATAACAAGTATTAAATTGACTCAAATAAGATACAGAGTAGGTGATATCAGGTCTTGTCATGACCGCAAGATACATAAGACAACCCAAGAGTTTTTGATAACTAAGTCCTACTGTACATTTTTCTGCTTTTGGTATATTCAATTTATTTTCTATAGGTGTATCAATTGTACTACAATCGCTCATATTAAATTTCAACAATAATTCTTCTATATACTGTTGCTGACTTATAGTTATCTCATATTTATTACAATCTTTCTGAACACTAATATTCATACCTAGATATTGCTTAACCTCACCCAAGTCTTTGATTTCAAATTCTGAATTTAAAATATCTTTTAACTTTTTAGTCTCATTCTTGCTATTTGAAAATATGAGAAAGTCATCTACATACAAAGCTATTATAATCTTTATATCTTTACACATCTTTATAAATAAACAAGGCTCTTGTATACAGTTTTTATACTCATTTTTACATAATACATCAGAAACTCTCTCATACCAAGCCAAGGCGGATTGTTTTAATCCATATACTGCCTTATTTAGTTTGAGTACTTTCCCTGATGTTTCTGATACATAACCTTCAGGGGCACACATATAAATTTCCTCATTTAAATGACCATTTAGATAAGCAGTCTTAACATCTAACTGAGTAATGTTCAGTCTTAGTTTTACACTTATTGCAAACAATAGTCTTAGTGTAGAGTGTCGCACCACTGGTGAAAAGGTCTCACTATAGTCCAGTCCACGTTTTTGGGTAAAACCTTTTGCGACTAATCGCGCACGATATTGCACTTCACTATCACTTTTGATCTTTTTCTTTAACACCCAACGACATTTCACAATTGTAGCCCCTTTTGGAGCATCAACAAGCTCATAAACTTCATTCTTCCTGAACGACTCCATTTCCTCATCCATTGCTTTCTTCCATTGCTCGCTTTCAGGACCATTCAAGGCTTCAGTCACTGTCAGTTCAGTATCCTCTGTAGCCAACAAGCCTGTCTGATTGTACCAATCTGGCTTACGTCTCTCCCTCTTTGGTCTGTCGGAGATCTGTTCTGGCGAATGACTTGGGCTGCCCAATGATGAACAATCAGGAACGTAGGTCTCATCAGCTTCATAGAATGTCAACTGTGATGATTCACTGTCAGAGTTTTCTTCGGTATCTAGTTCTGATCGTTCCAGACATTCTGCCCCCACTGAACGATCATCCCCTACTGGATCAGCCAAGCTTTCTTCTACATTCCATGTTGTTTCTGTAGTTGCATGCATTGCTTCTGACACTAGTGACTCCATCACCACTACATCTCGGCTTGTAGTAACCTGGTTGGTGACAGGATTGTATACTCGGTAGCCCTTTACATGTTCTGAATAACCAACAAGAATATGCTGCTGAGCTTTCTTGTCCCATTTGTTTCTCTTTTCTTTGGGAACATGCACCATGACTGGACTGCCAAAGATCCTTATATTGCTCAAATTGGGCTTCGTTCCTTGCCACATCTCAAATGGTGTCTTGTCATTGAGGCCTGATACTATAGATCGATTTTTTAAGTATACGGCAGTTGATACTGCCTCTGCCCAAAACTTTTTACCTAAGTCAGCATCAAACAACAGGCATCTTGCCTTTTCAATAATTGTTCTATTGTTTCTCTCTGCCATACCATTTTGTTCTGGCGAGTAGGGGTTGGTTTTCTGATGTATGATGCCGCAAGATTTCAAAAAACCTTCCATTTCTTTTGAACAGAACTCTCCACCATTATCTGTACGTAATATTTTAATCTGTACATTCTTTTGCTTCTCCACCATTGCTTTGAATTCTCTGAAGTATTTATAAACCTCATTTTTCTGTCTCATAAAGTAGACAAAAGACATGCGACTGTAGTCATCGACCAGAAGGAGGAAGTATTTAGATAAACCAATGGATTGGGTTTCCATTGGCCCACATACATCTGCATGCACAATTTCCAGCACTGCTGTTGCTCTCGTGCCTGTGGCGAACGGTAATCGGGGTTGTTTTCCTTGACAACAAACCGTACAATTAGATTTTGTCACTTTAAAAGAATCTTTATAGTCAACACCTTCCACAGAACCATTCTTCATTTTGGTCAAATCTTTTGTATTTATGTGGCCTAACCTCCTGTGCCATAATAAGGCACTTTCTCTGGCAATCAAACATTTTGGTGCCGGTGTATTTCTTAAATCTAGTTTATACACACCATCAATGAGGTTAGCAACTGCCACTAATTCATTCTTTGCATTGTGAATTAAACACTGACTATTTGAGAAAGAAACACTGTTGTTGTTTTTAATTATTTGGCTGACTGACAACAAATTTGTTGTAAGGCCTGGTACAAACAGAACATCCTTTATCTTGATATCATAGCCTTGCTGTGTTGATATTTCAATACTGCCTTTGCACAATACATTAAGCTTCTCATTGTTAGCTATCATAATCTCGGTGCATGTCTCTGGACTTGAAACTTCTTGCAACCAACTTTGGACAGCCGTCATGTGAACACTGGCTCCTGAATCCACGTACCAATCGTCTTTACTATATTTAGCACTCAAGAAAACAGCACTAAAAGCATTACTCGACTTATATTTGCTTGATTTTTCTAACATTGGACACTGATTACGATAATGACCCGGAGTTTTACATTTGTAGCAGGTAATGTTTTTATTTTTACTTGTCATTTTGACGTTTGTGGTTGATTTACCGCTATTGCCGCTCTGATTGGTGTTGCCATATTTTGGTTTAAATTTTTCCCATTTTGACGCAAACGCCGATTCAGTATTCTGCGCATCTTTCAAGGTCAATAATTCTAACGGCTCCGAATCTAATAACTTTGTTTTAATGACGTCAGCCGTAATCGCAATACCTGAGTGTTCTATGGCCATAATCATTGGTGTGAATTTATCTGGTAGTCCAGCAAGCATCAAAGATCCTATCCACTGATCTGTTATTTCAAAGCCGGTTCCACTCAACCTTTGTGATGTCTCCACAATTTGAGTCACGTAGGCGGTCATATCTTCACAATTTTCTCGCCGTATTGAAATCAAGTGACGTAGTAACGAAATCTTTCTCGAAAAACCTGAGTCATCAAAAAGAGATTTAAGTTTATCCCATAACTCTTTCGAAGTTTTCGTCGTCTTGATATGCACGTACAAAGCTGGGTCGATAGTTAGGCATAATTTGGCCCGAGCCTTCGCATCATCTTCGGGTTTTATTTCCCTTTCTGCTACCGGTCGTACACAATGTAACATGCCATCCAATACCAGCACATTTTCAATTGCAAATGTCCACTCGTCAAAGTTCTCTCGACCTTTTAATTTAGGCACACTGGCTAAATAGTTCGTCGACATATCGCACAACACAATCGTGATCCAAAATTAATAACTTTATCACTTTATTTTATGAAGCGTTGAATAGCCCATAACCTCTAAAGTAAAACACGTTTGGTTATTCAGTGCAGACAGACTATATTTAGTTCACAGACTAGGTGTCGCTAGTAGTTACATTTTGATACAATGTTATTGTCTATTACCAACACCTACGACATCGAATCAGATATGATGAGATCCGTCTGAGAACTAAAGTTACCGACGTAGTCCACCGATAAGCGAAACTCAAGATGGCCGTAAGGGCAAAAGAGTTCCCGAATGGCGACCGCGTACCGGTATGGTAGACGAAACGTAGGCAGGCCCCCCATACCTAGTGCAGGTCGCGAGCCCCCAACTTTAAGGTGTAGAGTTTGAGCAGTTAGAACTTGTAGGTATATTACGATGTGTAGAGTTAGAAACTGGGCTCTACATGAGATCTCTGATATCTTATTTTGTGTTGATAGTCCATTTATCTAAAGATGGACCGACGACCTAGTGCAGGTCGTGGACAATACCTGGATGAGGACGGCCCAGGACCGTTCGTTGTGGCAATATTTGAGGAAGGCCTTGGACGTCTTCTGGCTGAAATTACTTATGATGATGATGAGACGACAATTTAAAAACGAATTTGCTTGATTTGTTACAAATTTAAATAAGTACATAAGTATAAATACTTACCAATTATACGAGTAGTTAAGGTATTATAATTTAACCAGATTTATAAGAACATGATAATAATATGAATAATTATTGTATATTCTTCTGACAGATGGACAATTAAACTTTAATGTCGGATTATCGTTATTTGATAACGAACGCAAAATATATTAAAATATTTATCTACTTACAATGTTTTTTGAAAATCACCCATAGATTATTCTGTGAGCCAAAATACCCTTCCTAAAAGAAAAAAATATTGTTGCTCTATTATGATGTATGTATGTATCTCCACGCCAGGTCCCTAACGGGGTAGGCAGAGAGTGTAGAGCGTCAGATATCCCGGTCCTGACATACCTCTCGTGCCTCTACCTTCATCATTCTCTTCATACCTACATGCACGCCGATTCCTAAGACTTTTGACCCAACCATCATATGTATGTGTATCTAAAATAGTGCTATTGTGTTTCTGCATGGTGGTAATAATGACACTATAATTTCTATTACATACGCAAACCAACATATGCCTGTAGCCTGGCTTCGCGTCACAAGCTGCAGTAATGACTTACCATCCATGTGAATTGCATGCTTGTTTGCCACGTTTGCCACCATCATTACAAAAAAAAATCGACCTAAAATAAAACTTTACTTTACCCGGTGAATAGGTACTAAGCCTGGGTTGCACCACGATATTTGCTAAAATTAAGTTATTGTAACATTTCACAGCCTTCTCTCACTTAAAGAAATCTGTTAAGGTTAAACGTTTCCTATACAAATTTGAACTGCTTTTTTTCTTTACTGTAATGATTTTATACTCAGAATGACTTAATATAGCCCTAATTTACGTAGTAGTAGTTTTCGCTCGTGTAATAATATAATAATAAAATGCCCTAAAAATACGTTGTATTTACCTGAAAATAATCGACTAATTTACGCATGTAGTAGTGCGTGCGACTTTGATAACCACTGATTTGATCAATCTGCTTCCATGTTCAGTACTATACACGTTCGTTTTCTTTAGACTGTGGTACTATCGTGTTCGAACCCACCATTGTGTAGATTTAATAACTATTTACTTAAATACATGCTTTTACTGGTGGTAGAGTTCTAGTGTAGGAGCTCGTGGGCGTAGGCACCACCACATTACCTAATCTATCTGCCGCTAAATGGTTGCGTTCAGCACTATCGTGTTCCGGTTAGATGGCAATGTATGGCTCCGTAATAACTATCACAGAGACGTATAACTAAGGTCTCAGGGGTGGCAACGCATCTGCATTTTGACCTGTGGTCTTTGTGTGGGTGTCTATAGGCTACAGTCATCACTTAACATCAATGTGAACTGCATGCTTGTTTGACACCTTCATTACATAAAAAAGGACATTATTAAAACAAAGAAGACCTTAACCTTTCAACCTATAAGCTAATAAATCAAGTGCAAGATAATTGTTGACTCATTAATTCGGTAGGTATATAATTCTTACACCCATATTCTACGACGTTACTCGAAACATTCCTTGACTCACACTCAGCTGAGGACACTTTAAGAGGACGCCTCGAAATCCATATTCTTAGTTGTATTTTGACAGTAATTCATGTGTACGGATTATCATAAAGATAATTCACAAAGTCTTGAAAATCCATTTTTATAGAAAAATGTGGTATTTAATTATATTTCCAGACAGTTCCGACACGAAAAACTTATAATAGAATATGGCGTAAATGTAAATACTCCTCAAGTTTGAGAATTGCTTTCTTACCTCAAACGGAGGCAGAATGTCGAGTTGACGTTATTAGTTACAACTAAGAATACCTACCAATTCCATTGAGTGAGGTTGAGTTAAGGTCGAGGTTACGACTTAGAATATGGGTGTTAGTCTAATGGACTTTGGTAACGCCTTCTGGTTTATTGCAACAAACAACACTTTTCTTATTACTGCAGTAATTGAGAGTATTTTTTATAAAATGATCGTGGAATATAATTATGTTGCTCTCATGGATGGTAAATTACTATTAACAAATTTGTTAGAGAAAAGGATGTAATATTTTACACTTACTTTAACTTTAACAAATATGATGGTGCAACCCAGCATAAGATAGTCACCTGAAGTCTATGTTGGTTTGGTTATTATAGTCGTAACACACGTCTCGACTTGGTACGGAGCGGACAGCGGATTCGGTACGCTCCGAACCAAATTTGGTCGTATGTAGCGACAGCGGATTTGGTCCGATGCGGTCCGCTCGCGCGAGTTTCGTCGGACTGTGTCTACGCTCTTGAGTTCTGACAGTGGAACTCTACTAGAGGGTAACGATGTAAAAAAAATGTATATGTTAAGACAATTAATTGCTCGGCAGTGTAGTGCTAATAGGTTTCTTTTTTTATGTAACCAAGGTGACAAACAAGCATGCAGAACCTTTAGACATCTACACAAAAACTAGAGGTCAAAATCCAGATGCCTTGCTTGCCCTACCCACGTTGACCTAAGTTGTTGTGTTTTTGTGATAGTATTTCGTGGCCATAGAATAGATTAGTAATGGCAACCCATTATACGTCCCACTGCTGGGCACGAGTCTCTCCCCTTTTTTGTTTTGGAGGGTAGGCCTGGAGCTTACTCCACCACGCTGCTCCAATGCGAATTTGGTGGAATTGGGTGGGTTAGTGGCCAACCCGCTGTTGGATGTTTTCAAACCGCTTATAAGGCATTCGACAAGGTTTAACGACTGCTATCTATCGATAGCAACCAGGACCGACGGCTTAACTTGCCCTCCGAAGCACGGAAACGCGCATTTAATTTGCCACTAGCGGTCACCCATCACACTACCCGACTGAGCCCGTAGTGCTTAACCGAGTAGATCGCTTACGATCTACACCAGCCGCCGGGCCATGAGCGCTTAACGAAGCGCGCATGGCCCGGCGGCTGGTGTAGAGAAGAATAGATTACTAGAAAAGAATTACTGGAAAGAAAAAAGGATCTAAGATCCATAAACTAGTAATCTATGGCCCTCAGCGTATCGCCCTCCCGGGTTAAAACCCTAATAATAGTAAGACTTAACGTCAAGTAAGACCTAGAAAACCTAATAGCATCAAAACAGCTTCTAATACATAAAAATTTAATGCAACCGCAGGTTTATAACTTGCTATATGCGGTACGGTAGATGTAATGACTGTGGTAGATACGGTTTAATGTATTGGTAAAGTTTCATACAACTACATCCAATAAAAGATAACAATATTGGCAAACAATCAGCGGAATACCTTGGTAGTGCCTTTGATAGAGCCGCTTACATTGTGCAAAGTCAAATTCGAACGCATACAGATGGTATCAGTGCATTCACCATCATTAACACACAAAGGCGGCTCGTATTGCAGTACCTTGGCACTTGGCACTTTAATTGTATATCAATAATCGATCATACGTAATAGGTACATAATAGAACATAAAGTACTGTGTTAAAGTACGCAGTATGATATGTTGTATATCGATCTTACGAGAGAGATTTCGGATAATTTCGTCTCTGTAAAGCGTTTTCTCTCTCGCATATCCTATGTGACGGTTGTCGACTATTTTGATCATGTTTTGACCAATACCACACTATTAGTGCTTACGTAGACAGTGCGCAGCAGAGATAACGCTCCGCGAACTCGAAACTAGCCGATTGTCTGTTTCCTAAGATCGATGTGCTATATTTCTTGACGAATAGGTACTGTATATTCATACTGTCTTTTCAAATTATAATAAAGCTTCAGGTATAAGTTTGACGACCCGGTTGGTTCAGCGGTGTGAGATGACCGTTTATTACGACGGGTCGATCCCCGCACCGGGACAAATATTTGTATGGGTTTCGGGTCTGGGTGTTTGTGCATGTGTTGTATGTATACAACGGCACCCACGATACAGGTTTATACCTACTGTTGGGCTGTGAATGGAAGCGTATTTTAAAAAAAGTTAGTTTTGGTTAGTGTTAGAAAAAGACAAAATCTAAGGCAAATTATATAAATATAAGAAAAGTTGAAGCCGTTCAATTGTGTTTTTGTGTAATTTGGTAACGTTCACTTTCACACAAAAATCTAAATAGTAAGACAAATTTTCATGCAATTTTTTTCCACGACAAATAAAAAGAATCATACCCATTTTATTTTATAGTTCTTATTGCTACAATTTTTAATCACACGTGCTATTTAATTGGAAAGAAAAAAAAAATACTTCATGCTGGAGCAAAGCAAATAAGGAACAAAGGCTGGGACAGTTAATCAAGGGTCGTAGGTTCAATGCCCGAACCCAAATTTTTCTTTGCATTATTTCTTTTTTTTATGAAGACATGCTTTTGACACTTTTTCCGGCATACACATTTATAATGAGCTTTAAGTATGGATAAGCGTTTTAAATATATGTAAATACAATAAATAAGTATTTATTGTAGCAGTAAGTCTTCTATATCCCGCAGGTGTCTTAGTGGTAATGGGTTCCTAATTTCCCGCTGAATCAGGGGGCACTTTCACTAATAAATCTTTTCGATTATTATAAACAGACGTGAAGTCTATTTACGTATAAATACATAATAATATCGTTTTACACCCACCTCATGTAAAATCAAATCTGATTGTGAATTCTTTAGATATTTTAATTACATTTCGTTATATAATACACATTTGTGCACGCTAGATATTCTGAATCTCTTCTTTCGTTTACAGTTAGCCGGCAAACGGGAGCCTGAAAAGGAAATCGAAGCACAGAAATGGATTGAAGCGGTGATCGGAGAAAGGTTCCCGACTGACCTGCCTTATGAGCTGGCCCTCCGCGATGGCATCATCTTGTGCAAGCTCATGAACAGACTGCAGCCCGGAATCATCACCAAAGTCAACGTCTCCGGCGGAGATTATAAATTCATGGACAATATCAGCCAGTAAGTTTCGATTAATTTTATCCCATGGTTAAATTAGCGTGTCGGTATCTGACGACCCCACCGGCCACTAGTGGAAGAGATTTCTTTCGCAAGTGCAGTCATTCAACCAAACAATTATGGTGAAACTGATAATAAGTGCAATAATGCAGAATGAGCAGCAGTGCCTTGCGATAAAACTACCGCAACTGCGATCGCCAATCCGTATACCGAGCTAGGCAATTAGGGCAATATAAATATTTATCATTTAAACATACCTATGGTTATTTGGAATGGTTTTATGTGAAAAAGAGCGGGTTCTCCTAACACAAGCAAATTATTTTGCTTAAAAGGAGACTCAAAAATTGTAATATTGTAAATTTTTATTTTTATATGAAATAAATAAAATAAAAATAAATAAATATCTTTACAGCCTTTGTTGAAGAAAAAGAAGTGGTAAAATATGTCAACCTTTTTCTATATTAAGAGCTTCTGGTATCACAAATTAATAGTCTAAAGTAAAATTATACCTTGTATAAGGATCCAATAGGTGTACCTAGAGCTACATGTATTAGTGACGCATTATGCAGGTTGTTAAAACAAACGTTATAGGCCTGAAATTTTAAATCTAACGTCATAAATATTGAACTCTGTTTTATCATGCAGGTTTCAGAAGGCATGCGTGAAGTACGGCGTACCTGATGTCGACCTCTTCCAGTCAACTGATCTCTGGGACCAGAAGAACATTGCTCTTGTCACACAAACTATCTTCGCTATCGGCAGGACGGTGAGTCTTTTTATCATCATTTGCTAGTTAAAGTAGGTTACGAAAGACATTGAAATTTCGGCCTCTTCTCTTTAATTAAGTACCTGTGCTTTCCCGCTTTACCTGTGTTTTGAAATAGTTTTCCGCAATGATCAAGGATCAAAATTTCCCATGATGTTGATCCTTCCCCATTGGAAAGGGGGAATCACTAGATAGATACTGATCCTAACGTCTTCTTAATGATTTTTTTTTTTTGATTCTGGCTGTTATGGTATACTATGCCTAAATAATCCGACTTAGTTCCAGAGCAGAACGAGTTTAAATAATATATTAAGAATATTATGTTATTAGACATCAGATTGAATCAATATGGCCGAGTTCGTCTAGTTCTGTGTAAACTCGTTGTTAGCCAGTTATATTAAAATTTGCGAAATATCAGTTCTACTCTATAATAATACTACACCGCCTACACAAAATCCACAAATGCCAGACAGACGTCTGATTGACAGTGCATTGCTCTTGCTCATAAAAAATGCAATATTTTTAGATTTAAAAGTTTTGTACTAATTACCTAATACTACCTACCACATGTCTTGTGTCATTGTAACAGTTTAATAACTCTACGTTAAATTAGTCTATCGTTACTAGTTGGCTTAATTATCTTCCAAATAATTGCCAAACTGATCGACCACACCTCATAGATAAGTTATTCCAAAAAATATACATATAAATACAGGGTCAATTGAAGTTAGCCCGTCACCTCTTGCAGGCAGCCTCAATTCCTTCAATCCCAACAACATTGTTCTACCCACACTGCGTCTATTCTATTCTATTCTATTTTTCCCGTGTGGCAACTATCACACTTAGTAATAATTCTGCCAAAGACTGGATAACATTGGTGACTTTTGTGGATTCTAGCGGTTAACATTTCCACTGTGCTAATGTCACTAACATTACGTTTTCGTAGGTTTTCGCGAGCTTCATACATTGTAGAAATTAAACTTGCGGATTTTTACTCGTACGTAAATTACCATGACTTTGTAAATTAGGTTTCTTTTTGTTTATTTTCGTTTTATTAATTTTGACAGGCGTTCAAACACCCTGAATGGCGTGGCCCTCACCTTGGACCGAAGCCAGCGGAGGAAAATCGCAGGGAATTCAGCGAAGACGTCCTTCGTGCCGGTCAGACCGTGATTGGTCTTCAAGCAGGCACAAACAAGCTTGCCTCACAATCTGGTCAGAACTTTGGCGCTTCACGCAAAATTATCTTAGGAAAGTGATGTACCAGGCTACCAGGAACTGAAGAAGCTCGCACAAAAGCCTAGAGCCTATTTACTTATAAGGATATTATTGTATATTAAGTCAATTATGTGACCCTCTCTCCCTCTATACATTTATTTAAAACAACAAGTTACAGATCTAGTCTTTTAAATCCACCTTAATCAATACTTAATTATAATTTAATTAAATAAAGTGCATACCTACCATAATTAGCTGTGAAACACAGTGTCTGATAACACAAAAAGGAAATAATAATAGGTATGTGTATAAAATGCAATATTTAATTATTATGTTTTTGTTTAAGGTAAATTCATACCTATTTATCGAATTTAAATCATAATTAATTTATTTTATATAAATATTATGTACCTACTATTGGTATCAATGTGAAATATGATGTCAAATTAAAATAATACTTTTTTATTAGACTTGCGTTTTTAATTTAATCTTGTCCTTTGAATTCGTAAAACTCAGTCAATATGGAAGGACCTGTTTGAAAAGCAGGCACTTGTTTTTGATATGAAGTTAATCACGGTCGTAGGCACCAAGGCCACCACCACATTACCTAATATACCTACTTGCCGCTAAATGATAGTGTTCAGCACTATAGTGTTCCAGTCAGGTGGTACGTATGTGGTATGTACGGCCTTGTACCTAATTTCCGGCACAGAGGCAGAACACCATAGGCCTCAGGAGTGGTAACGCAACTGCATGTTAACTTTGGTCTTTTTGTGGGTGTCTATAGGCTGCAGTCATCACTTAACATCAATGTGAACTGCATGCTAGTTTACCACTTCAATTACATAAAAAAACCTCTGTTTACCAATATGTTAAATCTGAAAAATGGACATAAAATTATTGAATTCTCCCTCTATTTTCTCTGTTATGAAATCTGTCTCTAACTAATAGATATCTATGGTGGGTCATCATCAATTCAGCCAGCCGAAAGACCTTAAGGCAAGCCACGGCTAGACAAGTCTACTATCTGGGGTTGGTTAGGGCATACTTATAATTCTGAATGCCTCATTGGCTCAGTGGTCGCAATCGCGCCGGTGAAGCCCGAGGTCCTGGGTGCGATCCCCAGGTCGCGAAAATCTTTTATTGGTTTTTTTCTATTAGGAAATTCCCAGTAGTAGCCCGGAGTCTGATCGTGCCTCGGAGAGCACGTAAAGCCATCGGTCCTGCGCCCGATCTCTCTCCGGTCGTGTCGGATTGCCGTCCCATCGGGCTACGAGAGTAAGGGAATAGAGAGTGCACCTGTGCTTGCGCATACACTTGTGCACTATAATCAGAGAATATGTAATAATACTACGTATAGAATGGACACTTCGACGTCCCGCCCGATTTCCCCGCATCAATCAACCTCCTCCCCTCTTATGGGCGACGGTTGGTATTTTGTACGTGCTACGCACACAGGTGCACGTGTAAATACACGTCACTGATTGATGTCTGTGTATTAAAGATCAAAATAAGCGTTCGTATGGAATTTTGGCGGAGTGTCCGCGGTGTGCTATAATATCTCCCGCGCAGTTGGCTAGTCTCCGTTGAGATTGGCCGCCGTGACCGAAATTCGGTCTGGAGGATATTGGACTAACCGGGTCGTCAACTGATGAAGGATACCGACAAACAAAATACGATACATGATAAACATGTCGGATATATCAAAGTATTTCACATCTCAAGATAAGCCGAAGTACCTAAGACAAGGTTTGCATACATATGTAATTGAAGAATTAATTTATGTTTACATGTGTTTTATAAATTAATTACTTAAAGGTATTATTTTATAATTATGTCTTTTATTTTTCCTCAAAAGCCTCACATATCCCGGAGACACTCCACTTTGAAAAGCAAAACAACACATCTGCTTCATGCAGATGTGTTGTTTTGCTTTAAATGCGATTTATAATAAGTAGGTGTGTTATTATATTAATATGTGAAGGCCCTTTTACCATTAGGTATTGTGCACAGGGAGAAGAACCTACGAAATTTGATATACATGGTGTAACCGCAAGGTAGAACAATATTAAAAGGTGTTCATCTATATCAAGTTTCAAATCATTTAACGTAAACTATAACAATGAAATCACAACTTTTTTTTCATACAAAGTTTAAATATTAATTGTTTGATCTTTTATTTGACAACCCTAACAAGTCGTCAATGAAAACGCTCAGCATTTCACACACAAATACCGTGCGTGGTTTTTTCTACCACCTTCGAGCCCTGGCGACTCCATGCTTGAATAAATGTAGGTACCTACCTGACATCTCACCCAAATAAAATAAGTACCTACCTACCTATAATTAATGTGTAAAAAAATTGTAAGTAGTGTGCTGGTGTCACGTCACCGAACCACTTTTCTTTGTACGTGTGACCGGACTCCACCCTCCACTGAAGCTCTACCTACTTTGGAATGTAGATAAGGGGCCGTTCAAGTACGTGAGCACTATGGGGGGAGGGGTCTTTGCTCTGCTTATTTTGGATGACATGGGGGGTAGGGGAGTCTAGATGATGATTATGTCATCGGTAGTTATTTACTTATTACATCAGTAAAATCAAATCTCTATCCTAAATCTATTTTCTTATTTTTAAAATTGTGATGGTAACATTATAATTATAATATTTAAAAAAATAATACATTAATTGAAAAATGTTTACGTAAGCATGGGGGAGGGGGTAAAAGCTTTGCTTACTTTTGCTGACAAGGGGGATGGGGGGGGGGTAAAGAATTGTAATAAATCTGCTTACGTAATACTTGAACGGCCCCTATAAGTACTTTTTAGACGGACATAGATGGCAAAGGAGCCTAAGAGCAGTATTATTACATATTCTCTGCTAATGGTAGGTATGACAATAAAAAACAATATCATAATTATTAAGTAAGTATGTAGATAAATTACTTTTAACACACAGTTTAGCTAAAAGTACCGGTCTGAAAACGTTGAAAGTAGTGTAGGTTCTTTCAGTACCTATGTAATAAAGTACTCTGTGATAGGTTCCTTGAGGCGAGTAGGGGAACTTTGCTTACTACTGGCACCATCTAGCGAAAGTACATGTAATGATATGCTCGACTTGCTACTACTGCTTGTTGCTAGGTTAGCTTCTGACGTCGGAATTGCTCCTTACTAGAGACATCTATCTAATTAATGCGTAAAATTTGTGTACAATCTGATCTCGAATAGTAATAATACCGTTAACTAGATGGCAGTGAACGATCATAATTTATTCAAGGCTACTAGGGATGTAGATAGTCTACAGTGTTATTTCGTATCGACTCATACAATATCGATTCAAAATTATATTTATACATAACAAACTACTCTCCTTGCTTGTTTATACTATGTAATTTACAATGTAAATAAATTAACTGCCTCAGTAGCCTAGTGGTAGCAGGCCAGGCCACTACTGCTATGCTGGGGTCCTGGGTTCGTTCGATTTCCAAATCAGGGGTTATTAGATATAACGGTGTAAAATGCTATACCTCCGTTTCTATTGGGGTTTATAACTTTATAAACACTCGTATTTTACATTTATCACACACATCTTATGAGCGAGTCGTTACGCGATACTATTTTCTATAAAAATATACTTTTTTACCTTTAGACCGACGTTTTGCGGGTAGACTGTTGTATCAGCAATATGTCAATTTTCGGGTGGCTCGGTGTTCTTCTACCTCCACGTTTCGATTAAAGTTTTCCAATTTTCTGGAATTTTCTCAGTACCTCGAAGTTTGATTATTGCATTCAAACATACGACATGCAAACACTCACATGCCCGGAGAGGTTAATAGACTCGCCACTTGTTACATGGGTCAAAACGTAACCCGTGAATCATGGGTGTTTGCATGTATATTTGAATGCAACCTCTGCATACCTCTTCGAGGATTACAGGCAGGTTTTTTTTTTTTCAATAAATTATATATCTCGAAAATTAACCTCAAAACTGTCCGAATTACGATAGCGCTAAACATATTATTATGTCTCATGAAGGCGCGCATACAAACAAAAAAAAAAGACTGTACAAACCTATCTACAAAATCCCAATCGATTAAACAAAAAAAAAAAAAACGATTTTTCATGTCATCGATTTTTTGATTAATCGTATCCTGATCAACATACTTCAGTACAACACTATTGTTAAATAACAAGCAGATCGCGGAACAGCCGTACTTGTTGTGGTTTCGACTATTTAATTGTGGAATCTGGATTCAAGTGGTTCAAAACTATCCAAATGTGTTGTTGTCACGCGAGAAAATGATAACATTCGGCGCTGCGAACACATCGTCGGCGTTGGAAGATACAGGTGAGGAGTGTTCGGGAGATTTCATTGTTGCGCGTAGTTTGGTGCGAAGTTTTTAGTGTGTGCATTATTTTCAGGTGAATCGAGGAGCATATGCGAGAGCGTTTGCAGTGATGGCTCGAATGCTACCGTGCAACCGGGATCCTCAAACCAGAGGCCGCGTATGGACATCGCCTGCGTTCTGGATGTCACACAAACATTGAATCTTTCTCATAGGAAAAGAGCATTGGAAGAAGTTCGTTTGGCTTCTGAACTTGTGAATGCTAATGTTCATCACATACATGTAAGTTAAAATTGTAATGTTTGATTCAATTATGGGAGTTAGGTTTCATTAGTTTTATAATGCTTATCTTATGGCAGTATTTACATAATAACGATTAGTGTTATCAATGATGTTCGATTAATGTTGTCTGATTATAGGACTGATAGATGATCAGATATTAGAAGTTCGTTTTTTAGTTATATTTTCTAATGGTCGAGTGTCAGTGGCATGTCTCATAAGTATAGGCAACATATCACCAAAGCACCCAATATAGTTGCCACTAAATATTACTGTTTACTGCTACTATATCTTTAGATAAGTAATGTATAGCCATTTATGTTCTAATGGTGTACGTTATATGCGGCCAGCTAAATTAAATGAGTGTGTACCATGATCTTGTATTGCTGTTGCTCATAGCAGCAATTCACATCACAAATTTGAGAATTTCAAAACTAATTGAAAAGACTAATATACCAAAATGGTCGACCTGTTTTAACCAGTCTAGTCTCGAAAAAAATATGACAATTGATTTCAATTGTGTCTCCCAATATTGGCCTCCTGATCCTGAGAGATTAATGAGAATTAACAAGTTTTATACTGCTTTTCCTCTTTTTATTTGACAGTTTGAAAAGCTGGATTTTGGCGAGACAAATGTGTTGGACACATTCTACAATGCAGATGTTGCTCTGGTGGATCTCAGTGTGCAGGTGCAACAAAGTTCACTGCTCTACCACCTCGGAGTTCGGGAGAGTTTTGACATGAAGGAGAATGTGTTGCTTTACAATGATGTTGATGCAGATGCAACTTTGCGGCTTAAGGTTTGTTTATTTTTTTGTTTTTTTTTATGTAATGAAGGTGGCAACCTAGCATGCAGCTCACATTGATGTTAAGTGATGACTTTAACCTCCATAGGCTACATCTACATTAAAACCAGAGGTCAAAATGCAGATGTGTTGCCACCCCTGAGTTGTTATATCTCTGTGATAGTTATTACTAGGCCATACATTACCATCTAACCGGAGTACGATTGTCTGTCTGACACTACCATTTGGCGGCAGATAGAAGTAATGCGGTGGTGCCTACGCCTGCAAGCTCTGTCACGAGCTCTATCACCAGTAGAAATGTATATTTATATTTGGAAATTGATTAGTACTCTTAATATTAGGAGCTCCTGATATAGCTTTCCCTCAAATAAATAATGTAAGTTTTTGATTATTAGTTACAATGTCTTTTTAAGCTCGAGAGTGTAGGCACCATTGTATTACCTAATCTGTCTGCCTCCAAATGGTAGTGTACAGCACTATTGTGTTCCTGTTGGATGGTAATGTATGGCTAATGTGACCATTGTTATTGTCACTCAAAACGGGACATTCTCAAAATAAACCTTTAAGGAACCAGGGGGGTAGAGGGTTACCAACGAACGCCCAGCTTAACACCATTCTTTAAGTATCGTTTTAACTATGTTTCATGGATATCGATTGCTTTTGAGATAATTATTAATTATTAAAAAAATAGTGAATTTCGTTATGACGTGTACAGGACAACTCCAGACGGGTATGCTAGTTTTCTATACAATTTTTGCTGAGATTACTGATAAGGGGTCATTTTTTTGCTTCCCAAAAGTTTTCCTGGGACACCCGGATGGGTTGCCTGAAAACAGGACTGTCCCATTCAAAACGGGACGTATGGTCACGTTATGTATGGCCCCTTAATAACTATCACAGAGACATAAAAACATACATCTCAGGGATGGCAATACATTTTGATCTCTGGTTTTTTTTCTAGATGTCTTGTCTACATAATAGGCTGCAGTCATCACTTAACATCCATGTGTAGGTACTGTACGCTAGTATGCCTACTTGGTTACATAAAAAAATATATTAACTTCCAAACTGTTCTGAATGTATCATTATGTATTACGTAAGCAGATTTATTACAATTCTTTACCCCCCCCCATCCCCTTTGTCAGCAAAAGTAAGCAAAGCTCTTACCCCCTCCCCCCATGTTTACGTAAACATTTCTCAATTAATGTATTGTTTTTTTAAATATTATAATTTTAATGTTATAATTATAATTTAAAAAATAAGAAAATAGATTTACGATAGAGATTAGATTTTACTGTTACCGTAATAAGTAAATAACTACCGATGACGTAATCATCATCTAGACTCCCCTACCCCCATGTCATCCAAAATAAGCAGAGCAAAGACCCCCCCTCCCCCCCTATAGTGCTCACGTAATACTTGAACGGCCCCTATCACTTCACTTTCACTATTATCACTACATATTATAAAGTCCCCCTATTTTCTCTGTCTGTATGTATACACTAATATCGGAAAGTGGTGAATGGATTTTGTTCCTGTTTTAAATGTTGCAAAGAGGGTTTCCTAAGGGAGGTTTATATCTATAATTTATCAATATTGTACTTATATTTACCGTGATATCAAGGTTTTTTTGTCATAGAAGTCTGGCTCGTCTTCACAATATAATAAATGCTACCCATGCGAAGCCGGGGCTGGTCGCTAGTGTTTCAATAAAATAAGGTCCCCTCCATGGAAGATATGTACCGGCGGTTTTCATAAATGGGTCAAGTGATTCATGAGGAAGATTTACAGTTCATTAGGGTTTTGTTATGACATTTATGATGATAGTTGTTACTGTCAGGGAACTACACCGCTTAACAATATGCGCACTTTAGGGAATGGTAATAAAAGCTGTATTTGATTGAGTCCCTGGAGCTCTACCACCAGAATCATACTTCTAATACGACTAATAAAGAAAATTCTTATCGATACATCTATACAAATAAATAAAATTGGAGTGTCTGTTAGTAATATTAAAATAACAGCTTTTTATTAAATGCATATGTGTGTATACACGGTACATATTTGATATATGTACCGTGTATACACAACATTTTTTACAATTTTTGTCTTCACTGGCAGATAGCTGATGTAATAAGGAGTAACTCTACTTTTATAGTAGCTGCGCAAACGACTTCGTCTGGGTAGATACTGAACAATCATAAGTTTTCACGCGGACGGAGTCGTGGGCACAGCTAGTAACAAATAATACAGAATCCTCGATATGAGGTACACCCACACTTATCTCGTTTTCAATTGATATATGCACACTCATGGTGGAATCTGTACCTGTTCCTTTATTGAATTACCGGTACTGCCTCTAACCATTACATTGATTGATGACTAGATCTTGGTTGTATTGAATTGAATAGACATTGAATATGCAATGATTGCTCAGGAAGAACCCTATTGTAGTTCATGAAAATGTGTTATTTGAATTTACCACGGTCGTTCATTTGAGGTGTTGTTAGAGATAGACACATTATTGTATACATGTATAAAACCACGATTTGTCATTCATTCAGAATAACGTACTTAAATTTATTGTTGTGAATACTATAATTCTGATTCATCATAATACGGTGTCATATAATACGCTCTTAAAACTATTTTAGCTTAACTATTTACCTAATTAGTACAATTACCTATTACTAATCAATATGGGGACCGTTCATAAAATAAGTTCGCAATCAAGAGGGGGAGGGGTTAAGTGTGAAGGTACATGTTAAGATGATAGGGAAAAGCGTGACGAAGAGAGGGGTAACAAAATTACGATATTGTGCGGTATGAATTATTTGGAAAATCCTTTAATGTTATGATTGTTTTCAATTGCAGATATCACTACCAAATTTCCTGTTTGTGTCGTACAAGTTGACCGATGCGGGCACTTGTGTTACTACGAACCCAGCCGCCGCCAAATTTAAGGGGGAAGAGGCCGCCGATCCCAAACAGCACCTCACTCTGCGCCTTAAAAATATTCTTCAAGATGTTGAAGTGCAAACAAAGTAATGTATTTTTTAATGTCTATTACAATTTGCATTTTTTTATGAGGCTAATTCACGCTGCCCATATAATACCAGTACTCAACAATTAATATTGCACATCGAGCCTACGAAAGAGAAGATCTTCTCGTTTCGACTTCGTATAGCGTTATCTCTGCTGCACACTGCCTACGTAAGCACCGACAGTCCAGTATTGGTCAAAACTTGATCAAAATGGTCGACAAACATCAAATAGGTACGGTGCGAAAGAGATAACGCTCGATAATAATAATAGGGACTTGCATTAATCCTTTTAAATACTTTAAATGGTTCCAAGAGATCAGCACTACTGTACGTATTTCTTTTGTATGTTTAAAGGGTGCAGTACCCTTGAAGCATACTGTTTAGCTGTTTACTAACCGGAACTGCATGCGTGTTTGCTTTTTGTAAAGGGTTATTCGTCATCTCGCCCGACAAAGACTGGCCCGATCGGGCGAGTTGGCACATTTCGAATTTACTTAATATTTCTGTCGTCAACTCGCACGCTCATACATAGTGCGGTCAGGTAAATAAATTTAAAATAAAATTTTAAAAACGACTTCGAATAAAACGATATTATATTTATCTGAAATAGATTTATACATAAAAATATTTAAAAAATCGACCGTACACTATCAAAGGGGATTCCGACGCGAAAAGAATAGCGCTCTTCTACACCACACCACCGAGCTAAACAGATTTGTTCTCACAAAAGGATAGCGCTATCTTTTTTTATTTATCTAACCCTTTATCCCAATCGTGTTCTGTGATAATTATACCTATTGACAATTATGTTTATAAGACAATTATTGTAATGTTATAAGAAGTAGGTAGTTATAATAAGCCAAATGCTTTTGTGATATTGTTGATTGTATTTTGTACTTTTGTTTACATTTTTATACTTAGATAACAAGGCACATTCTTTTGTGGTATTGTTGATTCTATTTTATATTATTTATTACATCTTTTGATAGAAATATGTATCTTAAATTATAATATGATAAGATTTTGTTTTATCTTAAAGTCCAACCATAAAATATTAAACATTTTTGATTAAGATTTTTGTAGTTGACTGTACACAATCCCCTCACAATTTTATGGTCGGGCGAGTTGACGACAGAAATATTATTAAAATTTAAAAGGTGTCGAGTCGCCCAATCAGTCCAATTTTTGTCGGGCGAGATGACGAATAAACCTTTGTAAATAATAAATAGTTGATTAGGTAGTGTGGATATGCCTACTCTCTTAAGCTCCGCCAATGGAGATCGAAAGCGTATTGGTACTACGCGAAATACATACATAAAGTTATCTAAGTTAATATTAGACATTGCACTTAAATATACCTAATTTCAGGGCGCACCTCCAAGAGAAATTCCTATCGGACTTGCGTAAGGCCCGCGACACATACAGCGGTACAGAACTGGCGAACGTTCTACACGCGATGCGCCGTCGCCTCGACGATCCAGCCGTCCTATCTGGCGATACCATTCTTAACATGCTCATATCATATCGTGAGATACAGGATTACGATGCCATCGTGCAAGTTGTCGATGACTTGAAGACCATAATGAACAGGAAAAATTATATTAATATGCCTATTATTAGGTTTATGTACGCGTTTGCTATGAACAGGTGAGTTTTATTGAATTTAAATTTAGGCAAACGTCGCCAAAAAAGATTCTAGGGGAGGAGGACAGCTGGTCTCCACCTCTCCACACGGTTCAAAATAGCTAAATTTATGGTAAATTTGACCGAATTAAAGTTTGTCATACATTGGAAGAGTTGTAAAGTAAGTAAGCAAAAACCAGTACTCGTTGCAGAAAGAGAATAATTCAATTCAGTCTTGCTATAAAATAACTTCATATTTTCTATTGTGTTGTACAAATGTACATTGGCACTTATTGTAGCCAATACTAAACTAGCGAAAGATGGTAAATTTTATTGATAATCTTCTAAATTTTCAGGCGAAACAAGGAGGGCGACAGAGAAAATGCTTTAAAAGTATGTGTGAAGGCTTTAGAAAAGAAAGAGAACAGGTTTCCAGACATGCTGTGTCTGTGCGGACGCATATACAAAGACAAGTTCGTCGAATCTGAACACTCTGATATGGAGAGTCTTACAAATGCTATCCATTGGTATGTTATATTTTCAAGGATCGATTCGATTTTATAAAAAAAAAATAGCTGTTGCCCGTGAGTTCCTGTTGGCCGCGGCTTCGTCACACAATATCTTTACGAATTGTAGCCTATGTGTTATTCTGATTTATAAGCTTTATTATTGTAGTTTCATTAAAATCCATTCAGTAGTTTTTACGTGACAGAGTAACAAACATCCATCCATACTTACAAACATTCGCATTAATAATATTAGTAGGATGTCTTAATTCTAATTTTCGCTTAATGTTTACTTAGAAGATAAGAAATAAAATACGCTGCCACTCACCGCCCTACAGGTACCCACAATACTTGGTGTAAACCTGTATGCACACGAACAACACATACATACAGACCCGAATCAAATTTATTTGTAGGCCATACAGATATTTGTCTCGCTGCGGCTACTGAACCTGATTTATGGATACAGATATTTCAAAGTTTTATAAAACAGAACCGATGATATGTCCAGCCAAAAAACATAAGAGCCACGAATTCATTGCGAGTTTCATGTTGTGATATTATGTAGTTAGCCACTTAGGGTGTGAACGTTATTTCATGTGAAATGAAATGTCTAAATAGTTGTACACACAAACACACAGCCATTTTCTGTTTTTATTCTGTCAATAAGCGTTTTCTGTCTTTGCGATAAACATATACATATTTAATTTTGTCAATTTGTAGGTACAGACAGGGCTTTGAAGTACAACCAAACGAGTATGCTGGTATAAACTTGGCGACTTTGCTTGTCATAGCGGGGAATGATTTTAAAGATTCACAAGAACTTCAACATATAGGTAAGCTAGAATAAGTTTTTCTTTATTTTAATCGTCGTGTATGTAAAGAAATAGATATAACACATCAGAAATTCTTAGCATGATTAAATTTGAAATGTTGAATAGCTGTTATTAAAGTAGATACATATCATTGGACGCATTGTACTTTGTTAGCATCCTTGGGGTTTTTGTCTAGGAGTGGATGTCTTTCGGGTTTGATGATCTGAAATGATAATAATGACCACAAATAAATCCATCAACGTTTACAAAACTTTAATAAACTTAACTAATAAGTTTATAGCATATTATGGCCCATTGTGTTGAACATCATTATCATTGCAGGGGGCTGACTGCCTAACTCATGCCTTCGATTATGACTTTTTTATGTTATGGAAGTGGTGCGAGCATGCAGTTCACATTGATGTTAAGTGATGACTGCAGCCTATAGACACTTACACAAAGACCAAGGTCAAAATGCAGATGCGTTACCACTCCTGAGGCCTAAGGTGTTATGCCTCTGTGCCGCAAATTACAGGGCCGTACATTACCACCTGACCGGAACACGATAGCGCTGAACACTACCATTTAGCGGCAAGTATATTAGGTAATGCGGTGCCTACGCCCGCGATCTCCGTCACTGGAGCTCTACCACCACTAAAAATGACGTTATCTTGTCAGTTTCGTACCGTCTATTAAAACATTTTGCTCAAAAGTACATTGTACCTGTGGACGAAAATACGTCCAGGCAAAAGTTAAGCGAGTTTACGAAATTGACAAGGAGATGTCATAATAGAAAGCATCATGAAAGCATTAGTTAGGCGGTCGACCCCCCAAATCGTCACATAATCATCAAATATCACAGATAACATGTACCTGATGACGATATGATGATGAAATTTAAGTTTTTTTAATTGAAATATACGAATTCTCTTCTAGGTAGGATGTTGAACCATTTAATCGGCAAGAAGGGTAGTTTGTCATCACTCAAAGATTACTGGGATGTGGCGACGTTCTTTGAGATCTCAGTACTTGCTCAGGATTACGTGAAGGCGATACAGGCAGCTGAATGTATGTTTAAATTGAAACCACCTAATTGGTACCTGAAATCCACTATTGGAAATATTGAACTGATTGATAGGTGAGTTTTTTTTAATGATTATAAACCTTTTATATATTTCTTTTAGTTAATTTCTAAGTTACTATGATTTTTGGCATTGTTTGGATAGATCTTCGCCACTCGCAAGTTCTCGGGCCAATATTCACAAACCGCACTACGACTTGACTTTGACTTGGAGCCGAACTTTCAATGCTTATTTTGTATCACAGACCTAAAACAAAATGATAGTGTTGTTTGCATTGTAAATTATGTCTTTACTAGGTACAAGAAAAGCAAAAAAAAAATTAAATATGACATGTCTATAAAAAAAGTAAGTATGAGTACTTATTGTAAATTCGCTTGTAAGTCAAAGTAAAGTGCTAGAGCGATCTGTGATTCTCGTCATAAGTCTACATCGTAACGGTGTGAAAATACAATACATTAAGTTTTGGATTACGCACATTTGGGATGTGTTTCTGAACCTGCATTCCTACTACTAATAATCATCATCACCCTCCGCACGTGAAGCGTAACAGAGAAAGGGGATGGCCCTTTCTCTGTTACGCTGCATTCCGTGCCTTCAATGGTTGAACAAAAATTCTTATGCTGAGCCTGGGTTGCACCACGATATTTGTTCAAGTTAAAGTTATTGTAACATTCCACATCCTTCTCTAACTTTAACAGATTTCTTTAAGTTAGAGAAGGATGTGAAATGTTACACTTTAACTTTACCAAATTTCTTGGTATACAACCCAGGCTTAGTAATACAGATGAATAAATAGATAATTAATTTGTAATCAACAAATTAATGCCAATAACATTGTGTTGAATATTTATATTTTGTTATTTAGTGGCATTTTATAAAATGTTGTATGTCTGTTGTAGATTTAGAAAAAAAAGTGAAGAGTCGTCTCCTGAGCAGCAGGTGTTTTCATTCTGGATGGAATTTTTTGTTGAAGCCACCAAAAGTACATGTGAAAATTTAATACGTTTTCCTGTAAGTTATTTATGTAAAATATTTAATAAATAATAGTAATTAACATATCTGATAGGTTTCCAACTCTGTTTTCCCTTTATAAAAGTAAAAAATTGGTTAAGTTCTGAATACTGGTGGCAGAGTTCCAGTGTCGCAGCTGAAGGCACCACCGCATTACCTATCGGGGGACCGACCGCCTAACTCTAATGCTTTCGTTTAAGACAGAGGTTCCCAAACTATTTTTTGCACCTTTATTACTTGCAATTTTTCTCTCGTTTCCGTGGACCCCCTCTTTGCTACATTTATATCCCATTCCCATATTTCCAACGCCTACGTAAACCCCCATCGAGTCCCATGAACCCCACGGGGTCTATATGGACCACTTTGGGAATCACTGGTTTAGGACATTATCTTGTCAGTTTCGTACCGCCTATTGAACTGACCGCCTACTGAAATGTACATTCCAGGTGCTCATATTGGAGACAACGAAAGTATACATGCCGTCGTACGTGAATGTGAACATGGGCGCTGAACAGAAGTCTGTAGAGATATTCAACTTGTGCCTCGATTCCATGCGCGGTGACTGTCGCCAGGTGCATCGCTGGCTCTTCACCTCTGACATGATTAGGACTTACAGGTATGTTATCATCATCATTTCATGCGAATGTGTATGGTTGTAGAAGCGAAGAAAGACCAAGACTGACCTACCTTGACCAAATACGTCGAGTACTGTTTGAGGGTGGGGTCAAGAGTTAATTATTGGTGTGAATGTATGAAGACAATGATGGATGGAGGAGAAGCACGGGCGGTGTGCGAGGACCGAGATACCTGGCGCTCCACACTCTTTGCTCACCTCGTAAGGGACTTGGATTGAAGATACATTTTTTTTATGTAATGAAAGTGGTAAACAAGCATGCAGTTCACATTGATGTTAAGTGATGACTGCAGCCTATAGACACCCACACAAAGACTGATGCGTTACCACTTATGAGGACTAAGGTGTTATGAGAGGCATAAGACCTGCCTGAAATTACAGCGCCGTACATTACCACCTGACTGGAACACGATAGTGCTGAACACTACCATTTAGCGGCAAGTATATTAGGTAATCCGGTGGTGCCTACGCCTGCGAGCTCCATCACTGGAGCTCTGTCACCAGTAAAACATACATACATCATTATCATTTCAGCCGAAAGACGTCCACAACTGGATATGCTATAATCGCCACACTGCCCATCTTGCTGCTGCTCATCTTGCTTTATTGCACTTACTAATGCGCTCTTGGCATCGTTTGAAAAAAGATAGCAAAAACGGGGACAAAGGGGGACTTTGTCACGCTTTTTCCTATCTTTTTAACATGTACCGTCACAATTGACAATACACCTCCTTCTCCCCTCTGATTGCGAACGTATTTTATCTCCCTTTAGTGCAATAAATTAGCCGAAACCCATTCCACAATATTCCACACGGTATTTGGGTACTTAGTCTGAACGGACCAAAAAGAATGGACCGTAATCAAATTCGTCTACGTCCCAAAGTTCTATAAAATAATTTAAAAGGACAGTTGCATACAAACGTGATTGTCGTATTTCACTATTAAATAATTGTTATATTGATGCATTCACAATTTACAGCTTATACAAACGCGACGAAAGATGTCTTTTCCTATATGTGAGCGAGAATTCAGACGATTTCCAAATATTCCTGCCATCGGAAGCGTTCAGGCAGCACCTGTACGATCTGCTCGGAGAGCTCACGGCAGACCATGAGAAGGTCGCCGATTTGGACACCAGTGTCATGCAAGATCAACTGAAGGTATGTTTAGAGAAGAATAAAATAAAAAATATATTTGTATTCACAGCCTCATACTTAAATTATAATAAACCTATGTCGTAGATGCCACTGTATACTCACAAAACAAATTCCTGTAACCAGAACCTGTAGGCTATCCAAGTATTTATCCCGGTACGGGGATCGAATCTGCGACCCTTGGATCATCACACACCGTTGGACCAATCACGGCCATAAGACTTTCTGGAAATTCTCTCTTACAGTTAGTACTCTACTACCCTCTCGAGAGAACCTATATATTCTACTAAATTTCTTACTAGCGGTTCCGGCGAACTTCGTATTGCCTTAGTGATATAAAAAATAGTTTACGCCCTATTCTCAGGTCTACCGAATGTACATAATTTCATAAAAATCGGTCAAGTCTTTGCAGGGAAGTTTATATATTAGATTGGTGATTCATATGTATGTGAATAGGCAAGGATTAATTATTAATAATTTCATTAGAAAAATGAAATAATCTTGCATATAGTTCCTCTTCTGCTTTTGGGGAAATTCCGCCGACGTCAATACTATTTTTGTTTTGCAAAAGAGAGCAGTACGTGCTATCTACGGGCTACGCCCGAGAGTGTCTATGAGAGATAAGTTTAAGGAAATAAAAATTTTGACTGTTGCTTGTCAATATATATACGAAATCTTATTGTATGTCCTGAAAAATAATTATGAGTTTCCTACGCGAACCAATGATCATAATATGAACACAAGGAACAAATACAAGTTGTCCATGCATGTAAAACGACTACATAGAGTAAGTAATTCTTTCAGAGGTCAGTGTATACGATTCTATAATAAAGTCCCAAAAAATGTTCAAAGTCTATCTGTTAATAAATTTAAAAAAGTAATTAAAATACGTTTATACAATTGTAATTACTATAAAATTTGTGTTGTAGAAATTAAACTTGCGGATTTTCTCGCGTATACAACACTCCCAAACTTCTTCATACAGAGAGGTAGCTGGAAAGCGACCGAAACGTCGGGTGTATGAAGAAGTTTGGGAGTGTTGTATACGCGAGAAAATCCGCAAGTTTAATTTCTACAATGTATGAAGCTCGCGAAAACCTACGAAAACGTTATAAAATTTGTGAATATCTCAATGATGTACTATCTTGGGATTATAGCGATCGCTGCCAGGCTATTTCATAAAATTGTACTAATGTTAATAGATATTGATATTGTGTATGCTCTGGCCACAAACAGATTATTTTCATCTATAATGCTATGTATGCACTGGTAATCATAACAGTCATGCTCACTTTAATGTCTTTGCCTTCGGCGGCGTCGTGTGACGGGTTGCTCACTTCCCTTCAAAATGGTCGAGGAGAGCAATGGCTGCCACATGCGTCATACTCGTGAACGGGTGCTGATTGTGAGGACTAGTCTGTTGTGATTTGCGGGTGTTATATTCTATCACGATATTAAGCTGTTGATGGATATTTGCGTATGTGTTTATATGCAAATATTTATATGCCATGGACGTTCACATTATCTTTATTCTATGTAATAATATTTGTATTAAATCTAAGGTTTTGACAAAAGAGCATCACGCTGAGTTTGTTGGGTAGCGGAGTTCTTCTTAGTAGTGCCTGCACTTGGAACTCTGCTAAGTGAATGACTATTTTTCTTTTTCTTCTATGAAGGAATTGAAAAATTTGATGATTCACGTATCGGTTAAATATTATTATTAAATTGGTATTTATTAAAACCTATTGGATTATTATTATAAGTCATTCTCTCTAGGTAGCTTATAACCCGACAATGCAAAAGTGTCATTGTAGACCAATTTGAAATAAATGATTTGAATTTTTCAAATTTTCATTAATTTATGGGGATGGCGGAGAGAACATTTTTTCTTAGAAGAATTAGAGACAAAAATAAGTACTAATAAACTGAATAACCTATTCCAGTTTGAATACGAGTTAGACGATTGCAACAAACGTGTTGTGCTGGGTAAAGGTACTTACGGAGTGGTGTACGCCGCAAGGGACCTCAACACGCAAGTGAGGATCGCCGTCAAAGAGATCCCGGAGAAGAATCTCGGAGATGTCCAGCCCTTACACGAGGAGATATTGCTACACTCACAGCTGCGACATAGGAATATTGTACAGGTAATGTATATACAACTCACAAAGGAGATGTTGCAAAAATGTATGGACCTCCGGCTACGTATTGTACACAATATCATTAACAGGCTAAATCAATATAGAAACGTTTTTTACTGCATATTTTCACTTCTTTAGCTTTTTTTGCAGTTACAAAACATTATTTGCAATTAGAATTGCAACTCAAAACCAACATGGCGAATATGGCGATGTCATTTTGACAAATTCTTTGCAATTTGCGATGAGGTTATGTTAGGTCCTACGTTGAATTGAATATTAGGTAGGTAATTTACAATCAGAAAACTACGATTTGTTTAGTCATTTTTCACGGAACTTAGTTTAAAATGTCTTGATAGTCTAGTTAGTTAAGGTCGGCCAAGCGTAGGAATATGGGATGCACTAGTAAGATACAGATAACATAAGTTTAGTTTTACACACATACTATCCCGAGCGTAGGGTGTATCGCCGCCATGTTGAACATGGTTGAAAATGATAAAATCGTTTGAATTAAATGTGGTTGTAACTCTAAAATATATTCTTGAATAAATTATTTGTATTTTTTTCGGATTCTTCTTTAATTGACACATCTTTCGAGGAAGTGTACGCATACCAGCCGAGCTCACAACATCTTCTTTGTAAACAAGAGCTAAGCGTAGTTATTAGGGAAAGGCATGGCATACGGAGTGGTGTACGCCGCAAGGTACCTCAACACTCAAGTGAGGATTAAAGAAGAGAAAAATCTCCAGCTGTTGCACGAAGGGACCTAGGGTTTTTATGAAGTTAGCCGAATGGATAATGTTACAAAATTGTGTCATCTAATTTGGGCCATCTGCTCTTTTTAACCGACTTCTGCCGAGTTCTGCCAGAGTAAAGTGGTTTGCACATTGTTCCCATCACTCTGTAAATCGAGTGCGTGATTTTTACAAAAAAAAAAAAAAAACGTATAACTATCAAACAATGTATATGTATGTATGATAAAAGTATTGTTTGAACACTTTTCTTTTCTTACAGTACTTAGGATCAATTTCGGAAGATAATTATTTTAAAATCTTCATGGAACAAGTACCTGGTGGTTCACTCTCTGCACTCTTGAGGTCCAAGTGGGGACCACTGAAGGAGAACGAAGCAACAATAGCTTACTACACTAAACAGATACTTGAAGGTAACGAGTTATCTTTTTGTATAAAAATCATTTTTCTTCGACCGCGTGAACTAATCCAATTTATTATTGTCGTATGAGTAGTGACATTTATCTTTTGGTATTAGCCAAATTTTGAGTAAATTTTGTGTCATCTTCAATAATAACTTATTTCAGAGTTACCAAATATTAGCCAAAAATTAATTAAATCGGCAAGCTTAAATGGAGTGAGTTAATTCTTCCAGGCAACCCAACAATCGAGATAAATAGTGTTTCAAAGTAATTTCTCTAAGCAGTATTTCACATATTCCAGGATTAAAGTACTTGCACGATCAAAAAATCGTTCACCGCGACATTAAAGGTGACAACGTCCTGGTGAACACTTACAGTGGTGTGGTGAAAATATCCGACTTCGGTACATCCAAACGTCTCGCCGGTCTCTGTCCGTCCACTGAAACATTTGCCGGCACTTTGCAATACATGGCGCCTGAGGTTATTGATAAGGGCCAGAGAGGATATGGTGCTCCTGTAAGTTTATACCAATGCTATCCATGTATTATGTGTAGTTTGTATTATGATTTATCGTCGGATATACTGCAAAACCGCTTTTGAAATAAATAATTAAATTAAATGTTATGAAACGATTCAACCCGAAATATTATTTATTTTATTGTAGGTTGAAAAGTTGAAACGTATTGCATAACATCGTCCAATGAATGTAATGTTTTCTTAAGTGCAAATTAAAATAAAACTATTTTTTAAAAGCTGAGTTAATCTGTTAAACTTTGGTGTTCTTTTTTTTTACTTGGGTTGATTTAAAATTAATCTATATGCCATTATGCTCTTTTGCATGTGTTGGATATGCGGTTTTGCACTAAACCCAGTGATGACCCTTCTCATTACTCTTATATTATGGAGTCTTGGTACCATTCGTCAAAATGCATCATGAAAGAAATATTGTAGTGCTTTTGGACATCTTTTTCTATTGGGAACATTGCTTTTGAACTATGAATTTGTGCAGTAGATTCTCAATGATGTAACTATGGATATGTTTTTGTAGTAAACTATATTGCTTTTTATTGTTTGTGTAGGCTGATATTTGGTCGTTGGGGTGTACGGTTGTGGAAATGGCTACAGGAAACCCGCCGTTTATGGAATTAGGCTCGCCACAGGCTGCGTTATTTAAGGTAAATTCGTTATACATTTTTAAAAAATAATATTCTATGAGTGTATATGTAACATGTCATAAAATAAATGGAAATAATAATTTGACTTCAGGCGAGACTCGAACTCGCGGTCTACTGGGAATCTAGTCCAGCCGCTCTTCCAATTGAGCTACTGAAGTCCTGCCCGATTTGTCAAATCTTTCCTTCACATTTATTGCATTGCTTTATGGTAGCAGCAGCGCCATCTATTGCTAACTATGCTAGTTAGGCAACCGATATAATAGACTTTGCAGTTTATTGAATATCGTAAAGAAATCGCTTTTACCCTTAATAATTGTTTTATATTATTTCGCATTAACACATGCTTGTGAAATATATTTTATTTTTAAAGAAAAATGGAAAGAATAAATTTTTATTTTTCTTTAAAAATAAAATAATATAAAATAATTTACTAACAAAGGTGATTTTTCTAAAATATTTTGTACTAAATATATTTATTCATTAAATTCATATTGTTCAATTATTAATATTTACTGGTGGTAGAGATCCAGTGACGAAGCTCGCGGACGTAGGCACCACCGCATTACCTAATATACTTGCCGCTAAATGGTAGTGTTCAACACTATCGTGTTCCAGTCAGGTGATAATGTACGGCCCTGTAATTTCCGGCACAGAGGCATAACACCTTAGGCCTCAGGAGTGGTAAGGCATCTGCATTTTGACCTTGTTCTTTGTGTGGGTCTGTGGGTGTCTTTAGGCTGCAGTCATCACTTAACATCAATGTGAACTGCATGCTTGTTTGCCACTTCCATTACATAAAAAAAATGTTTACTGATAAGGGACCGTTCATAAATTACGTCACGCTAAATATTTAATTTATTTAAATCAGGTTTTTGTCGCTCTACCTCCCCGTTCACGCTTTTTCCAACTTATTCTTATCTTAACATATACCGTGACACTTGAGAACCTCCGTGTCCCTCCGAACGAACGTATTTTATGGTCCCTAAAGAATATTGTTATTGGGTTGTATACTGTATACGCAATCGGACAGCTAATGAAAATAAATGTAAACTATGATTAGAATGAATGTTTGACTCATTAAATATTTTCGTGAAATATTAATGATTTATATTTTGAAATTGCAATATAAAGTGTAATAATTTTAATATTTTTTATCTGTGCTCCATGTTGAACGAAACATCAATCACAGGACGTGACGTCATATGTTCGTACAACAAATATTTAACACAAGTGATACTTTGATTTATTGGCTCTTTTTTGGATATTTTCTACGTTATTTTCACGAAAAATAAGTTATACGAATTCAACAAAATTAATTTGCACTTGGTTAGTCGTATGGAATTATAAGCTACACTTTGATTGCGAACAGTTGACGTCACATTGTTCAGTGTTTTCGGCATTCGGCACCGTATACGCGGCATTTTTGAAATAATTAAATTTATGTTTAGTTTGTTGTACTATAACATGTTTAAATAATAAATAAAGAATAAATTTAGACACATTTTCAAAAGTTGTCCGATTCCCTATTATAAATGAATGATTTGCTGTTTAGAAATATTTTATTTAGTTTCTAAATCACATACCACTTTTCTTACAAAAAATCGCAAAGAGCCACTAGGTGTTCATTTTATTTATTTGTTGTTCATAATACTGGAATAATGTCTGCATAGGTGGGATACTACAAAAAGCACCCGGAAATCCCGAACGAGCTGTCGCAAAAGGCGAAAAATTTCATCCTGCGCTGTTTCATCCCTGAACCCGAGAAGCGCGCCACCGCCGCCGAACTCATTGAAGATCCGTTCTTGAGCGAGTAAGTACATTGTTTTTATATTTCGTCATATATTTTTGTCATAAATTTCATTTAATTGTTTTAACTGCCTCAGTAGCCTTGTGGTAGCAGGCCACTACTACTACGCTGGAGGTCCTGGGTTCGATTCCCGGGTCGAGGGCTATCAGAGATAACAGTTTAAAATCCTTTATCTCTGATTCTATTGGGATTTTTCCATTTTCTGGAAGTTCCCCAGTACCTCGGAGTTTGGTAATGTGCCCGGAGATGACAACAGGCTCGCCACCTGTTACATGGGCGAATCGTGGGTGTTTGCATGTATGCTTGAATGCATGCATTTAAGCATACATGCAAACTTGCAAAAATTTTTTTGCTGCCTACCCTTTCGGTGATTACAGGCGTGAAGTTACGTTTTTTTTTATTTGTTTTAAGATAAGTGACTAACAGTGAAGTGCGCATGGCTCCGCGGCTGGTGTAGAACATAAGCGATCTACTCGGTTAAGCACTACGGGCGCGATCGGGTAGTGTGATGGGTGACCGCTAGTGGCAAATCGAATGCGCGTTTCGGTGCTTCGGAGGGCACGTTAAGCCGTCGGTCCCGGTTGCTATCGATAGATAGCAGTCGTTAAACCTTGTCGGAGGCCTTATGGGCGGTTTGAAAACATCCGACGGCGGGTTGGCCACTAACCTCACCGCACCAATCCGCATTGGAGCAGCGCGGTGGAGTAAGCTCCAGGCCTCCCCTCAAAAAAGGGGAGAGACTTTGCTCAGCAGTGACTAACAAAACCTTGTCACCTTGTTGTGTATTTTTATAATTTTACTTTAAATAGCGTCTGGTTTTTTCCTGAGTGATTATGGGACGATAGCAGAATATAAATTAATCGACTATTGTCTCATTTTGAAAAGCTCCAGTCTTAGATGTGCAGAAAAATAAAGATCCAAAAAAAACTTTTAAATCGTAGAAAGCTAATGTAATAAAGTATAAATAAATTTTATGTATTGCAGTAGGATTGCTACCATTGGGCGATCAATAGTTATTAACATTATAAAACAATCTGAGATCAAATTTCCTTGTGAGAAAAATACTACGTCACTCAGCCGTCTATACTTGCATCAATCAAAACAGACTTAAAGTCATAAGAAAGAACCGCGCTAAAACAACAATATCTTTGACTAATATAATTTTAGAACTGATAAACGTTTTATTTTATTTTTATCTCCAGAAAGAAAAAGTCGACCACCCGTTTGGGGAACAGCGTTGATTACAGCCGAAGTATATCCGTCCCAGCCGAAAAAGTGAGGCCCACAGTTGCCCAGAAGAAGATATCTGAACCCAGTATAGCTGGAAATATACCTATGTCGCCGGACATCGAGTGAGTTTTCCACAATAACCCATGACCGAACACGTTTTGCTGTTTTTTAATTTAAAAGCATGGTTTTAGAACACCTCATCCGGGTTCGAACGAAGAGTTTACTGCTCAACTCTTTTTGTGTGATTTTATAAGTGAGGTTTACAATAACTTGGACTAACTTTAATAAAATTATTCTTATGGATTTTTACAGTTTGATAAACTGTGGGTTTTTATGATAGCAATAAACCGTGAATTGTGCGATGAGTTGGAATCTAGATTATTCATCACATTCAATTCTAACTTTAGTTTAGAATTAATTGTAAAGTAATGTTATTGAAATTAATATTTTGTATGTACCATTTGTATCCAGTTTGGTGTTTGTCATTATTATACTGTAGATTTCAATTAAATATAATATATACATTACCAAGCAAGAAATATTACACATCGAGCTTACAAAAGAGACAATTAGCTAGTTTTGACTTAGTACAGCATTATCTCTGCTGTACATTGCCTACGTAAGCGCTGATAGTCCGGTATTGATCAAAACTTGATCAAAATGGTCGTCAAACGTCACATATTTTTACCGATTTCAAAAAGGAAGAGGTTCTCAATTCGCCTGTATGATTTATACTTTTTTTTTTTAAAAGAAAAAATTTACTTCAGGCAGGGTTTGAACGTGGACTTGGACTAGATTCCCAGTGGTCACGAGTTCAAACTCTGCCTGAAGTCAAATTTTTCTTGCCATTTTTCTTTATAAAGTACATATTTCACTAGCATGTGTTATTGCGAAAAAGAAACTACGTAAAATATAAAAAACGTCATATAGGTAAGGTGAGAAAGAAATAGGCACAACAGCATTAAGTAATTTACTTGCTAAATGGTAGTGTTCAGCACTATCGTGTTCCGGTCAGGTGGTAATGTACGGCCCTGTAATTTCCGGCACACAAGCATAACACCTTAGGCCTCAGGAGTGGTAACGCATCAGCATTTTGACCTTGGTCTTAGTGTAAGTGTCTATAGGCCGCAGTCATCACTTAACATCAATGTGAACTGCATGCTTGAAAAATAATAACGATCTATAGATCTGAAATAAGCCGAAGTCTCCTTCCTAAGGTCGATGTGCAATATTTCATGATACTGTGAGTAGTTTATGCTTGGCTCTTCGTTTGACTCCGAACAAAGTTTAATGAACTCTCAACACATACACAGTATCAAAGTAGAATTTATTTATTTGCATGATTGATTCATAGTGTCATGGTAAATTAAGTTTGTTTAGATTTGAGTATTTAAATCTTTTATCGTATTGTCTTGTGCATTGTGATGTATCACACCATACCATTGAACGTTTGGTGGATGGGGTGCTTTGTATTGGGTGGCGAAATGTTTCCGTATCCAATTGGACCAAAGTAGTAAATTGTTTCAATACTACAATTTACTAATACATGTGTAAAACATTTTCGTTATCAAAAATATTCTTAACATCGTTTTACCTCCACCTGAGTGCGAGTGCACATTACATCGTCTTTGTGTTATATATTTTTTTCTTTTGGTTTCTAACCATTCATGAAGGAATGTACCTATTACTTAATCCTTTCACTGCTCAATTACATTTAAACATGATGTCTCGCCCTTAAGAGCGACCTTTTACCATTTTCACAAGTCATCTAATAATTCAAATAAAGTCCAAAAAACTGGACAAATTTTATCAATCTTACGACCAACCTCTTTTGTGCTGATTATATATATTTGTTGTCTGTCACACAAACAAAATGAAATGGTCACCTTTCCTACTCCACCGCCATCGTGGACGTCGAGTTTTGTTTTGATAACATCGACAAATCTTTCATCAAAATGCATTTGATGTTGTCTACTTTTAAATCCATTTAGTAAATTAAAAATACGAAATACACTATCATCCCATCACTATAAAGCCACCAAGACTGTTTTTTATTCCTGACTCGAGAATCAAATTAGATTGTCGTGTTAATTTATTAGTATTTAATTAAAAAAGATGATTGCCAGGAACTAAAAACAGATCCATCTACAAATCCGGTGACCATGGAGGCGGTTTTATTTTACGAAAGAATATTTCGCATCTACCTTTTATATTTTGAAACAACAAACATCTCAAAGATTTTAGGGAATATATTTTATGTAACGTTACGCATTTGTGTAATTGATATTACATAAAATTCTGGCTGACAGACAACACACAGCTTATTGGATCCACAAACATGAAGCTTGCAATGCACTGTTGTTACATAGTGCCAGCACTAAGAAATAATATTTTAATGATAGAAAAAAATATCGTTGCGATGTCGCCAACTAAATGCAATCAAACAATTGTCAATATTAATAAAAACATGGGCAGTAAAAGGTTTAAGACAGTGCAAAGACGATTGTGCAATGTGCGCCCACCTAAGCCTATATTTGTTTTCCCACCGTCAAGGGTCAAAACTATCCGGTCTAATCCGACAATCACTAGGACCGCCTCCTCGATGCTCTCGCCGATACTGATATATCCGCCGGACTTGTCCAATAGCAGGTAACATTGCATTACTATCGCACATTTTGTTTTACGGTACGACGCTTATTGAAGGTTTATTAACGATCCGTCATCCACATTGGGTTTGTTTGAATTTTGCTGGATAGTCGATAAAAATATATGTGACCTTTTATAGCGGTGGTATAACTCTATGTATCACGGTGTGTTTTAATTATACACTAGTAATGCTTGTCGAAATTCAACTTATTTAAATACAATGTGTTCCATATAATAAAGTCAAAATGCAGAGCATTTTGGGGTTACATTTTGAGTAGTATTGCTGAGTATGCAATGTTAGCAAGCAAGTTTACATATTATCCCCAGATTGGTACCCGAATGCTTAACTAACTAGATGAATTTTCCCTCCAGGATATACTAAATATTTAAAAATAGTCTAAAAATTGATAGTGGCTTGACGCTATAAATGCGTCAGTTATTTAGGGCAATGTTTTCACAACTTCGGGTGTAATGCGAAACTATTATTAACCTTCTATATTTGAGTCGTACTGTAAATGCATCTATTGCAAAAATAGTGTTTATTTTTAAATATAGATCATGCGATGAATTAAAAATAGGAATAAAGAAAAAAGCTGTAAAATTTATACACTATTTTTGTTAATCATAGAATATAATACATTATTTTTTAGAAAATGTTTCCCTTTAAAACCAGCGCAGCCTAATGTCGTCCAATTGGGGGTATCATTTTGTTTTATTACTTTTGCTTGTTTGGTGTACTCTAAATAAATCCTTTATGAGAAAAGGTAAATAATTTAAAATATTGAATTCTATGAACTTCACTCTGAAGATGTTATCACTTCAATCACGTTGTGTTGGAACGTCGCACATGCTACCACCAAGTTTATTATTTTAATTAAATTTATGTATAAGATTATTAACTAACTAGTTTATGGCAAATTAACGCTTCAGTAAACGTATTAATCTATACTAAAACGCGAAATAACATTGAAAGAAGTCGCTTTGTATTGTATATTATAATATGTAATACGTAGCAAATATATGATCTGTTAAGTATACTGACGTATTGTATTGTTTATCAGTACAATGCCGAATACGCCATCCACTGATGATATGGACAGCAGCGATACACTCCTCAATAGACGGAGTTCTTCTGGCGGTCTGCTCTCGCCTGAGGTATGATTGTTTTATATTACAGGAACAGTAATATTATCTATAGTATCAACGTTTTAATTTGAACAAATCACTTTTCCTTTTTTTATTATTATGCAAGAGAACACAGGAATGTTATATTATTATGTTAAAACACACAGCTTTTATATTGGTCCTTCGAGCCGGATCAGGAATATCTCTTATTCACATTAAGCCATCTTAATCCTATAGCTTTGGATTTGATAAAATTGCTCCAAAAGTTAACAATAACTGCTTTGGTGCGATTGTGCGAATAACAAACATTGAAACTTTTATTAAATTTCAATTTTAATTTCAGGTGGATATGACAAACGTGCCCCGATCGTCAATTGATATAGAACAAGATGGTTTCTATCTACTCAAGAAGGATTCGCAGCGCCGTCTCACTCTTTCCCGTGTTCTGGAGCAAGATAGTGAAAAAATATGCTCGAAATGGATGCTCAGTATACAACAAGACTTTGGCAATACAGTATTAACAATGGTAAATTATAAATTGATATATTTAACAAGCTCAATTAATATGGCATATCTAGATATATTTTCTTAAAGGTTTACCCCCTTATTCATAAACGTACATTAGATACGTTTTAGCTATAGAATGCTTTGTCTTTGTCAGTTGCATTTTCAAATGTGCAGGATAGAAAAAGACAAAGGAGAGATAAGCAACACTTTAGCTAAAATACGTTTATGAATAAGGGGGTTAAAGAATATTTTTGTTTGTATATTGTATTTGTTGTAATTGTCAGATTATTAAAGATAGATAGATATATAGATAAAGTTATACCTTGAGATCAACCATTTATGAAAACTCATTTGTTGAAGACGAAACAAACATACATTTGAGAATTTAAATTCTGTCTGTTGATAAAACATCCATTGAATCCATGTTCATTTGGGGTAATCTAAAATTCTAGAATGTCTATCTAAGTCAAAGAAATGAGGTATACTAACTAATTTCACTAGTTCCTTAAAGTTTTAAATACTCAGGGTTTTATTATTGAATAGAACGAAGTCAAGGCAATCTTAAGTTCATGTTATTGTATACATTCTTCCAGAATCATTTGGAGACACTAAGGTGCGCGCTAAAAGACTACATAATGGACCAGAACAGAAATGTCATAGAGCAAGCCATAACTTCCTTGAAAGAGGAGTTGGACTTCGACTCCAATGCTATAAATGAGCTGCATTCAGCCATTTACATGTTCCAAGAGGCCGTGAACGTTGTGCTGCGCATGCACAGCATCAAGCCGCATTGGATGTTTGCACTAGACAACCTTGTGAGGAATGCTGTTCAGGCTGCCATCACTGTATTGTCGCCAGGTAAGATGTTAATTAAAAGTGTATCTTTTAATCAAATATATTCCATAATGGAGTGAGTAGAAAGAACAGAGCGCTGAGAAAACACGTGTAGTTTAAAAATAATCGTACCTTTTTATGTAACGAAGGTGGCAAACAAGCCTGCAGTTCATATGGATGTTAAGTGATGCAGCCACAAGATGCGTTGTCATCACTGAGACGAAAAAATGATCTTAGGCATTAGGATTGGCATTGAAATCTCTGGGTTTTATCTAATGTTTATAGGGTGGCTTTTGTCCAGCAAAAAGTGGTCCACTCTTTCAGCTGATATAATGATGGTGAAGATCTATTGGTCTACCAAAAGATTTTGATTTTGACAACATCAATGTTAACGGCATGCTGTGTGCGGCGTATCGAAGTATTGTTTTGATAATAATAATTATAGAATAAATAAATAGAACCGGGATATCTGGCGCTCTACACTCTCTGCCTACCCCGTTAGGGACCTGGCGTGAAGATACATACATACATACATAATAATTATTATGTTTTCACCTATACAGGGTTAATTTTAATTAGTGCATCACCTCTTTCAGGCGGCCTCTACAGCAATCCCAACAACATTAGTCTTACAAATCTTGATAAATAATCTCGAAAAATTATAGAATAAATGTTTTCAAGAGTTCAAAACGATTCATGGCGATATCATGCCAAGGCAAAGTGTGTGGCACACCTACGCTCAGAGTAAATGCGAGTTCAGAGGCAAAAAATAAATTTTGTATGGGAAAACTTATTTAATATAAACTATTGATTTTAACCGGCGAATCGTGGGTGTTTGCATGTATGCTTGAATGCATGCATTTACCTCTGCCTACCCCTTCGGGGATTACAGGCGTGAAGTTACGTATTGATTATAAAAAGTTGTATAACAAATGTTGTTGAGATTGATGTAGAGAGGCTTTTTTCATTTTTTTTGGAGCCCGTCTCGATGTCCCAGCAAAAATGTGTAGAAAACTAGTGTACCCGCCTGAAGTTGTCCTGTAAGCGTCAATCCGAAATTATAATATTTTTAAAATAATTTATAACAATTTTTCGATTCCTGAGATACTTAAAACGATACTTAAAGAAGGGCGTTAGTAAGCCTCTTCCGCCCTGGTTCCTTGAAGGTGAATTTTGAGAATGTCCCGTTTTGAGTGGAAATAATAATGGTCATGTTATGTATACCACATCCATTTCAGAGCTGGGCGCTAACCTGGCGGGTCAGGAGTCTCGTCGGGCAGGCGCGGCGGACGCGGCCACACCGTCAGCACTCTCCACCGCCACTTCTTCGAGAGACCATCAAATACAACTGCATCAATTGCGACAGGAGAATCACAAGTTAGTTACTTTTCTTTTTTGAATGAATTTTTACTGGTGGTAGAGCTCCAGTGACGAAGCTCGCGGGCTTAGGCACCACCGCATTACCTAATATACTTGCCGCTAAATGGTAGTGTTCAGCACTATCGTGTTCCGGTCAGGTGGTAATGTACGGCCCTGTAATTTCCGGCACAGAGGCATAACACCTTAGGCCTCAGGAGTGGTAACGCATCTGCATTTTGACCTTGGTCTTTGTGTGGGTGTCTATAGGCTGCAATCATCGCTTAACATCAATGTGAACTGCATGCTTGTTTGCCACTTCTATTAAATAAAAAAAAAAAGGTGACTTACACGCCTGCAGTTCATGTTGTTGACTGCAGCTTAAAGACAGATACAAAGACAAGAGATCAAAATGCAGATGCGTTGCCACCCCTGAGACCTTAGTTATATTAGTCTTATAATCTATGTGATAGTTATTACAGGGCCATACATTACCATCCAACCAGAATACAATAGTGCTGAGTACTTCCATTTGGCGGCAGATAGATTACGTAATGCGGTGGTGACTACGCCCTTGAACTACACTGAAACTCTAACACCAGTCAAAAACTACAAATCATTATGTATTACATATAAAACAAAATGTTCCTCCGCTATATTTGTATCCTCTCCGTAAAGGGTTAATTTTTCGAAATTTCGTGGTCTCAGAGAAGACTCGAGCCTGAGATCTAAGTCTCACTTGTGTCTACATTTGAGTCAATGATACTTTTAATAATGTGGAGCTGGATATTTGTCTGTCTGACGGCGATAAAACTAATAGACAGAGAAATTCGTGAGAGATGTTTAGATGTGTAGTTTGTTTTTTTCTTATTAGCATGGCATCGATGATTGTTTAGCGAGACAAGAGATAAAATTAAATATGTATATACAATCACTACGAGTTCAATGGATTTCCTTCCGTGAGGTATATGTATGTGTCGCGTTACTGTGTGTTTTGTCCATTTAATGGTACCATGGTATGTATCTAACATAGGATTGTAAGAGTAATAAATGGGACATTGAACAGGAAGGTTGTGTATATCATTATAATCCGGAACACCTTACACCTCACCCTGCTATTCCTGTATTCAACAATACAGTAAATATAAAGTTGACATAAAAGGAGTTCCTTTCGCCTAAGTACTGGTTTACTGATGGTAGAATTCCAGTGCAGGAGCTTGAGAGCGGAGGCACCACCGCTTTACCTAATATACTTGGCGCTAAATGGTAGTGTTCAGCAGTATCGTGTTCCGGTTAAATGGTAATTTATGGCCCTGTATTAACTGTCACAGAGACATAACAACTTATCTCAAGGGTGGCAACGCATCTGCATTTTGACCTCTGATCTTTGTGTGGGTGTCTATAGGCTGCTGTCATCACTTAACAACAATGTGAACTGCATGCTTGTTTGCAAACTTCATAAACAAAGGTTAGATGTCGTCTTTCCTAGATTTGTCAAGACATGATCATTGAGACTACGGTACTCGCGACTCCTCTCTACTCTCTTTGATTTTTGGCGAGACGAAACCTATATTTTTTCAAAACATTTTCTAAAACCAAATGGAAAAAAGTGGCCTTGTTAAAAATAAACCATAGAAACAAGCTTCAGTATACCTGAAAATATAAAGGAACAAATCATAATAATTATATTATTTTATTTATTTATTTAATGCACAAATGAAATAGCACATAAGGCGGACCTAATACTACTTACAATTATTTCAGATTACAACAAGAACTAGTGGACAGTTATCAGCAATATCAAGCTTTACTTCGATTGATGCTAGAAGAACAGAAGAGTCAAACACAAATTATTCGGGATTTAGTAGAATCGAAAAAATCTCAGTAAGCTAAAAAACACATTTGGGAATAATATGTTGTTGAAATTCTATCACTTTCTTAGATATTTATATAGACTTTTGACCTGACTTCGTACGCACATAATCTCCCTAAGCATTTCGAGAAATAGGTTCACTTTTAGTTCTCTCCTACATTTTCCAAAGGAACCAACATGGCTTTGTATAATCAGCGGGCGCTTAAGGGCCGGCGCCCAGTGACGGCGTGCTAAAGGATTTCTATTCGTGGACGGACGATTTTTGACTTTCAATGACTTTAGTACACGTTCCATTATTTTATTACGATTGAGGTTGAGGCACAAAGATCCGTGGCGTGTATGTAATATCCATTGTTTAATTTCAGAACACAAAGCACACCCCAAACAGAGGATACAGAGGAACCAATTGACTCGGAACAAGAGAGCGCTCTTCGGGAATGGATATCTGGCCGTGGTTTGCCTCCCACTGTGGCGCAGATACTAGTTAATCAACGGTACGCGTTGCCGGACTTGTTGCAACATGCTCAGAGAGAAGATATTGCGAGGCTGCGACTGAAGTAAGTACCTTTTTGGTTTGAAAGACCTGCATCATTTGGATTCACTTTCTTTATGTTATTCGTAATTTGGTGATTATTATTTATTATCCTCTCCGTAAAGGGTTAATTTTTCGAAATTTCGTGGTCTCAGAGAAGACTCGAGCCTGAGATCTAAGTCTCACTTGTGTCTACATTTGAGTCAATGATACTTTTAATAATGTGGAGCTATCTTGCTATGCACTTAAGAGAAACTTGAATTCATACTTAAATTGAAAGCTGAATTAAAATGTAAATCAGATTCGACCTCTATCTATGTCAATTAATAAAACTGTGTATTTCGACAAAATCTCCTTGCTACGTTTAACTTGTGGTCAGGTAATTTGTTGCCAATTATGTAATTGGCATCAAGTTACCTGACGTCTTATCTATGTAGATATTTACATGAAGTACGCTACACTAACACATTAACTAAATTACCTCCAACCGAATTTGTTGATTTCTCTTAAGTTGGGAGTTTATTAATTTATCTGTCTTATACTGTTAATTTATCTTTGATTTGCTTATTTACTACAGCTGATACTGTCATCCGTACATGATCCTTCGAGCCGGATTTGAACTAGCGACCTATACCATAATTATTACTGACCTACTTACCCTTCGTATACATTACTTTGATTCTATAGAACTGTGATTTAAAGTATCTCTACCACCAAGAGTATTTTAAAATAACCATTACTGTACAGGGGAGGCGTAGAACTTCGTTTATGGCGGGCAATCCTCGAGCACCGTCTACAAACTAACTGCACGAACCATCTCCGTCGCACTAGCAGCACGGAAACCGATATGGATACAAATTCCATCGTGGTAGTCGAATGTAACAAATGTAAAACTACCCGCACTATATCTAACAACTCTTCTTGCTCGAACAACCCGACTATAGTCATTAGGGACCAACAGGTCAACGGAGAAGAGACGGTCGCGGAATATTACACGGATAACGGCATCGTGAACCTTTGACTATTCCGCGGGTGGTGCACTTTACAATAACGGTCTGAAGTTAAAGCGGCTATAAATATAAGTATTATAAGCAAACTGTTGATGTATTCCGATCTGTCTAATCTGTCTGTCAAATCAGCTAACTGCTGACTTTTGTTACAGTTATTGTAAAATTTCACATCCTTCTCTAACTTAAAGAAATCTGTTAAAGTTAGAGAAGAATGTGAAATGTTACAATAAAAATAATCTTTGTGCAACCCAAGCTAAATGTTGCAGTTAACTTTTTCGTTTTAACCCAGTTTCGTGTTATTTTGTTAGCTTTAATTTGATGTGTTTTCAATTAGTTATTTGTTACATCGCACGTTATAAATCAAATGCAGTTTGCTGGTTTGCCAGTTTTCATCTCATTTGTCAAACAATTCGAAGTTGATATGTGAGACCTTTTAATGGAATGTGCGTAGACTGGGCTACGACAAACTTGCAGCTACGTAAACTTGTCGTTCATTATGCTAATAGCCATTGAAGTTTGCGACAGTTTTCCTTACACCAAAACCATGTACAAAAACAGAAAACATTGCACATATGTGCTGATGCTCGCCAATTTGCGAGAATCTATAAACAAAACATACCTCAGCAGGAGTGTGTGGGAGTAGGGTTGCCAGGCCGCTAAAGCCGGACAGACCAGTCAGTTTGGCCGGACAGACCAGTCAGTTTGGCCGGACAGACCTGCTAGTTTGGCTGGACAGACCAGCCAGTTTGACCGGACAGACCAGCCAGTTTGGCCGGACATTTAGTAAATATTATGCGTGACACTCGTGACAAGCGTTTGGCAGTGCTCGGCGTTCGCTAGTTTGCGGAAATATAAAAAGCTTAACAAAAGCCGTAGATTGTTTATTTTTACCGGACACGTAATCAAAAAGCCTAACTATGTCCGGCTTTATCCGGACACCTATCAACGCTATGTGGGAGCCTATTTCTATAAAGTATTGTATTTAACACCATGTTAGCTCAAGTTCTAATAAATATATTATACAATTTCTACCCCATGTCCTCGTTTTATAGCCACCAATGGACAATAATAATTTATGAATAGTTTTAAATATCGTCGCCCAGTCTATAACATAATGCCTCTAGCAGACTGCGTTCATTTGCGCATTTGAGAACTAAGTTAGAACAGATTAAAAATATATTTTAGTCGACGTATGTGAGCGTCTTGTCTCGAGACGATCGTAGTCGCCGGACTTTACCGGACATGCAGCGACTGCACAGGGCTCACAGCGTAAAGAGTAAATTTCACCAGCCTGAACGTCCGAGAGTTGTGGAAATGCAGAGATTTAAATCGAAATAGATATAAATAATTCCATCTCAATGGACTCGGTATTTCATTATCTTGTACTGTATTAACAACTTGAGAATTAAATCAATATCAATATACATTTTCCATATAGTCATTATTAACCACCGCAAGATTTTTGTTCGTTTTAATGCCCGATGTCCCGTCGTCTGTTAAAGGTCTGAATATAGTTGTGAATGACTGCGTTGTGTACAAAATATAAGGGGTACCTATCTAAGTAAAGATTAATATCTCTAATATTTTAAGATCACATAATAAATAAAATACGCTTACACTCACAGCCCCACAGTAGGTATAAACCTGTGTCGTGGGTGCCGTTGTACACATACATATATATGCAAGATGTCATAAATAGTCTTGCGTGATAAGATAAGCACTCTTGTGAGATGATGTTATGATGTGATGTTGTTATAAGCATCAAATGATAGCATCTTCCTATTTTAAAGATCTGATTTAAGGTAATTGGTTAACTAATTATAAAATGAAATCAGTTACACGAGGTACCCCAAAACGTTATTTATAATAATTTTACATCTAACTGTTAATTAACTAATTAAACAGCAATAAGTTTAACGCACACTTTTAATGAATATAATTGAGTTTAATTTTTAGTCGCTTTTTCGCTATACATAACCGCTTTAGGCCATGAGTGTATCGCCCTCATTTGTTTGAAAACCTGTATATAATACTTGAGTATTTATAAATATCACGGTTACTAGTCTTATGTAAATATTTTCTTGAAATGGAAGCATAATATCGGCTTAGCTCCGAATATAATTTTCTATACACGCATACATATCGTTATGTATAATTCATACAGTACATTTTACATCACATTTCGAAATTATATTTATCTAAATTATGTATTATTAGTGTATAACTGAAGTAACTCATTTTCTTTTGAATATTGAAATATTTATTAATTTGAAAATTAATCAGTTAATCTATAAATCACATTTATGTTATACGATTGAGTTATTTAAGAAAGCAAATGATGTAAAATGTATTTAATATTCATATCGATTATGAAGAATAATTGCTTACAGGTTACACACAAATATGATTTGGTTTATGCCTATGGTGCTATTGATTGTGATTTTAAGGATAAAATAGTGCCTTTGTTGAATTACGCTTTTAAGAGATTTATCCTGGTTATAATGTTACGTACAAATGAGATACCTGTTACAAGCATGTTTAAAACTATATTATTAAAGTAGCGAAAATGTTTTCAATTCAGTTTGAGACACGTACTTACGTTCAAAGGAAGTCATAACGAAAATAAAGGTACGATTCTGAACTCCTCTGCACGCAACATTGCTGCCGCCGCAGTACTGAAGCAGCACTATATTACTCTGTTTTCTACTGCATTAAAGTAGCCTAAGTTACTTCTTATTACATCAGCTATCAGCCAATGTATAATTTATTTACCTTTAAATATGAAATTAATAGTAATTTATTTAAGAATTATTGGATTTATTTTTGGTTATTTAATAAGAAATATAAATATTTATTCCCGAAGAAAGTCCCGTCAAAATATCTCCACCCGTTCCCAAGATTAGCCCTGTCAAACAGACACAGACAAAAATAAAAAAAAAATGTTTTGGTATATGTACCGTGTATATAAACATATGCATTTAGTAAAAAGCGGTTATTTTTATATTACAAACAGACACTCCAATTTTATTTATTTGTATAGATATAATAAAATGGAGACCGGTATTGCTGCGGCAGCACTGCTGCGTGCAGCGGAGTTCGGAATCGTACCTTTATGTTTTCCGCCAATTTCATGCAATAAGATGATTTTAAGGAATGTTGATGTTGAAAAAAAAACTTATTGTCATGACGTCATATGAAAACATGCGTCACAAGCCAAATCCATAGGACGGTCGTGTCTCTCTATCATTTATTCCGCGCTCTCACTTGTACGCTCAGCGCAGACGGAACGTGACACTTTTTCGTGCCTCCTGCCGGCGTTCATTGGCTTATAAGACGTTATGACGTCAAAAGATTAGAAATGAATCTGCTTATAACAGATATTTCATTTCTATCAACAAATATTGCAATAAATAACCTGTACAAGCGTACATTACAAAAGACTAATAATTAAGATTAACAATATTTTAATGTGAAGTAAGATATTTACTTTGCGAGTTAATATTTAAATTGTTAATATGCGTATATTATTAATTGTCTAATTGTTATATTTATGTGCCATACTTATCTTTTTAGTACATAATGTTTTTGTAGTGTCTTAGGTTTATGATTTTAATTTACCCTAAACATTGTTAATAATGGTTCTTGAATTACATTTAATACATATTTTTGTAAGAATTTTGTGAAGAGGTGGAGTTTTAAGTTTTGTCAATTATGTAGGCCTAAGTGTACTATTCAGTAACGTGAATTAATATTCTTATATCATGAGCAATATTGTTTAAAAATATCAACAACTAAACTGAATTTCTCAATTTTTATTGACCATATTATTTTCTGTAGTTCCAAGATGCTAAACATTGTCACTGAACCGCGCTATCATTCAATTTAATCACAAAGGCAATGACTTAATATTCTAAAAATTTTCTTACAGATTATTTCATTCGCCACAGATTATGGTTTTGAACGAGATCATATTTTCTTTAAAAACGAATGTCAGAAATGTTAAAGTAAACATGTTTATGTGCCTAACAATAAAGAGTAGCTTACTCATAATAATAAGGAATTGGCCTATTTTTTTGCCCTGCAATCATTAGCGTGCGTTTTTCAGAAGACGCTGTTTAATTTTTTATTGATGTGTAGGGGGATAGTCTAGTTCACAAATTGAAAATGGTAAAATATAGAGTAATGGTCGTAAAATACGTACAATGCCTCATTCGATTGATCGATCCTATTTGATAATTGGTTCAAAAAATTTTGTTTCTAAATAACGCAACCCTAAACGTAAGGTCGCGTTAGGATGATAACTTACATTAAATAAAGAGTTCTTTATAACTAACGCGACTGTTCCATTGTAAATGGAACGTTTTGTGATGACTGCCATTCAAGTTACAAGAAATCGTCACGTCGAAAGCAACCTTTAGGAGAAGAAAGTGTATAGTTATGAACATGAAGCTTAATAGTCTGTGATAAGCTACTATAAATGGGTGAAATACATTTTAAAACTAGTTCAGTTTATGAGATTATTAATTACAAAAATACAATTGGTTTCGCTTAATAATATAAGTATACACTTTTTCACAAATATGTTATAATTAATACAATAAAATACGCTTATACCTATGAATAATAATGAATAGAACTACAATATCATACAATCATCACTTTGATTTTTGTTCTATTTGCGTAAACAAACTTAATTGCAATCACAACAAACACTCTTAGCATAAACAATGCTGGCATTCGATTGGTCGCGACAAGATTATTTCGCCGAGCGCCAAGGAAACGTCCAATAGATTGACGCGCTGCGGTGGACCTTATTTAAGCCCCGCCCTCAGTCTACCACATGACGTGGAATCATTTTTTGGCTTAGTTACATTACTTTACATTATTATTCATAGGTTTACACTTACTAATATTTGTCGCGGTGCGGGCATAAAAACCGTCATTCGAATCAAGCGGCCATCACACACCGCTGGACTATTGGAGTCGTTATCGTTTTGGTGCAAATTATAGTTAGACGATTTTCTTGTACACGCCTCTCAAATATTGTTTCGTCAGGCAGTAATCAGTCGCTCAGTAATCGCACAACGCTGCTTCTTGCATCACGGTACTAAATATCATATTTAAGATCATATTACATATTAAGGAAAACGAACGATGATAATAAATGATCGAATAAAACGAAAGGGTTAAATGCAAAGACGAGTATAATCGATATTTTGTATTAATAATCTTATATAGTAAAAGTTTTAATTAATTCACTACTAAAATTTCCGTAGTATAAAAAATCGATCAATTTGTGCAATGCGAGTTGGACTCGCGTCCACATCATGTTATCTAAATATTATAGAAATACCATAGACTTCTTTAAGGTTTTCCTGTAAACGAAAGGCAAAGAACTATTTTCGGGATTAAAAAAAAGGGTAGTTTCGGCAATAAACGACAAGGAATGTTTTTTTTTACTTTTTTAAATTATTTTCAAAACCATTTATGTTAAAATTATGTCTGTCTCACCATGTATCCTCCAAAAATAGTCACTGTTTAAAATTAACTTAATGTCATATTTGGTCGTTGTTTTTTTTTACACACATGGTGTACCATATTTCTGCTCAATCGGTCCATTACTTTTGGAGAAAATCGGCAGTGACAGACAGACAGACATACACGCTGGTTCCGTTTTATCCTTATAGTGTGCGGAACCCTAAAAATATTGATTTTATTCGTCTTCTAATATATTTTGTGATTCTCGTTTACATAAAATTGTTAAATCATAATAAAAGATACTAAATTTCTTCAAAAGAATTGATAAAACCTTATTTTTTGTCTACATTTTAAATTAAAAGTTGTGTTTAGGAAGATTAATAGTTATTTTGTAATATTGATGCTATACATAATATAATTATTAAGGGTTAAAATATTGTCATAGACATACGAGTACTTGAAATAATGTGTGTATTCCTAATCACTACTTAAACAATACTCAATAATACCGTTGTGAAGTACAAAATACATAATATAATACATAAAATATTGCTTTCATTTTACTTCCTGTAACAGCCTCGATTTTTTTTATGTGATGGAAGTGGCAATCAAACATGCAGCTCACATTGATGTTAAGTGATGACTGCAGCCTATAGACACCCACACAAAGACCAAGGTCAAAATGCAGATGCGTTACCACTCCTGAAACCTAAGGTGTTATGCCTCAGTGCCGGAAGTTACATTACCACCTGACCGGCACACGATAGTGCTGAACACTACCATTTAGCGGCAAGTATATTGGGTAATGCGGTGGTGCCCCATTACCTAAGCGCAAGGTGCGCAAGCTCCGTCACTGCAGCTCTGCCACCAGTAAAACGATGGCTTAGTCGTGATAGAAAGCATCAGGTTCTGGATTTGATCACCGGTTTGGAACACTCATCGTTTTTTTTAAATATTAGTGATATTGTTTTTTTTTTCATTAACGAATGCTTTCAGTTTACATGGTTATTAACTATTTAATTTTTCCATTTTCTGGAAGTTATCCCTTAACTCGGAGTTTGGATATGTGCCCGGAGATGTTAACAGGCTCGCCACCTGTTACATGGACCAAAACGTAACCGGCGAATCGTGTGTGTTCGCATGTATGCTTGAACACATTTACATCTGTCTACACCTTCGAGGATTACAGGCGTGAAGTTACGTTTACGTTTGCTGCGGGAAAACAACAATTAAAATTTCACCACGTACCTTACGTATATATTATATTTCTTTTAATAATAGTGTAGTCCATTTATCGCTTTTGCACAATTATAAACGGTTACATTTTATTACAGCAACGATAGTATCGTTATACAGTTGCCACCAATTAGACCGATCGGGCGATCCATATAATTATCTTGTCTGGATTGGTAGACGCTAGACAGATCGCTGCCGGCAGATTGCCCTTATCATTGTAGATATGTTTTCAGGCAAACTTACCAAATATAACGCTTTACAATTTCCTAACCTTTTGTTAATGTCAGTAGGTACCTAAAGTCCTATTCAGACGAAAGAAATAATGTAAATTATTTTCCTAAGTCATTTAAGTTCAGAATGTTTTACCTGCGTTTATAATTGCCTTTGTAGTTATTTAGGCGTAGTCTCAGAGATCATTTGAGGGTGGTCATTCGCAAACAAAGATTTTGAAAGGGTATAAAGCTTTGGCATTTGAAGGTTTGTTATATGGTTTTGATAATTTGTGTGTGAATTTCAAGTACCTATTAATTTTTATATCATAAAAGTAGCAAACAAGCATACAGTCCATATTGATGAGATCATAATATGGCGTCGGAAAGTGACGACTCATCGTCCACCTGCGTATTATAATTATTCCATTTGTGCACTCAATCAACCGAACAACGGCGGTCAAACCTTTCCACGCACGCAAAAAGTCACTGTCAAAGAATTTCTGCCAGCAAAATCTCACTAGCAAAAAAGTAATTAAATTTCATCAATTGTTTATAAATGCTATTATTTAAAAAAAAAAAAAAAAAATATATATATATATATATATATACCGGCCGAATTGACAACCTCCTCGTTTTTTAACTCGGTTAAAAAGCAGCAATAATCCTCATAAGTAGCTGCCTTTTCTAACCTACTTGTCACTTTAAACTAGGTATCTATTACACCTAAAATATAGTGGTTTCTGATCATATAAACATTGAATAAAACTGTATGCCAGACCTTATTTAAATTTAAAATGTAGTTTACATATAAGTAGAATTCTTCAGTGGTGTTTACGTAGAAATAACTTTTCAGTTTAATCTTTAATGCATAAGGGTGAAATAATATTTTCATATCGTCGACTTGAGACGCTATAAGCTTTAAGCATAATGTAAGTAAATAACATATTATAAAAATATTGCAGATTAAAACAGGTGCTTGTCTAGGTCGGTAACAAATAAGTACCTACCTAAGTTAAAAGTACTAACTTGTGTCCGCACATAAAATAGGAGGGTGGGTAGTAGATACATATTGTCTTAAAGCGCAATACACAATTAGCCGGCCGGGCCGCCGACACAGCCCGCCGACTCAACCCGGCGGCCTATAAGAAAATAATCATATCGGCAACCTGTGACCGCGCGTGTTTCCCGTCGACATGTTGGCAGCTTGACGTACGCTCAGTTGCCCGGCGACAATTATATATTAGTCTATGCCCGGGGACACTCGAGCAGTGGTGACTAGTAAGTTTCTCATCTCAAGCCGCCGACGTGCCGCCAACAAACTTTTCGGACTTGCAATGAGCAAACCCGCCAGCTTACCCGGCGACAAAAAGTTGCCGACATAGGTCGGCAGCCCGGCGGGCTAAGTGTGTATTGCGCTTTAGAGGTGACTTGAGGAAGCCTTGGATTCGAGGGTCTGGCATTGGCCGCTACTACTGGGAATTTACTTACAGAATAAACCCATATATTATCACTGGACCAACAGGCAGTCGATTTCACAACGTTTAAAGGCGTAAACTTTCGTTATGACGGTACGTTTACTACCTTCAATAAATTAATTAACTGCGTTTTTTCTGTGTACCTAAGTGATCGTTAATTTAAAAAAACTTTTGTTTTATGCGGAAGGTCGTTGGTACCTACGCACCTACGCACGAAGCTCGTAAGAATAAGGACCTAATCGTGTAGTGTAATGAAAAAAGTGATTTCGGAATAGTCGTTAGAATATTGTAGTTGTGCTAACATCATACTAACATGCATTCACGTATTTATCTTGCTTATCTCGACAGCGAAATAAACACGTGAAAATTTTACATACTCTAACACCTACGTGGTTTAAAATTGGCAAGTAAGTAAGAAGTAATTTAAATCTCTTATTAGCGACCGTGGAATAGGGAGACGAACCGATATTGTTACAATTTAAGTTCCCAACTCCCCCAGGGATGGATAAGACGTTACATTAATTCACCCAATGTTTGCGGGATAACGTCTGTTCTAATTTACATACACTGTGAAACGTATTAACTTACGTTACGTACCTCTAATAGCATTCGTATTAGTTTGTCTGTACATACGTAACATATAAAGGGTGATGTGACATGCGGTGGGCGAAATCTCACTAATGTTTACTGACAAAACCATTTTGCGCTAAACAGATTTTGCGGTGTGTGTGAAATTTTGACGTTGTTGATGCTTATTGAAGGAACGTGTGAACACGATCTTGTTTGCTATTTTAATATAGAAAAATAATCGTTTGATATTGTATACATGTGCAGGTTTTAGGGTTCCAGAGAAAATGACTATATATTTCTCTTATTTTGTTGGTGATAGTGTTTGCGCTCGAGGGCGTACACAACCGCATTAACCCTCGCTCACGAGAAAAATTATGATAATTGATTTCAAATGGTTCATCCGCCGCTCTCTCGTGTTTTTCTCTATACTTTATTATGTTGCCAAATGGTTTTGTTCAGCATTCGTGTTCTGGTTAGAGAGTAATGTAGAGCCCCGTAAAAAATATTCCAGAGGCAAATCATCTTAGGCCTCAGGAGTGGAAACGTATCTGCATCTTGATTATGGAAATCCATCGTATCCGATTAGGTTTCAGAACCGTACTTGGCCGTAAGTCTTAACCCGAGGCCTAAGCGTGGCAATAATGGTCTGCAACCACCAGGTTCCATACTTTATACAGTGATTATGGTTAGTATTTATAACTGTGGCTCTCAGACAAGCGGAAGATAAAGTCTGGTCGGTCTGGAACTTCTGGAAGCAGCTCGCTTTCACGAAGACTTAGACCGGTCACGACCTTTAAGAATGAAGGATGCGACGAAGAAGAATATTGGTAGATATTTTTTTTTCCGGAAAATTTTCATTAGGTAGGTAAGTACGTATAGCTTCTCATCGGTCATAAGTATATGTATATGTACCTATGTAACTGTAGGCAACTTTGTTGGTACTATTTTAAGTATAAACCTTAGTTTCGTCATGAAATTAGTAAGAACACGCTTGTACGAAGTAGGTAACTAGTTACTAGTTAACTACACTCAGAAACTCTAGAAAAAATCCAATATTACACATTGCAAATGAACGTTACGACCGCCTCCGTACCTTATTTTATTAGGTGCCAATCCATAAAAGGCGAAACTTTTCCTAAAACATTGGGGTGGGTATCTACTCAATTACTGGAGCGTCTTAATTATATTAGATATGCTTGAGACATCGTATTTGAATTTCAATCGCCAAGCCCCGAACCCGTGTCAGACAGACGAAAGAATTGTTAATTTTATTAGAGTTGCCCGAAGGCTTTTTAATGTAAATCGAGCGTTGATCTTATTATATCAAATTCCATAGTATCTATTACAAACTCACGAATTATCCGCTTACTTTTAAACGCGTTTAGGGTTTTAAGCTGAGTTGTATGGTGGTTATGTTAATATCTATTTGATGCTCCCGAAATATTTATTAGGATTTTGGTTGTACATCCTATTAACTTTGTTTCCACTGTTGCAATTTATCTTGCACAATTGACTAAGCTGGGCGAAGCTTTTGGTAGTTTTGTGGTAAAGTGGCTGAACTGGTTATCTTGAGGTTGCAGGTTTGATAACTGCCCGAAATCTGTCCATTTTTTTTAAATTTCTCAATTCATTCGCATGTGTGACTGCGAAAAAAAACATGATATTTATCTTTTATGTAGGTATACCTACCTAATATTGGTCAAGCGTGCATTTCGGATTGATGGTAAGTGAATAATGTGGTCTATGGACATTTATCCAAAATCCGATCAACGGTCAAAATGCAGTTGCATCGGAGGCCTGACCCTTAGGCTTCAAATGTTTTGCGCTTGTTATTTATTTGTCAAGTTGTGTATTTCTGAGCGAACAAAGTTACAAGTTATCGATAACTTGTAACTTTACTATTAAGACTTATGTCCCTGTGCACATTATGCTCATGCACAGTAAATATCAGATGCATTGCACACACACACACACGCACACACACATACACACACACACACACACTTCGGGTACGCGGTCACCCATCCGAAAACACTTTTGAACCCAAAGGCCCTCCGTTCTTTGAGCTATGCATAGAGAGCCATGTGTCTTGTCCACCGCCCCTTGAGTTCTCTTTAATTTTCATGTGGTTTCCTGAATCTGAAATGAGTTTCAGATTCCACAGCTCGTTCCATCGTCCTCTGCGTGGCCTTGAGTATTCTTATCAGGCGCATCATGAGCATCCACTTTTTCGAACCACGGCAACACACATTGACCTTTGTCACCTTTCTCTTAAAACAGCCAGAGATATTAAAATGATTACTTAATGATTATAAAATAACCTACATAATAATAAACGCATAATTATAATTGAGCATCAAGTTGTTCTCTCTACTCATTAGCCTCACAAAACTTGCCATGACTGATGCGATAGCTAATACCTATGCAAGCTCTGAGTTAAATCATTGCATATACGAAACCGCAGAATTAGGGAGTGTTTATACCTATGCACATCGTCTGGGAGTCCTGGCAGTGAACCAAAACGTTGTTACTTGCATAATTTGGATTTATATCAGACGCGAGAGATCGCTACAGCGGAACCCGCGTCTGAGACTTAAGCAATTTGCGCAAAAGTGAGGCATGAACGATATAGCTACCTTCAAGTATACTCACCAAGTAAACACAGGTCTGAAATCTTAACATTCCGCTCGAAATACGCTTTGAAGCCGAGAATTGCTACTGCTGATTGAAATTATACGGATTGATAACTGGTATTTAAGAACTAGCTTAGTTATCGGTTACAACAAAAATCTGAAAGCCTCTTTTTAGGTGTCACTAGAGTTTAGGGGTTGTATTTTTTTTTGTTATTTAACTGTACTTACAAATTTCAAATGAGTTAATTTGAAACTTATATTATTTATGGGCTCTTCATGATGTTCCTCCCAAACTCTCAACTCACATAGAAAGTAAAGCACCTAAAGAAATTATTTTTTTGTAAAGTTTCTATGATAGACACTGGACAGTCTCGTAATAACAAGTCTAAAATAAACGCAGGCTGGTACTTCAACATTTCCACTACCTTACATCAGATGTTTTTTGAACAGCCTTTTCATCGCAATTTCCAAAGAACTTATGCTTCAGCGATTTTTATTCAGGTGACAGCTATAGATCCGCCGTAAAGTCATCCCGCAGTTCCGAGCACTCTCTTTACCCAAGAGAGGCGAAAATCGAAATCGATTGATCGCTACGACAGACGGTTTCACCACGTGTTGAAAGGTCTTAGATAATATAATATAAAAGCTTTCAAGAGAATAGCGCTTCACGGCGTGTCTGAAGTATCAATTCAGCTTGTAAGATGACTACCTCTCGGATATTCCAGACCTCTGATGGCTGTATTGGAAAATTGCTGGCGCTTTCAACGTACGAACGAAATCTCACTCGAGTTCATTTTTATCAAAACTTTACAAGGTATATTCGCTGCGATTTCTGAGTCCGTTGTTTGTGCGATTAGCATTATGTTGTAGGGTTTTTATCGAGTATAAATAAGTGGGGCGGTATCGTTAAGCACAAAAGATGTTTTCCGAGCCGTTGAGTTGAGACGGGGAATTGAAAGAATGCGCTCCAACTGCCTTGTGATATTTTATCACAGCCAGAAAGGAACTTAGGGATTCCACTGTTTGTTTGAACAAACGAGTTACAAATGCGTTGCGGAAATGCAAACCGCTTTTATTTTATGTTCTGAAGCAATTCAAAGGAATACTGTTACTTTCGCGTAACAAAGGGAAACATTAGTTACATCAACGTAAATATCGGTAAGTGCATCTTAGTTTATTTATTTAACGTTTATTATAAGTGCGAGCCAAGGGCTTCATTGATTTTATCAGAGCGGAATATTCATAACTGTGGGCGAATTTCTTATCGTCTGTAACTTCGGTGGAAATAACAATTCAATGTCTTTTATCAGATATAACCAAGTTTGAAATATACCTTACTTGTATCTGATACATTCAATTGTATTTCCAACGTCTGAAGCATTCACTGCTTGGTTTATAAGTGAAGCACTTTGTTAGTGAGACAGTGGTTATTTTAAATCTGGATGTTTAGAACACTGAGTAAAAGATACATTAATTTACGTAAGAAATAAATAATCCAAGCTCCTTTGAGATTCACTTTATCCAAGTTTCGATGAAAATACAATTTTACGAGCTTTTATTTAATTTATAATGTTTGTTTGCTGGGGTCATATCTTGTGAGCTGAATAAGGAAGGACAAGTTACATTTATCATGCAGAGTTTTTAGGTATTCTGAACCGATATCACCGGTGGTAGAGCTGGGGTGAGAGTTGGCACCATCGCATTAACTAATTTCCTTGTCGCTAAATGTTAGTGTTCAGCACTATCGTGTTCCTGTCAGGTGGTGTGTAATGTACAGCCCTGTAATTTCCGGCACAGAGGCATAATGCCTTAGACCTCAGGAGTGGCAACGCATCAACATTGAATCCTCCAGTCTCATGTAGATGTTTATAGGCTACAGTATTATTTACCATCAATGTACCACCAACTGTATGCTTGTTTGCCCCTTCATAACAAAAGTAATTTATAAAAATGCAATTTCATTTTTTTATGTAATAAAAGTGGCAAACAAGCATGCAGTTCACATTGATGTTAAGTGATGACTGCAGCCTATAGACCCACACAATGACCAGAGGTCAAAATGCAGATGCGCTGCCACTCCTGAGGCATTTCCACCTGACCGGGACACGATAGTGCTGAACACTACCATTTAGCGGCAAGTATATTAGGTAATGCGGTGGTGCCTACGCTCGCGAGCTCCGTCACTGGAGCTCTACCACCAGTAAGAATTTTAATATTATCGACAACGCGTTTATCGATATTTAATTGTAACCTTGGTGCAGTGGGTGCACGGGTAAATAGAAATTACCCCTCCACCCACCGGTGGGTGAAGCCAGTGGGTGCACGGGTAGTCATCCATCATGACGGAATCTTTATTCAGGTTCAGCTTCAGATGAAGCAATCCCACGATTTTAATCAGTAGGTACAGACAAATTTGTACACAGAATATGCATTTGTACGTGTATATCCATTATCATTATATTAACTGAAAGATGTCCACTACTGGACCAAAGCCTCACCATAAAAGGGATTTGCCATAATCGCCACTCTTGGCATGTAAGTTGGCGATCACAGTGGCGGTAATTTTATTGCGGTACCATGCGGGACGCTGCTACCCATGTCGCCTTAATGTATTTCCTACCGCCTATTGGAATGGTTTGACTGCCACTGTTCGATTGATTGACATTGAAGAATTCCGCCCCCACCCCACTAATGAGCGGTGGGTCGTCACTTCCCAACGCTTCAAAGCTAAGCTATATAACACCAATCATTTATTTGTAACTACCTGTGCCCGCAACTTTGTTTGCGAGGAATAGTGGCTTTGGGACTTTGGGCAGCGCTGTTGGATATACATTTTGCTTAGTTTTGGATCATAAACACTTTCGGGTAGCTAAAAAAATCTACGTTGCAGTTATGTTTCTTTGTACACGATATAAGACGTATGGCCATCGGGGATAAAAGCACACGGGCTGCTAGGATTGCGAAATATTGCTATTTATGGGTTTAAACGCGGATCTATCCTATGTTGAATCATATTTTCGAAAAGGCAATTTTAAACTTCTATGCGCATTTTTTTTTTATTACTAGAAAATTATTATAAACTTTTGTAAAGTTTCAGTCAATTAGCGCTTCTTACTGAGAATGAAAGATAAAATATAGATCTATGCATAATAGATATAGGCACTCCGTAAGAGCCGGCAGAAGAGAAAAATTGAATATTAACGTTGTGCATTTGTACCCACTAATACCACCAATACCACCACCACCATCGTCACCACCACCACCACCATCGACACCACCACTGTCATCACTACCACCTCTACCACAACAATCGCCACTAACGCCATCAACGCCATCAACATCACCAAACACCTACGCCACCAATGCCACCAATGACACAAACGCCACCAAATCCACCACCACCACCACAACTAATGCCACCAACGCCTCCAAAACTACCAACAACACCACCAACGTCACCAACGGTGGCGTCCAATCGCCACTGCCAGCACCACTAACGCCACCAACACCACTAACGCCATCAACGCCATCACCATCACCATCATCATAATTACATCCGGAAGACGTCCATCCGTCTCCGCTGGACAAAGCCTTTCCCGAAGATGCTCCTAAAAGTGTTGTGCGTCATAAGGAAAGAATAGGTACGCCATAATTGCCGACCGAATCGAGCAAAAAATATACGAAAAATTAAGTTTATTGTATGCCCCCTTGGACCCTTTGATATTTTCATTTTCTTATTTTTACCCCCTTATTCAAAAACGTACATTAGATACGTTTTAGCTAAAGAATGCTTTGTCTTTGTCAGTTGCATTGTCAAATGTGCAGGATAGAAAGAGACAAAAGAGAGATTAGCAACACATTAGCTAAAATACGTGTATGAATAAGGGGGCAAGTATTTAATTTTGTCGTTACGTTATAGTGGTAACAGAAATACATAGTTTGTGAAAATTTTTGCTTTCTAGCTATCACTGTTTATGAGATACAGCCTAGTGACAGACAGACAGATGTATGGACAGACAGGCAGACAACGGAGGATTTGTAATAGAGTCCGTTTTTACCTTTTACATAACCCTAAAAAATATAGAATATAGATACCTACAGAATAGTTTTAAAATATTCGATATGATTTTTTAAATTGTCGTTACTTTTTTATTTCTGAACCGATTTACATGAAACAAACATAGTTAATGTTAAGTGAAACTTACCACAATATATTAGTAAAAACTACAAATCGAATAAGCCATTTCTGAAATTAGCGTGCATAAACACACAGACAAACAGACATTTTTCCGGGATAAAAAGTACCCAGTGCTGTGCGCCAAAAGTTAATGTATAAGTATACCAAGTTTCATCGTAATCGGACCAGTAGAAGAGATGTGATGCTTGAACAAACAGACAGACAGACAGACAAAAAAAATTCTAATCACATATTTGTGTTCGGTATCGATCTAGTAACATCCCCTGGTATTTATTTTTTCAATATTTTCAATGTACAGAATTTAAACTTCTACAGTTTTATTATAAGTATAGATAATGTCACTAATGTGAAACTGAAGCGCGCATGGCCCAGCGGCTGGTGTATATCGTAAGCGATCTACTAGGTTAAGCGATGCGGGCACGGTCGGGGGTGTGATGGGTGACCGCTAGTGGCAAATTAAAATGCGCGTTTCTGTGCTTCGGGGGGCACGTTAAGCCGTCGGTCCCGGTTGCTATCGATAGATAGCAGCCGTTAAACCTTGTCGGAGGCCCTATGGGCGGTTTGAAAACATGCGACAGCGGACTGGCCACTAACCCGTATCTCCACCAACCCGCATTGGAGCAGCGAGGTGGAGTAAGCTCCAGGCCTCCCCCCAAAAAGGGGAGAGACTCGTGCCCAGCAGTGGGACATATAATGGGTTGCCATTATTAATGTCACTAAATATTTGTTGCGCACTCCATAATTTCACATAAGTCCCTACTTATTCACTTCTGTTTTCCCCAATCCCAGACGGAATTCATATTAGAATTTCACTTGCAACTTGCCCATGTCATAATTTATTCGTGTTTTAATATAAACAATATTTGTTTAGGCTATATGTACGTGACGAAAATTTGCATATTGGTGGCTGCAAGCTGTCTTAATTTCGGGGTAATGCCAGGGTGCGATTGTGTCGATCTACGGGTCCTATTAACTCACTACACGCTGGGAATGTTGCTTTCGAACGAAATTTAAAAATGTACGTATACTGCAACTGGATTGCTTCGATGGTTTATTTTTGCTAAAAGAGATCAGAATTTATCATGGCATATTTTGTTCTCATTAATAATTAACCCAAATGTGATAATTACATGTTTCACAGATTCGCATTCCCTTCTGAGTTCTCGGAAAATGACAAAAAATGTTGGAATTAATAAAACTCTTTGAGAATCATCTAAGGATATAATACAACTAAACAAAACCAACTGCTAAAACATCACTGTCCTAATACCTGGCTAGTTACTCAGAAAGGTAATGCGAATAAGAAGCAAGTAATGACAATTAAGTTTTAAGTTAAGAGACGAAAATATATTCTTTTTCTCTGCATATTGTGTATATTTCCGTACGGTAGTAGACCCCAAAGGGTGTCGCACACATGATGCCGTTACGATGCAATTTATTGTCTCAATCTGTGTACTGTTCACAATCTCACTCGAAATCTGTGTCTGAGTGGTGTGTGCATAATTCGTAATATAACTTTATTACTTTACTAATATGTAAACAAGTATATTCGTAGTAGAAGCTTACGCGGTATTAGGGTAAGATTAGATTTAGATCCCACGGATAAGGTCGAGATTTACATAACGATTTTTGTGGATTTGTTTGTCGTGAAATTGAGGCGCTAACATTTCTTGAAAAGAAGACGAAAAGCCTAACACGACAATTCGACGACATCTCGTAGCAGATAGAACGACAGTTTTTATAGTAGGAAAGTGTTATAATAAATACTACTTTAACTTACCAATAATGTACCTATTCTTAACCAGGTTTCTTAAATCCATATATTCATTTAGATTCACTTCTATTTGTAGCCTTTCCAGAGTGCACCATTAGCATTAACCGGCTCTTACCATTCGAATAGGTTTTTCTTAAACCAGTCCAGTTCAATACTGGTACGTTTACAACACAATACCTACATACAATTTGTTTTATATTAATTCGCATTAACACATGCTTGTGAAATATATTTTATTTTTAAAGAAAAATGGAAAGGAAAATTTGACTTCAGGCGAGACTCGAACTCGCGACCTACTGGGAATCTAGTCCAGCCGCTCTTCCAATTGAGCTACTGAAGCCCTGCCCGATTTGTCAAATCTTTCCTTCACATCTATTGCATTGCTTTATGGTAGCAGCAGCGCCATCTATTACCAACTATGCTAGTTAGGCAACCGATATAATAGACTTTTCAGTTTATTGAATATCGTAAAGAAGTCGCTTTTACCCTTAATAATTGTTAAATTGTTCAATTATTAAGGGTAAAAGCGACTAAAGCGACAGCGACGATTTGACAAATCGGGCAGGGCTTCAGTAGCTCAATTGGAAGAGCGGCTGGACTAGATTCCCAGTAGGTCGCGAGTTCGAGTCTCGCCTGAAGTCAAATTTTTCTTTCATTTTTCTTTAAAAATAAAATACATACAATTTCATAGTAATGCCATCATTCTATTGAAACCAAACGCTAAATCTATGATGGATTCAGATGGAATTTTAGCATGCAAAAAGGTTTACTGGAATCCAAGCCCTATCCAGAGCTCAGTTTATTAATCCTCAAAACATAACCACCAAATATTTACACGGAAACTAGTAGATTCCATAAACTAAATGTTATTTGAAACATGACGCCGTAAAACTTCTATTATGTCCGAAAATTCGGACAATGTGTAAGAGGACTCGACTTTCGAACCCAAAAACACCGGGAAAGCAATAAAAATACCATCCAAGGGTCAATCACGTCGAGTGTTTTGTCCATAGAGCAACACGGGCCACCGGCCGCGGCGGACTGGAGGGGAGTAGCCATAATGGTTCAGTACAAGCCCAAATGGTCCTATGCCTGTCGCCCAGATATTTAAACGTGTGCGTGATTTTTTTAATGTATTTTGTTAAAGTCAAAGTGTGAGTTTCGTAGTAATAGACGACTTTTGTAGTGTGAGTGTTTGTCATACGTATTTTCCCCCCCGCAAAAAATGACAGACTGTTTTGCATCGGTAGGTAATAAATTCTATGGCTACTCCCCTCCGGTCCGCAGCGACCGGTGGGCCGAGTTGCTCTATGGTTTTGTCCACCGGGTACTTGAGCGATATATTCACGATTTATATTTTGCTAGTAAATGGTGAGATGCTTAGAATAACAGTGCTGAATATTTGGGAGGCTGCAGTTATTCCGTTATCACCACGATATTTCAGGAGTACAGTATAGTCTTGTACGCTTTTGATTAGGTATATAACTTGGTTGGTTCATTGATGTCGGAATTTTAAGAATACACGTTTTGTGTCTCTACAATAACCCTAAAAATAAAATATTGTTAATAAGATTTTTGACGCTGCAAGCGTAGCAATATTGAGAATTGGGTTGCCAATTATTAAAAGGCGAATGATTAAACCTTTTCAGGGAACCGAACCAAATGGCAATAATGGAAACCTTATGGCAGGGACATCTCTCTGAACTGTTTCAGTAGTCTCTTGGTAGCAGCCACTACTACTACGCTTTGGGTTCGATTCCCGTGTCGGGGCCTATCAGAGACAACGATGTGAAATCCTGGAATATATCTCTGGTTTTATTGTGAATTTCAATTTTCTGGAAGTTTGCCAGTACCTCGGAGTTTGGTACAGGTTACATGGAAAAAACGTAACTGGCGAATCGTTGGTGTTTGCATGTATGCTTGTATGCATGTATTTACTTCTGTCTACCCCTTGGGATTACAGATACGTTGTGTGTCTGTTCGTATGTCACATCCACTTTCCTCTGAAACTTTTAGGATTACATACTTGAAACTCAGTAGGTAATTGTACTCTGTAGACCGTTTTATGATAAAAAAAATAGAAATAAATAATTTTACGGGAGGTCTCCGAGTTAGAACTGAAACGAAAACCAATTAAAATAAAAAAAAGTCTACGTGTGGGGATGTCTGTAGATAGATCTTTGAAAATGACATTAAGGTTTTTTTAGAACTATTTCACCTCAAAGAGATACCTAAAGTGGTAAAATGTGTCTTCTCCAAAACTTTTAAAATAAAATAGTGAAAAATCTATGCTAGTTACATTACTTTACAAAATCAATCATTTCTGCATTTGCATACCTAAGACTTTTCCTCTTAGGCAGTCGACTGAACAAAAATTGCAACCTACATTTTTCATACTGCAAAGTACCTACATAAGCGAAGTAAGTGTAGCGCTCAGAACTAAAAATAAAAAGTAAGAGTTAAATTATTTATTCGAGTACTCGGCAGGTACGTACTATTAATGTACCTACAACTACGTTTTAATTAACGCGAGGACGTCTGTCTCAGCCAGTCTCAGCTCAGTATTAATTATTTATGAAATGACATTTTTTCTCCATTTCACCGTCACCATATAGCACGCGGAATGCGGTGTTTAGGAAAGGAAAAACGTAACGTAACTTCACTCCTATAATCTCACAAAGCGTAAGCAGAGGTTTGCATGTATGCTTGAATGAATCCAAGCATACATGGAAACACCCACGATTCGTCGGTTATGTTTTGTGACCCATGTAACAGGTGGCGAGCCTGTACGGGCACGTTATCAAACTCCGAGGTACTGGGCAACTTCCAGAAAATGGAACAATCCCATTAGAAACACAGAAAAAGGATTTTACATCTTTATCTATGGTAGCCCCGAACCCGGAAATCGAACCCAGGAATCCAGCGTAGCAGAAGTGGCCTGCTATCACTAGACTACTGTGGTAAGTGATGACTGCCTATAGACATCTACGGTGGGCGAAAGACGTTGCACAAAAGGCTTTCCCAAAGACACTCACAAAAGGATTGCGCATTAGTGGAGAATATGCTATAATCGCCACGATTGATATGCAGATGGGCAATCGCAGGCCCACCACAGAACAACGGCGACCAAAGCATTCAAATAGGGCAGTAGTAAATGCAATATCGCGGGATGGACAGCAGTATCTCGCAATAAAACTACCGCCACTGCGATCCCCAATGTATATCCATAATCCAGCTAGTCTACTGAACATCGTTCGGGTCGTTGACAGAATATGTTACAGCTTTTAACGATTATGATCATGAAAACTGTGAAAAGCAGCCACACCACTGGAATGTCTGTTCGGTAAATGTGAAAATGTTGAACACGATCTCGTGAAATATATTCCACATAAAATATTAGATTTACCGTTTAGGTAGGAACGGGCGCACTTGGCTTTATCCTCTTAGAGCGAATATGTTAGAGCATTTTAAGTTATATTAAAATTTTACAAACTATCCAAGTGTCGGATTCAACGGCGTCTCGGAGGATCAAAATGTTTTATTTATAAACTCTGCTTGGAGAGCACTTCTTAGATCTAGGCAATGCAGCGATACAACTGTCTTGGTACTTAGCCAAATAAAAAGCTTTTGAATATGTAAGTTCTCTTGAATACATAATGCAAAATTATATGTCTAAGTACTATAAACATTACTTTTTAAAAGAACTTGGGTGATATTTGATCTAGTTGGAACGCATAAATTTAGATGTCTAAATAACCAAGATGTTTGATACCTCAAGTAAAAAAAAGTAAAGTGAACAAACCAATAGCTTTTTCCAATAATATTTTCTATGACTACCGTATACGATCTCTTTTCGAGAAACTTTCCGAGAATAAAGTTCTATAAACCTATCTTACCTTTTCGAAGAGGGAAGATCGTGGTTTTTAGCAAGTCCATCAGGTACACCAATTAAAAGGCTCACACCCGAGCGACGATTTTTCTTTCCCTTTTTGATTTTAACCGATTTAGGATCAGTGGACGACATCCATTGATAACTAATGAATAGCTGTACAACCCATATGATAGACTTTGCAGTTTTTACTTCGGTAGCTGGTTATCCTGAGGTCAGAGATTTGATTCCTGCCCGAAGTCAAATTTCGCTTTCCATTCTAGCTTTAACCTGTCAAGGAACGTAAGGCCACCGGCGCCCAGACACAATTAAATTTCAATTGTCATATTTTTCTCGTGTCTGGAGGGTTTAATCACCGTGATTTACCTACTCAAACTTGGAAAAATAAATACACTCACATAAAATGCTAATGATTCATAAGGCATTAAGAACTAGCAATGGTTGAATAACCAATGGATGCCTAGTAAAGTGAATGAGCGAATAACTTTTCCCTTTAATATTTTCTACGAGAACGAAAACAGCATAAATCTCGATGAGGTTAGATCGTGGTTACTTAGCGAGCGCGCATTACACCGATTTATTATATGACGACGTCGGAGGGAGGAGGGCGCTAATTGGAAATACATGAGAATTTGCATTTTACTTTGTCTCCCGAACTCCCGCTGGAGTGACGTCTAGTCGTGGATTCCTTTGTCGATTTCCAACTTAATTTGTATAGGTGTCTTGTTGCGAGATTGCTGCTTAATGTTCAATTGATATTTTGAACTGGTGACAATGAAAGATTACGCATTTTTACAAGGGCGATAGCAATTGTCAACAAATTGGTATAGTCCACCATGGGGTGAAGCTCGACAACGTCAGCTTCATTACGGTATGTTGGGATATATGGTACAGAATGGTAGTACTAATCGGTACGATTAAATCCTAATTAGAAGGGTCCGGGAAGCTGTTATCTATATTCTCGTCCAATTTACCGCAGTGTCTGAAGAAGAAGGGATTTGACCAGTGTGTGTTGTGTGATGACATACGGAACCAAAACGTGGTCGCTTACTATGGGCCTTATAATTAGGCTCAAGATCACACAGAGAGCAATGGAGAGATCTATGCTCCGAGTTACTATGCGAGATCGAACGGAAATGAGGAGATCCGCACGAGAACTGAAGTTACCGACATAGCCCACCGAATAGCGAAACTCAAGTGGCAGTGGGCAGGGCACATAGCTTGAGGAACTGACAGCAGAGAAAAGTTCTAGAGTGGCGACCGCGTACCGGAAGACGAAGCGCAGGCAGGCTCCCCACGAGGTGGGCCGACGACATGGTGAAGGATGCGGGCAATCGTTGGATGAGGGCGGCCCAGGACCGTTCGTTGTGGCAATATTTGTGGGAGGCCTTTGTCCAGCAGTGGACGTCTTTTGACTGAAATGATGATGATGATGATGAGAAGGGTCCATAAATTTTGGTACAGAAGCAAAAAATCTAAGTCCACTAGTGGCAACATCTACATGGAGATCTTTAGTTTTTTTTTTTAATATTTAAAATTCAAAGTTTCAATTTCAAAAATATGAGATACTACTTATTAAAATATTAAGGCTCATGCACAATATATTTACGCAATCCTCTCAAGGGAGTCTGGCAATCAGTGAACACTCGGCTCGTTCGAAACCCATTAAGGATAAATTAAGCTGATCACAATTCACGCAAGCCACCTGCCTAGCAAAATATTTGCATAAATAAAATTGGTGAATGGATGCTGTGTCCATTACAGCCACATTTAGAATTAGAAGCGGTCGAATTGAAGTTAGGTATCAATGCCTTTATTAGCAAAGTTCCAATACTCAGAAACAAGTTGGATTAGTATAAAACCACTTACGAATGTGGAATTTTAGATGGACTAGAGCGTGCAAGGTCTGATGGTTATTAGCATTTGAGTTTACGCTAGACCACTTTCGGTAATAGGCTTCGAAACTTGTATTAATACCATTAAATGTTTGACGGTCATATCATGGATTAATATTACGCCTACTATTTATAGGGCTGAGGCTTTTTAGTTGACTAATGAGAACAGACACGAGAACTTGTAAAGTAGGAATTATTACAAAATAAAAAGTATTTTAATCGGAATCGAGCCGGATTCATTATCATCAGTGTGATGAGCTCATACATTTAAATAACAGTTTTACCTCTTTATTGTGAAACTTGAAATTGATGAACTTGAGAAACGCAAATGTTTCAAAAGTTATAGATTACAAGTAGCCTGCATGAGTTTTGGCGAGAACCCCGAAAGAGGTTCTCGCCAAAAGGTATGGTGCTCTTATTTTATTTCATTTTATTGGTGTATTTTTAAGTTATAATATTAAATAGAGTTGGTGGCATTTTGTTCGATGTAGGCTTATTACAGTGTCCGTGTATAGTGAAATAGAATAACAGTGCGAAAACATGTCCTTTTGGGTTGCCTCCAAAACTTCATTGTAAATGTTCTGGTAAAGTAGCCATCGCTTTACTCGAACTACTGTGACTCTGACTGACGGACTGATAAATTGACTGACAGACTCTGACTTTTACACTGCTTATTACGAATACGAAATATGGTTTTACTTGACACTGGTAAAACGCGTAATAGCAATGCCATAACATAAAAAAAAGTGTAAACGTTTTGAATACCACAGAAATGGACACAACTATCTTTACGGCACTATTGTTTACTGCAAAATAACGTCTTAGTTCTTTTATTTACGTTTTCTTATGCAAGTAAATTCTAACACAATTCTGCATAATCTTCTCGTCTTCGTCAGAAAGAAAATTGCAAGCACCTTTCAAAAGTCACGTCACTTTATATCGAGTTATAGTCATAACTTATGCCACGTTAAAAAATCCAATTCACCCTACGTTAGGCATCGTGTCTTTATAAATCACGAGCACACGTTACTCAGTTATGAATATCGTGGGACCCTGAACATCATTTGTCTTGCTCCACGCGTGCTCTAATGGTTCCAGCTTAATATTCAATTTTTTTCACCTAATTGTATCCGTATTGCTGTTGCTGGGAGATTAATGGAGACCATCTAGTTCACCCTTGCGTTAAAAAATTGCGTCAAAGGGCGGCTCCGTATCATTGAGTCGTTAGTGTCTCACCGTCATCAGTCATGCGTGTACAGACTAAATGTGTTTTAGATCGCACTGATTTTGGGGAGTATCCAATTTTGTTGGCTTGGAATCGGAGTCAACCGTATATTCATGTTATGCCTAAGGCTTGTTTAATACCTGGAGACTACTACAAGCTAATTCGTCTTCAAATGTTTATCTGCAGACTAGACAGACACTCATTTCATTATAATTATATTCTTCGGTTTTCACGAGCTACACTCATTTGAAATAAAACTATTTTTACGGATTTATCTCGCGTATATTAAACTTTTACGAAATCGATGGAGGTAGCTGCACATAACAATTTTTCAAACTGCTGTCAGACAAATGTCACCTCGTATGCGTCTTGTCCAAGTTATAAAATATATTTTTAGTGAACTACAACTTTAAAAAACCGGTCAAGTGCGTGTCGGGCCACGCGCAACGCTATCCAACGATACCCCAAACTTTATAGAAATCGAAAATAAAAAAAAATATCCGCGCGTTATAAGTAGGGAAAGTCACCCTAAATATATTTTTTTCATGTTTAAATTCTACCATTTATCGGCGTGATTAAAGTCTCTAGTACCAATAGTTTTTTCGCTAAACCGCGGACGGACAGATTTACAGACAGACAGACGGACATGGCGAAACTATAAGGATTCCTTGTTTACTATGGAACCCTCCCTAAAAAGCTGTTGATAATTGGTAGGTAGGTGCCCGTTAAAATATTTTGGTGATCGTATTTGAAGGACAATATGCAATGGTTGGTTAGACCCTCTTAATACAAAATTCGTTGATCTCAAGCAATATTTTGCTTAGTATTATAAAGGAGATTACTTTTTAATGGAATTCAGATCGACTCAAATCTAATAAGCATGGAGAATTCCTAACTCGATTTCAATAACATTTAGCTTTTTAAGTAAGTATATTTTGCGAGCTCAGTGATTTTATATTCGTTACTCTATTGAAAAAAAATATTTAAGGGTTTTAGTCGATGAGAACGTACGTTAATCTACGTCTATGTAAAAGCATCTATCACGGCATGATAGTTGTGTACTAATAAGAGAGTAGATGTGTTGTATTCGTCGGGCAGACTGCCCGAGACCACGAAAGCTGAAAAGCGACCGAAACGTCGGGTTCGATTTTAAATAATCATTTTAGTTTCATATATGCGAGATAAACCTGAAAGACCCTCTCGAAAACCTAAAAACATATCATATTTTATGTCTATGTTTAAATTTAAATACTCCTCAGCTTCACCATCTTCTACTTCCATTGGTTCCATGCACGCGGCGTCTGGCTTTGCGTTGGGAGACGCAGCAATGCAAGTCTTCCAAGGTGTGTCACCATAGGCAGATAGGTATTGTGGCACAGTCACTGGGCTCTATTGAATATTGAGCCTCGGCCTCACTCATTAGCGTATCAGGTCACCATGAGCGGGACATAAGTACGTCGGTATCCGGGGTGTCCGGGTCCTTGTATCACAAGAGAGAGTATTTCACGTGGGTGTGCCCTACCGTCTGGCGTTCTGGGTAGACGTGCAAGCTTCAGGCAGGCAATTGGGATCATTCTCATTGGAAAAAATCTAATAATAACTTATTCCCGAAGATCGTTTTCAGCATACTCATGAATTACAATTACATCTAACGTGATTTATTCTCTACGGCAGCTTTGCCTCTTGTATTATACACTCTAATGCAGTGATTCCCAAAGTGGTCCACATAGACCCCCTGGGGTCTATGGGAGACTCGATGGGGTCTACGTATATGCGTAAATAAAAATGGGATATATGGGAAAGTGATATAAATGTTGGCAAGGGGGTCCACCGAAACCAGAAAAAAATTCAAAGTGGTCTACAAGTAAAAATTGTTTGGGAACCTCTGCTCTAATGTAATGTATAATGTATTATATTCTGAAATGTTACTAATATTTATTTCAAATGTTGAAACATTACAGTAACACCTCCCTCAGTACCGTGCTCAGTACCTACCCTACAGTGGTTTCAAATTTATTAGTACTTAGTAGTAGTTCCCCAAGTTAACATGTGACAACTCGTCAAACTCAACTTCGGGTTAACCTTTATTTATTTGAGACTCAAGTGAATATTAATATAAGTTAACATTCGTAATTAAGACTAAGACTTCAATTAGCGTTGTGCAGGGATGGCCGCAATCAATCAAGCCGACCCGAACTCAGTTTGGCCCGAGGGAATCCTCCGTCCATAATATATGAAACTTAGCGCGAACATTCACACATGGGGTCCCAATTTAAAATAAACCTAAAGCTATTTACCACTTTGTTGACCCTCGTCATTTTTTATGATTTTATAATTTGTGTGCAATATTTCGGTACAAACAAGGAACCCTTATAGTTTCGCCATGTCCGTCTGTCTGTCTGTCTGTCCGTCCGCGGTTTAGCGCAAAAACTATTGGTACTAGCAACTTGAAATTTGGCACAAGTATACATTTCAATCACGCCGTCAATCATACCTAGTGGTAGAATAAAAACATGAAAAAAAAAATTATTTGGGGTACCTGTAATGCGCGGATAATTTTTTTATTTTTCGTTTTCTATTTAATGTGGGATATCTATAGATAGGTCTTTCATAAATGTTAGGGACGTACTAATATCATTTTTCGATTTAGTTAACTGTTCGTGACTTATTCAGCTTTAAAGTGCCAATTTTCGTTAGAGTCAAGTGTCAAGTGCCCTCAACTAAACGATTGTTGTAAGAAATTCAAACGTTACGTTAAATTAAAATGAATACTATCACACTTCAGATGGCCTTACAAGTTTGCGAGTAATAGTCGACCAAATGTATTTTACTCGAAATTTTTTAACAATCTCTACTTGACCGATTTTTTATATATTTATTATCAACTCTTCTGGGTATTGTACTAGCAGCAGAGCATTGTATGTCCAATTTTCTTTTTATCGTAGTAATACATCATTATACGTAGACCTAGTGTCTAATGTCTGTAACTTCAAGTCCCGACTGCAGCCCTTAAAATCATAATCATATAACATATAACATAGAGTAGAGAAACAATAATTTAGAAATATTTAAGATTTAAGTCTCAGACGTTTGTAGTGTACTTTATTTTTTGTCGTAACAATTTACGATGTAATTAAGTTTCTTGGGAAAATAATAAATATACAAGCTGGAATGGAGTGCATCGCTGTGGGCGGATTATTCTAGCAAGTAATTATCATAAGTTAACCCGCACACGCGGATGATTCCGCGATTCTGCCAAGAGCCGTGCATTACGTAGCTTGCGCCCTCTGGGACTAAACATTTGCTTTCATGAATACCTTACCATAATAGACGCTACAGAACCTACGCCATAAAAGCAACAATGTAAATTTAATCTTGATTCTCATTGTGAATAATGCGAATTTTGCGTTCGCCGCGGCCGGCGAGCCAGTTTCAAGCTTTCATTATAATAACGAAACGAATGGAAAATACGTGTCTTTATTTTTAGAAATATTTCACGAGATCAACTTGTGAACTTTTCTTGTGTTCGAAAAAAACCGTCTCCTTTCTTAATATTTCATCGCGAATTGAATTATTTCGTTTTTTGATTAAGCCGTGTGCCGAGCACAAAAAGTTCATATTGTGTCAATTTAACTTCTAATCACTTTTTAAATGCGTTAGGAGCGAGACGCGCGCCTGATCAACGAATAAATTTGAATTTATTAACAAACTGATTTGGCTCCGCCCCGTTTGCTGACAATTCGAGGGGAACAAAATTGATTTTTTATTCACATTACTGGTCTCTTATTAACCTATAATTATTTAATTTAAAATCTTCTATCGTTAAGAATGAAATTGAATTGGAATTTAGGTTGGGGAAAAATACTGATACAATAAACATTCCATAACGGAAGAATTCACGAAGCGAGCTATTTCGGAATCAAGTTTAGAATCAGCTTTGATGCTTATAGAAATCCAATTTATTATTTAAACAAAAGTGCCGTGAAATGCCGGAGGTTTAATGCACGCATACCTCTGTTATTAAACGAACCAGCGTCGGACGAGTACAAAGGGCTCATTGGAGCGTCGATTGATAATTAATATTGTTTTATTATAAGCGCAGTATCTCGTGGAGGCAACGCGGCCCCGAATTTGCCGAATACTGGCGCACCCATGCGAGCTAATGCAATAATGGTATTAAATGTTTAGTTAACTTCCAATAGGGATTTGTTTACGATCCTGTTACAGTGTTGAGTTTGTCTTTGTTATCTGTTGAAACACATTTCGTGATTATTTCACTTGTAGCATATTAAATAAAGTTTATGTGTACAACATAGCTCAGACTGTTTATATATAAACTGTTTTTCCTTATGAGTCACTTTCTCATTCCTATGACTAACATTATGTTTGGTGTAGATATGTATGAATGAAGGCGTAAGAAGTGTAAAGATCACGGAGCTCGCGGGCGTAGGCACCACCGCATTACCATACTTGCCGCTAAATGGGAGTGTTAAGTACTATCGTGTTCCAGGCAGGTGGTACGGCCCTGTAATTTCCGGCACAGAGGCATAACACCTTAGCCTCAGGAGTGGTAACGCATTTGCATTCTGACCTTGGTCTTTGTGTCTATAGGCTGCAGACATCACTTAACATTAATGTGAACTTCATGCTTGTTTGCCACTTTCATTACATAAAAAAAAGTTTAACTTTTAACTGAATATCAAACTTAAAGAATAAGAGAAGTTATCTGAAAAAATTAGAAGAAGAGATATCACGTGGTGGTAGAGTTCCAGTGACGGAGCTCGAGGGCGTAGGCACCACCGCATTAACTAGTCTATCTGCCTCCAAAGGTGCCAGTGACAGCACTATCGTGTTTCGGTTAGATGATAATGTATGGCCCCGTAATAACTATCACATATTACAATATGTATGTATGTATGTATCGTCACGCCAGGTCCCTAACGGGGTAGGCAGAGAGTGTAGAGCGCCAGATATCCCGGTTCTGACAAACCTCTCGTGCCTCGTCTACTTTCATCATTCTCTTCATACATGCACGCCGATTACTAAGACTTTTGATCCCACCATCAGACAGAACTCGACGTTTTTGGTCATGGTAGGTCAGTCTTGGTCTTCCTGGGCCTCTGCAACCATCCACATTCGCATTGTATATCTGTTTAGTCATTCGCTCATTCGACATTCTTTCTATATGCCCGAACTATCGGAGCATGCCTTTTTTCATTTTTACACCGATACTATCATTCACACAAAGCCTTCTTCTTACATATTCATTACGAACGCGATCGGTGAGTTATACACCGCAGATCTTGCGCAATGATCTCATCTCGACCGCGTTCAACTTACTTTCATGCTCTTTCCTGCATACCCAGCTCTCGCTTCCATATAAAAGCGTTGGAGTAAGTACAGCATTATGTACGGCTAGTCGCGCCCGCTGGCTAAGATGTTTAGATTCTAGCAGCTTACCCAACGGTCCATTCACGCCATTCCCAGCAAGCACTCTTCTTTCTATGTCAGTGGTGTACTTACCATCCTTGCTAAAAGCACATCCAATATATACAATTTCATCCACCTGTTCTAACACTGCATCATCTACTACTACCCTTGCATTTGTTCTCTGCTCATCTCTTTCAAATACTAATACTTTAGTTTTATCCACATTCAATTTTAAGCCTTTCTCCATACAATCCTCTTTCATGACTGTGACTGTGACAGATTACAAGACAGATATTAATAATTTAGGTCTCAGGGGTTGCAACGCATCTGCATTTTGAAGTCTGGTTTTTCTGTAGATGTGTATAGGCTGCAGTCATCACTTAGCATTCATGTGAGTTACTATTTTTTCCACCTTCGTTACATAAATAACCTGAGAGCACTTTGGGGTAATTAAACTTGATTAAAATGAAACTAAGAAGTTGTATTTGAAAGGATTTGTTGTCGAAGATGACCCTCTTCGACACATGAAAATCTGGATACTGTTATTCCTATTAATCATTAATAGAGGTAAATCAATCCTCAAATATAAATCAATAATAATATTTGAACGGGCAAACAAATTTAATGAGAGTGATGAATATAAAAGAAGAAAATTGTATTGCAAAGATTAATTAGGTAAGTTAGTACGTACATAAACTTAATCTTCTTAATATATATAAATCTCGTGTCACAATGTTTGTCCTCAATGGACTCCTAAACCACTTAACCGATTATAATAAAATTCGCACACCATGTGCAGTTCGATCCAACTTGAGAGATAGGATAGCTTACATTACGCTATGACTAAAGGAGCAGAGCAGCGCGGGCGAAGCCGGGGCGGGCCGCTAGTACATTATATATTGGTTACCCTAAACACTTAACAGAATTAACGTGATATGAAGGTTTATTCTATTACAGTCTGGTCAGAAATTATAGCATACATTTTCTCATTGTGTCTAGTAAGAATTCAGCGTGGGATGTTCCCTTGTAATATATATGGATGGAAATAACACTACCAACTTCCAAAAGAAAGTATTTTGTTTGAAAAGAGTAATGTAACAAAGATGGGAAAGAAATCAAATAGCAATCATCAATTTTCTTTCAAATAAATTGCATTGATTTCTATTTATAAAAAAACTCGAAAAAGTATAAAATTAAATGGTATATAATGTAACCAAAGTGGCAAACAAGTATGCAGTTCACCTTGTCTTTTTTTTATGTAATTGATGTGGCAAACAAGCATGCAGTTCACATTGATGTTAAGTGATGACTGCAGCCTATAGACACCCACAGAAAGACCAAGGTCAAAATGCAGATGCGTTACCACTCCTGAGGCCTAAGGTGTTATGTCTCTGTGCCGGAAATTCCAGGGCCGTACATAACCACCTGACCGGAACACGATAGTGCTGAACAATATCACTTAGCGGCAAGTACATTAGGTAATGCGGTGGTGCCTACGCCCGCGAGCTTCGTCACTGGAGCTCTACCATCAGCTACCTTTTTTTTTTTGTAATGCAAGTGGCAAACAAGCATGCAGTTCACATTGATGTTAAGTGATGACTGCAGCCTATAGACACCCACAGAAAGACCAAGGTCAAAATGCAGATGCGTTACCACTCCTGAGGCCTAAGGTGTTATGTCTCTGTGCCGGAAATTCCAGGGCCGTACATAACCACCTGACCGGAACACGATAGTGCTGAACACTATCACTTAGCGGCAAGTACATTAGGTAATGCGGTGGTGCCTACGCCCGCGAGCTTCGTCACTGGAGCTCTACCATCAGCTACCTTTTTTTTTTTTTTTATAATGCAAGTGGCAAACAAGCATGCAGTTCACATTGATGTTAAGTGATGACTGCAGCCTATAGACATCCACACAGAGACCAAGATCAAAATGCAGATGCGTTACCACTCCTGAGGCCTAAGGTGTTATGTCTCTGTGCCGGAAATTCCAGGGCCGTACATAACCACCTGACCGGAACACGATAGTGCTGAACACTATCACTTAGCGGCAAGTACATTAGGTAATGCGGTGGTGCCTACGCCCGCGAGCTTCGTCACTGGAACTCTACCATCTGCTATCTTACAGAGATCTACACCAAAACCAGAGGTCAAAATTCAGATGCGACCCCTGTGAACTAAGTTGCTATGACATGTGTCTGTAGAAGTTATTATGGAACCATCTAACCGGGACACAATAGTGATGAACACCACCATTTAGCGGCAGATAGATTAGGTAATGCGGTGTGCTTACACCCTCAAGCTCGAACACGGGCACTCAATGAATAAAACATAACTTCACGCCTGTAATCCCCGAAGGGGTACGCAGAGGTAAATGCATGCATTTAATCATACATGCAAACACCCACGACTCGCCGGTTACGTTTTGGCCCATGTAACAGGTGGCGAACCTGTTGCCATCTCCGGGCACATTACCAAACTCCGGGGTACTGGGAAACTTCCAGAAAATGGAAAAATCCCAATAGAAGCAGAGGTAAAGGATTTTAGACCGTTATCTCTAATATCCCCCGACCCGGGAATCGAACCCAGGACCTCCAGCGTAATAGTAGTGGCCTGCTACCACTACGCTACTGAGGCAGTACTCAATGAATATTTGTGATATATACCTCCGCTTCGATATTTATACTTGAGATATAGTCAAAGTTTAAGTTAAGACGTAATAGGTTGTATTTAGGTTCATAAATAAGTCTTACCTGGTCTACGTTACGTCATCGTCACTAATTTAAGAACCTTTTATTTTGGACATGGCTTCACCGTGAACTATGACTTCGTGATTGTATAATGTTGACTACACATTGATTTCATTCGCAGAAAAGCCTGAACACAAAAAGGTTTTACTGGTGGTAGAGCTCCAGCGACGGAGCTCGCGGGCGAAGGCACCATCGCATTACCCAATATACTTGCCGCTAAATGGTAGTGTTCAGCACTATCGTGTTCCGGTCAGGTGGTAATGTACGGCCCTGTAATTTCCGGCACAGAGGCATGACACCTTCAGCCTCAGAAGTGGTAGCGCATCTGCATTTTGACCTTGGTCTTTGTGTGGATGTCTATAGGCTGCAGTCATCACTTAAGATCAATGTGAACTGCACGCTTGTTTGCCACTTGCATTACATAAAAAAAAAAAAAAACATGATGAAAGTCCGAAAATTTATAATCACCGAAAGCTCTTACGCACTACTCAAACTCATCGTTCAGCAGGTTTTTTTGTTCTCATAGTCCATTATTTTACTACTAGTAATTTACATCAATGTAAATGATTAACTTGAATTATTTACTTCTAAAATCAGTGAATGAAGTGTTTTGTATGTTTTACTTTGATAAATAAAACATACAAAACACAGTCATGTTCCAAATATTTGGTATAATCACAAGGGATTTGTACACTTACCTACACAGGTACAATGGCTACTGTAGACGTCAGAATCTCAGAATAACGCCTTGAGGTGACGGCGATCCTCCACCGCCCGACCGCTCCATCAAGTGTTGATAATCTTGACGACTGACGGCGTTTCAGCGATAAGAGAGCAGCGGTTCGCACATTTTTAAACACGGTGTTATTCCTATAAGTATTTGTAGTTGTTTTTTTTATTTTTTATATAATTTAAGTGGCAAACAAGCAGTCCACATTGATGTTAAATTATCACTGCAGCCTATAGACACCCACATAAAGACCAAGGTCAAAATGCAGATGCGTTACCACTCCTGAGGCCCAAGGTGTTATGCCTCTGTGCCGGAAACTACAAGGCCGTACATTACCATTTAGCGGCAGATAGATTAGGTAATGCGGTGTGCTTACACCCACAAGCTCGAACACGGGCACTCAATGAATATTTGTGATTCATTTTCGAAAACATTTTCGTATCTTACTTAAGCTAAAATTACCCAGGAAATTTCCCAAACACAGACAGATCTTTTATTTCCATTTATGCATAGTTAAATAAGCTTAGATAATTGTTTGTTATCCAGAGTCCAGCATAATTGATGAATATTTCAAGTAATAAAGTCGTTTTATGCACCCACAACTCGGTTAAAGTTTGCGAAGAAAACCATTTTCCTACAAGTTATTATGACTGCCAAGTTTTCGAACTTCACTTAGCTGTACGAGCAGGGCTGACTCAAGAGTAGGGTTGCAACGATTATCCGATTATCGGTAAAACGATAAAATCTAATGAACTCGATATATATAACGATATAATTTCAATGTCGTTACGACAATATCGCTGTCAGATAGAAAAGTATATTGCTTTGTTTGATACGAATAAAAAAAATCTTACGATGAAAATTTCAAAAATAATAATTTTTAAATTAGTCGTTTCCGTTAAACAATTTGTACAAAATGTAGGTAATAACTAATGACTATTAGTTGCATTTTCGCAGGTTTTCGCGAGCTTCATACATTGTAGAAATTACGTAACTTCACGCCTGTAATCCCCGAAGGGGTAGGCAGAGGTAAATGCATGCATTCAAGCATACATGCAAACACCCACGATTCGCCGGTTACGTTTTGGCCCATGTAACAGGTGGCGAGCCTGTTGACATCTCCGGGCACATTACCAAACTTTGAGGTACTGGGAAATTTCCAGAAAATGGAAAAATCCCAATAGAACCAGAGATAAAGGCTTTTTCACCATTATCTCTGATAACCCCCTACCCGGGAATCGAACCCAGGACCTCAGCGTAGTAGTAGTGGCCTGCTACCACTAGGCTACCGAGGCAGTTAGAAATTAAATTTGCGGATTTTCTCGCGTAAGTATACAACTCTCCCAAACTCCGCAAATTTAATTTCTACAAAGACTTTTAGTTGGTTATTACCTACATTTTCGTTGTTTGACTATTCAAGCGACGTAACCTATTCAAAGCACTAAAAACGTTTTTGCAAGTAACTTTTGCTTTAAATTTGTCTAGGAAGATGTATATGTATAATAAGCATCGATGTTCACGTTTCTCGATTATAATAAATAATAGTAATAATAAAATTCTATTCGCTCGTATATACTCGTATATAAAAATCAGTTGCTGTTCGTTAGTCTCGCTAAAACTCGAGAACGGCTTTACCGATTTGGCTAATTTTGGTTTTGAATGATTTTTGGAAGTCCAGGGAAGGTTTAAAAGGTAAGAAAATATGAAGACATTGAAGGGAAATAGTAAAAACCACAATTTTATTTTCCCATACAAATAGTCCGTATCTATCAAACCTTTTACACATTATTTCATTCTCAGGCAATAAGAAGTTTGTAAGAAATAAAAAAATGGTCCCACTGTAAGTAAGTAACTTAATATATCGATAAGACCACCACCATCCCTATCAAGAGCTACCTTGTAATAAGTTCTCAGTTTGTCTATGACTAACTAATAAAAACTTAACCGGTGTTCAATCACTTTCTGATTTTCTATCAACTTGTTGGGATAACATGATTTGTGAAAGGGACGTTTGAATTTAAATTATTTTTACGATGTATAAATTGTAATAATAATATATTAACTGCCTTGATGTTGCCTTTACTGTCGCAGGGAGCCGCTATTGCTATAAATACCTACTAATTGAAGTTTTCGGTTCAATGCTTTCGTTCGGTTCGAGAAATAAATGACATGTCATGTAATAACAAAAAAAAACATTTTTTTAGTCATTGATTGATTCACAGGATGAGATTCACAGACCGCACTATGACCTTACTTTGAGCCGAATTTGAGTCTTTTGTTTAATTTACTTTGAGCAAAGTATGCCTCGAACTGTCAAAAAAGTATGAGTTTTGACAGTTCTAAGCGTTGGTAGGTACTTTGCTCAAGGTAAAGTCGTAGTATATCACCCTCTGTTTAGTGTCAGGTATGTTCATTCTGAGGATTGCATGGCTTGTAAGTACATCATGAACATGGTGTAATGTAAGTAGTAGGTATATTATTTCAATTATTTTATGAAGATGGTTTCATTGGATGGATGGTAAAACTATTTTTATACTTTTTTTTTTATTTGTTGGAAGTGGCAAACAAGCATGCTGCTCACATTGATGTTAAGTGACGACTGCAGCCTATAGACACCCACACAAAGACCAAAGTCGTAATGCAGATGCGTTACCACTCCTAAGGCCTGAGGTGTTATGCCTCTGTGCCGGAAATTACAGGACCGTACTTTACCACCTGACCGGAACACGACAGTACTGAGCACTACCATTTAGCGGCAAGTATATTAGGTAATGCGGTGGTGCCTACGCCCACGAGCTCCGTCACTACCACCAGTGAAAAACTTATCTATACCATCAGTGAAAACTTGTCTATATAATTTATTTTAATATGTAATATTTATTTTTAAGTTCCAATTTAACCATTGTAAGATCAGAAGATTATTATCTATACAAATAAATGAAAGTGGAGTGTCTGTTTTTAATATAAAAAACTAAATTGACTAAATGCATATGTATGTATACACGGTACCATAACATCATTTTTTACAATTTTTGTCTGTTCGTCCGTCTGTCTGTCTGCCTGTCTGTTTGGCGGGGCTAATCTTGGGAACGGCTGGACTGATTTTGACGGGACTTTCACTGGCAGATAGCTGATGTAATAAAGAGTAAGATAGGCTACTTTTATACTAGCTGCGCCCACGATCCGTCCGGGTAGATACTGAACAATCATAAATTGTCACACGGGCGAAGTCGCGGGCACAGCTAGTTTTAAATAAAATGTAGTTCGCAACAGAATAATTGTCAAATTTTAATCTGTCAATAATAATACTGATGTTTGCCTATCCTGCACAAGATAAGCGGTTCAAACATGTTTCTCTTTACATATTAATAAGTTTCTCACAAAACACAAGTATTTCTTGTAAAATTTAATGTTTATTGTGTAAGCAACTCAACGATTTCACAGTAAGTACAAATTTAATTGGCCCGAGGCACATATGCAAATGTATCTTCTATGAACGGATTTTGTTTTCATTTAAATTAAGCTTAAATATACCTGACTATTATAGAAGATAAAAAGGAAAACTTGCTTGAAAGTTAACGTTCAGATTTCGAAATATTTTTATATTGAATCTTGAACCCTTATAACGTAACTTCACGCCTGTAATCTCCGAAGGCATAGGCAGAGATGGAGCAAATGCTACTGGTATATCCCCAATATTACCCAAAAAAAAAACGAGCCGGTGTAAATCATTCCCAAAATGAAATAGAGTTACGTATGCTCTCAACTAGTCGTTCGGCGTGAACACTTCAACTGAAGTGAACGCGATTTACATGCTCATGACTTTATGCACTCGGAAATGGCGATCGAGTTCCCACGAGTATGATTGTGCAGCTTGTGATTCTTTTGGGACCGAATTTAAGGAGCTTTTTCATGACAAATAAACAAGCATTTCACATGATCGAAAAGAGACTACTGTTACTTACAGACAAACATCAATCAGAGGTCAAAATGCTAACATGTTGCCCCCTCAGCTCCAGCTGACTCAGTGGCTTCATTCACGCCCTACGCCTATGACTGTTCATTGAGCCTGGGTAAAACAGGTTCTTGGGTCAAGCCCCACCAAACTGACCCATGGGAGGCCCGAGTAGGTTGGGGTCCGGCTGGCAAACCCCACCCCGATTACATGGCCAGTTCAACGCTGGAAATTACGAGGCCGTACAAGGACAACATGTTTTTGGCATGACATTTGCGGATTACGATGATATAAATCTACTTAAGGTTTTAGGCCAATGACTAGGCCTAGTGTTGATGCGTTGCTTCCTTGCTACGTTGCTAAATATCCTAAAAAACAATGATGTAAGACTTCCCTAGACAGCTAAGGAGATTTATCCGCTTGTCCAGTGAACCGAACAATGGTGGCCAAACTATTCCAATAGGGCGGTAGCAAATATCACCGACGGTCTGTAAGCGGCAGTAAATACAATAACACGGGATGGGCAGCAACATCCCGCGATAAAACTACCGCCACTACGATCGCCAATCTGTATACTAAGCGTGGCGATTACGGAATATTTTCCCCTATTGACACACTACTATTTTGTTCATTTTTGAGGAAAACTTTGTCCACCTGTGGACGCTTTTCGGCTGAATCGATAATGATTGTGATGATGACTGTCGTTTTAATAAATAAAATACACTTACACTCACAGCCCCACAGTAGGTATAAACTTGTGTCGTGGGTGCCGTTGTACACATACAACACATACACAAACCCAGACCCGAAACAAATATCTGTAGGCCATGTAAATATTTGTCCCGGTGCGGGGATCGAACCCGCGACCCTTCGAATCAAACGGTCATCTCACACCGCTGGACTAACCGGGTCGTCAAATAATCAATACCTTACATAAAGATAATTATTTATTTAAATACAATAACATTTAAGACACGTAAGCAAAACAAATAACAGACAAAAATACATTCAGAAAGCGTGGAATGATTAAATGAATGTGTTTACGCCTTTAATAAACTATTACATGAATCGATCTAACAGACGGTTATTGTGTATTTACGAACCACGCTATAATACATTTGGCAACATGACGACAATAAAAACAAATTTTCTGCTTCGTCCAAATTACCAATAAAATTATTTTAAAGCCGTTACGCCTACGAGTACAACTGCACACCGAATGTAAATACGACCATTACAGCTCCATGTAATCATTACTACATTCATTATCTTCTAGATGTTTCTAACAAGCTTTACTCTGTTCGATGGTAACACAGGGAAAGTAATGGAGTTGGTTAAAATGTTTTTCTTACCTACATATTGAAAGTGATGGGTTATTTTATCAAAACAAAAAAAACATATAGTTTTCTTTTATTTTACTTAAGTTTGAAGTCAATTTTGTTTGATTGTTATACAATTTAAATATTTCAGACCGTACGAATCAACTCTTGCAAAGGAGATGTTGCAAAAATGTATGGACCTCCGGCCATATATTGTACACAATATCGTCAAACAGGAAAAATAAATATAAAAACGTTTTTTACTGCATATTTTCACTTATTTAGCTTTGTTTGCAGTTACAAAACATTATTTGGAGTTAGAATTGCAACTCAAAACCAACATGGCGAATATGGCGAGCGATGTCATTTTGACATTTTTATTTTTATAATTGTATTTTGATTTAAAGTACTTGCAGAAGAAAGTAATATTTTCTAAATACTATCGAAATCGATTGATCCCAAGTGTTGGCTGTATCGCCGCCATGTTTAACATAGTTGAAAATAATAAAATCGTTTGAATTAAATGTGGTTGTAACTCTAAAATATATTCTTGAATAAATTAAATGAATTTTTTTCGGATTCGTCTTTAATTTACCCATTTTTTGAGGACGTGTACGATCCAGAGCCGAGCTCGCAACATCTCCTTTATTTAATTTAATATTATTAATTTGGCGCGACAATTATGAGCTATGCGGAGAAAGTCAAGCAATAAAATCTAGATTTTTTTTTATAGCTGCTACCTCCCCTACACGTAAAGTGGGATGCAATTTTTTGCATGAAAATCCCATCGTGTTAGTTGTCGTTGGATAGGTCTTCAAATAATATTGCGGGCTGCAGTCATCACTTAACATCCATGTTAACTGCATGCTTGTTTACCACCTTGGTTTAAAATAAATGAATAAATTCAATAGAGTTCTTTGCAAGCGTTCTTCTCATAACAAGCATAACAATATTAATCTTAAAAGCAAATAAAAACTAAAATAAAACCTAATAAATTACGCGCGAAAACGGCGAGCCCATTTCACGACAACAATAAACGAGATAAGATAAAACCCAAACATTCGCTCCTAATTAGTGACAACGTCTTGACGACCTCCATTTCACAAAAAGCTGTCCCGGGGAAGGGTTGCACCGATTAAGGATTCAAGAGGCAGACGAGGTTCCCCGTAGCCACTTTATTCCGTCCTCTAATTAACATGAGGCACTCCTTTCGTTTTCAGCCTGTTTACTCACACTCAAGGCGAAATTACGCCAAGAAGGCTCACCTTTGCCCCGAATAAAGACTGTGATTGCAGATTAAGTGTAGCCGGTGTGTTACTGCATAAAAGGATTTTTCACGTTTTGTAGATATCAAATGAAACGTGATCGAGTACGTTACTTACGTAAAAGTTATTATATATTTTTTTTTTACGTATTTGTTACAAACTAGCTGTGCCTGCGACTTTGTTCGCGTGGAATAGTGGCTTTGGGACTTTTGGAAGCGCTTTTGAATATACATTTTGGCTAATTTTGGATCTTATACACTTTTAGAGTAGCTAAAAAAATCTTCTTTACAGTAATGCTTCTCTGTACACGATATTAGACTTATGGCAATCGGGGATAAAAGCACACAGGTTGCTAGGATTGTGAAAAATTACTAATTATGTGTTTAAACGCGCAGTCGTGTAAGTATCTACGACCTACAATCGTCCATCCTATGCTGAACCGTATTTTCGATAAGACCATTTTGAACTTCTATGCGTAATACATATTTGTTTATAGACAATTATTACATAAAATATATTTCACAAGCATGTGTTAATGCGAAATAATATAAAAAACAATTATTAAGGGTAAAAGCGACTTCTTTACGATATTCAATAAACTGAAAAGTCTATTATATCGGTTGCCTAACTAGCATAGTTGGTAATAGATGGCGCTTCTGCTACCATAAAGCAATGCAATAAATGTGAAGGAAAGATTTGACAAATCGGGCAGGGCTTCAGTAGCTCAATTTTAAGAGCGGCTGGACTAGATTCCCAGTAGGTCGCGAGTTCGAGTCTCGCCTGAAGTCAAATTTTTCTTTCCATTTTTCTTTAAAAATAAAATATATTTCACAAGCATGTGTTAATGCGAAATAATATAAAAAACAATAATTATTACAAAGTTTTGTAAAGTTTCAGTCAATTAGTGCTACTAACAAAGAACGAAAAATAAAAGATAGATTTATACATAATAAGTATATGCACTCCACCACCACAAACGCCACCAACGCCATTAACTCCACCACCAACACTAACATCACCAAATACCTACGCCACCAATCCCACCAATGACATCAACGCCACCAAAACTATCACCACCACCACAACCAATGCCACCAACGCCTCCAAAACTAACAACAACACCTCCAACTTCACCAACGCCACCAATGTCTCCATCGCCTCTAAAAACCACCACCACCACCACCAGACTCACCAACAACACATATATTTATCATAAGGATAGCTTGTAGAAATTAAACTTGCGGATTTTCTCGCGTATACAACACTCCCAAACTTCTTACACCCGACGTTTCGGTCGCTTCTGTCTGCCCGTGACCGCGGTAGCTGGAAAGCGACCGAAACGTCGGGTGTAAGAAGTTTGGGAGTGTTGTATACGCGAGAAAATCCGCAAGTATAATTTCTACAATGTATGAAGCTCGCGAAAACCTACGAAAACGTTATAAGGATAGCTATCTAGAAATACCTACAATTAAGAGAGTTATTATGATCATAAAATATTCAAGTATTTTTTTATGCAACAAAAGGCATCTATCCTGTACAAAACGGATACACGCTTTCGTTTGGCTGGGGATTAATGCCCTTGGTTATAATGATGAGGCATCTATCCCCTTACTTAGGCGTTATTAATATCAAGCAAAAAAATATATGAAACAAAAACACTTTTATTATATGCCCCTTGTACCCCTTAATTTTTTAATTTTCTTTTTATTAGTATTTCGGTAATTTTGTCGTTACAGCGGTAACAGAAATATATAATTTGTAAAAATTTTAGCTTTCTAGCTATCACTGTTTATGATATACAGCCTGGTGACAAACGGATGGACAGACGGACATACAGACAGACAGCAGAGGATTATTAATAGGGTTCGTTTTTACCTTTTAGGTACGGAACCCTAAAAAACATAGAAGATAGATATTAGTTTAAAAATATTTAAAGATATGATTTTTTAAATTGACGTAACTTTTTTATTCCTGAACCGATTGATATGAAACAAACACAAAATATTAAGTGAAACTTACCACAACATATTATTGGAAACTGCAAATCGGATAAGCCGTTTCTGAAATTAGCGTGCACAAACACACAGACAAACATACATTTTTCCGGGATAAAAAGTACCCAGTGTTGTGCGCCAAAGCTTAAAGTATAATTGTACAAAGTTTAATCGTAATCGGACCGGTAGATTTTGTGTGATGCTTGAACAAACAGACAGACAGACAGACAGACAAAAAATTTTCTAATCACATATTTGTGTTCGGTATCGATATAGTAACATCCCCTGGTACTTGTTTTTTAATATTTTTAATGTACAGAATTCACACTTCTACAGTTTTATTATAAGTATAGATATGTATTAGATAAGATAATGTGGTAGTGGTGTTTGAACTCTCGAGTCCCCTAGCCATTGGAACTCTACTACCAGTAAATTTATTTATTTAAAATCAAATGGAAATTTCATTAAGTCTTAAAATTCAATAATTCTTTTTGCCCCATACAATGTGCCCCAATTAAAAACTATACGCATCTTTATCTTGGGATTCTATTGTCAATTAATCAAATCAATCTTATTTTGCGCATGTTTTTCTTATCTAGAATAAATAGTATTTTAAATTTAGAATAATATTTTTAATGTATGAAGATTTGCCTACTTGTAAAACATTTCGAACAAATCAAATCTCCATGTTTTGGTTATATTAGGCACTTGTTGTATGAAATAAAAGTTATTCGTAAAATCTGGGTTGTACCACTTGCAAAGTCGTTTCACGACTGTAAACTGTGTATTCCACTGAATAGGGCTCCCGTCTACGCTCTGCACCCTTTAAATACCTCAAAATCACCGTTCACGTCATCACAGGACCCTTCCAAGTCAAATTACTAATTTATTCACGATATAGCCCATCAAGTTATGCTGATGTGATATTAAAATGTAAGTTAACTATAAGGCCTAATGCGGGGATTACAGCATCAAGCACTTGGCACGACGCCACGTCACTTTACCCGCGGTTTACTATTTCAGTGGAATTGGCGCCCATTTGTATAGCTGTTAAAGGTCTCGTCGGGTGCGCCGGTGTAAAGGCGCGGGCCCACCGCGACGCATGCTCTGCACGGACACGCGGCGCATTTTAGCGCGTGTATTAATTGGTTTGACAACGTGGGTCAATGTTTCCAGTGGAGTACATGAAAACCCACGAATAATGTATAGCGTGGCGTGGCACGGCGTACGGAGGCTACGCACGTCCCACTGCAATCCAAGGATAGACAAGCGAGCTGTACATAGTTGTGGGCCATATTCGTGTACTTCCAGTGGATACGTAGACCCACGTTGATGGCGTTGAGCTATGTAACCGTCTATTCGAGCTAGCCACGCATGTATCAATGACGTCAATTCATGTGCAGCCTCTTCGTGGGTTGCAGTGGACACTACCACATAAAATTTCATATAAATCGACACGTTGTGGTGGGCCCGCGTCTTAATGCAATTACACCGCAAGAGATTCAAGAGATGCAAAAGACTGTTAAATTATGTGTTAAAAAAATATTCATAGAAAAAATATACTGACAAGTTCGATGCACGAATGATCTACAAATAAGGGTTATGTTTGAACCCTTTGCTCTGTATATATATCTTTTTTCTAGTGTAGGCGTATTTTATTTTCTTTAATTTATTCACGATATAGCCTTTTAAGTTATGTTGATAAAATGAAACTAAACAAACTACCTACTGTTATGTTAGTGAACGACCTAACCGTTAGGTACGTTAGGTCTTAACATAATCTGGGATTACGCCAACAAGCACTCGACGCGATGCCACGTCACTTCTTCCCTTTTTTACTATTTTAGTGGAATCGGCGCCCATTTGTATAGCTCGTAAACCTTTCCACGGGGATGCAGGCGTAATGTAATTTTACGCACGTGACTTGTGTTTTGTTACAGAATTAAAAGACAAGTTGCAATTCTGTTCTTTAATAGTGGTAAACACCTCGTAAATTATTGTAAGCTTTTTCCTTCACTTTCGTGAGATAAAAGAAATACAGTGTGACTATTGTATGTATTTAGATTGATATTTTCTTAATTCCAAGATGGATCGCCTTTAATCACTGAGAATCGAAGGCAAATATTACTATCGTTTATTTCGATTTCTTCAATCATATTTCTATATTTATGCGTCTATAAGTAGCGTTCACTAGTGGAAAAGATTTCTTCCGCTACTACTATCAGTCAATTGAAAAGGAGGTCAAATAATTCAAATAGGACGGTAGTAAATGTAATGACGTGGATTGGGCAGCAGCATCCCGCGAGAAAACCGACAGTGCGATCGCCAATCCGAATGCCAAGCGTGGCGATTTTGGCACATTTTAGGGGAAGCTCATGTCCAGCTGTGGACAAATGGAAAATGATCATGATATTCTTATAAATGGTGATTTTTCGATTCGTTGTTTTGTCTGGTAAAGGAGCAATTATATCTTATTCAAACGAATTCACATTTATAGTCACACTTGTGGCAACGTATTCTATGATATAAAAAGCTATCACTACCCATAGCAAAAGAGATAATGTATTCCTCCCACTACATGACATCAGCTCTAAAACCTATTTATTTCAAATTGATTCACAACAAGTCTAAACACTAGACACTACGAGAATTCATCGAGTATTATAAGGCTATAACAGTATCATGAAAGTGATATCGAATTCAATATCGTAGCAAATCCGTGTGGATATCCAAGTGTTTTTATTTAGAGTTTTATCGCTAGGATTCAGAACGGAGTCGGTGTCGTCAACGATTATGGTTCAATTTCCTCGCGTAAGATTGCATTACACCGATGCATCCACATTCGGATATCCTTTACGATAATGCTTGTCGTAAAATATCGTTTTCTATTTATGAATTTTGTTGGAATTCACTAAATCTATTTATTTTAATAGTAATCAATAATACATATGATAGTGTTGAAAACTACCGTTTAAATTTATTTATACTTTATAGCCACCATATAAATATCGGAATAAATGGCAGACTTAACGCTAAAAGCATTCTCTACCAATCAAAAATTGGTAGTATGGAAAAGAAAATGCTGAGCGGCATTAGTAAAAAAAAAAGTAAATGTATAAAAGTAACGAAACAAAAATGCAATCAATCAAAAAAAGCAATCAATTTATCTACTTATAAAAAAAAACTATTGCATCATATTTAAAAACATTACTAAAACCGATTCGACCAAAAATTAGGTATCTACTCTAAATCCGGCTCGAAGGACCAACATATGATGCGGCGCGGGAACTGCAGTAAATTAAGTGGACTGTATATTATTACTGAGGTGGTTCCCAGGGGTGGATGGGAAAAAATCAGTAATCGTACGCACCTTACTTGTTCTTCTATTCTTCAAGCTGGACTGAGTGCATGGCGGCGGTGGCGTGGCGAACCTTTATCCGCGTTTATTCACGTAATCACCACACTTATGATTATTTGTTTATCACAATAGTTTAAAGGCCTTTTATTTTATTGAGATTATTATAATATTTTTCACAACCACGAGGTAAACAGCGGTTACAGCGGAATAAAATACGACGGATGGCGGACGATGACACTCGGTGTCTTGATCTTCGGTGCGCACAGGAAGGTGTGAGAGGAAAAATACACAGGAAATAAGATCTACCTCCAATCCCCAAGTACTTATAACATCGGCGGTAACAGATTTACATATATTGTGAGAGATGGTGTAGCAACAGAATCATAAGATTGGTCGGCTCCTTGCAGGTACACAAATGAATTACCCACATCTACGATCTTAAACCTATTCAAGGTTTTATGGTGCTTTTTGTTTTACACTGTATGTACTCCTTATATTGAAATAAATAAATACAAAATACAAATACGAATCTCGCCCTTATAGTAGTATCTGGTGGTAGGTAGGTAGTATGGTAATGCGGTGGTTCCTACGACCGGTCCTGTAATTTTCGGCACATAGGCATAACATCTTAGGCCTCAAGAGTGGTAACGCATCTGCATTTTGACCTTGGTCTTTGTGTAAGTGTCTATAGGGTGTCCTATTATTTAAAATCGAACCCGACGTTTCGGTCGCTTTTCAGCTTTATTTTCTTGTCTGCCAGTAAAAAACTGTGTCGACATCGTCAAAAGAAGGTTAATTGCTCACAACTTGCCCAGTCGATATGCAGAACTACTTGAGTGGTGCCTAACATCTGGCTATCTAATGTGGGTGGGGACTTCTATCTACAAATAGATGGTGTTGCAGTGGGCTCCCCGGTGTCCCCTATAGTCGCTGACATCTTTATGGAGGACTTTGAAGAGCGGGCCCTGAGTACAAAAGAAGGAACTGTACATAAGGCGGACTTAATGCAACAAAATTCAACGCTTCTTGAGCGATGGGCCTGTATTAATATAGCTTTGATTCTTCAAGCTCTTATAAAAATATACCTTTGATCAAACTCAAAAACAGTATTGATATATATGTATAAGACAGAAATAATGTAGCAACTCAGAACCATTATAAGTTTGGTCCGCTCCTTGCGGGTACACAAATGAATGACCCTCGTTTCGCAGTGGACACAACGGTCAAGGATCGCACTGAAACTCACTTATTCGGACCATCCTCAAGAATAATAGGAGCATCTTACACCGTCTGCGGTCGACGAGCAAGCGGATATTAATTGGTTTGCTTTCAATTATTCAATTCAGTTAAACATACTCACTAGGGACTTTGACCCTTCTTGTTTTGGACATGTTAAATTGGACGTGCCGCGTCGTGTTTTGCGGGTGTTCGGGATTTAATATCGAATACTAACGCATCACGCTACTCTTGAACCCATTTAATGTTAGAATTGAACATCTTGGGGTCATTCACTAAAGTGTTTTTGAACTCTCTTTTATTGTTGCAAGAAGATTTAGTGAAATATGTAACATATAAAGTGACTTACATTTTTTTTTTTTTAATTTTTCTATCATATAGAAAGAACATACACTTGGCAAATAATAACAGTGTATCTAAAAAACCACAGAGGTTTGTAACGATGCTACTTTAGTTCTACGTTGTTGTAACAAATTACTTAAAAATAAATAAAATTTAAACAAAACGGTTAACAGTTAACAATGGTCAATTCGTCCCTTTACAATTTTCATTAAAAAATGTTTTAAGCTTGGATTTAATATTTTTGCATGTTTCGCCCTTTCATTCAACTCGATGCTGAGGTGTACGTATCGGTATCACAGTGATAAGAGCGACAGTGCTAGTTTTCCTGATTTTGAGTCCGGTTTCCTGATTTTTTTTTTAAGAATTTTATATATTCTATTCCAAAAATGTAGTCAATATTCAATGAAAAAAAATAATGCATACATCAGCAGTTGAAGTAGTTTTATCTTGCCTACGTACTGAAATGTGTACCTTGTAAAAATAAAATGTTAACTCGAAATAAATATTGCAAAAACTTTATATATTTATATCTGAAATATGTAAATACGAAAACGTATTCACATGGATGACTATTCAATTCCAATGAAAAGGACCGTGCCGGCCACTTTTAAATATTCCATGTTCGGTCAAGCATAAAATCTACAAAGAAAATGTATTACCTACCTTTTATTGCGATTCTCCCCTTTTTCTGCGGCATTGGTCTCCAGATAACACAAGTTTATGGCATTTTTATCAATATCATCATAGGGACGGACGTATCCAATAGATATAATTTACTACAATGTACCATTTGTTTTTTTATGTCTATATATCATATTTTATTGTAGGTTTGACACTCCGACGGTGGGAGAAGTAAAAAGCAATGATATTTATGTTCTTGTGTTTTGGTATATTTTAAGCAATTAGATATTTTTAGTAGAAAGGTATAATATAGTAACCCATTATACGTCCCACTGCTGGGCACGAGTCTCTCCCCTTTTTTTCGGGGGAGGCCTAGAGCTTACTCCACCACGCTACTCCAATGCGGGTTGGCGGAGATACGGGTTAGTGGCCAACCCGCTGTCGGATGTTTTCAAACCGCCCATTAGGCTCCGACAAGGTTTAACGACTGCTATCTATCGATAGCAACCGAGACCGACGGCTTAACGTGCCCTCCGAAGCACGGAGACGCGCATTTTAATTTGCCACTACTGACACTAGCGGTCACCCATCACACACCCGACCGCGCCCGTATCGCTTAACCGAGTAGATCGCTTACGATCTACACCAGCCGCGGGGCCATGCGCGCATCAAGAAAGGTATAGACAGCTATAAATAAATGTAAACTTTATATTCGTAGAACGAGACTTCCTACGGTGCGTAGCTCGGTGCTACGAGGACGCGGTCGTATAACTATTTCATTACTAAAAATCTACGACACATTAAAGATAATAATATTAGAGATAAGAATAATCATACAGGAAGGAAAAGAAATATAGACTACTTTTTTTTCAATAAAGATTTTGAGCAATGACATCACTTCAGACGAAAAAGTTCAATGCCAGACAAAAGAGGGCATGCTGGACAGGGGTGGATATGCCATTATCATCACGCTTGGTATAATATAATAAGATAAGATAAGAAACATTTATTTGACACACAACGAGACACATAAAACAGACATAAAACGTAACAGGTAACAGAGAAAAAACAACACATTTTCTAAAAATTAATACATACCTATACACGTAATATGTGTCTCACGGCTGCCAAAAAGGTGTCCTGTTCAGCAAATGTCAGGTACCTTCATATAAAAGGTACCTGACGCTGGTTTTCAACAGGACCCTTAGTGAGTGAACCACGGATGTCAAATTTATAATAAAGGATAATTGTACTAATACTTATACAAGGTACATACATACGGATATAAAACAGATAATAAGCCATTAAAATAACATACTTAATTAAACGATAAATGTAATACATACTAGTAGGTACAAACAATAATAAATAGATTAATACCAAAGTAAATAAAATATAAGTAGATAAAAAACATCTTATTATAATATATATAATATGGTATAATATTTTTATAAACGGATAGAAGATCGCATTGGCGGTAGTTTTATTGCGGGATACTGCTGCCCATCCCGGACATGGAATTTACTAGGTACCGTCCTATTCGAATTTTATTTTTATAAACATAACAAGCTGCTTAGTAAATAAATTAAACTATGATTAACTGTCTTTAGTTATCATGGGTAGAAACGCATCTGCATTATGACCTCTAGTTTGATTTTTGTGTGTAGATGTCGATAGGCTGTTACCTAGTCATCAGTTAAAATCCGTGTGAACAGCATGCTTATTTGCCACTCTTGTAACTTAGAAAAACACTATTCATAAAACAAGTAGCTACAATTGGTTGACGATATTATTATGTAGTGTTTTGGCAGAACATATTTAATTTAAAAATGAAAAAAGGCATGCTCCGATGGTTCGGGCATATAGAAAGAATGTCGAATGAGCGAATGACTAAACAGATATACAATGCGAATATGGATGGTTGCAGAGGCTCAGGAAGACAAAGACTGACCTACTATGACCAAATAGATCGAGTACTGTCTGATGGTGGGGTTGGGGGGGATTTGGGATTGTGGGTGGGCCGATTCCTAAGACTTTTGGTCTTAGGAATCGGCGTGGACGTATGAAGAGAATGATGAAGGTAGATGAGGCATGGGAGGTGTGTCAGGACCGGGATATCTGACGCTCTACCCTCTCTGCCTACCCCGTTAGGCGTGGATAACTATACATACATATTTAATATATTCTAAGACCCATTCTAAATGAAATAATATTTTTTTGTTGTTTTTAATAGGTTTGAAAATAAAATAATATGCCAAGCGTGGCAATTATGGCATATCCCCGTTTCGGGGAGGCTTTCGTTCAGCACTGAACGTATTTCGTCTGAATGATGATAATGACAAGGTAAGGTAACATGAAAAGAGATACGTTTACTTCAATAAAATACCCTTAGCCCAATTGACATACTTCCTTGACACTCCCTCTCTTAATCAATTAATTTTCCTAAGAATTACAAAAGCGTTTAAAGTATCTTTTGCCGTGTATAAATACAAAAGTACACAAGGTGCTTAACGAGTTAATTAGAGATGTTCAAAATGGGAAATACTGCCTTAAGCATCCACTCAATCAAATAAGAAGCAACCCTTTTTCTCTCAGATGTCACAGAATTCTTTTCGTGCCAATCGCACGCTCCTAAGAAAGGGGATCGCTAATTGAAATAAATATTTGCGTGTCTAATTATGCAACATTTTGTGTTGATACGGTAAGAATTTAAGGTTCGGTTGAACCAAAATATTTGTTAAAGTTATGGTTTTCGTCAAATTTAACAATAACAGTAACATTTAATATAGCAGTAAATGCAAAATGCGTTGCAGTAGCGTATTTTTTTGGCGTAGTTAGAGTTGACAGAGTTGACAGATTCCCTTATCATCTGACAGATTTTTTTTTCTCTTCTGGCAAAGGGTCGGATTACAAATAATTTTGAGGTTAACTTCGAAATAAGCGCAGCCCGGCCAGTTCCGGTTAGCTGTTAAACTTATGGCGTCATATAATAATTTTCATATAGTTCAATCTCTTTGTTTACTTAACCGGTATATGTATGTATCTTCACGCCAGGTCCGCAACGGGGTAGGCAGAGAGTGTAGCGATTAACAAATTTGTTTAAGTTAAAGTAAGGTGATGCAACCCAGCCAAGTTTCAATGATTTATTAAGAAGATTTCTTTACAATTAACATGCTTTTTCTTATTTCTATGCGTACTGTCAAAGTGTTTGCTAATAGAACATATTATGTTTTATGAATACAGTACACACAAAGTTTAAAGAAAAAATAAATTGAAAAATAAAAAAAAATATTTTAAAATAAAAATAATATCTTTTAAAACATTCTAGTAGGTGGAATATATAGCTCTGCCATAGTCTAATATAATTGTGTTTATATTATTTCCAAGACGATCACTGGTGTTTCATAATAACTTTTCGGTGAGGTAATACAGATTTCTATTAAGCTTTATCCAAACCGAGGGAGGCAATCGAACGTTGCTAATGGGATGGTACAATTGAAATTGCTCTGCGGAAAATCGAGTAATAAGTATGCATCACATCGTCGCAGTCGCTGGCTGATGCTTTCTCGAGATGTCTGGCCTCTAGACTCAATACCATTAGTACTGCGGGACCGAACCAACGAGCACACATCGGGATATACAATTTACTCTATGACATTGTAAATATTTATTTTATAGATGCTTAATATAAGGGTCTCTCTAACAAATAGGTACATAAAGATAGTCTTTGTCCTCTATCACGCTCACGAACTGAGGTTTGGTGGCGATTGATATCTAAAAAAGATCAAGATAACCAAACCTGTTAAGTGATAACTGCAGCCTAAAGGCTGTTAAGTGGTAACCACTTAACATCCATGTGAATTGCATGCTTGTTGTATCATCTACTACGTTATATAAAAAAGTGAAATGGTGTCAAGACTAAGGAAATCATGAAATAGTTGCGGCAAATACATAGTACTAGTGGTGGTAGAGCTCCAGTGACGGAGCTCGCAGGCGTAGGCACCACCGCATAGTCGCGGGCACAGCCAGTTATTTTTAAATTCAATTAAAATTTTACTTACTTTTTATGTTCTGTATAATTTTAAAATTCATCTTTATCTTTTTTCTTCAAAACTGTTTTTTTAACACTCTGTATGATATCCAACAGCAATTCAATTGTTAACAATTGCATCATTAAAGTCATGTACATTGCTTGTTTTGTCACACAGAAAACACGCCTTCATTTTTAAATTATTTTATTTTACATTAATAAAGCAATTTGATAGTTGCTAGCATCCAACGCATGCGCAATGGATTTACAAGCGTCGTATCGCTGTCCTCGTCTGACTGGTGATGTTATGCGCTAGCTATTTTTCACTCTATTTACAATATTAACCATCTTTAAAAGCCAGCAACCCTTATTTGCCGCCAGATTTAATTTGGCAACCGTATATATGTAGTACCATAACCGTATATACCATAATAATGAGAAAAAAAATATCTTTAAATTGATATATAATTAACTAATGTACGTTATGAACGCAAAAACGTTTTCTTGATCATACCTGTTTACATCTGGCTGCGAAGAGGTGCGGCCAAGTACGCAACGGTTGCCGTGATTTTTCAGAGTATATACGTATATTGCCGTGAAGTGGACGATATTTTATTGAAAAAACAAGTCAACGAAATTTTGTCCCAAAAATAAAAATATTTAAAAATACTTGCGGCCACATTTTGATTGGCAAACTAGTGGATATATATTCTCTGGATCATAAATATGCGTAAAAATGAGTTTGCAGCATAAACTCGATGAACGAAATGTTTCTGTTATGGGATCTTAACCTATAAAGTCTTCTTAGCGTGATATTTTTTTTAACTTGACAGGTTTTTTGATAAAATTTGCCACTGCCCCTGTGCGTGCCCTTATATACCTAGACAGTTCATTTGATACAGATAGTCAACAGGGTGTATGCTATCCCCCATTTCGCTCGTGTAACTGCAAAAATCCCCTCCTGGGTCCCCCTACTATTTTACATAAATTATTCGAAATTACAGCTTTCTAGTTTCTTAAGAGTTTAATTATCTACTATTATAATTCGCACCAAAAAAAAGATTTATACAGGTCATTATTGTAGTAACAGTTCATTTGTTTTTTGCTTGTTGTTTTTAATTAACTTTCTCATATACCTAATAATGATTATACCGCCGTCGGTCTTTCCTTCGGTAGAAGTGTTAATTAGTTTCTTAAGTGTTTGCAGTAATTTGAACCGATACAATGGACCAATAACCTATTATTCTTCTGAACCAACTATTTGAAATCCTTACTCAGCTGTCAATTATTTTGACTCTATGATTGATATTTTATTTAAAAATTACCGCACTTAGACACCGGATATGTTGAGCTTTAATACGTACCTCGATACGCGAGGGTCAGATAATCCAAATAATAACATAATTGCATTATATGAGCATTTATATTTATTTACAGAAAGAGTAAAGAAACATGCAATGTTTTATCATTTTAATTCGTTGAAAATTGGTAAAATATATATTTTTTTATACATATAATTTATTTAAATGCTAATTCAATCTCCATAATATATTCTGCAGCATTCACATATCATTCCTTGTTTGGCATACACGAGATAATAACAAATATCTTTATAAATTGTATACAAATCTCGCATACTGTCGTTGATTGAAATACAATAGATTAAGCCTGCATTCAGTTGAAATGAAAACATTTTGCAGTTCTTTAATAAACAATAGCAACTCACGCTGAATCAGTAAGTACTGGATTAATCATGAAATGTTACCCCAAACAAAGAATTAACGTCCGAGAACTATCATTCCACCTCCATACACCCTTTATAAAGGGCCTAATATGAAAGTCCATTGTCATGGAGGTAATATTGGCTGCCATAATGTGGCTGTTGTTGTTAGAAGGTGGATTTAGGCAAAATATAATGTGTCTGGAAATGAGAATTGACGTCACTTTTTATAGCGACCGATCACCGACCGTTTTGCCCGATCTGAAAACTTGGATAAGTTTGTTTTATCGATTTAAGAAACCATTATTATCCATGTATAGATTACATAGGTTACTTATAGGTTATGGTTTTTCCAAATGGTGAATTATGCAGTTAAATGTTAAAATCTATACTAATAATATTATAAAGCTGAGGAGTTTGGTTGTTTGTTTGCTTGAACGCGCTAATCTCAGGAACTACTGGTCCAATTTAAAAAGTACTTTCAGTGTTAAAAAGCCCATTTATCGAGGAAGGCTATAAGGCTAAGGCTATATCATCACGCTATGACTAATAGGAGCGGAGCAACGGGGGCGGGCCGCTAGTATAATAATATGTACAACGTGGCTTACAAGGCCAGATAACATTGGATAGTGGTCACCTTGCCTATGGATATTCGGACCGTCAACAACCATAAAACCAATAATACTTGGCGACAATCCATTGAAAAATGCTGACAAAACCACAAATCGTTTTAAAAAAACAAAATCAGTGAAAAACAAATTTAGTAAGACTATATTATTTCGTTTCTGTCTCCTTATGATGCCTCCTCACTCCTCCTCCTTCTTTGCTAAATCCTTCACTGTTCAAGCTGTTAAGCTGTGGAATTCCTTGCCTCTGACTGTTCGACTAGCACTAACATTGGAATCGTTTAAAAATCGACTGAACATGTATTATCTGAATCTAGACTGACTAATTTTCTCCGTATTGTTATTCATGTTTTTCATATGTATATATGAATATATATATATGTGTAATAATGGCAACCCATTATACGTCCCACTGCTGGGCACGAGTCTCTCCCCTTTTTGGGGGAGGCCTGGAGCTTACTCCACCACGCTGCTTCAATGCGGATTGGTGGAGGTGGGTGGGTTAGTGGCCAACCCGCTGTCGGATGTTTTCAAACCGCCCATAAGGCCTCCGACAAGGTTTAACGACTGCTATCTATCGATAGCAACCGGGACCGACGGCTTAACGTGCCCTCCGAAGCACGGAAACGCGCATTTAATTTGCCACTAGCGGTCACCCATCACACTACCCGACCGCGCCCGTAGTGCTTAACCGAGCAGATCGCTTACGATCTACACCAGCCGCTGGGCCATGCGCGCTTCAATACAGCTATAAATATATATCTATATATTTTAAAATTTATTTAAGTAGGTATGAAGGTATATAAAATTAAATATACGTATTTTACTATAAATATATAAGTAATTATAATATTGAGATATATTAGATAGCGTAATTGTTATTAGATTATTCGTTTTATGTTATTCCTTTAATTTGTACACCCCGTCTTATGGTTGTTGATTTAGATCTCTCTAGTTTTAGGTTGCCTGGAAGAGATCACTTTAAGTGATAAGGCCGCCTATTGTGCATATTTTTAATTTTGTTTTGTTTATTATTTGTCCTAAAGTATACAATAAAGAGTATTTATTATTATGTCTCTCGTCAGCACGGGGTCCAATTTGAACCCCGGACCTTTGTTAGGCTTGCGCGGGTACATGGGAGTCCAACACGTAGAGGCCCATTCGAGAATTTTGATCTACTTTGTAATGGGTTATATTCGGCGGGACCTCTATCTGACTGCATCAATAGTTAATACAGGCACAGACAGACCCCGCAGAATATAATGGGACTATTGTAATGATAAGTGATTCGCCAAACTTTGGGCTATGTAGGTGAACTGGGGGGACTAGCTGGCTGGGCGTATGGAGTGAGATCCGGCACCTGCCTATATTCAACATCTCACATTATCGAATCCTACTTTAGGCAGGTGGTGACTCGCCTCTCCTTGGTGGGCCCCCCTAACAGCCAACCCGATGGTCGACGGGGGGCAACACTGTTGAGAGAGGCTGGGGGTGTCGAGAGGTATGGCCCCGGTTTCCCCGCTATTATGCCTTTAGACACTTCCACCCCCGAGTGTATGGCTTTTGCAGAAATTTAGACAACAGCCTATTAACTAAATTTCTGCAAATGCCATACCTCTAGCGCCCCACTCTGACCGGCCAATGAAGGCAAGCCAGAGGTGAGAGACCTGATGCTCTGTCCGGCCGTACCTCTGTGTGGCGGACGAGGCGGAGCCCAGTTCTCTCGGAGGAACTCGAGATGATGGTAGGGGGTGGTGTCGCTACTCACCATCAGCTCGCCACAAGCTGCTCTGCCCCCATTATAGATCGTTAGCGATCTACTCGGTTAAGCGATACGGGTGCGGTCGGGTGTATGATGGGTAACCGCTAGTGGAAAAATAAAAATGCGGGTTTCCGTGATTCGGAGAGCATGTTAAGTTGTCGGTCCCAGTTGCTATCGATAGATAGCCGTCGTTAAAGCTTGTCGGAAGCCTTATTGAAAACATCCGAAAAACATCCGACAGCGGGTTGGCCACTAACCCGTATCTCCACCAATCCGTATTGGAGCAGCATGGTGGAGTAAGCTCCAGGCCTCCTCCCAAGAAGGGGAGAGACTCGTGCCCAGCAGTAGGACGTATAATGGGTTGCCATTATTTATCATACATTTGATTTATTTTTTACACGCGGACAATTACCAGACTGTACCTAACGGCAGCACATTGTAATTTCTAGCCACATCTCAACACCCCACAACACAAAACCAGACGACGACACGACCGCAATCATGCACTGTATTAACGTTATAAATTAGGACGTAACCGTCTGAGCCCACTCAAATAATCGTAAACCGCTCCTACTGGTCATTCTGGACACTTGCTCTCGACTTATGCTTAGTCGCTTTCATTTCGCTGTACAGAGCTGATGGGGCAGTGGCAGCAAATATTGCGTTTTGTACGACGTTCGCGGGTTGAAATATTGTCTCGTTCGAATGAAGAGGCCTGGGTTCTATTGCCTCGTTATGGCTTCGTTATATTTATGTTCAGCATTTGAGATCTTGCTAGAATTGGAATGTTTTAAAGAGAGGTTTTTTGAGTTATTATTCACAATATTTACAATGTTTAGAACACAGCATGTTAGGGTGATTATATACTCGTAGATTAAAAATCCGCCAAGGTCAATTCCGTGTCGGGCCACGCGCCAATGTAGGGTATACCGTTACTATGAGTATATTTCAGTTGGTCGATTTATTACTCGTAAACTTGTAAAGGCTTTTTATCTCTGATAGTTTTGCTTTTAACTTCGTTAAGTAAGTAGGTATATCGGTTATCTTCGGTACTACTCGTGTTTTTTTCACTCATCCAAATATTCCCTTTTCCCCTTAAAAATAAATAAATATAGTATTTGCTAAGTGATCAAAATAACAGTGTCTCATCAATTAATTCAAACTTAATTATTTACACAATTCCATTCTTGACTCTAAACGTAGTAATGTAACGTTAATACCTTTAATTTTGTCAAATAGCATAAAAACCGCATAAGATACCTTTCATGATATACCTAATCAGATATTAAGAGAGAAATTAATATCTCTATTACTTGTATGAAAGTTTATAAGGTCAGCTGTGTTCATAGATAAATTCGATGAACTATAAAAGCTATTTATTACAAGAAACATTACGCGCCTCGTTATCTCAGAAGACTAGTTTTGTTCGTTGAATGCTATGTTATTTAATAACGATAAGAGCATTTGATGGCCCATTACTTCCAATATTAGCTATTTATTTCGGAATAACAAGGGGTTCGGTCGGGACTTATTCAGCTATGGTTAATATATTTCATTAGATAATAGAACTGCAATGCAGATAATGTACTTACCTAGATTTTGAATTAATTTATACAATCAGTTAACTAAGAGAAGCATTGTAACGGAATTACAGTGCTCAACTTTAAATATTGCACATCGAGCCTAGGAAGGAGACTTCGGCTTATTTCGGGTCTGAAGAGCGTTATCTCTTTCGCACCGTACCTATTTGACGTTTGCCGACCAGTTTGATCAAGTTTTGACCAATACCGGAATGCCAGTGCTTACGTAGGCAGTGTGCAACAGACATAACGCTCTAGGAAGTCGAAACGAGCCGATCGTCTCTTTCGCAGGCTCGATGTGCAATGCAATATTAATTTTTGAGTACTTTATATAATTTTAATAAGGCGGATATGTGCCGGGAGTCCCCTATACCTACTACGATTAAGGAGAACAGACGGCGAGTAGTGTCGGGCTTACGCACTGAGATATTCTCAATCGTCCGACAATAGCAACAGGGTCACTGGAACGTTTTCGCACACTTTTCTGCGACCCCGATGGCGGCTGTTCGCTTCCGAGCTCACCATAGGTAGTTCGAACCCTTCTAGTGCCGTGCGAATATCTCTCCACTCGGGCGATGGACGTCCCCTAGTCCAACGATCGGATGTCCCTGTTAAAGTGGCAGATGGCCACTCCACCGAGGCCACTCATAACAGCAAGCCTCTGAAGACGCAGAGGGTGGAGAAGTTCACGGTTACACTCTGTCCCTAGGGAGCGGAAACGTCAAAGGAGTTCAACCTAGAGCGGCCTAACCTTGGCACTACCACATCCCTACAAATTGGAGGGAGCACCGTTAGACGGTTGATGTAGGGTGCAGGGCCGACGACATACCCGTACACCTCCTTCCCCAATTTTGGTCACGCTGGTTGTCAGGTTCTTGGAGCCAAGTACCTAACAAACAGCGCGACCACAGTTAGGCGGTGGGTGACAGGGTGCAGGGCTGACGACGTACCCGTTACACCTTTTACTCACCATAACAGCGAGTGGCGGGTAGACCAACGAGGCAGACCAAACGCCGCTCCTCTTTGCTTCGTCGGTGTGAGACAGCTAACGGCTAAATATTGAGCCTCATCCACCGCGACAAGGTGGAATTCCTCGAGGAAATTAAATAACACGATGAATATTACCGTTTAGCAGCATGTACGTTGTCATAAATTGGAGCCCATGCTCTTTAGTTCGTCACCGAAATTCTACCCATAAAATGTGATTTCATTTTACCGTTTTATTTGTTACTAGCTGACCCGGCAAACTTCGTCAGAATTAAGTAATGTCTCAAAGATTTGATAGGTACGAACTATTTGTATGGAGAAATGATGTTGTTGTTTTTACTAATCCCTTAAAATTTCTTCCTATTTCTTCACCTTTTAAACCTTTCCTAGACTGACAAAAATAATACAAAACCAAAATAAGCCAAATCGGTAAAGCCGTCCTCGAGTTTTAGAGAGACTAACGAACAGCATAATATAGATAAATAATTGTTCACCAAAGAAATAGTTTCAAACTACAAACGGCATGCAAAATAAAATAAAAAATACACCAACCGAAATTGCTTCGGTGAAAAATTATCGGCGAACTTTCTTACCCTGAACATTTAACTGCAATAAAAGGGAATGAGTTGCAAAAGCGTCGTGTCGAATTAAAATTTGTAGCTGAGCTGTATCCGAGCAATCAGAAGTCGCGAGGGAGTATATCTGTGTGGTTGTTTGATTGTTTGCTACCAAAATATAACATTGACCGTTAGCCAGTAGTTACTGAGACAGGGTTGTGATTCGGTCGCTATTTCTTTCAAATACTCGAATACTCATTTATCTATATGTATAAAAATCAATTGCTGTTCGTAAGTCTCGCTATAACTCGAGAACGGGTGGATCGATTTGCCTAATTTTGGTTTTGAATGATTTTTGGAAGTCCAGGCAAGGTTTAAAAGGTAAGAAAATATGAAGAAATGGAAGGGAAATAGTAAAACATAACCACAATTTCATTTTCCCATACAAATAGTTCGTATCTATCAAACCTTTGACACATTATTTCATTCTGAGGCAATACGATATAAATTTAGATGTCACATTTTGTCGTTATAGATTATCAGTTTAATAAAATTATAATTATTGGATATTTCGAAATTACGCTGTTTATTGTAGCTATTACATAGGTGCATTGAGTTTACAATAATTCTGATACATTTTATAATAATTTAAAAATTATAAAATTCACTTAAGTTATAGAAGACTACACAACAACCATTCCTTAAGTTTCTTCACAAATAATGTAATCCAATACATTATTTGTTATATGCTTTTATTGTGTATATTTTTCATAACAAGGAATATCTAATCTATTATAATATTAATAAGTTGTATTTTTTTATTCTATTTTCTTAACGTTCAGCTTCGTGTTAATTGGTGTGTTAATTGGTGTTGGCACAAACAATTATAGACCTTATATAAGGTATAGTAAAAATATTTACGTTTATACAATACAAATAATCGAATATCTGTTCATGTTTATGTTACTTAAATTTTCAGTAAAATATCCGACAAAGCCAATTGAAAAAATAATAGAATCATTTTTTACTCGAGCAGATATGAAAATGTATTATTAATTCATGCTTATATGAGGTATATTCACATAAATCTATAACAAAACAATGAAGTGCCATGATCACGTGAAGTTGTCGCCACAAATTGGTGTCGCTTTGACAGTTTTCAACACCAGTGGTTCTCAAACTTTTTAAATGATGGAACCCTTTTGGGAATCAAAATACTTGATGGAACCCTTCAATAAAACAATTGTTTTTATATGTGTATTTTTTATTAATCAGCACAATAAAAGTACAATGTAACAGTTACTAATTATTATTTACTTCACCACTTGGCAAGGACAAAGAGAAAACATTTAAAAAGAAAAAAATCTAACTAGTGGGAGGTATGAAACTGTTTTTTATTTTCATCAATTGGTTGATATCAGGTTTGATGGAATAAAGTTGGAGTCTCATATCAGCTTCGGCGTCCAGTCTATTGCGATATTTTGTTTTCGTGGCTGCGTAGGCAGAGAATCCTGTTTCGCACAAATATGTAGTTGGTAACGGGAGAAGAATATCCAAAGCCATTTGGCCAAGCATTGCATATTCATCTTGGATTCTGCACCAAAAATCATTGAGAGGCGTCGTTTTGAACAGTGACTCCATACTTGTGTCTGATGACATTTCTAAAAGAGATTCATATATCTCGTTTGACATGTTTTCAGGCTTTTCCAAGTTGGGTAAAAAATGATTATGAATCCATGAATTCACTTTAATTTTTGTATTGTTTTCTTCGGGAAAATACTTTTCAAAAGATGCGCGCATCGAACTAAGATATTGGACCAATTCTTCAAACACATCATCTTCAAACATTTCTGAGTCGTTTTCGCTAACAAACTCACTGAGTAACATAAAGCTTTCTATTTCTTTCTTACCAATGCAAATGATCCAAAAATCTAATTTTCTTTTAAAAGCAATTATTTTATTATAGGCCTGAAACACTGTTGTCTGTTTACCTTGCAACGATAAATTCAATTCGTTAAGTTTTTGAAAGATATCCGCCATAAAAGACAATCGGAACAACCAAGTTTTATCATACAAACGGTCCTTCAAATTAAAAGAAGTATCTGCTGAAAGAAACATTTGTAACTCGGCTCTAAGTTCAAATAGCTAAAGTCTAAGTTAAAGTTTTACCCCGAGACAGCCATCGCACTTCTGTATGAAGCAGCAGTGTTTTATGTTTGCTGCCATAATCCTCACACAATTATGAGAACAATCGGGATTGTAGTGGTCGTGATTTGATAAAATTAATTATTTTTACCGCTTCATCCATAACTAATTTTAGATTTGATGGCATTTGCTTCATCGCAAGTGCTTGTCTATGCAGAATACAATGACTGGAACTACAATTAGGCGCTTTATTTTTCATTCGTGACACTGCTCCTGCTGTTTTACCTGTCATCGCCTTGGCCCCATCTGTACAAATGTCAATGCAATTGTTCCAACTGAGATTATTTTCTTCAAAAAATATATTTCTTTTATTAAAAATTTCTTCCCCGGTAGTGTTTGTAAGCAGCGATGAACACATAAGCATGTCTTCTTCAAAAGAACTTTTATATGCATATCTCACAATAACCAGCAGGATAGCCAAACCAGCGACATCAGTCGACTCGTCCATTTGCAAGGCGAATCGTGTATTTTGTAGACGTGTAACTATTTCTTATTTGGCGAAGCTTGCCAGATCATGGATTTGTCGTGAAACAGTATCGTTTGATAGCGGAACAGTAGAAAGATGCTTTGCAGATTTTTCATCGAGCTTACATTTTGTTATGTCTAATACACATGGTTTTATTAATTTCTCAGCGATAGTATGCGCTTCGCCTGCTTGTGCAATGCGATAGCTAACTAATTATGATGCCTCCGTGGCCTTTTCGTTGATAGTTTGTGTTACATGCATCATATTTTTTTGACTTTGTAATAACTGATCTTTTTTGCGAACAAAAAATTATTTATTCTTGTCTTTAGACTCGGGGTGTACAGTTTCTAAATGTCGGCGCAATTTGGCAGGTGCCATGGAACTATTAGGAAGCAGTTTACTACAGAGCATGCAGAGAGGTGAGTCGTTGGAATCAACAAATCCGAAACTGATATAAGATTCATCATACTTCCTTCTTTTCGTCTTTGAAACCGTCGAGCTTGACGTCGAGGCATCATCTTCTGAATCGGTGATTGCTATATTCTCCGCGCGCACCGCTTTTGAACATTCAGCGTCATTAGAAGTGGTTGTTGCAACACCTTTAAGCCAACGTTCCATTCTTCTTTATTTATAATGTTACACGTCAGGATAGTGGGGTTTAAATAATGCACAATCGTTACTGCGTATAAGAGTAACTAAATTTAGTACCTACAGTGAAGAAATGTATAAAACTGAGACGACAGAATACAGCAGGCAGTAAAACAATGAACACTAGTTTCTCGCTAGCGAGCTTGTAAGTAGGTAGTAACTTATCGCTCCGAACGCTAATCGTCAACTGACGACGCGCGACGCGCGATCGCCGCTTTTATACCTAGACTCGATCTCAAATATTCTCGAAAATACTCGAGTTGGCACCTTTGATAAACAAAAAGCAAAAATAAAAACAGAAATTTAAAAATTGCGTTTATCCTTTGATGTTAGAGTCGAAAGTCGCTTGTTGACAACTATAGCGTCTAATTCAGAGGCGGCTTTTATCAAAGAGACTGCGCGCTCACAAGTATACTACCCGCTCGTTTTAAGTTTGCCGCTGGCGATAGGTATGACGTTCGAAAAGTAGCGTCAGCAATACATAATATAAAAATATTTTTTATTTAATTGTAACGATAAAAATTGTGTACGTACATATTTGGGTAAAACAATGACACATTGTAAGTTTTGTTGTCACGTGGGGGAGGGTACGCGCATTCCACAGACCGGCAAACTTAGAGCGAACGGGTTGTACAAGTATAAAATTGTTGATACCAAACTTATGAGATATTGTACCAGCTATTGTAACACATGTTTCTACAAATACAAATAAATAAATAAATAACGTTCATAGCGTTTTGTGCCGCCGCGGAGCGACCAGAGAGAGGTGTTTTGATTTCTTTTTCTAAATTCTTGCGGAATCCCGACAGAGGTATCACGGAACCCTAGGGTTCCGCGGAACACACTTAGAGTATAGCTGTTCTACACCAATTCCAGGGGTGCGACCGCCTATCGACATTGCTATTGACGTTGTCATTGCTGTCATATTTTCATGTCGATTTTTACTTTAACTAAATAACAATAATCGAAATGATCTACCATTATCGCTTCTTTCTCACCTACGAAAGCAAGAAAAACAATCAGATTATCACTACTGCTTTTAAAGGAGCTACAAATCGACATGAAAATTTGACAGCAATGGCAACGACAATAGCAATGTCGATAGGCAGTCGCACCCCAGTTATCTGTCAAATCTCGCCCTATACACAAGGTACCTAGGTAATTAACATGTTTGTTTTCTTTAGACTGTGATAATATTATGTTAATTTGAGTAGGTAGTTATTATTCGTGTAGTAGCGAAGATACAAACCGGTGACTTGCTTTCCCGACCGTTTTTAGCAACATGGCTTTTTTATTTATTTATTTATTTATTTATTTATTCTTTTTGCACACGGATGATGTACAGAAGGCGGACTTAATACCAAATGGTATTCTCTCCCAGTCAACCTTAGGGCCAAATAAAACTGTCAAAAAGTGCAGTGGTTGGTAGAAATGAAAATTAATTTAAGAATGATATAGCCAAATGTTACTTGAAAATACTTAGATTCTAAAAATAAATATCAATGTCTAAATACATACAACAAAAGTAAATAAATATATATATATATATATATACATAAATATACATATGCAACTATAATATATATGTATAAAAGTATAAACTTTATTATAAATAAATATATATTAGAAAATGTATATATAAATGGTATACAATGATGACGACGGTTGTAACTCATTTATTTGAAGATAAGAAATATTTTTTTAGTCTGCTCTTAAATGCAAATTTGCTCGGAGCCTTCTTGATGTCTAGGGGAAGCGCGTTCCACAGTTTGACTGCTGTTACAGCAAAAGAATTGGAATAGAAACCAGTACGGTGAGAAGGAATTTTGAATTTAAGACTATCGGACGAACGAAGATTCAAATTGTGTAAATCGCCGAGTTTATGAAAATTACATTTTAGGTAATTAGGAGCACAAGGATCGTTGATGATGGTGAAAAACATACAGAGTATCCGAAGGGATCTCCTTTCGCGGATAGGCAGCCATTTAAGCTGGGAACGGTAGTTGGAAATGTGGTCATATTTGCGAAGCCCGAAGATGTATCTAGTGCAATTGTTAAGCATCCGATCCATTTTGTTAAGGAGATCTTGTGTCATGTTAGAGCAACAAACATCTGCATAGTCAATAATGGGCAACACAAGTGACTGTACTAAAAGAGTTTTTGTCCTAATTGGTAAAAAGTGTTTGAAGCGATAGAGACAACGTAAAATTAAAATAACGCGTTTGTTGATTTCAATAATATGTTTTTTCCAACTTAAAGTACTGTCTATAGTAAAACCTAAATCTCTAACATCCGAAGAAACCGGTATTATACAGTTATTGTATAGAATTGGCGTTAAGCGGTCAAAATTTAAACTATTAATATAATACGCACTGCCCAGAATAATGACTTGCGATTTTAATGCGTTGACAGTAGCGCCAAAACGTTGGGACCACACAAAGATCGACTGAAGGTCATTATTAATAGATACTATGGCATTATTAATGTTGTCAAAGTTTGTTTGAATATAGAGCTGTAAGTCATCGGCGTACAAATGATAAGAGCATTTCAGGTTATGTGAGAGAGTATTGATAAAAAAAGAAAATAAGAGTGGAGAGAGTATACCGCCTTGAGGTACGCCAGAGGATAAGTCGCACCAGTCGGAGAATTCACTACCAGCTTTGACAGCCTGCTGACGACCTCGAAGATAAGATGAGAACCAACTCTGTTCTACTGAAGAAATGCCAGCACGCGAAAGGATGGCATTGAGAATATCGTGGCTGACAGCATTAAAGGCATTAGAAAAGTCAAGTAAAACTAACACTGTCAGCTTCGAACTCTCCATGCCAATCCGCACGTCTTCCGTAATTTTGAGTAAAGCAGTAGATGTACTATGGCCCTTACTGAAGCCAGACTGGAATTCTGAGATTAGGTCGTTTTTTATGACATAACTTGACAATTGTTTGTGGACTAAAGCTTCCAACACCTTTGATAAAAAAGGGAGAATAGATATTGGCCTGTAATGGGTAGCAATACTTGGGTTTGAAACCTTAGGCAGAGGGATTATATGCGCTTTGCGCCAGATCAAAGGAAACGTACCGGTTAGTAAGGAAAAGTTAAATATATGGGTTATAAATGGTAAAATTATGTCAAGGATCAAAAGTATCATCTTTCTGCTTAATCCATCGCAACCGGTGGCGTTGGATTTGATGGATTGTGCATATTTTAGCACATCGTCAGTAGTAACAGAGGAAAAATTAAACGAAATTGGAGAACACGGCGTGGAAATTAGGTTAGATATATTTTGGGTGGTAACGGTATTACTAACGGATGACATTTGAGAGAAATGATTGTTAAGATCGTTCAAGGATAGAGAAGAGGATTTGAACTCTGATTTAACCTTGCCAAAGCCAAGCGAACCCAAAAATTTCCACATGTTAGCCGGTGAAGAGTTTTGAATGTTGTCACGGATATAGCGGCGTTTTGAATCTCTTATCATTTTGTTACACCGATTTCTTGACAGTTTGTATAGATCCCAATTATTGTCGCTACGGTTCCTTTTAAATTTACGAAAAGCTCTATCTCGACGGGCAATTGCCATGCGAACAAGCCTGGTAATCCAGGGTGCCGGAGGACGCTTAACCCGAACAGCTTTAATAGGAGCATGGGTATTAAACAGAGTTAATACCTTATCGTTAAATAAATTAATTTTGTCATCAATCGAGGATGCTACTATGATGTCTGACCAAGACATATTCTCGGCATCAGCTTTAAGTTTACTAATATCTAAACGAGCGAAGTTGCGTAGGTAGACTATAGACGGGCGTACTTTAGGCGGTTTAATTTTATAACATAAATATATCAATTCATGTCTCGAGAAATTCGGTGCAGTAACCTGTCCATGAAGTGCAACAAGTTCCCTTGAAGAGGACAGAATCAGATCAAGCCAGGAATCATCCGTATCAATATTTAAATGGGTAGCCTCAAGTGGTAGCAACGATAAATTGGTTGATTCCAGGATCGACCTTAATCTTTGAGATCGGGTTGAATTCTTGAGCATCTCGGTATTAAAGTCACCCATTACGATGAGATGTTCGTACTCCGATGACAAAGATTCGAACAGAGTTTCCAGAGTGAAGAAGTAGTTAATAGAGGGGGGACAGTAGACAACACCGAGTACGGCTTTGCACCCTTTCACTGATATTTCTAAACACAAATATTCAGGGTTGCTATCATAGAGCGATTGAGAAGATGCGATAATTTTGAAAGGGATATCGCTGCGAAGGTAAACAGCGACACCCCCGGCCCTTGCCTTTTCTATTGTCTTCGTATTCAGATTACCGGTTCGTTTTCAGATTTCAGTAAATCAACCAAAAAACATCATATAAATATCTGACGAGAAAATTGAAAACAAAATCAACTGCTGGTAAAGTAACAAACTAGAACCTAATACCTATTTCATTTTATGCTATTAGAAGCAAACTTATTGTAAGAGCGTGCTGTCGAATTAAAATATATGTACAAAGCGCGCAAGCGAGCAATCAGAAATCGCGAGGGAGTTGCTCTGTGTTGCGGTTTGATTGTTTGCTACCAAATAACGAAGCTGACCGCTATTCAGTAGTCGGTAGACTTAACGATTTATCCTCTAGGGTTGCACCCGTTTGCTACGTAATTTGTATAATGGAGGTAGAGTCTATTGATGAAGATCTATATAATATAAATTATTTATGAGGTTAAATTTCTATTCAGACGTAATTACCAGCTTAATTATTTTTTATTAGTTGTTAAATAAATTCTCAGGCCTAAACACTTAAAATTATTGATATTCTGATAACTTTTCCCAATAGTTTAAAATGACCGCGTAATAACTATTACTAATGTGATTCAATTATGTAGATTGTAACTAACATAGTTCTATTATTTTACTTGACGTGTTCATCTTGGGGTCACCAATTTACATATTTTCATCAAATGTCAACTCAATCGGTCGAGTAGTTTCAGAGCAATTTGGCTGTGACAGACGGACAGACAGACAGACAGACGATTTTGTTAGTAAAGTTGTACACTTTACTAAAGTGTAAGCGTACTATCCGTGCTTTTGCATAGATTAAAAATTAACCTGATAAGGTTCATAGGTATATTCATTTCTTTTTTTTTCTCTAAAAAATATATATAGGTATATATATAGATAGGTAGGTATTACCTATACCTATGTTCAAACACTAAGGAAAATACTCTAATATAGTGAATATAAATAAAATCGTTTATTTTTAATGTAAAACAATGAACATGTTAAATATTGCCAATAAATCAGAAAACCGAGATCCGAGTCCCGTCGGAGTTTCTTTGTGCATCCTCAATAAAGCGTGTAAAAACCGTCTATTGCGTCATTCAGCTTTCATAACTATGTTTACAACATTGGAAATTCGCTTTCTTCGTCGACTGATTCACCGCCAACCGTGAATCACGCAAGCCGAGGTCAACATGAACACACGTTGTCTTAAACTGTCAAACTTGCTGGCGTACTTAGTTAGGCTTTTGGTTATATTTTTAAAGTCATGAAAATAGGAAACAACGAATAAGTCAGCAATTATGGTCAGTGTTTGTATGTTTAGAAATCTCATAGTTTTATGCCGGGTGTAAATGTAGGTTAATTAGGTTGTGCGACTGTTTTTCCTTCCTAAAGGTTACAAAAAACGCAAAGTAAATTATTTAGTAACGACACATTACTAAATTAATCGAACTATTCCATGTTTGCCAATACACTGCCAGCCCTAATGTATACAAAACATCTGAAACTTCCTTTAAATGGTAGCCTGTGGGTATTCTTTAAATTTAGAACTCTTTTTAGGCCTTGAATAATAATAATAATGGCAACCCATTATACGTCCCATTGCTGGGCACGAGTCTTTCCCCTTTTTAGGGCGAGGATACCTGAGTATATTTATCGTGTTTAGCAAAAATAACTATATTCTTTACATTGTCTTCTTACACGCTCGATGTTATACCAATACGTATGTCCCCATAACCGTGCAATGCTTGACTCACCGATCTAATACAAAAATAAATGAATGCAATTTTTGTAACCATGATACATTTTGCGGCTCGTCACATTACACTTTAATTCACGTTACAGCTACATTTTGACGGCACTACATTTTTCTTCGTGGCAGGTTGTATATTTTTATATTAGACCCGTCACTTTAGATTCGTTAAAGATAAACCAAATTTACTCAGTGGTGCCGCACTGCAGTTTTATAATTTCTCTATCATAAATGGATCGACCTCTACCATATTAAAATCACTATATTTTACATATATACATTAGGCAAATACTGCTAGCTATAGGCTTTTCGACTTCTGAGGTATTATGATCTATGATTTTGCTTTCAAGTCAGAAATTACACAGCCGTTCATGACCACCTAACCGGAATCCGGTAGTGCGGTTCAGTGCAGTACCATTTAGCGACATTGGATTAACGAGTGTGGTGATACCTACGCCCAAAAGTTCTGTTACTGGTGCTAATGTCGGTAAATAAACGCTCACAGGCGCACACTAGTGTCAGAGAATATGTCATAATACTACGTATAGAATGGACACTTCGACGTCCCGTCCGATTTGCCAGCATCACTCAACCGCCTTCCCCTCTTATGGGCGACGGTTGGTATTTTGTACGTGCTACGCACACAGGTGCGCGTGTACTGATTGATGTCTGTGTAATAGAAACCAAATTAAGCGTTTGTATACAATTTTGGCGGAGTGTCCGCGGTGTGCTAGTGTGTCCAATCGAATAGGAAAAATCAAACTCAGAGACATGAAATTACTATGCATAGTAAAAACATATAGCAAATCCCTTTGCGGGATTGAAACTACACTCAAGAAATGAATGTTCATTACTCAAATATTGCGCTAACCGTGTCAAATTGAAAATTGTAGAGTTTCAAAGATTCCTTAAACTTGGGCGGCTAAAACTTATATTCATATGAATACAAGTAGCAAGTTACATATTGCAAGCATACAAAGGTAAACATAGAGCTGAATGTTTGTCTATTAGACAGCGATAGAGCAGTTAACTAGCAAACTTTCGCTGTACTCGACGTTATTGGCGACGGTTGGCCACTCAGCATGTATGATAGCTTTTCGTGGTATACTTGTATCAAACTGTTGTTTAACTTTTATCACATGTTATTACTTTGAATACCTGTTTAAGTAAACTGTAGGGTTTCTTATCCAAAGTGTACCAAAGGGATATAATGATAAAATATCTATATATCTCTGCTATTTGCCCGTCATTGTATTACAGGGTTGTATCTTGGAAACCATTTTGAAAAGAAAATATAGAATATTTTTTATTTCGTATTAATTTACTAAGACTACATTATTTTTATAGGAGATTATTGTAATATTATGAATTGTTTTATTCTATGCACCTTGCCTGTAGGCACCTACATATAATATTAACATGACCACAAACAATAATTACAAAACTTTTTTTTCAGGGGGCCTCGAATCCGCGACCACTGGATCACTGCGGCGGTTGATCTTACCTACTGGGCTACCCAAACGTCGAATCCTTCTTTCACATTTAAAAAATGACAAAGAACTTATATGTGTGAGATCTTTACAATAAGACCATTTTTTTACTCTTATTTGTGACTAAATGTGCTCGCGACTTCGCCCGTGTGAGAATTTATGATTGTTCAGTATCTACCCGGACGAAGTCGTGGGCGCAGCTAGGATAAAAGTAGCCTAAGTTACTCTTTATTACATCAGCTATCTGCCAGTGAAAAACCCGTCAAAATCGGTCCAGCCTCGGTCCAGTCTGTCTGACAGACAGACAGACAGACAAAAATTGAAAAAAATGTTGTTTTGGTATATGTACCGTGTAAACATACATATGCATTTAGTAGAAAGCGGTTATTTTTATATTACAAACAGACATTCCAATTTTATTTATTTGTATAGAAATGTATAGAAATTTTATTTATATGTATACGAGTAGATAAAATTTTTCGAGGAAAAAAAAGTTTTTATTGTTCATATTTGCTGTACCAACCCTAGCAGTTTCCATGATACACTGAAGGATGGACGCTCTGAATAACTTACACAATGAGTCTGAAATCTTGTGTAACTGCTTCACATACCGAATGCTGAGTATTCAGATTGTAGATGAATGTAATTCAAATTGTAAATACAAAACGCGAGTACGGTGTGCGGTCTCACTGTGATAATTTGAATCGATGATAATTTATGGGAAGATATTATTAATTCAAGATCTCTCAGTCTCTGTGGTCGGTCCCTCATGTCTGAGGATCGTGGTCAGCATCTGGGTTGCATCTGGATCGGATGATCTGTTTCCACCGGTTTCTATCCAGCGCATCTCTTACGACACTGTAGAATTTGGAAGACGTAGGATATTTTATTTGATCGGTCCATCTTGTGGGTGAGGGGCCACGCGATCTTTTTCCTTTTTTTTATGTAATGGAAGTGGCAAACAAGCATACAGTTCACATTGATGTTAAGTGATGACTGCAGCCTATAGACACCCACACAAAGACCAAGGTCAAAATGCAGATGCGTTACCACTCCTGAGGCCTAAGGTGTTATGCCTCTGTGCCGGAAATTACAGGGCCGTACATAACCACCTGACCGGAACACGGTAGTGCTGAACACTACCATTTAGCGGCAAGTATATTAGGTAATACGGTGGTGCCTACGCCCGCGAGCTCCGTCACTGAAGCTCTACCACCAGTAAAAGTCCTTCAGTATTACCAACCACAATCAATTTTTATAGGCTGGTGTCGCCTCTACGCACTGTGTAGCCGAAATATTAAAGAATGCGTTGTTGGCAATTGGTGGATAAGCGGGGAATTCAAGATACTCATGAAGAAAAATCGTTCCGTGTTGTGCCAATTATATCATTTGAATTTTACGCTCAAATGGATTGTTTTTTTGGAAAAAGGAAAAATTATTATACAAGTCCTGTTTATTCAGAATGTGCGTGGAATTATTATAGTAAGTATGCTTATTTGCCAGCAAAATAACGTAAAATAGACTCGAATAAGAGATAATGAATCTCGATATATAACCTTAAAAAAAACAATCACCGTAGCTACTGCTAAAAATATAGAAATATATTTTTTACTAGTGGTAGAGTTCCAGTGACGGAGCTCGCGGTCGTAGACACCACCGCATTACCTAATATACTTGCTGCTATATGGTAGTGTTCAGCACTATCGTGTTCCGGTCAGGTTGTAATGTGCCTGTAATGGTCCTGTAATATCTGGCACAAAGACATAACACCTTAGGCCTCAGGAGTAGTAACGCATCTGCATTTTGACCTTGGTCTTCGTGTTAGTATCTATAGGCTGCAGTCATCACTTAACATCAATGTGGACTGCATGCTTGTTTACCGCTTTCATTACATAAAAAATTAAGAATGACCAAATGGTTAAAATCAAATTCAATTCAATAAAATCAAATTACCTTGACCAAATAAGTGAAGTAAGTGCCGTCTGAAGGTGGGGCAAGTCAAAAGAATCGGTGTACATGTATGAAGAGAGTAATTTGAAGAGGTGTGTTAGAACTGGGACATTTTCCACGTTTCTGCTTATTTCGTTTTGGACTTGGTATAAAAAAAACATACTTCTTTATTCGACGCAACAGAGGAGTGTAAAGATCGGGGATCCATATTTGGTGATCCAAGCTCTTCTACCAACCTCACGAAGAACTAGGTACTTGGTGCATAATTTTACCGAATTTTTACGTATCATCCAGACGAATAGCTTGGATCATGCGTTAAGTCTGATCGCGTCAACGATGTTTTTGCTTTCCTGAAATATGCATTTCATTAGGTACGTCAAAATCAGGAATAGAAATGTTATTTATCGTTGATTCATAATTTCATCTGTAATAATACATAATAACCAACCCTAGGAGTTTTCACGATATACCAGGGAATGGATGCTTGGAATAACTTAAACAATGCGTCTGAAATCTTGTCTAACTGCTTGACATACCGAATGCTCAATATCCAAGTTGACTGGCGCACGTCTGCGGTCTTGGCATAATACTGATTGGATCTTGCGCTCAGATAGCAGATAAATATCTGGGGAAATAGATAAATCATGAAACCGCTGACTCGATGTCCTGTTCTGTGAAATGTATTCAGAAAAACAAACTAAACCGTACAAATATTGAGGCAGAGACGATATACTTGTACGGTTTTGGGTTGTAATTTTAAAATTGGTACTAATGCACAGATACTTATATGTTAGCATACAATTCACTGGTGGTACAGTTCCAACTGTATATGCTCGAGGGCGTAGGCGACATCGCATTACCTAATCTCCCTGTCGCCAAATGGTAGTGTGCAGCACTATCATAATCGTGTTCCGGTTAAATGGTAATATATGGCCCCGTAATGACTATCACAGAGACATAACAACTTGCGTCTTAGGGGTGGCAACGCGTCTGCATTATGACCTCTGGTTTTTGTGTAAATGTCTATAGGCTGCAGACTGTGAACTGCATGTTGTTTGCCGCCTTCATTGCATAAAAAAACTATACCTTCAAAAAATATTTAATTCGTGACTGACACAACGTTTGAATAGTTGAGAGACGCAAACTACTGGTCGCAGAAACCTTAAATTTTCTGTACGTTCCTTGTGGAAGTATACAGGAGTTCTAAGTGGATCTCCCGTAGGGTAATGTCTACTGGAAGGAGAATTATGCGCGCACGAAGTCGCGGGAAAAAGATATAAAAAAAGACGTGTGGCACTCGGGGACTGCCGCGGTAAAGCTATTGCATTTACATAATTATCTACAATTATGCAAAACAAAATAAAATGCAAATAAATGAAAAAAAAAATAGAATAATGAAACAATAATTTTCTATTAATATTTACCACTTTTTAAATATTGAATGGAAAAACAAACAACAAAAAAAAATGAACAAAAACAATCTTGGCAGCGGTGGAATTCGAACCCACGCCTCCGAAGAGACTAGTGCCTTAAACCAGCGCCTAGACCGCTCGGCCACGCTACCCACGAGGTCGGACGGCGAAATTATATATGACTTTCTTTAAATGAGTTTAAAATTTGTAATCCAGAGCGTCCGGTTTTCTGCGTAACGGAATTTCTGAATTCGGTCCCCGCGCTCAAGGCCCGCGATAGAAGCTATGCAATAGCAATTTATATAAAATAAGCCGGGATTTCTTAAATTAGGTATATTGAAGAAGAAGAATATAAATTGAATTATTTTATTTCATAAATAAAAATAAAAAGTGGTGGTGGCTGAAAATAACATAAATGTCGTTTTTCGCCACGACTTGGATGATTTCGAAATCCCAGAAAAGAAATCGGCGATCATTCTCTTCTTCAGGCATGCTCCGATGGTTCGGGCATATAGAAAGAATGTCGAATGAGCGAATGACTAAACAGATATACAATGCGAATGTGGATGGTTGCAGAGGCCCAGGAAGACCAAGGCTGACCTACCATGACCAAATAGGTCGAGTTCTGTCTGATGGTGGGGTCAAAAGTCTTAGGAATCGGCGTGCATGTATGAAGAGAATGATGAAGGTAGACGAGGCAGGAGAGGTTTGTCAGAACCGGGATGTCTGGCGCTCTACACTCTCTGCCTACCCCGTTAGGGACCTGGCGTGAAGATACATATATTCTCTTCTTCATTTTTTTTTCTGATTTCTGACCACTTACTGTCTGTTTTAGGGTAAATACTTCAACAATTTCGTTAAATTTACCTATTACAAAAAAGAAAAAAATGGTTGGAAAAATGCAAAAGGATTTTTTATATGGGTGCTAATGTGGAACATTTAAAAATTATGAAGTAATAAACGAAACCCTTTTTGTGAGCTAAAGCAGCCCGCCAACTAGACTTAAATAACAATTCTAATATCCTAGATTAGATTCTAAAGTAGAAGCTTACAACGAAAATTCATCTGATGTCAATAACGTTGCCAACTCATAACATAATGTTCAAGAAAATGTACATCTCAGTTCCCGCGAAAATATTTACCAACCCGCGAACAACGTGTTCCAAGCAATTCTTTTTAAGTATAACCAAGTAGCCTTTAAGAAAAATGTGAGAGTTGAAAAATACGTTGTTGTTAGGCGGCGGGCTATATCGTATTTCATTTCTTAGTGAATTTACCTTGTTATTACAAGAAAACTCATACATTGTACACACAAGAGTTGTACATGATTCTGTTAGCTAATTCTTGTTTATTTTGTTATGGTTTAATGTTTTATCGTATTGGTAAATACTATAAGAATTACCTGTGTTTTGATACTGATATTTGTTTTTATAGCTTTGACAAAATAGACAGAAACACAAAAATAGTTTTCTCCATTATGCCTACTATTAATATACTACTATTAATATAATAATATACCACTATTCTATATACAAAAATTTCGTATCACGGTGTTTGTTTTGCTGTCGCACTCCTCTAAAATTGTTTTTTTTTTATTTTGGTTGGTTTCCATACCTTTCCTTTCCCTTCCCTTTATTTCTATTCCCTTTTACGGGATTTTTTTTTCAATAAATCATCTTTGTTACATATCGAGATAAAATAAAATACGGGTTTTGTGCCTTAATGAATGATTTAGCAAACTTCAGTTCACTCTCACTTTTATAAACCAGTAGATGTCTAATTGCAAAAGTTTTGAAATTTTTTCCAGCCAAAGTTGTAACGGAAAGCGCAGGACGCTCAACCTGGTTCCATTAACGTTGCACGTCACCGTAAAGTTTAATGCTCGGTATGAAAGAGGAATTAGTCAAAAATGTTCGTACCGACGGCGTCCTCACCTATTCGGTGTAAGTGTAATGACGCCAATATTCGCTGAGAGCTGCTCGAAATACACTCCATCAACGACCGACAGAGAGCGCCGTGCTCTGAGCACTTTGAGCGTCACGGGATCCATTCCAGTTTATGTTTTAACGTTGTGACTAATGAATCCTGCGAATAAGATTGTACCTACTTTCTTATTTTTTAATGATTATTGGTTTCACGTTATTTTCTGAACAAATAATACTACTTCAGCGTAATCACGCACACCATGTATCATTCGTGTCGTGTTCAAAATTATATCAATACATCATCCTTGTTACATAACAAAATAAAATATGGATTTTATGCTTAATGAATGACTTGGCAAACTTCAGTTCATTTTCACTTTTATAAACTAGTTTCATTATTTAATTGGAAAAGTTTAAAAAAAAATCCAGCGAAAGTTGTAACGGAAAGCGCAGTACACTCAACCTAGATCCATTAACGCTGCACGTCACCGTAAAGTTTAATGTTCGGTATGAAAGAGGAATTAGTCAAAAATATTCGTACCGACGGCGTCCTCACCTATTCGATGGAAGTGTAATGACGCCAATATTCGCTGAGAGCTGCTCGAAATACACTCCATCAACGACCGCCAGGGAGCGCTGTGCACTGAGCACTTTTACATTGAGCGCCGCTGGAAGGGAGTTTATGTTTTAACGTTGTGTTTTAATCGTATCGTCGGATAAGGCAATGCATTCGAGTTTCCAAAAAGTACTCTTCTGAAATAAACTACATTGCATATATTACATTAATATGTCTGCATTATACAACTTACCTAATATGTGTATGTATGTATCTTCACGCCAGGTCCTTAACGGGGTAGGCAGAGAGTGTAGATACATGTAATGTGTGTCTAGACAAGTAATTCTCTTCATATTTCTTTTATAATATATGATTATATTTATTCTTGTTCAAATATTTTATTTTTTATATATTTATTTATTTAAATAATATTTATTTAATTTTTATTTTATTTATTTAATTAATACACAAAAGAGGGAACTGTACATAAGGCGGACTTAATACAACTAAGGCATTATCTACCAGTCAGCCTTTGGGTAGAAAAGAGATCAATATCATCATATATATTTAAAGTCAACCAAAACATTTGAATTTATTAAGATATGCCTAGCTCGAATGCATTCGTTTAACATAGTCGTATATTTCATTACAATTTTACTTTTTCGTAGTAGTAAGTATTTAATTATAAAAACTTTTACAAGTTTTATGTTGAGCGCCACTGGAAGGAAGTTTTTGTAATCATGTTTCAAAGTTGGGTTGTAACAGATCCGTCGAATAAAACAACATTTCTCATTTTTCGAAGTACTTTTCCGATTGTTATAACGATATTTCCCTTTAAATAATAAACCAAATTATATTTATTTACGTTATAAAAACTAAGAATCTTAAATCGTATAGTAGGTACTTTCGTTCTGTATCTAGATTAGCGATAAAAGATAAGTGCTCCCCTGTAATATATCCATGTCTACGCCAGGCCTTAATAAAAGCGTATAATTTCGTGATAAATACGACTGCGACCTCTATTAGTCTCTCGTTAAAATATTCGAGCAAAAGAAAATAAACATCACGGAACTTTGAGATAGGCTTTTTGCAGTGGCTGAAAAGTTCTAAATATGAATAAAACGCAAAAACTTGAGGTAATGACGAACGGTAATAAGCAGGGGTTGGTTTATTTATTTTAGCTTTCGACTTTTCATTTTGATGGCCGTATACCGTCGTATTGTAAACTGTATACCGCAGATATGAGTACAACCTACGTAGTATTATTACATATATGATAAATGATAAAGCTAGAGTAACGAAATGATAGACTGATACAAATTCTGTTGTATGCGGATGGCTCTTTTTTTCTTTAAATATAATGGCATTGCAGTAAAATAATATTACGCATAGAAGCAGCGTGAAAGTCAAAATCAGTCAGACGGTCAATAATTATGTTATTTATTATGTGAGTCAAATGAGTCTCAGCCAGTAATTCGAGTAAAGCGATGGCTACTTTATCAGAACATTTACAATGAAGTTTTGGAGATAACCTGAAAGCCTTGTTTTCGCACTGTTACTCTATTTCACTAAACACAGGCACGATAATAAACCTATATCAAACAACATTTCACCAATTTTTTTTAATATAACTCAAAAATGCACTAAGAAATTGAAATAAACTTCAAGTTTATTTCAATTTTTTGGTGCATTTTTGAGCACACGCTACACAGGCGTGTCAAGGAGCCAAAACTCCGGATGGCTCTTAGCGCTAATCTTTACGACATATTCATAGACAAGAAGGATTTAATAAGAAAGCAAAGGTAAGACAAAAAAAAACAAAACATTGTTCAATTAAAAGTTCTTACAGCAAAAAACTTTTAAATTTTACCAAACTGCAAATATTTTATTTTCACAAGCATGTGTTAATGCGAAATAATATAAAACAAACTGCAAATAGAAAAATGTGTCGTTTGTTACAGTTAAGTTTCATGTTGTCCATAATACAACCTAAACTGTGTTTTGTAAAAATTAGACTAGTGGTGCAGTTCAAGCAAATTGTAAATGAAGGAAAACTTCCAAGAAGACTATAAAAGACTATAAAATCAAAACTACAACGAATTACTGGTAATTCTCGTTTAATTTGGTAGTCTTTGTTTGATGCAGTCACGAACGAGAGTCGATGTTAATTTCTGATATAAATTTTTCGGCATGATAGATCGTTCTACATTAAATTCAGTGGAAAAATATTAAGGCCAGTCTTAAAAAAATAATATGTATTGTGCTTCTTGTTGAAATAAGGGCGACATTTAAATGTTTATTTCAATAAGGCCAATTTTGAGCTCTGACTTTCTTATTACGTTATCAATTTTATGCAATTTTTGGAAAACATAATATTTTAGTTATTCTTACTAAAAATTTATCGAGGTCAGTAGGTATCATACAATTTTAGTATGATAAAGTGCTTATTGTTTGAGACTAGGGCAACATTAAATTATATATCCATGCTGTTCCGTTACGAAACGAAAAAATATCGAAGGAGCGAATGACAAAACAGGCAATAAAATACAATACGAATGTAGATGGTTTTAAATACGTGTTCACAAAGTCTAGGAAGACCAACGCTGACCATATACTGTCCAAAGATCTTTCAAATCAAGAGTCTTGGGAAGCGGCGTGCATGCATCAAGAGAATGATGAATGTAAAAGGCACAGGAGGCGTAAAAACCGAGATATTATGCGCTACACATCTACGTGATAGGGATTGTCTGTTGATATACCTAGGTACAGTGCTCAATAATTAATATTGCACATCGAGCCTGCGAAAGAGACGATCGGGTCGTTTCGACTACGTAGAGCGTTATCTCTGTTGCACACTGCCTAAGCACTGACAGTCCGGTATTGGTCAAATCTCGATCAAAGTGGTCGACAAACGTCAAATAGGTACGGTGCGAAAGAGATAACGCTCTACAGACCCGAAATAAGCCGAAGTCTCCTTCCTAGGCTCGATGTGCAATATTTATTGTTGAGCACTGTACATGTGGCGAAACCAAATTGGATCAGTTTTGAACTCTGATGTTTTTATTTCGTGATCAATTTTATGCTATTTGTAAGCACAATAAATGAGTGAGATTTTAATTTTTTATGGTGACGCCTAAAAATGAATGTCAGGTGACGAAAAGTTCATAGCAACATAATACAAGTATGTTAAAACTGACTCTCTATGGAAATTGTGGCGGTATTTAATTTTTTAATTTACTTACAATACTGTCTGTCGATAAATTGTATGTATTTTGTAGTTTCTTTGTACCAGGAGACAATGAGTAAACAAGAGCTAAGGTTATATTGTGAAACGTATATGGAGTCTACGAAAACAGAAAAGCGTGGATTGAACAACAAAGTAGCGTTCAACGTGACAATATACGAACGTACATGACAATGTAAATTGCCGTAGGGCTGCTAACAATGTTGATACTTAGAAATCATAAATAATTACGTTTTAAATCGAATTCTTGAAGTGAACTTACTAATATATTTATTAGAAAATTAATAAATTACTGGTTTTTCTTTTCAAATATTTTATAAATGTGTTAGTGAGGTTCAAAATGTCATACTAAGATAAGAAAATTAGCATCAAACCTATGAAATTAATAAAATTATATGTGGGAGTTTTGGCGGGAACCTTGAAGAAGGCGTGTGAGGCTTTTAGTTTATTTCATTTTCTCGGTGCATTTATGAGTTACATTAAAATAAAGTTGGTGGCATTTTGTTGGATATAGGTTTATTACAGTGTCTATGTATAGTGAAATAGAATAACAGTGCGAAAACACGGCCTTTCAAGTTGCCTCCAAAACGCTTTACTCGAATTACTGACTATGACTCTGACTAACTGACTGATAATTGACTAACTGACTCTGACTTTTACGCTGCTAATTACGAAATATCGTTTTACTTGACACTGGCAACATACGTAATAGCGATGCCATTATATACAAAAAAAAAATTAGGTACATATGCCTATTCAAATTACCCCAAATTTAAATATTTCAATCAGAATTTTGATTGTGCACATACAAATAAATAAACAAAATATAAGAAGTAAGTAAAAAAAACCTTAAACTCAACCAGCTATAAAATATTAATTATATATTAAGTATTTTTTTTTTCCAAAAATTAAATTATTATTTATTTTTAGCAACCCTGAACGAATATTACGTATTTCCTTTGAGGACAAAGGTTTTTGTTTGTAATATTTTGTAGCGGCTCGTAAATCTTGTACCAGTGCAAGCCTTTTTGAAGTCCACAACAATATGTTGACGTGTCATTTCAAGTTGTCTAATAAGTAGCTCTTACATTCCTTGGGTTCGGTACCTGTTAAGGCAAAAAATAACCCGTAGTATTTTTTTTCGTCAAGTGTTGTCGCCATGGCAAACAAGCATACAGTTCAGTGATAGCAGAGAATATGTAATAATACTACGTATAGAATGGACACTTCGACGTCCCGCCCGATTTCCCCGCATTACCCAACCACCTCCCCTCTTATGAGCGACGGTTGGTATTTTCTACGTACTACGCACACAGGTGCACGTGTAAATACACGTCACTGATTGATGTCTGTGTAATAGAGACCCAAATTAAGCGTTTGTATGGAATTTTGGCGGAGTGTCCGCGGTGTGGTGATGGTAAGTGAACACTGCAACTTGTACACAAAAACCTATGGTCAAAATTAAGTGCCTTTACGACAGTTATGACGAGGCCATGCATTTATAATATAAAGATTTAGATGTGTTATTTGCGAAGCACGCATGGCTCCGTGGCTGGTGTAGATCGGAAGCGATCTACTCGGTTAAGCGATACGTCCCCGGTCGGGTGTGTGATGGGTGACCGCTAGCGGAAAATTAAAATGCGCGTTTCCGTGCTTCGGAGGGCACGTTAAGCCGTTGGCCCCGGTTGCTATCGATAGAAAGCAGTCGTTAAACCTTGTCGGAGGCCCTATGGGCGGTTTGAAAACATCCGTCAGCAGATTGGCCACTAATTAACTAACTTATCTACACCAACCCGCATTGGAACAGCGTGGAGGAGTAAGCTCCAGGCCTCCTCCCATGATGGGGAGAGACTTGTGCCCAGCTGTGGGACGCATCAAGGGTTGATATTATTATTATTATTATTTTGCGAAAAATATTTAGGAATTTTAAGAAAATTTATTAGAACTCCGGGAATGTCTAGTTTAAGTTAATAGCAGATACTTAGGCCTGCAAAATTGCGAAAAAATCTGAATATATTTTCTAACTTAGAGATCGCGAAGACATGAGTACCTATCTAATCACTAGTATAGTTACTCTATAATACGTTCTTAGACTGTACTAGTATTATAATTATCCTCTCAAAATCTCTTCAAAATAAAGAAAAGGAAAAGGTGGTAGGTAATAACTAGTATAATCAAAATTTTATTTTGTTAGAAAAATTAATTGCCGCAAAATGGTAGTGTTCAGCACTATCGTGTTCCGATCAGGTGGTAATATGTGGCCTTGTATTATTTCCGGCACAGAGGCATAACACGTTAGGCCACAGGAGTGGTAACGCATCTGCATTTTGACTTCGGTCTTTATGTGGGTGTCTATAGGCTGTAGTCATCACTTAACAGCAATGTGAACTGTATACTTGTTTACCACTTCTATTACATAAAAAAATAGCTTTCTTGTATCATTAAATACCCTGATCTATTAACTTACAGCTCAAATTCTTGGACGGATGAAATTAACATTTGGCACGTAGAGGTTATGGTGTAGGCATCGGATAAGAAAGGATTTTAGGAAAATTCTCAATCTCAATAAAATGATAAGCAAAAACTAAACGGTTAAACAACTGTTTAGCAATATCTATATCAGAATAAGTCGAGGAAAATTCTAGTGTTATTCCAAAACTAGAATCTAGACAAAGTTAAAAGGGAAGAGTGTTTCCAAATCGGGCGGCAAACTTCCCGAGTTTACACGCCGACTTCCAGAGCACAGAAGGAGGTACAAGTTGGGGTAAAGCTTAGTTCAAGTAAGTGGCTTTGCCACAAGCTACTAAACTTGGGTGAAAAGTAATTAAACGTATTTGTTGATGGACTAACAGACATCTAGGTATACTAATAATACATCTTGAGAAGTTTCTGTTTCTTTGTTTGATTAAATGTGTTCTCTGTAACAGTTTGTTGAAAATTTATAATATGTCTACCAAGTTCAATGTTTTCAAAATACATAATTACACAAACATTTTCTTGTGATATTTGCCGCTTCACACGCTCTCTGCCTACCCCGTAAGGAACCTGGAGTGAAGATACATACATGCCAACGTTTTTAATGTACACAGTACCTACATTAATATAATTTATATTACACTGACTCGGAGGCAAGACAACTTTCACGGTATACTACAATTTTAAATCGCAAGCGGTTTAAAATTGTAACAAAAGCAAAGAGATAAACAAGGAGACAGAGATGTAAACAAGGAGACAGCTCACATTGATGTTAAGTGATGACTAGGCTGCAGTCATAGACACCCACACAAAGACCAAGGTCAAAATGCAGATGCGTTACCACTCCTGAGGCCTAAGGTGTTATGCCTCTGTGCCGGAAATTACAAAAAATGTAAGGCAAAGCTTGATGTTGTACAAATTAGGATAATAAATATAAACGTTACTGCACGATTGGAATCCCCGAAGAGATAGGCAGATGTAAATGTACGCATTCAAGCATACATGCAAAACCCACGATTCTGGCTTATGTAACAGGTGGCGAGCTTGTCGATATCTTCCGGCACGTTACCTAACTGCGCGATACACGAAAACTTCCTCGGCAAATAGGTAGTAGTAGTAATAATGAATTCATCGTCATGCAAAAATATGCTTAGCAGCAATGTCAGGCGCTTCTAAATACCAAAGATCGGTTTAATTACCGGGTTGTCAAAATGTTGATATGTTTTCTTCTATTATTTTCAGTATCAGGCCTTAGCGCCTGAACGCACTAGCGGTTAGCCGCGTGCGTATGTAGCCGCGCGGCTAGCTACTTAATATGTAATATTAATATGCAACCGCCTGTGATTGTACGCACTTAACCGCCTTACAATCACAGGGGGTTGCATATCAAATTGTAACCTTAGTGCCCGAACGCACAAGCGGTTAGCCGCGTGCGCGGGTAGCCGCGCACCTAGCCGCTCTTACATTTTAATAAGCAACCGCCTGTGATTGTACGCACTTAACCGCCATACAATCACAGGCGGTTGCATATCAAACTGTAACCGCGCGGCTAACCGCTAGTGCGTTCGGGCACTTAGTTCATCTATTTATCGTTACCGTACCCGACATAAACAGAATTACAATTTTACGTTTTAATACGTTTACGAATAAATTAATATATCTCAAGTTGAAAGTCCAAACTACAATCAACCGTGTTGACTAAAAATACTTTCCGATACATATAGGTACCTACATAATCCTGTATTCTACATATCTGTCGTCTAAAGCTAAATCTGTACAGCGTAACGGTCACAGACAGGCGGGCTGCGCCATCTGAAATAAAAAATAAACAGCCGGCAAGCCTACCTTCGCCTAAAATAAGTCAGGGGTTGGTACGTTAAAATCTAGTTATGTGTCCCGTTAGTAGTCTGAACTTTCAATGCTTTACCTATCCTAACCTTTCGCTTTGAATACTAACTTATTAAAATGATTTATCGATTTAAAATCTATCTTCACGCAAAGTCCTTTACGAGGTACCTAAGGAGAGCTCTCTGCTTACCCCGTAAAGGACATTGCATGAACATGCATACATCCATACATAGGTGTAATTATTAGGTATAAAATATAGGAGTGCCAAATATGTTTTACTGGTGGTAGAGCTCTAATGACAAGCTTGCAGTTCACATTGATGTTAAGTGATGACTACAGCCTACCTATGGACACCCACACAAAGACCAAGTTGTTATGCCTCTGTGCCGGGAATTACAGAGCCGTACATTACCACCAAATAGACCCTACGTCGAAGAGTCGCAAGAAAGCCGAAGAAAGAGCGCGGGAACAGTTACGCAAGTGGGTACTTATATTGATCAAATATTGATGGCTCAGCTTTTCGTCATTAAAAATACAGTATCTGTTTATTTTTATATTTATCGACGCATATCTTGTACAAAGCTCGGTAGAAATGGCTATCTTGGCATGCTCATGATATTACATCATACTGTCACACTGTAAACAAACATGTATTCATTTCTCAAACTATCATAGCTTTGAGGACAATGGAATAGATTAAATAAAAATCTAATCAATGTACCATGTTGGAAAGAATAGCCCATGCATATCTCCTAAACCATGGGGTTGCACTTAGTGGGGCTGGTATAGGGGGTTTAGTTACCTCTCTCCCCTCCCCCCACTTTACCCCAAATCCACCGTCTAGTCTACCGACAAAACCGGAACACGATAGTGCTGAACACTACCATTTAGCGACAAGTATATTAGGTAATTAGGTAGAGCTAAAGTGACGGAGCTCGTGGGCGTAGGCACACGCCCGCGAGCTCCGTCACTGGAGCTCTACCACCAATAAAAAGTATTTTTAGCAAATACAATATAATTATAATAATATGTAATCATAACAATAACATCGACTGGTTACAATGTGAAAATTGATATGAATCCACAAATTCCTCTCACTTATTAGTTTTGAAGCCGCAAAATTGAAATTAAATTCGTTGAGGTACTATTGCTCGTATATCCCCTGTATAATTGGATTTGCGCCATCCTATGGCAGTTTATTTTAATCGTAGTTAGATTTTATCATTTAATTTTCTAGATAGATTCTAAATTCGTAATATTATTTTGTAAGTTTAAAATACAATACACAAAAAAAGCTTTGTTTGAACTATGTATTTAGAAGTACGGGTTCGAGTTTAGGATTAAAGATCTACCAAAATATAATTTCAAGGCTTTTTTCCCGATTGACTAAGCAGATTTAGTAACAATATAAATAAAACCGTAATAACGTAATAATATAAATATTTAAACAATAAAAACCAGATCTTCACAACACTAAAAAGTGGAAAATACATTTATTATAATTTACTTTTACAAAGGTATTGTTTTAATACATTTTGATGTTGGGCTGCCAATTACACAATCTAAAGATGTTGGCCTGTCAACCAAAAGTTGACTTTTTCTAGCTTAGCTCGAATAGCTGACGTAGTGTTTCGAACTTGGCTTTGCAGACTGCAAACAAGTACGAGAAACTAAGTCATCTATGTGAGCTAAGCTAAAAAGCTAGACTAAATTAAGTTAGCTTTCGATCTGCAACCCGCATTAAACTCTAAGCCAAATCCGCTTTTAAGCACTAATAAATAGGACTACTACTATTGAGGTTATTACCTAATATTACTTCTATTACCTACATAGTGATACTACTCAACAATCACGATAATCATCATAGTCTTAACAAACTCTTTTTCTTATTACTATTTCACCATTTCATTCGATTCTACAGTACCTAAAACTTTCCCTACCACCTACATTAGGAATATACAATCGTAAAATTGAAAAGATGTCTATTTTCTTCATTGAAGTTTTCTAGCGAAACTTTTCATTGCAAAAGTTTCACAAAATGTCGGACAATGCACCCACAACCAATACAACCAAAGACATTTTAAGAAATAGACTACTTATATTGTAATAAGCGTTTGCCCTTAAATTATATACAGTATATACAGTATAATATAATAATTATTGTAAGTAAATGTATGCACCTCTGCCTCCTTCGTGGAAATACAGGCGTGAAGTTATGTTTCATAATTAGGAGATATAAAACATCTAGTTTAATGAAAAAGGTGGTTTTCTTTGCACTGTGAAATTAAAGAAAAACAATTGATTACCGAACCAACCGTGGCGATACTGTTGACATGAAAATGTATGGAAGCTATGCGGTAATACGATTCTATACGAAAGGATAACAGCAAAAAGCGCGCTCACGTGGAAGTCGAATTATTTACTTCGAAATTAAAAGGAAGGAATAGCAAATAGCAATGCTGCGTCTGGCTAATATCTGGTAGGGCTTTGTTTTCACACCATATTTGCTGCCGAATGATAAGCGGCGTATTGTTGGTTTATTTCTTATTATGTTTTTGAACACAACCTTCAATTCTACGGACCGAGACTCGAGACACTTACCTATCATTTAGTTTTTCATGTGATATTATCGGTGTAACTTGAAATTAGCTAATTTAAGGTTTAACACGCGATACCTTTACGTGTTATTCAAACTTTTTTATTTGATTCTTTTAATAATTTGCACATAAAACATGTATCGTAGCAATAATAATACTGCTAAAGAAAGATAATAATAAGTATTATTGGCGAATTGTGGGTATATGACCTTTACTCTTTCGTGGAAGTAGAGGCGTGAGGTTGATTTATTAATAACATGTGTGTCTATGTAATCACAGGTGGTATAGCTCCAGTGTAGGAGCTCGTGGGCGTAGGTACCACCGCATTACCTGATCTATCTGCCGCCAAATGGTAGTGTTAATGGTAGTGTTGTACTAACCTAACCGAAACACGATAGTGCTACTATCGTGTTTCGGTTAGGTTAGATGGTAATGTATGGTCCCGTATATATTACTTGGTCAGTGACAGTCAGTGTGGACGTGCATTAGGGTTGTGGGGGCGCACGGTGCCTTGGCCGAGCAAGCCTCGGAGCCGAGCCATGCGGTGGTGGTAAAGCGCGCGAGCTCTAAGGCACCTCAGTGTGTGGTGTGCGTTCATGATGCGTTCCGTGAGGACGGTAGTACCATAAATAATAATAATAATATTTTATTTTTAAAGAAAAATGGAAAGAAAAATTTGACTTCAGGCGAGACTCGAACTCGCGGCCTACTGGGAATCTAGTCCAGCCGCTCTTCCAATTGAGCTACTGAAGTCCTGCCCGATTTGTCAAATCTTTCCTTCACATTTATTGCATTGCTTTATGGTAGCAGCAGCGCCATCTATTACCAACTATGCTAGTTAGGCAACCGATGTAATAGACTTTGCAGTTTATTGAATATCGTAAAGAAGTCGCTTTTACCCTTAATAATTGTTATATATTATTTCGCATTAACACATGCTTGTGAAATATATTTTATTTTTAAAGAAAAATGGAAAGAAAAATTTTACTTCAGGCGAGACTGGAACTCGCGGCCTACTGGGAACTAACAAGCATGTGTTAATGCGAAATACTATAAAACAATAATAATAATGGCAACCCTTGACACGTCCCACTGCAGACCGACGGCTTAACGTGCCCTCCGAAGCAATGCCGAAGCCAAAATATCCGAAGCAGAATATGTTGATTTGAGGTTTCAAAAGGTTGATTTGTAACCTAATGGTTTTATTTTATTAGCTTTATCCAACACATTATTTACAGGATTACTTTGGCTTATAAAATAACATAAGAATTTTTATCTTGTTGTCTTGTTGATACCGTGTCGTGTAGACAATAAATTAGCAATATTCGAACCGAATATATTCGGCACCAAAACCGAATAATTCGGCCGAATACGAATAGTGAAAATGATGCCGAATATGCCGAATACCGAATACCAACCGAATATTCGGCGCATCTCTAATATATATGGACCACATTCGTTCCATAAAGAAAACAGAAGGATAACAACTTACGCCTAGATCTATTTACATTATACAATAGCAAAAAAAAAATTCTTCGATGTTTCCTAGATTGATAAAATTAGTTCAGGATTTTGGATTCAAATTGACTTAAATTACGTCGTATATCTACTACAGTCAAAACAATGTCCCTTGAAATGTTCAGGTAAAACATTTCTGCCCTTAATGGCGTTGAACTTGCAGACGACTGTAAGTGGGGAACCTTCGAAATCAGACCCTCCTCCGGTTAATGGCCTCACACCTTTACCAAAATACGTTAACATCGCCAATGTTAAATGTCAACTCTTCACAGTTCGCGTCTGATATAATTCACTACAAAGAGTATAAACTGACTGCTTGTCACTTCTTTTGTGTCTAATGTTTATAAAGTTAACAATTGAATAAGTTTTTAGTGGAGACGAGAGGTGTTTGTAGATCTATTGTTGGAGATGTTATTCTTTAAGTTTTGAGGCTATTGGTGTGAGTAATATCTACAATATCGACTAAGTATAACTTTCTATACTAGTAATGGTTTAACTGGTAGAGAACGCTCTTAGCGTTAAGTTCGCCATTTGTAACAATATTGTATGTGTATTGTGACAATAAAGACTTAATAAATAAAAAATAAAATAAATAAGTATACGTTTTTTTTTGTGATTGTCTCAGGTTTTGTTATGTTACCAAGGTGGCATTTGTGATGTTAAGTGATGACTGCAGCCTAAAAACATCTACACAAAACCAGAGGTCAAAATTAAATTAAATACGTTTACACTAATAGTATGTTACAGATGCGTTGCCAGCCCTGACACTTTAGTTGCTATGTCTCTGTCATCGTTATTACGGGGCCATATAATATATCACCATTTTTACTGGTGGTAGAGCTCCAGTGATGGAGCTCGCGGGCGTAGGCACCACCGCATTACCTAATATACTTGCCTTTAAATGGTAGTGTTCAGCACTATCATGTTTCGGTCAGGTGGTAATGTACGGCTCTGTAATTTCTGGCACAGAGGCATCACACCTAATGCCTCAGGAGTGGCAGCGCATTTGCATTTTGACCTCTGGTCATTGTGTGGGTGTCTATAGGCTACAGTCATCACTTAACATCAATGTGAACTGCACGCTTGTTTGACAATTTTATTACATAAAAAAAAAAAAAATCACCATCTTATCAGAACAAGATAGTGCTGAACACTACCATTTGGCGGTAAGTACATTAGGTAATGCGGTGGTACCTACGCCGAGCTCCGTCACTGGAGCTCTACCACCAGTAGGATTTTGTCCAGCTATAGATGTCTTTCGGCTGGAGTGATGATGATGATGATGAATAACACTTATTTTAAGAGGTCCTTTGAAGCTGAATTTGTGATGTCCATTTATTATTTTTCTATCGTTCAACATGACTAAATTCTCTGCTATAAAACCAACGCACCACCCTAACCAAACCACGTTACAACGAGTACTAACAAAAAAAGAAACTAAGAATATTGTCTTCTCCCTTTCAAGATTACATACACTTGAAAATTATTTGATCGTAATAGAACAAAGCTCCGCGTTTCGAAAATTAAAATCACAAAACATTGTCAGAAAAAACCAGAGCATAAGTGGAAAGTTTCAGGGACAGTATTTGGCATTCAGTCACCCGTCGCGTGGGTGTAGATACCGTCGTATCGATGCTGGTGATAGCCCACTTATTGATTCATAAATGTAAAATACGAACTCGAGGGCGAAGGTTACCTAAATAATATATTGTCAACAGTAACTTTTGGTTATGCCCATAATTAGAGGCACTAACGCATTTAGAAAATCTAGGATAACGTAAAAAAATATTGCTTCAAAATTCATTGAATCCGGCGAGCTGTAACATTTTTCAACACAGTTCTTAAAAGAAACACCATCGTGTGGCATGAAAAAAACGTGGTGGCAAAAACGTGTTGATGGGCAATGGAAATGTCGTGAAAAGCATTTGGGTTGGGATGGATGATGACTACCCACCGACAGTAGGTTTTGATGCGGCTTCCTGAGTCACTTATTTATTGTGAGAGGTGAGTATTGCGTGAGTTTATAGCAGGTTGTATTTTAGCAAAAAAAATCGGTTTAATAAAAGTTTTCAGCGCGTGCATGTCATGCATGTAGGAGAGCGAATAAAACACTCATTCCTATTAGTCATATGTATATTAAAGGAGATGTTGCGAGCACGGCTCTAGATCGTACACATCCTCAAAAAATGGGTAAATTAAAGAAGAATCCGAAAAAACTGCAATTTATTTATTCAAGTATATATTTTAGAGTTACTACCACATTTAATTCAAACGATTTTATCATTTTCAACCATATTCAACATGGCGGCGACACAGCCGACGCTTCTTTAAATTGGAAATCGATTAGTTTAAGTTCTTAGTATTAACACATGAAATCGATTTCGATAGTATTCAGAAAATATTACTTTTTTCTCCAAGTTCTTTAAATCAAAAAACCATTAAAAAATTAAAATGTCAAAATGACATCGCCCGCATTATTCGCCATGTTGGTTTGAGTTGCAATTCTAACTGCAAATATTTTTTGTAACTGCAAACAAAGCTAAATAAGTGAAAATATGCTGTAAAAAACGTTTTTATATTGATTTTGCCAGGTTAATGATATTGTGTACAATACATGGTCGGAGGTCCATACATTTTTGCAACATCTCCTTTGGCATTCAGCTTTCATACAACAGTTTCAGACGACTTTATAGGATTGCCATGTTTCTTCCTATATTTAACTTATAACCGAAGAGTTGTCATTGAATTCCAGCAAACATGCATATGTAAGTGCATATGTGTGTAGGTGCCCCTTCTGTTAAGGTATATGTTATAATAGTAAGCACAAGTACTAATTCACTGTGAGGCTAGAAAACTTTGAATCCATTAAACGTTATTCCTTTAGGCAAGCTGTTTTCGCCGTGTAAGCTGTGCCCGCGACTTCGTCCACGTGAGAATAAATATGATTGTTCAGTATCTACCCGGACGAAGTCGTGGGCGCAGCTAGTATAAAAGGAGCCCTAAGTTACTCCTTATTACATCAGATATCTGCCAGTGAAAGTCCCGTCAAAATCGGAGACACTCAAATTCTATTTATTTGTATGTAGGTATATATGTATGTATGGTTGTATGGAGATAAAAGTAGCCTAAGTTACTCCTTATAACATTAGCTACCTACCCGTGGAAGTCCCGTTAAAGTCGGATACACTCCCATTCTACTTATTTGTATGTAGGTTTGTATGTATGTATGGATGTAAGGAGATAAAAGTAGCCTAAGTTACTCCTTATTACATCAGCTATCTGCCAGTGAAAGTCCCGTCAAAATCGGTTCAGCCGTTCCCAAGATTAGTCCCGCCAAACAGACAAATAGACAGACAGACAGACAGACAAAAACTGTCAAAATGTTGTTTTGGTATATGTACATATGCATTTAGTAAAAAGCGGTTATTTTTATATTACAAACAGATACTCCAATTTTATTTATTTGTATAGATATATTAGGTTGGGGAAAAAGTTTCTTCGCATTTTTTAAGATAATTCTAAACATTTTTTAATATAGTTCATATAAATTTAACTAAAGTATGTATGTACCATTTTGTTCGATAACCTTTTGCCATCTTGTAGGTAGGGACATGATCCCATTGCTATAAAAATGTTGGGACTTCTCATCAAAATACCGCGACAAGTGGATTTGGCAGTCCTCTCGTGATGTTAACCTAACATTGCATAAATAATTCTGAAGAGACCGAAACAGGTGGAAATCTGAAGGTGCAAGGTCAGGACTATACGGCGGATGCATTAACACCTCCCAGCCAAACTCTCTTAATTTTTGCTGAGTGGCTATAGATGTGTGAGGTTTAGCGTTATCATGATGAAACACCACACCCCTTCTGTTGATCAATTCCGGCCGCTTTCTCTCAACTTCTTGCTTTAATATCATCAGTTGTTCGCAGTAAAGTTCAGAATCGATAGTCCTGCCTAGTGGTAATAGCTCATAATAAATAATGCCCTTCCAATCCCAACACACACACAACATCACCTTATTGCGAGTTAACCCGGGTTTCACCACAGTCTGTGAAGCCTGACCGGCCTTTGACCACGACCTTTTTCGCACGTTCTTGTCGTACGTGATCCACTTTTTATCCTTTTCATCACCAGTTATCAGCTTCTTCAAAAATGATTCGGTTTCATTACGTCGTAATAAAGAATCACAAATGAGTACACGGTTCATTAGGTTTTTTTCAGTGAGCTCGTGAGGTACCCAAATATCGAGCTTTTTTTGTACCCAGCTTTTTTCAAATGCGCCAAAACTGTTTTGTGATCAATTCTCAGTTCTTCAGCTACGTCGTAACTACTGATATTGAAATAAAACTATTTTTTACGGATTTATCTCGCGTATATTAAACTAAAATGATTTTTAAAATCAACCCGACGTTGTGTTGTCGAAAATAGTTTTATTTCAATGAGTGTAGCTCGCGAAAACCTAAGAACATAACTACTGATATGTCGATCTTGCTCCACTTTTTCAAAAATGGCATCCATTTTATCCGTAATACGACCAGGGACCAGAGCGAGGTGCATCTTTGACATCAAAATTTCCGGATTGAAAACGCTTAAACCATTGTGCTACTCTCACAGACACTGCACTAGGTCCATAAACATCGCAAATTTTTTTCGCGGCTTGTTTTGCTATTTTACCTTTTTTGTAGTAAAATTTTAAAATATATCGAATTTCTTCATTAGATTCACTCATCTTGACAGTACGAAAAACAAATGAAAATCACACATTTGCCTAATTTGAATTTGGCATTATGTTCTTTAAAATTTTAACTTTCAATGATACCAAAACCAGCCAGATACGAATACTACAGTCAAAAAGATTTTATTACAAGTTCATACATAGTATAATGCGAAAATACTTTTTCCCCAACCTATTACATAATTTGTGAAAATTTTAGCTTTCTAGCTATCACTATTTATGAGATACAGGCTAGTGACAGACAGGCGGACGGACGGACAGACAGACAGACAGCGGAGGATTAGTAATCCATAGGCTCCGTTCTTAGCTTTTAGGTACGAAACCCCCTAAAAGATAAAACTAAGGTACAGAATAGCTTAAAAATACTCGATATGATCCTTTAAATTGACATATAACTTTTTTATTTCTGAAGCGATTCACATGAAACAAACACTAAATGTTAAGTGAAACTTACCACAATATATTATTGGAAACCGCAAATCGAATAAGCCGTTTCTGATATAAGCGTGCACAAACACACAAACAAACAGACATTTTTCCGGGATAAAAAGTACCCAGTGTTGTGCGCCAAAGGTTAAAGTATAATCATACGTACCAAGATTCATTGTAATCGGACCGGTAGTTTTTCTGTGATGCAAAACTGTGTTGAACAAACAGACAGACAGACAGACAGATAGACAGAAAAAAATTTTCTAATCACATATTTGGATTCGGTATCGATCTAGTAACAACCCCTGGTATTTATTTTTTCAATATTTTTAATGTACAGAATTTACACTTCTACAGTTTTATTATAAGTATAGATTAGTGCGCACGTTTATTTTATTCCTTGTACAGGTGTGTGTTGTGAGAGTTTAGAGCAGGTTGTATTATGCAAAAAAATTACGGCTAGTAAAAGTTTTCAGCGCGTGCATATCCTGCTTGTATGAGAGAGAATATAATACTCATTCCTATAATGTCAAATATTCCCATTGATACAATAGTTTGAGACAACTTTACGGGATTGTCATGTTTCTTCTTACGTCCAAAAGTGGTCACTCAATTCCGGCATGCACACATATGTGCTTACATGTGTATGTGGTACGCTGCATAAGTTAGATGGGATATTAGTAAACACGAATACTTATTCATTGAAGGGCTAGAAAACTTTGAATCCATTAAACATTATTCCTTTAGGCAAACTGTTTTCCATATGAACCCTCCATGCAATCTGAAACGAACACAATTCTAAAAAAACACCTTCGAAAATTAGCCGCACGAAATATTCATCGTGTGGCCTGAAAAAAACGCAATGGGGGAAAGTGGAAAGTGTCACGAACAACATTTGGCATTCAGCCACCGACGGTATTGATGCGGCAGACGGGGGTCACTTATTTATTCATAAACGTTCAAAAACTTTTCACTGCATCCCGCCGGGCTCACTAATATTTGCTATTAGTGCGCACGTTTATTTTATTCCTTGTACAGTCGTGTGTTGTTAGAGTTTAGAGCAGATTGTATTTTAGCAAAAAATAACGGCTTGTAAAAGTTCGCGTCGGCGCGTGGATGCCGTGGAATTAATTTAGAAGACTTATAAGAGTTACAGAATTTATATAATTTTCAAGCTTTCCTGCTACATTTAGCTTAAGTTCTAAAAGTAATTATTGCATCCAGATTCTAGGTTTACGCACTTATGAGCACATTAAGGCATTGGGTGTTCCTGTGATGATAATGGTGTTTTTAATAAATAAATAAATAAATGTGTTACAGGAAGTCACTCAAAGCCTTTCATATCCACTAACGAAATATGTTTTTACTTGCGACGGAGTTCCCTGGTCTTCCGTAATTTCAGATCTCACCGCATTACATTATCTATCTGCCGTAAATGGTAGTGTTCATCACTATTTTGAACGTAATTTGTACTATAAGATGAAAATTTTGCCTAGAAAAAATGTACTTAAAAAGAAACATCAGCTGGTTTTATGTAAGTATATCTACAGGTTCGATTTTTACACGACAAAAAACGTGAATTTCGAATAACAACAAAGTAGGTTTTTACCTAAACGACCAACTAGTATCGTATGAAAAATCATGTAAAATAAATACCTACAGCAGGTATAACATACTTCCTGTGTTTGTCGCCCACTTTAGCCAGTTCCTTACTTGGCTGTCGACTAGTTTCTATTTGTTGGTAATCTCGGTTAGAGCTTTCGTTTCAATGGACCTGTCTTCTACATGCATTGAACGTTTTCTGCAATGGTTTTAATATACATAAAAGACACTTTAAAAATATAACAAGCTGACATACAAACTGTTCAGTTTTGATTGGCTATTGAATGCTTTGTGAATACCGAATCATTATTACCTACAAATATTAATAATCTTGGCATTTTCGTGATCTAATATCATTTCACATTTAATTTTATACTGTCTACTGACTTTCCTACTTTATGTAAGCATAATATAGGTTTTTTATGTAATGGAAGTGGTAAACAAGCATGCAGTTCACATTGATGTTAAGTGATGACTGCAGCCTATAGACACCCACACAAAGACCACGGTTAAAATGCAAATGTGTTACCACTCTTGAGGCCTAAGGTGTTATGCCTCTGTGCCAGAAATTACAGGGCCATACATTACCACCTGACCGGAATACGATAGTACTGAACACTGCCATTTAGCGGCAAGTATATTAGGTAATGCGGTGGTGCCTACGCCCGCGAGCTCCGTCACTGGAGCTCTATCACCAGTAGGAAAAATATTCGGCCACTCATCAAGAAATATTGCACATCGAGACTACGAAAGAGATAATTAGCTAGTTTCTACTTCGTAGTGCGTTATCTCTGCTGCACACTGCCTACGTAAGCACTGATGGTCCGGCATTGGTCAAAACTTTATCAAAATGGTCGACAAACGTAGCGAAAGAGATAACGCTCTAGAGACCCGAAGTAAGCCGAAGTCTCCTTCCTAATTATTTATTTTTTATTTATTAAGAAAAGTTACAAAAACAATTTAAATGTAGCTACAAAAATGCCACAAAACCCTTAGGTAATGGGTTTGTCCTGGCACCTTTACTTTCGAAGCTCTAATAATATTTAAATACTATTGAAACATATCTTTAAAGCTAATTAGGTATATTACAATATTCTCGAGAGCGATATAAAATTTAACAAGGATAAGCTAATTCGTTATCTACAGAACCTTAAAATATATACTTAACACTAAGAAAAGGCTACACATACAATATAAAGTGCGGTACGGGAAAAGGTGTAGGTACCTATCAGTCAATAAACATGATTTAAACAACATCATAAATACCTAATGTCTATGTGCATGCGCAACGAGTGCATCGCGCATCGCTTCGCATTCAATGAATTGAAACCAGTTTTTATTGCAACCTTATACAGGTTGTTCCAGTGTTTGATTTCTATTAAATATATTAAAGATAGATTAAGATGAGTTATGAAGTTAATGACTGCTTAGGTTGTACTATTTGTGTCTAATAAAATATAAATGATAATATATAATAATTATAAATTATATTGATTATATATTATAATAAAAGTTGTTTTACCTAAAGTTCATTTTTAATGTTTTGTATATAATGTCGTTTTAAATACATTTTACATTCGTATGGTTCAGTGTGTCTTTCAAATCAACAGGTATTTTGTTATATAATCTTGGTAAAATATATTCAGATGTTCGTCTACCATAGAAATTTGTACGTTTAGCGATTGTTATCATATCTTTCCTGCTGACTTGCCTTGTATAAATGTCATGATTGATAGGATTCAAAAAACGTTGCGTTCGCAGGTACTGTTCAGTGAACAAAGTATATTCAACCTTCTCATGCACCGGTATAATCTGACAGTAACCAAATAAAGCACGATAGTTATCTTTATGTAAGTTTTTTATTTTATTAGGTACTATTAACATGAGCAATCTGATTTGAAGGTAATAGATTTTGTCTAGGTATGACTTATATGTGCGGCCGTAGCTAGAAATACCGTACGAAATAACAGATTCCGCCAGAGCAATATAAAGATTACGGAGGATCTTTATAGGAACTTTGTGTCTAATGATATACATTTTCGTCAGTAAAGCTCGCAATTTATTACGTATCATATCTACATGCGGTGCCCAGTTATATCGGTCGTCCACTAGCATCCCCAAATATTTAGCGTTTTTCACTTGCTTAATATGGCAGCAATCGCCGTTGCAGTTTTTGCCACTATATTTATGGAAGCAGTCGTGATTGTGAGAGACTAATTTTATATTTTGTGCTCCTCGGGTGTTGTGGGCAGATCTCACATGCATGAGTTGAGTCTTTTCGGCGTTTAATACTAGTCCCGCATCATGTGACCACATGCTCAATGCTGTAAAGTCATGTTGTAATTTTTCTAGCGCTACTTTTATGTCTTTATCAGCACTAATAAGGCATGTATCGTCTGCAAATTGATAGATTTGGCAATACTTAATAACCTGCTTAGCATCGTTTACGTAGGTCAAATAATGCAGAGGACCAAGTACAGATCCTTGAGCTGTGCCAACTGTAACATCAACTAAGTCACTAGTGGATTCACCTATTTTAACTTTGTAACATCTATCAGTAAGATAGTTTTTGGACCACTTTAGTAAAGGTATACCTGTAGCGGCTAACTTTTTTATTAACTCATCATGCCTGAGAGTATCAAATGCCTTGCTATAATCGATAAAAAGAAGAAGTACATGATTTTTATTACCAACGTGTTCATTTACTATTTCATTAATGTTTCATATTTTCATTTTTTCAATATCGATGTGCAATATTTATTGTTGGACTAGCTGACCCGGCAAACTTCGTATTGCCTCACAATGAAATAATGTGTCAAAGGTTTGATAGATACGGACTATTTATATGAGAAAATGAAATTGTGGTTTTTACTTTTTTGCTTCAATTTCTTCATATTTTCTTACCTTTTAAACCTTCCCTGGACTTCCAAAAATCATTCAAAACCAAAATTAGCCAAATCGGTCCTGCCGTTCTCGAGTTTTAGCGAGACTAACGAACAGCAATTGATTTTTATATATTTAGATAATGTATCTTATATTTGACGAATGTTGCAAACCGATTAATAATAAACCGCACGAAAATGATTTTGAAAAGAAAATCGTGTCGCTCATGAAATCCACCCGCGTCCGTCCGATTACAGGTTTACAAGCATTCGAGCTAACATCGCCCGGGCTTAGGTGAAACTTGTTTTGTCCGCGACTTTGCCTACGTTCTTTTGAGCTACCTACGAACCTTAAAAAACATGGCTTATAACATCTTATTTTATATTCAATTTTTACACTAAATCTTACGTTTACGTAGTCGTGTAAGTAGGTACTAAAGTTTTGTGTCCGTCCTTACAATGTTGTTGCGTTTTTCAACTCCGCTTGAGGCAAATGCGAATAGTGTTATTCAATTGGAAAAATAAAATGAGAATTTGAAACAGAAATCCACATATCTAAACTTGCATTGAAGAAACGCAACTTTATGTCCGTGTATAAAGTTTTAATGCCATGTTAATAGCAAACTATTACAAGCTCCCAACTTCTTAGTAAGTGAAAACTATTAGGTAATGTGATATAGGAAATAAATAATGGTGGTATAGTTTCAGTGACGAAGCTAGAGGGTATAGAATGTAGATACCACCGCATTATCTAATCTACTTCCCGCAAAATGGTAGTTTATCGTGATCCATTCAGATTGTAATGTACAGCTCTGTAATTTCCAGCACAGAGGCATAAACATTATCAGAGTTCAACAAACTGAGGATCGAATAGGAGAGATTGAAGCCCCGAAACCATGCCAACCCACAGGAATAAAATCTTTCAAGTTGCGTGTACCTGCCAAACATCTGCAGATGTTTAGGGAGGCGAAATGTACGCCTTAGAAATAATAAAAGTGCTCTGTGTTTAGTGTTTTAGAGATAAATGTACAGTATAATTTAATTTTTATTTTGCATATGTTTGTAGTATGATTTGGGCATAGTTGCCTGCAAAGAATGATTCTATTCTATTCTCATCTTTAAAACCTGAATATTTTTTTCAAAACTACGAAGACGTAAATCGTGCCCTTAGGTTTTCAAAGTTTCTTTTTTATATCTTCAACAAACAGACTTCCATCTCAGATTTATGATAGTATAGATTAATAAAACTGCCGTGACTAAGCTCGCTTTTCATAGAGGGAAAGTTTCATGTTTGGTCGCCTCCCCATCACATTCGTGGCTAATCTATTGAGTCGGTTAGTTTATTGATGTACGTAATACTTCTATTGCTTTAGTTCGGTCACATAAATCCTTTGCTTGCTTGAGCGAATCAAAGATAAATAACCTAAGTATGATATAAAGCCAATGTTTATACTCTTTTCGAGGACTACTCACGTATTTTGTTAATATTTTTGTGATCAATACAGATAAAAACAAATGTTTTTCATGGCAATTCAACTCTTTTAGCTTTTTGACGATGCTCAATTTTTTTTCGAAATCTATGTAGATTAAAAAACCGCAATTTGTAGTGTCATGCACGATAAAGCCAGTCACCTGAATATTCTTTTAAACTACAATGGATAACAGGTTTCGAAAAATTTTCAGATGATAAATTAAAGTTATGCCAAAATATTAAGAATCAGAAACGGGACTGATGGAATAAGTTCATCAATGGAAGCATATGATACTTATATACCTCCTACTTTAAGACCTCTTTCTCGAAGTTGGACCGATCGAACACTGCGACCTAAGCGTGGCGATTATGTCATACCACACCGCGGACACTCCGCCAAAATTCCATACAAACGCTTAATTTGGTTTCTATCCATCAGTGACGTGTATCTACACGCGCACCTGTGTGCGTAGCACGTACAAAATACCAACCGTCGCCCATAAGAGAGGAAGGGGTTGTGTATGTGTGCAAATCGGGCGGGACGGGACGGGAATTCTATACGTAGTATTATTACATATTCTCAGGTCATACCTATTCTCCCCTAATGTCAATTGAAGCGCGCATGGCCCGGCGGCTGGTGTAGATCATAAGCGATCTACTCGGTCAAGCACTACGGGCGCGGTCGGGTAGTGTGATGGGTGACCGCTAGTGATAAATTAAATGCGCGTTTCCGTGCTTCGGAGGGCACGTTAAGCCGTCGGTCCCGGTTGCTATCGATAGATAGCAGTCGTTAAACCTTATCGGAGGCCTTATGGGTGCTTTGAAAACATCCGACATCGGGTTGGTCACTAACCAATCCGCATTGGAGCAGCGTGGTGGAGTAAGATCCAGGCATACCTTACAAAAAAAAAAGTGAAGAGACTCGTGCCCAGCAGTGGGAGGTATAATGGGTTGCTATTATTATATTTATTATTCTATTGTAAGCGTCTTTGGGGAAAGCTTTGTCCAGCAGTGGACGTCAATCGGCTGGAGTGATGAAACTCAAAGACAATGAGAAAACTAAACGTTCCAAGCCAAACTATCATGATTACGAGTCTATTGCATAGATCGCAACCTGTAAAAGAGTTTGAAAATTGTCGTCAACAACTCATCAAAATCTAATAACACGAGCTTAGTGTCGTGCCGCGGCAGGCGCCGCCACTTGTCATCTCTTGTCTAGACAAAACGCTCAGCGCCGTGACTTTTTCACTATTATTCTTCGTCCCACGACAATTGTACAAGAATTTTTAGAGTACCGTACCCCAATGGCAAAAACGAAACCTATCGAATGGTGTATATGTCAGTTTGACTATCACAACCAATTAGTTCCGAAGCTACTGGACTGATTGAGCTGAAATTAGTCACTTTGTAGGTCCTGTAAATTAAAAACATAACTTCACTCCTGTAATCCAAGAAAAGGTAGGCAGAGGTAAATACATTCATTCAAGCAACAGGTGGCGAGCCTGTTGAAATCTCCGAGCATATTACCAAACTACGAGGTACTGGGAAACTTCCAGAAAATTGAAAAATCCCAATAGAACCAGAGATAAAGACCTTTACAGTTAAAATCTCTATCTTTTTGTTCTATTTTATAATGATGTAAAACTTTTACTTTTAAAATGTATGTATGTATGTATCTTCACGCCAGGTCCCTAAGGGGATAGGCAGAGAGTGTAGAGCGCCAGACATCCCGGTTCAGACAAACCTCTCGTGCCTCGTCTACTTTTAAAATGTAAATCTCTAATAGTCCCCAACCCCGGAAGCGAACCTAGGAGCGTTGTAGTAGTAACCTGCTACCACTAGGCTACTGAAGCAGTAAATAAATAAATACTTAAAAATACATCAACTATAAACATGAGCTCTAGTTCAGGTAGTACATACTTTACTCTCAGAGAACTATAATTTCTCACGATTTTCAGATTCCTAAAAAATATTTACTCTTACGTCTCAATAACACTATTGAGGAGAAGTTATGCCGCAGGAAAACAACCAGTAAGATAAGTTACTACAATATTCAGCGCTTAAACGTTTCGTACGGAATCCTCGGGCCTGGAGTCCTACGCACTTGACCGGTTTTACCTTTCTCCACCTCAAAGATCGACGAACATTATATTAAATTTTACGACGACTCAGACGTTTCAATCCATTATACGTTGTCATCGAAATTAGAGTCCTACAGTTGCTAGGTTATATTAATTCGCTAAATAAAAAGATTGATGGATGGTTGCGGTTGGATGTAAGTTATTGGAATGGATGAATGTCTTTGTTTGGAAAAATGGCAAATTTATCAAAATTTATTGAAGCATTTATCTGTAAGAAATAAAGGTTATCCGTAAAATACAATGACTGGTGAAAGTTGGTATGTTTCTATGTTACGTAACAAACAAATAAGGGTGGACCGTCTTATGTCTAGACAAAAAATATATCACAGGTGTACATGTAGGGCTGCTTGTCAATATAATTCTTTAATATAAAAATATGTCGGGTTTTCCTTCTTGACGCTATAACTCCAGAACGCACGAACTTATTTCCACGGTTTTGCATTCGTTGGAAAGGTCCGGGCTCTGTGAGGTGTATAAAAAAGAAAATTCAGGAAAAAATATCCATAAAACGACATCCACGCGGGCGAATCCGCGGGCAACAGCTAGTAAACTATGAATTTATTACAGTATTCAGGATGTGTTGCAATGTAGATTGTATTGAATTGCATAAGTACTCACTTGTGGGCAGATTCAATATTCTGATAAGTTTTGCTATACCTAATGGAAAGTAGTTTATAATATTCGATTAAACTTAAGGTCCAAATCAAAGAGTGGTATTACTTTCTTGTAACTCTATTGCGTTCAGTTACGTAGTGCTATAGTATTAGATAGTTATATACCTACCACGCTATCCATCATGACGTAGGTAACATAGTAAAACATGTACGTATAAAGAAATAAGAATAAAGTTAAATCGAACTACACGTGATGTTAAAAAAAAGAATTCCAGATAGATTTTCTCCAGCTGCGGCTTAAAAATAATTTAGACCGAAAATATTCCCAAATCGTAACAAAGTACGAATCATTGTAACGTAAAAAGCCTGAACAAAACATTTTTCACGAGCTCAGTTGAGTACGAGCAAGTCAACGCCCACTACGCCAATCCGAGTGAAAATATTGAAAGCGTTGCTTATAAATAAAGCAAAGAGTTTTGAATCTTTGAAAATGCACCGTCTTTGCGGCGATATTATAAATGATATGAAAAGAATGTTCGGAATATCAACGAAATATAGATATTTCAAGTGCAGAAGTTTATTTCTTCGTGGCCGTCAGTCGCCGGAGGATAGGGTACGTTGGAAGCCTATAGTATAAAATATACAACATTGGAAGCTCCGACCGCACTCAATTTCCGCGTGGAAAACGGTATTTACGTGAGGTTATTATTAAAAGCCATGCAATATTCATAAATTAGGTTCACGGAAAGAAGCTTCAGCTTGGTCTTGGTAATTTCGCTCTTGAATCTACGTATTGCAGGTTACTATACATTTTAATTTATGTAAAAAAATGTTTTCGTTTGTTCGTTTCGGTAAAGCTTTTTGTAGCCAGTACTTATTCAAGCTCAAGTGAAAATGTTTGCAATAAAATAAATAAACATTTGGCATTCGTACGAGGTGTGAGTAATAAAAAACACACTTTTACAGCTCACACGACATTTTTTTTTATATAAACTAACTTGTTGTATGTTATAAAATATACCACACTTTTATCCGCTTCGGAAAATTGGTGACTGGCAGACTAATACTGCAGGTCTGATACTCTGGTCTGTAAACTTCCCATTAAACTTTCTGCAGCGAATGTTATTCTTCGCCTATGTTATGATTATCTTTTCGTTACAAAACCAGATATTTTATCTGCCACGGTAACTTAGGGACTATAGGGACATGTTGGCGGACAAGACTGCAAGACTGAGGACCTCGCATTAAACTTTCTGCGTTGAATTTTATTCTTCACCTATAAAATAATGTTAGTGTAATTCATCTTTTCGTTACCAAAATCCCATTGAAGTACAAATACTAAGTAATTTGAAGATAAACTTGTCACAAATCTTGTCCCTTACAGTTGTTTAGAAGTACGTGTCGTGCAAGATAACCTATTTATTATCCTAAGTTCTGTCGAAAGTTTTTATGCTTAATAGTAATACTCGTATAATCACATAATTTCGTTGATTAGCTTTGTCCTCCTCACAGCAGAGTAGCTGCAAAAAACATATTTAATCGTATATAGGCTAGGAGGCTAAAGGTAGCAAATATCGTAAAAATGAGATGAGGATGAAACCCTCATTTTCACGATATTTGCTACACGAAAACCATAATAATATCCTAACTTGATACACTAAAATGAACTTTCAACTAAATCTGTTCTACTTGATTAATTAACTCGTACGACAAAATTAGCGAGTGGTGCCAAGATAGGGACGGCAGCCGGCGTCGACTGTGATATGTGACAGCGAGATATGTTTTGGTACACTTGGACGTCCGACGGAACTCATGGGAAACAATGACGAGCACCAAACTGATATTCCTTTCATGGCAACTAATGTAACGTGTGCGTATACGTTAACTCGGTATACTGGTTGTGAACGTGAGAGGTTAGGTATACGTTATAACTTTCCAGAAAAATCGAGATTATCCTGTCTCGTGAACAGATACGTGCTTTTTCAATAGGTAATATTTATTAAATGTAATTTGCATGGCACCTTCCTAACGACATAATAATTAAAATCAAGGTAAAATTAAAGGTAATAAGAATAATAAGGTAATAATTTAAATCTTCCTTCTAATACTAAATTGTTGCAAAGGCCTTTCCATCCTTATCTATCTATTTCGTGGGTTTTTGTGTAGATATCTGTAAGCTTCAGTCATCACTTATCATCCATATGAACTGCATGGTTGTTTGCCACTTTCGTTACATGAAAATAGTAAATTACGACACGTGTGACAGTTCTAAGCGTACTTTGCTGAAAGTAAAGTCGTAGTGCGGTCTGTGAATCTCATACTAAGATACCAAAACTCTACCAACTGTGATTCCGGATACGATCTCTGGCTTGAGGAGTAAAAAAGGATAGTATCTATAGACTCTCCGCTCTGAAGTCTCGATTCAAGGCCCTATCATGATTGATAATTGAAATAAATGATGTAGGTAATTCTCTCTTCCCTTACGTATGAATCTCTAGGTATGTAAGGTATGTAATTAGTCTAATTAGTAATTTATTTCATACCTTTGTATGAATTTGAATTGAAAGTTGCTTAAAACTATATAAGCAAATTTTACCGATGTTTTAAAAATGAATTAACAATGCCTATTAGTTTACCTACATACAAACATGCATCTTAGAACGCCACATCGCTTTCCTCCTCTGGTAACGTCTCCAGAAGACTGGCCGCATTGCCACGTTGAATGGCGACGCTTATTCTTTGTGCATAGAATATACCAGTCTTCTGATTACGCGAAACGTCGACCTTGCGTTTCGAAATATCTTTGGGCCTATAATTATTCATCAAAATAATGTTAAACCTGAGGTAGGTTTAACATATATTTCTTATTCAATTGTAAATATAATTTCCAAGTATAAGTTACATTTATCATACTTTCTTTGTTAAAAAATTGAGACAACGACAACATAATTAGATTTTAATGAAGTGTTAAGTATTCAAGCACTTTTTCATCGTTGTCATCAAGAACTAAGCAAAAGTTTTCGACACTCAGTTCAGCCGTCAGTCTTCGTTTCTATCAAAATATATGGTGAATTTCGCTACGAATTTCGATACAGACATTTCGAATGATGTTCTGTTGGGTTTGATGAACGCCTAGCGGCTCGACGTCTAGCGTCCCGACGCCAAGCGTCCCGACGCCCAGCGTCCCGACGCCCAGCGTCATGACGCCCAGCGTCCTGACGCCCAGCGTCCCGACGCCAAGCGTCCCGACGCCCACCGTCCCGACGCCCAGCGTCCCAACGCCAAGTGTCCCGACGCCCGGCGTCCCAACGCCTAGCGGTTCGACGTCTAGCGTCCCGACGCCAAGCGTCCCGACGCCCAGCGTCCCGACGCCCAGCGTCCCGACGCCCATCGTCCCGACGCCCAGCGTCCCGACGCCCAGCGTCCCGTCGCCCAGCGTCCCGACGCCCAGCGTCCCGACGCCCAGCGTCCCGACGCCCAGCGTCCCGACGCCCAGCGTCCCGACGCCCAGCGTCCCTACGCCAAGTGTCCCGACGCCCGGCGTCCCGACGCCTAGCGTCCCAACGCCAAGTGTCCCGACGCCTGGCGTCCCAACGCCAAGTGTCCCGACGCCCAGCGTCCCGACGCCCGGCGTCCCGACGCCTAGCGGCTCGACGTCTAGCGTCCCGACGCCCAGCGTCCCGACGCCCAGCGTCCCGACGCCTAGCGTCCCGACGCCCAGCGTCCAGACGCCCAGCGTCCCGACGCCGAGCGTCCCGACGCCCAGCGTCCCGACGCGCAGCGTCCCGACGCCCGGCGTCCCAACGCCTAGCGGCTCGACGTCTAGCGTCCCGACGCCCAGCGTCCCGACGCCCAGCGTCCCGACTCCCAGCGTCCCGACGCCTAGCGTCTCGACGCCCAGCGTCCAGACGCCCAGCGTCCCGACGCCCAGCGTCCCGACGCCCAGCGTCCCGACGCCCAGCGTCCCAACGCCAAATGTCCCGACGCCTGGCGTCCCAACGCCTAGCGGCTCGACGCCTGGCGTCCCAACGCCCAGCGTCCCGACGCCCAGCGACCCAACGCCAAGTGTCCCAACGCCCGGCGTCCCAACGCCTAGCGGCTCGACGTCTAGCGTCCCGACGCCCAGCGTCCCGACGCCCAGCGTCCCGACGCCCAGCGTCCCGACGCCCAGCGTCCCGACGCCCAGCGTCCCGACGCCCAGCGTCCCGACGCCCAGCGTCCCAACGCCAAGTGTCCCGACGCCCAGCGTCCCGACGCCCAGCGTCCCGTCGCCCAGCGTCCCGACGCCCAGCGTCCCGACGCCCAGCGTCCCGACGCACAGCGTCCCGACGCCCAGCGTCCCGACGCCCAGCGTCCCGACGCCCAGCGTCCCGACGCTCAGCGTCCCGACGCCCAGCGTCCCGACGCCCAGCGTCCCGACGCTCAGCGTCCCGACGCCCAGCGTCCCGACGCCCAGCGTCCCGTCGCCCAGCGTCCCGTCGCCCAGCGTCCCGACGCCCAGCGTCCCGTCGCCCAGCGTCCCGACGCACAGCGTCCCGACGCCCAGCGTCCCTACGCCAAGTGTCCCGGCGCCCGGCGTCCCAACGCCTAGCGGCTCGACGTCTAGCGTCCCGACGCCCAGCGTCCCGACGCCCAGCGTCCCGACGCCCAGCGTCCCGACGCCCAGCGTCCCGACGCCCAGCGTCCCGACGCCCAGCGTCCCAACGCACTTGAGCAGTGCGGCCGAAGCCGGGGCGGGCGGCTAGTATTTAATATAAATAATTACGTACAGAATGTTTACTTCTATTATTCCAATAAAATAAGGCCGGCTCCACAGGTTTGAATGTTGGCGCCAACACAATACGTTCAACGTGCAAATCTAGAAAAATAGCATGGCCCTGCGGCTGGTGCAGATCGCAGACGATCTACTCGGTTAAACGATACGGACGCGATCAGGTGTGTGATGGGTGACCGCAAGTGGCTAATTAATATGCGCGTTTCCGTGCTTCGGGCACCTTAAGCCGTCGGTCACGGTTGCTATCGATATATAGCAGTCGTTCAACCTTGTCGAGCGGTTAGAAAAACATCCGACAGGGTTGGCCACTAACCCGTATCTCCACCAATGTGGAGATACGGGTTAGTGGCCCTGTAATTTCCGGCACAGAGGCATAACACCTTAGGCCTCAGGAGTGGTGACGCATTTGCATTTTGACCTTGGTCCTTGTGTGGATGTCTATAGGCTGCAGTCATCACTTAACATCAATGTGAACTGCATGCTTGTTTGCCACTTCAATTACATAAAAAAAAAATTAAAAAAACCAACCCGCATTGGAGCAGCGTGGTGGAGTAAGCTCCAGGCCTCCCCACAAGAAGGGAAGAGACTCGTGCCCAGCAGTGGGATGTATCAAAGGTTGCCATTATTATTATTATTAATGTGATGGCGTCTAAGCCCTGGAGTCCCTACACTGAAGCTCTACCACCACTAATTATCATGTGTACTAAAGATTAACATATTTTTAATTTTTATAGTCATGTTCTATTTAAATAACAAAAGTTTATGAACGTGCAACTGTACTCAATTGCTTAGAATGAACATTTTTAACATTAAACTTGCTACTAATTATTCCAGCGACGAAGTTTCTGAACAAATTTAAACTACAAATCACCTGTTCAATTTTACTTAGCGACTAATTTGTTATCACAAAGTGAATTTCTGTGTTGTACTCAGGTTTCAATTTTGTTTTGCGTTGTTTATTATTCGTATAAAAATATAATGTCAATGTTTGTATGAATATTTGATATTTTCGATTTTTTGTTTTTAAAATCCACTCCTAAAGACTAAGTTGTAATGCCTCTGTGGAGGAAATTACAGAGCCGTACATTACCAGCTGACCGGCACACGATAGCGCTGAACACGGCAAGTAGATTAGGTAATACATACGTACCGACGCCCGCATGCTTCGTTACTGGAGCCACAATGGAGCTTTACCACCAGGTAATGAAGATTTAAACCTATCACTCTCCCGCAGAATATAGCTAGAGTTAATTTTGAAACCCCTATAATTATATCATTTTTTTTGAGACGGACTTAATATGTATGCAACACGTCTTGAGACGGAACCGGTCTACTTCACCGTATATTCGGCGAGTGCAGAAGGCGTTCCAGCCTAAAACTAGCAAGCGTGTAAAGTAGAGGTATGTATTTATACTATATACTATAAGTAGTTCACTTTCTTGAAAAGATGACAGATGAAATATTAAAAACAAATGAATGAAACTACAGAATTATAAGTGAAAAATATCATTTACCCTTTGATAATACTTGTTGTTTTATAAGTCAAAAATTGTGAGTTCAATAAAATGTTACACGAGAACTTGGCTGTTAAAATCGAATTGTTGGATTGTATCAAATGGAAAACAATAGGTTGCTTTGTGTTCCATTTATTATTTTGCTTAATGGCATACTCGTATGCAAATAATAAATAATTGCATAGTTATATCATAATTTGAATACAAAAGAAGTGAACTTTTTAAATTCATTAAATATGCAGATCAGAGTCTGCTGTACTTCCGTTCGGTCAGGTCATTCATTACCTATATTATTCACTAGCGACCCGCCCCGGCTTTGCACGGTGCAACGTAGGTACTAACATGGCACCATTATAGAGCCATCTTTCAATGTCATTGGCTGGCATGATTCGAATAAACAGAAATCGTTCATATGAAATGACACATTATTCTTGTAAATCTAATGTTACATTTCATACGAACGATTCAGATGAAATGTCACGTTATTCTTGTAAAGAGGCGATATAAGATAACCTATAGGCAGTGACAGAACTCTTCGAACTGTATGATTGTCTGCGGTTTTCATGAAATAGAAGAAAACTTGTAGTTGTTGAAAAACAGAAAACATCAGAGGCTTCTGAAGTACCAACGTATTCACATTGACATCTCTACCTTTTAAGATTGCATCCATTTGTAGATGCAGTAAATACAGTTGTTGTTCACTTGTTTTCACTATAGAAATTCTATACATTTTACAACTGTTTGGTTAAATTGAGTAGTGTCTGTATGTATCGTCACGCCAAGTCCACTGCGGATGTTTGGGTTAGACCCTAAAGAATTGCTGATAAATAAAAAAATCTGATAATGATAAAAACTTATATATTAAAAACTGTCCAAAAACTGATAATGATAGAATGAAATATGAGAACGCGCGGCGAACTTGATTGACAGACAGTGTGAAACGTCAATTGGATTATTACATACCTGGGGGCCGACCGCCTAGCTGAAATGCTTTCGTTTATGACGTTTTATTTGTCCGTTTCGTACCGCCCAATAAAACATTTTGCTTTAAGTATATACCTGCGGACGACAACACTTCCAGGAAAAGTTATGTGGTACGAAACTGATAAGATTTTGTCATAATCGAAAGCTTAACGAACGCATTTGAGTTAGGCGGTCGGCCCCCTGCTAGATTTTAGCACCTAGATCGTTTATACACCGCCGGACGCAACTGTAATTGCTTTTTAGGGTTCCGTACCTCAAAAAGGGAAAAAGGAATCCTTATAGGATCACTCGTGCGTCTGACTGTCTGTCTGTCTGTCTGTCTGTCTGTCTGTCTGTCCGTCTGTCACAGCCAATTTGCTCCGAAACTACTCGACCGATTGAGTTGAAATTTGATGAACATATAAATTGGTGACCCAAAGATGAACACGTCAAGTAAAATAAGAAATTTTAAACAGGGGGCCACTTTCGGGGGTAAATCCGAAAATTTAAAAAAATATATTCGTAAATTGTGCCGTGTGACATATCAAATGAAAGAAGTTGTTGTCAGCATTTCAGATATATTTTTTTTATAATTTTTGCATAAACAAATTTGAAGTTATTTAAGAAAAACGACGAAAATTGACCATTCCCCCCCGCTATCTCCGAAACTACTAAACTTAAAATTTTGAAAAAAAAATGTGGAAAATAGTTCTTTGCCTATAAATTACTGGAAAACCTATAAGAAGTTTGAGTATTCAAATTAAATCGAAAATTCTTAAAAATATAATCCCCTTGCCGGTACCACCGTAACCGCTATGTCCCTGCATTTCAAATCTGTAATATTTTCGAAAATATTTATTTAAATTACGGAACTCTCACCACGCGAGTGGAACTCGCACTTGTCCGGTTTTCTTTAATATAATCTGTGCTGATTTTGACGTCCGTAGAGATTTCCACCTCGATAATAGAAGGTTATAATACTAATTATTTTAACAGGAGGATCAGTTCAGGAGGATCTAATTATTTTTGTTTTTATTTAGTTTAAATATCTACTTAAAAAAGACAACCTTCCTTTACTACTCCATCCTATATAATCCATGTGCAGTGCATTGAAACCCTTTGGAAATTACATCAGTAACATTTAAACTGTCACATTTATGTTATTAGTTGGACTATTTTATTTACTCGTATGATATTAGTTGGACTATTTTGTTATATAACACCAATAACAGATGACACATAAATTTAATACAGAAACAATAACACTTAAAACATAAATAAAACCTTTGACTTATCTTATGCGATTGCGGTGACATTTTAGGTGTCCTAAAAGTAACGTTGCCAAGTAATATAGTCGTTATGTAAGCTAGAATTGTTTTATCATCGACGACAACATTGTACTTCGCGTGTTATATAGCTTTAAACATAACTCAGGCGTCGTAAAGTTTAAGAAATATAGTGTTCATTGTACACGACAAACGGCGCTACAAAATCTAGTTTGAATTCGAATTGACGAAACTAAATTTAACTGCACATTATGCGAAACCAATCACTTAATTTGCACTTAGTTTGAATAATATTACTGTAATGAGGGTTATAAACTAGTAATTCGTGATACAATCATTCTTGTTAGCCATAGAGCAATATGGACCACCGGCCGCGGCGGACCGGAGAGGAGTAGCCATAGCGTTTATTACTGATGCAAAACAGTCTGACATTTTTTGCGGGGGGAAATACGTGTCACACACACAGACTACAAAAATCGTCTATTACTACGAAACTCACACTTTGACTTCAACAAAATACATAAGGCGCACTTAAGCTTGTACTTTGACAGAGGGGAAAGCCTGCATATGGCTACTCCCCTCCGGCCCGCTGTCACCGCTGTGGCCGGTGGACCGTGTTGCTCTATGGCTATAGCACCTTATGGTAACGCAAATAGCAATTTGGTACAGTTTGTGATATGTCAAGTTGCGTTTAATTTATGCGGTAATTATTGTGGCCTGTGTTGCTTTATGGTAAAAGATTTTTCGATAGAGCTGTTCAAAATTTTTGACGACTCAAAAAAACTAACATACCTCTAGTATCTTATCTACTTAGGCACTCTCTTTTACAGGAACGAAATTGTTGATATTGTCCCATAAAGAAACATCGCAAATGCATGATTAAATACATGCTGTGTATATTTCAAATGAATCACATCTATAGGTAGTTAGAATCTTATGTTGAATATCACAGTAACTCGCCAGCCATATATCATAGTCCCATTAAACTTAAGACGCGTTCGCTCAATAAATCTGCAATGAATATAAATGAAACATATAAAACACATTAGGTATCTTGTGTATTAATAGACCGTCATACAAGTACTGTCTGGGTTTATCGAAACGTTTGTTTTATAGTTGTATGTATATATAGGGGCGATTGCATTGTAGTTGAGCGTTCTGCCGTGACCGTGGTAGACATTAGTTCATTATGGCCGATTAACGTATCAACACTCGATGATACTTGTGAGTAATGTTACTGTATTACTATTGGAGCTCTGTGTTTTGCAGAAGTAGCTCTCAGGTGGATCTAATAAGCATTGTATACTGTGACGGTTTAAGGGAGTTATGGCCGAATACTCAAATGTCATTCAATTTTAAGCTACCCTCAAATGAGCGCTGTCTCTATCGGTTGAACGTATTTTATAAAGACAAAAAACTGTTAAGTCCCACTTAGATGCAAGACACGTTTGAGTATTTGGCCGTTAATCTCACATTATGAGCCTTTATGATGAATGGAGAGATTATAAGTAATTCGACTATTACTCGTAAAGGAGACAAATAGTTTTGGGCCAGCAAAATCATTACTGGTTAACCCACTACACAGTACATTTTGTAATATAGTTAACAATTAGCAATCTAACCCAACTTTTACTTGATCATATATTATGATGAGATCTTTGCGCAAGATCTGCGGTGTATCACTCACCGATCGCGTTCGTAATGAAGATGTAAGAAAGAGACTTTGTGTGAATGATAGTATCGGTGTAAAAATGAAAAAAGGCATGCTCCGATGGTTCGGGCATATAGAAAGAATGTCGAATGAGCGAATGACTAAACAGATATACAATGCGAATGTGGATGGTTGCAGAGGCCCAGGAAGACCAAGGCTGACCTACCATGACCAAATAGGTCGAGTTCTGTCTGATTGTGGGGTCAAAAGTCTTAGGAATCGGCGTGCATGTATGAAGAGAATGATGAAGGTAGACGAGGCACGAGAGGTTTGTCTGAACCGGGATATCTGGCGCTCTACACTCTCTGCCTACCCCGTTAGGGACCTGGCGTGAAGATACATACATACATACATATATTATATACCTTAATTAATTACTGGCAATTAAAAAAATGCCCGAATTTCAAATATTTTATTTTAAAATCATTTGAAAATGACTTAATTTGTACAGTGTTAACCCAGAAATGGAACAGTATCATTCTCCTTTGTAGAGTCTGCTAAACTGTGATAGTTTTCCTTTTAAATCGTCGTTATGTCTTGTCATCATGATTTTTTTCACTCGTCTAAATAGAACGGTTTTGTTTGTAGAAGGCGGGACACTTGAGTCTAACAAAAATTCGCACTTTAAAGCCTAATATTTCAGAAACGGTTACATTGATCGAGAAAGTGTTTTCTCAAACTCGTAATATTTTCTAGCTATCCAACGATACCATACAGAATGGGGTGCTTGAAGAAAAACCTACCTACCCTAAAAATATTTTTAAGATTACCTATATTACCCGATTTTCTCCGCATGGCTCTAATATTCTATTTCCTCCGCATGGCTCTAATATTTTATTTCCATAAGTTAAAACCATCAACGTGGTTTGCACGTCAATTTGCTGTTGAACTTACACACCAAACTATTTTATAGTTAAGCGATAACCAAATAATGAGTACACGTTATACACATTATACCCTCATTTATTGTTTGGTGAAAGTCATCGTGTTCATACCAGATAGTGTCGGGTTATTTAAGTAAATTTCTTATCGCACCGGGAGTGTGCGCTTTTAAAAGTGTATAAATAACATTTTATCAGAGCTGGGCACCCGCTGCGCCTCATATATCTTGCTACAAGAATATTACGTGCAGTGGGCGTGGGATTACGCATATATATTGTTGTTCTAATAGGATGCTATAAAATGTTTAGCTTCTCTGCCTTACGGTAACGAATGGCACAATTTAGTTTATCTTTTGGCATACATTTAGTGAATTAGGTGTTTTTAGAAATTGGTTTCGTGTAAATAGTAGTTGAAAAAAAATGACGATGTGAAAGTGCTCTCCAGGAGCCTAATTATATGAAATAAGTATATGAATATGAACACAATAGATCCCAATGGGTCGAAGTGTCCCAGTGTAACAGCTGGCCCCTCAATTAGATAAGATAGGTCTCTAAGAGTTAATGATATAAATGATCATTTATATAAAAAACTATTTACAACAGCAATATTTTTTCGAAGTCGCAGGTAAGAGTCTTCAGCTACAATTTTAAAGTAAACTATGTTGGTTTTCAGTAGCTTGAGATCACAGCTTCAGATTTGGGTGTACCTACCTATTATTCAGATCACAATTAAAGATTAGAATGATACCTTACTATACACGTTTTGTGTAATGATAAGCTCTTTCTAGTTTTATTTCTCAGCTCTCAAATTTTTCATGACTAAAGTAGTACCTATTAGATATGTAATCTTGAAAAAAATAATTTTGATATCACATTATTTTGTTTACGTATAATTCCATTGTTTTTGTTATGCAAAAGCAATCACTAATTATCTGTTGGTGATTGTTCCCATGGTCTCGCAATGCAAAGGACCTCACGCCTTGGACATGAACAATAGGGGCAAAGGGTCCCGAGGTAGTAGGAGTTTGCAAAAATCCCAACATGCTCATACTTTGGGGGGAAAGGTGGTCAAACCATTCTTAAGTATTATTTATTTTTATAACAGTAATCGCGCGATCAAGCGGTTTAACAGAGACTAGTGTCTGGAAGGTAAAAAAACGTCATCAAAGACTGACTGCTGGACAAAAGCCTCTTCTTAAAATATCCCAAATAACGCGTGATGAACAGCAGCATCCTGCGATGAAAATTACTGCGTGGCCAGTTCGCGGGAACAATCAGCATGCCAAGCATGACAAAATGGCATATTATCAAAAATTAAAATCGTCCTTACGTAATTAATGAATGGCCCCTGACCATGTACCTATTAGATAAATGGCTGGTTTTTCGACTTAGGTGACAACTCATCCGCAAATGTATCTTATCCGCGGACGAAATGTCACTCTTTACAAATAGTAGGCGTCGACTCATCCGAAGTGGTGTTGTTATTCGGAGGAGTCGCCACCTAGGTAAAATTACTAGTATTGCTTTCATCCAAAGTTGAGTAACACCTATTTTCCTATCCAAGATGGCGGCTACCTTCTAGATGTCTATAGGCTACACGGTTACAAACATCTCTTAACATCTATGTGAAATACATACTTGTTGTACCGTATTATATTTTTAATAAATACCTATAGGTGAACGTCATAGGTACGGTCATCATTGATAGATGTAATAGCTGCGTGGAAATCTGAGAGAAGTTAACTACTCTCAAATTGTTACCTGCCGTTCGTTACAATATTAATTTATTATAGAAAATAGAGATTTATGTGGGCATATTACAAAACATATATCTCAATAATGTCAATGGTAATTTTTACCAACCCGGTGGTCTTTGTATAATCACCCATAGGTTAGGATCCCACTGCAGAATCATTTCGTTCATCCAGATATAATATAATCTAGAGAATATCTATCCAATGCTTATCAAAAAATGGCCGCAAGTAATTTTTTTTGTGAAAAGAGTTTTTGTTTTACTTGTTTTTTTTTTAATAAAATATCGTCGACTTCACTGTAATAGGTATGTACAAAGACTTTGAAAAATCACGGCTGCCGTCGCGCACTGGCCGCATCTACATATTTGCGTTCCGCCCCGATAACTTTTTACGGCCATAACGTACATACGTTACGTTATATATCAAATTAAAGCTATTTTTTTTTCTCAAAATTATTATTACGGGAGCCTTACACCTCTAGATTATGAATGTGTGTATGTTTGCAGCATATCTGGATGAACGAAATGATTCTGCAGTGGGATCCCAACCTACCATAGGCGCAATATTCTTACAAGGTGGATAATTTGATTTGCATACGTAATTACGTGTACGAAGGGCAATTGCCCTAGCGCCATAAATTGTGTTTTTAACTTTAATACATGGTTGCCTGTTAACATGGCCTTCGCTTTCCAATTTGATGATAGGTGAAATTAAATAAAAATCATAAAGCACGACCTTACACTCAAATGCTTATTGTTTTTAGGGTATCGTACATCAAAAGGAAAAAACGAAACTCTTACGTATAAGATTCCTCGTGTGTCTGTCTGTCTGTCAGTCTATCTGTCTGTCCGTCTGTTATAGCCATTTGTACCAAAAGGAGTGAGTTAAAATATCGCCTTGGAGTTGAAATTTGGTAGGTACACACGTTAAACTGCCTCAGTAGCGTAGTGGTAGCAGGCCACTACTATTACGCTGGAGGTCCTGCGTTCGATTCCCGGGTCGGGGGATATTAGAGATAATGGTTTAAAATCCTTTATCTCTGCTTCTATTGGGATTTCTCCATTTTTTGGAAGTTTCCCAGTACCCCGGAGTGTGGTAATGTGCCCGGAGATGGCAACAGGTTCGCCACCTGTTACATGGGCCAAAACGTAACCGGCGGGTCGTGGGTGTTTGCATGTATGATTGAATGCATGCATTTACCTCTGCCTACCCCTTCGGGGATTACAGGCGTGAAGTTGCACACGTGAGTGACCCAAACCCACGTGTAACGTGTGCCACTTCACTTTTAGAGGATGAATTAGAGTATTCAAAAACATTTTGCGCATAACATGTGTAAAATCACAAATAAAACGTCTAGTACTGAGGATTTCATAAAAAATTGAAATGAATAGTTTTCAAGATAATTAAAAAAAAAAACCTGGGAAGTGCGTGTCGGGCTTCGTGCGATGTACGGTTCCGTTTTAGAAAATACATCCTATAAGTAGAATTGATCACTATTTACCCGTCAGCTCATGAAAAAAATTATTATTGACAATTACATTACAATTCACATTACAATTTTATTACAACTGCGGCTCAAGTACCAGTACTCATAAACCTGTTGAGTCTATTAATATGTGTTAGTTTTCTTTTAAAACTCGTTATAAATTAGGATCCCACTGCAGAATCATTTCGTTCATCCAGATATGCTGCAAACCTATATTTTTATGCATAATATTACCTAATATAACATGTCTTATCACCATAATTTTTTTCACTCGTCTATATACCACCGGTTGGCTGGTAGAGGGAGGGACCCATGAGTCTTATAAAAATTCGCACACTACCTAATGCCGTTTGACGGGGCATCCAGAGAGTTCCTGTTTTTCCTAAAAGATGGTGCTGCTAAAATTGGTCGACGCAACATCACGTTTTTAATTGATCACTCAATAAAACTTTTGTCGACCTTTTGTTCATTAGGTACATATTAATATTATATTGAATACTACTTTATTTTGTTACATTATTTTACTATAATCACTACTACCAGTGATGGCCCTGATGGAAAGTCTATAGTCATGTCTGTCAGTAACTTAACGTAGGTATTTTTTCTAGATGTCATAGCAAATCTACAACTTTCGGTAATTTCCAATAAAAAGTACGGAATAAAATAAACAACAATAATAAAATAAAATACGCTTACACTCACAGCCCCACATTAGGTATAAACCGGTGGCGTGAAGTTACACATACACAAACACCTAAACCCGAAACAAATATCTGTAGGCCATACAAATATTTGTCCCGGTGCGTGGATCGAACCCGCGACCCTTCGACTCAAACGGTCATCTCACACCGCTGAACTAACCGGATCGTCGTTAAAACTCATTAAAACAAAGCTTACGTAGTCGCAAACCCGTTGTGTGTACGTCTATCTACAATTAAAACTAATCACACGACTCTATTTAAAAATCATAAAACACTAGCCATAAACGTAGCTATGCAAATTCAGTATTACCATACGTATTGTTGCAAACACCAGATTCAGCTGGCTCGATAGAGACATAAAATGAAAAAAATCGACTCGTCTGCCCCGAGCCGACTAGTAAAAAAATAATTAGTAAAGCCATCCGATTTCCGGACAGCTGCCACTTTCACCTGAGGCCCTGCGAAAGGGTTCCGTGAATAATGTTTTTGTGAATGCAATATTCTTTCGAGATTAAGTGTTATGAACTCGTAGGTACCTGCCTTGCAAGGCTGGAGCCTATGTTTGCTATGTAAACTCGAAAATTACAAGACAGAATAATACCGACATAGTGACGAAGCTCGCGGGCGTAGGCGTCACTGCATTAGGTACCTCTATCTGCCGCCAAGTGTTGTGTTCAGTACTATCGTGTTCCGGTTAGATGGTAATGGCCCCGTAATAACTATCACAGAGACATAACAACTTAGGTCTCAAGGGTGGCAACAAATCTGCATTTTGACCTCTGGTTTTTGTGTAGATGTCTATAGGCTGCAGTCATCGCTTAACATCAATGAAAGCTGAATGCTTGCTTGCCACCTTCCTTGCATAAAAAAAACATATTTTTCTATTCGTGTGGAAGAGAATTCTTCCATTAGTACAGTTAGTCAACCGAACAATGACGGTCAAAGTAATCCAATTGGGCGTAAGTAATTACAATAAATGAAGCGCGCATGGCCCGGCGGCTGGTGTAGATAAGCGATCTACTCGGTTAAGCACTACGGGCGCGGTCGGGTAGTGTGATGGGTGACCGCTAGTGGCAAATTAAATGCGCGTTTCCGTGCTTCGGAGGACACGTTAAGCCGTCGGTCCCGGTTGCTATCGATAGATAGCAGTCGTTAAACCTTGTCGGAGGCCTTATGGGTGGTCTGAAAACATCCGACAGCGGGTTGGCCACTAACCCACCCACCTCCACCAATCCGCATTGGAGCAGCGTGGTGAAGTAAGCTCCAGGCCTCCTCCCCCCAAAAAAAAGGGGAGAGACTCGTGATGGGACGAGATGGGCAGAAGCATCACATCCATTTTAAAACACGCAGCGTTTATTTAATCACATTATAAAACGATCTTATAAAATAAAAGATATGTACACCCTTAAGAAAAAATCTCAACGATTAAAATAACTCCGAACATGTGGGAACAAGTCACGTGTCTCATCCATTTATAAGATAATGCCGAGATAAAACACTTGAATATACGTTCAGAATTACTTCACTGGTTATCATAACTTACTTACACGATTTAAATTTGTAACATGAATTAACAACGTGAGACTAAACGTGCAAAGTTTTCCAACAGACCGAATAATGTTCATAATTTGTATGATAACAGAACTTACCTGAGTGAGCTTCATTAGTTATGAAACGTTCATAGATGAATAAAAGTTTATAATCGACTTCAAATTAAATATTTTAAAAAATCTTATTTAAATTCCTTATATCGTCGTGTGAAAGGGTTGCAATTTGGTTCCATTGCCACTTAGTTGGGATCTAATGTATAGTGTAGGGAAACCCTCAAAAAATGTATGGACTTATAGGTTTTTGAAGGTTACGTTTACGTTTTTGCACTTGAAAGTCATTATTTCACGCTACTGAGCTTACGTTGGAAGACACAACACTCAGAAATATGTCGATAGAAAATACTCAAAAAAAACGATAGCAGGGTCTACCTGCTATCGTTATTAAAATCGCTTAAAATTTTCGTAGAATATTTTGTTGTACATTACTTTTTAAAATAAATAATTCAAATTAAAATAATGTGAATATTATCTCCGTCCGCGAGTCCGACTCGCACTCGGCCGCTTTTTTTAATTGATGATTACTATTGATTATATATCTTTCACACAGACATAAAATAAATTCAATTACAATATCCGATTAAAGTTCAGACGAATTAAAAGAGCCGACTGAGTTTTTTTCGGCAAGTTTTTTTCAGATCATATTGGCCTTTGGAACTTTGCCGGTGAATGACAAAGAATGACTCTTTTTCTTTTCTTTTTACTCTTTGTTAACAGTTTGTAAAGGGGAAATGAGACAATCTACTGATATACTTTTACATTAGTTTATTACATATAGTTTTATCTTAGTGATATTCTTGACTTTACATATATTTTTTATCTTGTTTGACATGTATATCAATTGTTATTCACTTTAATTTATTTTGTTTGTTTTTGACGTGTCAAAAGAGGTGCCTGTCACCCTAAATGAATAAATGAGTTTCTGATTCTGGTTCTGATTCAATACCGAGACCAAAATGTTGGATTTATTTTTATACCGTTGTGCTAAAATTAATATTATCTTCTCACGTCCGTTTCCATCTGCAAACGAATATTTGGTTACACCTACCATAAAATTGAATAAAATCTAATCTCATAGGACTTGTTAGATAAACATCAAAAGTAAAATTGAATTCATCGCAATATTAGAATGCGTCTATTTGTGAAGTATTTCACATTTTCTCACCAGTATTTCGTCCATATTCACAGGTGTGTATTTTGATCCGCTAGACGCGTCTTTGATAGGGCTTCGACTGAGTGAACATATCAATACGAAGAGGCTGCGAGCTTTTAGCAAATGCTACACCGATGCCTCTATTTTTATTTTCTAGGTACATTAAAAGAGCTCTTTTATATTTTCATTTTGTGGTTCCTATTCTTAAGTATTTTTTTCTAGATAAAATTAAGTATACGTATACGTTAAAGAATAGCGTTAATTTTAAAAATCAGTAAGCAAAAATTATCACAGTTTTTATGTTTTTTTTTTTTTTAATCTCTACCCGACCGAAAGGGTAATTCTGCCAGTATCCAGTGTTTAGAGAAGCACAGTAATAAAGCGAATTTTGACCGGTGGAACAAGCGGATGACCAGAGTTTTTATGTAATTGATTCGCTGATTATTGTCTGACAGCTGAAATACCATCAAGTCGAATTTGATTTGATCTAAGATGAAAATGTTTGAGATATAGAATTTAAGTTTGCCAGTTGTTTGTAAGGCTTTAAAATAAAGGAAAATTGTTGATACTATTGTATTTAAAAAACCCAGTGCTTTAAGTTACTTATAAGTAGGTACCCATAAAAAAACCTTAACACCGGGTGGCGGACGAACACGCTCGCCAATGTCTGCAGTGATTATGATACGGGTACCTAAATAATATACATATATCATATTTTTTAATCGATGACTGCCTCAGTAGCGTAGTGGTAGCAGGCCACTAATATTGCACTGGGCGTCCTGGGTTCGATTTCCGGGTCGGGGACTATCAGAGATAACGGTTTAAAATCCTTTATCTCTGGTTCTATTAGGATTTTTCCATTTTCTGGAAGGTTCCCAGTACCTCGGAGTTTGGTAATGTACCTGTTACATGGGCCAAAACGTAACCGGCGAGTCGTGGGTGTTTGCATGTATGCTTGAATGCACGCATTTACCTCTGCCTACCCCTTCGGGGATTATAGGCGTGAAGTTACGTTTTTTTTAATCGATTTACCTACATTATATAAATAATAAATTTAAAGTTTAGTTATTCCACAAAAAGGAAATAATTAAGAAACCTAAAACTTTTTTAAAGCAACCTCCATTCAATAGAGATTATAAAAAAATATCCCCTACCTGCTTCATCGGGAAATCGCTTGAAGAAATTCGAGATAAAGGTATCAAATTAATTTTTAACAATGCAGCGTAAATATACGCGCACTTTTCTTTTGTGGCGCATAACAATGAAAATTTCGTTTTGAAATTTGACATAACAGCCCGAGCCACAGGGAAATATAATGATTTATTTATGTCAATGGACTACCCAGCAGCGTTTTGCTACGCCAAATTGGTTATTGTCTGTGATAAACTTCTTTTATTACAACATTATTAGTAAAATGAGAGCGTATTCTTTTTTAAATTACCCTCCTACTTCAGATAATAAAGGCGGGCTTATAGCTAATCCGAGTTTTTTCTGCAAGTAGTATTAACATCAGAGTTCTATCGCGCATTGATGTTGTTTTCCTTTAAATAATACATTACCTTTTTTTATGCAATGAAATTGGCAAACAAGCATGCAGTTCACATTAATGTTAAGTGATGACTGCAGCCTATTGACACCCACACAATGACCAGTGGTCAAAATGCAGATGCGTTGCCACTCCTGAGACCTAAGGTGTTATGCCTCGGTGTGTGCTCTCTCTCGGAAATTACAGGGCCGTACATGTTCATTGTACATGCATACACATTGGTACACGTACCTACTTGTTTTTATGGAAATTATATCAGCCTAAATAACTTTTTATATAAGCATTTATTCTACGAACTGCGACAATAATACTTTATTGTTCAAAATTGTTTTTGAAATATTTGCAAAATTCTAAGTAATTATTTTTTTTTGTTTCATCGTTTTTTTACAACTCTTATGCGCTGGCAACGGTTTTTAGCACATTTTCCTAGACGTCATTTCGGATCGCTTAAGTTATCGCACGTATTTTGACGACCATTATCTATTTCACAATCTCCAACTCGTAAATAAGAATAAAAGTTAGTCTTTGAAAGTTCGACTCTAAATTAAAGTCAAATCGTAATACAATCTATGAATCTCACCCTTAGTGTAAAACAGCTGCAAATTAGCTTACAAAACCTTACCATGTACGCAATTACATAACCGTGCACTTGTAAGTACTTGTAACTATGCGTCCTAGATATTGTAGATTCACTTTTATATAGGTGTCATACATTAAAGTCTGTTTTCTTAATACAAAGACATAATACAGCGTCTAGACTTGGTCATGTGTGAAATAACCTGGGGAATTGTACACCCACTAATAAACCTTAAACGCTGGACATAAAACTAATAGTGTACGTCACTGTCGTAAAGCGTGTTATTAACGAAGAACTACGGCGTGTTTCCTCTGGCTGACATCATAATATTATAGTTGGACGAGAATTAAACAATGTTACAGATAGTATAAATATGTGTTGTTGTTTTTCTGAAAATGATTGACTGACAGGCTGCCCAAACACAATGTGTTGATGAATATATGTTGGTACCTACCCATTTTACAATAGCGCTAGTACTCATCGAAATTGCCGTTGTAAAAAATATAATTTATACTTATATTTTACTAGCTGTCAGAGCAAACTTTTTATCCCCTTAGCAGTATAAAAAAAGTTTATGAAATTATTCTCAGACTTGTGACCGAATGTGCACAAAAATTCATAAAATCAGTTAAGATGTTTCCGAAGAGTGTGGTTAGAAGCACTGCACAAGAGCATTTTAAATCTCTTTAAACCTGTAAAATGTAATGACGTTTGTAAGTATTTCTTAAACTCAAAAACCGCTGAACTGATTTTTTTTTTATTCGTGGTAGAAGGAAATTGTACGGAAAATAGTAACAACAATAAAGTTCGTATCTGTGAAATCTTTGGCACATTATTTGTTTATTCATTCATTTATTTCATATAATTAGGCTCCTGGAGAGCACTTTTACATCTTCATTTTTTTTTAAACTTACCTAGAGTGAATAACCACTAACAATAATTAAAAACACATAATCAATTAAATAGAAACTAAACAATTTCGTATAAAATGGAAAGCATTATTTACAAATTCCTCCATTTCCCCATTTCAAAAGAAACTGAGAAAGAAGGAATTTGGTCGTCGTTTCTTTAACTTACCTATGGTCCAAATTAGTTAGGTAAGTACTGTAGTCGCAAATAGCAAGAAAACATACCGTTTATGACGTAATCCAATGAAAACAGTACAAAGGTGTGTTTTGGCGAGTGGTCACAAATGTATAGTAAACTTGTAAATGCACAACTAGATGTTTCATTCGCCCATATAAAACTTTTACATTCGACTTTATAGTGTGTATTTTCACAAGTTTTTGATGAAAATTCCAGATCATGTAACGTAGTTGTTTAACGTAACTTCACGCCTGTAATCCCCGAAGGGGTAGGCAGAGGCAAATGCATGCATTCAATCATACATGCAAACACCCACGACTCGCCGGTTACGTTTTGGCCCATGTAACAGGTGGCGAACCTGTTGCCATCTCCGGGCACATTACCAAACTCTGGGGTACTGGGAAACTTCCAGAAAATGGAAAAATCCCAATAGAAGCAGAGATAAAGGATTTTAAACCGTTATCTCTAATATCCCCCGACTCGGGAATCGAACCCAGGACCTCCAGCGTAATAGTAGTGGCCTGCTACCACTACGCTACTGAGGCAGTTGTTGTTTACTTAACTTATTATTCAGAGTTATTGTAGGTTTTATAATGATGAGCAATCTCGTCCACGGACACGAAGAAGAAGAGACTCAACTTCTAATAGTCACAATTTCGCACTCTGTTTCACCATGTGTCTTGAATGCCGCTGTACACGCAACAAACTCTCATACCCAAATCAAAATGGGTGTTTGCTGGATACTGACAACAAGTACATATAAGAAAGATTTATCCAATTTGGTCCAGTCGTTTGGAAGTCATGATCTAACAAACATTTCAGTGATTCAAGTATTTTTAGGATATATATATTATAAGGATTGAACTAAACGACCCGGTTAGTCCAGCGGTGTGAGATGACGTTTGATTCGAAGGGTCGCGGGTTCGATCCCCGCACCGGGACAAATAATTGTATGGTCTACAGATATTTGTTTCGGGTCTGGGTGTTTGTGTATGTGTTGTATGTGTACAACGGCACCCACGACACAGGTTTATACCTACTGTGGGGCTGTGAGTGTAAGCGTATTTTAGCGTATTTTTAACTCACGATGGATTGAGGTATATGATGCTTCAAAAAAAAATTATTCAGGCAAATTTTATACAATCAATAAAAATGTGTCCCGATTAAAATCCAGAACAAAAACCAAAACAAGCAATCGGTAAGCTATACCTCTTGTATCATTAAGAAACTCGCAACAAGGTTTCATGAGTTTTCCATTTCTCATCTTGACAATCCTAAAACGAAGCGAATAATCCAAAATGTGGTGAAAATTCAATGAAAAAAAAAACATAATTTTACCTAAATGCAGTCAACAAAAACCAAAACAAGCTACAATAATCAAATCCAATCTCAACAGGTGTTAACAAGTTGGTAACAAGTAAGAATCGTGCATTAGTCTTGGGGGAGCAGTGAACGATAAAGGCACTCATCCTCAGTTTGCAATTCCACAATAAGGCTTAGCTAGCTCTACTCGTAATGGTCAACTTAACCTGATATTAATGACGTCTTCGTGACTGAAATGGATCCATTTATTCTGAACAATAACTTGGTGTTTATTTGATTATCTTCAACTGGGTTGTATTTTTTTATTGTGATTACTAAATCATACTAACTCTGTTTGGAATAATTAAGCATACCTTTAGCATGATACTGAGATGCTTTAATTGTTTTTTTTATTGAAGGTGTAACGGAAAGGTCCAACAATATTTCAACAGTCCATGCCTATACTAATGTTGACTTCATCCCTCAAGGTCTTTTTCTCCTGAGAATGTTAAATCATCGGTTATTACGAGTCTGTGATTCAAATTTTATGTATTTCAACCCTGATAACAACAGCTGACAGCGTATCAGTCGAAGACGAACGCTATGCTTATGTTCGTAGGTATGAATTGCTGAGATGCTGATTTCATACGTGCCCGGAGATCGCTACAGGCTCGCCATCTGTTACATGGGCCAAATACGTAACCGGCGAATCGTGGGTGTTTGCATGTATGCTTGAATGCATGCATTTACTTCTGCCTACCCCTTCGATGATTACAGACGTGAAGTTTCGTTAACGCTTTTAGTATTAGTTTTTATCATTTAATATCTTTAGACACTCGATGCCGACCAGTTTTCATCGAAAGTCAAATAAGCTTTTGTTCATATGAACGAACTCATCAATATTATTTGATGCGACGCGAGCCATTAGTGGCGCGATGCGTTTTAATTGGAAGATATTATCTGACCACAGCAAATAGTGCGTTATCCTCTCCTGCCATATTGCTAAATGGGAAATTGCGTATATGGAGTATCATGTTTAATCGAATAATGCTACACGTATTCTATTTTTGGTTATTTGGGTGCTAGCTTTTGTAACATTATTACAGTCATGTTTATTTTTAGATTTAAGTAGGTACCTAATCTGTAAACATCAAAATCGATTTCCGAATGAATGTAGCAGTCAATTCATCGGCCGAACCCTTAAAATTAGACCCTTAAGGTGCGTGCGGTGCGTATTTAGCTTAATGATTTGTTGAGTTCGGAATCGTCAAGCATTTTTGTTAAAAAATGCGACATACGTTGAAGGAATGCGAAAACCAAACATTTAATAAATTAAATTTAAAAAATCTCAAAGAATTTATTTTTCTTTACTTACCAGTATTTAGACGCCAAAATTGTTATCAACGTATCAGTTTGTCGGTACAAATCGGTCGGTGCTGTTTTACTTCTATTAAATTATATTCATACCGATAAATATAATTAAATTGGAGTAAAAGAGCAAAAGGGAAGACGTTACATCGTTGATAAAAAAAATCTCTCAGAAGGCAATGGTTAATTAATATCTTTAGCTAAACCCAAACGCACGTAGCAAAAAATATAGAGCTACTACATTGTCACTACTAAGAGAAGTAAGTATGCACAGCTACGTATAGTAAGTATGCTAGCAGTTTACAACGTCCCCGTCATGCTGGCAGCTCGTAAAAATAATTTAATGTTTCAACGTCGAAAGTCGAAGTCATTAGCACAGTCTTGCAACTTGCAAGGCTAGATACCGGCGTCGCACGTTTGCTGACGTGAGGGAGAAAAGTTAACGTGTTCTCGTGTTTTTATAAATTGTATTCTAAACATTTTTCAGAAAGCAGACAAACGCATCAATCACTCGATATTCTTATATTAAAACATACCTATCTACGAGTTTGAGACAACTGAATATAGTGCTTATGCCACGTGTGTGTAAAGTATGTTCTTTTTAGGGTTCTGGTGAATAAGATGAAATGTAGGGCCGCGGCCCGCCAGGCGCTATCACTTCGCCTGGTCGGAGGATCCTCCCTTTTCGTCGGAGGAACATTTTCCACCCGTTCCTCCACAGTGGTGACCCCCAACGTGATTGAAGCAACCTTCTCACCAGCCACTCTGCAGCACCTTCGATGACGTCATCTCTCACATTACCAGCACCTGATCGAGCGGTAATCAAGTCACGCCAGCCAGCACCCTCGGCTTCATCAGGGATACTCCACACATCTGCAGCGTCCGCGCCTTCCTGCACTACCCTGCAGCGAGCCATTTCATCGGAGAAACTCTTCCGGCCGTTCTTCTACAACCTTTTAGGATGATTCATGCGCCTATCTGTCCGTCTATCCTATCACAGCTGCTTTGCTCCGAAGCTACTCGATCAATTGAGTAGATAATTGGTACACATAAATTATTATGTAACATTACCGTTTGATATACAAAAAACCCTATATATATATATCAATGAACATTACCAATAGATTTTTCGGAGGTGTAAATGCGAACTTTTCTATAAACCTCACTTCCCATATTACTGGACTTAAACTTGTTAAAAAAAAACAAATGCAGCTTTTAATTCTGCTTCTTTATACTTATTTAAAATACAGGAAAATCTATAAATCGTCAATTATATTTAAAGTATCGTAAATAATTTCTCTATTGTAATAACCCGATGTTTCGGTCGCTTTACAGCTACGCCTTATAGTTTTGTGCAAGTAAAGTAAGTAGTATCTTTGCAGTCTTTACCCAGAGTAGATGACTATGGCTTTTCAATAGCCACGGATCTACCTTGGAAGTCTTGACTTCATCAGTTCAGCCTTTCTTACTGGTGGTAGCTCTCCAGTGACGGAGCTCGCGGACGTAGGCACCTCCGCATTACCTAATATACTTGCCGTTAAATGGAAGTTTTCAGAACTATCGTGTTCCGGTCAGGTGATAATATACCGCCCTGTAATATCCGGCACAGAGGCATAACACCTTAGGCCTCAGAAGTGGTAACGCATCTGCATTTTGTCCTCTGGTCTTTGTATGGGTGTCTATAAGCTGCAGTCATCACTTAACATCAATGTGAACTGCATGCTTGTTTACCATTTTCATTACTTAAAAAAGCCTAAAGACGTCCACTGCTGGACAAAGCCTGCTCCAAAAACGTCCGCAACAGTGTTATACGTATCGAGTAGATATGCCAATATTGCCACTCTTGGCAAATTCCTGACTTGTCTTTGTTCAGTCTTGACTTTCCTGGCTTGAAATACTTAACAGGTCCTGCAAAAGATATATGATAGCTGAATTTATACCAGCTGTGGGAATAAATAAATATCTTAAACTCGTTTTCTTTTTTCAAACCATGTTTTCTAAGATTTCCATTGAATATATGTATTCGGATGAACAAATATCAATATATTAGATATGTCGCATCAATTTCATAGTCCAATAGCGTGAGCCGAGCAACGATACGAATACAAGACAGTTCACAAAAGCCCTTCAACAAATCCCTTTTGTCCACTAAAGTGCTTCTATTTGGGCATTCACGTCTTATAAGCTTACGACACTCGAGTTACCTAATATTGTAATATTTGTATAGCTTATGGCCAGATGTTTGGGATTTTATCGCTTTGCAAACTAGATGATTGAAGATCGATCTTCGTAATTATTTTTTTAATGGACTTATGGTTCGTCTCGGGGCGGCGCTAATATACCTACTTCGTCTAGTCTTTAGTTGTAGGATTTTGTTTCGCGGTTTGAGTTTTAAAAAAGTGAAAAAATATTGAAAGCTTATCTTTTCAATACACTTACCTATTTGTATATTTTTTATTCTTTGTGATTTTATTGCCAGAACAAGATTTGTATGAAAGGTTGAAAGTTTAATGGTATATATATATATATATATATATATATATATACATATATAAGTAAGTACTTCAATATAATAAACTAGTTGACCTGAAAAATGTCGGAAATACAATTAATGTTAAAGTCATTGCCACACAAAAAAACAAAAAAAAAACGAGCGGGTGCCATAATCGGTGTGAGCAACGAATTGAATTAAAATTAAATTAAATTTTTCAATTAAATGTATGTTCATGTGCGATATTTCAGAATCAGAATCAGAAACTCATTTATTCATTTAGGGTGACAGACACCTCTTATGACACGTCTAAAACAAACAAAATAAATGAAAGTGAATAACAATTGATCAAACAAGATAAAAATTATATGTAAAGTCAAGAATATCACTAAGATAAAACTAAATGTCATAAACTAATGTAAAAAGTAGGTATATCAGTAGAATGTCTCATTTCCCCTTTACAAACTGATAACAAAGAGTAAAAAGAAAAGAAAAAGAGTCATTCTTTGTCATTCACCGGCAAAGTTCCAAAGGCCAATATGATCTGAGAAAAACTAGCCGGAAAAAACTCAGTCGGCTCTTTTAAAAATATCTCTTAGGCATATTTTACAATTTTCCAGAATTTAAGCAAGCTTAAAATTAACAATGTAATATCAACATTACACTTTGATTATTATATTTAACACCCTTTTGGAGCTAGATCAGCATTTAGCCAAACATTTCTATCCTTGAGATAGTCCTCGAGTTTATAGTAAGCCTTTTTACATAGAGTGCGTTTAATTAATGCTTTGAATTTACCATCGGTGAGTTCAGCAATCCCGGCTGGGATCTTGTTATAAAATTCTATACTATATTTTAGGAAAGATGTATTAGTTTTCGTCAGTCGAAAACTTGGCTGAGACAACTTGTTCTTATTCCTCGTATTATAACTATGCCTATCGGAGATTTTATCAAACAGATGTAAATTTTTCCTCGCGAAAAGTATATTTTCATAGATGTAATGGCAAGGGACTGTCATTATATTTATTTCTTTAAATAGTTCTTTCAAAGAATCACGACTACGTAAGTTATACATCGCTCTAATGGCCCTCTTCTGTAATATAAAAATTGATTGTATGTCGACCGCTCGACCCCACAATAAAATACCATAGGACATGACACTGTGAAAATTTCTCGCGACAACTTCAAAGGAGTTACATTCTTTTTAAATAGGAACATAGTATAGTATCTATAGGTATTAACTTGGAAACCTCATGTCACTATCACGAACAATTTCAATAAAACAGTTGGTTTGAGAGACAATGGATGCTGAAAACTTCAGTTTCATATTGCCAATTTTATTTCATTACTGACAACGGACGGTTCAGGTACGTAAAATATACCTCTGCCTACGTCAAATCGTGACTAGCTGCACCTTTGGGAAAACACAAGTTCAAGAAGTTGTATATGTTAATATTTAAGGGTAGCAGAGTTCCAGTCCCTCGAAGATCCCATGAGATAACCTCACCTTACAAAATCCTGAAGCGTATTTACGTCATTGGGGACTTCACACCATAAAACGTCCGTAAACCATCTGAGTCTAGACAACGTTTAAACACCTGCAAACTACGTCACACAGGTACGTATATTTTAATGTTACTTATCGTAAGTAATGTTAACTGTCGTCGCCCGCGTAAAAGAGAATGTGTACTCAGCTTTATGTAGGTAATGATAAATGATACTGACATTCATGATCGTATTAAAAGCACAGTCTATGAACATTTAAAAGCAAAGTTTGATCTAAGTAGTGTCAATATTTACACACTTAATGGGTACTTATTATTATATTATATATATATATATATATATACGTTATTAAAATTTAGGACATAATAATACTTATTACCTTTATAGGGATAAGATTGACGATAAACTTTAAGATTCCTGTCCTACTTTACATAATAGCATAATCATCAAAGCTTCTTTTTGTGTGTTCAATTAATAGATTAAATTATTATATTTATAGGTACGAACCTACGCTCCCAAAGAGAATCTGATTGCCATTCAGAAATTATTAAATTTGTCCGAAATCATCGAAATTTGTACGAAAAACGAGGCGACATATCCATCAAGAATTTAATTCACAAAATAAACTAAGGCTACCCCCATCTCGACTAAAACTCCACTCTTCCGGCACCTATCAAACGTCTATTAAAATACCTATACAACCATGTACCTGAAACAATAAAAAACTTAGATAATGAAAAAACATTTTTATCCCAATTAAAGAAAATTTTAATAAATAAAGCCTATTACAGCATCAATTATTTTTTTCAAGAAAAATAAATAAATGTAGAATAATAATTAAATTTAAATATCAATAAATTATAGTAATACGAATATAAATAATGTATAAGTTAAAATACTAGGTATTTAATTCAGTATGAATCCTCCTCTCTCCTACATTGCGGTGGCCTACAGGGTCCATAATGCTAATGTTGTAGGTTGTACATTATGGTGCAATAAAGTATTGAGTATTGAGGATAGATACGAGTAAGACATGACATACCTATTTCATTATTCTGGGTATTGTCAATATATCTAAATAAGGAATCCTAGAAGGAAGCAAGTTCTAAAGTAACCTGGCCTCATCATAATAATTGAAACTGTAAAAAAATAGTCCCAAATAAAGGTGTAATCAAACAAGAGTTTTTATATAAAATGTAGAAACTAGTCCTTACGAGATTGTCTCAACTCCCAGAACATGAACAAACACTATTGGAAACATAATAACATTAAAATGTTCGTAAACCATCCGAGTCTAGACAGCAGTTAAACACCTGCAAACACCGTCACACACTTATAAATCGTAAATTCTGATGTTACTTATCGTAAGTACCTAATGTTTACTGTTGTCGCCCACGTAAAACGGAGTGTGAACCTACTCAGCTTAATGTAAGTAATGAAAAATGATAACAGCCTTTATGCTAAAGCTATTTGGTCTAAATAATACCCACTACTTATAAATCTATGCCTCTTTAATTCACGATAATGATTGTGGTTTATATTTATTTTCTTCAAAGAAAGTTTTGTGTAGGTATCACAATCGTAATAATATCGAATAATATGTATTATTCCTCCCATTGTCATAGCAAATGAAATTCTAAAAGTGAGTTCCTAGTAGTAATATGACCACCTATCTTATTTATGTAAAAATCAATTGCTCGCAAAAACTCGAGAACGGCTGGACCGATTTGGCTAATTCTATTTATAATTGTCCGGAAAAGGATTTGATGAAAAAAAAAACAGATAGGTGCACGGCAAATTAGAAATTTGAATAAAACTGCTATGTAAACATTATGGTGCTTGACAAAACCATATTATTACATATTCTCTGACAAAAGTGTCGGTAGTTTGATAAATTAGTGCGACAAATAGCATGCGCGCTACAATTTCACTATAGTCTTAAACAGAGGAATCGGTAGGAATTGATGAAATAAATAATAGTAGGTTAATAATATAGGTATATGACGAAAAAATTACATCAAATTACCTCTAATAAGTGTAACAGTAACAATCTAATTGTTTTTTATATTATTTCGCATTAACACATGCTTGTGAAAATATATTATATATTTAAAGAAAAATGGAAAGAAAAATTTGACTTCAGGCGAGACTCGAACTCGCGGCTACTGGGAATCTAGTCCAGCCGCTCTTCCAATTGAACTACTGAAGTCCTGCCCGATTTGTCAAATCTTTCCTTCACATCTATTGAATTGCTTTATGGTAGCAGCAGCGCCATCTATTACCAACTATGCTAGTTAGGCAACCGATATAATAGACTTTTCAGTTTATTGAATATCGTAAAGAAGTCGCTCTTACCCTTAATAATTGTTTTTTATATTATTTCGCATTAACACATGCTTGTGAAAAATATTTTATTTTTAAAGAAAACTGGAAAGAAAAATTTGTCTTCAGGCGAGACTCGAACTCGCGGCTACTGGGAATCTAGTCCAGCCGCTCTTCCAATTGAGCTACTAACAATCACAATTAGTAAATCACAATCACAAATTAAATCACAATTAGCAATCACAATTGAGTAACAATCTACACTGCACCCTCGCGAAACCGGGACGGGTCGCTAGTAGGTACATAGGTTTTTTTAATGTAATGTAAGTGGTAATAATAATAATATAATAATGGCAACCCATTATACGTCCCACTGCTAGACACGAGTCTCTCCCCTATTTGGGGGGAGGCCTGGAGCTTACTCCACCACGCTGCTCCAATGCGGATTGGTGGAGGTGGGTGGGTTAGTGGCCAGTCCGCTGTCGGATGTTTTCAAACCGCCCCTAAGGCCTCCGACAAGGTTTAACGACTGTTATTTATCGATAGCAACCAGGACCGACGGCTTAACGTGCCCTCCGAAGCACGGAAACGGGCATTTAATTTGCCACTAGCAGTCACCCATCACACTACCCGACCGCGCCCATAGTGCTTAACCGAGTAGATCGCCTTACGATCTACACCAGTCGCGGGGAAATGCGCGCTTCGTAAGTGGTAAACAAGCATGCATTCACGCACAAGCAAGCATCACATTCATGTTAAGTGATGACTGCAGCCTATAGACACCCACACAAAGACCAGAGAGCAAAATGCAGATGTGTTACCACTTCTGAGGTCTAAGGTGTTACGCCTCTGTGCCGGAAATTACAGGGGCATACATTTCCACCTGACCGGAACACGATAGTGCTGAACACTACCATTTAGCGGCAAGTATATTAGGTAATGCGGTGGTGCCTACGCCCGCGAACTACGTCACTGGAGCTCTACCACCAGTAATTTAGGAAGGTATTAAAAATTTGTCTCTTGTCAGCACGAGGTTTAATTTAAGAATAGAATAGAATATTTATTTATTTATAACAATGTACCTACAACATCGAACATATTTACTTTATACAATTATATTTCAGGACATTGGTATAAATTGGTCCTAGCTCAGCATTTTACTGATTGTATAACAAGCAGCGCTGGTCTTCCGCTAGAGCCATTTTATTTGTTTACCTACGTCTTAACAGCTATACATCAAGTAAACAGCAACAACTAAAATAAATTACACAACGCCATAAATAACGCGAAAAAAAAAGAGATTAAAAATAGAAAAAAAAGATACAGCCAATAGACAGTTGGTAAACCTCAATTTGAACCCCGGACCGGCTTGCACGTAGAGCCCTTTCGAGAATTTTGATCCAATTTATTATCGCGGCATTCGGCGGGGTCTCTCTCTGACTGCATCAATAGTCAATACAAGCGCAGACAGGTCACGCATAATACATGGGGACTATTGTAATGAATATGGACTTTCCGAACTTTGAGCTATGTGAATGAACTTGGAGGCTTGACTGCTAGAACTTTGGAGTGAGATCCGTCGCTTCATAGTATTGAAACGTAGGTGTAGCATATAAAGTAGGTTATATCCAATATTTTTATTAGATACGTAGCAAAACCTCATGCAAATTTAACAACCCGTAAAATACGTTGTATTTAAAAAAAACATTCTCAAGTCCAAACCGATCAAACTAAGCTCTTAAGGTCCCGATCTAAATAGCGCCTCAATTTTTTGTCCGTCATAAAAAAACCGGCCATCTTGCGTGAATTACGTATAGCACGTTGTAAAATAAAACTCAATCACTCACGAAAATGTTTCACGCGCTGTTTAACGGCAAAAACGTGCCACAATCTATTCAGAACAAAACTGGGGCCGGTCTAATTATCGTTAAAGTTCATCGCATCAGGTAGTTCGGACGCAGATGTTTTCGAAGTAACTTAGTCTGTCATTAAGTTCCAATAAGTCTGGGGACGATAGTTTAGTCTGCGGAATTTAGGGGTCATTGTTTACTTTGGAGCTTAGCCTAACTAGGTATGCTCACGACTTCGTCCGCGTACCTATATACTGAACAATAATTTTACTAAATTCTATGCGGACGAAGTCGCGGGCACAGCTAGTCTAAATTATATACGTTTACGTAAACCGCATTCGACTCTGTTTAAAAGTTTTGAAGCAGTGCTTGAAGTAAATTTACAATTGACCGAGTAAATTTTTGATATAACCGATTTTGACAAAACAAAGTTTGACAACGACTCGCGTTAAAATCCATTGATTAGTTACGAAGTTATAAGAAACATGTTTTATAAAAATAACATACGAGAAAAACAGACAAAAATGCAAAAAATGTTTTTTTTTAGTTTCTGTTACTCTTTATTAATCGTCCCTCCTATCAGTTTTTTTTTAAAATATTTAATGTACAGACACTCGATTTTTACTGTCTTACTTACCTATTACATGTATTGATAACGGTTACTTTCATATAATACAATCATAACAAGATCATACACAGGCAGCATGAATTTGCCTTCTTATATACACACATGTATACATTAATCGAGCATACTTGATTCACCATATTAGTATCTAAATACAATAGTGATGAACAATTTTGAGATAGGTATATAAAGATTACCGGTGGTAGAGTTGCCAGTGTCGGAGCTCAACAGTGTAGGTATTACCTATTTGCCGTCAATTGGTAGTATTCAACACAATCGTGTTCCAGTTAGCTGGCAATGTTTGACCTCGTATTACTTTCACAGAAGCAAAAAAATTAGGCCTCATCTACATTTTGACCTCCGGTTTTCATAGATATCATGCAGTCTTCACTTATTTTATTTTTAAAGAAAAATGGAAAGAAAAATTTGACTTCAGGCGAAACTCGAACTCGCGACCTACTGGGAATCTAGTCCAGCCGCTCTTCCAATTGAGCTACTGAAGCCCTGCCCGATTACCATAGTTGGTAATAGATGGCGCTGCTGCTACCATAAAGCAATGCAATAGGTGTGAAGGAAAGATTTGACAAATCGGGCAGGGCTTCAGTAGCTCAATTGGAAGAGCGGCTGGACTAGATTCCCAGTAGGTCGCGAGTTCGAGTCTCGCCTGAAGTCAAATTTTTCTTTCCATTTTTCTTTAAAAATAAAATATATTTCACAAGCATGGGTTAATGCGAAATAATATAAAACAGTCTTCACTTACCATGTGTATGTGCTGCATGCTTGTTTGTTATTATCATTGCATAAAAACATCCCAGATTTGATTCCAGGGTTACAGGGATCTATTATTCTTAAACTACAAAAAAAATACAAAGTTTATACAATGAAAGAAAACCGAAAATCACTAGGATTCTACATATTTATGTTAGCATTCAAAAAGCGATCTCATCGCGTTATCCGCTCTCTTTGAAACAACACAATGAAAGTACAATTAACGAAATAATATTGTGTTACATTCGCCCCAAACGACTGTAAGAGTGCATTCAGAAAGCAATAAGACGACGTTACTGCACCAGCTAGATAATCGCTGCAATAACAACAATTCCTGGCATCTAATTACAGAGAATTCAAATACCAACGCGGACTTGCTTACCGATGCGGACTTGCTACTAATCTAAACCCCTGCGCAGACTACAGACTTTCGTTCGCGGAAAACTGAAATCAGCAAAACATTAAAAAATGTTCGCCGAGAACTCAGTATTTTGTATAACTTAGTACTGTAAACGTTAGAGAACGGTTGTAATTACAAAAATTCCTACTATATACGGGACACACTTTTTCCCAAGAATGATTTTGTTTAATTATTTATTTATTAGATAAAAAAACAGGAATAAATAATTTTCCGTTGTGAACTTATTGCATAAAAAAACATATCCAGTAAATCCTAGACCATCGTTGTTATACCAATGGCATTTCTAGAATTACAATATAAATTAAATTTAGTAAAAGATACCAGATCAATCTAATTCATTTCAAGAAATTTTTAATATTATCGCGTTTTTACTTACCGTACACGGACTTTTAGTAAAGCCGAAAGCGGTAAACTAACCCAGGATACCATAGGTACCAAAATGTTATTTAAAATTGACACTTTTACAGTACTTTTATTTATTCCCGGTACAATTTCAATATTCAATCAATTAATATTTCGTTTTATTGATGTCTCTCGTCTGCGCAGGTTTTAAAACTTCTATTCTATAAAGTACCTACTGCAAACTTCAACGTTCAATGTAAGTATCTGTCTCTAGACGCCAGTGGAGAATCAAATAGATTTGAATGGAGTTCTGATTAGAGATTTAAGTTTTCAGTCATATTTTAAACTTTGAACATTTTGTTGGTTCAGAATTAGAATTTAACGTAATATTGTAGCTAAAATGTGCATTGGCTTAGTGCCCATCTCGGTGACTTAGTGATTTCATTCATTTACAACTATAAAATATCTGTGTTTACAGATTGATTCAACGCCTTTTCCCTCAACTGATTCAGAAATTTTGTGACCATTGACACCAAGTTCCCCACATTGTTAAAAGTTGATTGGTAAAGAGTGCTTTTAGTGTAAAGTCCACCGTTTGCTCACCATTGACACCAAGTTCCCCACATTGTTAAAAGTTGATTGGTAAAGAGTGCTTTTAGTGTAAAGTCCACCGTTTGCTCACATGTTCTATATACCTATTGAGGCAATAAAGATTTGATAAACTAAATATCTAAATTGATTTCGTTGAATAGGTAATACAAAACTCGAACTGGATTTACAGGATTATGGAATTTGTATACCGACATATATTAAAATCAACAGAATTCCAGATTCAATCGTAAATTCGTAATGGCGTGCTAAATACCTATACACCATATTATTATAATATATTTAAATAAAATTTCACTAGCATGTGTTATTGCGAAAAATAATATAAAAACAAGATACACCATATTGTTATAATTGTCTGTAATTAATGTCAATAAAAAACTTTAGCAGTACTTTGAAAAAGTAGATCATCAAGTAGGATCTAGATTGTATAATTATATACAAGGAATAGACAAAGACTGCTATGTTATTATATTTATTCAAAACAATAATCTAATTGTAGTCATTGAGGAACATTATTTATGCACGGAAACGAACAATATTGTACTACTATAAAAAGTATGTAAAAAAATATTTACATATATCATTTTCTCGTGAAATAGGCGGAGTAATTGTAGCAGGCGTTAATTTTGTTAGCAGCAAAGTTTTATTTATTAAATCCTTGAACAGACGAGATAATCAAATGGTATTATTTAATTTAATTCAAGGTTACGTAGTTTCAAAGTGTGTGATGTGTATAATTTTTTGTTTGTTTATTGTTAAGCAACTTTGGACGCGTGTTTTGCGAAATTGGTTGTAGTGTTCCTAATTGGCAATCAACCATTCTAATAATGAGGGATATTTGATACAGAGAGAGGTCTCGCCGCCATAACAAATTAGATCAAAGTTCTCGAAAAGGCCTCTACGTGTTGGACCCATGTCCCCCCCCGTGCAAGCCTACCAAAGGTACGGAGTTCAAATTGGACCCCATGCCGACTAAAGAGGAACATTTAAAAACTACAAACGTGTGCTACCGAGCATTTCTTTTAAAACGATAGGTTAAGTTAATCTAAAATTATTAAAATCAGTTATGAAACAATTTACGTGTATTCAACACTTCAAATTAAGAATCTCTTTCATTCTTGGAGTCAGTTGACAATTAGGTATAATTTCACACTACTTTTCAGTTTTCAAAACAACATTTACAAAATTATTTTGTTGAAATTTGGTAACCCTACTTAAGTTACTTAGGGACCCAAATATGGACTACTATATACTTTAGACACTTTAGACTTAGAGAGACAAATATGATAAATAAAAGTTTAATATTGCAAAATACATAATATACTTATTGTGTGGCATATCAAAGGTACCGCGAAAATCTCAAACATTATTTTTATATTACAAGATAAATTCTTTTGAAGAAAATATACGAAATTTAACCATTTCTCTCCCCTTCATCTCTAAAAGAACTGGGCCTAAAATTTTCACTATAATAAACAAATAATTATCCTTCAGAAGTTTATGCTTTATAGTTTACTAGCTGTCCACGGCTTCGCCCGCGTGGATGTCGTTTTATAAATAACGAAGTTCTTCTACGTTATAAGTGTTCTTTCTCAAAGTTAAGTCATCTCTGTACATACCAAAATTCATTAAAATCGGTTCAGTCGTTTGGACGTGAAAAGGTAACAGACAGACAAACAGACAGACAGAGTTACTTTCGCATTTATAATATTAGTAGGGATAGCATTGAATTTTTAAATTTTCCGGAACCGTTTGCTTCTTAGTCCGACTCAAACCTATCAGATTCTTTTATTAATAAATCATTTATGCCAGATAGATGAATTATAAACATTTTTTAGATTTTTCTGTTACATACCTATATAGTAAACCATTAATATTGCGTCTTATAAAGCGAAATATCATTTTTCTCATCCGGACTAGAAAAGTAAAGTATCATTAACTAATATGATAACTGAACCATTCATTACGTAAACTATGTGATTGACACCGAGTGCTCGAGCCGTATTGACTAGTTTTTTTTTAATACTTAATTAAAAATGATTAATTGTGTAGTCATTTAAATTTTCTGTGACTATTAATCACAGAACAGATTAATAATAACTTTAAGAGTACTTGTATTTCTCCCAGGTGCAGGTACCTACTAAAATAAATATAATCACATCATCCAAATAACCAAAATTAGAATCATAACAATAAAGTACCCTTTTTAGTGTTCCGTAGTAAACAGAGAGCCCTTATAGTTTCGCCATGTCTGTCTGTCTGTCCGTCCGCGGTTTAGCGCAAAAACTATTGGTACTTACTATAAAAACATGAAAAAAAATATTTAGGGTACCTCCCATACATGTAACGCACGGTTACATGTACGGGGTTATTTTTAGTTTTCTATATAGTGTGTGATATTGTTGGATATGTCTTACAAAAATGTTAGGGAATCTTAATATCATTTTTCGATTTAACCGTTCGTGACTTATTAAGCTTTAAAGTGCCAATTTTCGTTAAAGTCAAATGTCCCCCCTCTACCAACTAAACAATTGTTGTTAGAAATCCAAACGTTACGGCAGTAGTACCTACGTTTAACGAAATTAAAAGGAAAACTATCACACTTCAGTTGGCTTTACAAGTTTGCGAGTAATAGTCGATCAAATGTAATTTACTCGAAAATTTTGATCAACTCCATAGATTTTTTTTTCATTACATTGCAAACCCAAAGACTACGAGACGCACTTGACCGGTTTTTTATTTCATGACATGGCAAACAAGCATGTTTTTCATAAAGAATTTTTCAATTAATATTCAGACATCTGTACCAAAACCAGAGGTCAACATTTTGATCTTTTTGACGGATATTACCTACAGGACCAACGGGACCATATACTACTTTGCAATCAGAATTCGAGAGTGGTGAACAACTATTTGGAAGATAAATAAGTAAGCATCTGCAAAATGTGAAGCAGTATTTTCTGATAGAAATAAAATAAGATAATATAAAGAACAATCAAACTTAAGGAGAAAAAAATAGGTACTATAGAGAATCAAAAGACGTACCTATAGATGTTATTTTAGAAAATAAGAAGTAATATATTTTAACTAAAGTATTCTCAATAGGTATTGCAAATTTATCTTCAATTGTATTTCAAAATTCTCAAACAAATTTCGTTATTGTTATAATATTTCCATAATCCATAATCGCCATGATGACATAGCCCCATTATCTGGTTTACCTTGAACCCATCGGATCATAGCACAATATGTTCCATAGACGGTACCCTATCATTAAGTATGTTGCAAGGTATAATTATAATCGAAACAATTTTTTTCCAATCTGATCGAAATTAATGAGTTCATTCATTTAACAAGTTTGACCTTCTATTTGTCTATCAAATTCTGTACAGACCATTACTCAAAACGATTCTTGTAAAATTATAGACAAATGCAAATATGTTTAACGTACAGGGTTGAACAGAATTTTGTTTAGACTTTTATTTTTAATATGTATTTTATTTATTTACAGAGAAAATTAGAAATACTATCTAATATATAAAATTCTCGCGTCACAGTGTTTGTAACAATACACCCGAAACGGTTGTACCGATTATCATAAAATTTTGTGTGCATTTACTAAGTATGAGAATCGGTTGTTCACCAATTTTTTATTTTTTACGACATGATTAACCTTAAAATATACAAAACCCTTACCCCCTTATTCATAAACGTACATTAGATAGATTTTAGCTATAGAATGCTTTGTCTTTGTCAGTTGCATTGTCAAATATGCAGGATAGAAAAGAACAAAGGAGACATTAGCAACACTTTAGTTAAAATACGTTTATGAATTCGGGGGTTAATCTTTACATTCCTACCACTAACCCCCATTTATTAATAGTGGTATCTACGAATCGGTTGATCCCTACTTTTTTCACATCAATCACATCACACACACACACACACACACAATCATTTATGTAGGAGGGCTGAAGCCAGCAATGGAACAGTTTATATTTCTTAATTAAAAAAGAGTGCTCAACCTCATTCACCAAATCGGACATTGAGGTTCCTTTGTTCTATAAATATTTGAAATCTCTTACATAACTCGGAACCAATAAATATCATCAAACATCCATGGGCATGAAAAACAAAAACAAAACGGATTTGAAGCGTCTATATTATAATTTGTGTTCCATCTGATATCATTATCTTGATGGGTTAAACTTAACATTGTAGTCTTAGATACAGTAATATAAATATATACCCTCATCTGTTATCTGATGATGATTAAGATTAGTGAGCTGTGTTAGATAACATGGAAATTGATAAATAACAAATGGGTTGTCTAGCTAAATGACGAGTTAAGTAATAGTAGTTATTACTATAAATTGATTACATTTTTTTTTGTTAAGTTCCTCAATTTGTTCTTGATGGAATTCAAACTGATTCGAGAGAACAAGAAATATACGAATAACATTTTTACTGGTGGTAGACATCCAGTGACAGAGTAGAGAGTAGAGCGGGCGTTGGAACCACCGCATTACCTTGCCGTTAAATGGTAGTGTTCATAAATTAAGTTTTTTTTTTTATTTTTTTTTTTCAATATAGGCGATCTAATTACTATCTGTCACTCTACTACTCTTAAGATTTTGTGATCATTAAGTAGCACATTTCTAGTAATAGTATAAGCGATATTATTACTATCTGTCACTCTACTCTTAAGATTTTGTGATCATCAAGTAGCACATTTCTAAAACCGTATCTCATACTATTGCGGAGATTTCTTTGTCTTTGTTCATCTGCTGTCAGTGTAATCGTCCGTGTGTGTGTAACGTGATATGTAGACGATAGTTATGCCGCCATAGTGTCGAGTTACGTGTATGACTTCCGTGAAATGAACACTTGAGTTTTTGTTGAATGATTTATAACATAACAAATAGACTGAAGAGTAAATGGAACGCAAATTGTTGAGAACACAATGTGTTAGGCACATTGAAATAAAGGGATATTTTTGATGTTTGGTTACCGCTAGTTAGTTTTGTTAAACTTTAAGGTAAGTTGGATCAAACTGCACACGGTGTGCAAGTTTGATTAAAATCGGTTAAGTACTTCAGGAGTCTTTCGCGGAAAAACACTTTGACACGTAATTTATATACTAAGAAGATATACATTTTAGATGTGAAAGTTATTTTGTATATCTGTTTCGCTACCATGACCAAACTGCTGAAGTGATTTTGATTAAATTAAACATAGAGATAGTTTGGACCCATACTGGTATTTTTATAAAAATACGGACAGCATAGGTAAATAGACTATTTTCAAGGATTTCAATATTTTTATCTCATACCTACCTAAAGTATTAAACACTAGACGCCTTGAGAGCTTTGTTTTTGTAAAAGATATTGCGCTCGTCTTGTAAGATCCCAATGGAATTCTACACTAGCTCCCTTCCTAGTAAGTATCTTTTCGCAATATTACATATTATAACTATTTACATTCCTTGTTTATTTATTCCTTTAAACGGAAATTAACTTTATCATCTCGGCATTTCAGTTCCTTGTCCATTGCAAAACTGTGTCAAAATAACAAGTATGTTTTTTATTTTGACACTTTACAAAAAAACTTTTGACAGGGCCTCGATTTAAACACCGTTAAGCCCTAAAAATATTATACCATTGCCATTGAATTCCAAATAAAGTAATTCAAACAGACAATTTACGAAAAGTTCAAAGTTCATACGAGTAACAATCACATTAAAGAAACACATCTAGATCCATACACAGGGCGTCTCGTATAAAATTCAATCCGTTAAGAGGCCCAGTCTGTTCTACATCAGTTTGAATCAACGTACGTAGGTATTTGCTGTGTGATGGGCCAGCAATCATTTTAATGGCTCCGACGGATCAACTAGCAGACCGAATTAGTTTCTTTTCAAACAAGCTACATCATTGAATTGAAAGCCAGACTGGCTCGTCTATCAGATGCTTAGTTGTCTATTAGATGAAATACTGCACGTTGTAATAGAAAAATGATGTGAACGCATTATGCGAATTGAAGGTAAAATTATGAATAAAAACCATGCTTAACTCTAAATCTCGTGGTAAATGATTGAGTAATGAAAACACTCATAACCATTTAACACGATTAATTTAATCGATTCCAAAGTGACATAATTATGCGGATATTGCACAGATCACCGGATATCTTCTCTTCCGTTACACTCTTGACAGTGGTCGTGGTCGTATTTCCAGGTGCAGTGGTTCGCTTCACAATCTTTCGCCACTTGTCGCGTGTCTTTGCCTTTCTGGAGCACTCATTGAGTCGTCCGCCTAGTGCGGATTTCTCCTGGTCTGTCCACCTCATAGGAGACTAAGGACTGACTGACTAGTACGTTTGCCGCCAACTCGTCCCTGTACTACTAAGCCTTCGAAGGATACCTCGTAACGATACTTACCTGATGGTTACCTAGTATGTATCAATAGTACAGGACCTATGTAATCCTTTGGGAAACAAACAGACACAATATTTTTATTTAACTTTTCGCCGGTAGGTATTTCCTAGAGTAGACTGAAGTAAACACATGCATTCAACGCCCACGATTCTCCAATTATGTGTTATCCCACGTGATAATTGGCTGAGATGATCAAAATTATCTTCGGGCACAATATCAAACTACAAGGCAAGGGTGGCTGAGAAACTTCCAAAAATGGAGTACTTACTTTCCCGATCAGGGGATCGAATCCTGGCAGTTGAATCCAATATTAGTTCGAATCGAATATTAGTATTACAGTCGAATATTAGCAGTTGTAAGCCAACCACCACCACCACTGGACTAATGAGGCAAATTTTACTTACAGTTACGTAATTTTATGTTATTATAAATTACTTTTAACATAATGTCATAATTTATATTACATCCACAACACTGTAAACAAAAAATGGAAATGTTGTTCAAGCTTATTAAGAATTTTCATTTGCACAACTCATATCATATCGCGTTTGCAGTAGTGAACGTCTAAATTTGAAAAGCGAGCAGTCGACAACATTCGGTGCCCGGACTCTCTAAAAGAGGTGTTTACATGCATTTTATACCGCGCGCAGCAGGGTTGGCAAATCAGTCGACTAAAAAAAAGAAAGGTTCTAGGCTGACCAAAAGAAAATATTGAGCGGATATTTGAAGACAGTTAGTATTTTTATTAATAAAGCAGCAGGAATATTATTATAATACCTAATTATTAATTATTCGTTTACTTTTACTTAACTATAACATTTGGCTAAGCAGCGGCAAAAGTATTGCTATTTTCAAAAATCGGAAGATTTTAACACTGAATTCAGAGATATAAACATTAAACTCCTCTATACCACCAGCAATCAAGAAGGTGGCAACTCTACAAGAGCGTCATTATCAAATAGATGCATTGGCGCCTGCAGTTAAGTAGTTGACAACTTTTACGAAGTATTTACTTGCATTGGGCTCCTACGCACTTTATTTTATAATTGATTATAAGTAGGTAAAATTTGGCTAAAAAGCGCACGATATGTAGCTACGTAGCTAGTGTAGGTAATATACGAGACTCAGGCTCCTTTCATTCTGCAGCGTGTCGACGGTCGCGTGTGGCGAGACCGAACAAAAACGCTACCGGCAAGCACGCAGCACAAGGAAAGCCTCTATGGAGCTTCATACAAATCGCACCGGTCGCGCGCGTACGCGACCGGCGACACACTGCAGAATGAAGGCAGCCTTAAAATACAATAATCGAGAGATTTTTTCCAAACCAAATTAACTCTTTTATTTCAGTAGAAATTCTAAGAACCAGAACAAGTGACAACCCTGCGATTGCACCCTTATCAAGTCGGTACATTTGCGCCCGCAGTAGTCGTCAACCTTCTCAAAATATTTACTTGCGCCGGGCTCCTTCGCACTTTATGCGCGACTTTAACTGCAGGTGAAAATTGAAAAAGTTTACGTTACGACCGTTTTTTTACGTCTTTAAACGGAATGCCGATGTCTAATTTGTTTACGAAGTGGGCTCTTTGCGTTACACATAAGTTCCATTGTTACTATTTACTCATACTAAATAATGTACGTTGCAAAGAGGCTGACATCTCGGGAGAGAAATAAAATGTGAATATTCAAGAATGCTATTTGACTCTAATGAAAATTTGTTTTCCAAGTACCTATTCATAGCATAATAATATTGTTTATGAATTTTAAACTTCTTCAGAAATGTATTTATGAAAGTACCATTTGCCAACAAGGTATCTCAGTTCACGTAGAATTTATTTTGTATCATTTTTATATTTCAACATTTACAATTGAAACATACGTAGGTACAGTACTCATCAAGAAATAATACACATCGAGCTTACGAAAGTGGCAATCGGCTAGTTTCCACTTCGTAGAGCGTTATCTCTGCTGCACACTGCCTACGTAAGCACTGATAGTCCGGTATTGGTCAAAACTTGATCAAAATAGTCGACAAACGTCATATAGGTAAGGTGCGAAAGAGATAACGCTCTACAGACCCGAAATAAGCCCATGTCTCCTTCCTAACCGTGAGTTTGCATTGATGAAACATTCACATAAAAACATGTTAAAATGATAGGTTTGACAGCAGTGCGAACGCTAGCACCAACAAGACATATAACGCAATACATACTTTATGCGACGAGCTGCGAAACATCATCATGTTTGATGTTTTAAGTGCAAACTAGGGGTAAGGTCGATGCACAATATTTTTTGTTGGATATCGTGAGTAAAAATAAGAAAAAGTACAATGATAATACAATCTTGGTCAAATCCCCACATCAAGTGTTTCCGATTAAGTATAGGTACTCATAGTATAACTCTTAGTAGTAGTATTACTCTTAAGATTTATAGAAAAGATCCAGACAGTCTAGTTTTGAGTAGATTGACTGATGAGAAAAACAAATAAGTTACGTATAGGAAATGCAAACGCGATTTCCTGATTCAAATCTCGCACCTGAACAACATAAACACAAAATCCGCAATACTTGTTCTATTTTACGACAGTTGAGACTGTAGATTTAGAAGGAATCAAGGAATTCGTTTTATTGCATAGATCTCGTGCATGTGCACTATCACCACAAAAGATGGCGGGTGATAATACGACCATTAGAACAATTTCTAAGGCGGAGTCGCAGACGCATCAAGCAGACGCGGGTCGCTCGTAAAAGAGATTTATTAGTACCGCGTCCACTGAATTTGAACAATCGTTTCGTTCTACAGAATATGAGCTCTGAATCACATAATTAGGGCTAGTTTACACGAGCTAAGTAACTAAGGCTTAATAAATGACACTTAACAATTATTATTGGCCTGTTATTATGTTTAACCGGTCAGCTCCTGAGAAAAATATGACAATTGCTTTCAATTGTTTACACACCGCCGGCGGTCTTGGTATATCGGTCTGCGGTATATTGACAGTTGCAAAGTGTGCAGTTTGTATTAATGGTAAATGAATACTGCAGCCTTCCGATTTTGTGTATAAATTCATAGACTTATACACTGGTAGTAAATAACAAACTTAAGAATGATGAAAATGATGTGACCTTGATTTCAAATGATTGACAGAATATATTACGTTTTGACTAATCACAATACGTGCAAAAATAGACTCAAATAATCAGTTACTTCACTCGTCATAAAGCAGGTTTATTTGTACTATATTCGTATAAACCAGACCTAACGACGATTTTGAAAGTTTACGCCCTTAGTACATAACACATAAATTGAGGGTATCTCAGATTGTTAGAACATTAAAAGACACTAGAATTTACAACAGTAAAGTTAATATCTTTAGAAACAGCCTCAGCGTGTTCCATTGCAGACGTCTTGGTTATAGTAATGATTGTCGAGACCAATTATTAGTTGCGGACAAAGGAATATTTGAATATGAAGTCTGTTGAACACTAACAATAGCTTAGGTTTCCAGTTATAATGAAGCACCTTCACGGATGAAGATCTAAAACAACTTGGTAACTGAATTGCTTCAGTTGTTACAGGTTTTTTAATATTGCTCAAATATTTTGTAGTGGAAATTCTGTTTATAGATTTAAACAAGAAAGATAGATACAACGAAATTCAAAAAACTGCATCGTTGAAAACCTGCACCAGGTAGTTGTTATTTATACCCATATATTTACTTCTCATTATATTTAAGTAGATTTTTTTTTATGTAATGGAAGTGGCAAACAAGCATTGCAGTTCACATTGATGTTAAGTGATGACTGCAGCCTATAGACACCCACACAAAGACCGAGGTCAAAATGCAGATGCGTTACCACTCCTGAGGCCTAAGGTGTTATGCCTCTGTGCCGGAAATTACAGGTCCGTACATTACCACCTGACCGGAACACGATAGTGCTGAACACTACCATTTAGCGGCAATAATTATTGGTACAAAATTAGTGTAAATTAGGTATTGCAGCACTTTTGAAAGTTAACGCCCTAAGTAGCCCTAAGTAAATAACACATAAATTGAGGTTAGGTATCTCAGTTTGTCAGAACATTAAAAGACACTAGAATTTACAACAGCAAAGTTTATATCTTTAGAAACAGCCTCAACGTATTCCATTGCAGACGTCTTGGTTATAGTAATGATAACTAAGTACTGTAATAATATTATTTAAGATCTACGTACTGCCTCAGTAGCGTAGTGGTAGCAGGCCACTACTATTACGCTGGAGGTCCTGGGTTCGATTCCCGGGTCGGGGGGTATTAGAGATAACGGTCTTAAATCCTTTATCTCTGCTTCTATTGGGATTTTTCCATTTTCTGGAAGTTTCCCAGTACCCCGGCGTTTGGTAATGTGCCCGGAGATGGCAACAGGTTCGCCACCTGTTATATGGGCCAAAACGTAACCGGCGAGTCGTGGGTGTTTGCATGTATGATTAAATGCATGCATTTACCTCTGCCTACCCCTTCGGGGATTACAGGCGTGAAGTTACGTAAGATCTACGTATAAACTTAGTTGGCAATTAAAGAATTGAATTGAATTGAATTGTCGAGACCAAATTATTAATTGCGGACAAAGGAATATTTGAATTTGAAGTCTGTTGAGCACTAACAATGGTTTAGGTTTCTAGTTATAATGAAGCATCTTCGCGGATGAAGATCTTAAACAACTTGATAACTAAATTGCTTGAGTTGTTACAAATATTTTATTTCATCGCTGGCATTTTTCTAGTAAGAATATATTATGTTAAAATATTTTTTTTTAAAATAGTCTTGTACTATTTATTTTTCGCAATAACACATGCGAGTGAACTTTAGAAAAAATAAAACAAAATTGAAAGAAAAATTTGACTTCGGGCAGGAATTGAACCTCCGACCTCAGGATTACCAGTCCAGTCGCTTTACCACTAAGCTACCGAAGTACTTCAAATTTTTCTTTCCGTTTTTTCTTAAATTTCTAAAAATAGTCTTATTTTATAACACAAAGATAAATTGGTTGCGTGCTCTAGTCACGTTTGAAATCTTTATTAAAAGGAGCTGTTGTGAGCTCGGCTCTGGTTCGTACATGTCCTCAAAAAATGGGTAAATTAAAGAAGAATCCGAAAAAAATACAATTAATTTATTCAAAAATATATTTTAGAGTGACAACCACATTTAATTCAAACGATTTTATCATTTTCAACCATGTTCAACATGGCGGCGATACAGCCGACGCTGGAGATAGTACATATGTTGATAAAACAAAACTAATGCGCTCTGTCTTAGTGCATCACATAATATATTATCAAAAAAAAAAATCGATACAAATAAAAGAAGTTCCGATGAATTTCTTTAAATTGGAAATCGATGAGTATTAAATTCTTAGTATTAACACATGAAATCGATTTCGATAGTATTTAGAAAATATTACTTTTTTTGTTCAAGTAGTTCTTATATAATCAAAAAACTATTTAAAAAATGAATATATCAAAATGACATCGCCCACCATATTCGCCATGTTGGTTTTGAGTTGCAATTCTAACTGCAAATAATATTTTTTAACTGCAAACAAAGCTAAATAATTGAATATATGCAGTAAAAAACGTTTTTATATTGGTTTTGTCTGTTTAATGATATTGTGTACCTACATGGCCGGAGGTCCATACATTTTTGCAACATCTCCTTTGGTATCAAAACAAATAGGTGGTGAAGATGTTATTTTTCTAGTAGTAGTAAAAACAGTAAAAGTCTTTTCTAAATTACACTACACTCACAATATAGAAAATTAAATTTTACTGGTGGTTGAGTTCCAGTTAACGAGCTCGAGAGCGTAGGCACCACCGCATTACCTAATTAGTTCAGCACTAGCGTGTTCCGGTTAGATGGTAATGTATGGCCCCGTTATAACTATCACAGAGACATAATAACTAAGGTCTCAGGGGTGGCAACACATCTGCATTTTGACCTCTAGTAATGTATGGGTGTCTATAGGCTGCAGTCATCACTTAACAATCAATGTGAACTGTACGCTTAATTGCAGCATTCATTACAAAAAAAAAAAAAATCAAAGGCATATGTAAAAGAGATTCCTAACACACGATGTTCATTCGTTAGCGAAACTCTCTCGACGCAAACAAAACGCAGCAAAGAGTGCAATTAAGAGCCCTTGCCTTAAGCAACCACACTCGTGCCTTACTTAACGTGACTGTATGTCCTGCTTTAGGTGGGTCCCGTTTCTGACTATCTCCCACACTGACTATAATGAAAGTAAAAATTTATTTCTTTCGCTAATAGAAATGGAATGTTATCGCCATAAGTCGTGAATTAAACAGAAGATATTAAAAAAATATAAAGACATTTTTTGATGATGATGAGTAGGTACTCATTTGAAATGTTTAAATTGTTATTGTAGTGTATAATGTTTAAAAACAACAATCATTTTAAAGGACATGTTTCAAAAATAAAGCATTCCATAAAGCAATGCAATAGATGTGAAGGAAAGATTTGACAAATCGGGCAGGGCTTCAGTAGCTCAATTGGAAGAGCGGCTGGACTAGATTCCCAGTAGGTCGCGAGTTCGAGCCTCGCCTGAAGTCAAATTTTTCTTTCCATTTTTCTTTAAAAATAAAATATATTTCACAAGCATGTGTTAATGCGAAATAATATCAAACAATTATTAAGGGTAAAAGCGACTTCTTTACGATATTCAATAAACTGAAAAGTCTATTATATCGGTTGCCTAACTAGCATAGTTGGTAATAGATGGCGCTACTGCTACCATAAAGCAATGCAATAGATGTGAAGGAAAGATTTGACAAATCGGGCAGGGCTTCAGTAGCTCAATTGGAAGAGCGGCTGGACTAGATTCCCAGTAGGTCGCGAGTTCGAGCCTCGCCTGAAGTCAAATTTTTCTTTCCATTTTTCTTTAAAAATAAAATATGTTTCAAAAATGTATAATAAATCCTTGGCCCATTCTGTGTATAGTAGCTACAACAATAGTTTAAAATAATTCGAAACAGTATTCAAATATCAATTTAGAATCAATAGTTGATTAGTGACGACGCATTTGTACAATATGACGACTTCATTCCATTTTAATCGCAAACAGAGAATGATTTGTGTAAGCAATAAAATAAACATTATCATTAAGATTACTTTCTAAGAGTAAATTTATTAGAACTAGGCATAATTACTACAATTAGAAGCCATTTTGAGCATAAGTACCTACGTAAAGAGACAATTAATTGACATACATAACATTTAGAATCAAATGTTAGGTATACATTAAATCCACTCTCTCCTAACAAAGTGAAACAATATAAAATGTCTCCCCACCCTGATTACCATATCTTTTCTCAATCAGCTTAGGTACAATTTAAATATCAAAACATTTTTCTTACAAAATTTTACGTATATTTTATAGAGTTTAACTTAAAATTTCGTCGAGGTTCTTACTATGTGTCTAAGGAATAAAATACACATTACATTTACATTTATTACACAAGCTTCGTTTCCATTGTCCTAAAATCCATCCTATTTAATAAAATAATTAGTACCAATATTACTCGTCTCCCAAATAAACGCAATTAAAACTTTTTGAATTACATTGTGCCTGATTTCTTTTTTAATTTGCCCCCGACTTGGCTAATTCCGTCAGCGCAACGGGGGTTGACACACCCTCTGTTGCAAAGCTATCTTTTTTCCTTCAAAAAAATTAAAACAAAGAAGGGTTGGAGGTCTTTCCTAATCTTCCCTTAGGTGTTATATTATTTACAGCTTTGTTATCGTTTGTTAACGGATCTCATTTAAATGTTGGTGCTTTTTATATTTAAGTTACCTATTTATACATTCCTGAATAATCCAACATTAAAATGTATCAATTCTTTCTTAGAAATTCAGACAATACTTATAATTTTTTTATGTAATGGAAGTGGCAAACAAGCATGCAGTTCACATTGATGTTAAGTGATGACTGCAGCATATAGACTGCCACACAAAGACCAAGGTCAAAATGCAGATGCGTAACAACTCCTGAGGCCTATGGTGTTACCTATGCCTCTTTGCCGGAAATTACTAGGCAATAATACTAGGTAAGTATATATATGTCATCGCTTTACGTCCAGCGGACATATCCCAAAAATATATTTTTTGTCATTATTCTTTATCGGCTTGACTAAAATGGATATCAAGATCAATTTACAGCATTGTAGTTTTAAGAGTGCCTGATCTAAGCTGTGGACGGGCATGATTTCAAATTGAAACTTATGAAACTTTAACGCATCTCGCAACTAATCGTCTTTGTATATTTACAGTAATATCTACTTATATTCATCCATTGGCGACCACCGACTTTACGAGGCGTGCTGACCTGAAGATCGGAACTGCACGTGAACATAAAAAGTTTTATAGACAAATATAAAGTGTTCGAGGGTTCATCAGAAGACAGTAGGCCGGGATACATCGATGGGTGCGTTTTATTGCTTGTAACGCGTCATAAACACGGAGACCGATAGCCCAAATGTATTTTTCACGATGCATAAACTTTGTTTAGGTGATAATGTAATAACGTCGGTTATGTAAAAGGGTATGCGGAAATAACCCCTTTTTAAAGTACTAAATGTAGCTGGCAAATGTTTACGTGAATAAACTAATCGTGGTAGCAAACATAGAATTATAACGCTTATACCTCTATGGTAGCAAAATGCACTGAATCAAAATGCGTAAAATTGATAACAAAAGTTAATCGACTTCTTTGTTTCATTTCCAGCATTAACAGCACCGTTCACCCTGATGAATCCAGCCTCACGAACTAGGTAAGACCTCTTTGATTCGAGTCGGTTCATAGTTAATTAATAAATAATATCGGCTCAGTAATCCTGAATGACTATTTCGTTCGAAACCAATTCACTTGAGTACGAAACTATCAAATAAGCTTCCAATTAACTGAACGAAGAGCAAACAAGACGCAATTTTTTAGGAATCAATATTCTAGAAAAAACTAAAATATAAATGCGTTTTGTAAATAAAAAGGGCACGTATCCAATCAAGTTAGTAAACAGAGTCGCATAAAAGCGTCGTGCATAAAAAGTATTACATACGCACCGACCGATATGTAATAAAAATGTTTTACGTTGCTGTAAGTCCTGATAAAACACCCTCCTTTGCCCACTGCCCGTTTTATCACCGGTCATTTTATGATTCACAAATTTCTATAAACTCATCTCTATTATTAATACACGTCCAAAGTACTTTTAGCCCGAAAAAGCCATATGTGACCTTTTTAACCGGGGTTAGGCGGATTATTCTTCATGACCCTGCTGTAATGAGCATCGGAGAAGTTGGTTATTTGTTTCGTTTATTATTACGTTTAAGATGCTTATATACGGTTAAATATTGTGATATGAAAGCTGATGATAAATGAAAGAAAAGTTTATTATACTGATCCTAAATTATTGTGATTTAGTGTCCCTGCAGTCTTGAAAACGAAAAAGTTTCCTGCAATTAGTGCAAGGCTCTAAATCATCTAAATAAATGTGATAGGCGTAGTTGTTATATTAAAATACTAGCTGGCCCGGAGAACTTTGTATCGCTTTAAAGTAAAGATAAAATACACAATACAGTTTTTGCGAAAGTAACAAACGACAATTGATTTTTGAAAATTGCCTGGCTTGTCCAATTTCGGTAATACATCATTGACATTTATTAAAAAAGAAATGTGTAGGTTCGTCATAATGGCGGGAATTGACATTTTTTTGAATTTATAAAATTATTGATTTTATTTCACGAATTATCAAACTATACGAATTTTGTGTATACATTTTCTCGACTCAGAACAGTCAGAATAATATTTTTTTTACGATCTTTTATTGTATAGGTTTCGATCGAGTCTACCGTAGATCTGTGGCAGAAAATATGACATGTAATGTCTGTGCTTAGGTTCATAATGGCGGATGTGAAATATTGAATATTAGCGTTGTGCATTTTTAACCACTATAGCAACCAACACTACTTGAACACTACCACCACCATCGTCACCACCACTGTCACCGCTACCACTTCCAACATCACAAATGCCACCAACGCCACCAACGCCATCAACGCCACCACCAACACCTACATCACCAACACCTACATCACCATACACCTACGCCACCAAACCACAACCAATGCCTCGAAAACTACCAACGACAAAAACGCCACTAATGCCTCCATCGCGACTAAAAACCACCACCATCTCCACCAACGCCATCAACACCGCCACCAGAGTCACCAACAACACCTATGCCACCAAAAACACCAATAACATCAATGACCAAACTCACTAACGCCACCAATGCCACCACCACCACCACCTATTTATGAGATACAACCTGGTGACAGAATGACGGGCGGACGGACAGATAGACAGACAGACAGCAGTGGATTAGTAATCCGTAGGGTCCGTTTTTACCTTTTAGGTACGAAACCCCCTAAAAGATAGAACTAAGATACAGAATAGCTTAAAAATATTCGATAGGATTTTTAAATTGACATAACTTTTTTATTTCTGAACCGATTCACATGAAACAAACACTAAATATTAAGTAAAACTTGCTACAATATATGAGTAAAAAAAGCAGATCGAATACGCCGTTTCTGAAATTAGCGTGCACAAACAGACATTTTTCCGGGATAAAAAGTACCCAGTGTTGTGCGCCAAAGGTTAAAGTATAATCATACCAAGTTTCATTGTAATCGGACCCTTAGTTTTTATGTGATGCTTGAACAAACAGACAGACAGACAGACAAAAAAATTCTAATCACATATTTGGGTTCAGTATCGATCTAGTAACATCCCCATGTATCTATTTTTTCAATATTTTTTATGTACGGAATTTTCACTTCTACAGTTTTATTATAAATATAGATTGTTCAAAAGTGCCACTCCGGGAGAGCCGACAGAAGTGGTAATTCGAACAATACTAGTGTACCTACATAAGAGTCTGTTACAGTAATAGATAATGTCGAGAGTTCAATGGTTTTTTTTAAAATGAAAAAACTTCGCACAACTTTCACTATAAAAAATAACTTACCAACCGGCATTTGATGCCTTACATCTATCCAGCCTCTGGAGAAGAATATTCTCTCATCAAGAGTAAAAGGGGCAGGAGAAATTTGAGAAAGTGCAAAGCTTGATTCCCATTAAGAGATTATAGACTAGAATTTTCGATATCAAGACAGACCCTGCATCAAAAGCAATACATAATAATCATTAATCTCTCCTGACAGACAAGTCTGTACGAAGGTTAAGCCAAACAGAACGCTGTGCTAGGATTGAGCGCATTCTTTCAGACATCGGTCTTTTATAGTAGTTTCACTGGCATATAACTTTTTTTCTTTCCTTCCTTTGCTAGATCTTCTTCAAGGACCAGAGAACCAGCCTACAAGTAATGCAAAATAAAAGAAGTAGGTATTTAACGAATATTTAATACAGTAGATTAATAAAAGGTATATGCTAATGTTAGATTAGATTGAAACGCTAATGTTAGGTTAGATTGAAACGTTGTCACTTTTTTTTTGCAACGGTAACACCCATTCAGAGGTTGAATAAATAAACATGCTAAAATAGCATTTCAATCTTACAAAATCCTTCCAAAAAACTGTGTAGGTAGGTGATATCTGCGACGTGTGGTGGGACCGGAATCAGACAGAATATTAGCATAATCTATTCTTTGTTTTATTGCTGACTTTCAATAAAATATATAACATAAAACGTTGTTTAAAAACAAAGACAACAGGTTATATGATATGTTCTTAGGTTTTCGCGAGCTACACTCATTGAAATAAAACTATTTTTACGGATTTATCTCGCGTATATTAAACTAAAATGATTTTTAAAACAACAGGTTATAATAGGGTAGGTACAGTCAGGAAACTTTAAACACCAGGTGCCACGCATTGGGGGGTGACACTCTCTCTTTGAATAATCCAAAGAGTTGTTAAGACGTGAAAGCGCAACACAAAACTCACTTTCGCATTTATAATATAATACCAGGGGGCGCCAGAGGCAAAATTTGCTCAAATAGAGAACGGTGGAGAATGAAGAAAAAAGATACAAAAGAAATAGGGGGGCACAACGTTGGAGAATGAAGTATTTTTTTTTATCATCCGTACCGGGTGCCACCCATGTTAGCTACGCCAATGATAAGGTGCTCGTGTGATCAAGCGGTCAGTTCCCTTGTCATATTAATATTATAAATGCGAAATTTTGTATGTTTGTTTGTTTGTTTGTTACTCCTTCACGCAAAAACTGCTGAACTGATTTTATAGATACCGATAGAGGGTAACTTGCTAACGCATAGGATAGTTTTTATCCCGAAAAAATGTTCCTGTGGGATGCCATGGTATGATTTGATAAGTTTCCACAGGTTACGCGAAAAGCGACCTACCTACACGCGGACGGAGCCGTTGGCGACAGCTAGTAAGACGTTAAAATATTTCTGTGAATAGTTTCACAAAAAGGTACCTACGTAAGTATATAGATGTACATTGAATGTGGCATATTTTTAATATATATAAATCACGTGTCACGGTGTTTGCCCGCGATGGACTCCTAAACCAATTAACCGATTTTAATTAAATTTGCACTCCATGTGCAGTTTGATCCAACTTAACAGATATGATTACATCACGCTATGACTAATAGGAGCAGAGCCGGGGCGAACCGCTAGTAGGTATTTTATATTTTATTGAGAAAATATTGTTTAACTTTGTATGTCAATCTTCTATGGGGTCCGAAAACTCAACGTGTACTGTAAATTGTATCTTTAAATTGAAATTGAGCCGGTGTTAATGAATGCACTTTTACACTATAGAAGTACGTACCTTTGAACGATAAAATTAATTGATTTAACTGTTTAATGAGGTTCCAAGCCCGTTTGCTTTGTGAATTACGCAAAATTTGATAGTTCTGTGCGAAAGATCAAAACCTACAAATGATCACATCTTTATGTATCTTTGTTTTCTGATGCATGATGGTAAACCAATACCAATAAATAAATAAATAAATAAATGAATGAATAAATAAAACAACCCAAATAAAGCACAATAAAACGATTGATTTAACTTAATTAGGGGCTTAATTATGTAATTAAAATATAGATAAAGGTAGTTATAGTTGGTTTGTATCCTACTTAGGTATCATGACACATGATTGGACTACTTATATATCTTTATTGTTGTCTCAGGTTATGTGAACACGCAATTAAAGGAAATAAGCCAATTGTTTTATGGATAGAACTCAGTGTTATCGGAGGCACTACTTCTCCTTAATGTGAGTATTAACCGAGCCAGCTTACGGCTGATGGTTAATAAATATCAGAACCTTTCGGCAATGTAAATAATGGCTCCTCCAAAACACCATACTATCTCACACCCTTGCAAAGGATTAACTAACGAAAACACAGACAGATGGCGGTATAAACGCTGCGTTTTGTGCGCCGAGTTTAAGGCCGAAACGTTATTTTTGTAGGCTTCCTGATTATCATGTTCACATTAAACAAGTACCCGTTAACCTATCCAAGTTGTGAGCCATTAAGCAACAAAAGAATGGAGCGCATAATTTTTTCCATTTTAAGCGATCTTTTCTATTAGATGTTAATGAACCAATCATCGAAAAATATAGTTAGGCGAATATTTGTACCGAAGAAAAGGAACTAAATCGGAAATTAATTTACTATCCAAACTAATGTCATTGTATTTGTGAATAGTCAGGCCTCGAAATTGTCATCATGTCCAACCGAAAGTAGACTATATGTATATACTTACAACTAGCGACTCGCCCGGCTTCGCATGGGTGCAATGAATGTAATATGGCCTACGTCACTCTGTGAAGATGCAGCTTTCTAAGGGTGAAAGTATTATCGAAATCGGTCCAGTAGTTTTTGTGTGAAAACGTTACAAGCATACACACGAAAACCCAAATGTTTCCTCTCTACAATATCGCATCCACAGAAAAATGAACGAGTCCAAATGAGTGACAAAAACCTAACGTGTGAAACAGCTTTATAGCCGAATTACGTTGACTACGTATTTGAACGCAATTCAAATTCGTGTCTAATCCTACCTTTACTAATTTAGAGATAACGATAGGCAAGTGCCTGCGTTTCTTGAAGCGAACATGTATTTTGACTGTAAATAAAGGATACGGTATTAGGGAAGATTTCATTTGCATTTCAGCTTAAGCTACCTGTCTACTCCTTGAGGGCTAATTATTCTAATTGTAACATACATACGCAAAGTTGTATATCAACGTCTTTGCTAAGTGAAGTAAACGTTATAGGTATCTTAGTAGGTAATGGGCAATAAAACAGGTGAAGATAAGATGATGGTAGAGTCCCAGTGTAGGAGCTCGAGGGCGTAGGCACCACCGCATTACCTAATATATCTGCCGGCAAATGGTAGTGTTCAGCACTATCGTGACGGCCCGGTTAGTCCAGCGGTGTGAGATAACCGTTCAATCCGAAGGGTCGCGGGTTCGAAAACCGCACCGGGACAGATGTTTGTATGGCCTACAGATATTTGTTTCGGGTCTGGGTGTTTGTGTATGTGTTGTATGTGTACAACGGCACCCACGACACAGGTTTATACCTACTGTGGGGCTGTGAGTGTAAGCGTATTTTATATATTTTATTTTATTTTATCGTGTTCAGGTTAGATGGTAATGTTTGGCCCCGTAATAACTATCACAGGGACATAGGTAAGAACTTAGGTCTCAAGGGTGACAACGCATCTGCATTTCAACTTCTGGTATTTCTGTAAGTGTCTATACGCTGCAGTTATGACTTAACATCAATGTGATTTGCATGCTTGTTTGCCACGGTTGTAACATAAAGAAAAATAAATACTACGCCTGGGTTGCACCAACATATCTGTTAAAGTTATTGTTACATTTCACATCCTTGTCTAACTTAAAGAAAAGAAGGATGTGCGATGTTACAATAACTTTAACTTTAAAAAATATCTTGGTCCTACCCAGGCCAGAGAATATGTAATAATACTACGTGTAGAATGGACACTTCGACGTCTCCCGCCCGATTTCCCCGCCTCACCCAATCTCCTCCCCTCTTATAGGCGACGGTTGGTATTTTCTACGTGCTACGCACACAGGTGCACGTGTAAATGCACGTCACTGATTGATGTAATAGAGTAATAGAGACCAAATCAAGCGTTTGTATGGAATTTTGGCGGAGTGTCCGCGGTGTGCCCATGCTAAGAAATGTTGAATTGAAACGATGACTACGCTTCGTAGCTTGGCGCTACGATGTCGGTGACACACGATTTAATCATACATTGAGTTTCTTTTTGTTTCTTAACCTTTGGCGCATTGAAATTCATTTCGTTTCTGCTCTTAAGGTCAACTTTTGCACACATAAAATTTGTAATATGCATCGCCTTTTCTAAAATTTTACCAGGTACAAGTTTTTTGTTTAGCTTTCCTGGACAAACAAAAATATTTTTTTTATTCTTGTGTCGTAGGCATCTAGCACAGAAATCTAAATAACATTGTCTTCATATTTCCATGGCGCTTGGCAATGAAATAGCCGCGCCCGCAACATCGTAGCGCCGAGCTACGAACCGTAGTCATTCGTTATATCCAAAGATTTCTTCACAGAATTTATAAATAGGTACCTATAAAGGCTGAAATTGTTTATAGTGTACCTACTAGTTATTCGCGTCATCATTTCAAGCCAAAAAACGTCCACTGCTGGACAAAGCCTCCTCCTAGGGAGGGATATGCCATAATCGCTGATCAGAATAAGATTGGCGATAGTTTAATCGTAGGACGCTCTGCCCATCATGCGTTATTGTACTTGCTACCGCCCCATTGCAATGCTTGAAGAATTCTCCTCTACTGAAACTAGCAGCTATTGAAACACAGGATAGAAACATCCCACAGACTAGGGAATATTCAGAGGAAGAACTTTTATATGGTAATATATGGCCCCGTAATAATTATAAGAGACAACTAACGTCTCAGGTGTGGCAACCTGGCGACGCATCTGCATTTTGACCTTTGATCTTTGTGTGGTTGTCTATAAGGATACAGTCATCACTTAACATCAATGTGAACTTGTTTGCAACCTCATTACATAAAAAATAACAGTCCAGTTAGAAACTTTAAAACAAATTACGAACATAGTTTGTCTGTATTCATTCACGAAGGCTCAATTCCCCTCTTCAGAGGGTCTGAATCATCTCTATTCTTGCCTCCATTCATGTTTATTGCCCCATGATATGCAAGAGGGTCTAATTAAAATTAAAACTCTCGTGTATTTTTTAAAGTTTTTATTTTATTTTTATAAATGTTTCATTGTATTTATCGTAGGTATGGTGTCATTTGAAATATATTTAAATGCTAATTAGCTTTCCAATTAGATAATGTGTAGTAGGCGATTACGTATAACAAAATATAGAAAAAAAAAAACAAAGTTTTTCTGAGCATAAGTTTATATGATTCAAACAAAAGCTTAAAAATATCAGTGACTGTAGCATACAGTAAGAATTAGTGAAGGAAAAAATGAAATAACTAGCTATTGGGTTATTAAATGGTGCATTAACTAAAATAAAGGTAAATTATTAAAAATTATTCTAACTTCAAACTTAAGTTAAAAGCTGCTAACATAATGTAAATTGCCTTGCGGCGCGTTGCAATGAATCAACGGAAATATTTATTAAGATCCATTTGAACTATAATGTTTATGTAAACTACAATCATCGTCCTTGCCGGTTTTAAAGTTAACGATTTTGTAGAAAACCGATAAAGATTGTATCGGTTTTTCGTAACTTTGAGACTGGCAAGGACCTTTATCCAAGCAACGCTGTCGCGGTAGACGCGACACGCCCGAATGGCGAACGTTTCCTAAAATAATTTCCAGTCAATAACAGTCAAACAAAATTGGACTAAACAACAAGGAATTTGTACTTTGGGAGATGTGATATTATAGAGAATCGACTAGGTCCTCATCAAATGAATATTAAATACTTAATGAACATTGTATCCATAATATATAATATAAGCAATATAAAACATAACATAATCGGAAACACTAGACAATAATATAAATTCTGCTAAATAACTGAAGTAATTCAGATCCATGACCGCCAGAATTGTAATGGGACGAGTTGAACTCTAAACTGTACTTAAATAGAATAGTGACGTACGATTTATTAGGAAGCCGATGGTATCGACTAGAAACGGCTTAAATTCGGAGATCGTTTGCACTGTCCACTACAAAACTGACATCACAGAATTGTCTAACAATATATTATAAATCGAATAGAATTAAAAAACTTCGCTAAATTTTGTATCGAAAAAACGTATCTAGCGTCATATTTAAAATGATATGCTTGCGAACAGTGACACTTTGGTAAAGATCACAACTGCAGGATTGCTGCTCGTAGTCCGAAACATAAAACAACAAAATGTCCCCCTCGTCACTTACCCACTACACATTCTGCTATTGATCAGTGTTGGCCGCTTGTTCGGTAGTTCTGCCTTTTATCGATATTTTTACATTAATAATAAATGTCACAACATCAAGCCGGTATAAAAAACACTAAGCCTACTAAATCTACTACCTGCGAAACTCTTTTAAAGAGTAAACTTACAAACTAGATTCGTAAAGTAACACAAAACCCGCCGCTCGAGCGACGGGCACAATATCAGGATCCATATAAAATATAACATGTTTTTTTGCCTTCTTAGTTTTATTACAATTTTCTGAAACAACCTTAAAAACTAGTCATGCTTTACCAACATTACAAAATAGACATACAACGCTCACTATAAGTTAATAGCTTTCTCAATATTTTTAATTGTTACAAACTGGAACTTTGACTCCCTTAATATAACCAGTATATTCTTATGTATCTACTCTCTTTGTGCCAATTCCTTACGCATCGACCGCGATTGTACAAAAATATACGTTGGAACGTATCGAACATTTAAAAATAATATCAATTTTCAATGGTATAAGTCATATCAATATTAAAAAACGATCCTTATTATTACCAAGCACTTAATCGATACTTAAAATTAATAAATTGGCGTTCACTTACTGAGCTTCTACATATCATATCCAAACTTCGTTTCCATCGAGCCATATTTCAGAAAAATTGTAAGTAAACAAGAAGAGATCATAGTACGAAAACACTTACGATACGAGCACACTCATTATCAATAATGTGTGCAGAACTGTGTACCTACACGAGAAAATTAAAGGAAATATTTTATAAATACGAAAAAGTCATTCATCCAAACATACTTGCACCTTACAAAATATTTTAAAGTTGCCGTTGGTAGTCAAATGCATCAATGTATTAATTTCGTTTGTTTTGCCAAAAAAATAATCTTCATGAGATGATCTCGTTTCCTTCTATTCAGACCGGGCGTTATCAATACTGGATCCCTCTGGGATTCATGATTCTTAAACTCTAAGTCCCAACTAGTCTAAATGGAAAAGTTAATTATTGCCTTAATCGCAATGAGGTTAAAAATAACATTTTAAAAGCATCCGATCAAATAGAAATGCACGATAGAGAAACTAGCTTACAATTACAAAACCGCTTCCGTGGTCTCATTCAAGAAGAAATCTTACTATACTTTAAGTCTTATCAACTTATTTATTAAGTTAAGGTCGTCCGAAAACAACGATTGGTCAAGATTGCTTCTCGAAATACGACGAACGGGCGCTCTTACAATACCTATTATCGCTGTGATACACGTACGAGAGCATGTCTCGATTTTTCATCTTATAAAAATACTACATCTACATTTCCAGTAAAAAAAGTATATTACTTGACGTTTAAATTTACGAATTTATACATATTAATAGAAAAATGTTACCACTAAATTACTCGTTACGTTACGAAAGTACAAAAGTGTTTTTTTTTTTAGTTATTACAATTTATGACACTCATACCCTGATGCACCCCGCGCATTACGTAGTAAATCGTTAGTCTAATTGCCACGCAATTACTTAATTATTATCTTTAACCAATTCGTAAGATTATCACCCAATTTTATCGTACGTACCGAATACTATTCAAGACCGAGCGTGTCATCAGTTTAATTGTTTGCATTGCTTCTCGTCAGTCCTTCTAAAATTGGCTGCAAAGTCACCACGCTACCGTCTTAGCCGATGACTGAATATCACTTTACCGCTCCCATCACATTTGTTAGTTTGACAATTTCTGTGTATACGTCGATCGGTTATTACTGTAGCGTTCAAACTAATAAATGCGACCAAGAACGACTTAAAGCCCTAATTACAAAAGTTAATACAAAAGATTAATACGTACTTGCTACAATAATGTAGAAAACGTCGAGTATCAAAATATAAGTAACACGATGATTTGCATCTTTCACTAACCAATAACAGCCGTATACTAGAATCAGCCAATGCGTTTGAAATTTTGAGCTTAGTGGACGCTGGGTATCATTCGGATGCTGAATGTCACATTGACAATAACATACGCGGACCAACCGGCTTTCCTACCAGCGAACGAATGCAGCGAACTGGATTGATGTGATCGTAATCATATTCAATCAAAGATCTTATCTGATATAGCGAATAATGTTGCTGATGGAAACAGACATTAATTTGAAGAAGTTTCCCAAACAAAAATATCGCATATCAACAGGAATGGAGTAGGTAAGTGCTGCAGAATTTTGAAAAAGCCGGCAGCAACGAAGGCTAGACGCGACACGTTATACTACACGTCATCAATGACTTACGTTTTCACAAACCTACGCGCGATGCGAAAATGCAACGCCTATGACCAGAATGTACACGATTTAATAACAAACTCGCTTGGCACGAGAAAATCATTAGCAATAAGTAGAACTATGGAAAGAACGTGACGATGATTAAAACTTAAGATTAAGTGAGACCACAATCACTCGTCCATTCACACCGTTATATTTAAAGAAAATACCTAACACCTAAATGAGAACTACCATGGAAATAAGGTTCGACTAACCTATATAGAAATAGAAAAGCGAGACACGATCTTATATCTCTTTCAGCGAATATTATGACGATGATGTTGTTTCTACTTACTGTGTGTTTCTAATGCCTTATTCTAATATCGTTCGATAGATACGAGTAGAAATTAAGATACAAACTAATACGAGATATAGGCTTTATAATAAGTAACAATTTTCGCTCCTAAATGTATACCAACGAAAAACGAAATTCCTTTAAATCAATATAACGGTTAGTTACTTCTGTCAGGAGAAACAATTGCACGTTATATTAGGATTTACAGCAACTATTTCGTTAAGATTATCTAGATCAGAGTTATTTTTATATGTATTTGATTTACTTTATAAAATTTGCAAAAGTAACAAATTGTTTCTTTGTACTTTTAAGCAATTCACTAAATTACACCACATTAAATTCAACATGAAGTTTGAATGTCGGTGTCTAAATAAATTGTCATTAAATATAAAATTTAACAAATGTGCAAATAAACTAAGAAGTTGGCAACGTTCGTGTAATTACATTTATGAAAACTGAACAAATAACTAAGTTACTAAAATATGAATAATCAAACACATACTACGATTATGTATAGGGATACGAAATGTAGGGAAGAATGTCTATTGCCATATATGCTTCCTACATTACATCTACACAACCATTCAAAGTGTTACTTTACTGATCAATAAATATATAGTTCCCCTTTGTTTCTCTAGGAGTTTACAAGTTGCCTGAAAATTGTCAGGTAAAAATTAAATGGAAGAACTGTTTCTTGACAAACCGTTGCAAATAAATAGAACTATAGTTTTCGCCACATATTTGACAAAACCATTACAAACACAACGTGTCTCTAAACTACGAAATTATCAAAAGGAACTGTAAGTAAATGGTTGTAAAACATTATATATTAAGCTCTTTACGGCTGAATTATTTTCTAATTTGTACTCCGTCGTTATAAACAGGTGTGTGGACTTTTTTACGGTACATGACCTCGCTTCTAAACGTAGCGGTTTGTCAAGTAACTAATAAAATTGTAGCCATATAACATTATATTCTGTGGCTCTATTCTGCAACTGAACATATACCTACGTTATCATATTAAATACACATGTTGATATATGGAATATTATCTTAAAACTGAATTTTTAATTTAGGAGCCTTAAGGTGTCTCTATAATTTGCTATTTTTAGTTTCTAGAGAGGTAATGACAAAGATTTGTTTAATATGAAACTTTTTTTATAAAATATTAAATAAACTTCCTTATTGTAGAGCCGGAGCATCGATATACTCGTATATTGGATATAGGTTTCAAATATAGCGTAAATTACTTTGAATTTGTACCGGAAAGAGAGGGTCAATGACCTGATAGTTTAAAAGTCATTGTAAACATGTACTTTGTTAATATATCTACCTTAGATGGCTCTGTATTGACTATTAAACAATATGTTTCTATAAATTTGTGTCGTTTTCACTAAATATCCACACTGTTATGACTTTTCACTTACTCATTTGTACATGGCCACCATCAGATGATCTGGTTCAATTTAATATTTTCCTAAATATACCAACAACAGCTCGTTTTTTTTTTTCAAATATTTTCTTTTTTTATTGGGTACATACATTTATTTAATGTACATTAAACTTTTAAATATAATTCTATATACGAACGAGCAAACTTCGATAAAATTAAAATTGTTTAACATATGTAACGTCATAACAGTGCGGTTTATTGTTTAAAATAATTAAGGATCTTTGATATTGTTGAAATTATGTACTATCGATTTATGGCTAAACTAGAAATATGCAATATAATATCTCATTAAACATTTTTTGTAAGCATCTGCGTGTAGATAAACGGCATATATTTACAATATTATAATTATATCGTGCTATGTTAAAGGTATGTAATGATCTCGATATAATATCCCCGATCTCAGAGTAGGTACAAAACGTTTAAGCGAAGAATACTAAATTTAAAAAACATTTAGAGAGGTTTAGGTTACGTACAATCACACAAAACGAACTGGTCAGTATGCTACGACTGTTTAAATATAGAATTTAACATTATTAACTCATGTTATAAACAGAATTGCTTTAATACGCCGAATTAATAATGAATTTTTTTTATTTGTGTATGTAAACATATTTGGAGTATTACCTACACATATCTTTAGTTGATTTTTTGGTCTGTAACAAACAGTCATTTTACAATGCTGCAGTTGCTTCAGAAATCTCTGCAGTTACAGCGGTAATCGCCGCAGTAATCACGGAAATGGATGCAGTTATATTCAAATATAATCTAAAATCTTTGAATATAACTGCTAGTTTAAACTTTAAACAATATGTTTCTATCAATTTTATGTATCTCAATACATTATTTTTAACATTATCTTTTAGTTATCGGATCATAAGACCAGTTCGTTTTCCAATCAAACCGTGCCAGATGATAGATGACAAATGAGGTGCAGTGATGCGGATGGCGAGATGAAGGGTGCAAGATGATACCTAGGGCTCTATCTACTATGCGACATACAACTATGATACATCGTATTCAGTCATATCATGAACAAAGGTAGCTTATGCTACCACCACAGATTAAAAGGTAAATGGCAGTTTTTGATTTTATAAGGATAAACCTACACACAGATATGGCGTTGGCAAGTGTGGAAATTAGTTGTTATATTATTATGTTTATAATTTTATATATGAGGTATAAAGTGCAATTAAACAACGTATTTGCACTTTTTTCACGGCGAAATTGCTTGCGCAGTTGCTAATTCATCAGATAACTGCATTGTTATTTACAACTAACTTCAAGTGGTATGTTAAGATTTGAACAACTAATCACCACTGTGCAAACACCATAGTTTGTGTGAGGTATTACGCAAAAATATTTCACCTATATAAAAAATGTCAAGTCTTAGTAGAATTATTGCCTAACAGTGTGAACTTAGGTCCACGGATATCACTTTACCCTATTTTTTTGTATACGAGCCGTTACGTAAGCGCCTACCTCCGCACCACTTTATCACTATCCACTAAACACTCACTAGTACTAGAAGTATTATCACTTGTAATCACTTTGCGAGTAATAAGTATCAAATGTATCAAAAACTTACCTATAACTTTAACGTTATACAGTTACTGAGTAAATGTGCACATCACTTACGCTTATTAAATGTTAAAGCGCTATTCTTACAAATAAATAGACATCCATGATAATTATAAGAAAATCCTTAAGCCTACGCCGCCCAGTTTTTGATTTTTAAAACAAAAAAAAATAACATTGCATTCATGCGCGTTTTAACGAAAATAATAATTATAGAATACATTTTCAGTGATCAGCGGTTTAACAATTGATTCAAATTAAAATTGTGTTTTTATGTCTGATATGGCACAATTTCGACAAAATACGAATGTTGGTTAAAAACGTTCCTTAACATTCCGCCTATCACTGAGCTGTACTGTTTTTAAAAAAAAAAGACAAAGAATATTCAGATATAAACATCTTATAATAAATGTAATATATAAATTATCGACAAGCTAATCATATTATTGGTGACACAGCAATCACTTATAATTAAATCCCCTACCATAATTAAGTGGAAACTTATAGAAAGTAAATGAAAAATGATATAAAGGAAAATAACCTAACATGGCATCTTCGAGACGTAAGAATCCTTCGCAGGATAAAGTGCCATTATGGTGGGAGGAAATAAAGGATCGTAATAAAACCTACGAAAATAGTGTATAACACTTAAGTTAGTTTAAAATTTTGCTAAAATAAAACATAACTAATAAACTAAATTGAACTAAACAACACACCATTCAAACTTCCCTATCAAATAGGGTTATCATATCAGTATCACTGAAATCGAAGGTAATCAATAATTTAAAAACTCCCCTTTATCTCCTTCTGAAGGAATACACCGCGACAAAAGATCAATCGAAAAAACAAAAAAAAAATGCAATTTCTGGCGTCACTAAACCGCTACTTTACTTTCGATAAAAATCAACATCCTATCTATTTTAATTAACAAAGTGCAGAATAAAATTAAAATAAAATCAATAGTACGATCTAAACCGATACATAAAATTATTTTCAATAATACCAACTTAATTTTAACAAAAATTATTACTAGCGACCGAAGTCGCATGAAAGTCTGTAGCCGCACTGGAACCACACTACGCGATCTGGTTTAGGTAGTCGATGAAGTCGTTTGAGAAGAGCTGGAGATGAGGTTCGGCCGTGGGTGCTCGTCGGGGGACACCGCAGCCTGCGAGGGGTGCCCGCTCCGGCTTGGGGCGGAGCGTTGCGAGGTACCGTTCGGCGAGAGATTCGCCGAGGCTCATCGCGAGGGTCTCGGGACTTAGCCCGAGGAGGGACAGAGACTCGGTGATGCTAGCGAGGGTCGGTGCGAGGTACTTAGCGGGTTCTTCTTGCGGCTCGGTCGCCCGGGAGGCCATGCTCGTGTTGACGACGGGCCTGAGCGCGGGCGGGGAGGCGCGGCGCGGAGGGGTCGGCGCCAGGCCCCAAGTGTCAGGGGGGGTGCCGGGGGAGGGCCCCGGCACCGCCGTTTGTTATGGCCACTGCTGGTATTGCGGGAAGACCCGTTTCGTGAAGCAGTAGGTGAGCGGCTTGACAAAGTGCGTGTCGATGACGCGGCAGTGCGGGCACGTGACGGGGTGCGAGTAGTCCGAGTAGTTCAGCCGTTGGTGCGGGTGGAGCAACGGCTTGCAGCAGTTATTACACTGTAGAAAAACAACATTTAGTATTAATAAATGTAGGTACTGTTTTAATTTATGGATCTTATAACTATCGTGCGAGAAGCTGAGGAACTTCCTTTCCACTAAATGTGTGTATTGGTGACATGTTTTTACTATTGTTTTGCTTTGCATAACGAATCGATATTTCCAACACAGCATAATAGCTCAGGCGTTAAGTGTGGCAACGCATCTACATCGAAATTTCAGGGTTTTAAATAGATTTTATTTTTAAAGAAAAATGGAAAGAAAAATTTGACTTCAGGCGAGGCTCGAACTCGCGACCTACTGGGAATCTAGTCCAGCCGCTCTTCCAATTGAGATTTCCCAGTAGGTCGCGAGTTCGAGCCTCGCCTGAAGTCAAATTTTTCTTTCCATTTTTCTTTAAAAATAAAATATATTTCACAAGCATGTGTTAATGCGAAATAATATAAAACAATTATTAAGGGTAAAAGCGACTTCTTTACGATATTCAATAAACTGAAAAGTCTATTATATCGGTTGCCTAACTAGCATAGTTGGTAATAGATGGCGCTACTGCTACCATAAAAGCAATGCAATAGATGTGAAGGAAAGATTTGACAAATCGGGCAGGGCTTCAGTAGCTCAATTGGAAGAGCGGCTGGACTAGATTCCCAGTAGGTCGCGAGTTCGAGCCTCGATTGAAGTCAAATTTTTCTTTCCATTTTTCTTTAAAAATAAAATATATTTCACAAGCATGTGTTAATGCGAAATAATATAAAACAATTTTTAAATAGATGTTTATTAACTACTAACTCTCGTTTTCATGAGATAAAAAAGGTTAAGTAAGAATATAAAGTACTTAATGACTAATGAGTGATATATTTAACGGCTATTATCTAGGTAAGTAGGTACAAGAATGACGTAATAATTCACAAAACATCAAGTAATACAACAAACCAATACACACCTTCAACCGTTCCGCGCAACACGGTGTAGCCATGAATATGTCGTACGAGTACATAGTGCCGAGCACAAGTGACGAGCCATCCCACTTCTGTCCGCAGAACCGGCATCGGATCGTGCGGTCCGGGTCGCATCGCTCCAGGCATCCCATGCACACGCAGGTCAAATACTGCGTCCGCCCTTCCACTTTCACCTGGCAAACAAATTGTTCAGATTAGCGTTTGTGAAAGTTGGGTATACGAACCCCTAGGATAGGTAAAATGGAAAGAATATCCAACTTCGTGGTAAAAGTAGTTAAGATAATTAGTTTAGCCGCCTGTTAATACTAAGCTACCGATGCGACAAATGTTCCAAAATACAATATGACACTTTTTGGGGGTTCAAAAGAGTGAAAAAGAATCTGATAGCACGCAAATCGACATTTAGCAAAATAGTTCCAAAAACCAATTTATCATGAGCTAGTCTCCACTGTGATATAAAAAGTGCTTTTGTGGGTTTCTGGTAAAATAACAAGTGGTTCGTAAGGCTTTTAAGTCTGAGTAACAGTTGATTTAGATGAATGCTACGCAACGCAAAGTTGTGATCTAATTTTTAATTGAAATCCTCAACAGACTCTGTTAGTTTTATTGACAGAAATGAGGATTATAGAATGTAATGAACTATCCACTGTCGTATAAACTCATAACTAGACAAAAACGTTGCGATAAATTAGGCAAAATTGTATCCTTAGAAAAAACACAACTCTCGTTTTGAAATTGCAAGAGCAATCAACAAAACGTCTGCAAAGTTTAATGTAATTATACATTCTTAAATCTTATAAACCAGTGGATCGTAGTCATTTTCCCATATTGACGTTTCACGGGTACCATAGAGCAACACATCATTATTCGCCTACGCAATTTGTTAATTATTGTCAAATAAAACAAGCAAACATTGAGTACTCTTGAATTCTAAACGTCTTTTGAAGATGATCCTTCGAAATCTTTCCAGAACAGTTGGGGACGGAGTGGGGGCCGGTAATTCTAACGTCAAACAAACGTACAAGTATCCGACAGCAGTCTCCTAATTCACTGAATCAACACCGCCAGTCGAGAAGTTCGTCGCATGAGTTGCGAGGTACCTTATTTTGTAGACTTAAATAAACTTTGCGGGATCTTATTTAAGTTTACGGAGAAAGTTTACTTAGCTGCAATTCGGTAACGCCGAATTAAAATGATATATATTTTATTTGGTAACGTCTTGTTTAATGACAGTTTTTGGAGTACGTGCACGCGATAAGGTAAATATTGCTAAAGTTTCAGATGTGTCGAGTAATTATGTTCATGTAAAATTGTGACGATATTTAAATTAGCTCCATTGTTGTTGTATACACTTGGCTGTTCAAATAAACCGGCTTGTATTAGTCATCTCTTTGTAAGTATCAAGGTTAATGTTAACGCTTTGAAACGCCTGTGAAAATATTTTATTGTGTTTCAATTAATGATTTTATGAACAACCATGAAGTTAAAACAATGAAATAATTATGATCCTTAACGTAAACATAGTAGTAGATGTTGTGAGTAAACCTACCTCAACAGCGCTGCTGGTATGCTGCCGAGGACTGAGAAAGAAGGTCCCGTCCACCAGAGGATATCGGTCGAATACATGCAATGTTTCCTTGCACAGCGCACACGAAACTCTGGGCTTGTGCTGACCAGCCAACGTAGACAGGATGAACAGGCGCGTGTCATCGTTGCCATGGTTACCCTCGTCCTCGATCTACAACAACAAACAGTAACGTTAAACACACCGTAACGTGAAGCACTGTCGAGGAGGGTAAACAAGACCCCACAGGATCGACTACGTTGCTGCAAAACCACGATCGCAATTTCAATATTTCATATCCCCACATTTACATATTACGATTAATGCATCCACCCACGACACTTACCGCAGCAACTCTCCCTTCGTAATAACGCAAGTAAATGACTGCATAAAGTTGAATAATGAAAGGCTGAAAGGCAATTACGCTGAATTCGGAGTCGAAGTCAAACAAAGGCTCACGAGCGCCGCAGAGATCGATTGTGAGCACAATTCGTTCACGTACGAGCAATTTGCGAGAGCGAATAATAATGAAAGTTTAACGAGTTGCCGCTACACCGTGGAACTTAATTAAACATATTATGAACTGTCAAACTGCGATATGCTAGCGTAAGGATTTCCCTTTCTGTCCATTGCATCGGTAAAAAATATTCAGCGTCTGGAAATCGGCGCCTGTCCATTGTTACGCGTCGCGGAACATTGTGTCGAACACATACATTACGATGTGAATATTATTCAGCTGATTGGTTACACGTCGGTGTACACGTGACGCGCAGGACGCATAATGCACGTTACAACTTGCGCATTCCAGTGTGCTTGATGTTAACATTCCTATTATTCTATTATTAGAATGACGTTGTGACACCAGGAACACATAAAACGTACCCGACGAGAGCGTTGACCTACGCAAACAAACTCACTATGATTTGCAGTATGGAACAGTGCAGTTTGCCAAGAGACGCGGCGGGGGCGGCCCATCCGGCACTGCAAACATTGCCGTGATATCTCGCTTCGCAACACAGACGCGAGCGTTGTCTATTACAATGCTAACTTTTAGTTTGTCCAAGTCGTTTACACACTGTTAACATCTCTTCCATTTGCAAATTGCTATCAACGTGTCAGTTTTGTAAATGATAAATAACCGGCCACGAGGGTCGGCTGCGTGAGACGCGGGTGATTGATTCGTTCCGACCGACATCTGCTCACTCGCTTTGGATATTTTATGATGGATAATGTGAAATGTGACATGTAAACAATGCAAAAGCGTTTTATGAATCCTAATGAGTACGCGGAGCGCCGAGCGGGGCTAATGAAATGTCTATGAATTACCCAGTATGTTAATTAAAAGGGTGCTAGAGTTCTCGCCTTAGGACTAATGAGTGACAATTAAATAGTTAAGTGTCGCATTGTCGAAAGTTTAGTGAGGTTGCAAATAGCGGGCGTCGAACCCGGATTCCCGGGCAAACTTGAACCGTTTACTTTCGTAGGTACTGCGAGATTGATGAGTACTCTAAAGCAGACTATTTATTTACTCAATCCGATCACGCTTTGTCTCACAATCGTCGCCTTTTACAGTTGTCTACGACTAGCCGAGGTAGTAAACCGAGACATAAAACTTTGTGACGACTTCAGATGAGTACCTTTGCTCTTACATCGTCAGATACGTAACTACCAGCCGCAGATGTAGAAATGGTGCAGTTAGCGATTCAGTGTGCGCTGGAGTCAGTTAACGCGAGCAGACTGGGCTATTTAACTGCAGTAGACGATGGCTCCTTTCCTCTAATTACGTCGCCTGAATTTACATAGTGTAGAGAAACTTGGCAGCCAGTAAACTCAACATTCTCAATGTCGGAATGTTCCCAGCGGCAGTTTCGTAAATGGTTTCCGTAATCTTGGAACTTTAATCAGACCTCCGCAAATAAAACTGCACTCGAACGATGCGTGAAGTTGGTTGTCTTGCGCAAAATTTAATCGTGGGCATGTTTCGTTTCGTCCTTCCAGCGACAGAAGCGTTGAAGTGCTCGTTCGGAAGAGGAGGCGAGAGAATTTAGGTGTTTTTCAAGCATCGTTAACACTCCGCGTACTGTACGATGAATCAACACACATTAAAACTTTCCAAATTGGTGGTAATGCAAAGCGCTGCATTGAAGCAACTACGACGGGATTCTGTTGAATGTGGCTAAATTTAAACAAGAAATCTACAAACTTAAGTTACACCAAATATAACTTATTCATGTTTCCAGTCACAACAATGATACATATTGTTAATACAAGGAGCAAAGTACACTAAATCTTTTGTTTGTCTTAACAAACATCTGAAAAGTTATTCACGTTACATTGTCGAAGTTCATTTTCATTGTTTCGGTAACTATCCGTAGTACCGTGGAAAATATTTGAAAGTGAGCTTTTAATATAAAACCTCGTCGACCTACAGGTTGAATAACGATAATAAATCTGGATTGTTCCCGAGGGTGGCTTATTTTTAATTAGCCAAATGAAACTTTTCCTATTATATTCCGCCGTCGTCGGCACTCGGCAGTAAGCAGTCCGTACAAATAAAAATTAAATACAAAGCGAAACGTTGAGCTAAAGTTGAGGGGCCGGGCAGAGATGAGAAATCTGACCGCAAATCCAATTAGCCGCAATCTTCCAATACGATGAATCCGATATTCCTGAAATGGGATTAGAAACTGTAAATTGTTGTCTTCTTAATAGATGAAAGTGTTTATCGATCGCAGACGTTGCTTCATTTAAGTTGAGATTTGACTTGCATCAGCGTGGTAAGAGAATAGCAATTTTTCAACAGCCATCTCAAACAATAAGTCTGCGAATGGTATTTGCGGCGCTCGATACATTTATCCTGACGGTTGCGTTACGTTCCGCCTCATGTTTGCCATTGTCTGAGAGCTTACGTTAATACTCCGTTATTTGTATTATAAATGCATTCTATACTATTGGGTTCGGAATCAATACTCGAGTACTTTATTTGTTGGTACGATTTGTTATTGGTATATTGGTATCTACTAGTTTGGACTATTCTGTAGTAGGCAGGTAAATCTTCGCCTCGAACGTAACTGGATTAGGTTGTTTGCGATGTCATGAAAATTTTAACTTTCTATGGAATATTATGGCTTACTATCCTCTCGGCAGTTCTAGCGTCTCATCAGTATTCGACTGTCATAAGACACCGATGGTTTATGTAAATCTTGTGTATTTATATTACAATAGCATCTTGTTAAATGTCGATCGGCCATAAAGAATTCATAGAGCGAAAAATGTTGTAATCTCAAAGGTGAAACAAGCTAAAGGTGGCGAATCGAGAATGTGTGAACAAATTCCTGTTGACATATTTTCTTACAAAATATTTTGTGTGCAGATTCTTATACCTCCGGAACGACACGAGAAATCCGACATGCCATGTCATATTCGCGTGAATTAGTTTTACATCATAGAATTCTACCGAGGCATCTCTGCTTTCTTGAATTCCTCGATATTATAAAATGTTATAAAGGCGTTTTAATTTGACAAAAGCTTGGCGTCAACATCGTCAAATATGCACAACAATATTCTAAGAAATGTGAGAAAATTGCGAACGTAAGTAATATTTTGAACGCCATGTTATTATACATAGAAGATTGTCTGTAAAATGGATCCTTGAATACATCGTCTCGTCATGGAAAATGAAGTTAAGTTTAGATTCAAATAGGTGTTAAAATTTCTCGGATGCAAAGCGAGTTGGCGGCGCTTTGATGCGATTTTGATGAGCTCCGAATACCATAACGACAGTATTAAAAATGTCTGAAAAATGTTTTATGGATGAATTGAGCTGAAACTGCGAAAGAATTGATAGCCTGTGGATTATTTAAAGATTCATCAGTCTATTTAAACAGTAACAAAAAGCGTAGAGAGTTTGTATTTATAGCAAAGATGTTTGAAGTATGTTTTACTGTGAGACGAGACGTTTGCTTGCTAGGTACATGGAAAACTACTTATCCTAACTCCGTTTTATCGTTAGCTGTATTGTTATGTCAGTTACCACCCATTCCATACAACTCGCGTCATTAGTGCCCCAAGATAACTATGTACGCAATTTTTAGGGTTCTGTTGGTCAATGGCAACAATATAATCAGGTATTACTGCCACTATATCAGAAAGTTTTAATCGTATATTTATATATATTATAAATGCCAAAGTTTGTATGTTTCTTTGTTTGTTACCTACTCCTTCACGCAAAAACTGCTGAACCGGTTTTCATGAAATTTGGCACACACAGAGAGGGTAACTTGGATTAACACAGGATAATTTTTATCAAAAAAAAAAGATTCTGTGGGATGCCATGGGAAGATTTCATGAGTTTCCACAGGTTACGCGAAAAGCAAGCTACACGCGGGCGGAGCCGCGGGCAACAGCTTTTTATTTGTATTTGGAGATTTAAATATACAATTAACTGAATTGCGTTATTCCCCGTAGTTCGGTTGACCGACTGCACTAGTGAAATAACTCTCTTCTATACAAATAAATAAAATTGGAGTGTCTGTTTGTAATATAAAAATACCTGCTTTTTAGTAGATATGCCAAAACAACATTTTTTACAATTTTTGTCTCTGTCTGTTTGTTTCGGCTAATCTCGGAAACGGCTGGGCCTATTTTGACGGGACTCTAACTGGCAGATAGCTTATGTAATAAGGAGTAACTTTAGGTTACTTTTATACTAGCTGCGCCCACGACTTTGTCCGGGTAGATACTGAACAATCATAAATTCTCACGCGGACTGAGTCCACGGCTAGTCCAATATAAAAAAATCGGGGGTCTTCACGTCCCGACGCCAGTTCCCTTATTTAGTTGGCTTTTTAAGTTTTCAGGCCGCCCGACACACACTTTGCCGATTATTATTTTTTAATTAACATACTCCATTTGTATTTATTGTAACGAAAAATGGAAAAAAAAAATTGACTTCAGGCGAGACTGAACTCGCGGCCTACTGGGAATCTAGTCCATAACTATCTAGTTATTAAGGGTAAAAGCGACTTCTTTACGATATTCAATAAACTGCAAAATTCTATTATATCGGTTGCCTAACTAGCAAAGTTTGGCAATAGATGGCGCTGCTGTCACCATAAGGCAATGCAATAAATGTGAAGGAAAGATTTGACAAATCGGGCAGGACTTCGGTAGCTCAGTTGGAAGAGCGGCTGGACTAGATTCCCAGTAGGCCGCGAGTTCGAGTCTCGCCTGAAGTCAAATTTTTCTTTCCATTTTTCTTTAAAAGAAATATATTTCACAAGCATGTGTTAATGCGAAATAATATAAAACAATACTCCATTTGTATTATCAACTCGAACTGTCAGATAGGTCAAGCGCCGTCATCTATAGCACATTATGCGACGTCATTTTTATAGTTGGCAATTCTTTATCAAACTGTGTGAGTAGGTGTAAGTTACACGGACCGTGACTTGTTACGACAAGTCTGATCTCATCCCACTATATTTAATTTCATATTATACGTATATTCGTTATACTTATCAGCGTTGGATTATACCTGGTTAGATAAACATGCTATTTTTACATTTGTAAAGGAGAATAGCAAAATATTGTAAGTAGCTGATATTCGAACAATTGACTGGTTTTAGTTGAATTTTTTTTTTAATATATGCATACTGTTGGTAAAACCGTTTTTTTTTCACTGCAAAAAAAATCAACGGACGAATACCCAAAACGAGTTTTTACGAAACATTTAACATAACAACGATAGGACCAGTTGATACCAGTTTATTATTGTATAAATAAACGTTACATTGTCGAGATGTAAACTGATACATAACTAAAACAAATTGTTTGATGTAGGTCACGTTTACACGTAATATGAGTACATAATACATCGAAGACGTGATGTTGTGGGCAAAAGGCTTAAACAGCCAATGGAATTATTAACTTTTTTTAGGTTATGGATGTTAAGTCACTACTGCAGCCAATAGACATCTACAGAAAAACGCGGAGGTCAAGATATAGATGCATTATCCGATTTATCCGTATTACCACAACAAAAAACTTTTTTATCTACGGGGCCATCCTTAAAATACGTCACGCTAAAATCAGCCTTTTCTGAACCTTTCCCCCCTATTGCCACGCTGTGTCACACTTTCTGTGACCCCCCTAAAAATTATTACGTCACAAAAACTAAGAATATAATGACATTTTTTTAAAATCAGGAATAGCGTAACGTAACACCTATTTTTTATTTTTTAAGTGATAGCCGAACGTCATATTTCCGTGGACCTCCCACCGCCGTTGTCAGTTTTTGTCACGCTCAGCGAGACCCCTCCCCCTTGTATGCGAACGAATTTTATGGACGGCACCTAGGTTGGTATTAAGAGTTTTGAGTGAAATATTTACGCGAAATCTATTTATCGACTGATGTTTAATGTAATGTCGTAATTAATCGTATGATATACCTATCGAAATCATCGGGTACATGAAAATTAATTTATGTCAATTAGCGAATTGCGAATGCAATTAGTAAACGCATACTAATTTTATACTGCCAAAAAAAGAAAAATCTAATCGTAAAGCAATACCACTACAGTGCTTATGACTGTTACATTAAGATATTACATAATAAAGATTAACATTTGTTTTTATAACTTCATCAAGTAAACAAATAATAAGAATCCATTTCCAATAAAATTTAATGTAACCTTGACAATTCTATAGATTTCTTTTTGATTTTCTCCCACGTAATGCTCTCACAGGCGTTGAGCGAATTACAAAAAGAAAATTAACTAATTGCAATAAATATTTAAATCATTATATTGACAGCTTGAAACTGGCTCTTTATGGAAGATAGGTATAGGGCGCCATACTCATAGATTTTTATAACCACCTTATAAACAACAGAGAAATGGGAAAGACAAGAAGAGACAGAAAAATAACTGATGAATTATATAATAAACGTATGTATTAAAATAATTTACTGGTGGTAGAGCTCCAGTGACGGAGCTCGCGGGCGTAGGTACTACCGCATTACCTAATATACTTATCGCTAAATGGTAGTGCTCTGTAATTTCCGGCACAGAGGCGTAACACCTTAAGTGGTAACGCATCTGCACTTTGACCTTGGTTTTTGTGTGGGTGTCTATAGCCTGCAGTTATCACTTAACATCAATGTGAACTGCATGCTTGTTTGCCACTTATTACACATATAAAAAAAAAAAGCAAACCCTACTACATGCCTACTTCTTCGGGGGTAAATAGGGAAAAATAGGCCTGTAGTTTATTTATTTTGAGAATCAATGACCGTTTTTTTTTTTCAAGATTTAGGTAAGGATAATTGCAATAGCATTTAGGTAAGCAATCGGCCACCTCCAATCGTCATTTGATTTGACAACAGAGAATAGCAAACATTCGCGAAGATTTGCACAGTTTAAAACGTTGTTGGTTCAGCCTCTCATGGCTAACGCGTTTGAAAAACACATCAATTGCATAAATCAATATTACATTATGAATATTTTTCTAACGATATAAAACTGAATATCAATATTTGTGCAAGCAGGTACGGTCATAATATTTGGTTTTTTTTTGTTTCAGTACATAGGTACCTACGTGACTTTTAAATTTACCGTATCCATTAAAAAAATTATGTGCCTAGGTCTGCACGGTAAGTTTTCAAATTGCTTTGAAAGAAAGAGTTCTTTTCGTTTTTTTTTTCTTTTTTTTTAATTATACCTATTAAAGGTATAATTTTATCCTTTTCACTATAGTGATTTATTTTTATAAATTACTTCTTCTTCATCTTTCTAGCCTTCGTTTATTATTTCTTTCATTAGTTCTAGCCGCGTGTTTCAAAATTCCCTAAGTAACCTCTGAACGGGATTTAAAATATCCTTAGTGTATCTGCCATATAATACCTACTGTACCTATGTACAAAATTTCATCAAAATCCGTCCAGCCACTTTAGCGTGCTTGAGCAACAAACAAACATCCTTTCACATTTATAATAATAGTATAATTTAATAAAGGAACCCATTGTGTTTGGAGAGGTAATTTTATATTTTAATATGTAGCAAGGTCTGTAATGTAAAATCGTTCATACACGATTATACATGTAACCCTAAACTCAATCTAAGAGGAATCTCCACGGTAATATTTCAATCACGAACCGTGTAATTGCGTGGGCGGATTTATCTCTCAAAGGCTAAAAGGTAGGTGTCTTTATACTTGTGCATGCTGTTTAATTGTCCAAACGCTTAGCATGATCGTAAACCATTCAGCTTTTATAAGTAGTAAAATAAATTCGATAATATATCAGATATTAGTGTTAAAAATTTATAAGCGTGGTAAATTATTAGGACTTATTGCAGCTCATGAAAAAATAAAAAAGGAATACTACTAACGACAGTTAAAAAAAAGTGAAAGTTTTATAGTTTTATAACTCAAAGGAGATAAAGATCTTGGGCCTCAGGACCGCTATTTTCATGCAGTCCTTATAGTTGAAATAAATCTCGTACATCAAAAAAACAACATCGCTAGAAAAAAAAGTTGTTGTGAGTGTTCCTACAATTTAAGTAACCAAATAGATATTAAGCAGCCAGTGATAATGCAATACCACGTATCTAAATTTAGCTTTAAGGCTTATATACTTAATTCAACCCAATTAATAAATAAATCCTTGAAGCAATTTATGTGCATAGATTTTTTGAAACAGATTACCGACGGTGTAGGATCTGGAGAGCCTCAACAAAAAAACATTGGGAAACACCGACACTAATCGATTCGATACGTTCCAACTCTCGATTCTTCTCACGAGTACACGTGCATGAAAACGTAAGTGTTATCGAAATCGAAGTAATCAATATCGATCCATAATTTGTTGCATGATCAGTGGGATCTTTGCAAAACAAATAGTGAGATAATTTTGTATAAGTAACGTTTTTGTTGTGAAATATTTATCAGTTTACCACAAGTCGTGTCAGACCACGTGCGTCTCCCAGCTGTATAAACACTTCGATTGTATTTAGTAAGTAAATACGAGTATAACATTTCGTAGCAAACATTTCTGTGATAGATCGTGGTGAACACTACCATTTGTTCAATGTTTCAATGCAGAAGCATCAGGATGCCTAAAGCCAAGATTTTCAGACTTTTTATCAGACAAGACAGTTACCTAAATGTGTCTATGATGCTCCTTCACTGGAGCTTTATCACTACATAACAACATTACAAAAACGTATTCCGTTTAGTTATAGTCAATCTACGCTAGTGTTACGTGTTAGAAAATCCTCGGTCCAAGACGAATCGCCGTGAAATTCAATAGAATGGTGCTCTAGGCGATTGCACCATCGAAGAAGTTTGCCGTCACCCAAAAACATTGCAAATTAAACTTTATCTCCTAACAAATAAAGCATTGATGTGACAGACCGGACATTTCGATTGTACAACTTGCATTGTGGAAAAATATATGTATTTCATGCTGTCTTTAAGGTTATCTTGATATTAGATTAGGTGTTCAATTTTAACGGTAATTTACTGGCTATTCAATAGATTTCCTTTTATTAGACTTATCGGGTTGTATTCTCACGCCAAGTCCGTCACAGGGTACGTAGAGAGTATGGAGCGCTTGATCGCTCTGTTGTATGTTTTCGTCTAACTCACGAACTATGTCTAATATGGCATAATATGATTGCTTAAATATTATTGTATAAAAATCGTTTCGTTTCCTACAATTATAGACCAAAAACTTTTCAGCATATAAACAAATGAACAATTAAAGAAGAACGTCTTAAGCAGGAATTATAAGAGGTATAGGAAAAATAACTTTCTAGGTTTTTTATTAAATCCCATGTACTCGTAATTAGAGAAAAGTTAAATTCATCATCACATTAGGTATCAGACAGTGGAGGTACCTACTCTGGGTATCGTCCCAATAATCTTAATATCCAGAAATCGGGATCCATCTGGACATCAAGTAGTGGTTGTATCTGACACCTGTAATTTCTGTCACCATGTAATTTCCGGCACAGAGGCATAACACCTTAGACCTCAGAAGTGGTAACGCATCTGCATTTTGACCTATGTCTTTGTGAGGGTGTCTATAGGTTGCAGTGATCACTTAACATTAATGTGAACTGCATGCTTGTTTGCCACTTCCATTGCATAAAAAAACCTAATTCATCTAGGCCAGTTTCTAAAGTTTTACGATGTTGTTCTATTCAAGAACTAATTTGCATTTGTAGATGTCTATAGGCTCTACTTACTCAGTATCAAGGTGAATTATATCCTGGTTTGTCATTTTTACGACAATAATAAACAAGACATTAAGGAATTGCGACGTTTTTGATGATAATTTGTTTGAAAACGACATTATTTTTTTAGCGTTAGGTTTCATTAACACTTGCTTTGGTAGTTATGCTCCACATTTGCATTCAATGTTGTATAGGTATAGTGATACTTCAAATATTATGTTACGTTTGATATGTTGGTCGAGCTAATGACTACGTTAATATTGATAAGTGAAGTAAATTATCTTTATAAGGTAAATTTAAACTATCCAGTTTTTAGTGCATTGCATAAGTAAACATAAAAAATTTGGTAGCGTTGAGGTAGTAAAGAGTAATTTATCTCGGATAATATAATACCACTACTGCATGGTAACTGGCCGAGAAGGCCTGTAAAATAGTAAGCTAGATCTGGGTCTTCTAAGTTCATTGGGTCAGAAAACAAGAACCTAATAGGTATAGGGTTTTTCCTAAATGAAAGCTCTTGTTACAAGTCTCAGTTGCAATTCCGGAATTTCTAAACGTTGATGAACATCAATTAACTCGATCGTTGTTTGAAACCAAATAAAACTTAACTGGGCAATGAAAGTTGTTTGTACACCTCTACCAATCCCTTCAGAGTAATATACAATCGTGAACTAAATCTAAGTCCATTACATAATCGAGGACCGTGTGACAAATCGGTCAACTAAAACAATGGCTATATTAAAGAGAACGTTCCAAGTAAATCGTTCGTGATAAGAATACAATCAATACCAGTTCGATGGTATTAGCCGTTTCCAATAATACTTAAAAGCAAGATAAACAATGGCTTATACCTGTTTCGAATAAATTGACTCGATACGATCAAAATATCACAAATCAACAGAACGAATATGGGGTACTACGTCTGAACGGACCAAAAAGAATGGACCGTAGTCCATTCGGACGTAATCAAAAATCGTCTACGTCTCAACGGACCGGTCATAAAATATTGTTAGCAAATTTATACATGGTACATTCGAGAGCAAAAGTTATAAATTGAAATACTTAAGTCTTAATTTTTTTCTTAAATTTGTTTTATTTTCTTTATATAAACAATGCTCTACACTCTGCCTACCCCGTTAGGGACCTGGCGTGTAGACATATATATATATATATAACAATCAACCACTTAAATATGTTGACAAATAAAAACCGGTCAAGTGCGTGTTGGGCCACGCGCAGTGTAGTGTTTCGTAATTATTAGGTTTCATTAATGTGATGAAAAAATATATAAATATTTTCTATGGAGTTGTGCAAAAATTTCGAGTATTATAATTGGTGGACTATTTTTAATTTCGTTATATCTAGCTACTATTATCGCAACGTCTGAATTTCTAACAACAACCGTTTAGTTGGTAGAGGGGGGGGACACTTGACTCTAACGAAAATTGGCACTTTAAAGCTTAATAAGTCACGAACAGTTAACTAAATCCAAATATGATGTAAGCACACTCCTAACATTTTTAAGAGACCTATTCCAGCAATATCCCACACTATATAGAAAACGAAAAATAAAAAAATTATTCGCGCGATACGTGTTGGGAAGGTACCCTAAATAATTTTATTTTTCATGTTTTTATTATACCACTTTGTCAGCGTGATTAAGGTGTACACTTGCGCCAAATTTCAAGTCTCTAGAACCAATAGTTTTTGCGCTAAACCGCAGACGGACAGACAGACAGACCTCACATCAACCACTTAAAACACATAGGAAATTATAAGGGTTCCTTGTTTACTACGGAACCTTAAAAAAACAGTGATTGCATATTATTATGAATCTTCTTTTTGCCACTACTCTAACGTAACAGATAAACTGCCTGCTTGTGATTGGTTGATAAGAAAGGTTCATTGTTGAGTTAGGTACCTGAAGTCGTGCCAACTAGAAACGAAGATGTTAAAGATTTTGTGTACTTAGATTACAACTATTAGATTAAATACTACTTTAAATATGAAAATATTTTGTAGTGAAAATTTATAAACCATACGACTGTTACGCTTGTATGCGACTGTACTTTTAAATTATTTTATGACCGGGCCATTGGGACGTAGACGTTTTTTGATTACGGCCGAATGGACTACGGTCCATTCTTTTTGGTCCGTTCAGATCAAGTACCCGAATATGTAACCTTGAACGGAAACTATTCATTATTATTCCAATTGTAAATACAAACACTTATATGATTTTGCAAACCACGTAACTGAAAATTACTATGAGCATTTTAGACTAAATAAATATGTTTTATTTATAAAGCCAATTTTAATTATGCAGCTATTTTCAAGGTTACTTGCTTCGTTATTCTTATTTGTAACAACTTCACGCCTTTCTGATGTGGTAGGAGAGGTATAAAATAATATAGTTTCAGTTCTTGCTAGGTACGCGGTATTGCAGTATCCCCAACAAATTGTATTTACCAATAGTTACAGCGCATTATCTATATATACATCTAAACGCTATTTCATTTTCTCCACTGTCGCAATGAATAAGTTTATTTTAGAAATAAATAGGCGCCAGCAGGTTGCCAGTAAGCCTTGTTCTCATAGATTTACATTCACTAAAATATACGGCCGCATTCAGTTAGTACGATCTCAATAATGCGAATGTATTGCTTCGTAGGAATTTACTATGTAAAGTACGCAAGCGTGTGACACAGAAATACAATAAATTTATTAACCTTAACTTGAACTACATGCGACTGGTCACGATCGTTTGTTTGATACTATAATTGTTAGAGGAAAAAAGGGCGATAGCTACAACGTATTAGGTATATTGAAGGAAGAGATACCAGATCTCTCATTGCATAGCATTAGTAACAATCATTATTTAATAAGTTTTCAGGAGTAATTAATTACTATTTCTTAGGTCATAGTTTAGAAATGTGTAAATTAATATAATGTTTGGTTTTATAACAATTGCTTTAGTTATGTTTTATTACTGATTTAAGTTTACAAAATAATGTGCGCATATAAATCTATCCAATTAGTTACGTATCAAACCTCATACAGTAAAATTTCCACATACGCGGTATTGTTAAATAAGCGACGAAAATTCATGAGCGTGCATGTCATTTGGTCCAGCTATTATACACTGTATATAAATAAACAGATTACATTATCAACGTACGGAGCGAGTATGAACCGACCGTTTACCATGCACTGATAACCCTGCAGTTAGCCTTATCACTATCACCCATGTTTTGCAAAGTTGCCAGCAATCAGCCTTGTATTTATCGCTACAGAGAGAATAAGAGTGACAATTAATGAGAAAGTGAAAATTCATAGCTAATTAACATTAGTGATAGCAAAGGCGAAAGCAAATCGAAAGGCTATCGGGATAACTCGTTGTTATGCACATGTTATGATACGTAAATGCTATATCGGGTTTGTTTATCGCTTGGCTGGGTCCCGCAGTGGCACGTATGTTGTCATATCATACGCAGTGATCAAACAAGTTTTTGCGGCTAAATACGACCCCGTAATATCTGTCACAGGAGCTCAACTTTGCGGGAACGCATCTGCATTCAGACCTCGGGTTTTCGTGAATAGATGTCAATAGGCTGCAGTAGCACATGTGAACTGGGGCCTAATTCTGCTAACGTAATGAGTTATATTTGTATTTGTATCGCCATTGAATACCACCACACAATCTAGGTAATGTATCTTTGAATGGCCAAATAGGCAAACGTCACTTAAATTTAAGTGGGACTTAAAAGTCTGAACTCTTTTTAAAACGATACAAATAGTGCGCATTTGAGGGTTGCCTAAAAATTGAGTGACGTTTGAGTATTCGGCCATTAGTTACCTATATAGCTATAGCCTTCCTCGATAAATGGACTAATACTAGGTATAAGAGTTGTTTAAATCGGTCCAGTAGTTCAAACAAACAAACTCTTCAGCTTGATTTGAAGTTTAAATTTACAATAGCACTATACAGGAATATCCAGTGTAAATACAAAGGTCGTCGACACCGGTGAAATAGACGATAGCTGATGTAACTGTCGGATATTGCTAACGCCCACGTATTGTAAACATCGCGATATCCAGCAAACAATTCTATCGCTATTATGGCCGATATGTTTAGTTAAAGTATGTTTTTATGTGATTGAAGTCGGAAATAGAAAATCTACTTTAAACACGACAATGTAATTAAACATCACATGGGAACAATAAAATCGCTCCTTTCTCTCTTCTCCCTTATCTTCCATTTTTTTTTTAATCGTCCATCACCCATTTTTTGTATCGCGTTACGCTATTTGTTACTATTTTATATGACTATGCCAAACTTGTTTAGAATAGAATAGAATAGAATAAAAAATATTTTAATAACGAATAGATCTTTACAGATACTTTCAAAACGTCAATAAATCATAAAATACCTAGAGTGAATAACCATTACATATAGTAAAAGCAAAATCATATATTAATAGTAAATTAAAAATTAGAATTTAAACTACTTGGTTAAAACATAATAATCTCAATATTTTTCAATTCCTTCAATGATGATAAATGAAGAAAAAGAAAAACTTATTCCTCAAGGTCAAAGTTATTCACTTAGCAGAGTTCCACGTGCAGTCACTACTGAAAAGAACTCAGCTACCCAACAAACTCAGTAAGAGCTCTTTTAAATGAGAGCTTAAATCTAGTACAGATTATCGAGAAAAATCAAATAATGTGAACGTCCATAGCAAAGATGCAAATAAACTGCTATCTACTAAATGTGATGTAGCTCCTGCAAACCAGAACAGACCAGTCCAGCTTCAGCCAAGTTTCAGCTTTAACTAATGGAAGTGATAAACATGCATGCAGTTCACATTGATGTTAAGTGATGACTGCAGCCTATAGACACTTACACAAAGACCAAGGTCAAAATACAGATGCGTTACCACTCCTAAGGCCTAAAGTGTTATGCCTCTGTGCCGGAAATTACAGGGCCGTACATTATCCTGACCGGAACACGATAGTGCTGAACACTACCATTTAGCGGCAAGTATGTTAGGTTACGGTGGTGCCTACGCCCGCGAGCTCCGTCACTGGAGCTCTATAACCAGTGAGAGGTTTCCGCACGTATAAAATAAAAAAGGAACCTAAAAGGTTCATCACTTTGTGGTCCGTCTGTCTGTCTCTCTGTAAAGGCCATTTTTCTCAAGGGTGCGTGGAGGTATCTAATCGAAATATTTTCTATGAACACTTCTAAGAATACGACTGTAATAAGCTACTACAACACGCTCCTTATTCATTTTTTATTATATATCGTCATAATAAATTAGCGCTCTACGCTCTGCCTATCCCGTAACGGACTTAGAAAATACATTCGACATAAGCACAGAAATTTAAAACACGCCATATTAATGCAATGTTTTTGCCGTCAATTAAAAATTCCTCAAAAATTGCGTCGACATTAAAACAAAGCCCTGTACCGCAAAATTGTTAACTTGTTTACACATAGCGAATTCAGTATGCAACACGCTTTGTATGCATTTGCGTATGGTTAGTGTTGTAACTACCGTCAACGACTGTTAAAGTCGAACTTGTACGTAACTAATTCGCGTTTGGAATCGACAACGTTTTTTTCAACACATTCGAATCGTTTAAAATTAGAATGAGCAAATTGTGATCGATAGTACCAGGTCTATTCGTGAATATACTTTTATGGAGCCGAAGAGATTGATTGACGTGGCTTCCACAATGGAAGGCAATTCAGAAAACTGATGATGACATGATTGAGGGTAGTTACAGTTTATTTATTTATTTATTTATACTTTCAAGCACAAAAATGTAACATGAGGCGGACTTAATGCTAAGTAGCATTCTCTGCCAGTCAACCTTTGAGTTGTATAGAAAACATTAAAAAGGTGCAGAACATTGCAAATAATCTAAACTAGTTATAACGACTAAAGATAAGTATAAATAACATTTTTAAAAGTAACAAACATAAGAATACCTATTGTTATATGGAATATATTACTTAAACCGAAATAATACATATACATATATATATATATATAAATATAAGCTAAATATATATTTTTATAAATACATATATATATATAACACATATACACATATATATCCAAATACATATACCTAAATACCTATAAAAATATTTAAATAAATGCAACGAAAAATAGTAAACTCAAAGCAGACATAGCGTGAAGAACATGTAGATAACTGTCACAAATGTACAAAAAACTCAAAGCATCCTCAAATAATGCTCACGTAGCTTTCGTTTAAACGATAATTTAGTCGTAGCTTTTCTGATGTCCACGGGGAGTGCGTTCCAAAGCTTTATTGCCGAAATGGTGAAAGAGTTAGACATGAAACCTGTTCGGTGAAAAGGAATGATAAGGGTGAGATAATTAGAAGAACGAAGACAGAGATCATGAGAGTTACCCAGGATTTGAAATTTGCTTTTGAGATAATCAGGAGAGTTTGGATCGTTAATGATAGAGTATAACAAGCATAATAATCTGATGGATCTACGCTGTCGAATAGGCAGCCATTTCAACTTACAGCGGTAGGAAGAGATATGATCAAATTTGCGTAAATTGAAAATAAAGCGTATACAATTATTATAAATACGATCCAGTTTATTTAGAAATTCTTGAGATAGATCAGGATAGCAAACATCAGCATAATCGAGTATGGGGAGCAAAAGTGATTGAACAAGAAGTGATTTGGTCTTAGATGGCAAAAAAAATTTAAACCGGTATAGAGACCGTAGCGAAGCTGTTACACTTTTACTCACATGAGTGACTTGCTTATTCCAATTCAGTGTGGAATCCATATACAAACCCAGGTTTTTAACTTCTTGTGAGAAAGGAATGAGCAAGCCATTGAATGCAACATGCGAGAGGTTATTTATATCAATATTATTCACAAAGTACGAGCTACCCAAAATAATGGCTTGACATTTGGAGACATTCACCGTTATACCAAATTGATTAGACCAGAGTAATATTTGTTGCAAGTTAAAGTTCAAATTTGTTATGGCGTCATCCAATTTGTCTGGATCAGTCTGAGCATAAAGCTGCAAATCATCGGCATACAAATGGTAAGAACAATTGAGGCGTTCAGTAAGGGAGTTTATAAATAATGAAAACAAAAGAGGAGACAATACAAAATGAATAAGGAGCGTGTTGTAGTAGCTTATTACAGTCGTATTCTTAGAAGTGTTCATAGAAAATATTTCGATTAGATACCTCCACGCACCCTTGAGAAAAATGGCCTTTACAGAGAGACAGACAGACGGACCACAAAGTGATGAACCTTTTAGGTTCCTTTTTTATTTTATACGTGCGGAAACCTCTCACTGGTTATAGAGCTCCAGTGACGGAGCTCGCGGGCGTAGGCACCACCGTAACCTAACATACTTGCCGCTAAATGGTAGTGTTCAGCACTATCGTGTTCCGGTCAGGATAATGTACGGCCCTGTAATTTCCGGCACAGAGGCATAACACTTTAGGCCTTAGGAGTGGTAACGCATCTGTATTTTGACCTTGGTCTTTGTGTAAGTGTCTATAGGCTGCAGTCATCACTTAACATCAATGTGAACTGCATGCATGTTTATCACTTCCATTAGTTAAAGCTGAAACTTGGCTGAAGCTGGACTGGTCTGTTCTGGTTTGCAGGAGCTACATCACATTTAGTAGATAGCAGTTTATTTGCATCTTTGCTATGGACGTTCACATTATTTGATTTTTCTCGATAATCTGTACTAGATTTAAGCTCTCATTTAAAAGAGCTCTTACTGAGTTTGTTGGGTAGCTGAGTTCTTTTCAGTAGTGACTGCACGTGGAACTCTGCTAAGTGAATAACTTTGACCTTGAGGAATAAGTTTTTCTTTTTCTTCATTTATCATCATTGAAGGAATTGAAAAATATTGAGATTATTATGTTTTAACCAAGTAGTTTAAATTCTAATTTTTAATTTACTATTAATATATGATTTTGCTTTTACTATATGTAATGGTTATTCACTCTAGGTATTTTATGATTTATTGACGTTTTGAAAGTATCTGTAAAGATCTATTCGTTATTAAAATATTTTTTATTCTATTCTATTCTATTCTAAACAAGTTTGGCATAGTCATATAAAATAGTAACAAATAGCGTAACGCGATACAAAAAATGGGTGATGGACGATTAAAAAAAAAATGGAAGATAAGGGAGAAGAGAGAAAGGAGCGATTTTATTGTTCCCATGTGATGTTTAATTACATTGTCGTGTTTAAAGTAGATTTTCTATTTCCGACTTCAATCACATAAAAACATACTTTAACTAAACATATCGGCCATAATAGCGATAGAATTGTTTGCTGGATATCGCGATGTTTACAATACGTGGGCGTTAGCAATATCCGACAGTTACATCAGCTATCGTCTATTTCACCGGTGTCGACGACCTTTGTATTTACACTGGATATTCCTGTATAGTGCTATTGTAAATTTAAACTTCAAATCAAGCTGAAGAGTTTGTTTGTTTGAACTACTGGACCGATTTAAACAACTCTTATACCTAGTATTAGTCCATTTATCGAGGAAGGCTATAGCTATATAGGTAACTAATGGCCGAATACTCAAACGTCACTCAATTTTTAGGCAACCCTCAAATGCGCACTATTTGTATCGTTTTAAAAAGAGTTCAGACTTTTAAGTCCCACTTAAATTTAAGTGACGTTTGCCTATTTGGCCATTCAAAGATACATTACCTAGATTGTGTGGTGGTATTCAATGGCGATACAAATACAAATATAACTCATTACGTTAGCAGAATTAGGCCCCAGTTCACATGTGCTACTGCAGCCTATTGACATCTATTCACGAAAACCCGAGGTCTGAATGCAGATGCGTTCCCGCAAAGTTGAGCTCCTGTGACAGATATTACGGGGTCGTATTTAGCCGCAAAAACTTGTTTGATCACTGCGTATGATATGACAACATACGTGCCACTGCGGGACCCAGCCAAGCGATAAACAAACCCGATATAGCATTTACGTATCATAACATGTGCATAACAACGAGTTATCCCGATAGCCTTTCGATTTGCTTTCGCCTTTGCTATCACTAATGTTAATTAGCTATGAATTTTCACTTTCTCATTAATTGTCACTCTTATTCTCTCTGTAGCGATAAATACAAGGCTGATTGCTGGCAACTTTGCAAAACATGGGTGATAGTGATAAGGCTAACTGCAGGGTTATCAGTGCATGGTAAACGGTCGGTTCATACTCGCTCCGTACGTTGATAATGTAATCTGTTTATTTATATACAGTGTATAATAGCTGGACCAAATGACATGCACGCTCATGAATTTTCGTCGCTTATTTAACAATACCGCGTATGTGGAAATTTTACTGTATGAGGTTTGATACGTAACTAATTGGATAGATTTATATGCGCACATTATTTTGTAAACTTAAATCAGTAATAAAACATAACTAAAGCAATTGTTATAAAACCAAACATTATATTAATTTACACATTTCTAAACTATGACCTAAGAAATAGTAATTAATTACTCCTGAAAACTTATTAAATAATGATTGTTACTAATGCTATGCAATGAGAGATCTGGTATCTCTTCCTTCAATATACCTAATACGTTGTAGCTATCGCCCTTTTTTCCTCTAACAATTATAGTATCAAACAAACGATCGTGACCAGTCGCATGTAGTTCAAGTTAAGGTTAATAAATTTATTGTATTTCTGTGTCACACGCTTGCGTACTTTACATAGTAAATTCCTACGAAGCAATACATTCGCATTATTGAGATCGTACTAACTGAATGCGGCCGTATATTTTAGTGAATGTAAATCTATGAGAACAAGGCTTACTGGCAACCTGCTGGCGCCTATTTATTTCTAAAATAAACTTATTCATTGCGACAGTGGAGAAAATGAAATAGCGTTTAGATGTATATATAGATAATGCGCTGTAACTTTTGTGTAGGTGTCTATAGGCTGCAGTCATCACTTAACATCAATGTGAACTGCATGCTTGTTTGCCACTTCCATAATATATTTATAAAAATACAATTTCAATATAGGTATTTGGGAAGCTCTCGATTTAATAAAACGATTCAATTGAGTTATACTAAACAGTGTAAGCAACACATTTTTTCTCTTATCTCGTTTATTTATTTGCAATGTTTATCACGAACACATATTTTAATTATTTATTTATAAATATGATAACACAAACAACCACATCCAATGTCACATGGCATGTATTTTAAATGAAATTAAAAGTAAAGTAGACTAGTTGTAGACACAATAATGTTTAGAATCGTTGGATATAATTCCATACTAGGTAGATATACTGATTGTGATGGTCAGTTGTTAATCCAGGTATAGCTCAGTAATATCATTACGGACGTAACACTTTGGGTGTCTTTGAATAGTAGATAGCAAAGGTACCATGCAAGTAGCATAGAAGATTTTGGAAATTTGTTATTGTTCATGCTTGCTTGTGTTGCAGATTTGGAGGCGTTGCAAAAAAAAACCATCCTCTTTATCAGCTCAGTCATACAACCATGTCTTGGTTATACGGCAGCACACCGCGGATACTCCGCCAAAATTCCATACAGACAGACGCTTAATTTGGTCTGTATTACACAGATATCAATCAGTGACGTGTATTTACACGTGCACCTGTGTGCGTAGCACGTACAAAATACCAACCGTCGCCCATAAGAGGGGAGGAGGTTGGGTGATGCGGGGAAATCGGGCGGGACGTCGAAGTGTCCATTCCTTACGAAGTATTATTACATGATTTCTGACGGCAGGTAAATGAAGACTCTAGACTATTAAGAACAGTTTAACAAGCCAATTCTATTAAACCAACACATTTCGTGCGAACGTATCAAAGAAAGCATTTAAAAATAAAGCAAAATGCAAGCATTTTAAATTATTCTATCTGGCAACGCATAATGTGTGGGCAAAACGTACGTAATGTCAGCCTCGATAATACAGTTCGAAACATATGAACATGCAAATTATCGTATGTTTTAAACATAATATTCGTGTCTTGCAAGACTGTCTAGTATCAGAATTATGTTGATATAGAACAATCTCCATTTATTACCAGTTTATTTCATACTGAATTATAAACAAATAATATTATTATTATTATGTAATGGAAGTGGTAAACAAGCGTACAGTTCACATTGATCTTAAGTGATGACTGCAGCCTATAGACACCCACACAAAGACAAAGGTCAAAATGCGGATGCGTTACCACTCCTGAGGCCTAAGGTGTTAATGCCTCTGTGCCGGAAATTACAGGGCCGTACATTACCACCTGACCGGAACACGATAGTGCTGAAAACTACCATTTAGCGGCAAGTATATTAGGTAATGCGGTGGTGCCCGCGAGCTCCGTCACGGAACCTCTACCACCAGTAGTAATTGTTTGTAAAATATGTATACAGGTTGGGAGAAAGCCAATAACTTTATTTTATAATATTCAAGTTGGTGCGATGAGTAAATAATTCCTTTTTGTACTATTTATTTCCTTTTTACAACACATTTTATATTGTGAGAAAAGTGATACAATTCCACTAGGATAACGATATTGGATGTCCTTTTCTCTACGTAACTTCACGCCTGTAATCCCCGAAGGGGAAGGCAGAGGTTAATGCATGCATTCAAGCATACATGCAAACACCCACGATTGGTGGCGAGCCTGTTGTCATCTCCGGGCACATTACCAAACTCCGAGGTACTGGGAAACTTCCACAAAATGGAAAAATCCCAATAGAACCAGAGATAAAGGATTTTAAACCGTTATGTCTGATAGCCCCCGACCCGGGAATCGAACCCAGGACTACCACCGTAGTAGTGTGAGTAGTTATCTCTACTCTATTTAAAATACATACTTGACTTATCGTGGAATACAGAAGAAATACCTAAATGTAGAAACACTAGATTATGAGAGCATTCTGAATATTATTTCTTACTCTATTCTCACCAACATCTTTCGTGTTTCTTCTATATTTATCAGTTCATTGCTGCCCTCTATAAAAACAAAAAAGGCGCTCGCGTTTAAAAATATACTTTGTAAATACATTTGCGCCATTGATGAGTCAATAATACTTGTCAATTTATCATACTGTCAAACTGTGATTGACGATTGAAACGAAGGCGTGACTCGATACTTATTGTTGGCTTTATGAACACTATAGGAACAAGATACTCTCAATAGAAAGCGACATATGAATAAGATGATACAACTGCTCCACATTGTAGGTATTGTTGTTTCAATATTCAACACACGTTTTAATTCTGCAGACGGCTACACAGCGCAATTTGAGTATGTATAATGCTGGACAATAAGTTACAGAGAAAAATAAATAATTATTTTATCAGTTCATAAAACTGACGCCTTATTATACTTTATGCGAAGCAATGATTATTTTTAAAAACAATAAGTGGTAGTTCGTGTTTTGAAGCTTGAAAACGTAGGCTTTACTGCTTGTCGCTTCGCAACAATTGTGTTTTTCGCTATGAGATTCAGATTTACAGATATTTTGTATTCTACTACTACCTACGTTTTAATCACAAAAAAAAAACTATGTGCGAAAAGACTAAATCTATCCCTGGAAGCGGCACCACTCCTTACTCTTGATGCGTGTTAGTAAACTTACGGGGACGTGATATTCGGTGTTACACTTTTCGAAGTCGAAGGGACTGACTTAGTTTTCTATTATAAAAAAAACCGAAGCCCCGGTAGGTACCTGTGACCTTTGTGCAAGCTAATTGTAAGATGTAAGCAACGCGAAATGTAGTACGAGAGTGAAGGAAAAGTAGATAAGCTATATCGGCCGGAGGAATGACCGCGTCAAGGCAAACCTAGCTACAGTAACCTTTGCATTACGTTGCGTGAATAAAAACATTCAATGACTATTAGCTCATTACAATCGTAAATCAAAACAGTATAATTCATTACTCGTCTATGTCTTGTGTTTAATACAGGCTAGTTAAAAAGTGGCAGCTAAATGGTTCAAATATAAGAAAATAGTAGTATCTTAAAACAATTATTTCCCGATTTTGCGGTGAGTTGAAGTAGTGGATTTTTAATCTTTCCGCCTCAGAAAGATATTGATATTGGTAATGTAACGCCTACTTTTTATTTACAGAAGCAAAAAATCATAGGTTCTACGAATGGCATTGCGTCCTTATAAACTCTAAATAACGCTATAGGTATCAGCCGGAGAAATGACCGCGTCAAGGCAAACCTAGTAACAGTAACCTTTGCATTACGATGAGGGTATAAAAATATTTAATCACTATTAACTCATTACAACCATTTCACTGGTGGTAGAGCTCCAGTGGCGGAGCTCGCGGGCGTAGACACCACCGCATTACATAATATCAATGAGCTTTTTATAATATCATTGCCTAATATACTTGCCGCTAAATGGTAGTGTTCAGCACTATCGTGTTCCGGTCAGGTGGTAATGTACGGCCCTGTAATTACCGGCACAGAGGCATAACACCTTAGGCTTCAGGAGTGGTAACGCATCTGCATTATGACCTTGGTCTTTGTGTGGGTGTCTATAGGCTGGAGTCATCACTTAACATCAATGTGAACTGCATGCTTGTTTGCCACTTCCATTATTTTAGAAAAAGAGATAAAGGATTTTACACCTTTATCTGATATCTCCGACCTAGGAATCGAACTCAGGACTCAGTAATGGCCTGCTGCCACTAGACTACTGAGGCAGAATAAGGAGAGAGGCAGGGATTGTATTAATTCTGAATAAGTGTACCTAAGTACATGCACACGCAAGGTAATTGTAGATAAGGTATTGGAGGAACGACCGCGTCAAGGCGAACCTAGTTTCATTAACCCTTGCATAATATATGAGCATTATAAATTGTATAATAAATAATCATACAATATACAATCGTTAGTCAAAACATGGTGTCGTGTACTCGTGTTACGTTTGGTATGAAGGGTATTATAGTACACATAGTACCACCGCGCACCGTAGGTAGTAGGTAAGATTTGTATGGATAAGCTATCGGAAGGCAAGTTCGGTTTTAATAATACGTGCTCTATAGGTATAATAACATTATACAATTGTTAATTATTATTGAATCGTTGTCAATACCGTGTATTTGTTCAAGTAGCGCGAAGTGTACGCGTAGGTAAGTTGTCAGTTAAGAGCAATGGCCGATTCAAGGCAAACTTATAATAACCCATACATAATTTATTTAAATATTATTAATAATCTGTTGTTAAAATATGAATATCATATGATTGCCGGAGGACGGTTGGTATATTATTGTCATTTATAAAATAATTAAATGAAGAGTCACATACTTAAAGTCAAAATACATGGCACAGTTCAAGAAGAGTGAAGTGAAAAATAAAAGTGATTAATGTGTCGGCCCAAGAAATGGCCGCTTCAAGGCAAACTTACAATAACTCATGCATAATATTTGAATATTACAGAAATGTTTATTAAACTTATCATTAAAGTAAATACTTTAATGATACGTTTAATAAATATTTCTTAAAACGTATCATAATACATGTATAAATTAATAATAATACAGCTGTTAGTAAAATTACTGTATCATATTTAACTGCAAGTAGCGCAGTATACTGCTGGGCAGTACACTGCGTTACTTGCAGGTAATCCTAAAGTGGATAAGGTGTCTATCGGAGGAATGGCCGCGTCAAGACGAACCTTCAATAATGCATAATGTATGTACATTAAAGAATTGTTGAATACACTTACTCATAATGTATTAACGTTATTTATTTTCTACTAATAATAATACAGTCAATAATCAAAACGCGTCCAAGAAGCGCGAAGTATACTATGCGCAAGGTAAAAGTGGATATCTGCCGGAGGAATGGCCGCTTCAAGGCGAGACTTCAATAACTTCAACTTCAATAACCCATGCATAATTTATACCTAAACACTAAAGAATGATGTAATATATGTGTTAAATATATATATTTTATAATAAAAATATATTTTTTTAATAAAATTATACAGCCTTCAGTCAAAACGCTGTATCATATTTAAGTGTCATATGCGCAGGTAAGGTAAAAGTGGATAAGGTGTCGGTCGGAGGAATGGCCGCGTCAAGGCAAACCTATAATAACCCTTGCATAACACGATACGTGTTGTAGCTAACGCGTGACGCATCGCTCAATGAGTCTATCTGCGGTTTACAGTAAATACTTATTCAATTACTGACAGACAATTATTTGTTTTGCTAATTTATACCTATAGTGATTTTTAATGCAGTTATCGTTTAGGTTCCATCGGTGGGTTTTTATGTAATTTAGATTTGAAATAACGCAATATCTTCTTGGACATAATGAAAAAACAGTCTTACACTATAGGTGAAAACAAAATGCATATTTTTGTACATTACTTATACCTATTATCTTCTTCGATGGATTTTTTAAATGATACCTATTTAAATTATTTCTTTTTTTGTTTTGTCGTAATTAAAAAAAAAAATAACACTTTAGGATTACTTGCAAGCCGAGCCACACTCTAAGTCGAGCAAAAGAGTCATCCTTCCTGTTATCTTCTTTCAATAATTAAAAATGAAATGACGTTTCTTTGTTTCACTAAAACTTAAGAACAGCTCAAATAATTGTAGAAGTCCAAGAAAAATTTAAAAGGTGAGAAATACGAAAAAATTGTAAGGAAAATAGAAAAAAAATCGACAATTTCGTTTTGGATTTGGACAATTCAATTTCAACGGAAACAGTTTTTGTTGGGTCCTGACAAATCTTACACATTATTTAGGTAATGTCTAAGGAGGTACGAAAATCGCCGAGTAGTTAGAAAAAAATGTTCCCATGACAAAACCGACGAAAGAATTGACATTTACAAGACATTTGAATTTCTACGCAACTTAAGACATAGCTACTTAATCTGATTCGATAATTCAAATGTGTTCCACTTATCTCACATACATCCGGCGACCTTAATAAATAGATACAGTCATAATGTATAAAGCAAATAAATACTTATTAGTTTACATTCAATATGGCAGACACTACAGAACGGATTTTACTAAACGCAGATATGAAAACTGTGTCCACAATTTTCGATTAACATAAATTACAAACTGCTTATACGAGTATCTACTGTGAGACCTGTCGTGATCTGAGTAAGTGATGTAGGGTTGAAGTCATGTTTGAAATTATCAGAGCATGGATATCGATATTTGAAATATTGTAGGCATAAACTAAAGCAGTCTTTAAAATTTACCTTACTAATATATGCTTTCGTAAAGGCATACCCTGAATAAATAAGATAGCTATAACACCCTGTCTGCGCCGCATGTTCCTCAGTTTCCTACTTTATTACGCAATGGCTGATCCGAATTTGATATTATATTCGAGTCAGCATTATTGCTCCAATGAACGTTAGTTATTTAAACCAAGTAACAAATAAAAACAATAATGTCGTGATACTCTTGAATCGCCCGATTCTGGCAGATTTAGAGTGGATAATCAATTTTCGTTTCGTCGGATAAAAAATTGAATTTTAAGTACTGTAAGTGAATGTATGAATGAAAAAACACGAAGATTGAAAAAAAAAACATATGACGCCAATCTTAATCGATATTACTCGAATAGAGCATCAAGAATATTCAGTAAGTCTGTTTGCTATCGGTCATTGTACTACACTATTATGTAACGCTTTAAATACTCGAACCGATGTGTGTTTAAGATATAAACTTTAATAGCCATACATAAGTATACATAGGGAAAGATAACAATAGATAGGCTGAAATTACATGTGTTATAGGTACTACTCACTTCACTACACGTTTTGGACTATCGACACTTTTAATCTGATTTAGGGTTTTATCAAAGACATCTATATTTTGCTACAATTAGGTAACTAGAAATATTTTGAAACATTAATAAATGATTTTTGATGATGCACAAATATCTATCAAATAAAAATTGTGTATTAAGTCTAGGAAAAAACATAATGAATTCTGGAAATTGTAAAAAAAAAACAACTACCCTGTCACATTTAGGAATCAGACTTAGAACTTCAGATTTTTTATACCTTATATAGAAGCAGTACTTTCTATAGTTTTATTATAATCGATAAGCCGCGGAGGCAATTAACCAAATGAATATTAAGTATCATTCCGTGCCTATTAGATGCACTTTATTTAGTTCATTAATGTAAATTAATACACGTTTTGTTGCAATGGCTCCATAAAGCACGGCAGAAACCGGTCCGAAGGTGTTAATTGTTATACAAACCAAACAATGGTACGTTTGGTAGCATTAATGCTTACAATTATGTACGGAATATTAATAGGTACTTACTTGATTAATCAAAATAACAGCTAAATTACCATATTGGGTGTGCGCATCAAGATTGAGCATTCGCTTCTAGGTTTGATTTAAACTTGTCACGTATTTACTAAATTAAGTTACTGGTAAAGTTTTCCGTAGATTCCTACCACAAATAACCTCCAATAGATACCGCATTCAGGGCAACCGACGCTCACAACACATTAGTGCATTTTGCTAGCATAGAACGCACTGCTCGAAATCGGGACGCTGCCTGACAGCCAACCCCCGCGTACCTTTAAGAACGGTGAACACGGATCCGAACAAATGTTCACTAATGCTGTATCTATTGGAGGTGATCTGTGGTTCCTACCTACTCTGCGTGACCAGATTCAAAGTTAGCAAAAGCCTTTAATATGTGACATGTAAACTATTCGCACCATATTCTACCAACATGGCTTATCTAACTAATCGTTAAAATAAAGTACCTGTTGAATAAATATCTGCGATTGCCTAAGTGTGTAAAGTATTTGTAATTTCACAGAATCAATTCTGTACACAATGATGTACTCGTATGTCTCCGTTTACAACGCTCCTCGCTCTTAATCCAAAGTATTAACTGGAGGCACCGTCCTGCCACGATTTATCGTCCCTAAGCTCTACGAGTAGGGATGCAAATGCAACATCGATTTGATAGAAGAACATCGATGTTGACAATAGGAAGACATCGATATCTCGATGCTATTCTAAGCGATGTTCAAAATACAATATCATTATAGAAAATATGCTCTTGGACAAACGTTTTATGATAAGTGGTACCTATCCTATCGCCGCCTACCCCTTTAAAGTGAATTGGAGTGAAAGAACACATATATCGTCAAGGAACTTTAAAAAAAATCATATGTATTTAAACGTATGATTATGTAGAAGGACATTACAAAAACATGTGTTCAACGCGATGTTTATAAGAGTCGATAATTTATTCGGAAACATCAACATATCGAAATTATTGTAAACCTTTACAAAGTTTACAATGTTTCCGCACCTATCTGGGGCGCCTAGTAACAAGTTACATTGTTGTTCATCGGATTCTGATAATCTTACAGCTCGCTAAATTGCAAAAATGTCAGACACTAAATCAGGATTCCGCGTACCATGAAAATGAATGCAGATTCCACAGATAACAAGCTCAAGAGCATTTAAAATTGTTTTCGCAATTCAGATCGCGTTGAAAATATTTGGATACCTACGCTTTGAAATACGGATATGAATTGTTACTGTTAGTTATTAATTTACGTTACAAAACGATTCATATCTATACTTAACAAGATGTTAAAGTTCCACGCCGTTCTTGGTAGTTGTTGAGTTGAGTGCTAACAGAGTTTAAAGTAGGCACGACCCTTTTATCCTCACCCGACTCTTGGAGATTGTTAAAGGATTTAAAAGACAAAAACGCGGAAAACGAAGTAAACTCAACGACACCGCTTTGCTCTAACCACGGACGCGGCTGTCTCGAATACGAAGATTTCCTACGAAGATTTATTTGTCTTGTATTTATTTTGTCTTGCTGCGATTTTAAGTACACGATGCGGCGTAAGTCATTTTCGATTCCATTTTCCCGTATAGTTTCGCGATAATAAAGTTGTTGAGTAAATCTAGTCAACGATACCGTATCGTGTGCTGTGCAGAATTAAATAATGGATAGGGTCTATGACCTATAAGTAATTCATAGAATGGGCGAGTGAACGCGAGGTGCGGTACAGCCCGATATGGCAGGTGCGTTATGTAAGCGCTGCGCCGCCGCACGTACCGAAATGCCACTGTGCTATGTGCTATTCCTAAGTCGCTCGGCGCTTGTGCCAAGGCCTACCACCAACAATTGAAAGTAGATGTCGTCTATTACCCCGCCTTTCAAACAAAAGTATACATATCCATTACGAGAAGTATCAAGAGCGGTTTTATAAAGTCAGACAGCAAAAAGTCCATCACGAACGTAGGGCCACAAATTACGCCACATTTGTAACAGGTGCTGTCTAAACTGGAAACAACTAGCCAGACAAATTTATAATGATATAGCCCATTAAGTAGCTCTCGCGGGTTCTCGTTACGATAACCCTAGATATAGTCGTTACCGTGCTGCCCAAAGAGGGCTTTAAAAGCGCACAATTTAAAACATAAATTAGATAGTGCAGTGTCTAAATACGGGAGGACACCGGGAGGCAGGCGACTACCGGGTGGTTAGGGACGATGAATAACGAAGCGAGTAGGATGGCGTATCGGTTATGGGGGAGGGGGAGCGAGACAGGCGAGGGCTCGAGTGCAGCAGCCAGCAGGCAGTGTGCACACAGACATCGATCGATTAGCGGGCTAGCCCGCCGCCCGCTGCGCCACAGCCAATCTATCGACCTTTGCCTTTACATTTTAAAATAACTTCCCAATTGGTCCACTCATAATTCAACGACCATTAGCATCAGCCGGTATTATATCGAGCTGATATTCCAGAGCAATATCGAACTCATTCACGATCGCTTTTGCACTACAGCTCCCCACCGAAGCCCCAGGTGGCTAGTAATTTCGACTTCGGATCACGTCCTCGTCGACCGGTGATCACTTATTTAACTTGCAGGTGCCGTGATTCCATAGAAATGCATCGGAGATGCCGCATCGTATTTTTTATTTATGAATTTTTCTTTCGATATAGCCAAGGTAATGGAATAATTTCGATAGAACTGATCAGTATTCAGCAAAAATATCTCGGTGTGTCTTCAGCTTTTCGTGCCTCGATTCGCTTTGCTCGGTCTTACAGATTAAGGGCTTAATAGAATATTAAACCGATATTTCTTTCACCTCCAATATTGATGAACTATATGTATAGTTGTATCAGATAAACGCTTTAGTGAAGCAGCTGCTGCGATGTTTAATTAAGAAGATTTAATTAAAATATTTATAGCAACATGGGATACTGCGATAATGGTATCAGTTAACAAGTGAAACAAGCAGTTTCTCATAGTGATGGATTAATGCCAGTCTATTGCGATTTACTGATAGGCAACATACTTCCATTCATCGTTATCACCTCGTTACGTCGAGGTATTTTATTTCAAAGCGATATAACTGTAATGAAGCTACGACAGCAATTAACATCCTCCATATGGACATGCAGTATTTGAAATAGTCTACGAGTGTTGTAATCAATCCTAGTGAAGGTATACATCGCACATCGTCGAGAACAAGTTTATTAGTGAATATAAAATTACATCTAGTTCAACAAATGGTAAAGATACTAAGAATATGAAAGAAATAAAAGTAGCAATTGATTAGGATATTTGAGCAACGAAATATAACTGGTTTAAGAAATTTGTGCAGTGTTTATTGAACTAAAAATATCTTTTAGTTAGTCTCTTTTCGAGTCTTCAGTAGTACGGTGAAACTTAGATGACATTTTGTGTGATGGTAGTTTGATACCTGTAAGGTTTTGTTCGCGAAACAGTAAAGCGCACGATAAAGCGTGTTCACGTAAACATTAATAACAATTTTCGTAAACAATAATTTCACTGAAATGTTAAACTGTAGGAGATCAAATACATTAAATGTTCACTGTCCATTCGATAATTTAAACACAAACATTGCAAAGTTAGCACCTATGAATCGTATAATTCGGGATGAGAATAAAATCATAATATATTCTTAACGCCTACAATTTAGAATTAGAATCACTCGAAGCGTTCAATGAAATCATTTCTAATATCAGCTCTTCCGACAATTCTATTTCGAGTATCGGATACTGAGTAAAAGCTAGTATCAAGATTGACAAGTGACATGTACAACCGTGTTATAGCTTTCTTATCAAATAGAAAAAAAACCGAAGCAGTCATTAGCGTTTATCAAAAAGAAAGTAATCACGTATACAAGGGAAAGGTAAGGTGTACAGGAAACGGCGACCAGTGGAACTGTAACAGGAAACATGTATTGTTCATGCTAGTGCAATGATAAGAAAGTGTATTTAGACGTTGGTGATTACGCGGTATTTAAAATAACTACAACACTAATGGTAAGACTTATCTGAAGTGGGAAAGGTAATTGTATTGTAAATACATTTTAGTACGTTCCCGATGACTGTCTACACTACTCTTACAAAGGCGACGCTTCTATGATTGTGCAATCAAAAGATAAATAAGCTTATTCCCATCCAGCTAACTTCAAGAATCTATAGAGCCCTGCGTACGAATATGGGATGGTTGAACCGTCGCCAAGAGAACAAAGCTTCGGCTAACTCAACAATGTGTTTAGTTTCGAGATTAGAGCAATCCCGCTCGACACCTAAACACGATTTTAGATAACATTCAAACTCCGACCACTGAATATAAATGAGATTTTAGAACGCCAGCCCGTCTTAGCGCTCCTGCGAATAATTACTTGACATTACAAACGTTCAACTTGATTTCATTGCTTGTGTTAGAAATATTTGAAGATAATTTTGCATAGATCGGTATATTATCAGATTTATGTAGGGTTCCTTTATAGGAACAAAACGTGGCCCGGAAGGGATAGAACCGGAGGGACTGCGTGAGAGCCCGCCACGCACCCTCGTTTCCCAGCTGTTTGCGTCTATTCCGATTTCAATGTCAAGTCCGATCAATACCGTCCCTGGATGTAAAATTTCGGCTACTTTCGGCGTGTTCCGGGAGCTACGAACGCAGTCGCGGGCATACTAACCTACCGTAATACGCCGGGGTGCGTGCTCCGTAGACGATCAATAAGCGCCAAGTAAGGACTTGGCTCGCTTTATAAATAGTCTTGAACTTCACCTCGGGCGGCGCTACAGATTTCGTGGGCGAAAGTGGGAAAATATGGACGGTTGCGTCACGATCGCGTGCGTAAAAATGGAAGGCCGTAAACACCAATCTGCCTTAAGTTAAATAAAGATCGGACTGCTGTGCAGACAACGGCGTCGCATTATTTAAATCTGATGCACAATCCCACCGCAGAGAAAGTTTGAATATCTCAATAAAACGTGACAATTGGCAGCTGATGTGAATATTTCACTAAGTTTCCATGTAAATTCGCCCTTTACAGAGTATATTGACGTGGACTCGAAGAAATCGCTGGAAAAATGTCAGGGAGGAGCTTAAATTGGAAAAACAACTGCAGTGAATTTCTCCACGTTGACTCTGAAGGTGCCTGAAATGGCAATATCCCGACGCTTTAGCACTCATCAGTATGCATACTAACGTGAACGAAATGTCCAAGATTGAATTCTCTATTTAGATATAAACTTCGAACTCGATCGAACGTAGGTATTTATATTTCAAAGGGATCTGGGAATTAATGAAACGAATACAGAGTCGAAAGATGAGACAATGAATGAGGCTAGTGAGCTCTTAGAGCAAAGGGAGGCAAAGCGGCGATATTAAAGGAGAACGAGCTCTTCATTACTGCAATACCGGCAATAACAATACGGCTAATGGCTCACCCGCAATCGTCTCTATTCCCGTTTTACTTAAAAATATACGCCAACAAATCCCTAGAGGCGAAAATCAACTGTAGTATTGCGCGACGTGCTTTATACGGATTGTTTATTTTTAAACGCGTTAAATAATGGTTCGTTTGAAAATTATACATAATCGAGGTAGTCAATTAAATTGCATTGTTAGGTCTCAAGTAATAACTGATAGGTACGCTAATGTACCTACATAAATCTGATATAAAATGTGATGTATCATGGAGATGTTGCATCTTGTTATAAGTTAGTCACAGACTGTGACTGCGTTCAACTTATGTAGTGCTACGTGTGGGTAGGTCACGTAGGCACTGATAAGTCTATTTTATTTTCCGTTCGAACTATTCCTTTAGGGGAATTTTATTGTATCACTGCGCCGGAATGCCGTAGGGAAAATGCAGATTTTTTTTATGTAATAAAAGTGGCAAACAAGCGTGCAGATCACATTGATGTTAAGTGATGACTGCAGCCTATAGACACTTACACAATGACCAGAGGTCAAAATGCAGATGCGTTACCACTCTTGAGGCCTAAGGTGTTATGCCTCTGTGCCGGAAATTACCTATAGGGCCGTACATTATCACCTGACCGGAACACGATAGCGCTGAACACTACCATTTACCATTTTATTTCTAAGTATATCAGGTGATGCGGTGGTGCCTACGCCCGCGAGCTCCGTCGCTGGAGCTCTACCACCAGTAAAGAACGATGACTTTTATACAACTTCTCAATTTTTTTAAGAATGTTGAACTCCAGTGGCATCACTAGAGCTTAACATCCGAGGGATAAGAATGTCACCAATTTATTTGGTGCCTAATTTGTTGACCCTAAAATCGTTTTCAGGGCTACAGTAACGGTTAAGTATAACTAGTATCACAATTACAGAGACAAATATGTACTATAATTTTACAACTGTTGAGAGTAGGTATGTCGTAGACAACAAAATCGTTTCTTATTCTATTTGATAATCACGTCATTCCTGACCTAACCTAACCGATGTGGAATGCACGACATGCACCTTGTTTTGCCAAATCATCACATTTAGATGTCAATACGTTCACGCACCAAGTAAACATTAATAATAAGCATTCAGGCACAGTCTCAACGAGTAGTAATTTCAAATATTAAACACAATTTGGAACTAGAAGCGTGCGTGAATGATTAGACAGTGTAATCACGCTATCTCGCTCGATTATAATTTGTTAAGGCAATAACGTATCCAGACCACACCTCGCAATTAGATCTTGATTATGTGAATCGCTTAGTGAGTGTTATTAAAGCGAGTTTGCTCCGTATAAGGAAACATCGAGATAAAAACGATCCGTGGTAGTGTACCTATATTGAACGCAATTTTGTTGTATTTAACTTGTGACAACATGATACACTGAAATTGCTCAGTCTTCGTCAACATTCATCATTCATTATTACAAACATCGCTGAAAAAAGAAAAAGGAAAAATTTACCGTGACGTATTTGCTGCAGATAGTGGAACACTTAACGATACTTTTTTTATGATATGGAAGTGGCAAACAAGCATGCAGCTCACATCGATGTTAAGTGTGCAAAATGCAGATGCGTTACCCTCTGTTACCCGGTGTTATGCCTCTGTGCCAGAAATTACAGGGCCGTACATTGCCACCTGACTGGAACACGATAGTGCTTAACACTACCATTTAGCGGCAAGTATATTAGGTAATGCGGCGGTGCCTACGCCCGCGAGCTCCGTCACTGGAGCTCTACCACCAGTAAAACACAGAGTATTGTCGAAATTGAAAAATGTTGCTGCGCATATTGCTGGCGGTAAAGTTTTCCCCATTGCTGCGTCGATACGCAACAAATCAGGCAAGATGGCTGCTTCAGTATTTACGATTCTATGCGCTAGAGATTTGCAAGCGTTGCGGCTGCGCTGGAAGTAGGACATGCGCGTGCAACGACCCCTCGGCCGACATCAGGGTTACAGCCCGATCTCGCGGCCTGTCGCCAACACCACAAGCCAACAAACTCTTACGTAATCCTATATTGTAATGAATGCATACAAATAAATAGTTTACACACCCGGTCACGAAACACTTGAAATATCTGTAATTATAGCAATTTGCACCAACGCGGTGGCAACTTTACTTTATTTAGACTGAAAATGAACTCGCCGATGAGCTTGTACCGCAGTAGATGGTTCTCAAAAGTAGAAGATAGAGACAACAAGACATTTCATTTGTCACTGCCATCAGCCTTAGTAGTAACGTTATCGATAATAACGAGTTTAAAACTATTTCTAAAACGCATATTCAAGCATTAAAGTTGTAATGGTATTTAATATTGACGGACAATATCGAGTGGAATTCGAATGTTTTCCGAAGATTATTACTAGTTATTGAGATAATAATAGTACCTAGGGAGACCAACGACCGCTCTAGTTCTATTCTAGTGGCTAGCTACGACATGTAGTTATGCATTTCGTGGAAAACCCATTATTATAGTTGGAAAACATTTAACGCTAACAACGCGGGGGAGTTTTCAAATCTCAATATAAACGTGCCGACTTTACGAGACATTTATTTCTTAGACATTGATAATGTATTAACTATAAATATTTATGATAATAAAGATAGAAGGAAGTTTACAGTTAGGGTAGCTCTACATAAACCCAATCCGTAAATTTTGGACGACATTGGACAACGAGAGTAAGTAGGTAAATTGGATTTTCAAAATATTATGCATTTTTTTTCATATTTAATAAAACACAACTTTACTTTAATTCGATGACAATGAGGCGATTGCTAACGTGAAATTTATAAGAATAGATATATATTTTTTTAATGGGGTAATCTACTGGTAGCTACAACACCAGATAACACCTACGCACCTACCAGTAGTTAATGGATTTTTGTTATTGATAATTGCATAAAGATATTATGACAGCCACATCGTAAACTAAAATTAATGGAATTGAGTATTGGTGATGATCTATTTTGGATCGTGGATACGTGTTTCAATTTTATTTAAAGGTACAAGGATGAAGTAGTTTTTAGTAGTCATTACGTTTTTTCTTATGTTTTCATCGTCTTGTTTGATACAATTCGAGCAAAATCGTTGATCAGTTGAATCCTAACGTCCTAAACAGGTTTGCTCCGCAACATTGTAAGAGCTGAAAGGCGTTCCTGATAAGCGGGTTGTAGGTCGTTTAAGTATTAATTTCAAACCATCAATATTGATGACTTGATTGATACTTCATAAAATGTCCGAGTTACTCCAATCATAAATGCATAGTTTTCTGGCTCACTTCTGTGTTGGAGCTTTTACCTATTCTATCAAGCGTCAAATTGTAGAATCGTGTTTCGGTTAGATGGTGGTTTCCTACAATTTCTGACATTGAGGCATAACCACTCACGCCTCAGGAGTGGCAGTGCACCTGCATTGTGATCTTATTTTTGGGTTAATTTCTGCTGTATTAATTTACGATATTTACTGGTGATACACAAAGTAACCGACATAGCCCATTGAATAGCGATACTGAAGTGGCAGTGGGCAGGGCACATAGCACGCTGGATGAGGGCGGCCCGAGACCGTTCGTAGTGGCATTCTTTGGAGGAGACCTTTGTTCAGCAGTAAACGTCTTTTGGCCGAAATTATACTGGTGATAGAATCCCAGTGTCATAGTTTGATACCGTAGGTACCACCGCATTATTAATCTGCCCGCTGCCAAATTGCAGTGTCCAGCAGTATCGTGTTCCGATTAAATGGTAATGTATAATCTCGTAATAACTATCTGAGAGGCACAACAACACAAACTCAGGGCTGGGATCTGCTTTGCGATTTCTTGTTTTTGTGTAGATGTCTATACATATATCGTCCTCTACCATTCATCTGAACTGCAGATCGACATTTTTAGATAAAAACAAATCAATATTATCGTCTCTCTCGTCTTAAACGTCCCTGAACAAATGTGAAGTTACCTTAAAATAGTAAGAGCTAGGAAGTGTTCGGAATGGGCGGGTGTAGTCATTCATATCACAGAGAGGAGCCAACGTGGGTGCTGTGTAGGCCGCAAACTCGAATTGCACCCAGTCACCGGTTAAGTGTTTTGTTTACTAGACAATATGAATATATTAAATATAATCTCATTAGTTTGTTACTGTTATACCGTAGCAATTAACGGCTTAATAGCAATTAACACTACACGAATTCTCGGGCCCTGTGTACCTACAGGGACAGGGTAATGTAATAAGAAACAGTAAGATTGTAAACAGGAAGATACGAGTGGTTTCGAATCCATATTAACAAAAAAATATACCGGCCGAATTAAGAACCTCCTCTTTTTTGAACTCGGTTAAAGAAGGTACCCTTTCTGAAAAGTCTGGCTTATAAACTAGGTGTATTTGTGCTAAAAAAGAGGAAATAAGGGATGAAAGTTTGTACGAGAAATCTAACCAGTTCTAATTAATTTTAGCACAAATATGCCTAGTTTATAAACCAGACTTAAACATAGGGTACATTTTTTTTAAACATCAATCCCTCTTAAAGGGCTCAAATGGGTGATACGTTTCTTCGTGTGTGTATTTTTTGCAATAGTTATGAGGTCAAAAATAGTACCCATGCTTGATAAGTCGCGGGCAACCGCTAGTTCTCTATATTTGCTTTAAAAAAAAGTAGATTAACGTAATAAATATTTACACTCAGCAGATTAAGGGTGAGTCACATAGGAAACGAACTGTATGCAATCTAACTAGGGAGATAGGGCATCCGAGATGCAGGCATGATAGATATACCTAATGTAGTACACTACATTAGGTATTTCTATTCGAAACAAAAATATTTTCTCATCAGAAACTTGAAATATTGCATTACTTTTGTTTTACTTTTCTTATGTAAGGAAGGTGGCAAACATGCATGTAGCTCACATTGATGTTAAGTGATGACTGCAGCCTATAGACGTCTACACAAAAACCAGAGGTCAAAATGCAGATGCGTTGCCACCCCTGAGACCTAAGTTGTTATGTCTCTGTGATAGTCATAACGGGTCCATACATTACCATCTAACCGGAACACGATAGTGCTTAACACTACCATTTGGCGGCAGATAGAGGTAATGCGGTGGTGCCTACGCCCGCGAGCTCCGTTACTAGAGCTCTACCTCCAGTAAAAAAGGGAAGGGGAAGTATGTACTTAAGGGATATACGATTTTACTACTATCTAATAAATTACAAAAGCCACTGTTCAAAGGCAGCTTTTTTAATGCAGAGTTAGGTACCTAAATAGACTACGTTATAGTATATCAAATCAAAGTAGGTATCTACGACTACAGTATAACTTATGTTCGAGTTTTAATCTAAAACATTACGTACAATATCATGTTTTTCTTAATTAAAATTAACCTACTTAAAAGTAAAACGATCTTAGTTTCAAAGATAGTTTTTTTTATGTAATGGAAGTTGCAAACAATCATGCAGTTCACATTGATGTTAAGTGATGACTGCACCCTATAGTCACCCACATAAAGACCAAGGTCAAAATGCAGATGCGTTACCACTCCTGAGGCCTAATGTGTTATGCCTCTGTGCCGGAAATTACAGGGCCGTACATTACCACCTGACCGGAACACGATAGTGCTGAAAACTACTATTTAGCGGCAAGTATATCAGGTAATGCGGTGGTGCCTACGCCTGCGAGCTCCGTCACTGGAGCTCTACCACCAGTAAAATAGTTAATATAGTAAGTAGTAGTATTATAATATAGTAGTATAAATAGTTGTTTCATTTGATTCTTTTCGCATGTCCCAAAAGAATATGATACATTAATTATTAACCTTTCTAAATCTAGCAAGTATCTAAATCTAGTTGTAATAGGATATCTTAGATCGCAACAGCAATAAAGGACCATTGATCGTCTAACTTGACTGGAAGCGGTACTTGCCGACTTAGGTAGTAAAGATTTGCAAGTGATTGCACTTAATAAGGCAAATAGCAAAAATAGAATATGTACTACCAAATCAAGATCGAGGCCAAACTTAAATGCAATTGTGGTGACTGAACAACGATATAACTTAAGCACTCGGTTTTACCTGAAAAGAGAAATACGAAAATCCGACTCGCAGATTTAATTTTGTCGTATTCTTGATAATAGGACGCATTTAGTCTTTACAAGGAACTTTTCTTGTGTAACTTGTTTTTATTATAAGACTTTTTTTGTATTACAATGTTTGTAATCCCTCTAAAACTTCGAACGTGGTCTGTGTGCTCAGAATGACGCGTGAAACTATCTCTCATCTCAATGCAAAACAATCATTTTAAAACACTATCGTTATTTTTGCTCGCTATAAAACTCTGTTAGATTAAATGTCACATCGTTCTTAAGAACTTTTGCTCGTAACTCTATCAAGAAACTATCTGGACGAACTTTCCCTACTCGCTCATCGAGAACTGATTAACTATCTGCGTCACTAACTTATAGTTGTTAAGGAGTATGCATATAAAATGGATGAATGTTTATTTTAATCAAAGTAAGCTAAAAAGATACGCAAACAAGGTGCACTTTCAAGATTTAAATCAATACGCCATCGCAAAAACCTGCTCCGAAGTCACAGCCCAGTATGGTTCTGTTCTGCAAGTGGATACTTACGATAACAGCAAAAAAAGTTGATCGGAGACACACGAAATGGAAGGAGTGATTGGGTAAAGTTCGCACGACCGTATACCATTTATAGAAGGAGTAGCTAAGAACCGTGTCGTAAACTGGACATAGCATCGAGAAAACACGCAAAATCAGTCGGTTGCACCACAGCGCCGCGTGTTCGTAAATTCTTCGTGTTTTAAGGGCCACATTATGCGATGCAATTATTTATCACATCAGTCATTACGATGTGTTACGAAACTTACGAAACGATCAATATCGGATCAAAATTGCGTTTCTGCTACTTATATTTTGAACAAGTCATTATTTACATTTCTTGTTTGAATATTTTATACTTTACATATTTTAACTTTTATATGGTTTTTTAAGAAGAGTAAACAGTGAACATTTATGTAGGTTGTCAATAAGTTTTCAAATTTTATTTACTTTACGATATGCGACGATGAATTATTATTACATGAGCAAAAAATCTGAATATTTCTAACAACTTTACTGATGGCGGAATTCGTAGGCACCGCATTAGTCTATCGACCGTCCAATAGTGTTGTTCATCATTATCATGTTCCTATTAAATAAATGGCTATGTATGGCCCCGTAACAACTACAACGGAAGAAATAAATAAGACCTTAGAAAAGGCAACACATCTGCATTTTGATCTCCAGTTTTGCATTGAAAGCATTTAGCATGAAAACAGACTGCGATATTAATTTACGATCTACGAACTGCACGCTTGGTTGGTACATATTTCATTTTCAACGCAAAAAATGAATCGCCTACAAATGTACGTATTTCAAATATTTTGGACAACCGAATTCACTCCGAGAAGTTAAGGTTAACATATTATGAACATACGAAGATATTTATGAGAAACATCATGTCTCTACTGCACCAATCATTGATCCCATGATAGACTACCGTGCAATTTATCGCACATCTCCGTAATGAATCAATTACGTCCGATGTCTTACGAAACGATAGATATCTGGACTAGTATGAGATTATTGCGCGTTGCTAACATAGGGCAACTTTTTACACCGCAAGAAAGTTGCTGTAAGACCTACCAGGCATCCAGCCCTATTGTATCTATTAACCGGCTACTTTCTCATTTCTTGCCATTTACGGACCGTTGAGAAAATCAAGATGTATTTGTAGTAGATAACTGTAGAATTAGAAAGAAACAAAGTGACAGCATAATATCGAACATATTAATTCATTTCCGTATTTTCCAAACATGTTTTTATGATAACGATACGGGGTTGGATTGGATAAGAAAATACTAGTTGCGGTGGCCGCACCTTGGAGAAATTGGTTCAGTTTGGGTAGGGCACATACTTCATGAGATTATCGATGTGTATTATCAAGTTTTCGAAATGTTTTGACTTTTTACTGGTGGTACTCAGTACTTTTCCTGTGACGCTCGTGGTGTAGGCTCTTTACCGCTAAATAGTAGTGTTATCTTCTATCGTGTACCAGTCAGGTGGTGGTATGGTCCTGTAATTTTTAGCAGAGACTATAACAACTTAGACCTCAGGAGTGGTAACGCATCTAAGTACCTACATTTAAATCTCTCGTTTTTATGTAGATGTTTATAGGCTACCATCAATGTGAACTGCATCTTTTTTGCCATTTCATGACAGTCACAAAAAAATCCAAGACTAAAGACTAATGTTGAGATTTGGTTTTTCATCATTCCAACATGCCTGTGTTTTGGACAAGACGAAAGAGTTTTGCGTCATCGTTATTCAAATATTGGTAAGTAAATTTGACTAATGGTTAAGAAATTAGAAGTCAATTACGTAGACTAATTCAACACCATTTTAAGAATGTGTAGTTATTTGTTCACATTTTATTGAAGGAAAATATAAATGCGATAATATTGTGGATCGACTAGGAGATAGCCAATCACTTAATAAATGAAACCTCGTTTTATGACACTGCAATTGCTTTAAATTACTAGTAAATACTTAAATATCTCTATCAATGTGAACACAGTATTGAAAATATACTCGCCATTACTCATTGAGCCAAGTTACTAATGAAACGTAGTGGGCGAATGATAAAGCTTATCTCATTGTGTGCAGGCCAGACTTAAGAAAAAAAAAAACACGGTGCTAATCCACATAGGAAGCCTTGAGCGCGGTATCGGGTGACCGAGCTCGGATTCTGTTACATGCACGACCGCGTACCGCATCTCCTACGTGCTCTGTTATAGATATCTACAACGAACAATACTCATTATTGTATACTTATACAAAACTGGGCAAGTGCGAGGCCGACCCGCGCACGAAGGGTTACGTAACATTATCCACAAATAACAAGTGCGAGTTCGACTCGCGTGGTGAGGGTTCCGTAATTTAAATAAATAAATATATATATATATATATAATATTACAGATTAAAAATGCAGGGACATAGCGGTTACGGTGGTACAAGCAGGGGGGGTTATATTATTAAGAATTTTCGATATAATTTAAATACTCAAACTTCTTATAGGTTTTCCAGTTATCTATAGGCAAAGAACTATTTTCCATATTTTTTTCAAAATTTTAAGTTCCGTAGTTTCCAAGAAAGGGGGGGAAATGGTCAAACTTTCGTCGTTTTTCTTAAATTACTTCAAATTTGTTTAAGCAAAAATTATAAAAAATATATATCTGAGATGCTGACAACAACCTCTTTCATTTGATATGTCACACGACACAGTATACGATTTTTTTTTTTAAATTTTTGATATACCTACCCCCCGAAAGTGGCCACCCTGTTTAAAATTTATTTTATATGTTTGTTGTAAGGAAACTTCCCTTATATGTTTAATTTTATTAACTTAATTTACCTACTGTTATATTTCAAGCGTCTACTTGTTACAGTTATGTGAACTGCTTAGCTGTCTACATGAAATACCGCCTGGTGAAAGGTGAAAGACAGACTGAAAGCGGAGTCTTGGTAATAAGCCCCGTTTTCAGTCTGTCCCCTTTGTTTACGGAACCCTAAAAAACAACAGGTTGAATACAAGTCTTATGCTTCGAAAAACAACTTGAGTTATAGAATCTGATCTCGTAAACAGACATTTGATAGTGTGGAATATTTTTATGCAAAATACATACCTATTGCGAATGACAAATAACACGCGCGGAAAAAATATGCAGCTGCGTTTCATGTTTTATTTTTCAAACAGTTGGGTATAGTTTTGTATCTACATACTTAGTATACTTACCTACTCATAATTGATGACAGTAGACTATTCAATAAAAGGGAATTCCATCGTTGCATTGTTCAGCTAGAGATAGGAAAGCGTGATGAATCATATAAAATGATGTCAGGTCAGCAAGTACAGACATGCAGACAAAAGTTGACGTCTTTTATTATAGGTATCGTATTACACTGCTCGCAAAACTTAAATGCATCCGTGAAGTTCTATAAAAAATGTATAATTTTTAAAATCCTTTCTTTTTGTATGCTATTTGGCTTACTGTTCTAACTGCCTCGGTAGCCAGTTAGAACAGTAAGCCAAATAGCAGGCACAGTAAGCCAAATAGCAGGCAGTTTAGCAGGCCACTACTACTACGCTGAGGTCCTGGGTTCGATTCCTGGGTAGAGGTTATCAGAGATAATGGTGTGAAGTCCTTCATCCCTGGTTCTATTGGGATTTTTCCATTTTCTGGAAATTTCCCAGTACCTCGAAGTTTGGTAATAAGCCCGGAGATGTCAACAGGCTCGTCACCTGTTACATGAGCCAAACCGTAACCGCCGAATCGTGGATGTTTGCATGTATGCTTGAATGCATGCATTCATCTCTACCCCTTCGGGGATTACAGGCGTGAAGTTACGTTCTTTACCGCCAACGCTTTTAGCGGTATGAAGCCAAGGCTATGTACAGATTGAATGTGAAAATTGCCCAGTAAATTCATAAGCAGCTCGATCAGGTACGAACAGCTATGGACAGACCGGTCGGCAGACACGGGACACCATAAACAGAAAGAGCATTCGTACCTTAACGATGCAGCTCCTCGAAAACGCGACTTAATCAATCATGCTTATTTTATCGTAAGTATCGTACCACAGATATAAAATCCAAATAGCTTATCGCTGTCGATCGTAAAGTTACGAGTTACGTGTTTTATAACGTTTAAAATTATGATATATGAAACGTGTTCCGAATAATGCATGTAACTTTGCCTCGAGCTTAATTATAGGCATTTTATTAAAACTAAATTTTACATAGAACGATTTTAGATGTTATATCGGACGGTTTAGATGAAACGAATATTAATTGCGTTCAGTATTACGTATGATAACTGCTGTGTAAGAGAAACTAGTACAGACACATAATAAACAAGAGACCTATAAGGTCAAACAAAATTAACATGTTCTTAGACATCGAATTATGCCATTAATCATAATGATTACGTACGATTAACTTCTATTTTCTGCATATGGCGTAAATAAAATAACTGCGCAGATAATTATATCTGTTAACTGCATACGTTACTAAATTGTACACGACATAAATATTGATTTATTGTTGTCTGTATTTGTTCAGTTATCTTAGGTTAGTCAAGTTTGGTAACGTGATAATTCTACTAACAAATTATGTTCATAGGTACATTCTACAATATTTTTTTTTTTTTACAAAATATAATTAGGTTAATTTTTCACTAGCTTTTACTGGAAGAAACTTTTTTTCCACTAGTGCAGTGCGTCAACTGAACACGGGATGGGCAGCAGGTTCCCACGATAAAACTACCGTCACTGCGATTGGCAATCCGCATGCCAAGCGTGGCTATTATGAGATATTCTCCCCTAACGACTCACGACAATGCTGTGGACATCTTTGGGGAAGGCTTTGTTGAGCAGTGGACTTCTTTCGGCTTGAATCATGATAATGCCATGACAAATAGGAGCATATTAGCACAGCGAAGTCGGGGCGGTCACTAGTAAACTTTAATATAGATTAGTTTAAAACAATTGCACATCTAACAAATTTCACGGCACGTATTCTGATTTCACCGCAATACATGATGCAACTAGCAATTCACAATGTCTCAATATAGAGTTGCAATTTTAAGGGCCAAGAGGCCAACATTAAGTACATTACCTGCAACCAAAGCAAAATTTCCGCATGATATTAAACTAAAGTACAGAATTATGAATTTTCCCCTGGCGTGTTTCAAACGACCCAGTGTCACGCCAGTAGGGAGGATCAGGGAATATCATAAGGAATATCGATAAATACCGATGGGTAAATAAATACATCGCTTAGAGAAAAGCTACGTTAAAAGTAGCCTACGCGTAAAATAACGTTGTTTTATTATGATGAAATGTATCAAATCAATTCACGTCAAGTCATCTCAAATGCAAAAGTTATACCTACCTAGTAATTGTTATATACTGTTTTCCAATATCTGAGTAGCCTACCTATGTTATAAAAACCTCAACAAATAATAATTTAAATTTCATCACAGTGGCATAACCTCCTGAGGATACGCTAGATGTTATGGAGTGGCCACGCATCTACATTGAAGTCTCTATTTTTATGTAGATTTTTATAGACTACTACACTTACCAGCTGTATGCTAGTGTGCCACTCTTATATCATAAAAAATCAATGCCATAAACATCGCCATCATGGACGGTTTAAAATAATGAAGCCGGAAGTTAAATTACCGAAAGAAACATCGACAATTGTGTACATCCCTACACGCCAGGCCGAGCGAAACGGGCTAGACAATGCCGACGTGTTTACGTGGTAGATAAGAGGAGAATGTTTTAAATTATCTCGCGTACAAGAAAAGCTGAGATTAAGGCTTTATTCGTTTATTAATGTCACAAAGAATATATGGCTCGGATTTGTTACGCTGTTTGTATTTTTTGTTCGCGTATTCTTGCACGTTATGATACTTCTTTTAAACATGTAAAAGGTTTGTTACTCAAATTACCGACATAAAAAACAGAAGTGGATGAAATTCACTTTGATTTTTTACTTTATCTCGCCACGATGTTCACGTAGACGAAGTCGCGGTCATAGTTTGTAATAGCAGATTTCAGTGCAATAGAGTTATGGCGAATACCACTAGTTACCACCATTATCTGGTAATGATCTTCCAACGCTGAACAATGAACATCATCATCATTTTACCTGAAAGACTTCCACGACTGCACAAAAGCCTTTCCCAAATATGCTTACAGCAAGCTGTTCTGGGCCGAACTCATCCAGCGATTGCTTGAAGATCGGGTATTCATCAGGTCAGTAGGTCCAACACGAGGCAGGGACACAGCTAACATGGGAATTCATGACGACAACTCTTAGAGTTTAATCCCAAGAAAAAGGACGCCAGCGTATGGGTATAGCATCAAGGATACCAATAGAAAAAAAAATCTCATGGAATAGAACCACAAGCTTAGCAGCCTTCAACATTTTAACCACCGAGGCAGAGCTCTGATTGTAATGACTTGAGGCTCCACAGGTTCTGAAAGTGTCAGTTACTTGTTTGAACAGTATTTGCAATAGTGATTTTGGGTTATACCAATCGAAAAATAACCTGATCAAGTCTACTAGCTGCTGCTAACACTAAACCAACAAAACAGCTCACTAATGACTAGTGAATATTAAGGCTCCATGAGCTTCGAGCTCGTTAGTTACGTGTATTATGTTTAGATAACATCAAACTTCCATTAAGACATGACGTTTCTAGTTGGGAGCTCGAGGGCATAGGTGAGGCCACCGCACCTTGTTTTTAAAAGCAAAGAAGCTTACTGGCGTGCAGTCTATCTTGATAATGTGATTTGTGCAGCGTGTCTATGGACAACTAGGATGCTTACACGAAAAGAGTTAGATTAGGGATCATAAGGTTCTGTCTGTAATTAAGGAATCTTATTGTGTCCTCTAAATTAAGCACAGTAGTGATGACTAGTTTAGCAGATAGTTTAACTCGGTGGACATCTAGCGTAGCTTGATATACCTACCATACGTTTCTATTTGATGTCATCATCATTTAGTCAAAAGACTCACAGTCCACAGATGGTTAAAAGCCTCTCCCAATGAACGAATGCCCACTACGAACGGTCCTAGACCATCCTCATCCAGATATTATCTGCCTACTTCGTCTTCCAGTAAACAACCAGTTGCAAGCAGGATAATGTATACTCTTTCAATTATGTACTCACTAATTATCAATAGCTAACAGATTAACTCATCATAGTAATGAGGTTACCAAGTTCTCAGGTTTTCATTCTGAATAATGATAAGAGTTCGGTTTCAAGTTTTTCCAACACAGTTTATATCCATCCAATCTGTTATCAAGGAGAAATCGAGAGACATACCTAAAACCAGACTCATAAAATTGATAATCCCCTTGCTATGTCTGTTAAAAAAATATTTTCTCGTAGTAAATCAAGTTACCGAGGCGGATTATTTGAGACGACAGTGATAATGAAACGCGGCAGCAGCGTCAGGTACGTCAAAACGTTCGGTATGATACTATTTGAATATAGTAACCCTCTGTCTGCATTCACTGGCACGTCGCCCGGCTGACAAGACTCCGTATTTAAATTACCACCGCGCCTGATTTATTGCCGGTAAAAAAAAATCAATGAATGACGCTTGCAAGAAAAAAAGAGGGAGGCGTCGCGAAGTCACCGCTTTGTTACGCCATTTTGATGATAACTTGTTCTCATTGGTTGTAAAGTTCGCGTAATATTTTCAAGAGAATAAGATTTGGTGCTAGACTGCTAGTCTTGAAGACAAATTATTCCTTTTTCTTTTATTAGCGACACAACCTATACCTACTCATTGCCCAGGTCAGGATGTAGACGATAAAAAAATCGTGTTGATTGTGATTGATGTAAAGGTAAGATGAATTGTCCACCCTGTATTCACATAGGTAGTAGTAATGAGCCCATGAGGGGATTTTTTTATTTATGGGTGATACCTTGCACCCCTTTTGAGTACCTCCATCAAATCTAAGGTTTTCCGCTACTACAGCAAGAACTGCATGTGCCTGTGCATATGTGTAAACTCATTTAAAACTTTACTATTTATTTTCCTCGACACCATTAACACGTTTCCGATGTTGGATAGTCACGAAATATATAATCCATTTCTAATCCTGAATAGAAATCTTTTTCCTGAACAATAACATCATCTCAACCATTCATTGGTTTAGTCTAGGAATGACTGATTCGCGAAATGACTACATAGCTGAAGATTGGCCGATTCTTTTTGGACAGCCACAATTCTTTATCGTCACGTGAATTTTCATCTCTCTGTTTCTTTTTTTGTCGTAATACATAGGTACGTGATCATTTGCACGTATGAAAACAACCAAAACAATATTATCAGGCACTACGAATGCAATAACCTTAATGTCTGTTAGATTAATGTTAGGCATTAATCCAATCGAGCGACGTGATTTATTTGTCTAACAACAAACGCTTGTATTATTCACACTGGAATAATTTAATGGACATCGTATTGGTAGTCGTTAGGTAAATAACAAATAACTCTCATCATAAAATTAACTTTGGAAACTGATGGTTAAGCGACTATTCAGCAAAATATCTATTGTAGGTTCTATTTAAAATTCGACCAAATGCGTTTCCAATCCTATCCTTAAAGTCAACATTTTGTAGCTTTTCTGAAAAAACGTAACGTAATTTCACGCCTGTAATCCCAGAAAGGGCAGGCAGAGGTAAATGCATGCATTCAAGCTTACATTCAAACGCCCACGTTTACGTTACGTATCTACGTTTTGGCCCAGGTAACAGATGGCGAGCCTGTTGACATCTCCGGACATATTACCATACTTCGATATACTGAAATACGGAAATTTCCAGAAAATTGAAAAATCCCAATAGAACCAGAGATAAAGGACTTTACACCATTATCTCTGATAACCCCCCACCCGGGAATCGAACCCAGGACCTCAGCGTAGTAGTGGCCTCCTACCACTAGGCTACTGAGGTAGCTTTTCTAAATTGTAAATATTGTTATCTCTTGCTTATAAGTGCCTACCTACCGTACGAATATTACCTCATGGAGACGGTTGCAAAAAATATTTTATGATGCAGTTACAAACATTTTTTAATGTGTAAATTTACATCAGCCAAACTGTTATCAAAACATTCAGACGAAGTGGCCTGAAAGCAATTATTCAATCGTCGCGTCGCAGTAAAAAGTACTTGCAGTGTTGGGCAGTAATAAATATCAACCAACGATGGTAAAAATAGACTCGGGCGCGGCGGGCGAATGACCGTCAGTTGACATACAACGGACTCAAGGCCTGCGGAGATTAGATACAGGCCGCGACGGTGCATAACAAACACATAACTACTGACAATTGCAAAATAATTCAATTCCACGCGCCTCTCAACCATCTCAACGATACATTTTGCCGGTTTAAAAAACAAGGGACACGCGCGAGCTAAACTTTTGGTTATCAGCACATACCTATAAGCTTACAAATCTACATGACGAGTTTTGCTTGAGGCGTGTGGTGCTCTTATTTTATTTCGTTTTCTTGGCGTATTATTTAAATTATATTAAATAAAGTTGATGGCATTTTGTTTGATATAGGTTCATAACAGTGTCCGGCCTTTCAGGTTGCGTCCAAAACTTCAATGTAAATGTTCTAGTAAAGTATCCATCGCTTTACTCGAATTACTGACTGACTGATTCTAACTTTTACGTTGCTTAAATACGAATACGAAATATTGTTTTACTTGACACTGGCATTATGCGTAAGAGCGATGCCATTATATTTTTTTTTTAAATCTTCATGACTTAATATTAATTCGACAAATAAAATGCACTCAACAGAACAGAACAGTCCGACGAAACACTTTCGATGAAACGCTTCGGTAATGCACTCCAAACACTTTCAATTACTAACATGCATACTAACATAATATGATTCAATCTAATAAACTTCATTTTTTGGCCCTAGCTTTTTTCGTAGCGTGTGTGCACTGTGCAGTGTTGAAATCTGTCAAAATATTCTGGACACAGCTATCTGGAGAAGTAATCTACGTAGTGTTGTGTATTTTGTGATTTGTCGAAGTTATATTTATTACGTATAACTATTAAATCGACGGTTCATATATTTAAAATTTTGTAGCAAATTGTAGACTTGTACTTTTCGCACTTTTTTACATTTATTTGCGTAAGACATTACGAAGGCTTCGCAAAGATTTAAATTAGAAAAACAAACATTTTGATGCACGTGTTCGTAGAGTGTATTTATTAATGTAGGTAAATATTGGCACATTATTATATTTTATTTTTTTCAATCATAAATTCATAACACTATGACGATAAATATGCAATTAATTCACAATCTTATCAAAATATTATACAATCGCATAATCGGATCGATGCAAATAATCTAATAATCTGCATCTCTCCTAAAACAAAGTTTTCCGAAACGCGATATTTAGTGATAACTAATATTATTATTATTTAAAAGTTGACATTTTAATGGCCATGATTGCTATCAAATTAACAAAAGCAAATAAAAACATGAACACATCACCTAACAAAAACGAAACCACTAAGTTTATTTTTGGTTTATTTTAGAACAGAGCCGACACCATCTTGAATTTTACTACCTACGAAATCTCACAACCTAAATTAGATCTATATATATTAAAGAATATTGCCGTCTTCCGGCTGCCTACCCTTACTCAATTTAGACGTTGGTTAACTTCCATTAGCAAGTAGGTAAACACAAAACGACTGTCAGGTCTGAAAAAAAAACTATGATATTCTAAAAGCGGCCAAGTTCGTGTCAAACGCCCTATTGAAAAAGTTCCCTAAACGGCACGTTATATTAAGCTACCGTGTTATCGAATGTGTATCTTAAATATTACACAACATATTCTACGTAGGTCATTTTAACCTTTTTTTGGGGTATTGTTGTAATCAATCATCAACTAGATCTAACTTTTTTTTTAATAAAAACGACACTATATGTACGTCGAATTAATTACCTAATTCATTTCCTCATACTATTCTCACCAAAGTGGGCATGGAAAGAAAGCAGATTCCATGTTTGCATCTAAGTTACTGTGGTCATAATATATTTTTCTCGTTAATCATCTCCTTACAACAGTTCATTAACTATCACTTGCTTCCCTAACTCGCTGAGCTAACTCAATACAAGAGACAAAAGGACTATCTGAGTTTGACCTAACTCTGAGTAAAACGGCCAATTTTACAGATTCGACAACCCTAAATTAGTCGGGGATTAAATAAGAAAAGTGTTACATTTTGGGTCACCAACCCTATGCAAACTCCCGTGACAGCGTTTTATCGCGAAGTGTCAGAACAATATTTTTACGTTGTCACCAACAAAAGCAAATCTTTGGTCTGAATATTCAGTTTGCAGTTATAAAAATATTTTGCACCCTGCATGAATAGAACCAGTTTTTTATTCAACTTATGCAATTGGTAAACAAATACTGTATTTGTTGTCACTCTGGTTTTCTTATTTTTAGTGTTATGGATGAATGAGTTTTATAAACGAATTTTTAGGGATTCAAAGCCTGTTTGTTACAAATTTGATTACCTATCTATATATCTATACAAATAAATAAAATTGGAGTGTCTATTTGTAATAAAAGGTAACCTCTTTTTACTAAATGCATATGTATGCATACACGGTACATATACCAAAACAACATGTTTTACAATTTTTGTCTGTCTGTCTGTTTGTTCCCGCTGATCTCGGGAACGGCTGGAACGATTTTGACGGGACTTTCACTGGCAGATAGCTCACGTAATAAGGAGTTACAAAGGCTGCGCCCACGACTTCGTCCGGGCAGATACTAAACAATCATAAATTCTCACGCAGACGAAGTCTCGGGCACAGATAGTCTTAAAATAAAAATGCATTGCAAGAATAATAGGAAGCTTCCATCGCGGTTGGCTGAATAATTTCCTTAATTTTAATAGCTGGAATCAAGACAGGTCAAGTCTTGGAAAATCAAATAACGCAGCTAAATTTAAAAACAAAATTTAAATAACAAATTGAAAACTGAATGGCCATGAACCACAATAAGAATGCTGTAATTCACACACAGATGTTAATTTGATTGTTATGTTAAATGTAAACTGAAACGAGTGTGATATTAAACTGACTGATATCACATTACGGAGCGACAAATATAGGTACATACTAGCTTGCGGTTTGTTGATAAAAATATTATTTGTGTAACGATTTCATGATGTCATTTTCAATAATAATGAAAAAAAAAATGTTTTCAACGAACAGCGTTGAAAACGGGGACCATATTTTAGTTTGAAATTTTTGTAATGTAATAAGGTTACAAAAATGACAAACGTAGACAAAAATCGTAAAAATTCTTATAAATATTTTTGAAGTGACAATATCCATGAATTTAAAATCAAACGTAATTTTTTTTCATCACAATGCTACTAAATAAAAGTTTTTTTAGAGCAAAAAAACCAAATAGCAAATTTTAAGTAGTTAATAGAACCAAATGAAATCCCAATTAACGCGTTTCAATTAAATATGCTGAAAACTGAAAAAAAAAATATAATATTTTTTTTAGAGCAAAAAAACCAAATAGCAAATTTTAAGTAGTTAATAGAACCAAATGCAATCCGAATTAACGCGTTTCAATTAAATATGCTGAAAACTGAAAAAATAATTGTAATATTTTATTTTTCGCAATAACACGTGCGAGTGAACTTTTAAAATTAAAGTAACTGGTTGTCTTGAGGTCGCAGGTTGAATTCTTGCCCGAAGTCAAATTTTTCGTTACATTTTTTTTCTTAATTTAAAAAAAAATATATTTTTTCCAAAAGAGAGGTACCTATATAGTATTGATTATCAAAACGTTGTAGCTGCTACAAATACGCCATTAACCAAAAGTTGTTCGTGCTTTATCTATTATTTTACTTTCATCATTAACACCAATGTTTTTAGTACCACAAATAACGCTTTACACCATGTTATCGCGATCAGTCGTGGTTTCAGAACTTATTGTCTATTGCCACAAAACAGGCACATACCTTAATCTGATACGAGTTCACTTTATGCTTCGGCAAAAGGTTGAAAGTGGAAAAGTCCAGTCTTCTTGAGAATATGCCATTTGCGCCGGCGCCGGCTCTGTAACAAAAAAAAAAGTGTTTCGTAATTAACATAATAATACATTTAATCATTTCAATATGGGAATGTTGCAAGAAAAACAATTTTAGGCTGTTTCTGCAAGGCATGAGAAATGATATAGGTATTTCGAGTTAAGGTAATAATCCATTTTATAAATCCTATCGTGGTAATAAACTTCCAATATTGCTAATAATCTTCGGCACTGGATACGATCCTTGGTCTACTCTTAAGTTTTTTTAATGGATAGGTTGTATAGGCTCTGTACCAATAAATGAACAAGGTATTTAGACCGAAACCGCCCTGTAATTTCCGGCACAGAGCCATAATACCTTGGGCCTCAGGAGTGGTAACCTTGGTCTTTGTGTCTATAGTCTATAGGCTGCAGTCATCACTTAACATCAATGTGAACTTGTTGGATTAAAGCATGTATGCCACATCCATTACCTACATTAAAAAAAATGTGCGGCTAACCGCCAAACCGCAAATCGTTCGAAGTGGTACAAAATCAGTGGGAGACAAAAACTTTTTAAGAAGTATTTATTATAAGCTGTAGTGCGATCTCATCTTAAATCAATTAACGAAAATATCTACACAAAACAAGTTTAAAAGTGACATGTTAGACATGTTCCATTGAAGGAGCGATGTGAAAGTACTTAATTGCTAATGTGACTCAATGAGACCATTTCATTAGCAAGTGTTGGCTATTTTTCGTGTTATGGGTATTCGAGGGTTTTATAATTACACTAGTCCGCACCGGCTTCTAATCAGCTAAACGATGGTGAAAACTGCATAAGAATAAAAATAAATAAATAAAATAAAATACGATTACACTCACAGCCCCACAGTAGGTATAAACCTGTGTCGTGGGTGCTGTTGTACACATACAACACATACACACAAACACCCAGACCCGAATATCTGTAGAGCATACGAATATTTGTCCCGGTGGGGGGATCGAACCCGCGACCCTTGGAATAAAACGGTCATCTCACACCGCTGGACTAACCGGGTCGTCAAGAATCAGTCCTGTCGAGGTGTTTAACGCTTGGAAAATTAACTGAGTTTAATTTAACTAGGTTTAAATTCCGAGGTTCTTTGAAAAAAGGAATTTTTCATCTATAATGTAGATAAAGAAAGGGAAAATGGAAAAATACTCAAAAAATAATTTGAATCGTTGTTTTTTTGTCGGAAATATTTATTTTACGCAATTTTTGTATGACAGCAATATGTCGCCATATCGCTACTATGATATTCTTGGTTTCGAAATATACTTCATTAAACGGTTTGAATAGCTGAGAATGATTTAGTATTTTATGCTTCATCTCTCAATATAGTGTACATGGTGCGGGCCCAAGCTCCATACATTTTGGAACGTCTCCTTTGGAATTGTAAGTATCCTCTCAATTTACCTACAATTCCTCCTCATATCAAGTTCCGGACGAGAAATCAGAAATTTCATAAAACAAGTTTTTTTTTTACATTGAAACACCTAACAATATTTGTAAGTCTATCGAAATCACTTAAAATTAAACAGCCACCAACCACCTGTCCATTTATTACACACATAAAAAATGAATAATATGTGTCAAATATCAAATCATAATAATTCATAACCACCTGGATTCCTAATCGCATTTTTTTTGCAACAATCTCAAATCCAATTAAATGCCATGTGATAAATTCAAGGTTTGAATAATCTAGCTCAGATATTAAAACCTACTTTTTGGGGTTCCACATCGAGTTGTAATCAGATTTTTTAAAAGTAGGTACCTACCTTATTTGGTGGCAAACTAACATACATTTCACATTGATGTTAAGTGATGACTGCAGCCTATAGATCCCTCACACAAAGACCAGAGATCAAAATGCAGATGTGTTGCCACCGGAACACGATAGAGCTGAACACTAAGTACCATTTGGCGTCAGATAGATTAGGTAATGCAGTGGTGCCTACGCCCTCTAGCTCTTACACTGGAACTCTACCAGTGAAATTATCATTAGATATATATACATACCTACAAGGATAGAATCAGAATCAGAAACTCATTTATTCATTTAGGGTGACAGGCACCTCTTATGACACGTCAAAAACAAACAAAATAAATTAAAGTGAACAACAATTGATATACATGTCAAACAAGATAAAAAATATATGTAAAGTCAAGAATATCACTAAGATATCTCAAGATATATCAAACTATATTACCTCCTATCGACTATAATATCTACCTACGTACCTATGTCTTCTCCGCAGCTCTTATTCAATTGAAGTAGATAATAATATAAGTACGAGTAGATAAGAAGTTATTAATGCAAAAAAAAATCTATGGCAAACAAAATCAAAGCATAAAAGATATTAAAATTTTCTTTATTGGTCTTCGATTTTCTTCTATGAGCAGGCATAATATTTTCTGACGATTAAATAAAGACTCCATGGTTATGGAACCCTTAATATGCGAATCCGATTAACTATTATCCCATCTATCAAGTATATACCTACGCGGGTATATAGAGCAATCTTCCAACAGTGCCACGCAATATTTAAAGCGTTTTTTGCCAACGGTGGCGCCGAGCAAAAAGCAAAATAAAGTGCCAAGGTTACGCGCAAAAAAACTTGTTTTTTTCATTGCCAAGGCCAGTCGAATTAGATACCGGCGATACCAGCTCGTATCGCCGGGCGTGTCAACATAGCATTGTTTACATTCACGTGTAGATAAAAAAAAACCGGCGATTATTTTGAACGCTTGTTGCGCATTTTTATTATTATCTTTACAAAGTTTTTATAACTTAGTACGTGTCCTGTTATGTCATTTTTGTCACATTTAGCCGAAATTAAAATTGTTTTTTCTTACTTATTTGGTAAAGTAGTTAGTTATTAGGTAGGTGGCGCGATTTTTTGTTTAATTAAGTAAGAGACAAAAAAAGGGAAAGAGTAGATACTTACATTACTGAAAGGAGAAAGTATTAATTAAAATTAATTTCTGTGTTAACTTGCTTTTGTACTTAAAATACATAGGTACATAGGTATTTCTTATCTTTTGAGAAAATATGTAAATGTGATTTTTTATTGAACAAATAGGTAGCAGAGAGATCTAGTAGAGTAAATCTTAGTAAGAAAACTATGTAAAAACTGCTTAAAAGTAAGAATCAAATCAAGTTACCTATATCTATCTGATAAATACTTACCTACTTACTTATGTAATATATCCTCTTAACCCTGAAACTTTATAAAAAAATCCTTCTAACTTAATGACACAAATCTTATTGGACACGCACAAGATTTTTTTAATTTTAACTCATAAAACATTTTATTTGATAGGGCCCTGCATTCGGTGGGTTCTTTATGATGTAACGGAAGTACGGTCGACTTAATATGGGTAACCTTGGACGCACAATGGCTCAGTTATTTTAATGTAATCAACAAAAAAGCCGACAACAAAACATTGCCCCAGTTACGTATGTACAAAACACGACACTTGAGTTTTTATAATGCCCGCTTTGTTGATATTTAAAACTTAATCGAAACAACCGTCTAAAATTGAACTTAATGTACTCAGTGTACCTACACGCGTGCACATGTCACATTCGATAATCTTCGCCTCCGAAATGTCAAGTAGGTAGGTATATGTAATTGTATAAAAAAACCCTCTTGTTTACACAAGATATAGGTATTGCGATTCGCGAATCTACCTGTTGGTCGTAAAAAATGCAGTTTTATTTTTCAAACGTAATACGAATCTTGTTTACGTGACAAACTTTTTAAGAATCGATACATAGTGAATGCAACATGGCGGACTTGGCCTTGGTTGTTGAATAAAAATAACGATGTTTGTGTCGAAGTCGATTTTATATCAAAAGTACGGACGCGTCGCGTATCGATGTGCGTGCATCGACAAAATTACTCTTTATTATGCACGCTCGCATATTTCCCTACTCTGTTTATTCAGGTCTACTTTATTATTATTGCAAAGGGCTGACGACCGATAGGTTTGTATAAGCCATTGCCCAAGCGCTAAAAGCAATTGCAGCCAACATGACAGACTGTTCTTGTTTCAATACAACATGTTTTAGGTATTTACATTTGTGTTTAACAAACACATGCTGCTCCAAGGTCGTCCAGTCCATTAAAGACATTTGGCGTTTTCATTTTGCGAAGCAAAAAACATCGCGAATTTGTTATTCTAGAATACTATAAATTCCGCGCTTTAGGATTAAGTGCGATTAGCATTTGGGTTTAAACTCTTATTAAACTGGAATAAGTTCTGATGTTCTTTATTTCACATTTAATTGACAAATAATTCGATTCAATTTCAATTTTAAGACGCAAAATATCACCAACATAGCTTCGGCTTCTAAATGTTATATGGAATGAATTCAAAATTAATTGCCCTACAAATCCGTATCAAAACAAATTACGGCCGTAAACTATAACCGGAATAAATAAGAGTCAACATGGCACAGAAGCCGTCTATTAGGTTCAGTCGGGAGATAAGCTGAATGTGTATTGTGATTTGAAAGTAGACAAGTTGGGAGCTGTGCGGCAACCGGTTCCCGACTTTCTCGTTCAGATCGGCCCACGCGACCCGGCCGCCAGCGCTGTAGGGTTAGCAACTTGTTTTTGATAAATACGCAATAGAACTGAGGGGTCTAAAACTATTTGTTTTTGTCGGATCATAAGACAATTTAGTAGTATCAGAATTATTTATACCTATTTCTAAAATAATAATACAATTGTAGTACCTAACAGGTTTTAAGTTGGGCCTTTGTATGTTACCTATGTATCATTTTGGTAATCTTCGACGTTTGCAAAAATTTAGCCTCTAGCTATAAATACTTGTTTTTCTTTTACCTGCCGAAGCCGAGAGTTGAGGCGTGATATTTTTTGACCGAAGTTCACTCAATCTCAAACTTTAGTCGATTTTCCACCCAAAAACAGACCACATTGTGCCAGTTTCTTTGGAATATGGTCCACATAATATAGACTTCGTGCATGACTTCGATCGCATGGTGGGTCCCCAGAGGAATAAGAAGAATGTTATTCTGAGAGTATTTTATTTATTGTTATACCTAGTTATGAAGGAAAGGTGCATTTCGCAGAAGTTTAACCGAAATCCATTCTGTAGTTTGTTGGGATGATCCTCCATCCCCATCTTGCATTTCTTTTTAGGAAGAATAGTACAACCTACAATTATTTTATGTCACAAATCTGGTAAACATACAAATCACATTGACGCTAAGTGCATTCCCTCTGCTCTACCTACTACCACTAAAATATTGCAACAATTAACATTATGCAAAAATATTACAAATTTCATCCAAATTCCGAGGCCTTGAATCAACACAACATAATAGAACAAATTAACGCATATACTGACAAAGGAGTCTCGTACAAAACAAAATGTATAAAACAGACGTCAAGGTGCCTTTGAGGCGCCATTTAAATACATATGAGGCGAACGTGCCTCGAAATTTCCTATGACCAGTGCCTATAATGTACGTAGGTATGTTGACAAGAATGTGTCAACAATATTAAACACGGAGACTGCCTACAGGCTTCGCTAGAACATTAAAGCCTGTATTTCCTCTTAAGAAGAGCCAGAGGCAGAGCGAAGACAACACAACGAATCAAAAGAGACACATTTTTAGCTTTCAGTGCGTTGAAGTTGAAACGGTTAGAATCAATCAAAAACCTAATAACACTTGATTGAAGCAGCAAAATTGACTTTATTTAAGATACATCAGCATCAGCAATCCTTGTAACCACGAAGTCACTAGCAAGTAGAATGAGAATCAAAACAGTGTTCAATAAACGTACAATAAACTTTAATAAATCTCATCAACAAGATGGCGAATGCAAAGGCGTAATATTATACATTTTGAATCATTTAAACACGATTTAATTAAATGACATTAATTCTGTACAGAATAAGGCCATTAATGTGTCATGGTGTCATAACGCTATAAACACAGATCGTTATCTCAAAACTAGGTATGTGGTGTATTGTTTTGAAAGAATCAATTGGTATTATGAATACATGAGCAAGGTCAAACGATACCCAAATCAAATATTAATCCTTGTCAGCTTTACATATCAAATGTTTACGGTTTGATCCACGAATGTCAGTTGGAAATTAAATAAAACTTGTTTTTTTGTGTTGGGATATCAGTTTCTTTAAAATTGACGTGTGGCGCGTTGGTAACTTAGATGTAGCAATTCATATAATAATTCATATAATGAATTTTGATCAGGTTCCACGTGCCATGACGTATTGGAATGAAAACGGCAATTTGAGCTTCTTTTTGTCGTGAAAGTACATATCATATGACTACTTTGTTCAATTACTGATTGTAAATATGAAACTATAGATTGAAACACTAGTTTGAAAGGGCACCGACATAGGAAATAACGTCGTGCGTGTGCTGCGCTCCCTGGTTGTACCACAATTTTTTTTTGCCAAAACTTGCGAAATTTCTCACCGTGTTTATTTTAATCGTCCAAACCGCGTCATTACAATTGTCTGTACATATTTTAGCGCCATTACTGGGATTATCGAAGTCATTTGGAAGAGTATCAAGTCTGTGGGATATCAACTAAATTGAAGAAAAAATTGAGTTGGTACTTTCGTCTTTTCAAATTTTCAATCATCTTGTCGACGGTTTGCTGCAAACTAGAGTTTAACTTCCATAAGTATGGAACGTAGTAAAATTAAATATTCTCAACATAGTCTGACATCAATATGAAATCAAATTCATTAGGTCAGATGTGTAAAAACTAAATATCTATTGGCAATTGGCACCCACATGGATTTACTTTAAGACCGCCTGGCACTATTAAGGACCGCGAAGTTTTTAAAGTCTATTTTGGGATAGGTAAGTAAGTAAGTATTAAGAATCCAATTAAATAGTCGGATGAAGTCGCGGACAACTACTAGTTCAATGTAATATCAGCAACAACAACAAACGAAATACGTGAGAAGACAATTAATTCAAAAAACACAAAAACAGCAATAAAACTATGCTATTAGATTTTGTCAACACACATCGTGTCAAATGAAAATGTAATAAACGCAATAAATTTTCCTTAATTGAACCAAATGTTTCGGGCAATTCATTTCCAGTGTAAAATGGCGGACGAAATTGTTCAGCGCGCTGGTGTGCGTGAGTTAACACTGCAACGCGTAGTAAACAACGAAGGCCTTGGCCTCCGTTCGCACAATGGGCCCCACTAAATTCGATTACCTAACATTCAAGTCGTGTTTTGCTCACGATTTTTGCCATAAAAGCGGACTGCGTCGAATGTCTGATATAATCTGAATGTTATCTTTAGATTTTTAACAACGAGTTTCGATATGAAACAAATATAAGTATTTTTTAAGTGGTGAGCGAAAGATTCTTGAATTGCCAATAAGTTTTTCTATTTCATGTTATTTTCCGCGTAGAATTATTGGTTGTATGTTTCAAACTGCATACAATGCCCGGAAGTTATCTATCTTTGTGGGTTTTTGTACGTAAATAAAGTTGTTCAGAGGTTCAAGGTCTAACATAAACAGGCCCCGTTCATTAGAATTCCAGAAAGTGTTCCGCTCGGAAAACAAAGGCGCTGAGCCTATCAGATTCCAAGGTGAAGCTCCTCATTAACGATTCGACAAAATATTTCTTTGAAGTATGATATTAGGATACAAAACAAGTTATTTTTCGTGTAACGGTGTTAAAGAGAACAAAGAGTAACAAATTTCGCTGTCGCCTTTGTATTTTTCGTATGGGAATTAATTGGAAAATGGGTCTAGAGATGGATCGCTTCGAAACAAACGGGTAATAAAAATAATTAGGCAATTAGTTGAATTGCGCGGGGGCGTGGCTATCGAGCTATCTTCATTGTATGTAAAGATAAGCAACTCAATCGAGCGTAACCCCGATTATTTCTGGAACGTTCACAGGGACTGCAAATGTATAAAAATAGAAATCAAAGTGCACAGCGTTAATGTACTCGTGTTTATTGTACGTCTTCACACAAATACAAGCTGATAGAGATTACGTATTGTCAGATAACTGTTTAAACATGTAGGTACCTATTGAGTTAGTGAATTTGATTTCTGCTGTGTCGTATTTTAGGGTATTTCGATGAATATTCATGAAGCATTACAAGTTTTTTTACATTGTGTGGGTAATTTAATCATCATCATCGCTCCAAAGACGCGCATCAGTGTTATATGTCATTAGGGGAGAATATGCCATAATCGCCATTTATCGCGGGACGCTTTTTTTTATGTAATAAAAGTGGCAAACAAGCGTGCGTTTCACATTGATGTTAAGTGATGACTGCAGCCTATAGACACCCACACAATGACCAGAGGTCAAAATGCAGATGCGCTGCCACTCCTGAGGCATTAGGTGTTATGCCTCTGTGCCGGAAATTACAGAGCCGTACATTACCACCTGACCGGAACACGATGGTGCTGAACACTACCATTTAGCGGGAAGTAGCAAGTACCTATATTAGGTATTGCGGTGGTGCCTACGCCCGCGAGCTCCGTTACTGGAGCTCTACCACCAGTCGAAACGCTGCTGCCCATTCCGCGTCGTTATTTCTGCTGCCATTGTTCGGTTAAGTGACTGCACAAGTGGAAGAATTCTCTCCCAGTAGAAGAAAATTCTTCTGCTAGTGCGCAGTGGGTTGGTCACATCCCGACGCCACCGGTGGGTAATTTATACTTATTACTTACCTAATTGTTCCATGTAATTGTAGGTAAGTATGTAGAACTACCAAAAAAAAACTAACATAATTAACGCGATTATTATTTGGCACAATAACCTGTATCCTTTATCTCCGGAAACACCTTATCAAATTTCAGCGGTTTTGTGGTGAAATTGTAAAAAAAAACAATTGTATATTATTCGCATTTATAATGAAATTACGTATGCATGAGACTATAAATGGATCATGGAGACTGACCTTTGATATTCAAAGCGGTCACAAGACCAGATCAGGTCCATAATTTGTACTTTTTTACGATGATACGAAACCTTCGTGGCCAAGTCAAATTAAAAAGGCAATAATACAATTAATTACAACTTAGAAAACCAGTTCTCGTATACCCAAAGATAATATTCAAAGTAAATATCATGCAAATATTTTGTTTCTCCGAGCGTCCCAACTTAATTTATGTGCTCTTAATTCATTTGATATTCCCATTAGAAATGACCGGACCGAGTCTTTTTAATATTATCTCTACATTGTTATGTTAAATTGCTTTAGAAATTATAGGAGCTGGATATTATATAAATGGATTCGTTATAGCAACTAAATCTCTACGAGTCTTTAACGAACCCGTTCGAAATTGTAAATGTATAACGAGATACTTATAGCGCTGGAACCCGAACTATGCTAGTTGATTGATTCGAAAAAAAAAACTATGTTCAAAATATTTCTCATGATTTATGATTTGACAGTTTTATTGCGGGCGCTGATAATTATTGGTCTATTGTTTCAATTTTTTATTCCGCTTCAGTTTTTATCATACCAACGTGATCTTAGTACCATCTAGTTAAAGAATAATAAGTATTCGTATTTTTTTAGATCAATATAGGTGTATTTGACTGATTAAAGATTAATTAGGTAAGAAATGAGTTTGTACTTAGGTTAAAAAGTTATTGTTTTTGTAACGTACTAAATACTGTCAATGTCAAAAATGAAAATCTATGGTCCAACAGGAGCATAGACCAGAAAATGTAGAAATTGTACCTTCTTAAACATACGTCTCACTTGTTCCTAAAATAGCAAGAACAAAATACCCAACTCGTTTTGTTACACTTTCCAGTTTCGGTCCCGAGCAGAAATACTAACCCATTAACCGTCCCACTCCAAACACAAAAAAAATAAACAAGAATAGGGGTTCCTAAAACAAGCTTGTGTTAATATTTAAAACTTACTAGGCAGGTACTTACTAAATTAATCATGATGAAATTTTCTAGATAGCTTGTAGGCATTTTATGCTGCGATGGTACTACCATCGCGTTGCAAATAAGCATGCAGTTTACACTGATGGTAAGTTAATAGAGCAGTCTCTATAGGCTGCTGCAAATTTGCAATCTCCGGTTTTGTATAGATATTTACACAACCGAAAATCATCATGCAGACGCGTTGCTACCCCCGAGGCCTAAGATGTTAACCCTGTGCGATACTTGTATCGGGGCCATACATTACCATCTTCTTTTTTTTCTTTTAGTAATGGAAGTGGCAAACAATTGAAGCGTGCAGTTGACATTGATGTTAAGTGATGACTGCAGCCTATAGACGTCTACACAAAGACCGAGGTCATTGCAATGCAGATGCGTTACCACTCCTGAGGCCTAAGGTGTTATGCCTCTGTGCCGGAAATTACAGGGCCGTACATTACCACCAGAGCGGAACACGATAGTGCTGAACACATAGCCATTTAGCGGCAAGTATATTAGGTAATGCGGTGGTGCCTACGCCCGCGAGCTCCGTCACTGGAGCTCTACCCCCAGTGAAACCTTTTACCTGAATACGATAGTGCAGTTGGTACGGTAGTGTACTATTTGGAGGCAGACAGATTAGCTAAACGTGGTGCCCCCACCCTTGATCAGCATAACAGAACACATACAAGATTGATTTTAAATATACTTTAAATTAAAACATACATAATACAAAACCGCTTCATTATATATCTTTCTTAACATCAAGTTTATAAAAGCAAAAATACCTTTCATTCGCCACCAATTCACATTCACAAACACTTTATTTTCATACTCAACTTTTATTACAAAAGGATTGCAAATTAATTGAGCCACTGATACAGTACCAGTAAATCTTTATTTCCGTTAAGTGCCACATGTAACATGTTTGACAGGATATTTCATCGGAATATAAAATTTAATGTATTTTAAAACCTATATCATGAGAATAAGAGCTTGAATGCACGTCACCTAAAAGTTTTAAGGTGACGTGCGTGGCTACTTTAAGATCAATGCATTCAAGCTCTTATTCTTATGTTATAGGTTTCAAAATACATTAAATTTTATATTCTTATCAGTCAGATTATAAGTGGTTTTAGGCTAAAACCACTTGGAATCTGACTGAAAATGGACTATTAGGTATACTATTAAAAGCATTATTAATAAAGTGATTTCAACACAAGGGCCCACTCAATGATATCGAAATGTCAGAAACTTTAATGTGAAAAAAATTATGCCATCCAACTAGTATTGTGTTAAGTTGAATGAATGGCATAAAGGTAAAGGTAAAGGTAGTACCTACTTACTTTAATTTTGGTATTATTTTACACTAAGTAAAAAAACAACATTTTAATAGAGAACAATTTTTATGATTTTAGAAATTAAAAACTTAGCTTAGGCATCAAAAAGCCTACTTATAATGTACTCGGTTGTAAATCAGTATGCAGTTATTATATTGCTGTTTACTAAACTAACTTGGTAATTTACTAATTACCCTTATTTTAGGGACAGCAATGTACAGTAAACTGCTCGTCAAGGTAATGTCAACCGGGTTAAATACTAGGTATTTTATGCCCTCTGAAGTGGTACCTCGCACCTAAGACTAGCTAATCCTTAAACGAAAACTAGTCCATGTATCGAGAAACAATAAATATACAGATTGATGGAGAAATTCGTATTTATTTATGTACATGAAAAATTCAAAACCGACTAGCAGGCGTTGATGTATCTCGGTTGATAACATTTCTATAGCCACTTTGCAGTTTATTGCTGTTTAGGAGTAACGCGATAATTACGATTATTTTAGCAAAAAAGCAATGTACAGTAAAGTCACCATCAAATTGATGGCCATCGAGATTAATGTCGATTAACGGCATTTAAGTTATACCACGGCATTATGTAAGTATTCACTTGCTATTAATGTGAACTCTGCCTTGTTTCCAGTTTTATTAAAAAGAAAACTTTCATTTGAAGTAAAAACAAGTTTAAATGTCAGACCTCTATTTTAAGTCTTTTCTTATCACGTAAATAAGAAAATATTCTCTTATCATGCATGTTTAATATGTGTATAGGAAAGATTACAAGTGCGGCATTGTTATAATCGCTTGAACTCCGACCTTAGATAACGTCTCAATAAAAAAAAATATCTACTTTATATTTTTAATTAATATTTTATCGCTCTAATATTAAGTTCAGTATGTTTATGGCATAATTAAATAGTTTGAGATCATATAAGTATAAATATAGCTTTTCGCAATTTATTTATTAGGTTCATTATTAACAGGTGCGATATTTTGTTGTGACAGAATATTCCAGTTCTAAATAAGCAATTTCGTTTTAGTAAATGAGATTTTTGTCGCATTGATGAATTGTAGTTTTAGCATAAACTAGGTAGGTAATAATTGGTAGTAATTGTTATAAACAAGCCTGTGAGTAGAAGTATTTTTTTGGGTCATTCATTATTATTAGGTATACCGTCTGATGTTTTTGATTTGAAGAGTCAAACTCGACCCACGCAAACATGTCGTATGTCAATTCTAAATACAGAAATATTCATTTGTCTTGCATTTTTTACAGAGTTGATTGTTGTTTTATCAATTCACTAATAAACGCGTCGAGAAAAATGTGTGATTGGTTAAGTGCAAGTTACTCAACAAATGTTAAAATTATTTCGAATACGTTTTGTGTGAAAACAGCACACTCTATTGATAATAATTGGCAACAATAGTAAAAAAAAATTGATCAACAGTAAGACGAGGTGTTTTCGATTGACGCGGAAGTCTTGGTGAAGCCATTCGAATATCATTTTATGTAAACTCGCACTAGGCACCTTGGAGTAGATCCTAGACAATTCACGGGCCAACCACCTCTGTTTCAATGCCAATTATTACAAAAAATAACGTTTTTCAGGAACATTTGAGACCTATGGCAAGACCCATCACACTATCACACTTCACAATAATATTGTAAATGTGAAAGTTTCTTTGTTTGGATGTTTGTCCGTCAATCACGCCGAAACTACAGAACGGATTTTCATGAAATTTGTTATACAGATTAGCTGATGCTGATGATTACAGATGAGTATTAGCTGACTTAGATAACAGTTAAATGTTCCTGTTAGATGCCATGGCATGATTTGATGAGTTTCCACAGGTTACGCGACCTACACGCGGGCTTAGCCGCTAGCAACAGCTAGTAGGTCATACTTATACGAATAATTCACGTTTCACACATTTATATATTTATCTCATGTGCTCGTTAGCTTCTTTTTTCAAGAAGGATCCAAATTCACGATGGATAGAACTAATTCTGAACGACTAGTTGAATTAAACGTTACGAGTTGGCTTATCCTGAAGCGTTTAAGTAATTTCAGTATCGTTAGCTTGCTTTCTTTTACGATAGCTGGTAATTAGTTTTAACTGTCGAATTAGTCGCACTTTAAGAGATTTGTAAAATTTAATTCATAACCACCTGATGATACTTTTTACAAAAAATACTATAATATTTTAAATAAAATATTTTCCCCCTTATTCATAAACGTACATTAGATACGTTTTAGCTATAGAATACTTTGTCTTTGTCAGTTGCATTGTCAAATGCGAAGGATAGAAAAAAGACAAAGGAGAGATTAGCAACACTTTAGCTCAAATAGTTTATGAATAAGGGGGTAAGTGTACAAGTTGTTCGTTTCGATTTAACAACCCTAGTCTACTGGTAGCAGGCCACTACTACTACGCCGGGGTCCTGGGTTCGATTCGGGTCGCGGGCTATTACAGATAAAGGCGTGATATCTTTTATCGCTGGTTCTAATGGGATTTTTCCGCTATTCTAAAAGTTTCCCAATACCTCGGAGTTTTGTACTGTGCCCGGAGATATCAACAGGCTCGCTACCACATGGGCCAAAGTGGCGAATCGTAGATGTTTGAATGTATGCTTGTATGCATGCATTTACCTCTGCCTACCCCTTCAGGGATTACATGCATGAAGATAGGTACGTTAATTAACAAGCGATGTACAGCATCACTTGTATCATATCGAAGTATTGAAGGTACGTTGCATCTTGACAACTGCATCACTATATAAACACACAACATAGTATCCTACCGATAAATCAGTATTTACAATGTTGATCGTTATTCTTCCACTGCAAATACTATGCAGTTGTAAATAAACGAGACCACGGACATACAACAATGTGACAATAAACTTAGTGTTGAGGATGGTTAGTACTGTGAAATGGTGTAATTATACACCGACCTAGTGCAGTAAAGAATAACGTAATGATCGCGTGCAGTAGACATAAAAATTTAAACGTTACATAAGCATTGTCATGTTTTAAACATAGCGTTTCCGTCGAACAAGAATTTAACGAAAATTCGACTTGCATATGTAGTAAAAAAAATAACAATTTATAATAATATGCATTTAATTATCTATTTGACATTTTGAAAATAAAGGTGATTTGAAAATGTTTTGAGAGTCTAAATTCGTTCCATTATTTGTTCAGGTTTTCGTAATTGCCTAATAGAGGATGCCATGAATCCGGACAGAAGCAGTGTGCAACTGATTAAAAAAATAATGATTTATCTCACAATTTAAGGATTTATATACCTAATTTAAATAAGTAAAAACGTGTAAAGCATCTGTAAATTACATTTTGCTTGGAAAATCCATAACAACTTTTTAGGGTGTTATTGATAACGAATTCTAAATAATCGAAGGCGGCTATTAATATGTTATCATTTACTATTTATTTGGTTAAATAAATACGTAATATAGGTACCGCAAATTACACACAATATTAATATCTAATCTGTTGATATTGACAATGACAAGTCAACGCAAGCATAAATCACGGGTCTAATCTAAACGTCACTCCCAGGCTATTGCGTTAAATATATCACAAGATTTAGTGACCGAAGGACCATCTGGAATATGCATTTGAAACGTAACACGCCACACTAACGTCGGCCAACCGAAGTAAAACGGACAGTCAACAATGGCAGACTGTAATAGAAGTAAACATCAAAGAGTGCATTAGGAAATTTAACCCCGTCTGGAATGCCACGGCAAATTTAATCAAGACCATAAAGTAAACGAGGAAAATAAAATATCGGACTTTCTTTACACGAACAGAACAAATTGGATACCTATCTGATACTAATTGCAAAGCATATTGTGGCCATTGAATGAAACGCTGAAGATTATAAGAGCATAAATCCTGTTTATTACGAAACATTAAAGCTTCTGTGGGGTTTGCAGGCAGAACTTTATTTATGTTGCGATTTTACATTTCATTGTGCTTAACGTCGGACGAGCTCATAAAACAAGTTCATGAAATATTGTCCGACATCGTCCCTGGAGTTTTGTAAGACAGAAAACACGATCTTATTAAGAAAGATTTGGGAACAATAAATTGAAAAAGTAATACACGACCAACGCTGAATTGTGTTGTCTTGCCAGACAATTTTAGCTACATCATTGTTTATTACTTCCGAATCTATCTTAGTTCTTTTACATCATTAACTGTAGGTATTGTTTTCCTTTTGTCGCCGATATGACCTTTAGACTATAGGTGTTTGAGCTCATTGAACTACTGAACTTTACTTAACGGCTGCAATTGCAACATCGCATTCCTACTGTAATGGCGTTCACTCAGTATTCTGTCAATTAACATGTGATTTAGTCCAATATTCGAATGAGATATTTATTTAAATGTCTTTAGATTTATCGATTGAAGTGGGCTCCAGGATTGTTGTGATTTAATGTATTGCTTCGGGCAACACAAGCGGTTTCAGACCTCTGACAAAGTTCATGAATATTAATTCAATAATAACCAACCTCTCCTCCATATTATCTGTCCTATATTTATTGTTTAATTTATGTTTTCCGTTGTCTTAAATGCATAAAATTGAACGAGGCGTAAAATTAGAAGAAGCACACTTCCTTAAAATGATTTATATTGAACATACTCATACATCCAATGCGAGTTTTGGTTAAGAATGAAAGTGGTTACAATTTTGACAAGTGGTAAAACTGGAATCACGATACGAGACGACCACGCGGCTGTTGCTCGTGCATCAAAAAACAATTGTACGTAATTGGACGTACGTAACGTAACAATTGGTATTGAGTCGACGAAACAAAATTAATGTAATGAAATTTTGAAACGAACAGCATTCGCGCCTTCCTTGATTGAATTTGAAACTATAATAATCACCACAATCATAATCACGGTTGGATAAGTCAGAATTCAAATAAGCCATCAATAAACTAGATAGATCATGGATAGAAAACTGATTGTGGATCGGATGAAATAAAATTATGTGGCGAATAAGAATGGAACCGTTGCGACCGTATCTTTTAATGCTAACGTTAACTGAATCGCTATAAGCTTTGTCTAGTTTCAACATACGCGCTGTTAAATAAGATAAATGAAACAAAATATTGGTATTGCCTAAATTTAATCGCAAAAAGACGTTATGGTCTGATCTTTCCCTAAGTACGTATTTCCAGAAAGTAGGTACTTATCCTAAAATTTTCTTAAATAAGCCGAGATGTCTTTTCGTTTCCACTAGAGCTAATCTAAAATGCAGCAAACGAAAGTGGCCTTTGACAGGGATCGGGGCGGCAACGTCGCGAGATCGTCTTATATTTAGCTCGGAACATAAAGCTTCGCTTACAAATTTAATTGCATCGACCATAGGGATGCTATGTAATGACAAGCATCGATGTATCGAAACATCGAAATCTTTCGAACACCTACGTATTTGTGTATCGCTGTTCACAGTTAACAATGTCGGTCGTACGTAGGTAATTATATAGACCCATAATTTTTGACACGGGCCTAATTATAACGGAGTAGTAACACTATTTTTGTATTGAAATCTCTAGTTTTTAGATATTCTTTCATCATATTAAAATAAATAAAAATAATGAGCAGATGTGTGTCAAATAAATAAATGTTTCTGTTTCTGTTTCTGCAGATGAATAAAGCGGTATACACCACGTATGTACATAGCAAAGATTTTATTGGTAGGCGAAGTTGGTTTTGGTCAACTGACTAAATAAGTTGACCAAAACGAAAATCCTAACACACGACCTTTATCTCTATAAGAACATTCTTAACTTCAAGTTTTTGAAACCATCGTGCAAAAAACATAGTGTAGGTAATATAACATCGAGTTTAAGGAATATCGATGTATAATTTGCAATAGTTTACATCCCTATCAGCGATCGCCCGCCGCGCGACGCAAATAGCGCGTCCCTGAACTATCCGAACTTTCTCCCGCTGTATGCTGGTTTGTTTTTAAATGCAACTGAGCACTTGACCGCGACGATGCAACACTTTAGTGGGCGGATGCATTAAAACTGTTTACAAGTTTACAACATTCACACGTACAAAACAAAGATTCTGTAGTCGGGTGAAGATTGGTCTCTTTTTGAATTCTATATTCAGAGCAGAGCGAAAATTTTTGTCTCATCACAATCTATCATGATGAACAGAATTTACATATTTTTTTTTATTGCTACGAATTTAATTGGGCAGAAAAAAGTGGTCCCACGAATTTGACAGATACCGATATCCAGGTATCGTCAAACGTCAAAATTGTTCGAAATGTGTATATGCGTCGTCTGTCAAATTCATTTGACAGCTCAAATTCATGACACTACTTTTAATCGTACTTTGTTTGACAGTTACTTCTCTTCCAAATAGCTACCTTATTCGCATAATTAAGTGTTTCGTTACAATTAAGTTATTACGTTAGCTTCACGTTGAAAAACATTAAAAAACTTGGTAATGTATTATAAAATCAGACGCAGTGCTTCTTCGGTTAACAATTGCACAGTGAGAGTTTTCAGAGATGACGACACAGAGAACTGCATATAATGAGTCTTGAATGCTGCATACATTATCTTTCTTATAGAAAGTATTCGAACATACCAAACCCTACTCTTACAGTGATATTTGGATATGATGGAATCTATTTACTGAAATGCTAACGTAAACGGAGATTTTCGTTTAAAATCATTGAAAACCAGAGTAAAAGTGAGGTCACTGAATCTTCACGAGAAAATAAAGACAAATTCATGAAATAGATCTAAGAAGTCCAGTTGTAAATTACGTACAAATGTATAAGACAGTCTCTAACTCTTCAAAAGTACTTAGTTCTGAAAGTTATCTAAATTTGATACAAATTATATTGTTGGTCAACACGGTCTGGCGACCACAGAAGTTCCAAGAGTCGTTTTGAGAATTAATGGCTAAATTATGCATGGTCCGTTCAGTTGCTGCAGTCTGACTATGTTATGAAGTGCTGACTGCTGACTAGGCGTTGACGATGAAATAGCTCAGATTTATCTTTATTGATATTAAAATGACCACTCAAGCAGAATTCATCTGACGCACGCTCCATCTGATTGGAATGTCTAAATAAGCCTTTATAGTAATTCAATCCAAATCATCTACAGAACGACATTGTCGATCACAAATATTGACGTTACGAAGCGTCTATTTGGGATTAGTTAAGTGCACACGAAAATTGCAGCTATAAAATTTGAGTCAGACAATGTCGAGTGAACCTGAACGAAGGGGAGAACGCTTTGTTGTACTTGCATTATACAGAGCACATTGGTACGTGCTCACACGCGTACACAACACAATGCATACAATGAACGCGTAACACATCTTTGCCTCTTCTATGCATAATCACAGAAATTTGCAAGTAAAATGACGGAACCCGCCACTTTTTAAGCTTTGCAAATGTAAAAACACAGCATTGTCTCGACGACGTTCAGCGGGCGTTAGCTATCGTCCAAAAACTACAAGGTCAACTACGATTACACTGATGAGATGGCAACTCGCTAGGAAATCTAGTGAAAATATTCATTTGATGAAAAACGACAAACAAACGTGTAGTTCATTCATATTGAAAGATAAATGTAGGTACACAGCCAATAAACGAGGTGTTCCGTCAGGGTTGTTGACAACATGGCGTTGTTCAAAACTGTCGTCAAAAGAGTCCTTCAGGGCTGGCAGCGTTGGCAATTCCCCTGGTGTTGTAAATTTTTATAGGCGACTGTAACCACTTTCCATCAGGTGGCCTGTCTTCTTGTTTCTCAATATCTTTGACACAAAAATACCAGTTACCACGCAAGAGGCTTAAGATCTGAACTGCATATTGATGAAATAACAGGGCCATACCAACACGATTGTGCTGAACCCTTTGGCATCATATAAGATAATGCAATTTCACTGGTGGTAGAGCTCCAGTGACGGAGCTCGCGGGCGTAGGCACCACCGCATTACCTAATTTACTTGCCGCTAAATGGTAGTGTTCAGCACTATCGTGTTCCGGTCAGGTGGTAATGTACGGCCCTGTAATTTCCGGCACAGAGGCATAACACCTTAGGCCTCAGGGGTGGTAACGCATCTGCATTTTGGCCTTGGTCTTCATGTGGGTGTCTATAGGCTGCAGTCATCACTTAACATCAATGTGAACTGCATGCTTGTTTGCCACTTCCATTACATAAAAAAAAAAAAAAAAAAAATTTTGCTCGACCCTCAAGCTCCGGCACTGGAACTCTAGCAATATTCGGTTGCAATTTATGCAGGCATGCGCCGTTGCGTCGATCACGCCCTAAAAACTGCGTTAACGAGGCTCGCCGCCCTCGCTCGCTGCATGGGAACGGAAATCGTCGGTATGTCTGGCGGGAATATAATTTCAGTTGACCACTTATACCCAGTCTCTGAGGCTCTTTTGACAGCGATTTATCTTTTCCATAGCCCTGTCTCAATTCTTTGATACATTTCGAATGAAGTAACGTAAACTGTAAATACACTATTCATGACAAAAAAGACCAAAGTGGCTAATACCTCTAGCCATTTGATGTTTCATTTTCTGACAATCTACATTATTTGGAGGGCAATAAAGACGAGCAATTTATAATATTGTGTTACGTCAACTTGCACCATAAAAGGTGATGTTGACGCATGCTGCGCGCTGATAAAATATATGCGGTGATAAACACTCCTTCAAGATAAGTGTGGGTTCCATGTTTTAGATGACCTTGCAAAAAGGTAACTTCACGTATCTTCTCCTTGACGGGGTAGGCAGACATGTATTTATTTGGAGTCCATGCTATGGAATAATAAGGTGACATTTATAGGTTACATTACCAAAAGCCTGCTGTCCATTTTTCGTGCAAAAAAAATATCCTAATAGGACTACTCTCGGTTCCAGGCATTAAAATCGGCTCGGAGTTGTAGAAGCGGCGTGCTACGACTGTGATGACCTCGTAGAAGTTACATAATATCTAACATAATATAGGTTAGCCCCTTAAATTCTTATCACGAACATTCGATACCCTTCTCGGGCCTCCCCTTTTCATATCGGCAGTGTTTCTTCACGCGCGACTGGCGGCTGACTCATGGCGGTTGCGCCTCAGACAAACTTTAAGGAACGGACTCTCGTAGCATGAAAATATAAATAAATAGTAGTCGCAAAACGCGTCCGTGTACTTAGGTACAAGTCGTTGCGATGATGACGATTTTATGATAGAAGAGATATACAGAGAGAATAATGTGGAAGTACTTCGCTTTCATTAGGCTAACATTGAAACTCGTTTTTTTTTTCTCGTCTATGTGGTCGTCGGCTAAGAGACTGACGCAAAATTTACGTAGGCAACTTCACTCAGTTGCAATTAAGTTTTGTTTGGGCTGTAAGTATATATAATACATTAAAACCAATTTACATAACATAAACACTGCGGTTGCGGTCTAGATTATCCGTCAAATTAATCATAGATCATAGGGCTCCCACACATAACTGCGAATCCGAATCGCATCGCAAATATCTGAGAGCTCGCACGAATACATCGCTTTTGATGCGGCGTCGCGTCGCGTCGCAACGCATCGCATCGCATCGCATCGCGCAGTTTTGTGTGGCTGGCCATAGCTGCTATAACATTTCATCATAGTAATGGAGTCAGAAGTGTGAAGGCATTTATTTATTTACGGATTACCAACACAAGGTACAGTGAGTGCATCTTAAAAATATACACTCCATAAATATGAACTTATTCAACATTGTACAAGACATTTTTCAACTGCTACATATTTTAGACATATTCAGTATACTAAAAAATTCTCCTAAACATCCAAGATAGAGGTAGGTGCGTCACATTTTATAAGTTTAGATTTAAAATTGGGGCGTTTGTCAAAATGGATATCTATATCAGGGATTTTGTTAACGTAGTCGTATTTATTGCGAAAGTACGTATATTAAGCTAACAATTATAACGTAACTACTAAAATACTGGGATTTAATGTAATTTACAGACTTTTTGAACAGTCGAGTAGATATTTCGTAAAAAACTTGTATAACTTTAATATAATGATATTCGCGAAATGTTAATGGGCGTAAAATGATAATCGTGGGTTATTTAAGTGTAGTTGCATAGAGCTGGGCCTTAACTCGCTATAATACGCTTGTTCGCTTGGTGGGCTTGTCTCAAGGTTACAAGAACGTGATCAGATCATCAGACTGTTTTTGTCGCTGTCATTTTTAGGGTTCTGTACCTTTAAAGCAAAACGTTTGTAGAATTACTCGTGTGTCTGTGTGTCAAAGCCACTTTCCTGCGAAACTACAGGGCCCATTTTAGTTGAAATTTGGTAGACGTAGTTAAATGTTAACCAGTCAGACATGTTCGCGTAAAATCAAATAAAAATCCTAATTGCGATAATCTTTAAACATATTATTTTAATGATATTACGATTTAATCGCTGTGTTAAGTTATTATCATAAAAAAGTTAGTTAAGAAATTGATCGCCCTCTCTCCCCTCCCAACGTATTATCTTCGAAACTACTAATACCAACATTTTGTAAAAAAAAAATAAACGAAACATAGTTTAGATTTACTATTAATTACAGTGAAACATATATGTTAAATCTAACAGGTTTACTCAAAGTACATAGGAAATTTCACAATTGTACGGAACCCTCTTGGGAGAGTTCCACTCGTAAGTAGGTACCTACTGAACCGGTTTTTTAAACGAACCAAATATAAAAGTACATCTTCTGAAATGAATCACAACATACAAATCTACAAATTTATAATAGTATGTTTACGAACGTACAGATTTTTAAAAAAACTCAATGGGTAGGTAGGTATATACCTATTCCGTAGTATGAACACGCCCACTAATTCATATGCTTATTAAAGACCGGTATCGTAAAGCGTTTTAACAGGAAAAAATACCATTAATGGCCTAGAGCATATTCATATTGTTTAATTTGTATGAGAATAATGAATCTCCTATTATATTATCTATCTAGCTAAGATCTATATATTTATTTATTGAGCTAATTCATAACAAGTTTTTACTAGTGGTAGTACCTACAGTCAACAGTAAAAGTATAAGCTAATATTAGCTTATACTTTTACTGTTGACTGTAGGTAGGATAATATTAATTTGTATTGAATCTCTGATTTCGATCATCTACTTTGGCCGTTGACTGTACCAAGTGTAGGAGCTTGAGGGTGCGGGCAGCACCGCATTACCTAATGCCGACAAATAGTAGTGTTCAGTACTATCGTGTTCTTGTTAGTTGTACCTATGGTCCCGTTATGACTATTACAGAGACAGTAACTTTTATTGGTGGTAGAGCTCCAGTGACGGAGCTCGGGGGCGTAGGCAACACCGCATTACCTGTTATACTTGCCGCTAAATGGTAGTGTTCAGCACTATCGTGTGCCGGTCAGGTGGTAATGTGCATTTTGACATCTGGTCTTTGTGTGGGTGTCTATAGGCTGCAGTCATCACTTCACATCAATGTAATAACATTTTAAAAAACTAAGGTCTCAGGGGTGACAACTCATCTGTATTTTAACTTCTGGTTTTTGTATAGATGTCTATAGCTGCAGTCATCTTAAAATCCATGTGAACTGCATATTTGCTTCCCATTGCCACCTTCGTTACAATTTTTTTTTTTAATTATTATGTCTTTTATTATGTAAGTGTTATTGAGCAATTTAATTTATCATTCCATTCCTACCCTATTAACACATAAAATTTTGACCAATACAAACGAATTTAGAAATCATTATCATGTAAAAACAATGCAAGAGTCATAAAAAAGCTATATGTTATAAATATTCTAGCAAAGTTTATTAAAATTCAATTTTAGATTTCAACACAAACATCCTGTGGTAGTTGCATTAAAAATGGGCACTAAAAAAACGGACGCAGAATAAAATGTTATTGTCGTAAGATACCTATGACGTTAAACGCTATTTATTAAAACTTGCCACGAACCTGTCATATCCGATAGGAATAATTCCTATGCAAATAATAAATGTGCATAAAAAAAACTAGAATTCTCAAACAATAGAACGAGGTAATTGACGGCACATCATTATGTGTGATTACAATACTGACTGCTTTAAATTCTACTCGAATAATTGAAACGAATTATCTTTGCCCGATCAACTTCCAAAGATATCGATTCCATAATCTTTGCCGGTCTTAGATACAAATCGAATGAGCGAAAGTAATCAGCTTTTAATTGGCTATGTTAAGCGAATTTACGGGGAGAATGTCGATGTAAATTAGATAATATATCGATAAAAACAAAATTATACGACTAGCTGCCTAATAGAGCGTATTACATACAATAAGCAGGACCAGACGCGCGTTCACGCATACAAATTACTTCATTAGTTTGAAATCGAATGGCATTCGTAACTTTGAATCCTTCATAATCTGTATGTAGACAATTTAGATACTTGACGATTATAGGTTTACATTTTATATCGAATTTAACACGTTTGAATTAGTTTGCATTACTTTACATTTGCTTTTAAAACTTATGGCGCGAATTGTCAACACTTACCTATGTCGGCGTAACTGAATAAAATCTGCTTTTATAGGACCTTTTAGAAATACAGTTACATTAAAATTTAATTCAATTTAACATTCTGTTACAGCCCAAAACAATATATGAATGATCCAAAGTCCAATTAAATTGTAAAAATATAAAGGACTAAACTTTTCAAATTCACAAACAAATCAAATCATGTTGTTCTCATAAAGCATAAAGTACAATGGCTTGAAATAACGTACAATACTTTATTATAAAGAACGGGTGGCAACCCTACTCGTTGGGCATGCGGTTTGGAGGTCGCAGTCAGTGGCTGTAGTTTTATCGAAGGACGCTGCTGCCCATCTTGCGTTATTGCACTTACTGCCGCCCATTGAAATGGTTTAACCGCCATTGTTCGGTTGACTGACTGAATTCTCTTTCAGCGGAAGAAAATTCCACTAGTGGGCGGCGGAGTCGTCGCGTCCCGACGATGCCACTCTTTATTACCTACTTGTTACTCGACTAGTTGACCGGCAAACTTCGTATTGCCTCAAAATGAAATAATGTGTCAAAGGTTTGATAGATAAGGACTATTTGTATGGGGAAATTAAATTGTGGTTTTTACTATTTCCCTTTAATTTCTTCATATTTTCTTACCTTTTAAACCTTCCCTGGACTTCCAAAAATCATTCAAAACCAAAATTAGCCAAATCGGTCCAGCCGTTCTCGAGTTTTAGCGAGACTAACGAACAGCAATAGATTTTTATTTTAAATAGATTTTTATATAGGTACCTATATAGATATAGATTTGAGATAATGATTCAAGTGCGATCGCACGCAATTTTAATGCGTCAATATTTTTATAAGTGCCCGCGATATCGTTGATTGATATATTTGATATTATCCAATTTAATATACTCGTATATACCTTATAAACGAAAGTGGCCGGCTGACATAATTCATAACAACACACCGTAAAATTTGAGTGGGATGTTTATTTTCGTCCACACAAGTATTTATTTATTAATAACATCAGTTTATTTCCGAATGAAGTTCGAACAAATGGAACGTTCTTCAGATTATAACAGGATGCATAAATTGACAGATGTGATACAATCGTACGCACTTGTAACGTAGGTACCTACCTATTAGCTTTTTGTATCAAACCGGTTTTCGGACTTGTTTACCAAATGGACCCCTCAGCCAAGGTAACAATGTGTTATATTCCAATGCTTTGGAGACATTCGAACCGAAGTTTCGCTTGGTCGAATATGTGCAAAACAGATTTTTTTTTGTTCTGACTTGTTATGGCTACGTGAAGTTTTTATACTTATATTCGTAACAACACGCCAAGAAAACGATAAATCTCTTGTCACATCAGAGGTTCCCAAACAATTTTTTCTTGTAGACCCTTTACATTTTTTTCTGGTTTCTGTGGACCCCCGTCCTTGCTACATTTATATCACATTCCCATATTTCCATTATTTATTCACGCCTACGTAGACCCCCATAGTCTCCCATGGACCACTTTGGGCATCACTGGTATGATGTAAGCAAATTATTACTATCAGTGTATGTGTTGAGATCCGTTATCGTGGACCCCCATTTTCATTTCATGGACCCCCAAATATTTTTTACGCTGACGCAGACCCCTTTTAGGTTGACATAGACCCCCAGGGGTCGATATAGACCACTTTGGGAATCACTGTGTCACATAGATAACGAGCCAAAACAAATAATCAAGAAGCCATTGATGAATCACATAGTCCCAATATTTTTATATTTGATAGAGTAATAAATATAATGGAAATAAAGAAATGTGTTATTTAAGAAAGTTAACATGTTAACTGACAATGTTATTATAATAAATATTCTAACACTTTATTCGTGAGCGTATGTAGATATGTAATTTTCTTGTCACAATAATGACAGAGGCTTCTTTAAATATGTTTTAGAAATGTAAAAGATTAAAATTATTAACACGTGAGCGAAAGAGTAGAAGGTACATACCTACCTTCTTATGTAAACAAAATCTCTCAGTGAAGTGCATTATAATAACATTTTTTTCTTTGCCATGTAAACAGTTTGCATATCAAATAAGAGACATAAAAAGTAAGTGAACAAGATTAGATTAACTGTTGCATTTTGCAAAATTGTGTAGGTGCATGTACGTCAATCTTGAGTCCTATATTTATAAATACGTAGTACTGTATCTTATTTGCATAAACTCGTTTGTACCAACATAAGTAGATAATGTTATGACATTTATTTATCGGAATGTTTATTTTAAGCTGTATCTTAAGATATCCACCACCTCCGCTTCGTCGTCATGGATCGTCTAAAAGAAAAAATGCAACGAAATAGCCGTGGATATGTTGGAAATAGCAGTTTTATTATTACGTTTTATAATAGACGAAGATGTTTTTGAAATTGATCCTCTAAAATTGTCAAATGGGGGGCGAAAGTTTTAATGGAGTAAAAACATCACCGATTTCCAATAATCTATGCACAATTAGGTACACTTACCCCCTTATTTATAAACGTAATTTAGCTAAAGTGTTGCTAATCTCTCCTTTGTCTCTTTCTATCCTGCACATTTGACAATGCAACTGACAAAGTCAAAGCATTCTATAGCTAAAACGTATTTAATGTAGGTACGTTTATGAATAAGGGGGTTAGAGTATAATCATGAACATTTGTGTTTATTTGTGTTTTATAGCTTTTTGATTAGGTATCCTTCAATCCTTAAGGGCGAAAAATCTATCTATATGTATGAAAACCAATTGCTGTTCGTTAGTCTCGCTATAACTCGAGAACGGCTAGACCGATTTGGCTAATTTTGGTTTTGAAAGATTTTGGGAAGTCCAGTGTAGGTTTAAAAAAAAGGTAAGAAAATATCCAGAAATAGAAGGGAAAAAGTAAACACTACAATTTTATTTTCCCATACAAATAGTCCGTCTATCAAATCTTTGGCACATTATTTCATTCTCAAGCAATACGAAGTTTGCCGAGTCAGCTAGTAATTGATAAAAGTTTGTCATAACAAATACCACGCGGAGAAGTCGCGTGCAAAAGCCAGTCATGAATACAACTAAAAATAAAATAACACGATTGTATTCGAAGTATAAAAAACAATCCATTGAATTTGAAAGCGCAAACGAAATCGATTTGCGTAAAAAACAGCGCCCCAAGTGACACGTAATGAGTTTTTGGCGAAGAAACCACACCAATTTTGGCAGGGGCAACGCAGCTGGCGCTTTTTCGGGAAAACGCATTTTTGCCAGTGACTATGTACGGGAAGCGGAAACCAGATGTGCAGCGAAGCGCATTTAATGTGTGAGAGCGGTGAAATTGCAGTTGTAGGGCTACGCCAATTTCAGACGTACGTATTGCGTCTAAACTGGTGTTTTCTGTCCTTTAAGGACTCTGCCCACTTCACCGTATCATACCATGACCGAGATAGGACCGTATCAAGCGCGGACACTATCACGATACGGACTACTATGCCTAGAAAGTATCAATAAGCGTATCATACATACGTGCGTGTACCGTCGCCACCGGCAAAATATATCGGCGACAGTTCTTCACGCTCCTACCATGGCACGCGAAGTTGTCGGTCGGTGACGGAACGGTCTTGCGGGCATGGTCTCATACTTTTCAATACAAAGATTGTATTTTTGCCTGACACGCTCCAGCACAGTCATGGTATGATATGGTGCGGTGGGCAGAATCCTTTAGAGAAGGAGTGTGTTTAGCCAAATTTCACTGCTGGTGGCTCCAGTGACGAGCCCGCGGGCGTAGGTACCCCCGCATTACCTAACTGTTCAACAGTATTGTGCTGCAGTCAGGTGGTAATGTACGGCTTTGTATTTGCCAGCATAGAGGCACAACACCATCGGCTTCAGGAGTGGCAATTGCGGCAACGTCTACATTTCAATATCTGACTTCGTTTAGATGTTTATAGCCTACGGTTCGTGAATGTGTGCGTGAAATACCTATATTGGCTACTTTTTTTTTAGTTGAAAACGTAGAAAGGCATCTTGGTTAGTTTGAAATGATAAGTACCTGTATTTAATATCGTTTTTTTATCCCGCCGTCATATGTAGGGACTCGGGCTATTATTTCTGTTTCTTTAAAATATAGTTTGCGTTGTGATATAAATCTAAGCTATTTCATAAATTAAGATGTTTAGCAAAAAATAACACCGGTTCACTGCGTTAATATAGCTCACGCTTTGTTAAATTTTTATATTCTCAAATTAGATACCTACTTATATCAAGTTAGTGCTCAGTTATTGTAAGTTTTAAAATTGTACCTAGGTAATTTAGAATAAGCATAAAATTATTCAACAATGTACTTTACTCACGTATCTTGGAAAGCATCTTTACAATAGAATTCGACACACAACGAAAATACCTTTAGATGGCTATCCCGAACATGTGCGTGTTTTTTTACTACCACATAGGTACCTAACTAGTAGTAATACTAAGATTTACATTACGTTCGTACCTACACTTACGATTTCGTTTAATTAAACAAGGTAGGAATTGAATAGGAATAAATTAGAGACGACAATATTTAATTTTAATAATGAATGACGTAGTCGCAGCTTAGCTAATACAATTCTAAATAAAATAAGTCTAAATTACTCCTTACTATATCAGCTAGTAAAAAAATGTTTTCTAAAAAAATTTCCAAAAATATACTTTTTTTCAATTTGCTGGTTTATCTTAAAACATGTAGGTATCTTGCTTATTTTTGTCTTATTTTTTTGAAAAAAAATCTAAATACTTTGCCAACACAACATGCGCTATTTGTTCCAAGCAGTAGAAAATATTTGAATAAATCGCAATCGAAATGACGACCGACAAAACAAGTGTGTTGTTTTACATAATTACAATAATGATTAGGTGATAGAGTCCAAACGATGAGTCACTATGTTAATTATACACATAATGTTTTTTTAATGTGACTATTCTCGTTTGGTAGATTTTGGTGCTGTTTTTATGAAGATTTTGTATGAGAACTCATAAAACCAACGATGATCTGCAAAGGACATTGACCATGTGTTAAAAGCACATGCAAAATCCAATGGCCATATTCGAACCTCTTAAATAGCATAGATGATAAAATTCGATGTTTAAAAATCGAAGTCGGTAGGAATTCTAGCAGTTAAAGAACAGTTTTGTTGTTTTTATTTTTAGTTCATAGAAAACCTGGAAAAGTTTTTAAAAAAAATGAAGAAAGTTAGTACCTATCTATTAAGTCTTTATTTTAGAGCTTTGTACCGCAGTAAAAATACTTTTAGGTGGATTTAAACGATGTTTTCTTGATCTGAATTAGACAGCATTCTTTCTACGTAGGTTTTTTTATAGCTTTTCAGGTACCTAATATAAATGATATAACTTAATTATCTAAATGTTTATAACAGACTGGTATCTTTTTTCAATGTAGACTAAAATTTAAACATTCGTAATACCTAATAGCAAAAAATACAATAAAAATAATTTCACCACGGCTTAAGATTTTAAACATAAACAACTTAATTGGAATGTCTCATGAATATGAATGAGCTATAAAAGTATCTATATCAAGCTTAAGTGTAATAAGTAAAAATAATATACAGCGAAATGAGAAAAAAAAAACTGTCCTATTTGGAATTAATGACGACCGGTTCGAAATAGCAACTATGTTACGGATTTATTTACAAAGTATAAGTTGGTAGATAAAGAAATAGGTGCCTACGTCAATAGGAGCAAAAATGCGAATTGAGCAAACCACATTGGGCGCAATTACATAGGGTAAGACAACCAATACTTAGCCCCGTACCAGTACCCAGACTTTATTTTAGTAGTTTTGAAATTTCTTATCACAGAGACATAACTAACGTCTCAGGGGTGGCAACGCATCTGCATTTTGACCTCTGGTCTTTAAATGGATCTATAGGCTGCAGTCACATTCTTATCTAACATTTACAGATTTCTTTAAGTTAGAGGAGTAAAACGCCAAGTGCCGACCCTTGTATCACTGTGGAAGGTAAACGACTGGAACGGGTGCGCAAGTATAAATACCTAGGCACATGACTGGATGATGTATGGGAAAGCGATCTTGAAGTGAAAACTCGAATAGAAATAGCCCGTAGTGCATTCAATTCTATGAGAAAGGTACTTTGCAGTCATCAGTTAAAGTGTACGTCTGCTACAGTGCTATTTAGGTCATATTATGCGACATGACAGATACCAACTGCTGCAACTTATTATGATGGGCAAAGTGGCTGGAAAAAGATCAGTTGGCCGAAGACAAAAGTCGTGGCTGCGCAATATTCGCGAGTGGACCGGCATCAACAGCGCCGCTGAACTATTTCGTCTCGCTAAAGACAGACACACATTTTCCGAACTGACGGCCAACCTTCACTAGTTGGAGAGGCACTACAAGAAGAAGAAGAAGAGAAGGATGTGAAATGTAACAAATATCTCGGTGCAACCCAGGCTTATTTTAAAGTACCTAGGTAAAGCTATATTTACCGATTTATTCCGCGATATTTTTTTGCTGGTTTAGTCAATATTCCAATAGACGACGACCTTCATTATTCATTATTGAATTGGTAAATCGTAAAATGATTTATTCAGGTTTTTCCCAGATTCCATCCATTCCCAGACATGGAGGTAAATCTCTGCTGATTCTTAAACATACCTACTACCCGGACAGAATTATACTAGGTACCTACTCTTTCAAAAATACTTACCGTAGGTAGATAAATACGATAGATACCTACCTACCTAGTAGGTATAGGTACCTATTGTAGTTACACAGAGAAACAAATCAAGTGGAGTTTGATTGACCTCACGGACTATTTGATAAGACCTAGGTATTCTATAGTAGGTAGGTATCAGTCCATTTTTAGGGTTCAACTTTCAAGATCAATACGACACTGTCATGATACATTTTTCATGATTCATGAGCAGTTCTTTTTGAAGTGTTTTCTATTTCTTTTCTCTTGTGTTTTGGTCATAGATATACATACATTATACAAACATAAGCCACAAACCTAATTTTTTTTTTAGAAATAAGGACTAATCGTCACTCTCGTCACATAGGTTTTCAATTTCTCAACTTTTCAGTTTATTCAGTTTATTCAGTTTATTCATTTATTTCATATAATTAGGCTCCTGGAGAGCACTTTTACATCGTCATTTTTTTTTAAACTAACCTAGAGTGAATAACCACTAATAATAATCAAAAATACATAATAAATTAAATAGACACTGAACAATTTTGTATAATATGGAAAGCATCAATTATTTACAAATTCCTCCATTGCCCCATTTCAAAAGAAACTGAGAAAGAATGAATTTGGTCGTCATAATAAAGGTTATTCACTTGGCAGAATTCCAAGGGCAGTCAATACTGAGAAGAACTCCGCCACTGAAGAAACTCAGTACAGCTCTTTTGAATATAAACTTAAATCTAATACAGTCTGTAAATCCAAAGTACAGGTTTTCGAAATAGCCTGGGAGCGATCGCTTCAATCCCATGGTGCAGTGTCATTAAGGTAATCACATGTTTTATAATAGTTGCACATGTACAAGCGTTTTTTGATAACTTTCTTAAATTTATTAATCGAAAGACTTTGAACATCTTCAGGTATTTTGTTAAAGAAGCGTATACATTGACCTCTAAAAGAATTACTCACCCTATGCAGTCGTGTTGTGTGCACAGACAACTTGTGTTTGTTCCTAGTATTCATATAATCATTAGCTCTACTAGGAAATTCGCTAATATTTTTACGTACATACAGTACATTTTCGTAAATGTATTGCGAAGCTACAGTCAATATATTTATTTCCTTAAATTTATCTCTGAGAGACACTCGCGGACTTAGCCCGTAGATAGCACGCACAGCTCTTTTCTGTAAAACAAAAATGGTGTTGACATCGGCGGCATGCCCCCATAGTAAAATTCCATAGGACATAATACTGTGAAAATAGCTAAAATAAACCAATCGAGCCGTCTCAACGTCAGTTAAGGATCGTATCTTTTTTACCGCAAACGCTGCGGAGCTTAGTCTACGGGCTAGATTGGAAATATGAGGACCCCACTGCAATTTTGTATCCACGGTTAAGCCAAGAAATACCGTGGAGTCTACTAATTCCAATGCTTCCTCGTTTAGTTTCACATTGGTTGCAACCTGTTTAACGTTAGGTGTACAAAATTTAATACATTTTGTCTTTCTACTATTTAACAGTAGGTTGTTAGCACTAAACCAATGTACTATTTTAGAGAGGGCATTGTTTACATCGTCACAAGCTACTTGTTGCCTTTTCATTTTGAATATGAGAGAGGTATCATCTGCAAATAATATCATTTCTTGATTATCGTCAACAATGTATGGCAAGTCATTAATATAAACTAAAAACAGAAATGGACCCAGAATTGAGCCTTGCGGGACCCCCATATCCATCGAAGTGCCAGGAGATCTCGTTCCATTTATATCAACATACATGGTTCTCGAGCTTAAATATGAAGTCATAAGTTCGAGAGCGGTATCTCGAATTCCGTAGTGGTATAATTTTCTGACCAATGTTTCATGCTGGACGCAATCAAATGCTTTGGATAAGTCACAGAATACCCCTAGAGCATCCTGTGATTCTTCCCAAGCTTCAAAAATGTGTTTGACAAGTTCAACACCTGCATCAGTAGTTGAACAACCCTTGGTAAATCCAAATTGTTTTACATGTAAAAGTTTATAACGATTGAAGTGTGAAAGTAATTGATTTAAAATGAGCCTTTCAAAAATTTTACTTAACGTGGGTAGCACAGAAATGGGTCTGAAATTTGTGGGGTCACTTGTACTACCGGATTTGAATAATGGAATAACTTTACTATTTTTCATTAAATCAGGAAACACACCACTTACAATACTGTTGTTAAACATAGTCGCTAAATATGGTGCGATTATGTCTATTACTGAGTGTACAATTTTTACAGATATGCCCCATAAATCACTAGTATTCTTAATTTTAATACATTTAAAAGCATGCATAACATCTGCAGTGCTTACTAACTTAAAATTAAACTTAAATTTACTTTCTTTTACACTATGTAGTAATAACGATTCAGCGACGGTAGGAGAAGAAATAAGGTCTTCGGTGGTAGAAACTGCAATATTGGCAAAGAAAGTTTCGAATGCTGAGGCAACTTCTTTGTCAGTTGAAATGAGTGCGTTGTCAATAATTAAATTAAAATCAGAGTTGCGCTCAGTACATTTTCCAGTTTCGCTATTAATGACATTCCATGTCGCTTTAATTTTATTAGCTGAATTTTTTATTCTATTTTTAATATGTAGTGACTTAGCTATGGCACACACTTTTTTAAATATCTTTGAATACATTTTAACATAATGTTTAAAAGAATTACTATGATTATATGATCTTTCACCATAAAGTTCATACAATCTCTGCCTACTCTTATGTATTCCAACAGTCGCCCATTCATTAAATGACTTATGACTTCTTACATTTTTGGTCTTTTTAGTAAAGATTAGATTGTACTCTTTTGCAATAATGTCAAAAAAGTTACTGTATAATATATTTGGATCATCATGGTACTGTACATATGAAAGTTTTGGCTTAATATTTTCTCTAAATTTCTTAATCCGCTTCGCATTGATAGGAACAAACACTATGTCATGTTTTGAATCTCTATTTTTGATTTCATCATGAAAGGATATTAGTTGACCACAGTGATCAGAACTTAATTCAGTAAAAACATGTTTTTGGTTAGGTTTGAAATCAATAAATATATTGTCTATGCAGGTTGCAGAGCACGGGGTGATTCTGGTAGGTTCAAGAAACACATTATGCAAATTATATGACATCAGTAATGATTTAAATCGAATACATGTTGGCGTTTCATCTAGTAGATTAATGTTAAAATCACCACAAACAATAATATGTTTCTTCAATTCAAATAATTTGGTCAACACCTCATCCAATTGTTTTTCAAAATAATCGTATAACCCACTTGGAGGTCTATATATACATAAAATTATCAAGCGCTCAAGCTCAACACAGGCTATTTCAATAGTTCGTTCAATAGACAGATTTATTATGTCCCTACGTTCCTTAAATTTAAGGTTTTTATTTAACAATATTAGAGAGCCACCACGTATTGCATTTGTTCTACTGAACGAACTACCAACCTGGTGCCTGCTGAAATTGAATATTAATTCATGGGATTTCAACCAATGTTCTGTAAAACAACAGATGTCTACATTACGATCATTCATAAATAACTCAATTTCTAAGTCTTTACCCATCATCCCTTGTATATTCTGGTGCACCAGGTTAACAATATTACTTTTTTTGCTTAACTTAATTTTATTACTAAGTGGTGGATTTCTCTCTACCTTTTTAAAGTGGGAGCAAGAGGCTGTCTCTTTTGTCTCTAAATTTAATTTAAATTATTTTAACTGCAGTTTACCGAAAACTTCAAACTCCTACCGTTGATCATTCTTTACTGTATTTTATCTAGGTATGCAAATAATTAAAGCTCACACAGCTACAGTGTATACTTAATCTGCACAGCTTAGGTTGGTAATTTGAGTAAGGAAAGTAGGTATCATTATATATACACCTAAGTAGGTATGTACCTAGATAGATGTATGAACTGGGTGTGCTTGTAACCGCTTACTAAGTAGTTACTTACCTGTCAGGTTGCTTCAGTTTTTTACAGTATTAATAAAATCAATGTTGCAAACGCTGCCTACTTGCATTAAATTAGGTGTCTCGGTTCTCGTAAAGTAGAGTGGGTAGGTATCTAACTATCTTTCAATTCAATGCATACGAGCAAGGAGCGGCCGGTTTCCAAGCAAACTAGCTTCGCTCTAAGCTTACAACCAGTTCTGTGCTAATTAATGTATGCCGTGAAGCCATTCGATACAATATAAACAACCGGCGAGAAATGCATTCAATACACCGTAGGCGTTATATACAAAACAAGTCTACTGTATAAGTATTCGTTCGTTCGTATCGCGATAGCACCGGCCGGCGCGTCTCAGCAAACACGATTCAAATTTAGCAATGTTGCCAAGTGATGTACCGAATACCGAACACGACGGCGCGACGTAGGTACCTACATAGGTACGAGACACGCTTCTTGTAACAACACCGGCGAGTTTACGTATCAATCATTCATGTCATCGATTACTAGCCGGTGTTGGTGGTGTTGGTATCGGAAGCCGCGAGATAAAAATATCATAAGCATGCTCACCTGACCCGATCGGAGACAATTTCGGGTTTGGAGTTCCTCTTGGTTGGAGTGACGTTGTGCGGCGGAGCGTGCGTGGGGCTCGTGGAGGGCTCCGAGGGTGCCGAAGGCGGGGAACATGAGCCCGAACTGGACAGGCTAAACGCTCGCGTGCGCACGTCCACGGCGGCCGGCGTGCGCCCCGATCGCGCGCGTCGCCGACGCTTCTTCTCGTCGTCGGCCCGCACCGCCGCCCCCGGGGGCGCCCAGTCCAAGTCTTTCTTCAGGTGCCCCCGCCCGCATCGGCACCCGCACGCTTTAAACGCCAAGTCGTAGCCCTTCTTCGTCCACAGGTTCTGGTGCCGCTGCCTCTCCGACCACGAGCGCGCGCGACCGCACGACTTGAGGTACGCCAACACCCCGCCCTCCCATTGCTCAAAGCATTCTCTGTGCATGTACCGGCCGGCGGCGCACGTGTCATTGTTGCATTGCACGCGCACGGCGTCTTCGGCTCGCACGGGCTCCCGGGGGCGCAGGCACTCGCCGGGTACACAGCACCCGTAAGTGTCCTCCGACTCCCGTTCACCGGTCGCGCCCTGCCGTCGCGGCGCCATGCCGCCGTCGAGCCAACGAAATCGAACGTGCCGCCGCGGTGTATCGGAGCGCGTCACGCAAAACACATGCTTGCCGGAGCGCGCGCGGCCGACTAATAACCGCGAGTGAACGAAAGCGAAATTTCAAGAGCGCAGCGCGTCGCCGCGCCGCCGCCTGCCGCGCTACCCGCCTGCACGCGGGCCGCGGGCCGCGGGGCTGACCTTGCGGCGCGGGTGCGGGGCGCGGGAGTGCAGCGAGGGGCGGGGCATGCGGCCGCCGCGCCCGGGTGGGGGAGAAAGTGCCTAGCAAATTTTCACTTTCGCGTGGTAGCGGACGATGCAGCGGCGCCGGTCCGAAGTTCGCGTCCACGCGGCCCCGGCCCTGCGCTGGACGCCAATGGTCGTCACCGATACTGCACCCCGCTGCTATTAGCTGCATTAGCAGCAACAATTTTAATTTTGCATTCTTCCAACTTCCATGGGAAATGTATGCATTGGTAAAAGATATCATACTTCATACCTACCTACTAATATTATAAATGCGAAAGTTTGTATGTTTGTTTGATCCTCAAGAGCGCAAAAGCTGCTGAACCGATTTTCATGAAATTTGGCACTCACATAGAAGGTTGGTTTAACACATAGGATTGCTTTTCGCCCGAAAAGATGTTCCTGTGGGATGCCATGGCAGAGAAAATGTAATAATACTACGTGGCCATGGGTCGATTTGATGATTTTCCGCAGGTTACGCGAAAAGCGTCCTTCACGCGGACGGAGCCGCGGGTAACAACTAGTAAGGTAATTAATAGTGGAAGTATGTACTTAAGAATGTGCAGTACAAACTTACTTACATAGGTACCTATCTAAATAAAATAACTGTTAGAAGAAATCACGCCTGCACTTAGCCGAAGGGGTATGCAGAGGAAAGTAAATGAATAAATGCTATGCATGCTATAATTTTTATTATAGGTAGGTATCTAAGTAGGTACTATTAATTAAGCCTGGGTTGCACCACGATATTTGTTAAAGTTAAAGTTATTGTAACATTTCACATCCTTCTCTAACTTTAACAGATTTCTTTATGTTAGACAAGGATGTTAAATGTTATATTACAATCGGGATGATGACTAGTTTTTTTAATTGTTATTTCAAAAAGTATAGGCGGAATAAATAAATATTGTCTTAAACGTCTATTCAATAGCTAATAATTTTAAAGATATAACTATTCAAATCGTTGCGAGTTGTGAAACGACTCAAAACGGCTCATATAAATTGCCGCTTTATTATGACGTCACGTTAGAGTTAAAACCTGTGAATTGTTTGGTGAAATCAAAACATTTTAAAATATTTTCGTCAATCCTGCGTTTTTATATAAACATTTCTTATTAAAATTTGTTGGATAACGTACAAAGAATGTAAAAGTGAAATAATTTTTATTTTAAACTTAACTTTTTGGTCCCGAATTTTCGTCACTTTTAAGTTCTTCTATCTCATAGGTATGATTCAACTCTAATTTTCATAATTTTTGTATCTTTATATTTAATTTGCAAGTCGCTTTTATGTGATATGATACAAAGTAGTGAATTCATACCTAGTCATCATCCCTATTCTATGCATTACAATATCTTTAACAAATAAATATAGTGGTGCAAACCAGACAGAGAATATTATGTAATAATACTACCAAGGCTAAATGTTATCTTTTTAAATAGGTAAGTACCTATATGCTAAAATATTAAATAAAAATATACGATGTAGGTACATTACTACTTAAAACTGTAGTCACAAAGTCTCAAACAATTATTTTGTAACATGATAAAGCCTGTTGTCAACTTTTCTTACCCCACAGACAATCTGGCGTCCCAAGAAGGGCTCTTAAACGGAATAGATAAAAGGTAATAAAAACGCAAACTATTTTTATACTTGCTTGTCTATGATAAGATAAATTTGTTTACTAACATCACCTTACTATCGGCACTCGACCATCGATACTCGTCTATTTATTTACCTATTTTAAGGGTTCCGTACCTCAAAAGAAAAAAGTTGCAAAAGGTGCGGTGTGTCGTGCAATTAGCTATGTAGGTAGGTACCTAATTGTTTGCCTGCCTGTCTGTTGAAATTTTGAAAATTGGCGAAAGTAGACCAATCATGACGATTCCCTTCCCGCTCCTCTTTTATCTCTGAAAAACTACAGATAAAATGTATGCTACAAATAAACTATAAGGCCTACATTTTCGAAAAAAAAAATTGGATTTTTTCTGTATGTAATGGAAGTGGCAAACCAGCATGCAGTTCACATTGATGTTAAGTGATGACTGCAACCTAAAGGCCAGAGGTATACTCCAGAAGCCTAAGGTGTTATGCCTCTGTGCCGGGAATTACAGGATCGATTCTTTACCTATAAAATTCAAATTCTATTAGAAGTAGGAAAAACCTATATGATATTACCTAATCATAGGACATTTTTAATTCAGACGGAACCTCAATCCACCACCAACCAATCTCAGAATTGTAGTCGAAATCGCATTTTTTTTATTTTAGTATGTTTAGACTTTTTAAATAACGGAATGATCATACCAAGCCCACATGCTGTTAAATACACATTTTATAAAATTAATAGTGTGGTGCGAACTACGCAATACGTTGTCATACCTACTTAAAATATAAATGTCACTTGAGCACCTGCCGCGTGACAATTTCACGTACCTACAACGTTATTCGAACATAAAAATTAAAATGATAATGTGTGAATGACCAAAAATATTTTCCCTTATGTTATAGTATAATGTTCTTAGGTTTTCGCGAGTTAAACTCATTAAAATAAACTAGTGTTCGGATTAATCTCGCGTAGGTAGGAATATAAAACTGAAATGATTATTTAAAATATACCCGGCTATAGAGAAAGACATCCTTATTTCAATAGAGAGGACGGGTGGCGATTATCACCATATTGGGATCCAATATTCAGTAGAATTAAATTCCAATCGCAACAGACTTAGACCTTAAGATAGAATTAGTAACATTTGTATTAATCCTGAATACCTATACGCGAGATGAATCCGAAAACTAGCTTTAGTCCCACCCTAATTTAAGTGCCTATCATATAAATAAAAAAGATCCGGACGAATTGAGAACCTCCTCCTTTTTTTGAAGTCTGTTAATTAGTATTTTATTTTTAAAGAAAAATGGAAAGAAAAATTTGACTTCAGGCGAGGCTCGAACTCGCGACCTACTGGGAATCTAGTCCAGCCGCTCTTCCAATTGAGCTACTGAAGCCCTGCCCGATTTGTCGAATCTTTCCTTCACATCTATTGCATTGCTTTATGGTAGCAGTAGCGCCATCTATTACCAACTATGCTAGTTAGGCAACCGATATAATAGACTTTTCAGTTTATTGAATATCGTAAAGAAGTCGCTTTTACCCTTAATAATCGTTTTGATATTATTTCGCATTAACACATGCTTGTGAAATATATTTTATTTTTAAAGAAAAATGGAAAGAAAAATTTGACTTCAGGCGAGGCTCGAACTCGCGACCTACTGGGAATCTAGTCCAGCCGCTCTTCCAATTGAGCTACTGAAGCCCTGCCCGATTTGTCGAATCTTTCCTTCACATCTATTGCATTGCTTTATGGTAGCAGTAGCGCCATCTATTACCAACTATGCTAGTTAGGCAAGCTAATTTTGTTCTGTTAATTAGGCAGCTACTAGTGGGCTAGATTCGGTAGACTTTGTTCTATGAAAGTTGGCTTGTCTAGTATCTGGTACGGTAGTTACGTTAGTACGATAATTTGTCCTAAAATTCTTTGTCCGAAAATCACTAAGTAGGTATATCTACATAACATTCTTGTTATAAATTTAAATAGCAACAATATTCAAAATTTGGAAATTTTAATACAGAATGAGCTATTCAAACGTAAGTAAAAAAATATTACCGAAAATAATTAAAAAAAAATACAAACACATGCACACTGGAACTTAATTAACATACAAAAAGCATACTTAGCTTAACATAATAATATTATTCTGATAAAAAACTTCGCATTACATCCCTTACTTTAATTTTTTTTCATAATCTTCTTCAAACGACTCACTTGCAAAGAAATGGGGTAATATCATGCTATTCATAGCCGAGATAGAGAACTTTGTTAATGTTATACCTACTTACTGTGTATTAATAAATTATTATTACAAAAGTATTATAAAACTAGCAAATAATGAGGGTTATTCGTCAACTCGACACAGACGACCGGACACACATGTGTCCAGTTGGTTAAACTTGAAATCGTTTTGACTTGTTATTTCGTCGTCTGAACACGAAAATATGCGGTTCACTTGGATAACAAGTGAATATTAAAATCAAAGTCTTTGAAAACTAAAGTTATACTAGTTAAAGTGTGTACCTATTTATTTAATTTGAGTTAGCCAATATATGCGATGTAAGTATCACATTCGCAATGCAAATGTGGTACCTTATAAAGTAGCTTCGTGTTAAATAGGTGTCGCGATGGTAAAATGAGAAAAAGCACACTCGGGAGGTTTGGATATGTAGAGAAAAGGTTAAATAAGAGGTGGTGAAAAATAATGGTAGAGCCAAAGAAAAGTTAGACTGCTGGAATAAAATTGATGAACATTAAGTAAGCCTTTTAATTACTTACTTCGCAGAGGCCAAGCAAGATAAGCCTCAGGGGTGGCAACGCATCTAGACCTCTAATGTTTGTGTATATGTATAAACATAGGTATGTGCAAAAACCATAAAATCATACTGTAGCGTGATATGTTCTTAGGTTTTCGCGAGCTACACTCATTGAAATAAAACTATTTTTACGGATTTATCTCGCGTATATTAAACTAAAATGATTTTTAAAATCAACCCGACGTTTCGGTCGCTTTTCAGCTTCCGTGGTCCCGGGCAGACTGAGGTGACATTTGTCTGACAGAAGTTTGAAAAATTATATGTAGCTACCTCCATCGATTTCGTAAACGCCTTGCGTAGCGTTCAGGATTAACACAATAATTACTTATGGTATCTTGAGGTCTTGCAGACTGCTGCGGCTGGGATTTAATCTTGCTAAGTATGGGATCCCATGATGTTGATAATCGCCATCCATCTTCTCTATTGAAATTTGGGTGTTTTTTAATTTCAATAGCCTCGCGTACCATTCGTGGAATGGGTTTGTGTTCTCTAGCGAGTATTTGAATTTTATCAAACCGGATGTAATGGTTTGGCTTATCCGCTATGTGTTCACAGACTGCAGACCTCCCTGTTCTTCGGTTTTTGACATCAGCAATGTGCTCTTTAACGCGGGTGGATACAGCTCTCTTCGTTTGACCAATATATGAGAGTCCACAATCACAATCTAATTTATAAATGCCAGAATTTTGTAATGGAATATTACTTTTAATGGGTCTTAAATACTGATGAATCTTTTTATATGGTTTGAAAACTGTTTTAATGGAATTCTTTTTTAAAATGTTGCTGATTTTATCTGTGACACCCTTAACGTAAGGTAGTATGGCTGGTTGTCGTTCTACTGTAGGTGGTTTCACGCGGCCTCTGTGACGGACGGGTGGTACATGGAGCTTGTTGTTATGTAGCACCTGGCGTAGGTGCTTCAGCTCCCCCTGAAGATGGTGGTCGTCACAGATGCCTCGTGCTCTCTGAAATAGAGATGACGAGTTTTCAAACCATATAAAAAGATTCATCAGTATTTAAGACCCATTAAAAGTAATATTCTATTACAAAATTCTGGCATTTATAAATTAGATTGTGATTGTGGACTCTCATATATTGGTCAAACGAAGAGAGCTGTATCCACCCGCGTTAAAGAGCACATTGCTGATGTCAAAAACCGAAGAACAGGGAGGTTTGCAGTCTGTGAACACATAGCGGATAAGCCAAACCATTACATCCGGTTTGATAAAATTCAAATACTCGCTAGAGAACACAAACCCATTCCACGAATGGTACGCGAGGCTATTGAAATTAAAAAACACCCAAATTTCAATAGAGAAGATGGATGGCGATTATCAACATCATGGGATCCCATACTTAGCAAGATTAAATCCCAGCCGCAGCAGTCTGCAAGACCTCAAGATACCATAAGTAATTATTGTGTTAATCCTGAACGCTACGCAAGGCGTTTACGAAATCGATGGAGGTAGCTACATATAATTTTTCAAACTTCTGTCAGACAAATGTCACCTCAGTCTGCCCGGGACCACGGAAGCTGAAAAGCGACCGAAACGTCGGGTTGATTTTAAAAATCATTTTAGTTTAATATACGCGAGATAAATCCGTAAAAATAGTTTTATTTCAATATACTGTAGCGTATTAGTATAGGCTGCAGTAGTCAATTACCATTTATTGTACCTACTGAACGGAAGCTTTGCAAGATTAATACTATTTAGTAGGTACATACACTCTTTTACTAGGTGATTAAAGAGCTTAAATAATCATGATACTAACATTCCTAAATCTTCATTCAAACATTTCAAATGAGAAAATATATTTTGTTTGTATTATTCACAAAGTTCATTGCGCCTGACTATTTCATACTGTGTTTGATGAACAATAATGCAATTTCAGTTCGATTATAATTATCCTTACACAATAGCGATTTGGCAGCCATCCAGACGTTACATAGACGCAACAATAGAGTCGTGCCTAAAGGCTTATACAAATCCAGTACACACAAATACCTTGAGAAATGTATTAGTAATGGCTATTACGTAGTATATTTTATGTTTTATAATGAAATTCCACAAAAAATCGCCTTCATCCATTCAATCGGCTTGTTCTCAGCGCGCACGTGTGTTAACTATAGGGTAACTATGAAAGGGCACAATAAAATGCCCTGTTCTTCAGAAACCGGTTCAAGGCTGGAGGGCCGAGTGCCAGACCCTCTTGCGATAGTGAATAAACTGCCATAAAGAAACTAGTGGCGCAATGTGTGACCCAATTTTATTTGTACTTACGTTCCATAGAACCAGGTGATAGGTGCATTTTTATACCGAGGGGGGTTCGACACGTGTATCGAAACACCAGCCGAATTACATCCGGACAACTTTACTTAAGCCGTTGTATGTTACAATGAACACGAAAAATGTTCTGTATTGCGAGGTCATAAGAAATCGACACAGGAAACGAATAGAAAAGCTCAGGTGGTGCAGGAACTGCGTCTTAACTCGATAGAGCCCCACCGATATTATTGTGCCCTTTGTCTGTGGTCCGCACATCTGTGTGACCTGCGAATAGCCATTGAATTATTTAAAAAGTGTATTTAAAGCGTGTAATTTCTGTGCATAACTCGTTATTGGATCTGAAAATGCAAATTGAGCTCATTCTCTTTGTGAACGTAAAATATGTAGGTACCTGAGCATTTTTATAACCATACACTGCAAATTCGTTTCACAGGGCCGTACTTTCTTATTTTCTCTTGTAAAAAAGTGTATTTTCAGTAAATTTTTTTTGTTTATTTACAGTAAATAAAATGAGTACCTACCCATAATCAATAAAATTTATTTCCCATTCTGCACATAAATTCCCTCTTTTGCTACAGAGCATATTACACATTAATGTTTATTTTAGGAACATTTGTCTGTATATCTCCTATCGATTTAATTAAGCACCCTTCACTAAGCTATTTCATTAGTTTCCATTACATCTTCCTGTAACTTTTTTCTTTAGGGTTCTCAAGAACAACATGGCTCTTACATATTTCAAGAACTAACTTAAAATTTTGCAATGTCAAAATTTTTGCAGTTTAAAAAACGTTCGGTTCATAAAAGTTGAAGCAAGCGAGGCGTACGCTGTCGTAAGAAGTAAAAACTGAACAGTTGTAAAATTTAACATAAAGCCCCCATTTCCTTTCCAAGAACGGATGCTACTGGATACAAAAAAATGTTAAACAGAAGTTACCGAGTTACTCGTTTGCACATAATGAATGTTTCGCAGTCCGTCTCTATTTGTGAACGAGCCAATATCTATCCTTTTAGTGACTAGGTTTGGACGGATACCCTGTCTTCCATATCAACTGCTTTTACAATGTTTCAATAACAATGAGCTTCTTTGTATGCATAACTCGCCTAAATTGTTGTCTTGCTTAGACCATTAACAAGGTGACTTTAATTTCTTTAGCATTTGGAAACCGAGGTTTATGTAAAGCTTCAAATATTTTATGGCACTTTATTTACTGTATAGGTGTTATCATTACATAATAATCATTTATGTTTCCTTATTTTGGTAGTTTATTTGGCAATTTGCATAATGCGTATTAGTTTCCTGAACTTATAGTTCAGTGATTGCTAAAATTATACGAATCGCAGGTAATTTAGCCTTTACGTCATTGATGAATATATCGATATTATTCTACGGCAATGCATACACATTGATCTCTGTTTTGTTATAGATATTCGCACATTCTATTTACTTACTCTCAACGTGTGCCTACTGTATATGTTTATGCCACTTCATACTTATACAAAATAAAACAAAATGTGAAGTGCCTTATAATTCTAGTTCGTAGAGTTAAATGTCACTTGAAGACTGTCTCAAGCTAAAATAAAATGTATTAAATAAGCGGTAAACGGAACCTAATGCCTCCCTTTTTATTTGACCCACATCTAAGGGATAATTGAGGTATAAATTGTTTAATTATTACTTTTATAGGTCACTGCATAATGTTAGCAGGTGCATCGAAGCGTACACCTGCTTTGAGGGGTTGTTCAAGGTCCTCACTGGCGCCTTTTTTGTTTTTATTTTACAACTAGTGCATTCGCAAACGTTTTTGTTATGTTAGACTTGTTTTTGTAAGAGAACACGCATCTACAGTCTGGTATTTTATTACAAAATATACAATTTTATTACAATTGCTTGGAGATAGTAAGAAATTTAAAGATTATTTCACCTGTTTCTGTTAGTTCCTGTTTCTGCTATTAATGTTCAGTATCAAAGAGGACGGAATTTTTGATGTTACGAAAGATGCCAAATAAGCATGTTGCTGATGTTGATGTTAAGTAATGAATGTGGCATAGGCCACATTCATTACTTAATCTATAGAGATATCTACACAAAAACCAGAGATCAAAATTCAGATGCGTTGGCTCCCTCTATAGAGCAACACGGGCCACCGGCCGCGGCGGATAAGAGGGGAGTAGCCATAGCGTTTATTACCGATGTAAAACAGTCTGTCATTTTTTGCGGGAGGAAATGCGTGCGACACACACGCACACTACAAAAATCGTCTATTACTACAAAACTCACACCTTGACTTTAACAAAATTCAGAAACAATTTCACGCACACATTTAAACATATAGGCGACAGGTATAGGCCCATTTGGGCTTGTACTTTGACAGAGGGGCAAGCCTGTATATGGCTACTCCCCTCTGGTGTTGCTCTATGGCTCCCCCGATAGCTAAGTTGTTATGTCTCTGTGATGATTATTAGAGCCAAATAATCTTACTTACGCACATTAACCACATCGAATCAAATAATCGAATCATATTACCGAAGCATATTATCGAATTATATGATCAAACATTTCCGAACGAGTAAGCTCTAAATAAATCAGTTAACTAACAAATCACTGATACCTACTTTTGATAGGTATTAAATTACACCGTCTGTTGGTTGTACCAGGAGCATAATATTCTCATTGGTTTTTTTTTTGGATCAATTACTCTACATAGTCTTATAATTTCATTTGGATAGATTAAATACGTTTATATAACATTCAATTTATCCACTTATTTCATATACTCGTAATTAGGCTACTGAAGAGCACTTTTACATCGTCATTTTTTTTAAACTAACCTAGAGTGAATAACCATTAATAATAATTAAAAACACATAATAAATTAAATAAAAACTAAACAAAAACTACCCAATATCACGACAGTTAGTTCGACTTTCGTTTAGTAAAATTTGCAATATCACAACTAAAACATTACCTTCGATGTAAAACCTGTAACAAAAAAGCTTGAGCCAGAGTCTTGCAAGATATATATATTTTTTAATCGGCTTGTAAGCACATACTAGTCCATAGCAAGAAGATCGTTGTACACAACAAAGACTTCAATACAAGCCAATTAAGTAACACATCAAGTGTTCATACTAGTAAGTATCCGCTTTCCATGCCGATGCATTTCTTCAATCGGTACCAGTTTTCAAGAGGCCGATATACGAATAATACAGTATAGGCATTCCGAAGAACTGGTAGGCCTTGATCTCACAAAAGGGGACCCTCGACGATCTGCCAACGGGCTAACCTTGGGTTATTTTTAAACACTGCCTGCATTCGAATCCCGTCAGGCGACTCCTTCCGAGTGTTACATAATGCGAAATTGTAGTTTGCATTTTTTTTGCCCGCCGACTCTGTGAAAAGCGTGTGGCCCTGTCATTTTGGTTTTATGGGCTTTGTTTTGGCTCGCACATATTTTATTTCTTTTCGCAGAATCGTAAAAGGAAGAGGCAGTGAAGGGTTAGTCGTTTTTGTATAGTGGAGTGGGTTATTTATGATGCGGAATAATGGTTCAAAACTCGCCGCGGCGTCGCGACCATCTGCCGATGTTTTCTGAAAATTTGATTGGTATTTCATAGGTACACATGTACGCTCACCTATGCCGAGGCTTACCGCGTGTTCCATTGTGGTTGGGCCAAGTTAACGTGGCATTATCACGGCAGTTTGCACGTCCCTTTTATTGTTACCTGTGAAGTGAAAGAAATTGGAAACCTTGTGTAAAAAGATTCTTTACGAATATCTGGAACCTGTTCGACTCGTTTTGTTAAAGGTATTTTGTTGACTCTTTCAAAACTTGTTTATTCAGCAAGTAAACGCTTCCTTGCGATTGCTTGCATAATAAACAACTTGATGTTTTCGAATATTATTATTATAATATAAATAACAAGCTCGTTAGTTTAATGGCAAGTGGCTGCTAGAGTAGATAAGTCCACGGATTCTATCTCTGGATAGGACAGTAAATAAATTATATTGTTTTAATCGAAAAAAGTGTCTTATTGTTGCCTTAACTGCCTCAGTAGCATAGTGGTAGCAGACCACTACTACTACGCTGGGGGTCCTAGGTTCGATCCCCGGGTCAGGGACTATCGCAATCCCAATAGAACCAGAGATAAAGGATTTTAAACCGTTATCTCTGGTTCTATTGGGATTTTACCATTTTCTGGAAGTTTCCCGGAGACGGCAACAGGTTCGCTACCTTTAACATGGGCCAAAACGTAACCAGTGAGTCGTGGGTGTTTGCATGTATGCTTGAATGCATGAATGCATGCATTTACCTCTGCCTACCCCTTCGGGGAATACAGGCGTGAAGTTACGTTAATGTGTCATATTGTTTATGGATCCTTCATATAAAAGATTCCTTATAATATTTTATTATTCGTAATATTAATACGGGATGAGCAGCAGCACCTCACGATAAAACTACCGCCACTGCGATCGCCAATCCACCTGCCAAACGTGGCGATTTTGGCATATAGTCCCCTAATGACGCACGACACTGTTGTGGGCGTCTTTGGGGAAGACTTTGTTCAGCAGTGGGCGTCTTACGGCTGGAGTGATGATGATGACCCCAAATATTTAGAGCACTGTTTTTTACATATATTTGTATATCTCCCTTTTATGTAAGGAAGGTGGCAAACAATTATGCAGCTCACATTGATGTTAAGTGATGACTGCAGCCTAAAGAAGTCTACACAAAAATCAAATACAGATGCGTTGCCACCCCTGAGACCTAAGTTGTTATGTCTCTGTGATAGTCTTAATTCCAAAACAGAATTTTCACCAATAATTTCTGTGCCCATTGAAACAAAGCTATGCTTTGAATCTCGGCTATGTTCCCATATCGAATTCGGATCGATAAAACCTCGATGTTTTTCTACAAAGCACGTTTCTTGGAATGGTCGGTTTGTGGGCCTCAGGTTACATCGCCCTCTTGCATAACTGTGGATCTAAAACAACACATATTGTACCATACATGCAGGGTTGCCAACTCTCTCGGGAATCTGAGATACTCCCAAAAACTAGTAGGTCCAATCTAGGCACCACCGCATTACCTGATCTATCTGTCACCAAATTAGCGTTCAGTATTTTCTGTCCCAAAGGCAATACAACTTTTCCGATTTTTTTAAATCGAAAAATTTGCCAATGATCGATGTACCTAATCAAATATTAGGCTTAAAAATCTTTGTAGCCATTTTCCTGTATCTATCAATAGCATTAGAGTAATAGAAATAACTATTTTTAAGTATAAGTATAGCTCGTAGTGTGGTCCTGAAACTCCTGGATGTCTGATACAATGAGTTAGCAACCCTAATTCTAGGCAATTATTGACCCGACCTTATTCTATTTCATGGAAACTTAAAGAGACGGCTTTATTTAATTTATCAGTGCTCTCATAATTAACCTCAATTTATAATTAATTGAACAAGGTGCGTTAAAGATCCAAGCCGTGATATTAAGGGGTTACCGATATGTTTTAAAGTGATTGCGCAATTAAAAAGAACGATATTTTATACGATTACTGATATGGTCATCGGTGTAGGGAACAGTAATATTGCTAGTGTTCCGTATACAAAATGGTACGTAATTTTTGAGTATCAATTTCAGTTTATGATTGTACCCTTGAAATTTTAATTGAAAATAGCTTTGTTATATGCGAACTACCTACTACTATAAAATAAAATATTAAATAGCAATTTGATCGGTTATCTGAGTAAAGTACGTTTTCTGATATCTGGCGGTCTACACTCTCTGCCTACCCCGTTAGGGACCTGGCGTGAAAATACATATATACATCTGAGTAAAGAATATGACATATCCTTTACTCAGATTGTAAGTAGGAATAGTTTCGGATTTATCCGCTGTTGAGCTAATATTAAGGTAGAAGATATACTAGATATACCAAGGGTTCTTTACACAACATTAATTAAATGCACTTTTTTCCCAACATTTCGGTAACATGGATATTATCTATATTTATATTTACAGTATTTACTTATCTATTAGATATTTTCCTGAACTTATTTGATTTTACTTGTTTTTACTTATTCATAATAACTATAGGAACCTATTTACGTGAATTTTAATTTAATTTTTTGTTATATTTGTTATTCTTCAATTTTATAAATGGGATCATATCATGGGTTTATAAATGGGTAAGCGCAGAAAACAAAGACATTTTACTTTAATAGGTTGAGCTACACGTGTACGATATCGCCCACGAACTATATAAAATCGATTGTCATATTTTACTCAAGAGGTTATCATGATATTTCCGCAAATTATTTTTCATACCCACTAAGTACAAAAAAAAATAGACAAAAAATAATGAAAACATGATGACATCTTAATCCGAATACAACTATTTTATTACAGCGCTGGCAACACTAGCCTGACAATATAAAATAATGAACAGCTAAACTTTTAATAATGAGTTATAAAATAAAATAAACAAATCCTGTTTTATTGCCAACACGAGTTGTATCAAAAACTGCTCTAATTTATAGTCGTATGATGTCATATGAGTACAGAAGTGGGCCTCAATAAGAATAAAAGATACGCAATGAAAAACATGTGGTACGGCAGCGTGAGAATATAAAAAGAGACGATTCGATAAAAGAGACAAAACAAGCTTTATTCATAAAATCGTAAACATTATGATGATCCTTATTAAAACGGGGAGAAATATGTGAGCTGTAGTTGCTTTAAATCACTCTTAATGATTTCTAAATTTAAATACTCCAATTTTGTGACAAAAGCTCCTCGTTAATGGCCAAATCACATTATACCTACTAAGGTTGACGTACTCGTTTCATGGGTGATAGAACTTTTCTGGTAAGTCCGATGTAGGTACCTACCTAATGATGGTAGATTGAATTGAACGCTGTGCTACTGATAATATAATGTTTATCTGATGTCACCAATGGCTTTCGAAAACAAAAAAAAAACGTAACTTCACGCCTATAATCCCGAAGAGGTAGGCAGAGGTAAATGCATGCATTGAAGCATACATGCAAACCCACGATTCACCGGTGCTAGAGATATTGAACTGTCAAATTATTTACGAAATGGAAAAAACACAGCACGGTCAAATTTTGCTATTTAATCAGATGGCGCAAAGGTTTGTCTTAAATCGCAAATTACTTTTACTGTATTCAGACAAAACAAATATATAAATACTCTTACACTCACAGCCGCACACTAAGTATAAACCTGTGTAATGGGTGCCGTTATACACGTAAAACACATACTCAAACACCCAGACCCGAAAGAAATATTTTAAGGCCATACAAATATTTGACCCGGTGCGGGTGGAAAAAATCCAAGTGGAATTGTGCGGTCGTCACATCATCACCGCTGGACCATCTAGGTCGTCAAAACAAATGCAGAAAATATATCAGTAAATATTAAAATTACATTAATGATTTTTATATTCCGTCAAAATATCAAAATATGAAATCAAATAACGCAAAAACTACCTTATAACTCTGAAATATCAGTTTCTACAATGTAATGTTCCAGACAAAGAGAGTCAAAAGGAAGTGATTAAAAAGAAATAATATTTTGTTATTAAAATTCCTTTTGACGGGTAAAAATATGATGTCAGTAAAATTATAATGGGCCGCCTCGTAAACTCGACATTTGAATAGAAACGTTACATATCAAAAATTTTCAGTGATCCGTGTTTTACGAGTTTGTCGTAAACGTGTACTTAACTCAGAAAATAAAAGGTCCCCTTCGGATCTGTTTAAAAATCTATGTGAGTATGTGAGGGGAGTCATAATCAGTTTGCAAGAGCGTTTGTATGGGTTGTGATCGTACTAAATTTATTAGCAACAATGAAAATTTAATATTGAGGGAAAGTCTACTCAGCGTGATGAATTTTGTATCACTCGAGGCGTCGTGTGTAGGAAGCGTGAACTTTGCGTGCTTGGTTTTGGTTGAAATCGGGGTTTCACTGCCAATTAACGACGGTCAGTCAAAGACAACTGCCCCTGCTATTTCAGGCGACGCAGTATTTTACCTGGAAATATCTGGAGCAATTAGAGGGAAATGTATATTGAATTCACTTAGGTCTGAATTAATGACAAGGGAATACCATGGATTAAATAAGATTTATCATTTTGAATCGCAATTAAACTGAAAATTGAATAAACGAGCTCACAATTCATTTTTACTGGTGTAGAGTCAATGTAGGAGGTCAAGAGAAAAATGGTAATGTTTAGCCACAGATCTGTGTGTTAGCACTATCGGGTTGCGAATAGATAAAAAAATACGCTTACACTCACAGCCACATACTAGGTATAAACTTGTGTCATTGGTGCCGTACACACAACACATACACAAACACCCAGACCCGAAACAAATATCTGTAGGCGTAACTTCATGCCTGTAGTCCCAGAAGGGGTAGGCAGAGCTAAATGCATGCATTCAAGCATACGTGCAAACACACACGATTCGCCGGTTACCTTTTGGCCCATGTAACAGGTGGCGAGCCTGTTGACATCTCCGGGCACATTATCATATGCCAATAGAACCAGAGATAAAGACCTTTACACAATTATCTCTGATAACCCCCTACCCAGGAATCGAACCCAGGATCTCAGCGTAATAGTAGTGGCCTGCTACCACTAGGCTACAGGGACAGTTATCTTTTGGCCATACAAATATTTGTCCCGGTACAGGGATCGAACCCGTGACCCTCGGTTAAAACGGTTAGATGGTAATGTATGGGGTGTATGTATGTCTCTCAGAGACATAACAACTAAGGTCTTAAGGGTGACAACGCAACTTTATTTTGACCATTTAGACCTCTCGTTTTTGTTAAGGCTGCAGTCATCACTTATCATAAATGTGAAATGCATTCTTATTGCCACCTTCATTACATAAAAAAAAACTGTTGAAATTTTATATTCTCAAGCAAAATAGTTTAAAACTGATAATTTAATTAACATAGTTCACTGAATCTCTACAACTTCAGTGAAAATTTCACTCCAGCGAGTAGTTATAAATACAGAATGAACTCCGTCCCTCAAGTAACCCGATGCCTATTGACGAACATAATAAGATTTACTTATGTTGAACTTGGCTAAAGAATACAAGGTGGAGTTACAATACATCCCGGTCCCTCGAGTGTTCCCTTTGGACTATTTTAATAAGAAAATATAAGATTTTTTTCTCATTGCCTCTTTCTTCAGCGAATTACTTTGAAACGAATAAATAAATGAACAGGAGGATCAGAGGAATGAATTAGAAAAGTATTTCGTTTACGACAAAGAAAAAAAAAACTGTCCATTGAATAGAGGGTAGAATACAATACGGAAGTCGATGACTACTACAGTCAATGGATATGACAAAGACGACAGGTATCACACCGGAAAAAAGGATCAGTTTTCCCTTTGATGTCACATTATAAGGCATACAATATTTGATTCGGGTACTATGATGTTGTGTTCTATAGATCAATTCACCCCCTTATGAAAGTTTTTTATGTAGGTAATGGAAGTGGCAAACAAACATGCAGTTCACATTGATGTTATGTGATGACTGCAGCCTATGGACACCCACACAAAGACCGAGGTCAAAATGCAAATGCGTTACCACTCCTGAGGCCTAAGGTGTTATGCCTCTGTGTCGGAAATTACAGGGCCGTACATTACCACCTGACCGGAACACGATAGTGCTGAACACTACCATTTAGCGGCAAGTATATTAGGTAATGCAGGCACCACCGCCTACGCCCGCGAGCTCCGTCACTGGTTCTCTACCACCAGTATGAGTTAGATATTCCAGATCTGACAATCAGATATTTTTATCAAGGTAAACGAATGTCTAATTACGATTGTCCACCACCGGTTGTATGCTTTTAATGTTTTGTATGTTTTGAATAAAATGGTTATAAGAAATCTTGCTTTCATTAAAATAATGGTCAATTTTCTAAGATAACTTGAAATTTTGTTATGTTTAAATTAAAAAATAAATCTTTCAATTCCTTAAAATAAGGTCTGTCTAAGGATTTAGCACACAATGTAGTTTGCAAAACTTTTAAAAAATATTTATAATTTTATTTATCCTCCAAAAGTCCCTATGTTTAAATTAAAATTAACTTAAAGTAACTGATTTAAATGTGCGCACCGAATTACAAAGTAGAATTAATTATCGTCTATAAACCGACTTTTTTGTTTATACAGATCTTTTGACAAATAAATTTTTATTCATCAGTAAAAATAATTCTCGTTGTGTCAGCAGAATCTAAATTGAGCGCACAGTAAATATAATTTTATGATGGATTGAATATTCCGAAACTTATTATGCCGATATGAGCGTAATCAGAATTTCTCTCGAAACCTGCGGTTTATTTTTATATTCAGGCATTATATTTTTAAGAAGCGCACCGCAAAATCATATTTTCGCCTCAGCACTCCCTTGTTTTATGGTTTTTTCATTGCACCCACTTTACGAGCAACAGTGATGGGCGGCACTCTTCTTTTATACTCAAGTAACAGTATTCTGAGACCCGAAGATCGCGTGTTTGATACTAATTAAACGTCTTCATGTATACGTGATTCGTCTGGGCGCGGTGAATAATGCGCTTCTTACGGCGCTTTTACGACTGTACCGATGCTTCTACTATAAACTTAGCAAGCTTTTGCATCTACAAATACGATGATTACTCGAAACATTACTATATCAGTACTGCTGTTTCTTTGTTCATACTTATCCGGTGAATTGATTTAACCGGATATGTATGAACAAAGGAAGGAACAAATTTTATTTAAAGAAAAATGGAATGAAAAATTTGACTTCAGGCGAGACTCGAACTCGCGGCCACTGGGAATCTAGTACAGCCGCACTTCCAACTAAGCTACCGAAGTCCTGCCCGATTTGTCAAATCTTTCCTTCACATTTATTGCATTGCCTTATGGTGGCAGCAGCGCCATTTATTGCCACACTATGTTAGTTAGGCAACCGATATAATAAACTTTGCAGTTTATAAAATATCGTAAAGAAGTCGCTTTTACCCTTAATAATTGTTTTATGTTATTTCGCATATTAACAAATGCTTTTTTTTTCACAAGCATGTGTTAATGCGAAATAATATAAAACAATTATTAAAGGAACAAATTGTCAAACATGTTTTTTCTTTTCAGACTTGAATGTGTAATTGTAAAAATTAAACATGAGAATCATTTATTTTATTCAATCCATGTTTTCATACCAAGTGCTTATCGTACTCACGCATGAAGGTATTCGTATATCTACAAAAAACGGCAAAAAAAAAATAAAAAAATCTTTCTTTCATCGAAACTTACAGTATAAATTAATAACAGGCCCCATATTTACTTAGGGGGAGTTACGAGGGAAATGTTTTAGTCATAGAAGTACCTGTATATTAAGAAAGTATTACGGATCATACAAATATTGCTATGAAAGTATACAACCATAAAAAGAACCATAGTTGGTAATAGATGGCGCTGCTGCTACCATAAAGCAATGCAATAGATGTGAAGGAAAGATTTGACAAATCGGGCAGGGCTTCAGTAGCTCAATTGGAAGAGCGGCTGGACTAGATTCCCAGTAGGTCGCGAGTTCGAGTCTCGCCTGAAGTCAATTTTTTTTTCCATTTTTCTTTAAAAATAAAAATATATTTCACAAGCATGTGTTAATGCGAAATAATATAAAAAACAACCATAAAAAGAGCTTGCTCATTGACTGATATACCTTGATTTCAATCGAGACGAAGAACACTTGTGTTCGATAAATACTATTGCGAACCTTTGTAATTTCTGACGCATCTGCATTGAAATTTCAAATTGAATTTTTCAGTTTCAAAATATTTTATTTTAAACGTCTATCAGCAATTTTTAATGTACAAGTGTAAAGTGTCCTTTAAAAGAAAAAATCAAAGTTAGTAAAAGTTCCCAAAGAATATGAATAAGTACAAAATACAAATATAATATATTGCAACATATGTCTTGATACCAACCCACGCGAGCACGGCCTCTATTAAAATTGAGGATTTTAAGGTCTGCGCAACTTAATTGAAGGAAACGCAGACTGCGGAAGTCCAATTTAGGCTGAATTTAAGGTTGCATTGTAAACGTACTTGGCTTTTGTTGAACAATAAATATTCATCTTCATAATAAACACTCGCGATCCCAGACAGATTTACGAATATAGCGCCTTATGTCATCGGAGATCTTTTTAAATTAAAGGCGATTGTAAATCTTGTCGGGTGTTACAGATGTCGGTAAATTGGAAACACCTCGCTTCACGCTCGGTGGGGCTCCTCTCGGTTCTATTCCTGTTACTGACACAACCCCAAGACACGCGTCTTTGTTGCGGACACTGCAGCTCGTTGTAATTACATCCACTTATATTTCCATGTCATCGTCACGATTAGTTGCGAGGTCCCCCAAATAAATCAGTTGTCACATATAAAATAAGCATGGCGTAATGAGTGCACAATGTTACGATTTCTGCGGCTTGATAACAAATGGAGGCGGCAGTTTAATTTGGAATGGTGTTGGTCTCATTATTTTATTTTTTGGCCATTGTGGCATATCCATACTAAAACAACGTTTACTTGATATTTAATTTTTTTTTTTTGATTATCTGCCCCATTATGAAATAGGGGGTGGAAGTTGAACCTAACAAATCATTCGTACATTTTTTTTTGGACATCTGCCCCCATCCCCTTAACAGAGGGGGTAAAAATTTGTATTGGACTTTCCGCAGTGTTCAAGGTAGAAGTCGGGTGTGGGCGTGGAATTGGACATGGGCGTGGGTATGGGCGTGGGCGTGAGCGTGGACGCCAAAACTATGTCACGAAACTTCATGTGGCAGACCAAATTTCGTCATTACATAAAACAGTATTTTGAATTTTGGAGGTGTTGGGACGTGACGGTGGGGGAGACACTTGACTCTAACGAAAATTGGCACTTTAACCCTCTACAACTGACGTTACGTCTAACAGACTACCCAAAACTAATGCGTTGTTGCCTCTCTGCCTGGTGGCCGTGTACCGTTCTGCCGCTCTCAGTACCTTCCGACGCGAGCACCCGGCTTTCGTTAGTGCGGCGAAGGCAGCCGCAACATTCACACATGAGGAGATGTCTACAGTGAGGTGTCTACAGGACGTATGGTCAGTAATTAATGATGTATCTGGTAGACGTGTGGTCACTATTATATTCATAGCCACATACTGTCTTACATACGTCACGTCATAAAATAAATTATATTCATAGTGCATTTTTACCGTCACTTCAGTAAAATAGTAATACTGAATTAAGTTTTACAGAAAAACCTCAGTTTAACGTTTTTTATTTTAGATGGTATAGCGATAACCTTCACAGAAACGAAATTGCTCCTGGAAATACGCGAGAAATACCACAAGAGTTCCAGCCACACAAAAATAGAGTGGTCGAAAGCTCACTCTATGGTTTTACAAAAGATACGACATTATTGTTTTTTGTACATAAAAAAGATAAAGCGGTGATCCTCATTTCAACGTGCCACCACAGCTCCGGCACCTTTTACTGGTGGTAGAGCTCTAGTAACGGAGCTCGCGGGCGTATGCACTACCGCATTTCCTCTATCTGCCGCCAAATGGTAGTGTTCAGCACTATCATGTTCCGGTTAGATGATAATATATGGCCCCGTAATAACTATCAGATAGAAAGAAAGAAAGAAAGAAAAGAAAAATTACTGAGGGAGTTGCGCCTGACTTTACGACGTGTCTTGGGACGTGACATGCCACCTGATCCTCCAATTGAGCCTCAAACATCATCTTCGAGAAAACTGTGTCGTGTTTGCTCCAGTAAATTGAAACAACAAACAAGATTTGCTTGCTGTAGTTGCGCAAAACCCATCTGCCTGTAGTGCTCAGGCCAAATATGTGAAGATTGCAAACATGAACTTCAAGACTGAAAATCTCTAAAGTTACTCTAACGATTTTTTATATTTTTTGTGTTTCAATTAGTTTATGTATGAAGAAGTAAAATATTAAGTTTATTTTGTTGATTTTAAGTAATTTAATTTTTTTGGTAACTTTCAAGTGCGGCTGTGTTAAATTTTCCTGATATGAGTGTTTATTAATAAATACCTACAATTTTGATAAAAAAAATACTTTTATTATCTTTGACGTCTCTAAGTACTACATTATAATGAAGATGAATATTATAAATATAAACATTACTCTATTTACAGTTTCATTTTGAAAATAATGGTGTCATGAATATACGTCTATTAGACTACTCAGTAGAATAGATACAAAAATGCCACCTCAGTGGCAGAGGGTTAAAGCTTAATAAGTCACGAACAGTTAACTAAATCCAAAAATGATGTTAGCTCACCCCTAACATTTTTGAAAGATCTATCCAACGATATCCCATACTACATAAAAAACGAAAAATTTATCCGCGCATTACATGTAGGGGAGGTACCCTGAATAATTTAATTTTTCACGTTTTTGTTCTACCACTTTGTCGGTGTGATTAAGTTGTATACTTGTGTCAAATTTCAAGTCTCTATTACCTACCAATACTTTTTGCGCTAAACCGAGGACGGACAGACAGACAGACAGACAGACGGACATGGCGAAACTATAACGGTTCCTTGTTTACTACGGAACCCTAAAAAAGCATTTTTGAAGTTTAAATTGTAGATTGAAATAAAAATTAACACCTCAATTATTGAAGTTTACGTGTTACCTAAGTACCTGACAAAAGCAGGAATATTGAGGTTTGAGGTTATTTTGTATGAAGTCGTGAATAACACATGATCAGTTTGACCCCTACGAGCCTTAATTGTCAACACCAATTAAAGTCAAACATCTCAGTAAACGAAACAGACAGTGCACTTATTAATTGCACAGAAAATTTTGTTGAGTAATAGGTATTACAAATATGGAGATAAGTATATTAGAGAATCGTTTTTTCAATCTACCTTCTTTTAAGATTTCGTGGGTAGGAACTGTTGTCCCTAGTATCGTCTGTGTTATTTGGCTGTACATAATAGACTATTCTGACGAAGAAGAAAAATAAAATCTTAAAACAATTGGATTTGCCTCACGTGAAGTGGGGATGTATTTTTTTTCGCGTATCTCATTGTGTGGGATATCGTTAGATAGATGTTACGCTGTCACTTTTTAGTTTTATTCTTAGTGCTATAAATCTAGATCACAATATTTACACGGCCCCGTAATAACCTATCACCGAGACATATATACTAAGGTCTCAGGGTTGGCAACGCATCTGCATTTTGACCTCTGGTGTGTTGGTGTGTATAGGCTGCAGTCATCAATTAACATCGATGTGAAATGCATACCTGTTTGTCACCTTCATTAAACAAAAAATACTTAGTTTGTTAATTGGCATAGTATATAAATGCTATGCCAATTTTTTTTAGTTTGTTAATTGGCATAGTATATAAATTTATGCCAAGGGTTGCATGTCGATGTCATTATTGACATCGACATGACATCAACCCTAAATTAATTTAAAAAAGAAATCTTGAATATTAACGTTGTGCTTTATCTCTCTCTCTCTCTCTCTCTCTCTCCCTCTATTGCTGTCATGACTCCTGTCATTGGGTCCCCAAAAAGTTGGGCGGACGCAATTCTGGTCACGTTTCCGTCTTACGAATTTTCTATCAGGGTCACGTGTCGTGACGCAAGTTTATAATTTTTTCACAAATTACAAAAAGTGCACAACGAAGAAGAAGAAGTTTTAACATCAAAAATTATTCCCATCCCTACACCTTTGAGCCAAGTAACTGAAGCTCAACAATAAGTAAAAATAATTAGTGGATATGAGTGATCTATTCACATATTAAATTCAGCTTTTAACAAAACCGATGTACGACCCGCACTCGACAGTCAGGAGAGATATTTATCTTGAGTCTGTACAAACAAAATGTGGCCGTGAATCCATTTCATCATTCAGCACATTGCTAGCAGCATTTGTGTTGCGTGTTAGCTTTAGCAGTCGACTTTTAGGGTTCCGTATCTCGAAAGGAAAAAACTGAACGCGTTTAAGATCACTCGTGCTGTCTTTCCGTCTGTCACAACCAATTTTGTTTGAAAGTATAGGACCGATGGAGTTGAAATTTGGTACACACAAGTAAATGTTTAATCAATCATTGACAAGCCAGTTGGTCCAACGGTGTGCGACGACCGTTTGAACCGAGGCTCATGGGTTCGATTCCTGTACCGTGACAGATTTTTGTATGGCCGACAGATATTTGTTTGTATGTGTACAACGGCACTAGTGTCAGAAAATCAGTGATTTAAAAATGAACGTGTTAAAAAAAAATTAAACACAGAGACCACTTTTAATGGTTAAATTAGAGGAATAAAAAAGTTTTTCATAAATTATGTTGAGATTTAAGACGATCTTCACGTTTTAAATTATTAGGATATCATTTTTTTTTTTACAAATTTTAAGTTGGTTTGAAGTTATTTAAGAAAAAGGCGAAAAATTAACATTTTGCCCATTTCTCTCCGCAACTACTAAATCAAAAATTTTGAAATAAAAACAAAAAAAACAATCTTTAAATAAGGTTTTCCTGTAACCTTTAAAAAGCTATTGCCATGAAGCCATAGTTTACCGTAACATAGGAAATTCATTAATTGTACAAAACCCTGCGAACGACTCGTTATATGTACCTACCTACTGTTTATTTGTTCTACCTTTAATTTACTTTCTTTCAATTTCTAGAGTTGCAGCTCTAGAGACTTTGATTTAATTTCACAGAAATCTAAATATTGTCTCATTTAATATTTCTATATTTGATTCATTAATTCAAGTATATTCTGACTGTAGAAATGAATTTAAACCATCCGAATTTTAAAGCATATTTTTGGTAGATGTTTATGTTTATGTTTGGTGTATTTTTTCACATAATGTTAAGTGAAAAAAATAATAATATGTTGCCTATAAAAATTTAATTAAACTAGAGCTTTTAATACTTTTAATGTAGATCCGTGATAAATTGATATGCTTCTGTGCCAATAACAGGACCGTACATTACCACCTGTACGGAACACCATATCTCTAAACACTAACATTTAGCGACAAGTTGATTAGGTAATGCTAAAGTCTATAGGTACGCGTGAGCTCCGTCACTGGAACTCTACCACCAGTTTGGTCTTGTCGACCCAGGTCTAGCTGTGTGTCATGACCGCTAGAGCCGAGGTTCGATCCCGCACCGACAATTGTATGGCCTACATCTACATGCATGTTCTTCGGTTTTAGGTGTTTGTGTGTGTAGCTGCGTATTTTATTTTTAATTTTATTTTGAAAGTGTATTTTATCATATTTTTACATTTAATATAGTAATTAAATATAAAGATAAATAAACATTCTTTACATGGTATAGTCTAATCTAAATCATTCCTACTTGTAATTTGTAAGTTTACCTACTGATTTTAGAAATGGAATAATTGTGACTTTAATAAATTTAAAAAGCTTATGGCCGAAATACTCAAACTTCACTCAATTTTAAGCAACCATCAAATGTGCGCTATCTCTATCGTTTGAACGTGTTTTATAAAGACAGAAGACTTTTAAGTCCCACTTAGATTTGAGTGACGTTTGAGTATTTGGCCGTTATACAGTAATAAATCAAATAAGTTTGTTAGTAAATGATATTGTTATAAAAAACTATTTAAAACTTTAACAAAGAAGCTTTAACGACAAACTTCGGTATATTTTTAACATACAGAAGTCCCTCTGTTATTGTTCAATACTGCATGGCAAAATACATGGCAAGTGACGCAACTCCGAGCTCCAACATACACACAAAGAAAAATGTCGAAAAATAATATTTTCTCAGTTACGATTTATATCACCACGCCTGTCAGACAGCGGAGATTTATACCGTGTGTGTCAAACTAGGAGACAAAGGGGCCTTGTCGAAAATCGCGTGAACATGATGTCATATCAGAAGCACCGAAGTTTCTAATTAATAGACCAGCTTTTACGGCTAGGGTAATATGTTTTAGAGATCAGTTTCGAAGAAAAACAAGAAATATGCGCGTCACTCAACCATTTTTATGGACTGTTGTTTATTGTGAACGCTCGAAACCGAAGAATATTACTAGGAACGAATTCTTTGTTCTCATTAGAATGAACTCTAGCCGGAGTGGCTCTAGTTTAAACGTGAGGTCACATCGTGGTAAGTTATGAAATGAAAAAGAACCTTGTCTTTTAAATGTCGTTATTCTTGTTTATGGTCTGTTTTAAAACGCGGCATGTATGATCTCTTATTTATTACTTGTATCGTTAAAGTATTGGCTAGTCATGGCCCCAAAAGTTCGTATTGATCAGGTTTAGCAAAGTATTAAAGGGAGTAGAAAGGTAAACAATTTAGTATTTGTCTTTGAAAGATACGTTCAGCTATTTGCTCTATTTATCACTTCACTGAGTTCTCTGATATAATTATTAAAGTCACAGTTGTAAAACTGAGTATTTTTTTCATTAATTAAGTTCGAAAACATGCATGAAGCTCACATTGATGTTAAACGATGACTGCAGCCTATAGACATTTACACGAAAACCATACCTCAAAGACTTTTACACGAAAACCCATACCACGTCAAAATGCAGATGCATTATGTCTCTGTGATAGTTCAGGTGCAATTCCGTGGGGCGAACGATCGCGGCCGCGCGCGTCTTTCGCGAGCCACGGAAGCGGTTCCATACATTTTTATACTGCATCTATAGTCGCGCGCGGCCACGATCGATCGCGACCCACGGAATTACAGCTTTATTACAGAGTCATACATTACCATCTGACCGGAACACGATAGTGCTCAACACTACCATTTGGCGGCAGAAAGATTAGGTAATGCGGTAGTGCCTACACCCTCGAGTTCCTGAACTGGAACTCTACCACCAGTTGTTTGTGTTAAAATTATTTTAATATTAAAAAATATATACTTTTGGCAAGATTTGACCAGACCACGTCTGATCAACGCTTAGGTTCATATATAAATCAACTGGATTTGATTAAGGCAATGATATTCTTGAACTATCAATCATTTTGAACTATACAGTATACACACAATGAGATAAACGCAAAATAATATTATGTATGGCTCCGTAATAACTATCACAAAGACTTTCACTAAGGACAACTAAGGTCTCAGGGGTGGCTCATATCTGTATCAATTTTGACTCCAGTTTTTGTGGGGGTGTCCATAGACTGCAGTCGTCACTTAACATCCATGTGAACTGCATTCGTAGTTGCTCCCTTCATTACATAAAAAAAAAGAAAAAATAGCAAGTTGTGTTTCTCTCACTTTTTGCTCAATACAGGTGATCAGGTATTAAAGCTCAAATTTTCATTTATTAAACATCTCACCAAGCCTTTCATTGTTTTTCTTACCGATTGATATCTATATTTTACAGTTGAAATGGTAATGAGATATATTTGTCATTATTTGTATTCTTCTTTTCTTTTTTCATTATCGCCTGTATTACTCGTTACTAAAATATTAATGCTTGCAAATTTCAAAGAACTATTTATGAAAGTAACGTTCACTTCATACTGTTGAATTTGGATATCGAAATAATATTTAATAAGTATGCCATATATAGAGTACCGGCATAGACAAGTACTTATTTATGTAATATTTTACTTATCTATAATGTTATGTTAATCTATGGTAACACTGTCTATTGCTCTCTGCGTTTTCATGGTGAGAATAAAAAACTGCGTATCTAAAGTGTTAATATTGTTTTATTAATAACATTAGGTTATTGGCCCAGATTTGCCAATATTTAGCTAGGGAAAGTCGTAATTACCAGTTTAGCTCAGTTTCTAGCTTAGGTTGCGAGTGATTGACACTGTAATAATGTCTGCAAATTACTTGGTCAACGTGCCGAAGCTAAAAGGGCGGGAAAATTACGTGGAATGGTGCTTCGCTGCGGAGAATTTTCTGATCCTGGAGGATATGGTACATTGCATAAAACCTATCGCCGGAAAGGATATAGAAGCCGATGCTGATGCGAGGACCAAAGCTAAATTGATTCTCACTATAGACTCAACTTTGTACGTACACATAAAAGAAGTGAATTCGTCGTTAGAACTTTGGAAAAAGTTGAAGGCTTTATTTGACGACTCCGGTTTCACGAGACGCATAACGTTACTGAGAAATCTAATTTCTATTCGTCTAGAGAATTGCAGTTCCATGACTAGTTATGTTACTCAATTAGTGGAGACTGGACAGAAACTCAGTGGAACCGGGTTTCAAATCAGTGACGAGTGGATTGGCTGTCTGTTGTTAGCCGGTCTAACAGAAAAATACGCGCCGATGATAATGGCGATCGAGCATTCGGGTATCGCCATTACAACCGACGCCATTAAATCAAAGTTGATGGACTTGGAAGAAAACTGTGGCGACGCCAGCGCCAGCGGAGCATTTGCAAGTTTTCGTAAGAATTATAAGGTTGGCAGCACTGGCGGGAACAAAAACTATGGACAGATGTCAACGTCAAAGTCAAAGAAAGTGCCGACATGCTACCGATGTAAACAAGCCGGGCACTATCGCAATCAATGTACGAATTCTGTGAAAGATTCTTCAAACATTAAGACAAAAGAACGTAATCAAACAAATGCGTTCAATGCCGTCTTCCTAAATGGCTGTTTTTCGAAGAATGATTGGTATGTTGACTCGGGAGCGAGCACCCACTTAACCGCCAATGAACATTGGATGAAAAACGTCTCAACCGAGCACACCATTAAAGAAATTGTTGTTGCGAATGAGGAAAAGCTGACGGTGAAATGTTATGGTGATGTGCAGATTACTACGGTTACTGATGACAGTGAATATGACGTGACGGTCGAAAAAGTATTGTGTGTGCCAGAATTAACCACAAACTTGTTGTCTGTAAGCCAGTTGGTCAGAAATGGAAATAGAGTGTTGTTTACTACCAGTGGATGCAGTATTTACAATAAGAATGATAACTTAGTAGCCATAGCATCACTGGTTAATGGTGTTTATAAGTTGAAATCACCAGAGTGTGGACTGGCGGCAGCAGTTGTATCTGTAGATACATGGCACCGCAGATTAGGACACGTAAACAGTACATACTTAAATAAAATGCCAGATGCCGTAAGTGGCATGCAGATTGAGAAGAAGAGTGAAATTGCCCAATCCTCATGTGTTGTTTGCTGCGAAGGGAAGCAATCACGTCTTCCCTTTAGTCATGCTGGTACAAGAAGTGATAAATTATTAGGCATAATTCACAGTGACGTGTGCGGGCCTATGGAAAATGCTTCAATTGGAGGGTCAAGGTACTTCATTTTGTTTATTGATGACCATAGTCGAATGACCTACATATATTTTATGAAGCAGAAAAGTGAAGCTTTCCAGCATTTCCAAGATTATAAGGCCAAAGTGGAAAACCAGCTGAATATGAAGATTAAGATACTTCGCAGTGACAACGGAAAGGAATTCTGTAATCGAGGTTTTGATGATTACTTGAGAAAGAATGGGATTTTACATCAGAGGTCAAATCCATACACGCCGGAGCAAAATGGGCTTGCGGAGCGATTCAACCGTACTATTGTGGAAAAAGCCAAATGTTTATTATTTGATGCCAAGATGGGCAAAGAATTTTGGGCTGAGGCATCAAATACAGCAGTCTATCTACACAATCGTACTGTCCTTCCGGCTTTAAATGACAGAACACCCCATGAAATATGGACCGGATCGAAACCGGACATAAGTCATTTGCGCATTTTTGGCAGCCATGTCATGGTGCATGTGGCGAAAGAAAAGTGCCAGAAATGGGACAGAAAGTCAGAGGAGCAGATACTTGTGGGCTATCCAGAAGGCACCAAAGGGTACAGGGTGTACAGTCCCACAACCAGGAAGGTGAGCACCAGTAGAGATGTCATAGTTATGGAAGAAGTGAAGTCTCAAGTGTCAATACCTATAATTGAAAGCACAGAGTGCAATGATGAGAGCTTAGATTCAGTGGGGGACACATTCACAGAGGAAGAGGATACACTGATCGACAGTTATGTTGATAAGTCAGATGATACTTATTTCCCGAGTGACTATGAAGATGCAGACTCCACTGAAGTAGGTGAGTCAGAGCATGATGAAAAGAGTGCTAGGTTGAGGAAGAAACCTGAGAGGTATGGATACTCGAATGTGTGTGCTAACATAGGTGTGGAGGCATTGGACGACGCTAGTGAACTGACTGTGCAGGAAGCCTTGGCAGGATCAGAGAAGGATCAGTGGTTAAGTGCGATTAGAGAAGAGTTAGGTTGTTTTAGTGAAAATGATGCCTGGGAGCTGGTAGATGCGCCAAGTTCAGGTACAGTAGTAAAGTGTAAGTGGGTACTGAAAAAGAAATACTGTGACAATAAAGTGAGGTATCGTGCGCGCTTAGTTGCAAAAGGATTTACGCAGAAAGCAGGTGTAGACTATCAGGAAACATTTTCCCCTGTGATTAGGCATTCTACCTTGCGTTATTTATTTGCATTGAGTGTACAATTAAATATGGACATAACACATTTAGATGTTACAACAGCGTTTCTAAATGGTCACCTCAAAGAAAATATATTCATGCAATTACCTGAATGTTATCCTAATGTTGATTGTAATAAAGTTTTGAGGTTAAAAAAGGCTATCTATGGCTTAAAACAGGCTTCATTGGCCTGGTATGATAGAGTAAAGGGAACTTTATGTAATTTAGGTTATGTTAAGAGTAAAATTGAACCTTGTGTTTTTATTAAAGATTGTAAAAATGGTAATAAGGTAATTGTAGGTGTCTATGTGGACGATTTCTTGTTATTTTCGAATGATAATATTGAAACAGATTGTTTAATTAAGGCTCTGAGTGCTAAATTTAAAATAAAAAACTTAGGTCAAGTGAAGAATTATTTAGGGATGAGAGTTGATGTTAATAGGGAGTCTAATACAGTAACACTTGATCAGGAGAATTATATTGAAAATTTGATGCAAAAGTTTAATATGTCTGACTGTACTACAGCTGAAACACCCATAGAGTTTAAATTAAATCTTGAAAAATCTAAAATTTGTGAAGATAACTTACCATATCAAAGGTTAATAGGCAGTTTGATGTACTTATCAGTATTAACCAGACCCGACATAGCATACTCTGTCAGTTATTTATCTCAATTTAATAATTCTTATTCACATGTTCATTTTAATTATGCTAAACGCATTTTGAGATATTTGTATAAGACTAAAGACTATTGTTTAAAATATTCCCAAGGAATAGAAGCTAATTTTAAGGGATATGTAGATGCCGATTGGGCTGCTAACGTCTTAGATAGACGCTCATATACTGGCTTTTGTTTTGTAAAGTCAGGTGCCCCAATATCTTGGGAGAGTAAGAAGCAACGGACAGTAGCCTTAAGTAGTTGCGAAGCTGAGTATATGGCATTGTCCGAAGCTTGCAGAGAAGCGATATACTTAAGGAGTCTAGATCTTGAAATAATAGGTTTATGTAATAGAATTACTTTGTATAACGATAGTCAAAGTGCAATGAAACTTGCTAACAGTCATCAGTTGCACAAGAGGTCCAAACACATTGATGTTCGTTATAATTTTATACGGGAAGTCATTGATCATAAAATCATAGAAACTAAATATGTTCAAACTTCTCAAATGCCTGCTGACTTGTTGACAAAGGGTTTATCTGGAGTCAAACATTATCAGTTTATGAAAACCCTTGGGGTTATTAAAAGATAATATTTTTGTATAGGTACTATTCATGATGTAATGTTCTTGAAGTTAGTTCTTGGTTTTTATTTCGATATAGTGGGGGTGTTGAATTTGGATATCGAAATAATATTTAATAAGTATGCCATATATAGAGTACCGGCATAGACAAGTACTTATTTATGTAATATTTTACTTATCTATAATGTTATGTTAATCTATGGTAACACTGTCTATTGCTCTCTGCGTTTTCATGGTGAGAATAAAAAACTGCGTATCTAAAGTGTTAATTGCGCAGTGGAAGCGTGCTGGGCCCATAACCTAATGTTATTAATAAAACAATATTAACACTTTAGATACGCAGTTTTTTATTCTCACCATGAAAACGCAGAGAGCAATAGACAGTGTTACCATAGATTAACATAACATTATAGATAAGTAAAATATTACATAAATAAGTACTTGTCTATGCCGGTACTCTATATATGGCATACTTATTAAATATTATTTCGATATCCAAATTCAACACCCCCACTATATCGAAATAAAAACCAAGAACTAACTTCAAGAACATTACATCATGAATAGTACCTATACAAAAATATTATCTTTTAATAACCCCAAGGGTTTTCATAAACTGATAATGTTTGACTCCAGATAAACCCTTTGTCAACAAGTCAGCAGGCATTTGAGAAGTTTGAACATATTTAGTTTCTATGATTTTATGATCAATGACTTCCCGTATAAAATTATAACGAACATCAATGTGTTTGGACCTCTTGTGCAACTGATGACTGTTAGCAAGTTTCATTGCACTTTGACTATCGTTATACAAAGTAATTCTATTACATAAACCTATTATTTCAAGATCTAGACTCCTTAAGTATATCGCTTCTCTGCAAGCTTCGGACAATGCCATATACTCAGCTTCGCAACTACTTAAGGCTACTGTCCGTTGCTTCTTACTCTCCCAAGATATTGGGGCACCTGACTTTACAAAACAAAAGCCAGTATATGAGCGTCTATCTAAGACGTTAGCAGCCCAATCGGCATCTACATATCCCTTAAAATTAGCTTCTATTCCTTGGGAATATTTTAAACAATAGTCTTTAGTCTTATACAAATATCTCAAAATGCGTTTAGCATAATTAAAATGAACATGTGAATAAGAATTATTAAATTGAGATAAATAACTGACAGAGTATGCTATGTCGGGTCTGGTTAATACTGATAAGTACATCAAACTGCCTATTAACCTTTGATATGGTAAGTTATCTTCACAAATTTTAGATTTTTCAAGATTTAATTTAAACTCTATGGGTGTTTCAGCTGTAGTACAGTCAGACATATTAAACTTTTGCATCAAATTTTCAATATAATTCTCCTGATCAAGTGTTACTGTATTAGACTCCCTATTAACATCAACTCTCATCCCTAAATAATTCTTCACTTGACCTAAGTTTTTTATTTTAAATTTAGCACTCAGAGCCTTAATTAAACAATCTGTTTCAATATTATCATTCGAAAATAACAAGAAATCGTCCACATAGACACCTACAATTACCTTATTACCATTTTTACAATCTTTAATAAAAACACAAGGTTCAATTTTACTCTTAACATAACCTAAATTACATAAAGTTCCCTTTACTCTATCATACCAGGCCAATGAAGCCTGTTTTAAGCCATAGATAGCCTTTTTTAACCTCAAAACTTTATTACAATCAACATTAGGATAACATTCAGGTAATTGCATGAATATATTTTCTTTGAGGTGACCATTTAGAAACGCTGTTGTAACATCTAAATGTGTTATGTCCATATTTAATTGTACACTCAATGCAAATAAATAACGCAAGGTAGAATGCCTAATCACAGGGGAAAATGTTTCCTGATAGTCTACACCTGCTTTCTGCGTAAATCCTTTTGCAACTAAGCGCGCACGATACCTCACTTTATTGTCACAGTATTTCTTTTTCAGTACCCACTTACACTTTACTACTGTACCTGAACTTGGCGCATCTACCAGCTCCCAGGCATCATTTTCACTAAAACAACCTAACTCTTCTCGAATCGCACTTAACCACTGATCCTTCTCTGATCCTGCCAAGGCTTCCTGCACAGTCAGTTCACTAGCGTCGTCCAATGCCTCCACACCTATGTTAGCACACACATTCGAGTATCCATACCTCTCAGGTTTCTTCCTCAACCTAGCACTCTTTTCATCATGCTCTGACTCACCTACTTCAGTGGAGTCTGCATCTTCATAGTCACTCGGGAAATAAGTATCATCTGACTTATCAACATAACTGTCGATCAGTGTGTCCTCTTCCTCTGTGAATGTGTCCCCCACTGAATCTAAGCTCTCATCATTGCACTCTGTGCTTTCAATTATAGGTATTGACACTTGAGACTTCACTTCTTCCATAACTATGACATCTCTACTGGTGCTCACCTTCCTGGTTGTGGGACTGTACACCCTGTACCCTTTGGTGCCTTCTGGGTAGCCCACAAGTATCTGCTCCTCTGACTTTCTGTCCCATTTCTGGCACTTTTCTTTCGCCACATGCACCATGACATGGCTGCCAAAAATGCGCAAATGACTTATGTCCGGTTTCGATCCGGTCCATATTTCATGGGGTGTTCTGTCATTTAAAGCTGGAAGGACAGTACGATTGTGTAGATAGACTGCTGTATTTGATGCCTCAGCCCAAAATTCTTTGCCCATCTTGGCATCAAATAATAAACATTTGGCTTTTTCCACAATAGTACGGTTGAATCGCTCCGCAAGCCCATTTTGCTCCGGCGTGTATGGATTTGACCTCTGATGTAAAATCCCATTCTTTCTCAAGTAATCATCAAAACCTCGATTACAGAATTCCTTTCCGTTGTCACTGCGAAGTATCTTAATCTTCATATTCAGCTGGTTTTCCACTTTGGCCTTATAATCTTGGAAATGCTGGAAAGCTTCACTTTTCTGCTTCATAAAATATATGTAGGTCATTCGACTATGGTCATCAATAAACAAAATGAAGTACCTTGACCCTCCAATTGAAGCATTTTCCATAGGCCCGCACACGTCACTGTGAATTATGCCTAATAATTTATCACTTCTTGTACCAGCATGACTAAAGGGAAGACGTGATTGCTTCCCTTCGCAGCAAACAACACATGAGGATTGGGCAATTTCACTCTTCTTCTCAATCTGCATGCCACTTACGGCATCTGGCATTTTATTTAAGTATGTACTGTTTACGTGTCCTAATCTGCGGTGCCATGTATCTACAGATACAACTGCTGCCGCCAGTCCACACTCTGGTGATTTCAACTTGTAAACACCATTAACCAGTGATGCTATGGCTACTAAGTTATCATTCTTATTGTAAATACTGCATCCACTAGTAGTAAACAACACTCTATTTCCATTTCTGACCAACTGGCTTACAGACAACAAGTTTGTGGTTAATTCTGGCACACACAACACTTTTTCGACCGTCACGTCATATTCACTGTCATCAGTAACCGTAGCAATCTGCACATCACCATAACATTTCACCGTCAGCTTTTCCTCATTCGCAACAACAATTTCTTTAATGGTGTGCTCGGTTGAGACGTTTTTCATCCAATGTTCATTGGCGGTTAAGTGGGTGCTCGCTCCCGAGTCAACATACCAATCATTCTTCGAAAAACAGCCATTTAGGAAGACGGCATTGAACGCATTTGTTTGATTACGTTCTTTTGTCTTAATGTTTGAAGAATCTTTCACAGAATTCGTACATTGATTGCGATAGTGCCCGGCTTGTTTACATCGGTAGCATGTCGGCACTTTCTTTGACTTTGACGTTGACATCTGTCCATAGTTTTTGTTCCCGCCAGTGCTGCCAACCTTATAATTCTTACGAAAACTTGCAAATGCTCCGCTGGCGCTGGCGTCGCCACAGTTTTCTTCCAAGTCCATCAACTTTGATTTAATGGCGTCGGTTGTAATGGCGATACCCGAATGCTCGATCGCCATTATCATCGGCGCGTATTTTTCTGTTAGACCGGCTAACAACAGACAGCCAATCCACTCGTCACTGATTTGAAACCCGGTTCCACTGAGTTTCTGTCCAGTCTCCACTAATTGAGTAACATAACTAGTCATGGAACTGCAATTCTCTAGACGAATAGAAATTAGATTTCTCAGTAACGTTATGCGTCTCGTGAAACCGGAGTCGTCAAATAAAGCCTTCAACTTTTTCCAAAGTTCTAACGACGAATTCACTTCTTTTATGTGTACGTACAAAGTTGAGTCTATAGTGAGAATCAATTTAGCTTTGGTCCTCGCATCAGCATCGGCTTCTATATCCTTTCCGGCGATAGGTTTTATGCAATGTACCATATCCTCCAGGATCAGAAAATTCTCCGCAGCGAAGCACCATTCCACGTAATTTTCCCGCCCTTTTAGCTTCGGCACGTTGACCAAGTAATTTGCAGACATTATTACAGTGTCAATCACTCGCAACCTAAGCTAGAAACTGAGCTAAACTGGTAATTACGACTTTCCCTAGCTAAATATTGGCAAATCTGGGCCAATAACCTAATGTTATTAATAAAACAATATTAACAATAACATTACATACATTAGCGAAAATGTAAATTTGCAAACTTCAAACTAAATTAATGGAATGATAATAGCTTCTTTGCACAAATGGGCAGTCTTTTGGAAGCAATTATCGCCTACCATTAAAGATTAATTGATCGTCCTTTTATAGGCAGACAAGCACTCCAATCGCTGCTATGTACTATACGTTGTACGTAAGCTACATGATGGTTGTATTAACAATAAAAGATGATGGGTCATTACACGATAAGCTAATTTTAATTTTATTTTATGTAAGCATATTTTGTTTTGCTATTTTAAATTGACAGTAACAAATCTTATAATGGCAACCCATTATACGTCCCACTGCTGGGCACGAGTCTCTCCCCTTTTTAGTGGGAGGCCTGGAGCTTACTCCACCACGCTGCTCCAATGCGGATTGGTGGGGTTAATGGCCAACCCGCTGTCGGATGTTTTCAAACCGCCCATAAGGCCTCCGACAAGATTTAACGACTGCTATCTATCGATAGCAACCCGGACCGACGGCTTAACGTGCCCTCCGAAGCACGGAACAAATCTTACAGATTTAAAAAATAAGAGCGTACTACCTTAGTTTAAGAAGAACTTAATTACGTTCTAAGACCGTGATGATAATGTTCTTTTAAATAAAAATATCAATGTGTTAATGAGATTATTTTTAGTCATAGCTAGGTCAGTTTTAGTCTCCTTTAAAAGCCTTTAAAAGCTGTAAAACATAGAACTTCAGAAGATAGTATTATCAATTTACAGTGGTTCTAGGGTGAACAGGGGAATGACGATAGCCCCTCCCTAAATATTCGTCATGGACCGCCATTTCACCTAAAAGAGGAACGTTTTTGACAAGAGAGCCTTACAGTGCTCCACTTCTTCTACCTATGACATAAGGAAATATTTATGAAGATATGCGCGCCTGACCTGTCATAAGATAATGTTTAATCATCTCTGAAATCATGCTTATAGTAACATACATTGAGAATTCATCAGCGTACATTCCGCCTCTCGTAATCTGAGCTCTGTTCTGCCATAGAGAGCTCTAACATTATTGAACTTATTGAAATAAAGTTCACTATATACCTTTCATTTTCACTATAGGTAGATATACAATAAAGCTAAAGGCTGATCTTGTGATGAAAACACGTAGCATTCAGAACATATTAATATATTTATTTTGAGCTTCCCAAAATGATTTAACTCGTCTAAAGGTAACCACGCCTAGAAATTCCTTCCACCTTAACAGCTAGCATATTGATAATCCCTTCCATAATACGAAACGATATCCACCTGCAACACCATTCCTATTACAATATTGGCTAATTTATCTCACGTAGCCACTATGACACCACAATAAATCCATACGACGAAATATAATACGAATGCCTGCAACTCTGCACCGAAAGCGTGACAAATCTCTACAATATAACTAGTCGCTTGTTAGAGCTACCGAGCTTTATCTTTTGATCTGGAGCTAAGATCGTGCAGGAAAATCTATAGCGCCGCAACATATCAAGATAAACCGACGAAATCGTGTCACGGGTATTAAAAACCTTTAGCATAGTATATTAAATCATGAGACAGATTTGAATTTCAATTCGTAGAGATAATGCTGGATTATAAAGCGGTTGACGGGGCATTCAGAAATGTTGCCACTCGACAATTAAATTTTGCGGCGGATAATATTATATTAATAATAACTTTGCTGGATCTAAATTAAATCTCGACCTTTGTTGTTGAACGTGGGTCTTCTCTATGTCACTTAATTTAGATATGTATAATATTTAAGCGATGTGATGGTAAATATATAAAAAAAATTAAGAGTGTGTATTGTGAGCTTTTCTCATTTTTTTTTTCAACTGTCAAGTGGCGGTATCTCTTGACTTCGATCATCGTTTTGCGTAGTGAATGTTAACTATCGGATTTAAATTTGTGAATAATACTCAGTGATATCTCTATCGCAATACCTCCAATAGTCGAATTCAACATTATGATGTTCCAATAAGATGGCAATTAATATATGTACGTAACGTAATTTCTTACACGAAGGTAAACAAATTAAGGATCAGGGGAGACAACACATCTGTGTTATGACCGCTGGTGTTTGTGAATACACATTATGAGCTGCAATCTATTTTATGTACATATTATCGATGTGAATTGCCTGCACCTTTGTCTTTCATTCCATCAAATAGTCAGTTAATTCTATAAAATATGTTTTACGGGTGGTAAAATTCCAGTGAAGGGTTTGCGGGTGTAAGTACCAGCACATTACCTAATCTACTTGTCGCTCAATGGTAGTGTTCAGCGCTATCGTGTTATGTTCAGGTTTTTGAGTCCTCAATAGCCGTCACGGAGGCATAACGACTAAATCATCCGCAGGGGGAGCCGTGGGCAACGCATTTACATACAAATCTCTGTTACCATGAACGCATAGGCAGTTTGCCAATTTCATAACATACAAAAACTCGTTTTGTATCTAGATATATACGTAGTTCAATATGACGACGGTAAATAAAACAGCTTAGAATTAAGACACAGCATACAAAATGATTAGCTCTCTGTAACTTTCAAATTATTCTAATAAATACGAGAGTAACTCGGTGTTTATAAAAAATCGAGCTAAATTGAATCATTCAATCGACTATTGGCTCATAATACAGCTCCGTCTAGACATTAATTGACATGAAATTTTTAAGCTTAAAAACTTCGTGGCGTTGAAGTTAACGTCCTTACATTGAGGAACTAAAATCCATTTAGTAGGGGATGTTAAGGCAAAATAAATCTGAGACTCCGTCCGTTCGACGAACTCTAAGTTGGGAACAAGTGAACGGAGATGTAAATTAAATCGAGTAGGAGGCCGGTTCGCTTGGGACTCTCTTAACATCTTCACAACGAGTTCTTTTTACTTTTCTAACAAGTTTCTCGGAGTCTCAAGCGTTTGTCACTTAGTGGACGCTGAAATCTCTAGTTATTTATAAAGTTAGATACAGTTGGCGACGTGTGTTAGTTGTGTATAGATTTTACTTTTAGAATTGCCTCGTAGTTGCAAACGTACATCAAAATTGGTATATATTCTTATTACATACTTTTATTACATCTTCGGTAGCTTAGGTACCTATTTATTGAATGCCACCACTAGGGAAAAAACGTTATCACTGCCCCAGGCTGTGATAATGTTTTTTTTACTGTTTTTTTTTAAGCTCTTCAGTTCAGTGGCCTCTTGTACCTCTTGAAAAATTGGTTTGGAAATGTATTCGATGAATATCACTACTACTCACTAAGTTCGCTCCTATGAGATGAGATTTAAAAAAAAAGACGCGAATCATTGATGTTCATCTAGGGTTTCATCTACATATTTGTGATCTTTGTATCTTTTTATCTTTCCATTCTGTGGAATATAGATTTTAATTAAATTTTGATATTTTTTTATTGCATTTAATTTTTGATGAATTCGGATCAAGACCTATATTCAATCCAAGAGAATTAACCTAGCCTAGCTTTCTAGGTACTAGATTGCCTATTTATATACTGGTAAAGGTGGACAAGCTTATCCGAAGGCAGACGCTCCCGAGATCTGCGTTTATTCGCATTTTGGCTATTAGCCAAAATTCAAATGGAGATGTACGATCAAGTGTTATTGCGCCTTTAGCATTGAGGACTTCTCTCAAATCGGTTCAACCCATGTAACAAACCAAATTGCATCTATTGTATCTTAGTTTCATGAATTCACTTTACTATGCACGATCCCTTATAATGTTTGAATGGCTCTATTTGGTAACTACATCTATATGGTAAGTCAAAAATATTTGATATATGAGAGCTTTTAAATCATAAAACTGTTGTAAAGTTGCTTAACTTTAAAATACATCAATTTTTGTTTAGTAAAACACAATAAATTAAATTCCTATCTATGAAGGGCATAGAATATGTGTAGAGATTGGGCAGTGAAAATTATGGTACCTAGTTAAACATTTACTGGTTATAGAGTTCCAGTGCAGCAACTCGAGGGCGTAGGCACCACGACATTATCTGTTCTATCTGCCGCCGAACGGCAGTGTTCAGCACTGTCGTGTTCCGGTTAGATGGTAGTGTATGGTGCCGTAATAGGTTACTATCACTGAGACATAACAACTAAGGTCTCAGGGGTGGCAGCGCATCTGCATTTTGACCTCTGGTGTTTGTGTCTATAGGCACCAATCATCACTTACAACAAGCACGAAGAACTGTATGCTTGTTTTCCACCTTAATTGCATAAAATCAAAGTACAGACTCAGGCATTGTAGTTACATACACATTTAAATACAATGTGTTAATTCCATCGCAAAGCACAATATGCCGATTATTAATTTTCAAATAAGATTCAAAATCATAATGTGTTATCACCATTTTGATACTACAAAAGAAAATAAAAATTCTTTTATCATGCTACTCTACTCTGCAGAATGTTATAAATAAATTTAAATTTAATCGTAACACTATGTTAATACCAAAATATTTTTATCTATACTTATAATAAAACTGTAGAAGTGTGAATTGTGTACATTAAAAATATAAAAAAAATAATACCAGGGGATGTTACTAGATCGATACCGAACACAAATATGTGATTAGAAAAATTTTTGTCTGTCTGTCTGTTTGTTCAAGCATCACACAAAATCTACCGGTCCGATTACGATGAAACTTGATATAATTATACTTTAACCTTTGGTGCACAACACTGGGTACTTTTTATCCCGGAAAAATGTCTGTTTGTCTGTGTGTTTGTGCACGCAAATTTCAGAACAAGCTTATCCGATTTGCAGTTTCACTAATATATTGTGGTAAGTTTTACTAAACATTTAGTGTTTGTTTGTGTCAATCGCTTCAGAAATAAAAAAGTTATGACAATTTAAAGACTCATATCCAATATTTTTAACTATTCTGTATCTATCTTCTATCTTTTAGGGGGTTTCGTACCTAAAACGTAAAAACGGACCCTACGGTTTACTAATTCTCCGCTGTCTGTCTGTCTGTCTGTCCGTCCATCCGTCTGTCTGTCACCAGGCTGTCCCGACGCCGAGCGTCCCGACGTCGAGCGTCCCGACGCCCAGCGTCCCGACGCCCATCGTCTTGACGCCGAGCGTCCCGACGCCCATCGTCCTGACACCGAGCGTCCCGACACCGAGCGTCCCGACGCCGAGCGACCCGACGCCGAGCGTCCCGATGCCGAGTGTCCCGACGCCGAGCGGTGCGACGCCCAGAGTCCCGACGCCGAGCGTCCCGACGCCCAGAGTCCCGACGCCGAGCGTTTTGACGCCGAGCGTCCCGACGCCCAGCGTCCCGACGCCGAGCGTCCCGACGCCCAGTGAACCGACGTCGAGCGTCCCGACGCCCAGAGTTCCGACGCCGAGCGTCCCGGCGCCAAGCGACCCGACGCCGAGCGTCCCGACGCCGAGCGTCCCGATGCCGACCGTCCTGACGTCGAGCGTCCCGATGCCGAGCGTCCTGACGTCGAGCGTCCAGATGCCAAGCGTCCCGAAGCCCAGCGTCCCGACGCCCAGCGTCCCGACGCCGAGCGTCCCGACGCCAAGCGTCCTGACGTCGAGCGTCCCGACGCCCAGCGTCCCGACGCCCAGCGTCCCGACGCCCATCGTCCCGATGCCGAGCGGTTCGACGCCCAGAGTCCCGACGCCGAGCGTCCTGACGCCCAGAGTCCCGACGCCAAGTGTGCCGACGCCAAGCGTCCCGACGCCGAGCGTCTCGACGCCGAGCGTCCCGACGCCGAGCGTCCCAACGCCGAGCGTCCCGACGCCGAGCGTCCCGACGCCGAGCGTCCCGACGCCGAGCGTCCCGACGCCGAGCGTCCCGACGCCGAGCGTCCCGACGCCCAGAGTCCCGACGCCCAGAGACCCGTCGCCGAGCGTCCCGACGCCCAGTGTCCCGACGCCCAGTGTCCCGACGCCGAGCGTCCCGACGCCGAGCGTCCCTACGTCGAGCGTCCCGACGCCGAGCGTCCCGATGCCGAGCGTCCTGACGTCGAGCGTCCCGATGCCAAGCGTCCCGAAGCCCAGCGTCCCGACGCCCAGCGTCCCGACTCCGAGCGTCCCGACGTCGAGCGTCCCGACGCCGAGCGTCCCGACGCCGAGCGTCCCGACGCCGAGCGTCCCGACGCCGAGCGTCCCGACGCCGAGCGTCCCGACGCCGAGCGGTCCCGACGCCGAGCGTCCCGACGCCGAGCGTCCCGACGCCGAGCGTCCCGACGTCGAGCGACCCGACGCTGAGCGTCCCGACGCCGAGCGCCCCGACGGCGAGCGTCCTGACGTCGTGCGTCCCGACGTCCAGCGTCCCGACGCCCAGCGTTCCGACGCCCAGAGTTCCGACGCCGAGCGTCCCGGCGCCGAGCGTCCCGACGCCAAGCGTGCCAACGCCGAGCGTCCCGACGCCGAGCGTGCCGACGCCGAGCGTCCCGACGCCGAGCGTCCCGACGCCGAGCGTCCCGACGCCGAGCGTCCCGACGCCGAGCGTCCCGACGCCGAGCGTCCCGACGCCGAGCGTCCCGACGCCGAGCGTCCCTACGCCGAGCGTCCCTACGCCGATCGTTCCGACGCCGAGCGTCCCGACGCCCAGCGTCCCGACGCCGAGCGTCCCGACGTCGAGCGTCCCGACGCCGAGCGTCCCGACGCCGAGCGTCCCGACGTCGAGCGTCCCGACGGCGAGCGTCCTGACGTCGTGCGTCCCGACGCCCATCGTCCCGACGCCGAGCGGTCTGACGCCCAGAGTCACGACGCCGAGCGTCCCGACGCCCAGAGTCCCGACGCCCAGAGTCCCGACGCCGAGCGTTTTGACGCCAAGCGTCCCGACGCCCAGCGTCCCGACGCCCAGCGTCCCGACGCCCAGCGTCCCGACGCCCAGCGTCCCGACGCCCAGACTGTAAAAGCTAAAGGCTTTACTCATATTTCATTTCGAGATCATTTTTAGGTTTATTTCATATACTCCTTTCATATAATCTATGTTTACTGTATGACATCAAAACTGATGAGGATACGTATTAACGTACCTGTACATTATTGATAACTATAAGCTCTAATACTTTTATGAAATAACTTATTGTAATAATATTCAATAAGAGAGGCACTTGTCAAAATTGGCTTCTGAGTATGTTCGGCGCAAAGTTATGGAAACACATTGTGTCGGAAGTTTCGTAGACAATACTGAAGTTGAGGCTGTATTGAAAATCAATTCGGTACGTCTCAATATTATAAAGATCACATAGGGGCAGGGCACATAGCTCGGAAAACCGATAGCCGCTGGGGCAGAAAGGTTCTCGAGTGGAGACCACGTATCGGCAAACGCAGCGTAGGACGTCCACCTGCAAGATGGACCGACGAACTGATCAAGGCTGCAGGTACCCGCTGGATGCACGTCGCTCCCGATCGGTCGGCATGGAGGTCATTGGGGGAGGCCTATGTTCAGCAGTGGACGTCTTATGGCTGATATGATGATGATGATGAACCAGGGTCGAAGGCAACTACTGTAATAGTCGATTTCAGTATTTTACAGCAGCAGATACAGTTCGATTCAGCGCTAATGTGTTCTGATTAAATGGCAATGACTGGCTCAGTAATTTTTAGTATAGATTTAAAAAAATCTAAGCCCTTACTTAAATTGGCAGCACATCCGATTATATTAAGCATATTACGATCTTTAATGTTTGTATGTTTTCTATAAGCTACGAAATTCACATACATCAATGCATCATTGGTTGTCCCTAAAATAAAAAAAAACTATAAGTTTATTTCAACTTGATACTCATATTACTTATGTAGTTGTGTTGGTAGTACTCGTAGATGCTCGAATGATAATACTTTTCAAATACCTTTATGCTATTTATTCATGAATAAGAAAACTGAAAAGAAAAATTGTTGATAAACGTATCTGATCTTCGAGAGAGGTTCGGTTGAAAAGAAAGGTAAATAAACAATTTCTTTTTCAGGTACGTTATAAGTTTTCTAGAAAACGTCTGTTCAATTGGCGTTCCTTTGAAGTAAGTTTTTAGACTTTTTTTTTAAGAAAATAATAAGTTGTTCGTTTAGTGATAATATGGCCCTGTAATCACTGGGACTCAACGCCACTTTCGACAAAGTTTTGTTTTTTTCTAATGTAATGAAAGTGGCAAACAAGCATGCAGTTCACATTGATGTTAAGTGATGACTGCAGCCTATAGACACCCACACAAAGACCAAGGTCAAAATGCAGATGCGTTATCACTCATGAGACCTAAGGTGTTATGCCTCTGTGCCGGAAATACTCGTAACAGGGCCGTACATTACCACCTGACCGGAACACGACAGTGCTGAACATTACCATTTAGCGGAAAGTATATTAGGTAATGCGGTGGTGCCTATGCCCGCGAGCTCCGTCACTGGAGCTCTAACATCAGTAACAATCTATTGAGAACATTGGGCTTGTATGTCTAGGAGCTATTAGTTGTTAACTTAGGTACAGAGTAAATCATCAACATTATCAATAAGGACTAAATTCGTGTTTGCTGATGCAGTTATATTACAATACAATTATGAGTAGCTACTTGTAAATAAAGCTACTTGTATAATAATGTTTTTAGGACAAAAAGTATGTATGTAACATTCTCAACATTCTCTTCACACAAGCACGCCGATTCTTAAGACTTTTGACACTCTCAGACAATACTCGACCAATTTGGTCAAAGAAGTAAAAATAATATACACATTTTTACATTATTGTTACAGCAAAAAATAAAATTCATGTCAACAAAATAAAGCCGGCTTATTGCCAGGTGGACTGCCTGATTGTTTAGATAATAGATTAATAGTAATGGTTAGAGGAACTGATTACTTTTTATTCATTAAAATTTTGCAAGGTGTGCTGTTGATAGTATCTAATAAATTAAATTAAAAGCTTTAATGAGCAAAAAATTTACTTGAAATCTCTTTTTCCATTAAAATATAGTTGCGAACATGCATGTACCCACGGCAGGCAAGGCACCCATTGGTATGTTTCTTGATTCCCCTTTCTTTTACGACTTTTTCTTCACTTTATTTCATCAATTTGGTCAACAATCTTGTACCTCAAGTTTTGATCGACGGTGTGTATTGGCGTGCAACAGTTTTTTACCGTTGTATGCATGTAGCTTCACGCCAAGTCCCTTACAAGGTAAGCATAGAGTGTGGAGTGCCAGATATCCCGGTCCTGAATCATCTACCTTTTTTTTAATTCTATTTTTTTAAGGGGTTTTGTCCCACGACATGTCAATCCCATCGTACCCAATACTAACTTAAACCATTACGGATAATAATATAAGGAAATAGAAAGGAAAATGTTATTGGCGAGAAATTAACTTACATATTTTTTTTGCGATTTCTGCATTTGGATTAGATAAAATTTCCTAGAGAAGGCAAACCTACCTTGCTTCTTCTACATTAATCATTCTCTTCATACATGTACATGCCGATTCCTGAGACTCGCCTGCCTTCAGACAGCACTATTTTTCAAGGTAGGTCAGTCTTGGTCTTCCTGGGCTTGTGTGACTATCCACGTAATACCTATTGTATCGCTGTTACATATGTATACTTATATTTCGACCACCATGCTATCCTAGTTCCAATAAAACCGACGGGGAATCCTAGGACGCCCCACACCTTTCATTTCCATTAAGTGTAGAAGCTTGTGTTGCTTTGCCGATCAGTTATCTTGGTTTTCTTTCAAACAATCTTTAATCTATATGATTGCTGTTACTCAGTTTCTAATAAAATGCTTTTCAATGTGTTATCGTTTGGTTCCCATCCATCGGGAATGTTTTAATCTATTAAATTTGAAGATTTCGAAGGAGTAATTATTTATTTAAATAATAATAATGGCAACCCATTATACGACCCACTGCTGGGCACGAGTCTCTTCCCTTTTATGGGGGGGAGGCCTGGAGCTTACTGCACCACTCTGCTCCAATGCGGATTGGTGGAGGTACGGGTTAGTGGCCAACCCACTGTCGGATGTTTTCAAACCGCCCATAAGGCCTCCGACAAGGTTTAGCGACTGCTATCTATCGATAGCAACCGGGACCGACGGCTTAACGTACTTTCCGAAGCACGGAAACGCGCATTTTAATTTGGCACTAGCGGTCACCCATCACACACATTGATGTTAAGTGGTGACTGCAGCCTATAGACATTTACACAAAGACCAATATCAAAATGCATATGCGCTATCACTTCTGAGGTTAGGCCTCATTCATGGGTATTATACCTCTGTGCCGAAAATTACTGGGCCCTACATTACCACCTGACCGGAACACGATAGAGCTAAACACTACCATTAAGCGGAAAGTATATTAGATAATGCGGTCCTACGCCCGCGAGCTCCGGCACTGGAGTTCTACCACCAGTAAAGAGAAAATTCTCCTAGACTATAAATGCAGTATGGCAGTATTAGATTATCCTAGATTATACATATATGCAGTATTGCAGTATTAGATTACACCATGCGTAGGTTTTTGTGTAGATAGAGGTATATCTGCTTGATTCTCCTAGACTATATATTATGCAGTATTTTGCTTACCTACTGTCTATGTAAGCTAAATGCTTGTTTGCCACCGTCATTTGTGTCATTATATAAAAAACTTTCACCATTTACCCTTTTCGGAACAAGGATTACCAGAAATAATAGTAAAGCAGCTGATATATAAATTGACCAATCTTTTGTAAACCGAAAGGGAATCATTACAAAAACATGAAACAAAGGCTTATCGTTCATCAAGCCGCACCTGCGGAGATTTTCATCGCCACGTTTGGCAATAATAATTTTTGACAGCTGTTTCAAATAACAACAAACCTTACGTTTGCACAGGTTTAAATCACCTTACACATATGTCGCCACTCTTTTTAAAATAAATAACATAAATTGCCTTCAACGTTATGTTATGAAAAAAAAATCGTTCGGTCACCCCTATTCAGGACAATACGCTTTTATATTTAAGTTTCTGGTAAATTTTAGATAATATTCCTTTAAAAATTTGCGTCACTTTCACGAAAGAAAGAAAGAAGGAAAATATTTTTATTTCGAATAGATCTTTACAGTTAGGTGCTTTCAAAACGTCAAGAAATCATAAATTACCTAAATTAGTTATTTTATATTACGAGTACCTAGAGTGATTATTACATACATTTCCTATAATATTGTAATGTCATAAAAGTGACGCAAATTTTTGCGTCACTTTTTGCCACCCTTTAACCGGGTAGATAAAAAGCGTGGAGCGCCAAATCTCTCGGTAGTACCAAACTTCTAGCCTGTCTCATTTAATTTATGCTTATTAGTGTAAAATAATATGAAAAGCTGAAGATTTTTTCTGTAAAGTACTTGAAATCGATAATTCCATTCTGAAAAATATTTTTTTGGCACTTTCATTACATAGAAAAGCCAGAGACCCGTGGAAAACCCGAGTAGGCTGGGGACCAGCTGGCAAACGCCACTTCGACTATAAGATGAATCTGATACATAGTAGTCATACTACTACGTCTCCCAAACTACAAGTATTTCGAAGAAGTCCATAGTTCTATAAAAAATAATCTAGCTTGAATGTTTAGAGCTGTGCCAACAATGCAAATTTTGATACAGGTTTGCCTTTTTTGGCATCAATTCAAGATAACTGTTTCTAAAAACTGCCTTAGTAGCGTAGTGGTAGCAGGTTACTACTACAACGCTGGGGGTCCTGGGTTCGATTCCCGGATCGGGGGACTATCAGAGATAACGGTTAAATATCCTTTATCTTTGGTTCTATTGGAATTTTTCCATTTTCTGGAAGTTTCCCAGTAGGTACCTCGGAGTTTGGCAATGTGCCCGGAGATGGCAACAGGTTCGCCACCTGTTACGTGGGCCAAAACGTAACCGGCGAGTCGTGGGTGTTTGCATGTATGCTTGAATGCATGCATTTACCTCTGCGCCTACCCCTTCGGGGATTACAGGCGTGAAGTTACGAACGTACGTACGTATGTTTCTAAAATTTAAAAAGGATCTACTAATGGGATGTATTAAATATCACAGAGACATATCACCTTAGATCTCAGGAGTGGCGAGACATCCGCATTTTTAGTTATGGGTTTTGGCGTAGACGTCTAAAGGTTGAAATCATCACTTAATATTTATGTGAACAGCATGCTTATATGCCACCTTCGTTACAAACAAAATAAAAGAGACGTGACGTAAAAGAGAGTGAATCGTTACGAATATAAATATATAACATATTCGACAACAGAAAAATATGTATGTATAAAAGCTTCGTCCAGTCCGTTCCTACCTATTTAACATCGATTTGACGGTGATACTGGATCAGTCGACACCAGTATATTTCACATTTTAAGGCTCTGCTCGTAATTTTAAAGCTTAAAGGGCGAGGTCAGAACAACATGAAACAGAAGAGAAATAAATTCAATGATACAAATCTAGAGCTACTAGCAAATGCCAATAGACTCCACCTTAATTTTCCCAAGGTGTGGTTTTTAAAAGGATGGCTAAAACATGTATTTAATGCGTCGCAATCATACACATAAATCAGGCTTTGAATTTAAAATTCCGGTTATGCCAATCCAATTTAATAAATTTAGCCACCTGCATTGACATATTTTGTCCAATATTGTCATAATAAATTGATCAATGCTTGGTTTTATGATGCAGATCTGAGATCAGACCTACGTACTTCAAAAAAGGGAGGTGGTTTCTCAATTCGACTTACCTAGTGTATGTTTTTTAATGTGTTCGCCGATAGGTAACTTCATCGTATATAAACCGATTTTAATGATTTGGTTTTGTTGAAAGATGTTTCAACATGTTTTTGTTGAAAGATGTTTCAACAAAAACAAATCATCAGGGTAATCAATCAAAAGGGTGGTCTCATGACAAGGAACTAGGGTACCTACTATCCTCGATGACCACAAGGGACAAATGGTTCAATTACGTCGGTTGAACTTCGAAAAAGAGGTCAATCGCTGAATCCAACACGGTTGGGCAGCGTTCGGGAAGTTACAATACATCTTCTCGTCCAATTTACGGCAGTGTCTAAAGAAGAAGGTCTTTCACCAGTGTCGGTTGCCGATGATAACATACGCAATTGAAACGTGGTCCTAGACTATGGGTCTCACAAGAAGGCTCAAGGTAACGCAGCAATGGAGAGAGCTATGCTTGGAGTTTTTCTGCAAGATCGAATCAGAAATGAGGCGATCCGCACGAGAACCAAACTGACAGCCCACCTTATAGCGAAACCCAAATGGCAGTAGGTAGGTCACATAGCTAGAAGAACTGATGGCCGTTGGGCAGAAGAGTTCTCGAATGGCAACCGCGTACCGGAAGACGAAGCAATCGATACGTCAGAAAATCACAATGAACTGTGTGGTTGTTTGCTTCGTGAATAAAAAGTAAAAAAAACCGGTCAAGTGCATGTCGGGCCACGCGCAGTGTAGGGTTCCGTAGTTACAGAGTAAAAGATGAAATACAAAAAAATATTTTGTAAGGACTTGTTCGAAATTTTCGAATAAAGTACATTTGATCGACTATTACTCGCAAACTTGCAAGGCCAACTTAAGTGTGATAGTTTTCCTTTTAATTTCGTTATATATAACTACTATTGCCGTAACTTTTGAATTTCTAACAACAACCGTTTAGTCTGTAGGGGGGGGGACACTTGAGTCTAACGAAAATTTGTACTTTAAAGCTTAATAAGTCACGAACAGTTAATTAAATCGAAAAATGATGTTAGGACAACCATACTATTTTTTAAAAACCTATCCAACGATACTATACACTATACGGAAATCGAAAATAAAAAAAATATCTGCGAGTTACATGTAGGCGAGGTTACCCTAAATATATATTTTTTCGTGTTTTTATTCTACCACTTTGTCGGCGTAATTAAGAAGTATACTTGTGCCAAATTTCAAGTCTTTAGTACTTATTGTTTTTGTGCTAAACCGCGGACGGACAGACAGACAGACGGACGGACATGGCGAAACTATAAGGGTTCCTTGTTTACTACGGAACCCTAAAAACGGTCCTTGTTTATGCAATTCACTTACATATTTCAATTCAAAGCAAACATTACATTTGGGTCAAGAGTTACAAATACAAAATTGAGAGCGGATTTTACTGGACAATACTTTAAAGTTGCATTGAATGTAGGTAACCTTAATTGTCATGCAAATAATGAGGTATTCTGTGTTAATTTGGGAAGGGCAAGTAAAAAATAAAACTTTAAAATTTCGTGTCATTTTATTTATCGATGTTTAATATTTTATTGATTGAAGAATCGATGGATATCTTTGGTGAATCACTCGTTATCTATTTAGGTACTACTCCAAAAACATTGTGTATTAAAAATTACAGAAATCAAAGCTATTCAGGTCGTTGGTTAAGTAGGTATATTACGGATACTTGTACATTTTTATAGCAGTAAGTAAAACTCTCCGGTCAAATTGGTTCTCAAATAAGATAAAGTATATGACTGTATTAATATTTTGAAATACCTTTAATATCTATCAAATATAACAAATAAGTAAGTTTTAAGTTCACTTGTTAAAACTGATTTTTTTTCAGTAGGTCTTACGGAATGTACCTTACATTTCTTATTAATATTACATCGGTATATTTGTCTCTCAATTTAGGTACCTGATTTTATTTCTTAATTTAAAGTATTTCATTTACACGTTTATAGGTGTCCTAGTAGGTACATATTAGTCAAATTGGTTCTCAAATAAGGTACTTTTAAAAATAATATGTACAACAAACAAATTACCTACTTACTCATACATATTCAATATAACAATAAAATAAAATGAGAAATGACTGAGATAGTAATAATATGTTTATAATAAGTATACCTAGTAGGAACCTACTATGTGCGAACTAAAAGGTAACTAAAATATTGACTTCATGTTACTTACTTAAAATAACTATATTGATACATTCAGGCGCAAGCCTAGTGTAAACATTTTTACTGGTGGTAGAGCTCCAGTGACGGAGCTCGCGGGCGTAGGCACCACCGCATTACCTAATATACTTGCCGCTAAATGGCAGTGTTCAGTACTATCGTGTTCCGGTCAGGTGGTAATGTACGGCCCTGTAATTTCCGGCACAGAGGCATAACACCTAATGCCTCAGGAGTGGCAGCTCATCTGCATTTTGACCTCTGGTCATTGTGTGGGTGTCTATAGGCTGCAGTCTTCACCTAACATGAATGTGAACTGCATGCTTGTTTGCCACTTTTATGACATAAAAAAAAAAAAAAAACATATTCTCGTAAATATGTAAAACACGATGTCAGTAAGTACCAACTGCGAATTCAAAACAAAATTATACTTAATAAATACGCCGAGTTTTTTGATAGTGTGACCCAATGACTTAGTTTCAACCCCTAAGGGGTGCGGGTGACGTCATACCGAACCCCTGCGGGATGACATCATCGGCATTACTAAACTGCTTGCTACGCTATAACGTGCAGGCGCTCATGGGTTATTGTTATTTCTCAAGTCGAATGTGGAGGAAAATCTCGCATTGGGTTTTATCAAATAAACTACTTATCTTCTAGCAAACAACCCTGACTTCACACGGCTTCGAATATGATGTCATTCTAGAAACAAACGTTACGTTACCGGCATTTTCTGAATACACGTTAGAATAGAATAGAATAGAGAATAGAATATTCTTTATTGTACACCAATAATTTTTACAAAAATAAAATTAGATGCATAGCAAATAGGCAATACAACCAGGCGGTCTTATCGCTTAAAGCGATCTCTTCCAGACTACCTGTAGGTGGAAGGAGACTTTTGATTTGGTTAAGACGGTAGGGGTGTACAGGTTCAATAAATAATACGTACAGTAATTAAATTAATAAAATACAAAGTATAAAACATATATAGATAAACAACATAGATACCTACGTGTTTGTTAACCAATCAAATATGTTTGAAACGAATAGTTTTAAACCTAAAGAACAGGTCTATGATGTATTGCATGTAAGAAGATCTATGATGTTTTGTACGGCCCTGTAATTTCCGGCACAGAGGCATAACACCTTAGGCCTCAGGAGTTACCACTCCTGCATTTCGACCTTGGTCTTTGTGTGGGTGTCTAAAGGCTGCAGTCATCACTTAACATCAATGTGAACTGCATGCTTGTTTACCACTTCCAACACATACAAAAAGGCAATACATCATAGACCTGTTCTATATGTTTACGGGCTACCTGGCAGGCCACTGGAAATAGTTAAATAGGTACTATGGTGGTAGGGTTCCAGTGTAGGAGCTTGAGGGCGTAGGCACCACCACATTACTTACCTAATTTATCTGCCGCTAAATGGTAGTGTTCAGCACTATCGTGCTCTGGTTAGATGGTTATGTATGGCCACGTAATAACTATCACAGAGACGTAAAAACTAAGGTCTGACGGGGAAAAAAAAAAAAAAAAAACGTCGTATAGCCTCACAATGAAATAATGTGTTAAAGGTTTGATAGATACGGACTATTTGTATGGGAAAATGAAATGAGGTTTTTACTATTTCGCTTCAATTCCTTCATATAGGGTGAACCTTGATTTTTTTTTTTTAACTTCTATGAACATATTTTGATAGGCAAATGAAGGTCAACCTAGATTCAGATCTACTACCTTCCCTTACTATTGTTCTGTCAGCAAATAAATTAATCCATCATTAATTGTTTGAATTTTGTAGCACCTCTTAAAATTTGAATTTGAACGTGAAACTGAGTGTTAATTATTAATACGCCATTTAAGCTCATAAATCTATATTTCGCAGTCTATAATACATTCGCACTTCCTTCACAGGATGTACAGTCAGACATGTCAAGTTTTGCAAATGCGGACCTTAACTAGCTGTAATAAAGGCTTTATTGCAATAAATATAAATTGATCTGACGTTGTCTGTTCTTTGTTCATTCTTTAATCATTCAGATATCTTTTACACCGGATTGTGTTGTCAATAAAATAAATTATGTTGTTTAAAGACTTTCTCAATCCCATAGTTTCTATTTATTTCAAATATATTATGTAGCAATTATCGCAAGTGGTTGGTCAAGTTGTGAAAGTAATCTTGTTGATAAAATAATAAGTTAATAAACACTAGGTTACTAATAATTGATTTTTAACCCAGTGTTATTTAAATCTGTCATACACTTTAATATAATTTATATTATAACAGTTTTGTAAGTACTTGTCGATCTGACATTGAATGTTCCTACATGTTTACACAAAATAAATTTAAGTACCTATAGGTACAGGTGAGGGGATTGTTCTAGGTTATCTAACAGAATACGAAAGCTTTTGGAGTAGAGCAATCCAATCACACAAGGGAGAACGAAGGCATGGGCATGTATAAAAACCGGTCAAGTGCGTGTCGGGCCACGTGTTGTGTAGGGTTCCGTTTTAGTTTCATTTAGTGTATTTACACAGTAAGAAATTTAATGAAAAAAAAAATTATTTTACATTTTGTACCGGTGGTAGAGCTCCAGTGACGGAGCTCGCGGGAGTAGGCACCACCGCATTACCTAATTTACTTGCCGCTAAAAATGGTAGTATTCAGCACTATCATGTTCCGGTCAGGTGGTAATGTACGGCCCTATAATTATTGGCACAGAGGCATAACACCTTAGGCCTCCGGAGTGGTAACGCATCTGCATTTTGACCTTGGTCTTCGTGTAAGTGTCTATAGGCTGCAGTCAATACTTAACATCAATGTGAACTACATGCTTGTTTGCCACTTCCATTACAAAAAGAAAAAAAAAAAGCATGGAGTTGTTCGAAATTTTGGAGTAAGATACATTTGGTCGACTATTACTCGAAAACTTACAAGACCAACTTAAGTGTGATGGTTTTCCTTTTAATTAATTTCATTATATATAGCTACTATTGCCGTAACGTTTGAATTTCTAACAACAACCGTTTAGTTGGTAGAGTGGGGGACACTTCACTATAACGAAAATTTTCACTTTAAAGCTTAATAAGTCACGAACAGTTAAACTAAATCGAAAAATGATGTTTCCACATCCATAATATTTTTGAAAGACCTACCCAACGATACCTTACAGTATATGGAAATCCGAAAAAAAATATCCGCGTAACATGTCGGGGAGGTTACCCTAAATATTTTTTTCATATTTTTATTCTATCACGTTGTCGGCGTAATTAAGGTGTATTATTGTGCCAAATTTCAAGTCTCTAGTACTAATAGTTTTTGCGCAAACCGCGGACAGACAGACAGACAGACAAACAGACAGACATACAGACAGACGGACATAAAATGCAAGTACCAAGTTTTAATTACATTTTACAATAAATATAATATTCAATTATTTGCATAGGATTGTTTGTAGTAGGATTATAACAGACTAATCTATCCTGCAACAAGCAGTTGACTTCTCCAACGAGCAAAATAACACAATTAAGAATCCAGAATAATATCAGGCTTCAGTACCCAATAACACTTTATGCTGCATCCATTATCCCTATTTACGAGGTTCAAGCGGATTTTAAAATCGAATAACAATATTATATAACGCGGCTCCGGCATTAAAGCAAAATGATTGTTGGGGCAAACATCCGCGTTGTGATCCCTCTCAAGTTACCAGAATTAAATTATTATTGCAATTGTAAACTGTTACGACTAGCGATTAAAACTAACCACAACACAGAATCACATATAATGTTTGCGCAGTAGTATTAGATTTATAGCTAATGCCGGTGGAATGGGACGTAAAGCCATCGCCCCCTACTTATGCCCTGTAATTCTAATATCACCCCAGATTTTACTGCTCAGGGCTCCGGCAGAATAAACCTATCTGTAACGATCAATTCTTTTACGGGTGAGAGCTACTGAGGTATAAAAATGTGTATTTTTCGAATGGATTTTTGAGTGCCCGAAAGTTTGATGGGCAAATCTAAGTGTTCGATTCGGTAGGAAAAGGGTGGGTTTTACACTCTTTTTACTTTTATGGACGCCATATTGACAATAAAACTGTGCATTTGAATCACTTGGTGAAGTACTACGCAACCCAAGTGTGTTACAGAGACGCCTAAAAATTTAGGCATAGCAACAATTCTTATACGATTAAAGTTCTTTGCTTTATTTTTCTTTGATACACGTAGAGGGATTTTGCGATTTTGCGTCTCAAAGGCCACAGGTTCATAGAAAACAAATAATAGGTTGGGGAAAAAGTCTTTTCGCATTATAGTATGTATGAACTTGTAATAAAATCTCTTTGGCTGTAGTATTTGTATCTGGCTGGTTTTGGTATCATTGAAAGTTAAAATTTTAAAAAACATAATTCCAAATTCAAATTAGGCAAATGTGTGATTTTCATTTGTTTTTCGTACTGTCAAGATGAGTGAATCTAACGAAGAAATTCGATACATTTTAAAATTTTACTACAAAAAAGGTAAAAATGCAACGCAAGTAGCGAAAAAAAATTGCGATGTTTATGGACCTAGTGCAGTGTCTGTGAGAGTAGCACAAATTTGGTTTAAGCGTTTTCAATCCGGAAATTTTGATGTCAAAGATGCACCTCGCTCTGATCGCCCTATTACGAATAAAATAGATGCCATTTTTGAAAAAGTGCAGGAGCAAGATCGACATATCAGTAGTTACGACGTAGCTGAAGAACTGAGAATTGATCACAAAACAGTTTTGGCGCATTTGAAAAAAGCTGGGTACAAATAAGTTCTACATTTGGGTACCTCACGAGCTCACTGAAAGAAACCTAATGAACCGTGTACTCATTTGTGATTCTTTATTACGACGTAATGAAACCGAATCATTTTTGAAGAAGCTGATAACTGGTGATGAAAAGTGGATCACGTACGACAAGAACGTGCGAAAAAGGTCGTGGTCAAAGGCCGGTCAGGCTTCACAGACTGTGGCGAAACCCGGGTTAATTCGCAATAAGGTGATGTTGTGTGTGTGGTGGGATTGGAAGGGCATTATTCATTATGAGCTATTACCACCTGGCAGGACTATCGATTCTGAACTCTACTGCGAACAACTGATGAGATTAAAGCAAGAAGTTGAGAGAAAGCGGCCGGAATTGATCAACAGAAGGGGTTTTTTGTTGGGGTTGTTTCATCATGATAACGCTAGACCTCACACATCTATAGCCACTCAGTAAAAATTAAGAGAGCTTGGCTGGGAGGTGTTAATGCATCCGCCGTATAGTCCTGACCTTGCACCTTCAGATTTCCACCTGTTTCGGTCTCTTCAGAATTCTTTATGCAATGTTAGGTTAACATCACGAGAGGACTGCCAAATACATTTGTCGGGGTATTTTGATCCAGAAGTCCCAAAATTTTTATAGCAATGGGATCATGTCCCTACCTACAAGATGGCAAAAGGTTATCGAACAAAATGGTACATACATACTTTAGTTAAATTTAAATAATATATATTAAAAAATGTTTTGAATTATCTTAAAAAATTCGAAGAAACTTTTTCCCCAACCTATATTTTAGTTAATTAGATCTGTCTATAAAATTGTCGTAAACTAGCTGTGGTCCTTATCTGTATTTGCGTTTGGTTTCTATTCTTATCTACTAACTAGAGTAGGTAGATAAGTTAATATGAAATAGCTGGCTACCTAGATCGTAATCATGACAAAACACAATAGGTAGCCTACCTATTGTGTTTTATCATGTGTACCTAATTGGTGTGAAAATAAGTAGATATTTAATTATAAAAAAAACCGCAAAAATCTAAGATATTCTAGTTGTCTACATGACAACTAGGAACACAGTTTAATAACCCTATTAGTAAGGGAACTGGCCGATTCATCACATGGGCATCGTATGGGGTGGTAATAAAACCTAATTTTGATTGATTTTGGATAAATAGAGAGTTTCCTGACTGTAGGTACATTATTATTGACAATCTGATTATAGGTATAGGTACATGCATTTAGATATCTATTATATATTAGACATCTTTACGCTAAATTCCTTAGGTACGCAGAAAAAGTTGATTGAATGAACATCGCGATCGCTATCATTGTGAAACTCTCGTGCGTCTTCAAATTCTTCCCAGTCTTTATGCGTTCACGTCGATTTCGTAAATTATTAACACCATTTTCGGACTACACCTGATCTATTAAAGTTCACCCGTACTCATCATTCAATACGAATATAATCAGAATTTGCAGACATTTATAGCAAGAGACGAGATTACAAGCAATAGCAGAACCGATATACTGTATTCAGAATCGATACCTTTCAATATCGTCGCGTATATCTTGTAAGCTTACTGTAAGGTTGGCTATCTGTCTGCCAAATCGCTCTACGGAATGGCCTTATTAATTCCCCTTTATGTCTAGAAAGCACACACGGTCGTATAAGCGATTTACGTTGCATTTTACAGCGGTAGCTTTCTTTATGCCACTATAAAGTAAAGAGACGGTGAGGGCCCGAAATGTAATATTGGTTTAATTGTTGTCGACCTAGCACCTGATGTCGTAATTGGATTGTGGAGGCTTTTGTTTTGTATGCATGAGTTAATTTGGATGAGTAATTTTGATATTGAGTCTAGTCATAGTAGGTTCACCAGTGTTCATTGTTAACCTCGGAGTGTTGGCAATGAACATTTTTCAGCAGCCATGTACCTATGCTTTAGTAAGGGAACAAAAATAATATAATAAAAATAATAAAATTCATTTATTTGCTACAAAAATATCACAAATATTACAATGTGCATCTGCGTCTGAACTAAGCGACAAGCTTGTATCTCAGACAGCAGTGCTCTTTCATACGAAGGATAACAATTGCTTATAGCAAAAAAATTGAATAGTATTGGTCCTTAAAATAAAACCATAAAACTGTTTTAAATAAAAAAAAGTAGAAATAAAAAACAAGTGTGTGTAAAGTACATAAGTAAATGTATTCGAGTACGTCAGATTAAGGCTTAAATACATGATGCCGGAGCCGCATCGGTGCTGGATCGCAAGTTTATGTACGTATATGAATAGGTGAGTCCACACAGTGAGAGCAGACTCGCAAGGCATTTGCCGCGCAGCCTCGTCCACATAGAGCGAGCAGACTCGCAAGGCAAATTTTGCATTCCCATTGCCGCTTTAACAATAAATACCGACTAATATATATATATATATATATATGTAAAGAAATACTATTTCTTTCTTCGCACTCTGTGTGTTTACTTACCATGAAGTTTGGTTATAGTTTTTAACTTTTTAAGTGTCTGATTTTAAAGAAGAAACGAATTCAGAATGTCAGATGACAGATTTAAATACGAGTTGATTGACAATTGGATAATCAATGAAAATTTTAATATTATATTATTTTATGTTTTAAAAGTGAAAGAATAAACTTTAATTGTCGTTTCTTCTTTACAGGTTTGAGTTCATATTGTTTTATATTACCTAAATAAAATAGTCTCTGTATAAAAAAAACTAACAATAAATCTTCTTTACAGCAACACAAGGTTTATTTCTTTCATGTAGTAAAACAGACTTATAAAACGACAATTTTGTTTATAAAAAGATGCAAATGGAGCAGTTACGTTTTGAATTCACGATTTTACCGGCGAATGATGGAAAATCTAATATTTGTTGTGTAACCTCAATCACAACTAAAGATGAAAAAAAATTTGCTATACCAGAGGAATTACAGTCTGTTAGATTTCACGAAGAATTAATTGAGACAGCCGTGTACAACAAAGTAAAAAATAGTTTAAAGAAAAGACATCAGACACGAAGAGTTTGGATAACTATGACAGATAAATTACGAGAAATTTACATAGATGCTGATGGTAAATTACAATTTGGAGAACAATATCTGGAGGAAATTGAACATAACCGAGCATCTGAAGAACAAATTAGAGATTCGAATTCATTGGAAGAAATGTCTACAAAGTTAATAGAAAATACACATGATTTAAAAAAACAGAATCTGAAATATGTCGCAGAGAAGTTTGTGATTGAGAAATTTACGAGCAAAAACTCGAATGCAAGGCAATGGATTGACATTTTTGAGAGAGAATGTTCTCGCTTCGGTATTATGAAAGATGAACAAAAAATTGAGATTCTCCGACTATTTATGGATAAAAGTTGTGTTGATTGGTACAGCTCAATGATTATAAAATTAACACTCAACTCAGAGTGGATAGTTTGGAAAGAAAAGTTGTGTGAGTCATTTGCAAACCAAAACTGGAACCAAGTGACCTATGCATTGTTATTTAAATATAAGGATGGTTCATTAGTGGACTATGCCATTAAAAAGGAAAAACTTTTATTGGACATGAGAAATTCAATTGATACAGGTACACTGGTGGATCTGATAGCGGTAGGTTTGCCAGGTTTTGTATTAGAGAAGATAAATAGAGAAGCAATGAACGATATAGTATGTTTATTCAATGAGGTGAGAAAGTATGAACATTTGGTAAATAAAAATAGAAATGGAACGTACAGAAAGTATGAAAATCAAAGGATAAATATTACAAATGAAGGACGTTATCCATGCAAAATATGCGTAAAATTAAATAAAGGGGTTCGCTATCATTCCGAAGCTGCATGCTGGTTTAGAGTTAGAGAAGATGATAAATTAAATAAAAGATATATGAAACATGTAAATAATTCAGTGATTGAAGCAGAGTTAAATGAAACAGAACAAAAAAACTAGTAGTGACACCATTAATTAAGATCAAACTACTGTTAAATAATAAATTAGAAATTTATGGAGTATACGATTCAGGTTCAAATGTATCTCTAATTAATTCCAAATTACTAAAACTAAATACAAAAGGACATAACTCGAATGAAGAAAATATAGTAACAATTAATGGTGTCCAAAAAACAAGTGGTTTGACAAATTTAAAAATAAAAATTTTTGAAATAGAAGAAAATGTGGATGTGTACATCATTGACGAACACAAATTCAGATATGATTTCTTAATAGGATTAGATATGATAAAGAAATACAAGCTAGTACAAAATGAGGAGTTAAAAATAACTCAGAAACAATACTTACATGAAAAGAATAGTAAAAAAATGGAGAAAAAGATAGACGAAGGTGAAAATGAAGGTAATAAATATGAAAACGAAAACAAAATTAATTTTAATGAACATATCAAAGAAGAGGAATTTGAAATAAAGGTTGGTCATTTAGATGATGATAAAAGGGAAGAAATAAATAAGCTAATACAACAATATCAATCAGTTTTTGCCAAAAACAAGTACAACTAGATGGTAAAGAAAAACCAGTAGCCTATTTTTCAAAAAAACTGAATGGAGCGCAAAAGAAGAAAAAGGCAATATATTTAGAATGCTTAGCTATTAAAGAAGCACTAAGATATTGGCAGTACTGGCTGATAGGTAAATCGTTTACAGTCTACACAGACCATAAACCATCAGAAAACAGAGCGTGGACTACAATAGCACATGAATGTGTAGAAAAATACAATCAGACTAACCACTCAGTAACTGGCTATGCACCATGTTATTTGCTATACGGAACAGATGTTAAGGTTTTACCAAAAGAACTACAACAAGGAGGTATAAATAGTGACTGGATCGAAGATAAGAAAACAGCGCTTAATAATACCTTGAAATCACATTACTATAACAAAATGAGGTATGATAGGAATAGAAAACAAAGAGAATTCAGTGTGGGAGATCTAGTATATATAGAAAATGGGAATAAACTAAATAGGAAAAAGCTAGATGAATTGAGAATTGGACCATATAAAATAATTAAAAAGAAATCTAATACAATTTACGAGATAGATACAGGACATAGAAAAACAGAGTCAAATCTTTTTCATATCACAAAACTAATTCCAGTACAGATAACAGAGGATGAGAATGTGCAAGTATCAAATGGAGAACTGGAGTGAAAATTCACGGGTGAATTTTCTTCCCCATGGGGGGAGATGTAAAGAAATACTATTTCTTTCTTCGCACTCTGTGTGTTTACTTACCATGAAGTTTGGTTATAGTTTTTAACTTTTTAAGTGTCTGATTTTAAAGAAGAAACGAATTCAGAATGTCAGATGACAGATTTAAATACGAGTTGATTGACAATTGGATAATCAATGAAAATTTTAATATTATATTATTTTATGTTTTAAAAGTGAAAGAATAAACTTTAATTGTCGTTTCTTCTTTACAGGTTTGAGTTCATATTGTTTTATATTACCTAAATAAAATAGTCTCTGTATAAAAAAAACTAACAATAAATCTTCTTTACAGCAACACAAGGTTTATTTCTTTCATGTAGTAAAACAGACTTATATATATATTAAGGAGGGCTTCCCAATCAGTAAATGTGTTTTTTCGTATTTTTGGTGCCGCTCAGACATACCTACGGATTACATAAGCAATTAAATTTTATAGATGATGGTACGAAACACTTCGTGCTGCGCGAGTCCGACTTGCACTTAGCTGGTTTTGTAGCTTTGCTTGCTGTATTTATTATAGGTAAGGCGAAAGCGGAAAAAAGACACTTGAATACCTAGGTACAAATATTTGCTCTCTGGTTTATACGCAGAGATTAGAAGTAAGTTTGTGAAAAGAAACCTATAAGGAGTCTATCTAGTATTAAGAGTCACATAAAAGAATCACTTAATACTCGTATATTCGTTTCGGACAATGTGAACGCGAGTACGACGTGCACTGGGCCGGTTTCTCTTATCAATACAGAGCCATATATTACCATCTTCAAGAAAAAAGGACTACCCTCGGGTGGTTTTGACAGGTACAGTGGAAAAAGTCACTGAAGCTCATAGAGGGCCTATACCTGTCGCCTAGATGTTTAAATGTGTGCGTGAAATTGTTTCTGTATTTTGTTATAGTCAAGGTGTAAGTTTCGTAGTAATAGTCGAATTTTGTAGAGTGCGTGTGTGTCACACGCATTTCCGCCCGCAAAAAAACAGACTGTTTTGCATCGGTAATACATGCTACGGCTACTCCCCTCTGGGCCGCGGCGATTGGTGGGCCGCCTAGCTCTATGCTGAAACTCATCGTTTTGACTGGCTTCATAGCATTAAGGCTGAGATCCGGACCATCACTGCCGGCCTATTTAATTTTGTAAAGCCAATATAGTTAGATCTGATTTTCATTTCCTTTCGTTTTCACAAAAAATGTTCTACAATACAAACAAAATTTCATATATAGTGCGATAGATACAGTTCTCAAAAGTTTATTACCATTACGGAATACATTTCTTTCTTATAAATTTATGAGATATCTGATTTTTGACGCAAATAATTTTTAATTTTACAGAAACGAACTTACTTAACATAACCAAAATGCAAATACTTTTTTTTCTGAACAGCGATCGTTGATGTTAGATCTATTGCAAACACTTCTTTCAAGATAAAAAGTATCCGCCTTTATGAATTTTGAGACGTAAACATGATACCTAAGTAACATACTTAAAATTGAAGCTAGGAACTACGATGTATATTATTTTACCATGTGTATATTGCATGAAGTCCATGGGTGTTTTCCATAGAGCAGCACGGGCCACGGGTCGCGGCGAACTGGAGAGGACTAGCCATGCGTTTATTACCGATGCAAAACAGTCTGTAATTTTTTACGGGGGGAAATGCGTGCGACACACACGCACACTACAAATATTGTCTATTACTACGAAACTCACACCTTGACTTTAACAAAATACAGAAATAATTTCACGCACACATTTAAACATCTAGGCGACAGGTATAGGCTCATTTGGGCTTGTACTTTGACAGAGGGGAGAGCCTGCATATGGCTACTCCGCTCCGGTGTTGCTCTATGGGTGTTTTGGATTAATCTGGCACTTTTTAAAGAGATTAGCAAGATTACCTGAAGTGAAGACTAAACTATTGAAATATCCTTAAAAAAATGTTAGTACTGTATATTTTTGTACTGTGTGTAAAAATTAATACAACATTAAAGAAAAAAATCATATACGAATTAATGCCTTGCCAATAGATCGGTACTTTAATCACGCTCGCAAATAGATATGAATGAACAACAACAACTCTATCGAGAGAAAGAGTATCTCCGCTCATTTATTACAACAAACAAACGATCTCATTCCGTACTGTTCACTTGATTTATGTTCAGCGTTCGATACGTAGACTAGCGTCATTTGTATCAATGTACGAGAAAAAAAAAAAGCTTTTAGCGGGAACGTATTCAAAGTAAACAGTCATTAAGTAAATGTGTTACCTCCCACTTAAATTAGTGAACGGATAGTGCTGTTTAAATGTTTTTAATTTGACTTTGTTTTGTATCAATAAAGGTATACATATAAGGTTGTATTTTAACTTTTTTATTAGAATGTTGATAGTACTACTTAGAGTTCGTTTCCCCTCGTTGTTTTAGGATATTTTGCCTAATCTGTTGAATATATAAAATACTAGCTGTTGCCCGTCGCTTCGCCCGCGTGGATGTCGTTTTATAAATTTGTAGCCTATGATCTTTCTCAAAACCAGCTCTATCTCTGTACCAAATTTAATTAAAATCGGTTTAGTAGTTTAGACGTGAAAAGGTAACAGACAGATAGATACACAGAGAGAGTTACTTTCGCATTTATAATATTAGTAGGGATTAGTGGAGAAGCAGGGATTTAGCAACACCATTTTCGGGTTAGATAATATTTTCTGCCACACCAGATTTTTAAGTAGAGCCACGATAGCCAGTGTTAACATATTTGGGTTAAGAATTTCTTAAATAATAATTCTAAGATATCAAAATTTTAGAAAGACGTGGATGTAAAAGTAACTTTTTAAATATTAAATGTGAAAATAAAACAGCATATTTTTTAAATCGTTTATTTTAATTTTTAATCTATTCGAAGGCATAGCAGTTTTTTTACATAATCTCGGAAGATATCGCAAGTTTCATCCCAATGTTGAATAGCGTAATATGATTTCATAAAATATGAACACAACATAAATCAGAGTTGGACACTGAAGGTAAACAGAACGTCAGGCTAAGAACATTGGGCAGCGTGAGACGATCGTAAATAATATTTAGAAGCCATCGATAACTCATCTCACACCAGCGCTCTCAGACGCTAAGCTATGGCGCGGATATCATATAATTCAATATTACCACGTCATTCCATATTTTATGTACAAAAAACGTGGACGGACAATCCATTCAGTAAACATTTGGGATTTCCATTAGGTAGTTTTAACCGCTCTCAAAAATAAGGATATTCTACTTTCGGCTGTGGTTTTATCGTATTTTATGTTTGATAACCAATTTTCTGTTATGTTAATTATTTTTTGATTACAAAGAGAGTGGAAATCCGATGGTGGTATCCCAGAGCAGTCGAAGACAACCCTCAAACATAAAGAAAGCCAGAGACTAACAGCAGTAATATGCATTACAGAGAAGCCATTGTATTTAAAAAAAGGAGGCAATAATCGTTCAAAGGCACGCCCTACACGATCCTGACGATGAGACCACGCCACGTTGACCATCGCCGCGATGAATAATTACATAAAATACTCCAATAAAACCCGACGAACGTGCCGCCGTGTTCGTCGTCAATAATTATAGCCCTATACAATAAATAACATCAAGCAGTAAGTAAATAAGGTAATTGTTTGTCCCTCAGGCCGCCTGCAAAATGTGATAATTGATTTCTTATTGTTCTTGGACCATATAGGGTCCATCTGCTGCTTCAGGGATTGAAATAGCTCTTGAATTAGCACTTATCTTAGGCTGGAGCGCCTTCTGCGATCGCCGATTGCCGGTTGAAGTAGACTGGTGCCGTCTCAAGACGTACCGCATAAATGAGTCCGTCCTAAAAAAATGTTGCTAGCATTAGGGCAAGGCATACGGCAAGAATGAAGAGCGCATGGCCCGGCGGCTGGTGTTGATCATAAGCGATCTACTCGGTTAAGCACTACGGGCGCGGTCAGGTAGTGTGATGGGTGACCGCTAGTGGCAAATTAAATGCGTGTTTCCGGGCTTCGGAGGGCACGTTAAGCCGTCGGTCCCGGTTGCTATCGATAGATAGCAGTCGTTAAACCTTGTCGGGCCTTATGGGCGGTTTGAAAACATCCGACAGCAGGTTGGCCACTAACGCACCCACCTTCACCAATCCGCATTGGAGCAGCGTGGTGGAGTAAGCTCCAGGCCTCCCCCCAAAAAGGGGAGAGACTCGTGCCCAGCAGTTGGACGTATAACGGGTATTATATTAGACTTAGGTGACAATTCATCCGCAAATGTAACTTATCCGCTATTATATACGGCAAGATTTGAACAAATATACCATTACGACACAAATCGACTAATATGAAAATAACGAAACATAAGGTGTAAGGTTTATTAGCAAATTATGATACGAGTATTTAAAGATACAAAATACGGTTCTCCTCAGGGCCGCACCTAAATTTTATTATGACAGTGACACTGAGTATATCTAAATGATAAAATTATTTAAATTTCTTTAGTTTGGTAACAATTTTTATCTTATATTTGAAAACGCACCAGCATTAGCTCTATTCCCGTCAAGGTGGATATTGTATCCTGCATCCCAGCGCTGGTGTTCGCCAAGGGTGTATCCTGTTCCACTCCTCTTCAACATTTTCACCAATCCCATAATGCAATTAGGGGAGAGTCTGGTATATTGTACTGCCTGATAAATTGTACCACTTCAAAATTTTACACTTACTGAAACTTATTTTCTTTTCTGGCAACACGAAATTGAGCGTTTACAGCGCCCTCAACTACTTATCTTTTTGTAAGGGACTCCGGCGAGTACATTCGTTGTTAGAGAAAAAAATGTGTTTTGAAAGTCCTTCATATAAATTTTGACGTGTGTAGCTAAGGAGATTAAGCAGTGAAAATGTAAGTTACAATTTTGTAACATTTTTTATTGATTAGATCTATAATCACCGCTTCAACCATAAAGTTGCGAACGTATTATGTTCAGCGGTTATTTTGTGACAAATATTTATTTTTGAAATGTCTTAGTTTGGTAAATTGTACCACCAACAGTTGTTTTATTTGTACTGGTACAAATTACCCAACTTGTTGTTATATTTATTATTTTGTACTTTTTGAGATTAATAATGACCATAAATAGTATTTTATAAACGGAAGAAGGAGGTCTTGGAAAGGTATTGTTGGCTCTGGAAAATAAGGAGATGAGCTAAAACCAGATATCTGAAACTAATTCACTTTCAAGACCAACAATTTAACGTCATGCCAGAATGCGAAATAAGTTGAGCTATGAGTCAAATATTGACAAGATAAAGTTCGTTCGTTGTTGTAAATAGGTTCACAGAACCTGTACATTGAATCAAGATATTTACGAAATTGTTTATAATATGGTGAAAGAAAATAAAGAGTTTGATCTCAGTACATAAAGATAAATAAATAATTGTTGACTAACGGAAATAATATTCTAAAGTTAAAGTGATTTATTCTTTTGTTCATGTATTATTTAATTTTTGGAGAATAATGTTTTAAGTTTCATAAATATTTAATATTTTTAGCGTAATTATAGACTAAAAAAAAAAATTATCGAACTTATACAAAATTTTTAAAATTTCACGTTTACAGTTATTTTTAAAGAAATTTTAAAAATTTTGTAAGAATTTTTTCATTAATTATTAAAATATAATCAATTTGTTTTCTCTATTTATTAAACCTCTTTATTTTCATTTCTTATCATGTTAATAAGTCTCTTTAAGTTTTGGTGGTACCATTTACCTAACCTGTGGTACAATTAATCCGACTAGTTGGGTAAATTGTACCGAAGGAAAGCCTTCAGGGAAACGCATATTGTGTGAAATCCTATAAGAGTATGGTGTTGACGTTGCGGTACATGTTAAATGAGATTCTAAACTATGTGAATCAAGAAAGAAAACTTATTTAAATTAATATCAAAAAAGATATTTACCAAAAACTGAAAACTGGTACAATATATCCGACTCTCCCCTACATACACCTACACATAAAAAAATACACACCAGTGTCATGGTATAATGTTATAGTTTTCATTACGTATTTTATTACCATAGGTACCATCTGTACCTACCTACTATATTCTACTAAACAAAATGATTGTGATATAAACTACTAGTTTTTGCCCGAGACTTCGTCTGCGTCACTTTTAATCGTTACAAATTGTAGCCTAGGTATATGATACTCCAATGTATAACCTATATTATTGTAAAGTTTCATTCAAATCCGTCAGGTAGTTTTTTCGTGAAAAAGTGATAAACATCCATCCATCGATCCATCCATGGTCACAAACTTTCGCATTTATAATATAAGTAGGATTTTTAATGCGTTTAGCTCTTGACGGCTACACAGACGGTGTTCCTACTGGAGCAGATTTCATGCTCCAGTAGAAACACCAGTCAGTAGTCTTCAATCTGCAACCTTCGATACAACGATGATACTACTCTATTCGCCACCGCTGGAGAAAGAAATAAAGAGTGGAGAGTGAGAGAGAAAATCGGTCTTGAATTTGGTCTTGAAATAGACAAAAGACGAATAAAATGATAAACTATTCACTATTCACTACATTTAAAAAAAGTATAGTCCCTCTATTTTTTGTCCTTATGTATGCGTCAATCTCGGAAAGTTGTGAACGGATTTTGTTCCTGTTTGAAATGTTAGAATGAGGGTTTTTGGAGGAAAGTTTTTAACTATAATTTATCAATATCGTCTTTCTATTTATCGAGATATTACGGCTTTGTCAAAGAAGTCGGACGCGTCGCCACAATATAATAAAGGCTACCCGTGGGAAGCCGGGGCGGGTCGCTAGTATCCTATAAAACAAAAACCTTAACTGTGAGGTTGGGTTGTATCATGGTCTATGTAACAAACCAAGGTAGCTGAAGAGACGAGATAAAACGGTGTAACGAGATAAAATGATCACGAGGTCAACCTTGGATATATAATTCAAGATAATAATAATAAAATACGCTTACACTCACAGCCCCACAGTAGGTATAAACCTGTGTCGTGGGTGCCGTTGTACACATACCGCACATACACAAACACCCAGTCCCGAAATAAATATCTGCAGGCCATAGAAATACTTGTCCCGGTGCGGGGATCGAACCCGCGACCCTTCGTATCAAACGGTAATCTCACACCGCTGGATTAACCGGGTCGTCAAAGAAAAAAAGATGTATCCGAAATATTACCAAAGCCACTAATATATGACTCGTAGCGATCTAGTATTTACCATTAACTGGAAATGGTTTTTACCAAATAAAATTAAGAGGTCATCAATATATTCGATGAATAAAACGATGAATTTTTAAAAGTCCTAGAAATAATATTGTTGGTATTGATGTAGAGAAGCTGCCTGCAAGGGATGATTCGCTAATTTCAATTAACCCTGTATACACATATGCAAGGAGAAAGTCCGTCCAAGTTGATAAAAGTCGTCTCTAATTCGATTTTTTTTTTCTGTAATGGAAGTGGCAAACAAGCATGCAGTTCACATTGATGTTAAGTGATGACTGCAGCCTATGGACACCCACACGAAGTCCAAGGTCAAAATGCAGATGCGTTACCATTTCTGAGGCCTAAGGTGTTATGCCTCTATGCTGGAAATTAGAGGGCCGTACATTACCATCTGACCGGAACACGGTAGTGCTGAACACTACCATTTAGCGGCAAGTAAATTAGGTAATGCGATGGTGCCTATGTCCGCGAGCTCCGTCACTGGAGCTCTACCACCAGTAACAAGGTCATCTCCTAGGTTTCTTTCACTCTTTAACTTTTCTTATGGTTTATTTTCAATACATTAAATAAGCGATAAAATTTATTTGCAATTTTGTCGAAACGAACCCATTTAACCATTTCAGGACAAATCCAGGTATGTAAGCTAACTGTAAATATATATATATATAAACAAGTGTATATTGTTGTTATTGTATATTCCAATATTTAATTGACGTGTATACATTTATGTTAAGGTTAACCGCAAATTACCAGCAAATACCTAATACATTGTTTCTATTTAATTCGTATGTACCCACATGCGGTTTACCAACATGAACCATCAATAGGTAGATATATTTTATTTATGGTTTAATAATAATTTAACACAATTGAAACAAGAACGGCCCGGTGGTCGAAATCGACATCAATTTTAACAGCGAATGACAATATTACAGGGATGTTGTTTTTTTTTTATTATTCTAAGGGGCAAAGTTTTCTTTTGTAATTTGTCTTTAATCTACTGGTGGTAGAGCTCTAGTGTCGGAACTCGCGGGCGTAGACACCACTGCATTACGTATTTATACATTTATGGTAGTGTTCAGCACTATTGTGTTCCAGTCAGGTGGTAATGTACGGCCCTGTGATTACCGGCTCAGAGGCTTAACACCTTAGACCTCAGGAGTGGTAACGCATCTGTATTTTGACCTTGGTCTTTGTGTGGGTGTCCATAGGTTGCAGTCATCACTTAACATCAACGTGAACTGCATGCTTGTTTGCCACTCCCATTACATAAAAAAAAGGTCCCATTAATTTGTTTATTCTTTATTTTCCCACAATTTTTATTCTCTATGTTTTTTTTATATTGCACCGCCACAATATGATTCCACTACTACAAGGTCGACTGGTAGATAATGCCTTTTGGCATTAAGTCCCCCTTATTTATTTTCAAATTTAATGCACATTTAGTACATGTGCACATTTAGTTTATTTTAAAATAATTACAGGAACAAAAACCAAAAACGTAACTTCGTAATGTTACGTAACCTGTAATTCCTGAAGGGTTAGGCAGAGGTATATAATATATATAATATATAAATGCATGCATTCTAGCATACATGCAAACACCCACGATTTGCTGGTTACGTTTCAGGTGGCGAGCTTATTGACATCTCTGGACACATAACCAAAAGCAGAGGTATTGGGAATCATCCAGGCAATGATATTTTAGCATAGCTCAGATAACGGATTTTCGCGCCTTTCATTGGAGCTTTATTGTCTACTAGCTGTTCCCGCGACTTCGTCCACGTGAGAAAAATATGATTGTTCAGTATCTGCCCGGACGAAGTCGTGGGCGCAGCTAGTATAAAAGTAGCCTAAGTTACTCCTTATTACATCAGCTATCTGCCAGTGAAAGTTCCGTCAAAATCGGAGGCACTCAAATTCTATTTATTTGTATGTAGGTATGTATGTATGTATGGAGATAAAAGTAGCCTGAGTTACTCCATATTACATCAGCTACCTACCCGTGGAAGTCCCGTGAAAGTCGGATACACTCCAATTCTACTTATTTGTATGTAGATATGTATGTATGTATGGATGTATGGAGATAAAAGTAGCCTAAGTTACTCCTTATTACATCAGCTACCTACCCGTGGAAGTCCCGTCAAAGTCGGATACACTCCAATCTACTTATTTGTATGTAAGTTTGTATGTATGTATGGAAATAAAAGTAGCCTAAGTTACTCCTTGTCACATCAGCTATCTGCCAGTGAAAGTCCCGTCAAAATCGGTCCAGCCGTTCCCAAGATTAGCCCCGCCAAACAGACAAACAGACAGACCGACAGATAGACAAAAATTGTAAAAAATGTGGTTTTGGTATATGTACCGTGTATACATACATATGCATTTAGTAAAAAGCGGTTATTTTAATATTACAAACAGACACTCTGATTTTATTTATTTGTATAGATAAAAATATCGTTCATTCTCCAATATTGCTTAGTATATGTAATTATGCAATATTAATTTTAACCGCTGCTGCTCTGTGGTCACGAGTTCGAACCCGGGTCGTGTAAGTCCCATAGAGTGATATTCATTTTTTACAATATTTCTAGCGTCACCGTTTGGTATTGTGCCAACTGTAAATCAATTCACGCACTACAACTACTATACATAGATATATGAATTTCGAATGAGCAAATGACTAAACAGATATTCAATGAGAAAGTGGATGGTTGCAGAGGCCCAGGAAGACCAAGACCAAGTACCATGACAAAAAAGGTCGAGTACTATCTGATGGTGGAGTCAAAAGTCTTAGAAATCGGCGTGCATGTATGAAGGGATTATGAATGCAGATGAGGCACGAGAGGTGTGTCAGGACCGGGATATCTGGGGCTCCACACTCTCTACCTGCCCCATTAGGGACCTGGCATGAAGATACATACATACATACCTACCTATTATTAGCTACTTAAAAATGGGTTACTGACGAATCATTAGATAAATGATGAATTCATACCTCAGCCTAACCGTTTGCGAAATATTGGCGCAAAGTTACGTTATTTTTTTGTTATACTTTCATGTATGTATCGTACTCGTATGTATCTTTACGCCAGGTCTCTAACGGGGTAGGGTAGGCCCTACTTTCATTCTTACCATTAAATGGTTCGCGTTCAAACATGACCATAATTGTTTAACACGGGTCGGTACATATTGTGACAGTGCACAGTAAAAATTCTCGGGCAAATCGTAGTCTTGTAAGTGAAGCACGTATTCAATCGAACGGTCGGTCGGGGACCGGCCTAGGGTCTCTATCACACAGTCACACGCTAGAAAAAACTTTTCTTAAAACACTTTTACTGGTAGGAGGGAGTAGGAGCTCGAGGGCGTAGGCACCAGTGCATTACCTAATCTATCTGACGACAAATGGTAGTGTTCAGCACTATCACTACAGATGGTAATGTGTAGCCCCGTAGTAACTATCACAGAGACAAAACAACTAACGTGACGATGGATCTGCATTTTGACCTCAGGTATTTGCGGTGGTGCTGGAAGGTGGTACATAAGCATGCAGTTTACATGGATGTTAAGTAATGATTGCAGCCTATAGACATCTACACAAAACCAGAGGTCTGTGGAGGAACGGATTGAAATGTTCCTCCGACGAAAAAGGAGGATCCTCCGACCAGGCGAGGTGTTAGCGCCTGGCAGGCCTCCTGCGTCTTCTACGTTCATCACTTTCTTCATACATACTGATTTTAGGAGCATTTTCCCTAATTGATAGAAAATATGACTTAGGTGACAACTTATGGTATTTCTTAGTAAATTGGATTTTGATTGTTTTTTTTTATTTATTTGATTGGATTGAGGATAACTGTTATCCTTTCCTTGCAGGAAAGTAGAAATCCTGTACCTTGTATTCTAACGAAAACGGATACATTTTTGAGTATGGGGAAAATTAATTGTTTTAGGTTTCGCTAAAATACAGCAGTCCTCATAATTAATTAAAATACCCATGTGATGTAAAATAATTTACGAGTATGTTCATATTTTCCTTATCAATACAAAATTTCAAGCTTGTTTCTTCGTAAGACTTAAACGTTTTCTTTTTTTTTAATCATCGCTATCCGCGGAACCAACTGCCTGTGCGAAATACAAGTAAGAAAATGCAGTAATGAAAACTAATATAATTTAAACCTCAGCCTATGTAGCTTGTGAAAATTTGAATATCTATGTAATACTAGCTGTGCCCACGACTTCGTCCGCGTAGATACTGATTTATTAAATTCTACGCGGATGAAATCGCGGGCACATCTAGTCTTAATTAAATACGTTTATGTAAACCGCATTCAACTCCTAACCGATTTTGACGAAACAAAGTTTTAACAATCATTTGTAATTCTTCTCTGAAAACCGCGTTAAAATCAGTTGAGAAGTTTCGAAGTGATAACGTCCCAGATAGACTAACAGACAGGCAGACAAAAATTCCATAAAATATTTTTTTTGTTTCTGTTATTCTTTTCTAATCTCCCCCTGTCAGTTTTATATGTACAGACACTTGATTTTTCTCGATTTGTCTTATTTTGTATTGATAAAATATGCTATGAAAATAGACCCCTTGAAAGAATGGACTCACGGAGAGATGCCATGATAAATTGGCGATTGGAGGCACTAGAGAGGTTGTGGCCTCTCCGACTGTCTCAAAAGCTTACTCAAATAATTCCAACGAGAAGAAACTACCCTGATATAGGGTTGCTTAACAAGAACACGACTTTGACATGAGAGTAACCTTTTGATGAGTCTCGTTATTTATTTATCGTTGAAAGCTCACGTTCTCTTTCTTATTTACGTATTGACGAGTTGATATACAAATATATTATTATATACTAGCTACCCGTCCCGGCTTCCCACGGCTGTAAGGAGCCGTCCATAAATACGTTCCAATACAAGGGGGAGGTGGTCGCTGAGCGTGACAAAATGTGACATGGACGGAAGGATTTCGTTGAATAACTGATTTAAAAAAATATCATATTCAGTGGGGTATTAGTTTTAAGACGTAATATTTTTAGAGGGGGTACAGATAGTGTGACACAGCGTGACAGTAAGGGAGGAGAGGGGTCAGAAAAGCCTTATTTTAGCGTGACGTATGGACGGCCCCTAATCTATATATATAAAAATCAATTGCTGTTCGTTAGTCTCTAAAACTCGATAACGGCTGGACCGATTTGGCCAATTTTGGTTTTGAATGAATTTTGGAAGTCCGGGGAAGGTTTGAAAGGTAAGAAAATATGAAGAAATAGTAAAAACCACAATTTAATTTTTAACCGAGTTCAAAAAACGAGAAGGTTCTCAATTCGGCCGGTATATATATAATAGGTTGGGGAAAAAGTCTTTTCGCATTATAGTATGTATGAACTTGTAATAAAATATTTGGCTGTAGTATTTGTATCTGGCTGGTTTTGGTAACATTGGAAATTAAAATTTTAAAGAACAATTCCAAATTCAAATTAGGCAAATGTGTGATTTTCATTTGTTTTTCGTACTGTCAAGATGAGTGAATCTAATGAAGAAATTCGATACATTTTAAAATTTTACTACAAAAAAGGTAAAAATGCAATGCAAGCCGCGAAAAAAATTTGCGATATTTATGGACCTAGTGCAGTGTCTGTGAGAGTAGCACAAATTTGGTTTAAGCGTTTTCAATCCGGAAATTTTGATGTCAAAGATGCACCTCGCTCTGGTCGCCCTATTACGGATAAAATGGATGCCATTTTTGAAAAAGTGGAGCAAGATCGACATATCAGTAGTTACGACGTAGTTGAAGAACTGAGAATTGATCACAAAACAGTTTTGGCGCATTTTAAAAAAGCTGGGTACAAAAAAAAGCTCGATATTTGGGTACCTCACGAGCTCACTGAAATAAACCTAATGAACCGTGTACTCATTGTGATTCTTTATTACGACGTAATGAAACCGAATCATTTTTGAAGAAGCTGATAACTGGTGATGAAAAGTGGATCACATACGACAAGAACGTGCGAAAAAGGTCGTGGTCAAAGGCCGGTCAGGCTTCACAGACTGTTACGAAACCAGGGTTAACTCTCAATAAGGTGATGTTGTGTGTGTGGTGGGATTGGAAAGGCATTATTCATTATGAGCTATTACCACCAGGTAGGACTATCGATTCTGAACTCTACTGCGAACAACTGATGAGATTAAAGCAAGAAGTTGAGAGAAAGCGGCCGGAATTGATCAACATAAGGGGTGTGGTGTTTCATCATGATAACGCTAGACCTCACACATCTATAGCCACTCAGCAAAAATTAAGAGAGTTTGGCTGGGAGGTGTTAATGCATCCGCCGTATAGTCCTGACCTTGCACCTTCAGATTTCCACCTGTTTCGGTCTCTTCAGAATTCTTTATGCAATGTTAGGATAACAACATGAGAGGACTGCCAAATCCACTTGTCGCGGTATTTTGATGAGAAGTCCCAAAATGTTTATAGCAATGGGATCATGTCCCTACCTACAAGATGGCAAAAGGTTATCGAACAAATTGGTACATACAAACTTTAGTTAAATTTAAATAAACTATATTAAAAAATGTTTTGAATTATCTTAAAAAATGCGAAAAAACTTTTTCCCCAACCTTATATATATATATATATATATATATATATATATTTATATTTATACGCGGATTTTGCAGAGATGTCTGGACCGATTTACGTAATTCTTTTTTTGTTTGATGCGGAATAGTTTCGAATTGGTCCCATAAAAATTTGATTCAGATAGGCTTATTAGTTTTTATTTTATGAGCATTTTTTTACTTACTTTCACCTCAGACTAAAGGAATAAGAATGGACGGCGAGTTGTCATACAGTGCGTTGAATCCACTGACGTCCTAGATAGTCCTAATGCGCATGACAACAAGATGGCAACAAGTGACAATGACACATTTACTCATCGACGACACAACACAGCATATTTACTCCTTCGTGAATTCATTTTTTTCATTGATTTCGTATAGTCGTGTAATAATTTTGTATCGACACACCTAAACAATTTAAATTAGGTATTAATTGTCACGAAGCTAAAAGAGTCAGATTTTACAATTTTAACAGATGTGAACATTAATCTAATTGACAATGCAGCAATAAAAAATAAATATAACTACGTTAAGAAAAACCGACTTCAAAACTGAAAAGTAAAAAATAATAAAGATTTAATTGTAATTATATACTACCTATTATTTATATGTGCTATTTACTAATAGGTTTGAAGTCGGTGCCAAGCCAAAAATCACTAAAGTAGGCATTTCATTGTATTAAAACGTAACTTCACGCCTGTAATCCCCGAAGGGGTAGGCAGAGGTAAATGCATGAATTAAAGCATACATGCAAACACTCACGATTCGCCGGTTACGTTTTGTTCAGTGTATTAATTTGCTTGTATTCATATTTAAGTTATTAAAATATAATTATTTGTTTAAGGCTTGGCACCGACTTCAAACCTATTAGTAAATATCACATTTAAATAATAGGTAGTATATAATTACAATTAAATCTTTATTATTTTTTACTTTTCAGTTTTGAAGTCGGTTTTTCTTAACGTAGTTATATTTATTAACATACAAATAGTCCATATCTATCAAACCTTTGTCAGATTATTTCATTGTGAGGCAATACAATGTTTGCCGGGTCAGCTAGTACTAAATAATTATACTACAGAATGTCTTTATATACTTGAGTGTTTAGGTACATCGTTCATAGCTTTTTTGTAATTGTAAGCTCCGATAAACGCGTGCGCTGCCTTCGAAGCGCTATGTATATTAAATCTGTAATATCTTCAAAAAAGTTTATAAAATTTTTGTACTATTAAAGGCCGCATTGCTCTATATATAAATGCACATCGTATTTAAGGATACTTCATAGGATGAAGATTATGGTGTATTGATTAAAATTGCTTTGCAAATAAGAGACTAATTCTCGTAAAAAGTAAAGGATAAAAAATGGCTATTATGTGTTATCCAGAGACAGGTGGATAGAAGATATAAGATAGATACCTAGATGAATTTTTGAAGACCTTTTAAAGTGTACAATAAATAAATAAATATGCTGTGCCGTTGTACACACACAACACAAACACAAACACCCAGACCCGAATTTGACAAACCAAAATTTGCCAAGTCGGTCCAGCCGTTCTCGAGTTTTAGCGAGACTAATGAACATCAATTGATTTTTATGTAGAAGATAAGTACTGACCCGGGTAAGCCCCAGTAACAAATATAAAGCATTGACGCAGTTTAATAACAATCAAAATATTTTTTCCATTGAATGTAACTTACGTCAACGTAGAGTAGGTAAACCAGTTACAGTGTTCAACATTAAATATTGTACATCGAGCTTAGGAAAGTGACAATCGGCTAGTTTCGACGTAGAGCGTTATCTCTGCTGCACACTGCCTACGTAAGCAATAATAGTCCGGTATTGGTCAAACCAATTGGTCATCCTCACCAATCCGCATTGGAGCAGCGTGGTGGAGTAAGCTCCAGGGCTCCCTCCAAAAAGGGGAGAGACTCGTGCCCAGCAGTGGGACGTACGAGTATAATGGGTTGCCATTATTATTTATTATTATTATTATTGGTCAAATTTTGATCAAAATGGTCGACAAATGTTATATGAGTCAGGTGCAAAAGAGACAACGCTCTACAAACCCGAAATAAGCCGAAGTCTCGTTTCTGAGATCGATGTGCCATATTTATTGTTGGATACTGTACTTACTTGCTTACTTATTTATTATACTTTTTTATGTGATGGTGGTGGCAAACAAGCGTGCAGTTCACATGGATGTTACGTGACGACTGCAGCCTATAGAGTATATACATCTATACGATAACTAGAGGTCAAAGTGCATCAAAGTAACAGTGCAGTAAGTGTTTTTACTGGTGGTAGAGCTTCAGTGACGGAGCTCACGGGCGTAGGCACCACCGCATTACCTAATATATTTGCCGCTAAATGGTAGTGTTCAGCACTATCGTGTTCCGGTCAGGTGGTAATGTACGGCCCTGTAATTTCCGGCACAGAGGCATAATACCTTAGGCCTCAGGAGTGGTAACGCATCTACATTTCGACCTTGGTCTTTGTGTGGGTGTCTATAGGCTGCAGTCATCACTTAACATCAATGTGAACTGCATGCTTTTTTGCCACTACCATTACATAAAAAAAAAGAAAAGTGCCATCCCTGAAGATCTGCCTCTGTGATAGTTATTACGGGGCCATGCATTACCATCTAACCGGAACACGATAGTGCTCAACACTACCATTTTAAGGCAGATAGATTAGGTATTGCGGTGCTCCTACGCCCTCGAGCTCCATTTAATTTTTATGTGTAATATAAATTAAAATATATGTACAATTATCGTAAATACGCTATATTATTTTTTCTGATAAAATATGTAAGTATATATTGGTAACCATTATTAATTTAAATTTGTTTGATCCGCTTGACATTCGTGAAAAACAGGGTTCCAGATGAAAATCAGCGTCAAGTCGATTGATGTTATCGACTAGACATGAAGCTGGTCTGGGCTCCCATTTGGATCATCCGTGAGACTTAATCTCTTTTTTCTTTTTTAATTCTTATTGTTTTTCTTTTTGTATAATTGTACCTGTGTACCTCCTAATCGTCTGGAAATTTGTATCGTCATGTCTCTGTGCTGTCCAAATAAATGTTTTCTTTTCTATTCTTTTTATTTTTCTCCATCACTGGAGCTCTACCACCAGCAAAACACAGTTGGGTTACACTCAAGACTCTAAAGAGTGGAGGTTGAATAATATTATATCTTTCTTATGCCACCTTCATTATTTTTATGTAATGAAGGTGGCAAACCAGCATGCAGTTCACATTAATGTAAATCTTTAGTTGTATAGTAGAAAAACTACTTCGGCAGTCTAATGGTTGCAGGCCAGTACTACTACGATGGGGTCCTGGGTTCGACTTCCGAGTCCAAGTTTCCATTTTCTGGAATAGTGAAGTGGCTAAATGAGTAAAAAAAAAGACCATGGCAGATGATAAGTTAGTCTTTTCTGATGGAAATGCTTAGTATAAGACATTAAGTCGTTCCTAAATGTGTGATGACCATATCACAAAGTTTTTGTAAGATCTTAATTTTTCTGAAAATAACCATTTACTCTGAGTACACTAAGGTCAGGCGATCTGCCAGTAAAGTACATTTATAGAACCTGTCACATCGCTACTATCTACTGAACGAATAGGTAATCAAATGAAGGGCTCAGCAATTGGGGAGCGAATACAATTAGCGGATGAGACATGAAAGTTAATAACGTTAATCCTTAAGCGATTTACGACAAGGAAATTGCGTTCCACTTTCGAATGAATTGGGTGATTGGGCACTAGGTCGATAACCATTCTGATGGGACGGTTATCTAAACCTTGAGGACGGGAATGAAGGATATGGTTATGGTTTTGAGTGAAGAATTTTGACGGTCGGTCGAGAAAATGTTTATAAAAAATCGTACCCTAGCCTTTCCTTCTCACAACACTAGTTTTGTTTCCCATTCATTCACTGTTTCGGCAATAAAACTTTGGAACTCGCTTCCCGTGGCTATCAGAAAATCAACCTGTAAATTATCTTTCAAACGCAAAGTACGTCAACATTTTCTTAATTCGCTCTCTTAGAAGATTCACATGTCTATCATTCATTGTGTTAACTTTCAAGTTGTATCTTTAATATTTATTTATATTCAATTGTATTTATACTATATATTTACATTTTTGTACCTTATAATAATATATTTACATTATATGTAGTATATATGTGTATATATATATATCTGCATAATATATATAATTATATTATTTATTTATATACTTATCTATGATATTATAGTTATATTTATAATCATCTAAATCTATTTAATTTATTTTATTGTCATTCTCAAATTTTAACCAGTGCTGCACCTACTTCGTTGATTTCTACACAACCCAACGGTTGACTGGTAGAAAACGCCTAGTGGCGTTAAGTCCGCCATATGTATCTTTTATGTGCATAAAAGTATTAATAAACAAATAATAATAAATTACTCACAATACTATATAAATTGAGTTAGTATTAAAGACTCTCCAGCTATTGCTAATGCTGCAAAACAAATGCAATTCGTAAAAGTTGGAACGCCCGTTACCTCTTATATCGATAACATCACCATAAGTAAACAGGTTACCCGACGGAAAGTGGGTAGAGACACATTTGTGTTGGTTGTGTGCAGTGATGTTCCTGACGAATTTTTGACGATAATTTCGAGTAAAGCCTTATTATAATACACCATGCAGAAGAACGCACCAAAAACACAACGAAATGCATTTAAATCATGTTTAATGTTAAAACTCCAACATTCCAAGAGCTTTAGAATTTTAGAATTCTTATTCTAAAATTCTAAAGCTCTACTCTCTGACCCTAAAATTGGGGACAGACGGCGGACACAATAAGACTTTTACTCAATAAAACTTTGCAGTGTTCCTTCTTGGTACGTTCTGTAGTGGTGTCACGGAAAAGCTCTCACATACTTCCATGTCTCCACCGGTAGCTGCCCACGTAAGCGCCTATTTTCAGAAGCTAAGAAAGAGTTCCAAACTTCACAAGTGGTGTGCGAAATCCCAACACGGCAACCAGCTCGAGTTTCCTTTCTTTTTACCTTAGTCCATCACCTAGAGGGCTTAGAACAGCTGGCAGACTGTTTCCAATGCGTCTATGACGGATTCCGATGACGTAGAGTTACGCATAATTATCTAAAGAACTGTTGAAAAAAATTGCACATGCTTTCCTATATATTATATGCCTATTCCTTCGGAGAAAGACAGGCGTGAAATGGTCATACCTACATATTCTAGTGAGATCGTTTATAATTTATGACATCGTATGGTGAAGTTTTTTAGTACTACTTTGCACGGAAAATGGTGCATTAAATTAATATTTTTTTATGCAATGGAAGTGGCAAATAAGTTTGCAGTTCACATTGATGTTAAGTGATGACTGCAGCCTATAGACACCCACAGAAAGACCAAGCTCAAAATTCAGATGCATTACCACTCTTGAGGCCTAAGGCGTTATGCCTCTGTGCCGGAAATTACAGGGCCATACATTATCACCTGATCGGAACACGATAGTGCTGAACACTACCATTTAGCGGCAAGTATATTAGGTAGACGAGGCACGAGAGGTTTGTCTGAACCGGGATATCTGGCGCTCTACACTCTCTGCCTACCCCGTTAGGGACCTGGCGTGAAGATACATATATATATTAGGTAATGCGGTGGTGCCTACGTCCGCGAGCTCCGTAACTGGAGCTCTACCACCAGTAAAAATTATTATGTTTTGGTTAGAAACAAAACCCAAATTTTAGCTTTATTCCTAGTCCTGTTTTATCCTTAAAATAATCCTCATATACCCACCACAATACCTCATTATTGTGTACCTCATTGATGTTATAAACAAGTTCCATAACTAGGAAAATCCGTTGATGATACATTAGTCACATTATTGTTTATTCGCGTTAAATATGAACAGTAGGTATGATTTTCTTAATATGTACGTACGGTCGGAATATAAAATTGTTTTTTTCTATTTTCCGCATTACCTAATATACTTGCCGCTAAATGGTAGTGTTCAGCATTATCGTGTTCCGGTCAGGTGGTAATGCACGGCCCTGTTATTTTCGGCACAGAGGCATGATACCTTAGGTCTCAGGAGTGGTAGCGCATCTGCATTTTGACCTTGGTCTTTGTGTGGGTGTCGACAGGCAGCAGTCATCACTTAACATCAATGTGAACTGCATGCTTGTTTACAACTTTCATTACACAAAAAAAAGCAAATGCAAATATTCTTAAAATCACAAAAATTATAAAATACTTACCCCCTTGTTCATAAACGTACATTAAATACGTTTTAGCTATAGAATACTTTGTCTTTGTCAGTTGCATTGTCAAATGTGCAGGATAGAAAAAGACAAAGTAGAGATTAGCAACACTATAGCTAAAATATGTTTATGAATAAGGGGGTTAACTTTTACATCTCACATCATCTTTTGATAATTTCTACCATCTTAACAAAATTAGTAATAATTTATTAATTAAATGGTAAAATATTTTTAAGTAATTTTATTTAACAAATAGCATAATACTAGGATTTTTTTTCTCTGTACTTATTATGCCAACAGTACTTATGTAGGTAACTATGTAATGTAAGTATAAATATATTGTAGTTGACCTCTAAGATCCAGTATGGCAAAGCGGACGGGCGGCAAGTCATCTCGTCAGCCACACACACTAGAACTGCTATAAAGGAATATAAATGAATTAACAACAGTAATGATAAAAACTTTGTGTTAAAGACAGTGTTTCAAAATGAAGTGTTTTGTGCTATTCATTCTTTCTCTCACGTGGTCCGGTGGATGTATGTATCATAATATTATTATTTATTATAAGGATAAAACATAATTTATCTTAACTCGCCAAACTTAAGAAAATACAATGTTCATTTTGTTCCGATATTGATATCCGTAATTGCAATGTGGTGATAAAAAATTATGCCAACATTACCTATACGTAATGATAAAATAAAAACCCTCTTGGCATTTGCGAGCTAAAACATCAAAATAACCATAATAATAAAGTTAATATTCTTGTGAAGGATACATCTTTTTTTTCTATTTTTTGTTACCGTCTCTATAAATAGCATGACATTTCAAATGTAAGAGGAAAACCCAGATGTTTTATAAATTATTTACTGAATTGGCTTCACTTCGGTCATTTTATTAAGAGGATTATTATTTAAAAGTTCCGATTATTATAAATATTTTGCTCGTTATAACCCGTATTTTAGATACGATGTCTTAAAAAATCTTACGTATTAGTATTATGTTGTACCTTCTGATGCTGTGTAAAATTTTTACTATGGTCGTACCTTAACATATAATTAACATAGGACCGGCCAGAGTTTTGTTTCGTTTATTTACATGATAGCGCGTGTAAAGAAACGAGACAGACTATTATGTAACGAGTAATATATAGCGAGTAGAGCGATTCACAATTAGTCATGGTATACACTATACATACCTCCGTTGCTTGGTTGTAGAGCGAAGCCTTTTCCTTTAAGTCCACAGTAATCTTAATTACAAGACAATAGAAACCATATTCGCCATACCTATACAATCCATCGGGAAGGCATGTTCCCGATGTAACTGTTACACTAATACATTACATACTGATAATAAGTAGGTAACTATTCGTGAAGGTTCAAAATACAGTGCTAACCAATAAATATTGCACATCGAGCTTAGGAAGGAGACTTCGGCTTATTTCGTGTCTGTAGAGCGTTATCTCTTTCGCACCATACCAATTTGACGTTTGTCGACCATTTTGATCAAGTTTTGACCAATATCGGTCTGTCAGTGCTTACGTAAGCAGTGTGCAACAGAGATAACGCTCTACGAAATCGAAACGAGCCGATCGTCTCTTTCGAAAGCTCGAAGTGCAACATTAATTGTTGAGTACTGTACATTCTATTATTTTACGTATTGATATTTACACATATTTTATACTAGCTGTGCCCGCAACTTTGTTTGCGTGGAATAGTGCCTTTGGGACATTAGGCAGCGCTTTTGGATATACATTTTGGTTAACTTTGGATCATAAACACTTTTGGGTAGCTAAAAAAATCTAATTTGCAGTAATGCTTCTCTGTACACGATATTAGACGTATGACCATCGAGGATAAAAGCACACAGGCTGCTAGGATTGCGAAAAATTGCTAATTATGTGTTTAAACGCGCATCCATCCTATGCTGAACCATATTTTCGAAAATGCCATTTTAAACTTCTATGCATAATATTTTTTTATAGAAAATTATTATAAACTTTTGTAAATTTTCAGTCAATTTTTAAACATAATAGATAGATCTATGCATAATATAAGCACTCCGTAAGAGCCAGTAGAAGAGAAAAAATGAATATTAACGTTGTGCATTTTTACCCACTAATGCCACCACCACCAACGCCACCACTACAATCACCACCAACGCTATCAACGCCATCACCATCACCAAACACCTACGCCACCAATGCCACCACTGATACAAACACCACCAAAACCACCACCACCACCACAACCAATGCCACCAACGCCCCCAAAACTACCAATAACACCACCAACATCACCAACGCCACCAGTGCCTCCACCGCCAGTAAAACCACCGCCAGCACCACTAACGCCACCAACACCACCACCAGAGTCACCAACAATACCTATGCCACCAACGACACCAACGCCGCCACCACCACCACCACCACTACAAACACCACCAAAGCCACCAACACCACTAACGCCACCGCCACCACCACCATCGCCATCATCATAATCACATCCGAAAGACGTCCATCCGTCTCCGCTGGACAAAGCCTTTCCCGAAGATGCTCCTAAAAGTGTTGTGCGTCATAAGGATGAAATACGCCATAATTGCCACGCTTGGCATGCGGAATGGTGATCATAGCGGAGATTGTTTTATGCCGGGACGCTGCTATGCGGTATGCTTAATGTTACTAACAGAGAAAAACCGGCCAAGTGCGAGTCGAACTCGTGCACGAAGGGTTCCGTACAAAAAATGCCATAAAAATTTCGTTTGTTCGAAGGTAATATACAACATAAGACCTAAAAATTCTGTGAAAATTTTAAGTGTATACTTGATACCGTTATTGATATCGAGCAAAAAATATACGAAAAAAAACACGTTTATTGTATTCCCCCTTGGACCCCTTAATATTTTCATTTTCTTATTTTTAGTATTCAATTTTGTCGCTATAGCGGTAACAGAAATACATGATTTGTGAAAATTTTAGCTTTCTAGCTATCACTGTTTATGAGATACAGCCTGGGGACAGACAGACAGATGGACGGACAGACAGGCAAACAGCGGAGGATGAGTAATAGGGTCCGTTTTTACCTTTTAGATACGGAACCTTACAAAAGATAGATTCAGAATAGTTTTTTTATGAACCGATAGACATGAAACAAACAGTAAATGTTAAGTGAAACGTACCACAATATATTAGTAAAAACTAAAAATTGAATAAGCCATTTCTGAAATTAGCGTGCACAAACACACAGACAAACATACATTTTTCCGGGTATAAAAAGTACCCAGTGTTGTGCGCCAAAGGTTAAAGTATAAATATACCAAGTTTCATCGTAATCGGATCTGTAGATTTTGTGTGATGCTTGAACAAACAGACAGACAGACAGACAAAAAAATTTCTTATCACATATTTGTGTTCGGTATCGATCTAGTAACATCCCCTGGTATTTATTTTTTCAATATTTTCAATGTACAGAATTTGAACTTCTACAGTTAGATTTGTGTTATTTGTGTATATTGACTTGTCTATCCAAAGAGATTTGACTGGTCAATCAAAAGAGACATCAATTTGTAGCAACAGTTCCATGCGCCACAACACTTCTATTTGTCTTATTCTTCATAATACTGTTCTTAAAGGCCACATACTGAAACACCACTCGCCCAAATACTCAAACGTCACTTAAATCTAAGTGGTACTTCAAAGTCTTCTTTCTTTATAAAACACGTTCAAATGATAGATATAGCGCACATTTGAGAGCTGCTTAAAATTGAGTGACGTTTGAGTATTCAGCCATTAAAAGTGTATTGTCTCTATAAATCACGACCAAACGCCATGCGACAGAGACAGCTTACATTTGAGGGTTGCTTAAAATTGACGTTTGATTATTTGGCCCTTTGAACAGTTGACAAATATCGGATTGAATAATTTCAGACACCTGTACCACTCCACTTGGTGCAACCAGCGAATGTGTATCCTTATACGAATGCCAGTCACTATTGAGAGTATTCAAACAGCGGCCTTTGCCATCTGAGCTCATCAACTTCCTTAGAGAGTCGCAATGCGGGTTCGATGACTATACTCCAAGAGTTTGCTGTGGACCTCTTCCAGAGATTCATACTACGGTAAGGAAGGAAGAAGATTAATAAATCCTTTTTCATCTTATTAAAACATCTGAATCCCTAAAGCAGTAGATAGGGTCCGAGAACAATAAAAAATCCACTGTCATATTTTTACGGTAGATAAAACAAGTTTTACAATATGGGTGTGGGAAGTTCTTTTAAGTTTAGATCCTAGGTGACATTTCATTTAAATATTTCTTCATAGTATGTTCATGTGTTGGTTTTTTATCTATCTGCAATACTGAATTAGAGTTTTGGCGGGAACCTTGAAAGAGGCGTATGGTGCTCTTATTTTATTTCATTTTCTTGGTGTATTTCTAACTTATATTGAATAAAGTTAGTGGCATTTTGTTTGATATAGGTTTATTACAGTGCCCGTGTATAGTTAAATAGAATAACAGTGCGAAAACACGACCTTTCAGGTTGCCTCCAAAACTCCGTTGTAAATGTTCTGGTACAGTAGCCATCGCTTTACTCGAATAACTGACTGTAACTCACTTGACTTACAGACTTAAAAAATTATTGACTGTCTATATTACACTAACTTTTACGCTGCTAAAATAAATACGAAATATCGTTTTACTTGACACTGGCAATATGCGTAATAGCGATGCCATAAAAAAAAAACTGAATTAGTGCATTTCTATCTGACTAGCAAAGTTTCAATAATTCGTTTTACACAAAAGTGCAAACACAGTACAGTGCAAATAAATTATGGTGTTTTATTTATTTAAACTTTGAGGCGCACTTAATGCTATAGAGCATTATCTACCAGCCTTTAGGGTAGTAAAGAAAGGTTCATGTAGTGCTTTGACAAATGTAAAAAAAAAAACATAAAAGTAAAAAAAAAAAAAAAACGTCAAACATATATTTACGACACTCATGACATAAGTTCATACAAATACGCAAAAAATATACGTATCTATTAGTAGAAGTAAAGTTTATTTACATTTTTTTTTATTTTTTTTTTAGGTTTTAAAATTTTCTTCAGTCAGCAAAACGGCGAGCAATCATGACAATTTTTCAAATAAATCTTTTATTAACGAGTGGTAGAGTTTTAGTGTCGTAGATCGACAGCGTAAACGTTACGTAATCTATCTATCTCCACTTGGAGCAACTCAGCACTATCGTATCCTAGTAAGATTTTAATGCATGGCCCCGTAATTTTTTGTCCCAGAAATAAAACAGCTAGTGTCATCTACATTTTGAACTCAGATTTTTATGGACAAGTCTAGAGGCCGTATCCACTTACTACCTAATTGTGTGACATGCTTTTTACTTCTCATTATTTGTGTAAGAAAAATCAGACAAATAGTCCTATTTTTTTAATTATAGCTGCGTCCCCAAACCACTCCCTCGCCAGTAAATTCGGAAGAGGATCCAGTTAACGACGTCGATTCGTATGTAACGCCACGGAATGAATGTGGTTATGATTCCGGAGCGGATCGTATATTCGGAGGACAGATCACAGATCTTGACGAGTTCCCTTGGATGGCATTAATGGGATACAGACCACGTGAGTATGAAAAAAAAATACATTGTGTGTACTTGTATGTACGCATGTAAGAAGTTATACTTCTTTAGCGTAACAAATCAATATACCTACCAGAAATAAAACAAAACGTATTACATAATACAATGTTATTAAATTATGCATACCGACAATTAATCTCAAATCTATAAATGCACTTAAAACAGTAGTCAAAGAGTGAAAAATAAAAAATATATAAATTATTATCAATAAATATATATAACATCACCGTCGCATATACAATTAATTAATAAAGAGTTTAGGAATTAACTTCAGAGTGTCGCTTTTGTCGGTGTGTGCGCGCATCGTAAAAATTTCACTTATAAATTTTTCCAATCGCGCCAAAAGAAATATAATCTACAAAAAACGATAATATGACTAATCATGTTCCCCAGATGACAACATATTCCTCGGATTTAATAAACAAAATGTTTGATATTAGTTGGTGCTTTGTCACATTTTTGTTTTTATATTATTTCGCATTAACACATGCTTGTGAAATATATTTTATTTTAAAGAAAAATGGAAAGAAAAATTTGACTTCAGGCGAGACTCGAACTCGCGGCCTACTGGGAATCTAGTCCAGCCGCTCTTCCAATTGAGCTACTGAAGTCCTGCCCGATTTGTCAAATCTTTGCTTCACATTTATTGCCTTGCTTTATGGTAGCAGTAGCGCCATCTATTGCCAACCATGCTAGTTAGGCAACCGATATTATAGACTTTTCAGTTTATTGAATATCGTAAAGAAGTCGCTTTTACCCTTAATAATTGTTTTTATATGGGAATCTAGTCCAGCCGCTCTTCCAATTGAGCTACTGAAGTCCTGCCCGATTTGTCAAATCTTTCCTTCACATTTATTGCCTTGCTTTATGGTAGCAGTAGCGCCATCTATTGCCAACCATGCTAGTTAGGCAACCGATATAATAGACTTTTCAGTTTATTGAATATCGTAAAGAAGTCGCTTTTACCCTTAATAATTGTTTTTATATTATTTCGCATTAACACATGCTTGTGAAATATATTTTATTTTAAAGAAAAATGGAAAGAAAAAATTGACTTCAGACGAGACTCGAACTCGCGGCAGTTTCCCAGTAGGCCGCGAGTTCGAGTCTCGCCTGAATTCAAATTTTTCTTTCCATTTTTCTTTAAAATAAAATATATTGTCACATTTTGTTAGATGGCGTGCAAATTTTGTTGTATTTGTAGTAAATAGTTTTATATAGTCTTCAAATTAAAAAAAAAATTGTTTTACGATTTTAATGGAATCACTTATATTTATTTGTATTTGTGGCAAATAAGAGCTTTCTAGCACAAATAATCTCTGAAATAAGCTACGGACAGAGAGTCGGACGGACATGACGAAACAATAAAGGTTCCTTGTAGGCTAAAAAATGAGGTTATAATGCAGATTTGCAGAATGTATGTTTTATCGCAATACGTGTTTAATTTAGCGAAAGAGTTAGCCACTCATGTCTGAATAGGAAAACACAATAGAGGACTCACTTCCCTTTCGGAAATCAGAGTTTAAAGTCACCACCATGGGATAGAAATTTGCGGTATTTATTAAAATGCAAGGACGATTGTTCACTAATCCCAGTGATGTGTCACAGGTTTGACGAGAAGGCTTCAAAAATCAAAGAGCGCGGTTTTCATAAAATAGTTTCCAAAAAATTTTCTGTCAGATCTATATATTTATTTATCCATAAGTCCATTCTTTAAACCTGTGCACATCTCAAACACAGGGTCTAAGAAACTTCGCCCATTCATTATAATATACACATCAGTGGAATTTTGGATTTTCTTTCCAGATGACAAGTCTAAGCCAATCACTTATCAATGCGGTGGTGTTCTGGTCAATCACAGATACGTGTTAACGGCTGCGCACTGCGTTGTCGGTGAAATTGAAAAAGTTATTGGTAAACTGTAAGTATACAATGACTTCACACCTGTAGTTTCCTTTTTGTAGCTGTAGAAAGAGGTTTAGTGGTGGTAAACATTTACGGTATTCGCAATTTTTCCTACATTTGTGCTATACGACGTTGCTTCGTACCAAATTTCAAGATTCTGTAATTTATTTCATGCTCACAGGAAGAACCCTGTAGGTTTTGATTTCCTTGCGAGTAACACAAGGGAATACAGGGTATAACTCGCAAGGGAATCGGGAGTTTGAAAATACGCGGCTTAAATTGTTGTTTCTTTTGATGGTGTTGACATAAAAGTTTGATTTTGTCACAGATTTAAGGTATTATAGACCTGAGTGTTTAATTATGAGTTCAATTTAATACCTTACGCGTTCATGAGGAAAAAGGTAGTGAATTTAAAATGATTAAAAATATTTTTATCGTATGGTGTAACTAGAAAGGTAAGGTATTCGCTATTTTTCAATATTATTTCTTTATTATTTTACACGTTGTATTTACTTTGTATATATGAAAATGCAATATTAACAAAGGCATTACACCTTAGGCCTCAGGAGTGGTAACGCATCTATATTGTTACCTTGGCCTTTGTGTGGGTGTCTATATTAAGTTTCATGGAATTCGTCATTTCGTCACTTACTCGTGAATAATCAACGAAAACAATTCTAGAATTTTTTTAAATCTAGATATTTCTGAAACTGTTAGTAGTGGACTACTTTTTTTTACATCGACTACTTTTTGAAATAACAAGAAAGTCAAGTCAAATGGGTACTTGGAGACTGGGTAGTCTCCCCTGTGCTTTAAGTTACCTTCCCCATCTACATTGACATTTTTGATATATTTATTATTATGTGAAAAACAACCTGCGGCCACGACTTGCTGTTTTGGTCGTTCTGGACCCAAATACCTTCAAATTAGATTAGATCGATCAAGAATAAAGGAAATTATTGTTATAATCCGTTTTGAAATATCACAAAAACTTTAAAATTAGCGATCTGGAGAGCGTTTCAATGAGTTTTCCCTTTTTAAGTATATTTAATGTTATTTTAAAAATTATTGATAAAGATAAAAGAAAATAAAAATACAATGTACGATTCTTTATAGGGTGTGTCCACAATGGGATCTTTCAACCATATCAATAATAATGTATGCATGATAAACTGTATAATTACTCTTAATGCTGCAGTCTTAACCACACACCTGGTGGTAGAGCTCCAGTGACGGAGCTCGCGGGCATAGGCATCACCGCATTATCTAATATACTTGCCGCTATATGGTAGTGTTCAGCACTATCGTGTTTCGGTCAGGTGTTAATGTACGGCCCTGTGATTGCCGGCACAGAGGCATAACAACCTAGGCCTCAGGAGTGGTAACGCATCTACATTTTGACCTTTGTCTTAGTGTGGGTGTCTATAGACTGCAGTCATCACTTAAGATCAATGTGAACTTGTTTGCCATTTCCATTACATTAAAAAAAAAACACAAAATATTGAATTATATTCCAGAGTCACCGTCAGATTGGGTGAATACAATACACAGACAGACACGGATTGCTTTGAAAATAGGTGTGCTGAACCTGTCCAAGATTTGCCGGTCGCCTCTGCATATCCGCATCCAGGATTCTCAGATGGAAACAGAAATAGGAAAGATGACATTGCAATTGTAAGACTTGCACGGCGAGCAAGATTCAGTGGTAAGTTGTTCATTCGACGACCCGGTTAGTCCAGCGGTGTGAGACGACCGTTTGATTCGAAGAGTCGCGGGTTCGATCCCCGCACCGGGACTAATATTTGTATGGCCTACAGATATTTGTTTCGGTCTGGGTGTTTGTGTATGTGTTGTATGTGTACAACGGCACCCACGACACAGGTTTATACCTAGTGTGAGGCTGTGAGTGTAAGCGTATTTCATATTAAGCGTATATTCCTTGCCTTTTCCAATACAATGCGTGTAAAGGAGATGTTGCAAAAATGTATGGACCTCCGGCCATGTATTGTACACAATATCATTAACAGGCAAAATCGATATAAAAACGTTTTTTACTGCATATTTTCACTTATTTAGCTTTGTTTGCAGTTACAAAACATTATTTGCAGTTAGAATTGCAACTCATAACTAACATGGCGAATATGGCGGGCGATGTCATTTTGACATTTTCATTTTTTAAATTGTATTTTGATTATAGAACTTGGAGAAAATAGTAATATTTTCTAAATACTATCAAAATCGATTGATCCCAAGTGTCGGCTGTATCGCTGCCATGTTTAACATAGTTGAAAATGATAAAATCGTTTGAATTAAATGTGGTTGTAACTCTAAAATATATTCTTGAATAAATTAATTGTATTTTTTTTAGATTCTTCTTTAATTTACCCATTTTTTGAGGACGTGTACGAACCAGGGCCGAGTTCGCAACATCTCCTTTAGAAGAGTCTTCTTGTCCATACACCGTTTTTAACCGACAAAAAGGCGGAGGTTCTCAATTCGCCTACATGTTTCTTTGTGTCAGTTACGCGATTATTCTGGCATTTGTGGACGGATTTACAAAATTATTTTTTAATTCGAACGCCTATACTTCCGAGGTCGTCCCCAATTGAGTTATCGAAGTCCACACTTTCGCAGATAATCTATGTGACGTTTCCAAAATTGACGTCAATAACCTTTTTGATGACTATAAGTGCTTACGTAGGCAGTATGCAGCAGCGATGACGCTCTACGAAGTCGAAACTAGCCGATAGGCTCGATGTGCAATATTTCTTGACGGGTACTGAGAATTGAATTTTTAATTTTTTGAGGAATGAGTGTGTAGCGACATGCGACACCGTCAATTTATTTCATGCAACTACGGACTTCAGTCATTGTCGTTCCCCGTACCCGGTCCGTAACGCTACGCTCGCTAGGCTATTCGTATATACTATATGATATGTTCTCAGGTTTTCGCGAGCTACACTCATTGAAATAAAACTATTTTTACGGATTTATCTCGCGTATATTAAACTAAAATGATTTTTAAAATCAGATCCCGGGCAGACTGAGGTGACATTTGTCTGACAGAAGTTTGAAAAAATTATGTGGAGCTACCTCCATCAATTTCGTAAACGCCTTGCGTGCCTTTTGTGTTAATCCTGAACGCTACGCAAGGCGTTCAGGATTAACACAAAAGGCACGGCTGAAAAGCGACCGAAACGTCGGGTTGATTTTAAAAATCATTTTAGTTTAATATACGCTACGCAAGGCGTTCAGGATTAACACAAGGCGTGACACGCTCATATATATACATACATACATATGTATATAGAGTACGGCAAATTGGTATTACTGGTAACTTGGTGCACATTTTAAATCTAACTGTAACATTGTATCCTTGTTTACAGATTACGTGAGGCCAATCTGCCTTATCGACAACAGTTTGCGATTGGAGACTGATCACAAGGTGTATGCCGCCGGCTGGGGTAAAACCGAACAGGGTATGTATTACTATTTTAACTTTCCTGTAATAACGGGTCGTTTTCCTCATATTATAGTACATGGAACATTTAATTAGTCTACATTTAATTATTCTTAATAGTCATGATGATAATAGAATAATAGAATTTAAGGTTTGCTTACTTTAGAATCAAATAATCTTAAATTTGACGACCAGAGCCTATGAAGATAATTATCATATATCTATATTCTATTCTAAGACGAGTCAATCTAGATTCAATTGATGCTATGGATTTGAGTACAAAATATATGACCGACATAAGAAACGACAATATGACATGAGCGAGCGCTGCGAATTTGATTCATAGACAAGTTACTCAAACGTAGCGAACGCAATCAATTGGACTTTAAAATCAAAATTTTGTAGAAATATGATTTCGTATAATTGTGATTGTAGAAGCTGTTGGTTCTTCATAAACATATAAGTATGAAAATGACAATTTTGATGTATCATTTGACTTCAGCGATGTCAGTTGAATTTGTGATTGTATGGAAAAAAAACTTATGTAAGAAAAAAAAATGCAATCTGCGCGGAAAAATAACAAAGGAGATGTTGCAAAAATGTATGGACCTCCGGCCATGTATTGTACACAATATAATTAAACAGGCAAAATCAATATAAAAACATTTTTTACTGCATATTTTCACTTATTTAGCTTTGTTTGCAGTTACAAAACATCATTTGCAGTTAGAATTGCAACTCAAAACCAACATGGCGAATATGGCGGGCGATGTCATTTTGACATTTTTATTTTTTTAATTGTATTTTGATTATATAGTACTTGGAGAAAAAAAAGAAATATTTTCTAAATACTATCGAAATCGATTGATCCCAAGCGTCGGCTGTATCGCCGCCATGTTAAACATAGTTGAAAATGATAAAATCATTTGAATTAAATGTGGTTGTAACTCATAAATATATAATAAATTAATTGTATTTTTTTCGGATTCTTCTTTAATTTACCCATTTTTTGAGGACGTGTACGAACCAGAGCCGAGCTCGCAACATCTCCTTTAAATAACTTAACTATCGTGCAATGTGATGTAAAAGTTTTTCAATATAAATTATTCTTTAATCTAAGGCGTTTTACGTTACAGTTGGCGCCATAATATACTTCCGGCCATATTTAGATAGGCAACCTAGATAATACGTATTCTCTAGATCATAAATATGTGGAGAACTTTAGAAATTAAAGGAAAAACGGCAAGAACTCGTGTCGAAGTGGTCGATTCCTGTTCGAAGTGAAATTTTTCTTTTCGTTTTTTCTTTAATTTCTAAAGTTTAGTCGCATAATACATTGCGAAAAATAAATATTACAATATGCGTATAAAATAGGTTTGCAGCATATCTCTATGAACGAAATCATTCTGCAGCGGGTTCCTAACCTATAAGTTCAGTTCGATTCATAGTAAAAGTTTTTTTTTTCAATGACGTAGTGTAACAAAAGCACATCAATTCACCACGTGAAAATAAATGTTTAGCTGATTCCTAACATTTGCTTTAAACAACAACCTATAATAGAACAAAGATACACCTACAATTTTTACATGTTATTGGACACAGCTATTGTGTGTTATTATCTAATATGAATCGTCTCAATATAACTTCTTATTCGTTATTGTCTCGTATTAACAAAACAACAAGCATATGATAGACCTTAATTGAATTAATTATGGTGATAAAATTAATACGAATAGGTCAATTAACATAGACGGTATATCTTCATTTATTTCGCAAATAAGGAAATTGTGTTTACCTTACTTCTAAGTTGTAAACAAGCATTGTGGAATTTAAAATGGATACAATAGGTACCTATGTTAGATCAAACGCGTTGGAGCATTCTATTATATACATATTATTATGTCAAGTAGGTGTATATTATCATCTATACAAACATACACCAAATATATTTTTTACAATTTTTGTCTGTCTGTCTGTTTGTTTCGGCTACTCTTTGGCTCTGGAGTAGGGACGTGACGTCTCCACCGGTCACTAGCGGAAGAATTTTCTTCCACTGGAAGAGCATTCTTCTACTAGTGCAGTTCCGAACAATGGCGTTCAAACCATTCTAATGGGGCGGTAGTAAGTGCAATAACGCTAGATGGGCTGCAACGTCCTGCAATTAATATTTTTAAACCTGTAATAAGTTTTCAACACCTGTCCTTGAACACCCTTAACCATGGGATACGAAATAAAGAAACTTCGTTATATACAGAAGCCACTAGAAGCGGAAATAAAAATTTCATTTCATCACTTTGTAGGTGCGATTGCTTGAAATTTCTGCTAAATAAAAGCTTTTAATCCTCTGACCTAAGCTAATCGGACCACGGAGTTAGTAGTAGACTATCCTATAAAACCCTTTAAGTAAGAATAGATGTCAAAACTAGTAAGTAAAAGTACATATAATACGAGTTTTTCAATGTTATTTATACAATAATTAAGAAACAAATTTTGGAAACGCCAACTTTAGGAGCAAAATGGAAAGGCTGAATTGATTTTTTTCAAATGATCCGGACATTTTTTCCAGTTTTGACTTAATTTATAATGTGTTTTTTTTTTTTTCATTTTCAGGTAGAAACAGTGCCGTGAAGCTGAAGCTGATCGTTCCAATATTCGACAAAAGCGATTGCGTGTCCAAATATCGGACTCTTAAAGCAGATTTGACTGACCAGCAAATTTGCGCTGGTGGAGTGTTCGCCCAGGATGCCTGTCAGGGTGATTCTGGTGGTCCACTCATGAGGATGACGAATACAGGACAGTGGGAGACAGTTGCCGTGGTCTCCTTTGGTTACGGCTGCGGAAGAGACGGATGGCCAGGCGTCTACACCTCTGTTGCGAGCTACAAGGACTGGATTGAGAGCACGATACGTTCCTCAAATGTTTAGATTATTAGATGATGCTGACAAGGTTTTTGTAACTTAGCCTGGGTTGCACCACGATATTTTGTTAAACTGTAACATTTCACATCCTTCTCTTACTTTAACATATTTCTTTTAGTTAGAGAAGGATGTGAAATGTTACAATAACTTAAACAAATATCGTGATGCAACTCAGACTTAATGTTTCAATAATCAATTTCGACTGGTTTAAATTTTTTTGTCTGAAGATGATTTTTATAATTTTGTAAATTAAGAAAATGTTTTGTAATATTTTTAGTGAAAACTGTAACTCAATATTTGATCGAGGACGAAATTATATCGGCAATGATGACTTTTATATGAATAACACACATTGCAATCTCAGACTGCTTTTGTCTGAGACTGATCAAATAAAAGTATTTGAAATTTGGAATTCTGATTTTCCTTTTCAATTTTTGTATTATGATTGAGATTTTTTTTATAAGTTTGAGAGCGTATGGTCTAGTAAGATATTAAATATGAATGATAATTTTGTTGGGTTAGGTAAGGTTGGGTTAGGTTAGCCAAATGCGAGTCGGCTTCACCCACGCGGGGTTCCGTAGTATCTATCTATTTATCAAGAGTTTTGCATATTTGCATTTTTGAAAAAACTGTTAAGAATATCTTCTTCAAACGAAATTTAGTTTGAACAAGATGTTCTTAATAGTTTAGTTAGTGTCAAATTTTCATTAATAACTACAGCAAATGTTTTTTTTTTTTAATTCAAATAACTTATTTTAAAAGTTGACACACATTTCACCGCACACACATTTGACACACATTTGGAAGTGTTTATCTTTTAAACGATATAGTCTTCCAGAAAAAACGATTTTGGAAACCTATATACAATTTTCAAAGATCTTAAGAGAACCCAACACCCAGGTTTGATGAAAAAAAGTTATTTTAATTTTAGTTACAAGTACGGAAACCCTCCCCTTATTTTTTATAATTTTGTATATTTGTTTTTTTTTATGTAATGAAGGTGAAACAAGCATGCAGTTCACATTGATGTTGAGTTATGATTACAGCCTATAGACATCTACACTAAAACTAGAAGTCAAAACTGGTATATTAGATGCTTTGCTACCATTGAGACCTTAGTGTCTCTGTGACAATTATTACGGGGCCATTCATTACCATCTAATCGGAACACGTCAGTGTTAAACACTATCATTTAGCAGTAGATAGATTAGTTAACGTGACTATGTCTACGTTCGCAAGATCCGACATTGAAGCTCTACTACCAGTAAAGTATATAAAGTACGTATGAAGATGTTTTCAGAATAAATGTATTCTACATAGACTTTATATAGACCTATCACTAGCGGCTTCGGGTTTGCACGGGTTCAATGAATGTAATATAGCCTATGCCACTCTGTGAAGATGCAGCTCTCTAATGATGAAAGAATTTTTTCAGTTTACTAATTTTTGTGTGAAAACTTTACAAACATTTTTTTGTCGTAAGTTTGCAACTGACAAGCAAATGGGCTACCTGATGGAAAATGGTCACCGTTGCCTATGAACATTTGCAACACCAGTGGAGTTGCCAACGCGCTGCCAGCCCTGAAGGACTTTTTTGACGCTATTTTTGAAGAACCCCATATTGTAGCATCGAGGGAACACCTCAGAGGGAAGTTCGTTCCACAATTTGCACTTAGAAACGAACGTGATGAAATCGCATAGTCGCGTTGAGCACTGCCAAGTGTCCAGTCGGTTGAGGTTGGAACTTTGCTCTTCGAAGAGTAGTGCGATGTAAGAAGTGAGAGTGGCATCATATCAAATAGTTCAGCAGAGCACTCGCCGTTGTAGAGACGGTAAATAAAGCACAGACTCCCAATTTCTCTGCGCAGACTCATAAGTTAAGTTCCCACTGTAGAATCATTTCGTTCATCGATGGGCAACCTAGTGGATATATTTTCTCTAGATTATAAATATGCGTAAAAATTAGGCTTGCAGCATATCTGGATGAACGAAATGATTCTGCAGTGGGATCTTATCATAACTTATCAGATGTTCGAGCTTGTCGCTGAGTCCTGCATACAAAAACACAAATGTTTCCTCCAAAGATATTATTCCTCTAATATCTTTGAGTTTCCTCTTTATATGCAGAGATATGGAAAGATAAGATACACAAACAGTATCATTGCTATTCAGTGCCTGTAAAATATATACGAGCGAGACGGCCAAGTCATCTAGCATCCCCACGGTCGATAGAACAAAGATATTCAATTAGTCGTAACGTATCATTTGCATATAGGTGTCACTCGCAATCAAATTAAGTGGTGCGCTGACAATTCTATGCGCATAATTAAATCATTTACCCTTTCAAAGTTATGTGCGCCGGGTGACCTAACATTTTATTTGTTTTCGGTCCCACTTCATTCATATTAAATATTCTTAGGGAAATTGAAAACTCATGTCTGTATTCAAATGGGATTGGAGTCAATATTGTGTTATTTGAATAAATTATTAAGGGTGGTTAACATAGCCCACCACTTTTAGGACGTATTACTGAAGACTTTTTGATTGTTCTTTTCACTTAATGGCTTTCCAGTGATAAATGTGCTTGAAGTTAATAATATGTAAATAAACTCAGATATTTTTGTTGCTACTAGGTACTTACTGAGACCAAAGACGTTTTATTAGAGTACGAGAAATTATAGCGATTTATACTAAATAATTAACGTTAAACATTTAAATTTAGCAACAAATAATAACATTACTGGTGGTAGAGCTCTAGTGACGGAACTCGCGGGCGTAGGCATCACCGCATTACATAATATACTTGCTGCTAAATGGTAGTGTTCAGCATTATCGTGTTTCGGTCAGGTGGTAATGTACGGCCTTGTAATTTCCGGCACAGAGGCATAACACCTTAGGCCTCAGGAGTGGTAACGCATCTGCATTTTGACCTTGTTTTTTTGTGGGTGTCTATAGGCTGCAGTCATCACTTAACATCAATGTGAACTGCATGCTTGTTTACCACTTCCATTACATAAATTAAAAAAAAATACATTTTAGCCGGCTAGATTGCCACTACTAGAGCTTTACCACAGAATAATAATATGTATAATGTCTAAAATATAGTTTACGCTAGAAGACATTAAGCTAAAAGTCTCAATGAAAATGATAATGCATACGTTGATTACAAGGTTATACTAATATTATAATCACTAAAACGATCAGGAACATACTTAACATAAAATAAAAGTTTGTTTCAGGTAGAGCGTAAAAAAGTACGAACACATGACGTGAAATGAATTTTGTTAACCAAGTATAGCCGTAACAGGAAAAATAATACTACATAACCGACTAAGATAAAAACAGATAGTAAATCATAACTGTGAATATATTCATTTATTTCGGCGAAAGATAACAAATACGTCGAGGGGGAACTCCAATCGGAATCTAAAAATTACGACAGTTTAAAAGTAGGCGTCATTTACATAAAACTACTATATTGGAAATGATATACTCTCTATATGCGCCCCATTTGTTTGCATTGTATGAAAAATATCGGGCTTTACGAGGTATTGGGTGGATCTATTTTAGTGAGATTTTATTTACTTAAGTTCCTACACATAAATATTTGAAATTGATTTTCATGAATATTTGTTTTGTTTCAAATTTAGGATTTATTAACATACAAGTATGTTGAATTCATTATAAGCCGAGTGATATATACGAAAACTAGCTGTTGCCCGCGGCTTCGCCGTTTAAAAAGTAGCCTTCTTTCTCAAAGTCAACTTTATAACTGTACCAAATTTCATTAAAATAGGTTCAGTCGTTTGGACGTGAAAAGGTAACAGACAGACCGACAGACATACAGATAGCGTTACTTTCGCATTTACTCGTATAATATTAGTAGGGAAGTAGGTATTGATGGGCAATGTGTCAATTTGTAGACCTGTTATAGAAAAAGTTAAAAAATGTGACGCATTCTCGCTCAAAATTTTGAAAATGTCTCAAAAGTAGTACCTAGTAGTGGAATTTCATCAACAACGAAAGAAATTTAATGCTGTAAAAAACAACAATTTCAAATCTTTGCGTGCTGGTTTAGCACGTATATTTATATTTTTGTTAAGGTTCATTCAATTTAAAGTGAATTTTTCCTTGGAACACGAGTGACCATCATCAAAAAGTCCTTGAAATTGAAACTTTAATGTGACAAACAACTTCGCATGCTAAATCTATATTAATACAATCACGCAATCATCAGTGACACTCCCTATAACTCTGTTAACAACGATATTATCAACACACCACTGCAATTATGTTTTAACAATTCAGATTCATATCAGACAACATATAAAACCACGCGACAATCGGTAAAAGTATTTAGCTCAACATTTGTTTCAACAATGAATTTTATGTGGAGTTTAGTAAAAATATTTGCGTTATTACTAACAAGGTTCGATACAGCAAAAACCGGTGAAGTGAGTATTTCGAAAATAGATGCTCTCTTAAAATTTTAATTTTGTACATATTTGATATTCTATTTTTTTTGTTAGTTTAAGCTGATAATATTTACTGTGTTTTTGCTAATGCTTTTTTAAATGTTGATACGTACATTGCTTGTTCCATACTAATTTTCTTAAAAAAGAAAATAAGAAAAGGTGAAATTATGCCATTATTAGCCAAACCAATGGCAATCCGTAGTAAAAAAATCTAGAAAGTAGTTTTGCGAAATTTAAAAATGAATACGTGGCGCGAAACTTCAAAAAGTGATATTTGATAGCAACACTTCTCCCACTCCCAAACACATTTTGAACTACTAAGCAACGTTATGCTTAAAGAGCCAGGAAGCTTTATTGCGAATGTGTATGTGATTTATCAAATTTTCTGAAACGATCCCTGGAGAATGCCCGAGACCTGAAACCTTTCGATTTTTCCCGAGTCTGTTGGCAACCACTGACAAACTAAAAACGTCGAGTTGATTTTAATTTTGATACGCGAGATAAATTCGTAAAATTGTTACAATTCGATGAGTGTGGCTTGCGAAAAATCTAACACTATGCTACTTGTTACGCAGGTTTATTATCAAGCTGAGTTTTGTGAAGAGATCAAAAGTTGTTCAGATTTTAAGAATGACGTTTTTATATGTGATGGTCTAAAGCTCGCTTCCCAACCCGGTGAAGGGGATGAAGAAAGTGGTGGTCTTGGATTTAGTGGATTCCTTGAAACTCTAAAGCCAGTGGAGGAAGGTTGTGAAGTATGTTTGTATAATGATCTCGAATCATACGAATTATTTTTGAATGGACATTTTTGTTTTTTTATTTTTTTTTTGATTTGAAACAAATCTATATTTTATTTTTTATACGTTAATGAATTTGGAGGCGATTGTTTGAACTTAAAATCGAGTAAAATTTACACAACTTATGATTGGAAAACCTAGTACTTATTTTCCTACTTCATCATCACCATTTCAGCCGCAAACATCCACTACAGAACAAAAGCCTGCCCCAAAGATGCCCTAAGGGGAATACTATAATCGCCACGCTTGGCATGGGATGCTGCTACCCACTCAGCGTAGTAGAAATTCCGAAAAATTAGTACCTAAATTAAATTTAGGTACTAATTTTTCGGAATGGTTTGACCACCATCGTCCGGTAGACTTCTTAAAAATTGTTCATTTTTGGGAAATAAACTTGACGTGATTTCATTATTATAATTCAGTTTTACTTTTTTGTGAAAAGCCATCATACTTTTTTAGATTTTGTGAAGCCATTTAATGCTTTAATTTTTTTCAGATTGAGATAAAAATATGGAAGTTTTTGGATATTGGGAAAGAGTTTATGTATAACGTACTCGGAGATATATGCTCTAGCTTGGATCGCACAGATACGCCATGGTTTCCGTTATTTCAGAGTTTGAATCGTTCTACATGTCCTATTCCTGTGGTAAGTTTTGTTCATTAGATTACGGAGATTGCAATAACGCAATGAATTTGGTAGCATCTAACCCGACTAAGGCCTTGATGCACACTAACAAAGGAACTATTCGCTCAAAACTCAAACTCAAACTCAAAAATTCATTTAATCACTTGGAAATAATAGAATTTGCTTGTGATAGGTCAAATTACAAATATAAAATTAAAGCGAATAACAACTGATACGTTGATTAATATGTCAAAGTAAACAAAATAAAATAAATAATAGTCCAAAAATACTTAATGATAAAAATAGGTATCAACAGAATGTTCCATACTTTCTTTTACAAACGGCAAAATAAGACAAAACAAAAAAATATGGGACATTCTTTGTCATTCACTGGCAGAGTTCCAAAGCCCACATTACTGAGAAAAAACCTGCCAAAACAAAACTCAGTAGGGTCTTTTCAAAATATGTTCCTTAAAACTATTTTCACAATATGACACTTATAACTATGTTTTACAATATCAAGTACAATGTGAAATTATCACAAAATTATTGTTTAGTCTTGTGGAGCTAGACCAGCATTTGTCCAGGCATCTCTATCCTTTAGATAGTCATCGAGTCTATAGTACGCATTTTTACATAGTGTGCGTTTAATACATGACTTAAATGTATTATCTGTAAGTTCAAGAATGTTGGACGGAATTTTGTTATAAAACTGTATACAACATGTTAAGAAACATTTATGTGTTTTCGATAGGCGAAAACTTGGAAATACTAATTTATTTTTATTTCTGGTATTATAAGTATGTATATCATTAATTTTTTTAAATAAGTGCAAGTTTTTCCTAGCATACAATATATTTTCATAAATTTATTGGCAAGGGACCGTCATTATATTTATTTGCTTGAATAATTCTTTCAAGGAGTCACGACTATTTAAGTTATATATCGCTCTAATAGCTCTCTTTTGTAATATAAATATTGAATCAATTTCAGCTGCCCGACCCCACAACAAAATACCGTAGGACATGACACTGTGAAAGTAGCTGAAATAAACGAGTCTCGCAGTGTCGACATCCGTTAACTGTCTAATCTTCCTGACGGCATAAGCAGCAGAACTTAGACGTTTTCCTAACAGTTTAATATGAGGACCCCATTGCAATTTTGAATCAAGTGTTATACCCAAGAAGACAGCTTCACTAACAAATTGTGTTTTATCATTGTTGAAGAATATTTCCCCTTCTTTACTTTTGACATTTGGAAGAGTAAAACGAATACATTTAGTTTTTTACTATTTAATGCAAGATTATTTACTGTAAACCAATTATGTACTTCTTGTATGGCTTTATTAATAGTATCATAATTTGGTTCTTTTCTATTCACTTTAAAGACCAACGAGGTATCATCGGCAAATAAAATTGTTTTAGGCTCACTGATGGGCATCAAATGGAGCAAATCATTTATATATACTAAAAACAGAAATGGACCTAATATCGAGCCCTGTGGTACACCCATTTCTACTTTAGAGCCTGGTGATTTTACTCCGTTAACATGTATTTTCTGTTCCCGGTTTTCTAGATATGATTTAATAAGTTGAAGGGCTTTACATCCAAGGCCATAGTGCTCAAGTTTGCACATTAACGTATTATGATCCACGCAGTCAAATGCTTTTGAAAGGTCGCAAAAGATTCCTATAGCATCCTGCGAATCTTCCCAAGCTTCATAAATATGTTTAAGTAAAGCAACACCGGCATCAATTGTATTACAACCTTTTGTGAAACCAAATTGTTGGTGGTGTAAGATCTTATTTTTATTAAAGTGCTGCAGCAATTGATTAAGTATCACTTTCTCGAAAACTTTACTAATAACGGGAAGAACAGATACCGGCCTATAATTATTCGGGTCTTTGCTATCCCCTGATTTAAATAATGGTACGACTTTGCTCAGTTTTAACACGCTCTAGGTCTACTACTGATTTCTACCATCAGTGAGACAGATACAAGACAGAGAAGTAAATAATATTGCTTTGTATAGATAGGCATTTTTATTCGGTTGTATTCAGTGTATCAATACAACCATAATTACTTTTGTTTGCCCTTAGAAGTTGTAAGTGAAAATGAAGTTGTTAAAATCCGACTTTTAGTTCCAGATATATTTTGATTAGTAGAGAACACTTCAATTTTATAACTATAATATGATTATCTAACAAAATTAATAAATTTGCCTTTTTTTTCAAGTAAACACAGATTTTATTCATGCCTATATACTTTACCGATGAAACTTTCATACAATTTTATATTTAACTTTCAAGTTTCCTTTCGTTTCTTAAGAAAAATATATAACCTTATGATGATGCAGTCATCATGAACTGAAAACTTCCTCAAAATTTCAAGAAGTGATTCATTCATAGTTTGTATAACATACTGAAGTGAATAACTATGGATAGCAAGTCGCTCTTAAGCCCGCTCTACACTCGCGGCACGAATGTCCGCTAATCGCGAATGTAGATATTTACACGACTTCACGTTCGCGGTTCGTCCGCTCCCCAAGGATTTCGTTTTTTTTTTGGCAGTGACAAAGGGTTCGCTGCTGTTCGGTGCTATGCATATAGCGTCACTGCGGTAGCAGCAGTAACGTCATTGCCCATTTTTTCTTGCTATCGCAAAGGAGACTGGAAATCTTTTGCAGTGTAGAGGGACATGTTTTAAATTCGAAATTCAGTATGCATGGAATAAGGCACGAGTGTAAAGCCCGCTTCATCACCGTATCACATTTAAAATGTATCACTGTAGAGTGGTACACGCGCATTGTTGGTGACGCAAGCAAAAAAATGGGTCCGATACGGGACTTAAGAAAAATGAAGCTGGGAAAGCATAGGGACTGTCGTTAATATTAGGTATCTTTATAGTCCTTCTGGTTGTAATGCTACAATGGTGGCTCAGATTGTAGCAGTACAAACAAAAATTTGCAAGTTTAGTTGAGTAGACTTTTGTGAAATGCTAATCCCTTGTCGGAGCACAATTCGATCGAGAAACGATGTAAACCGCGTACATTGAAAGTCATTTTACTGGTCGTAGACGGAGCTCGCGGGCGTAGGCACCACCGCATTACCTAATATACTTGCCACTAAATGGTAGTGTTCAGCACTATCGTGTTCCGGTCAGGTGGTAATGTACGGCCTTGTAATTTCCGGCACAGAGTCATAACACCTTAGACCTCAGGAGTGGTAACGCATCTGCATTTTAACCTTGGTCTTTGTGTGAGTGTCTATAGGCTGCAGTCATCATTTAACATCAATGTGAACTGCATGCTTGTTTGCCACTTTCATAACATAAAAAAAAATCTGTACTCTCGTCTCGCAACGTTCGCGGACGTGCGCGCAGTGAATATGGATCCCTCCATAATCACTGGCCGCACGTCCGCGAACGTTGCAGCTTTAGCTTATAGATAAACCGTTTCGTAATATAACATATTTTTAATTTTCTTTGAGCTTATTTTGTTTTATATTTCATTACTTATTTCTTGTTGTTTCTTATTTTCAGGATGTCTACAAAATAAACGACATGAAAATGTCATTAGATTTTGCAAAAGACATTCTGTGTCATGATTTTTGCGGGATGTATGAATTAGAATTTTCCATAGTCAAAGATTTGGACACAATATCATGTCATGTGTTGCAAGTCGCAATTGTCGAAAAAATTGGGGAATGAAGGAAATTAAAAAAAAAAAATGTATTTACCAATTGTGACAGTAATCTTGAAAAAATAAACATGGAATAATAATTTCTGCTATAGATTTCTCATGTTGTATTTTTTTTTAAATACCTAATTAAAAGTTGCATGACGATTCTCACTACATAAAATCCTACTCCCCATGTATCCTATGAATTGTTTTTTTTAGTAATTGTAACTAAATATATCTCAGGAACGATGTACGTTCTCTACTCTTAAAGCGTTTCCACATTATCTGATCCGATATCGGTGTCGGGCTAATCCGATATCGGAGGAAGTAAAATGTATGAAATATGTATCTTTCTTTCATATTGTCAGGTCCGATATCGGATATCGGAGCCGGTACCGACGTGTTGGCGGCACCATCGGATACCCGTGAGCGGTCGGACAATATTGTATGTAAGTGTGCAATATGTGTATCTAAATTGTCTCTGTGGGCGCAGAGCCCGATATGCGTCGGCCATTTTGAGCTTGTTTTGTTTAATTGTTTGAAAATGTTCGTCTTGATACTGTTTGCGAGATTAATTTTTGACAATCGAAGGTGGATTCACTCGTACGAAAGTAAGTAGTTAAAAAAAACTTTCTAGGTGCGTTTTGAAGCTTGCTAAAACGAGTATAAAATGCAAGGAGCATAATCTCCTGATATCCAGCTTCCACAATGGGATGTATCCAATACTTTCTTTGTACAGATCTTTTTTGCGTCTCTAATAAAATATAATAGATATAGCAAATAAAGTTTTCTATTAAAGTCTGCCATTTTACCTGTCCGCAAAATAGTTATTTAGCAAATTGCCGAATCGGAACGATTTTTATCGGAGAAATGTAAAAGCAACATATAGTGTCGGGTATCGGCTATCGGCTATCGTTGTCCGATACTGATATCGGATCGGATAATGTGGATACGCTCTTACTCTCTACTCTTTATTTAGTTTGCTCACATCTAAACCCTATTCGACAAGCTGATCGGACCAGCAGTGACTAACGACTGCTTGAGCTGAGGGTTATGGGTTCAATCTCCGCACCGAGACAAGCATTGGAATGGGCTTCACATTTGTTTCATTCGTATTTGTTTGTGTAGTGTGTGTACAGTAGCACCCACGATACATTGTTATCTAGTGTGGTTCTGAATATATAACGATGGAATACTGTCCGATTGGGATTTTTTTTTAAATAATGGAAGTGGTAAACAAGCTTGCAGTTCACATTGATGTTAAGTGATGACTGCAGCCTATAGACACCCACATGAAGACCAAGGTCAAAATGCAGATACGTTACCACTCCTGAAGCCTAAGGTGTTATGCCTCTGTGCCGGAAATTACAGGGCCGTACATTACCACCCGACCGGAACACGATAGTGCTGAACACTACCATTTAGAGGCAAGGAAATTAGGCAATGCGGTGGTGCCTAGTCTCGCGAGCTCGATCTCTGGAGCTCTACCACCAGTAGAGCTCCAGCTCCATTTAGTATGTATAGTTTTATGTAGTATGATGCGCTTTCGTTAATTGGGAAAATTAATTATGCATATAATTTTTTGTAAGTATCTTCTTATGAATATCTTAATGTAAAAATTAAATAATGCTTCATATACAACACGTACATAAATGTTTAACAATAACTTCAGACTAACCTGGAGCGTAAATTACTTTTTTTAGATTCCAACTTCAATAATCAGCGGCAAAATATTCGTCTCAGTCGGCTGAAAAGCGACCGAAACGTCGGGTTGATTTTAAATATTCATTTTAGTTTAATATACGCGAGATAAATCCAATAACTGGTTTTATATAAAATACATTTTTATTTTTAGAATGAAATAATGTGTCAAAGGTTTGATAGATAAGGACTATTTGTATGGGAAAAGAAATTGTTATTTTACTATTCCTCTTCAATTTCTTCATATTTTCTGACGTTTTAAACCTTCCCTAGACCTCCACGAACATTTCAAGACAAAGATAGATAAATCCGTTCAGCCGTTCTCGAGTTTTAGCGAGACAAACGAACAGCAATTAATAGATATTAAATCGGATGCCACGCTGACGAAGTCGCAGGCCAAAAGCACACTAGCTTTTATAAACACATATACGTATAAAATAACACTTACGCGTATAAATAAATACGTAGATATAAGCACAATATCATACGTAAATACGTGTATAATACTCAGACTAGGGTAGGGCGTTATTAACTTCTGCTTCCATTCCGTAAATTCCAACCTCAGTGGTCAGCGGGAAAATTTTACATACACAATATTAACTGTGAGCCGCATTGTAGGTACTTGTCACAAGAGCTCAGTATAATCATGACACGTAACAATTACACTAACAAGTTATTAAAATAAATACGTTCAGGTAGAAGAGGAATGGCATACTCTATGCTTAGCCTGTGAGAAATTCGGAGTGAAGATACATACCTACATACATTTTGGCGTATCCACCTTATTAAAAAATATGTAGATATTTTTCCGAAAAACGTGACGGGGTGTGACTTCGAAAGGTGTAACACCGAATACCACGTCGTCGTAAGTTTACTAAGTGGGATCGGATACTTGAGGAGGAAAATTCTTCTACTAGTCCAGTTAGTCAACCAAACAGTGGTTATAAAGATAACAAGCAAGTATGAAGGGTAATAAAAAGTGGCAGAAAACGAATATCATAAATATATTTAAAAAAACAAAAAGTGGCGGTCATACCATTCTATGACCGGAGCCCACCCTGCGTTATTGCACTAACCTAACTACAAGTTGCGCGTCTCGAGATAAAGCTACCGCCACTGCGATGACCAATCCACATGCCAAGCGTGGCGATTTAGCATATCCCTACAGATGTTACAAAACGGTTTACCAGCGGCCTCTTTGGGGCAAGCTTTTGCCCAGCTGTGGCTGTCTTTCGGCTGAAGTAATTTATTGATGATTACAATGATATCAAACATTTTTGATGTGAAACCTCTATTGGCGTGGGTATAAACCGGATCGTTGGCGTGGCGACGCTTGCCGTGGCGACGGGTCGCTACGCTATACTAAGGTACAGTGCTCATCAAGAGATAATGCACATCGAGCTCAAGAAAGTGACAAACGGCTAGTTTCGGCTTCATAGACCGTTATCTCTACTGCACATTGCCTACGTAACCATCCGTAGTTCGGTATTGGTCAAAGCTTGATCAAAATGGTCGACAAACGTCAAATAGGTAAGGTGCGAAAGAAATAACGCTATCCGAAATAAGCCTACGTCTCTTCCTGAGGTAGATGTGCATTTTTTTTATATAATGGCGTTGCTGTTACGCATATTGCCAGTGTCAAGGAAAACGATATTTCGTATTTGTCTTATGCAGCGTAAAAGTCAGTCAGTCGGTGAGTCGGTCAATTATTGGTCAGTCAGTCAGAGTCACAGTCAGTATTTCGAGTAATAACATTATTTCTTTGGCAGAATTACCCTTAAAAGTTGGTAGTTGCCATTAATCAAAAGAAAGAACATTATTTCTTGTTGGACTATATATATTGTATATATTATATAGTCTATGTGTGAGTGTACGGTGTGTTTTTTCAGATGGATTTATGACTTGTACAACCATGATGTTTCACATCACCCAGGAGTCCTGCGACGGCTCATTTTTTAAAATAAATATTAAGTAGAGAAAAGCATGAAGTATTCCAAATATACGAAAGGAGCTTAGCTCTACTTATGCTGGAAAAGTATTTTAATTTGTGCTAATGCTATTCACTTTGCACAAAATTCCTATTCACGGCGATATCATATAAGTTTCCACTATACATTTCAAGTTAACGTTGCTAAAGCTACAAAAACATAAGCGAATCATATTATTAAGCTCTGCAATGCCAGGATCGACGGTATGCAAATAGTGAAGTCACCACTACGTTTGAGATTTCAAATGGAAATATAATTCAAATAAAGCATTTTATACCAATGTTGATGTACGCGGATATTACGAGTCAATCAAATGATTTAAAATAATTCGGTATAGTAAAAAGAACGTGACTTGACCTTTAATCCATGAAGGGATAGATAAAGGCAAATGTAATACAAAGGAATACATAACGAAAGGATAATTAATGTTTGTCTTAAAGTATATCAAATCCGTAAAAATACCAAATATCCCTACCCCGTACATATATACCAAAGATAACCAATAATTAACTGGCTCAGTAGTTTAGTGGTAGCAGGCCACTACTACAACGCTGGGATCCTGGATTCGATTCCCGGGACCCCCCGTCGGAATCGAAATCGGATATTAGAGATAACGGGTGTAAAATTCTTTATCTCTGGTTCTATTGGGATTTTCCCATAATCTGGAAGTTTCTCAGTGCCTCGAAGTTTGGTAATGTGCCCGGAGAAGTCAATAGGCTCGCCATCTGTTACATGGGCCAAAACGTAACCGGCTAATCGTGGATGTTTGCATGTATAATTGAATGTAAAGGTAAATCCTCTGTCTAACCCTTCGGGGATTACAGGTGTGAAGTTAAGTTTTGCTTTTATTCAATAAATAATATATATATATATATTTTTATGTATAGACCAACGTTTGACCACCAATTCACCTGATGGAAAGTGAAGATGTGGCCGAAGATGAAGCACGTTGGTATAGAAAGTACCTATTCACTCTAGATTTGAAGATGCCCAGGTTGTAGTTCCTTGGAAACAAAGAAGCCGGCAAAGTATTCCATAACTTAGCTGTACGTATAATAAATGTAGAGCCGAAACGCTTCGTTCTAATTTGTGGTATGTTCACTGTATAGGGATGATATTTCGCCGTTCTCCTAGTTGTCCTATTGTAAAAAGGTGAAGAGGGAAAAAAAGGTGAAGAGGGAATTGAGGGTGATTGGAGGTAGAGTTCGAGTGTCGCAGCTTGAGGGCATGAGGCCCTACTGCATTATCTGATCTATCTACCTCTAAATGCTAGTGTTCAGCACTATCGCATCCCGGTTAGAAGGTAATGCTATGGTAATGCAAAACAACTAAAGCCTCAGGGGTGGCAAGGCATCTGTACTGTGTCCATTCGTTTTTGTGTAGACGTCTATTGGGTGCAATATTCACTTACCATCAATGTGAACTGCATTAACTGCTTTATTGACACTATTATAATAATATAAAAAAAATCTAGGCATTGACAATCCGGTTAGTCCAGTGATGTGTCACAACTGCTTGATTCGAAGGGTCGCGGGTTCGATCCCCGCAACGGGACAAATGTTTGTATGGCCTACAGATAGTTGTATGCCAAGCTGTATTTGGCATACAAACCTTTACATCTATCTGTATTATATTTCGTGTGCAAAGATTTAATGTTCAATGAATAAACCACACATTTTAAACTTAAATTAAGAGAACGCTAATATGCGTGAATACAGAAAAGGGTGGAACCGTGCAAATATGCCTTGAGGGTGCATTTTGGCCATTTCCCGGTCTCGTACCATGAAATCCTGTGAAGACTTTTTTATTTATCCCATAATTGCGCGTCGACGAGGGTGTCTTCGCCGTGCTATGGAATAATTTCGAGTTAGTCATTGTGAGGACCACATAAACAATGAAAGCTCTGACGTCTGTCAAGTCTTCTGCATAAAGGAAGTGCTTTAATTCACGGAGAAGGGTTTATTCGTACCGAGGAAATTATTTCAGGCTTGCTTAGTTTGCGGGCTTTGTTCATTTCATTCCATTCTCACGGGTGTCTGTGCTTGGGGTTCAGATAAGGTGAAACCTTTGACGAAACAAAATACGATTTTGTAATTTTATGTATTTGAAATAAATGACTATCAAATGTATGAAATTTGATATTTGTTGTACTTGTTTAATCTTATAATAATATAATAATAATGGCAACCCATTATACGTCCCACTGCTGGGCACGAGTCTCTCCCCTTTTTGGGGAGAGGCCTGAAGCTTACTCCACCACGCTGCTCCAATGCGAATTGGTGGAGGTGGGTAGGTTAGTGGCCAACCCGCTGTCGGATGTTTTTAACGACTGCCATATATCGATAGCAACCGGCACCGACGGCTTAACGTGCCCTCCGAAGCACGGAAACGCGCATTTTTTTGCCACTAGCGGTCACCCATCGCACTACCCGACCGCGCCCGTAGTGCTTAACCAAGTAGATCGCTTCCGATTTACACCAGCCACCGGGCCATGCGCGCTTCTCTTCTGTTTAATCTTATATCGATATAATTACAGAATTTATCATCGTAAACAAATATGACAAATATAACAATAAAATTGAACGGATAGATGTTAAGCATTATATTTAGACCTAAAGAATAAAAAAAAAATGTTTTTAATTTTGTTGAGGTGGTGAGTTTGGGATCGCAAAAATTATCAACGACAAGTAATAACTGTTACATTCACATTCACATTCACATTTATTGGTATTTATAAAGAGATCTTACTTGCAATCGTATGAGTTGCGAGCCGGCCATGACAGAATAGAACATAGAATTCTTAGAGAGGATATAGGTGGCGCTGTGGTAGTAATAAAGATTATATATTTAACAAGTACCACAGATTCCAACAAATGTATTATTCTCCTTTGTTTAAACATTGTATATACACCCGCAGTTGTTTTGTCACTGTGAGAATTATTACGACGCAATACATTAGTATCTAACCGGAATACTCGTGACGGAGACTCGTGCCCAGCAGTGGAACGTTTCAAGGGTTCCCATCATTATTATTATAATCGAATCTCATCAAGTTTTGTGATCGATGATATAGGTATACGATTCTCATCAAGTTTTTACGAGTGTAATCAATTTTAATTCTCCAACATACGATGGACATACGCAATACGATACTAAACCGCCAGACAATTGAAATCCCAAATTGCTTTTAGTTCGGCCGCTCAACACGAATTAGTGATTGTTTGCCAAATCGAAAAACCGTGTCCGTCAACACTTGAAATTGCCGAAAAGGAAAATCGGAGTGGATACTCGAGCGTTCGTCGAAATCAGGGAACACCACTAAAGGTGTGATTGTAAAAGTTTTTCTGCAATCGTACGGATATGAGCAGAGATTTTAAATAGTAACTGATTTTTTTTTTGTAATGAAGGTGGCATGCAAGCGTGCAGTTCACATTGATGTTATGTAATGACTGCAGCCTATAGACACCCACACAAACACCAGAGGCCAAAATGCAGATGCGTGGCCACCCCTGAGACTTAGTTGTTATGGCTCTGTGATAGTTATTACATACATTAACATCTTACCGGAACACGATAGTGCTGAACACTACCATTTTTACTGCAGATACATTAGGTAATGCGGTGGTGCCTACGCCCTCGAGCTCCTACACTGGAACTCTACCACCAGTTAAAAAAGTATATCAGTATTGTAAAGCAGTATATACAACCAGTTAAAATATGAAGATGTATGAGGATGTGGGTGTATGGACTACCAGTACTTACCTTAATTAAATAAACTTCCAAAAATTACACAATGTAATCAAAAATGTATTTTTTTTTAGTTGTAACCAAGAATTTAATGACTGGCGATTTATTTAATTATGTTAGTAAGTACTTTATCGTTTGCTTGTCTCTGTGTGTGTATCTATAAATATCGTTACGCCTTTTTCACAAAGAAACGATGTCATTTGCTTTGAAAATGATCCACATTTATCTAAACGAGCAACAAACATAAAAGCCACGCAAAATGACATAAAGGAAGCTTGAAGAGCACAAGCTTGAACACAAGACATCTTGGTTTTCACAAGCACGCGTGACCATTTCTCGTAATCTTCATACCAAAAGTGAAAGCATAAAGTGCCCAAAAAGCCGCACGCACATCAAAAAAATGTGATAACTAGCGTAAGGGAAGCGCGAAGAGTACTTGAGAACACTCAATAATACTCCCCGGAGTTTGCAATAAAATTGTCAAGGAGAGGTCTGCTAACGACGCACTTTGAGGAGTTCGAGTTGCGAAGTTAAACATGACGATATGAGGTGAGATGTACGTGTATAATATATTTACTTGTGATGTGTAATGTGATAAGCTTTCCGTTTGAGAGGCAAGGAATTCACTTATTTAATTTCTTATACTGCAAAATTAGCTTACAGTTAAAAACCGGTCAAGTGCGTGTCGGGCCACGCGCAATGTAGGGATCCGTAGTTTTTAGGTTTGATTTATGTAGTGAAAAAATTATATAAATATTTTCTATGGAGTTGTTCAAAAATGTCGAGTATGTATTACATTTGGTTGACTATTAGGTACTCGCAAACTTGTAAAGCAAACTTAGGTGTGATAGTTTTCCATTTAATTTTGATATTCTAACAACAACCGTTTAGTTTTTAGAGAGACACTAGACTCTAACGAAAATTTAAAGCATAATAGGTAAGTCACGAACAGTTAACTAAATCCAAAAATGATGTAAGCACACCCTTAACCTTTTTTTAAAGATCTATCCCACACTATAAAGAAACCGAAAAATAAAAAACAACACCGCGCGTTACATGTAGGGGAGGACCCTAAATAATTTTATTTTTCTTGTTTCTACCACTTTGTCGGCGTGATCAAGATGTATAGTTGTGCCAAGTTTCAAGTCTATAGTACCAATTGTTTTTGCGCTAAACCGCGGATGGACGGACGGACGGACGGATAGACGGATAGACGGATAGACGGATAGACGGATAGACGGATAGACGGATAGACGGATAGACGGATAGACGGATAGACGTATAGACGGATAGACGGATAGACGCATAGACGGATAGACGGATAGAAGGATAGACGGCTAGACGGCTAGACGGATAGACGGATAGATGGACGGACGGACGGACGGACGGACGGACGGACGGACGGACGGACCGGTACGCTGCTCGATTTGAGACGACACGTCGACTATGTTTTATTTGAATTAATTGGTTTTTGAGGATAATATGGCAGTAAACCGTTCTCAAGTAGACAGATATTCAAAAGTGAAACAGGTAGATATTGTTTGCGTTTTCCCAAAACAAAATGGCAATTTTATGCAAATTCTTCTTGCATGTACCTACAATACAATAGAGTAGGTAAGTGAGGATAAATTGAAACTAACAACAGGTAAAATATAGTAGACGCGTTAGAAATCCGCAATTATTGCTTTAAAATGTCTTAATTCCTCAATGCAGAAGGTATGTTATAATGAAGCGTTATCTATAATTGTTAGGTATTGGTACTTACGTTATAATTTGTCTTCATGTATTTTTGGTGTCAATTTCAAATAAAGAGGTTGAGGTCGTTGTTAACAATGTGTTACTTAATCTACTTTTAAAATAGAAACGTTCAGCGATAAACGCGTGTCGGTTAGATAATATACAACACAAATAGATACAACGGTGAAATTTTAGAGAATTTAGGAGCAGCAATGTTCGCATTGAGTTCTCTGTTTTTAAACAAACATATGACAGAAAAGAAATGCAAACTTTAAACGTAAACAAACGAGATAATTTAGTTTTTCCGATTCCAAGTAATTCGGACACGGACAATAAAATGTTGCGCCGTAATGGCACGCGAGGTGCCCCATGCTTCGCAGACATTTAGGAAAAAAGTTAATGATCCTTAAAGCTTGGACGCTGTCCTGTAATTACAAATTAAAAACTTCGTCCGGCGGACCCCACTTTTTTCTCATTTATTTGAATGCGAAGAAGATAATATTGTAGCCCGAAATCTACGAGCTCAACGCAGCATTACAGCTCTTAATACTTACTGCATACAGTCTAAATCATATTGGGTTGTGTTCCAATTACTTTTAACGTTATCTTCTCATATACGATATGTTTATACGTTCCCCATTTACAAACGGGATGAAAATTAACTTTTATGATTCGTTTGGTCAGTGCAGATTTTTGGATGGTAACATATTCATGGAGGAGATGGGTCGCTGCTTAGATTAATTCATTAAATGAGATTGTACTTCAATAGCGGTTATTTTCTCGTCCTTTGCTGTATTTTAATTTGAACGAGGGGTATATTGAAGACGGAGTTATATTGGATTTTTGATCCCATTAATTGTAAGTATTAAAATTGTGAACTAAATAGATATATAACAACAATGAAGGTTAAATTAAAAATGTTTAGTTTATTTAATTGTAGAAATTAAACTTGCAGATTTTCTCGCTTTTTTTTTTTTTTTTTTTTTTTTTTTTTTTTTTTTTTAGGTCGGGCTTTGTGTAGGCGGCCTGTCTCGAGACGGCACTAGTCTACTTCACCGGGCAATCGGCGAGCGCAGAGGGCGCTCCAGCCTAAAGATTTTCTCGCGTATACAACACTCCCAAACTTCTTCTTACACCCGACGTTTCGGTCGCTTTCTAGCTACCGAAACGTCGGGTGTACTATTATTTAATTTTCCTTTCAATGTTTTCTAACCTTATTCATGACAGGATCTCTTTGTAAAAATAAATGGGACCCTCTGACTATTCACGTTCAACATTTTTTCAGCTTCTTATCAAATTAGGATTTAGATAAAAAATCAATAAGAAATGACATGGATATCCGGTAACTAACTTATATTTTTTAATTACTTTACAAAGGTAGTTTTCTCAAACTCTCCCAGAGGGTCTCGTCTCGACCCATACGTTGAAAGCACTGATTGAATGAATTTGATTGTTACAATAACAATTAAATTTGGTTTCGTAACAAGTTATATTTAAAAGCTGATAAATAACAAACTTGGTACCTAGAACAGAAGAAATAAAGTTGAGTTTGATTACAAAAATATTTGTATTTTCACTTCTAGCAACATAAACGTTAATTACTTACCACATGATAACAAGTTGTAACAGATATATGAAAAAAATATTTAGATAATATTATAAGGTTCGTTTAATCAGCTCGTTCTTCGGTATTAAAACAAATGATTTTACAGGTTCTTCTTATCAGCGCTAAGAAAATTCAAGTCATCATAAGGGTGTGTTTTCATTGAAGCGGAGCTGCGTCAGCTCAACTAAGCGGGGCTGTGTACAGAAGTCAATGTTTCTATTGAAGGTGCGCGGTGCAGAGCTAAGTTGCTCTGCAGCTAGTTGAAGATGAGTCGAGCGGGGCTGAGCTAAGCTGTATAGCTAGCTCAAGTTAAGCTGAGCGGGGCTATGATTACATGCTGGTTGCTCTTCAAGGAGCGTGACTCCACGTAATCTCGCACCGCCCCCTCCACCTCGCAAAACCCCCGCTTAGCCCCGCCAAGCCCCGCTTCACATGCACAGCTCAGCAAGACAAAGCTTTGCACAGCACATATGCTTATTTGCTACTTTCAGTATGACAAAACTACTAAAAAAAGTTTATATTTCGACAATACAGTAGGTATCTCATCTCCATAAAATGAGTAATGATCTCACCCATGTCGAATAAAATCTGCTGTATTATAGTTTCTGAATGTTCTTATTCAATACAGTAAGGACAATAAAACACGTCGGATTAACCAAAATGTCTATGCTTGTCGCCTCGTCTCGTTTTCTGTCAACGCTGTTGGCTATAAAATAACCACATATCAATAAAAAACCGGCTAAGTACATATCGTGACGCGCAATGTAAGGTTCCGTATTTTAAGTAGGTACATTTTTTAAGTTGATCGCTTAATATTCGTACGCCGCGTTCATGACCTTGCCGCTGAGCGGTGACTAGGTGCGGCGCGCAAGCGGGAAAATGAAGTGTGAAAATGTTTGACACACGCTACTAGACGCTCTTATTGCCGACCACGAGACGTCGAATCGTCACCGAAGCCGCGACGCCCGCTGCGCCGCTTGCCGCTGAGACCGAAGTCGGGAACCGGCCGTTAATGTAATTGAGTCTACTTAGCCGTTATAATGTACAATCACCGTGATTTTTTTCACACTCGACCAAATACCACTCTCTCTTAGCTTGGAGAAAGGGGAGGAGAGGACATTAAACTCTTACAAAAATTAATACATTTTATAGTTTAATTTCACCTACAGATCGTTTAATAGCATCCCCACTTCAAGGGTAGAAGTAGATCTATCTTTAAAAAATGTTATTCAAAATTATTAAGCACCACTTTGCAAGCGTAATATCACAGTTGTTAAACTATGCCACTAGGCTAATATGTATATTGATACCAAATTATAGCTTTCTGGTACTAGGATTCTCCGAGTTTAGGTGGAGACATACGGACGGACGGACAGACACGGCGAAAATATAACGGTTCCCTGTAGACTACGGAACCCTAAAAACTGAATTACAATGCGCAATAAAATGTGTTATTATGAGAACGCGTATCGAGATTAGAGGGGTACAGATGATTGTTACAATATTATTTTGATGTTTTACGACAGGAAAATAATAAGCGTCGTCGCATTTATGTTTCAACAATAAAACTGGTAGTAAGAGGGTCCCAATTGTGCCTCGCTATTCATTATATACAGAAGAATGCAATTAATGTGTATGGACATTTGTAATAATTTAACGTTGATCCTTAAGCGATATATTAAAACTTCTTTTATAGTTATAGCTGGGAAAGTGTTTGTAGAATGTAGGTAGCCGCAGAAACAGTACAATTTCTAATAAGGATATTGACGGATATGAAGTCATATCAATGAACGTCACTTGCAAATGGGATATCAAGATACAAAAATCATGAAAATTGGAGTTCAAATTTATTGTGTGATTTCTGTCTCACACAATAAAATTCTTAACTCCAATCTTCTTATGGGTAAGGTAAGTGACGAAAAACTTTGAACAATAAAGTTAACTTTGAAATGAAAATAATTTGACTATTAGATTCTTTTATATTTTAGGTATACGGTTTTCAACAACTTAATTTTGAACAATGCTTGTAGGTACAGAAACGGAGTATGGAAGAAGATATTTGAAAATATTTTGATTTCACCATAAGAGTCGCAGGCTTTTTACCGCGCGTGACGCCATAGTGTTCAGTCATTATAAATAGAGCCGGTTTAAGTCGTTTCACATCTCGCAAAGTTTTGAATTGACACATCTTAAAAACATATTTTGCTTTAATTTTTCAGTATTAATAAGCACAGCCGTAACCTTTTTCTGTAGTCAAAATTTTAATACATCAGGTTTTAAAATGTTGACTACAGAAAGAGGTTACGATACTTCAGTTTCAATTCCAAATGTATCATCATAACGTTGAGTAGTAAAGTCAATATAAGTACATGGTTTTTATTGACTTTTCATGACATTTTCAATAATAAACACCTGTAAATAAGAACGCTATCATCATTCCACTTCAATGGTAATTTGACCAGAACAAAAGGGGGAATGCAGTACCGAAGATCAATTGTTAGCCGTGGGCCCGCCGATGTATTTACGGTTTACTGCGCTGTAAATCCACCGATATCGTTTCGCCTGCGGCATTCAGGCCTAAATGTCACAGTCGCTGTTATAACCAACCATTATTGGTCTGTAGGTCCTGTTATTCTGCTTATGGAGCTGAATTTTATCATACTCGTACTGGACAATGTGGTTTCCTAAAAATATATTGAGTAACCTTTTCTTAGATTTTCGCGAGCTTCATACATTGTAGAAATTAAATTTGCGGTTTTTCTCGCGTATACAACACTCCCAAACTTCTTCTTTTGGGAGTGTAGTATACGCGAGAAAAGCCGCAAATTTAATTTCTTTAGGATTTTTGATTCCATTAATTGTAAGTATTAAAATTGTGAACTAAATAGATATATAACAACAATGAAGGTTTAATTCAAAATGTTTAGTTTATTTAATTTTCCTTTCAGTGTTTTTTAACCTTATTCATGACCCTCTGACGATTCACGTTCAACATTTTTAAGCGTTTTTTTATCGAATTAGGATTCAGATAAAAAAACAATAAGAAATAGCATGGATACCCGGTAACTAACTTATATTAACTTATACTTCTCGCGTATATAAACTTTTTCTTTTGGGAGTGTTGTATACGCGAGAAAAGCCGCAAATTTAATTTCTACTATATATTGAGTGTTAAAGTACGAGTATTGCGTTCCTAAAGCGATAAAGCAAAGGCAAAATATTAGGTAGGTAAATACTAGAGAGGTATATATAGAAAGAGGCTATGTGTGTACTATGCAACACTTAAGAATGAATGCAATAGTCGTTAGTATAAAATATTTAGCCTTTGCTTCCTCTATTTAGGAATGTAATTTCTATAACACTGAATCTATCGATAGCAACCGGGACCGACAGCTTAACGTGCCCTCCGAAGCACGGAAACGCGCATTTTAATTTACCACTAGCGGTCACCCATCACAATACCCGACCGCGCCCGTAGTGCTTAACCGAGTAGATCGGTTATGATTTGAATCTTTGATTACAGGTTATCGCCGCATTCGAAGCGATATCGGTGGATTTACAGCGCAGTAAACCGTAAATACATCGGCGGGTCCACGGCTAACAATTGATCTTCGGTACCGCATTACCCCTTTTGTTCTGGTCGAATTACCATTGAAGTGGAATGGTGATAGCGTTCAAATTTTTTTTTTTTTTTAAACATGAATCATCAATAAAAAAAAAATTCAATTGTGACTACCAAACAGTGGGTGAGTCCGACTCTTACTTGGTCGCTTTTTTGCAAGTGTATTTTAAAAGTCGACAATTTAGGTAGTGATAGTACCTAGTCAATATTTTTCACAGATTCAAAAACTACCATTTACCCGGCTGGTACTTTATATTCAACTCAATTACACATACTTAATAAAGTATGTGTTATTTTTGTCTTGTGTCAATATTTAAAACTGCCCAGTATTCATTTTCTAAGTGATGAAATATAAAGTCAATATAGGAATTTAAAAAGGATATATTAAACTAAAATTATTTTTAAAATCAACCCGACGTTTCGGTCGCTTTTCAGCTTTTGTGGTCCCGGGCAGACTGAGGTGACATTTGTCTGACAGAAGTTTGAAAAAATTATGTAGCTACCTCCATCGATTTCGTAAACGCCTTGCGTAGCGTTCAGGATTAACACAATAATTACTAATGGTATCTTGAGGTCTTGCTGACTGCTGCGGCTGGGATTTAATCTTGCTAAGTATGGGATCCCATGATGTTGATAATCGCCATCCATCTTCTCTATTGAAATTCCCATTAGTAATTATTGTGTTAATCCTGAACGCTACGCAAGGCGCTTACGAAATCAATGGAGGTAGCTACATAATTTTTTCAAACTTCTGTAAGACAAATGTCACCTCAGTCTGCCCGGGACCACGGAAGCTGAAAAGCGACCGAAACGTCGGGTTGATTTTAAAAATCATTTTAGTTTAATACACGCGAGATAAATCAGTAAAAATAGTTTTATTTCAATGAGTGTAGCTCGCGAAAACCTAAGAACATATTATGTTAAAAAAGATATTTCTATTTTAAATACTATCACAAATAAAAGTTCAAAGGCGCTTTTCTTAATGGTAACTTACTAAAAAATAATAGCTTTCTCATTTAAAAAGCGAATGTTTTCTGCATTTCTTTGTACAAAGACAAAAAAATACAGATGAACAATACAAATCGCTGAACAAGCAATTTTCAGTCTACAAAAGCTAAACCGGTTTTTTTGTATCAGAACTGTATAAAATGTAATCTACATCTTGTTTTTATGATAGTAAATTAAGCGAGCCGAACTACGTAGAATATTTTAATTTAAAATGGAGAAAGAAATCGGAATGCTTGGTGGTGGCGCGGTGTTGTTAAGATGGCTGGTATGTCTCACTAATTGTGAACGAGAAGACTTGCAAGCTTTCCCCTTTGTTAACTAAATTAAATTAATTGCAAGGAAATATTTAAATAGAGAAGAAGTTGTGGGTTATTCTCTAGCGTGCAATTGGCAGCAAACCTTACAGCATTGTCTAGACGTGAACATTCGAGACGCTTGTTTTTAAATGTTCTCTGTATTGCCACTTTAATATCATATTTCTATATCAAACACGAAATCAATATTCATGCGGTTTTTATTGTTTTGCTTTTGGGTGTGTTATCTAAGGACTAATGTTATTTATAGTCTGATTGTTGTAAGAATAAGTAACGAACTATTTGGTAAGTTTTCAATTAATATCATAATTAATATATTATACATTAATCTACTGATGGTGGAGTGGCGAAGCGTGAGGGTGGACCACCCTATTACCTAATCTATTTGTCGCGAAATGGTAGCGTATGGTGTTCCGGTCAGGTGGTAAGATGCGGCTCCGTAATTTCCGGCAAAAAGGCATACTCATAAGAACGTAGGCCTTTAAGCTCGTCATATGTCTTACCACCATGAATTTCATCAGTCCAAGTACAATCGTTTGGCATACACTTGAATCAGTATACACTTGAGTTTTTTAAAAAACAATCTCGACTCGACTCAACCTCGCCTTTTCCCACATTGCTGAAATGTATTTTCGTGCCAAATTACAGCTTTCTATTACTAATAGTCTACGATAATAGATGCGAACAGAGGGGCGGGCGGAGTGACGGACGGACATAGCTAGGACTAAGAGGACTTTAGGACGGAAATAGCGAAACTAAAAGGTTTTTTTATTGGGTACGGAACTCTAAAAAGAAGGTAAAGGTATTAAAATTTTAGTAAAAAATTTCATCGTTCGTAATAAAGATATAAGAAAGAGGCTTGCTATGAATGAGTATCGGTGTAAAAATTACGAAGGCATGCTCCGATGGTTCGGGCATATGGAAAGAATGTCGAATGAGCGAATGATTAGACAGATATACAATGCGAATGTTAATGGTTGCAAAGGTCCAGGAAGACCAAGACTGACCTACCATGACCAAATAGGTCGAGTACTGTCTGATGGTGAGGTCAAAAGTCTTAGGATTCGGCATGTATGTGTGAAGAGAATGATGAATGTGGAAGAAGCACGGGAGGTGTGTCAGGACCGGGATATCTGGCGCTCCACATGCTTTGCCTACCCTGTAAGTGGCTCGGCGTGAAGATACACACATAAAAATTGCGCAGTATTTTTATCATAATAAACAATAATACCGACAAAAATCTATAGATTGTATATGAAATTATGATTGGTAAAATATTAAAGTGATTGAGATGAAATAGGATTAAAGATATGCTGACCTGACAGGTTCGTTCGGGCGTAAGTTGATGCGGGATCAAATACTTAGTAAGCTATCCCAGATTTTCGTATTATTATTTGAACGAATTAAATGAGTCTAGCCTTGTGTTTATTCAATCGTTATAAGTTAGAGAAAAACATGTTAGGTTGGTAGTTGTGTATATCAATTGTTTATGGTTTATTAGAAAGAATCTTGAAATAAATATTAAGCGTTGCACTGGTTGTAGAGATTCCACGTCGGAAGCTCGAGGGCGTAAATCGTAATGTTTCAGTTAGAGAAATAATGAACGGGACCTTCATTTCTATTAAAGAGGAAAAAACACTTACACCCATATTCTACGACGTTATTCGAAACATTCCTTGAATCACACTCAGTTGAGGACACTTCATGAGGACGCCTCGAAATCCATATTCTTAGTTGTATTTTGACAGTAACTCATGTGTACGGATTATCATACAGATAATTCACAAAGTCTTGAAAATCCATTTTTAGTATGGTATTTAATTATATTTCCAGACAGTTCCGACACGAAAAACTTATTGAGCGCAAGAATATGGCGTAAACGTAAATACTCCTTAAGTTTGACAATTGCTTCCTTACCTCAAACGGAGGCAGAATGTCGAGTTGACGTTATTAGTTTCAACTAAGAATACCAATTCCCTTGAGTAAGGTTGAGTTAATGTCGAGGTTACGACTTAGAATATGGGTGTTAGACCTCTAGGATTAGATGTCTATATTATGCTCTATCTATCTACTTTGTCACCTTTGTAAAATAAAAAAAAACTTGTGCCGGTTTGATGATTGAACTCAGAAGTCAGCTCTCATTAGGTCCCGTAATTGTCAATACATTAGCGTTGTGACGTTTAGATTTCATGTTTTTCATTCATATTTTGTCTGTCTTTGAGGAAGGCTTTGTCCAGCTGCAGTGGACGTCGATGAAGTTAACTTACGATTAATATCATAATTAGCATAAGTATGTAAAATTTGAAACTTTGTCCAGCATCTGTCAGTCTAATGGTAACAAGACTACTTCTGAATTTCCCAAAGACTCTGCTACCGCCGGTCGATTCCCGGATGGGGGACTACCGGAGATAGCGGTGTGAAATCCTTTATCTCTAGTACTATTGCGGTTTTTCCATTTTCTGGCAGTTTCGCAGTAGCTTGGAATTTGGATATTTCGACAGGCTCGCCATCTTTTACATAGGCCAAAATGTAACCGGCGAATCGTATTGCATGCATTTACATCTGCTTACCTATTCGCGGATTACGGGCATGAAGTTTTTTATGTCTAAAAACTTGAGACAATCACATTATAAAGAAGCCGAAATCAATTTAGAATCCAAACGAAAAAACAAATAAGAAGCAAGTATGTGACAAAGAGTAACTGGCGAACAAGTTCCCACGTACAATAAATCCCGCAGATAGTACAGTTTAAAACTTGAAACTGTGGAAAGGACTAACTTTCAATTTGCGAGTCTTGGTCACAGTACATTGAACTTAGCCAAGGGACAGCCGCAGAGGACGCTACCTGATTAGGCATTGTTTGCTGTCTGCTTATCTGATTGTACCTGGACACATTCAGACTTTGCAATACTGTAACATTCCACTTTTACGACCCTTACGACCGGTGAATACAAATTGTTTCAGAGAAATCGTAAAATACAAACGTAGTCTTCGAGGTTTTGTAGTTACTGTTATAAAGCTGAATTACTTTTTTGGTGTTTAAGATATTTATAGTTTTCTATATTTGGCGAAATTTTGCTTGCTCTATTTTTTAACTTTAATTCTTTTTCTTTTAGCTAGGGAAGTGGTTGATGGATGTAAATATTTGATGTTAAGGAAAGTATAGATAACACAAAAATTTAAGGCCTAAATTCCGATGCCTTGACACTTTTGAAGCTTGATATTATTTATTTTTTCCTGAAATAAGAGAACCATTAAGATCAAGGTAATGGAATGAACAACTAACGTTTAGGGGGTAATAATAGATAAGGTACCTAATACGGTAGTACTATGGGTCAGTAAAAAAGTGTTTTAATGTGGTACTATAGGCCACTAAAATAGTATGAATCGGTTGGTTCAGTTACCTGATAGAAATAACGCCATTACCTGTTAACGGTATGAATAATTGTGTTACTCTTAATTTAGGTTTTTCTCAGTTTAAGGGTGATAGAACAACGCGTTGGCAATGCAAAGTCAACGCAAGACCGAGTGGTCCACTCGCCGGCCGCGCGTGGACCGCTGCCGCCCGCCCGCTCATTACATCAACTCCGCCCCGTGCCTCGACCGCAATGACGGCTTGCGGTCGAGGCACGGCGCGGAGTTGATGTAATAAGCGCAGACCGCTCGAGGCGGTTGGGCGCTTGTCGAGTGTCGGGTGGCTGTAGTGAGCTATGACGTTCCATCCCTTAAAAGCAGTGATTATACATATCCTTTTTACTATGGCCCTCCACCCTTCATTTTATGCACCAGTCACGTTTCATATTTTTCTTCCTATTCTGCCTTTTCCTAAATCAATAAGGAATTGTTCATTACTGATATAAAAATATTAAACATTTCATATACCTACATAAAAGTATGTAGAATAATAATGAACGCAGAATAAGTTCAAAGCCAAATCTGAGTATATGAATCCTATGATTATTTACTGGCTTAGACGTCTGATTAAAGTTATTGGTTCCATTCATGCGCTATCAAATAGAATAAAAAGGATGGACATTTTACATCCCAAGTTTCCCAAAGGCTTCTGATTGGCAAATGCTTGGCGTGTGCGAACTTAATCCCGTCGTGAGTGAATTGGACAAAAAAAAATCTCCTAGTACTATAACTCTTTTGAAAGCGTTCCTGTGTATTTTCGTTGAGCTGAAAACTTTCGCAATACCGGCTCTCGGCTCAAGTTTAAATTCCCGCGAAAAGAGGGGGATTCAACGATCATCTGGCTGCTTCTAATAAAAGGCCCGACGTTTGTGAAATATGTCGTCGCTGCATAAACTTTATGACTTTAGTTTCGCTCACAGTTGTCTACAAATGCGCAAAGTTGGCGACGTGATGAAGCCCTAGCACCTCATTATCATACGTCAGAAACAAATAAAATATGAAACAAAGCAAAAAGGCTATTAACTTTAACAGAAAATATAAAACATGCAAACATCCTACCGAATGTCACATTAAATAAGCAATTACGTGAATTTATTCGCAAGTGGATGGCGCTACGCAAATTTTATCGAAACCAATTTCGATAGTGCTCAGTGAAGTCGCTTAGCGGAGATAAAATACGAGCAGAATATCAGTTTTTGTATCTTGATGATCAATTACCCCCCCTTGTTTCAATAGTGCCTTTGTCAATGCAGTTATAATTTAGCATACATCACTTTTATTTTAATAGTATAAGTGAGAAATAATAACATTGAATGTTGCTGTATAATTTTGCAGTTTATGTTTTTGTATACACTGTTTTTTTTATATAATGTAAGTGGCAAACAAGCATGCAGTTCATATTGATGTTAAGTGATGACTGCAGCCTATAGACACCCACACAATGACCAAGGTTAAAATGCAGATGCGTTACCACTCCTGAGGCCTAAGATGTTATGCCTCTGTTCCGGCAATCACAGGGCCGTACATTACCACCTGACCGAAATACGATAGTGCTGAATACTACCATTTAGCGGCAAGAATATTAGGTAATGTGGTGGTGCCTACACCCGCGAGCGTCGTCACTGGAGCTCTACCACCAGTAAACGTATCGATAAGCATTAATTGTAAAGAAAGGATTATGTCTCATAAAATACATATTTTGGGGCATTTGAACAAACTAGGTCCCAGTGATATTGGAGTAGCTTATTACAAGCTCTTACAATTTTATCTACATAAAAGTAAAGCTAGAAGGTGTTTTGAAGCCTCTTCTTCTACATTACGCATAATAATGGACGACCGCGTAAAATAGTAGGTCAGTAGTATTTTACACGGTAAATTAAAAAACATTATCTCTAAAAATATTCATTTACTCAGTGGCATAAAAAAATTGTGGCGGTGTTGGCCACGTTCTTGAGCTCCACCACTGGATGTCTGTCTGTCAAGCACTTCAATAACATACATCATGCTTAATTGGTGAAGGCGGGCCCCACCGATGTCGTGTCGTCGAATCGTGAGGCGTGACGACACCGACGTCGCTGACGGAGACGACCAACCACGAAAAGGTTGTTCGATCATTCGGTCAATCAAGTCTTCAAAACTTTTCTAATTTTTGCATTGTAACTTACATTCTCACCACGGCCGCTTTCACTTAAAGACCCCTTGTAACCAGTGTACCTATTACAAAGTTCAACTTTAAATTACCTTTTTATTTGAAGTACATCCTATAAATACAGTCCACTCTATACCACCTCCAACACTATCACTCTTAACTTGTCAGTGCTTAAAATTTTAATGATCGCATAGAATAGAACGTCAATGCTTCACTTAGCTGCCAGGACTTCCTTCAGCATTAGGGCCATATAATTTGTGTCCCCTCCCCGTAATTTCCAATTTCGCATCAATAGCTGTGATTTAAGTATTTCCCGTATCATTTGTTTCTTCCCGATTCCAATATCGCATTTTTTATTTTGTTAAATTGCTTTCCTTTGTACCGCTATCCCCCTTCATATAAACATGCGTGTGCCCCGGTGCGTCTAACACAGATTTGTTTTTAAGGATTGACGTTTATTTGTTGTTAGCTTACGGCGAAATTGCTCATTTTTGAACTAAGTTCAAGTACGTCGCTCTTTTGATTGACATAGACTTTGAATATGATATTTTCAGTTCATTTTACGACGGTTTGAGAATGTATTCATCTTGTTTCTTTTGTTTAACATGCGCCTTTTTATATTGAGAATACAAGTAATGTAAAAGAATGGAACCTATATTTTCAATATTGTGAGTTCAAGGGATATCTTTTTGTTTGAGCACGCTAATTTCTGTACTCGTCAGATTTAAAAAATGAATGAAATGACAAGGGAATATAGAATAATCTCAATAGAACCTATTTATCGCGTTAATATGTATATTTAATACTATGTTATGATATCTAGATATTGATAGAGAAGAGTAATAATACAAACGAAAGTGAGGAAGTGAATGAGACCAGCTCGCATTAGACGATAATGCTCGTAGGACAGTATTTCGACTTAATTAATTAATTATTAATTTAAGTTAGTGTAATAACAATATCTATATCTATTCATGTTATAAAAGAAAGTACCTGACAGATAAGATCGTTGCGGTTCACATCGATGTTAGGTAAGTGATGACTGCAGCCTACAGACACCCACACAAAGACCAAGGTGCAGATGCGTTACCACTCCTGAGGTTCAAGGTGTTATGCATGTTGTGCCGGAAATAACAGAGCCGTAAAGGTTTTATCCTGCCCTGGCTGGGCTAAAGCCTCCCCTTTGGTTCAGCAATGGAAGTTTATCTGCTGAAATGATGATGAGGTACAGCAACTGTGGGTTTGCTGTAGTTTGGTAACAAATTCGTCTAGACTGTAGCATGCCCAATTGAAATATGTTACGTCTCCATTCTAAAATATTGATACTCAAAAATGTCATAATCATAAGCAGGTTTGAATAACACATCCATGCAAAACACCATTCATTACAGCCAACAAATAGATTACGTGTAACAAAAAATTGCACAGCCCACATTTCACAAGCAACCTGCCCTCGTTTCGGTCGTAATACAATAATCAAAGGAATATGAGGGGCTGAATCAAACGTCTACATATGCGTCGATAAAAGAAAGCAAAGATCCGGGTCAGTTAGGGTGTGATATATAATTCAACGATGATTTTTCTCACACAATTTTTCAATGTTTACCGTTATAATATAATAATGGCATACCATTATACGTCCCACTGCTAGGCACGAGTCTCTCCCCTTTTTGGGGGGAGGCCTGGAGATTACTCCACCACGCTGCTCCAATACGGATTGGTGGAGGTGGGTTGGTCAGTGGCCAACCCGCTGTCGGAGGTTTTCAAGCCGCCCATAAGGCCTCCGACAAGGTTTAACGACTGCTATATATCGATAGCAACCACTACCGACGGCTTAACGTGGCCTCCGAAGCACGAAAACGCGCATTTAATTTGCCACTAGAGGTCACCCATCACACTCCCCGACCGCGCCCGTAGTGCTTAATCGAGAAATCCGCCCTCAGACTCCTACATACTCACGTTCGTCTAAATTGTTTTTCTTGTATTTTTCTATTTTGTTTTTTTTTTGTTTACTGCACCTGTTTATTGTACGTATGACATGTATGATGGAGAAGACACTGTAGCTTGTAACACAGCTATGCTAGCACAGGCTACAGGGCTTCTTGGAATATTTGTGCCACTTAAGTACGATCAATAAAAAACATTATTTTTACACACATACATTTTTTTATTATTATGTCTCTCGTCAGCACGGGGTCCAATTTGAACCCCGGACCTTTGTCAGGCTTGCGCGGGGATATGGGGGGTCCAACACGTAGAGGCCCTTTCGAGAATTTTGATCTAGTTTGTAATGGGTAATATTCGGCAGGACCTCTCTCTGACTGCATCAATAGTTAATACAGACACAGATAGACTCCGCAGAATATAATGGAACTATTGTAATGATAAGTGATTCGCCATACTTTGGGCTATGTGGGTGAACTGGGGGGACTAGCTGGCTGGGCCTATGGAGTGAGATCCGGCACCTGCCTATATTCAACATCTCACATTATCGAATCCTACTTTAGGCAGGTGGTGACACGCCTCTCCTTGGTGGATATATATATTATATAGTATATTTTTTATATTTCTGTTACATTCCATACACTTGATTGAAAATGGAAATACTTTACTATATCGCAGCCTAAGGACCAAGGCGACAGCGTTCAGAGCAGCTGTCACGCATGAGATAATCCGGCAAGAGCGGAAAGCCCGCCCTCAGCGAATTGTGACTTTGCAAACCAATCCCTCCTCTACCAGGCTCACATGATAATGCGAAAAAGTAATTTTTATATTAAATCTTCACCGAAACATAAAAGAGAGATTTCTGAGCGCGTCTCTCTCGTCGGTGAGTGCGCCGCATAAATTAGTTTTTCCGGAGATTGTTTGTTTAGTGAAAGCCCTTTTTTATTTTTATGCTAACATTTTATGAGTTTTTCGTTGTTGTTAGTTTAGGAACGTGCCTGGGTGTAATAAAACTCTATTAAATTTGAAATGTACTGGGAAAGACATATCAATTTCCGGTCAAAATATTTTATAAAATGCGCACCGTGTTGTATGCAAATGAAATAAAAATATTCGTTCATACGCAAGAGCATCCGTAGCCGGTCAGTAATTAATTAAAAGCTTAGGTTGTGCCATTATGGGTTTTATGGTAATAGCGGCTAATATGGAAGCCTTCAAAGGGTTGGTACATGGCAGAAACATTAAATTTGAGCGGCGAGAGCTGCTCAAAGCGAGGGCGGCGCGCTCTAAGATTAGATTAGCAACAGTGTTTTGTTTTTCATTATTTTGTACTCACCTTTTCAACGCAGCAAGTTGGAGCGTGATGTTGCTTGAATCACTGTTTTATTGTAGTATTACACTTAAATTAACCTTCTTTATTTACACTTGGCGGAGAGAAGCAGAGCAGAAAAAGATATAAATATGTTCAGCAATCGCACTACATTACTAAGCTCTTGCTGACAAAATTATTTTACGAGTGTTCGCAAACTACAAATTTAAATCATTATGAAAGCATAATGTCTGTTTTTTTTTCACAATTTTATGCCTTATGATTTCGGTAATACGGAGAGAAAAATGGTAAATTGTCGCTTATTTCCTTAAAAATGTAATAAAATATTCATTTTCAATATATAAAAAAAAATTACATCTTATCCCCACAAATTATGCTGGCCACTCGTCTGGTTTGTAGGTAATTAATGGGTATGTTATCACGTCCGTGTTTCGTTTGCTGAATTACAAATTCCAACTTAATCGGTTCAGTACTTTAAAGTATTTTTTTTATTTATGTATTTATCGAACTTAAATCTACCATTACAAGTTTTTCCCAATGCGATAGACAAGCAAAAAAAAAAGATTAATAACATTTAACAATTATTAAAGTCAAATAAAAAATAACATTCAGATCACCCACTTCACAAAATTAAAATAAAAGTGGTTGTAACGGACTAACAGACAGACACACGAATGATTGAAGGCAGGTTCCGATTCTTGTAGAGATACGGACCCCTAAAACACCATGAATGAACACTTGTATGTGATGCACAGATATTTGACGCTTTTGATATGAATCGGTGCATCGAAATGCAGTCTGTATGCAACACAATCTTCACTTGTTATTGAGTGCGCGCTCATAACAGGGCTGGGAGGGGGCAAAGGGAGGGGGAGACGCGTGCGAGTTAAATTGAGCGCCGCCCAGACTCTCATTTCCTCCGTTCACCATTGTGTGGTACTCACAATACAAAACATTTTTTTTACGAATTTCGACAAAAAGTGCTTTGAATTTTTTCCAATCTTCGCCTCTATTCAGCTCGTAAAAACTTAATGTCTCGCCCGCAAAAGGGTGGGCGTGGTCACTGGAAATATCGCCCCGTATATCGTTAGGAAAATATTAATAGCAGAGTTATCCTGTCGAAGACCTTCGAGTGAGTTTGGAAGTCGAAGCGAAACTCTATGTAATGATTAACATGTACCAACTAGTGACGGAGCTGGCTTTTTAAGGTTCTCAGCTCAATAGGAAAAAACTAAACCTCTATAAGATCACACTTGCGTCTGTCTGTTCGTCTGTTACAGCCGAATTCTGGAAGCACTAGTCCTCTTTATTTCCGAAATTACTGTGCCTAAATTTTTTAAAAAATCCAGAAATTCCTATATTTACAGGCAATTTATATGAAGTGTATCAATAATATTATACTAACTGTTGCCCCCAACTTCGCCCGCGTAGATGTGGTTTTATAAATAACTATGAATGCTCCATACAAATTTCCACCCCCTATTTTAGGGGGTGGGGGAATATAAGGAGACAAAAATAAGCCTATTTTCTTTTTTCAAAGTCAACTCTATCTCTGTACCAAATTTCATTAACATCGGTTCAGTCGTTTGGACGTGAAAAGGTAACAGACAGACAGAGTTACTTTCGAATTTATAATATTAGTAGGGAATTAGGGCAGTAGGGATTATTAATCATAGACTTCTGATGTAAATTTAATTGTAACCTAATACTTACATATACTAGATATACGATTCAGATAAAAAAAAATTAAACTACTTTTGAATTTCATGAATGGGATTGTAATCTGCCTTGTGAGCTTGTGAGCAGTGAACATGCCAATGTCTATAAATATGACATATGTCGAGTTTATCATATAAATACTGCATTACTTTTCAAAGAACATAAAACATGTGAACTATCACCTTTTAATAATAATATAAGTGTCTTTATAATGTGATATTTAAGTCCGTAAATTCATGAAAACGTAGTTTAGAGATTTTTTCATAGCCAATAAAGCATGAGGTGAACACCACCGTAAATCCAACAACCAAGTATAATTTACTGTTGCTACTTAATGGAGACTTTCTTAAATTTTATCGCTGTGACAATTAGGAGGTAACTCTAAGAACAAACATTAGTCATTTGAAGTTTGCACAGATTTAGTATGAAATCGCGGTATTATACTAATTAATTGGTCTAAGCACGACTTAATGGGCATTATACGTCGTGGAATTCGTGATATTATGTTGTACTAGAAGAATACTTACGAATTTGAGAGCTCACTTATAAGTTGGCTTCATTTGTTTGTTTGTCATGCTGTTATTGTGATAATTTAATTTAAAGTTTCTTGATTTCTATGGGTGTATATGAATACAAATAACAAATAAGCCGGTACCCTTCTTTCTTTAGTCAGAAACTGACTGTAATAATTCTGACTGTAAAATTTTTTTTTTTTTAATTTAATTAATGTAAGTATCTATTTCAGTATAGGCGCGGCGATGTCGCAACAGTAAGTTCGTGTGAATAGGGCCATAGGAACACATACGTCATTAAACGGGATCCTGCATGGAATTGGATCGATATGTGGCTGTGTGAAAGCGGTGCGATACAGTACGCAATACTTCAACGGCACTGAGTGAAATTGTTTTCATAAACTGTGCTGCCAGTCAACGCGGGATTGGCAGCAGTGTCCCGCAATAAAACTACCGCCACTGCTATTTCCAATTCGTATTCCAAGCGACCTCCTCCCGAGAAGGGGAGAGACTCGTGCCCAGCAGTGGGACGTATCAAGGGTTGCCATTACTATTACTTACTAGCTGACCCAGCAAACTTCGTATTGCCTCACAATAAAATAAAGTGTCAAAGGTTTGATAGATACTGACTATTTGTATGGAAAAATGAAATTGTGGTTTTTACTAAATAGCATTATTTTAAATGTTATTTCATTTTTGTAATCAAATCTTAAATTCAAGGGAAATTCCTCTAACTTCTTCATGTTTTCTCACCTTTTAAACCTTCCCTGGACTTCCAAAAATCATTCAAAACCAAAATTAGCCAAATCGGTTCAGCCGTTGTTGAAATTAAATTTGCGGATTTTCTCGCGTATACAACACTCCCACTCCAGCCCGTGGTCACGAGTCTGCCCGTGACCACGGTAGCTGGAAAGCAACTGAAACGTCGGGTGTATGAAGAAGTTTGGGAGTGTTGTATACGCGAGAAAATCCGCAAATTTAATTTCAACAATGTATGAAGCTCGCGAAAACCTACGAAAACGGTTCAGCCGTTCTCGAGTATTAGCGAGACTAACGAACGGCAATAAATTTATAAATAGATAAGATTTTTATTCCAAGCGGTAGATTAGATTACGGTATAACCCAGACTGTGTACGTATAATCTCAGATTTTATAAACAGCTGCAAGGATCTCTGGGGAGGCTTTAGTTCAGTGGTGGATGTCAATAGGCTGAGGTGATGATGAACCAACCTTTGCTTACACCTTTGAGGGATAATGTCTTAAAATAACATTGATTTATAACGTAACGCCCACCTACATTTGGTATTCAGTTTTCGTATGCTCTCGAAACTTCTAGATTTCCGATTCAGCGAACACGTTGGTAACTAGTTTAGCATCGGTACAAACGGAATTCTAGAACACAAAAGCGTTCCGTTTATTGCAAACGATGTACGAAATAGAAAGGATTTACTGTGGGGCATCCATCCTGAGAGATCCCAATTAATCTTTTGTGGTGTAGACTTGTATGTAAGCGTCTTTCATTTTAGCTGACAAAGCATTTTGTTGGTGCATGAGAATAATATCGTCATTTATTTATTGCACATGCGTGACTGAAAACTAAGTAGTAGCAAATGAATTGCGCGCACCGAGTATTCACTGACGAGTACAAAAACGCAGAAAAACGCACAACACCTCATTTAAAAATTATGCATTCTGTGATTATATTTCATACATACATTCAACGCATAGTACGAGTAGCAATATTGTTAATCATACATTTTTACTTTAGTTCGCAAACAGCTATCATTCAACAAACATCGCGTACTCATTCTTAGCATATCTTTATACCTACGCATTTAATATGACAAACAATATAATTTTTACTTGACTATCGAATCTTTGATCATCTAAGGTGTAGGTATACTTAGTCCTGGATAGTTGGAGTAGGTACTCTGTACTCTAACTGACCCTAAGTCTAAAGATTGTTGCTAAATTTTAATAGACTATTTTCGTTTCTATGATAAAACATCATTGATTACCATGAAGAAACTTTGGTCTAATTTCGGGCAAATGATATTGATCAACGTAGAAAATGGAGTCATTCCTTGATTTTGCTGCAGAGGCATAGAGATATATCGCTAATTCTATGTGAAGAGGTAATTCAGGATTATCAAATCACGTGTAGCTAACCAGAAGAAGTATTGTATATATATACTGGTGGTAGAGCTCCAGTGACGGAACTCTACCACGGAACCACCACGTTACCTAATATACCTACTTGCCGCTAAATGATAGTGTTCAACACTATCGTGTTCCGGTCAGGTGGTAATGTGCGGTGCTGTAATTTCCGACACAGAGGCATAATACCTTAGGCCACAGGAGTGGTAACGCATCTACATTTTGACCTTGGTCTTTGTGTCGGTGTCTATAGGCTGTAGTCATCACTTAACATCAATATGAACTGCATGCTTGTTTGCCACTTAGATTACATAAAAAAGTATTTTAGGGTTAAAGTTCGAGAGCTTAGCTTATTTGCCACCAAATGGACTATACTTGCAATTTAATAGAACTCTAGTTCGGCACTATTGTGTTTCGATAAGATGTATCTTCACATCAAGTCCCTTACGGGGTAGGCAGATAGTGTGGAACGGCATGTATGTATGTCCTGACACACCTCCCGTGCTTCTTCTACATTCAGCATTATCTTCATACATGAATGAAGAGGTGGTGAGGGTTCCGTACATAACTCAAACTTCTTATAGGTTTTCCAGTAATCTATAGGCAAAGAACTATTTTCCACATTTTTTTCACAATTTTAAGTTCAGTAGTTTCGGAGATAGGGGGGAGGGGAATGGTCAATTTTCGTCGTTTTTCTTAAATAACTTCAAATTTGTTAATGTAAAAACTATAAAAAAATTATATCTGAGATGCTGACAACAACTTCTTTCATTTGATATGTCACACGACACAGTTACCGATCTTTTTTTTAAATTTTCTGATTTACCCCCCGATAGTGGCCCCCCTGTCACCAATTTACATATATTCATCAAATTTCAACTCAATTGGTCGAGCAGTTTCGGAGCAAATTGGCTGTGACAAACGGACAGACAGACAGACAGACAGACAGACGCACGAGTGATTATAGGACCCTTTCATGGATTACCCTTATACGGAACCCTAAAAACGAAAAAAAAAGACTTCGGGCACTTGATTTCTTTCAAGTTTTTCTTTCCGTTCTTTTCTTTAATTTCTAAAGTTTAATCGCATGTGTTATTGCGAAAAATAATTAGAACAAATATATTTTTTTATTCGACATACAAATAAAAATATTATTTTAGTGATATAATCCTTTCTATCTCGCAAATCTCTCATGTTTGTTCCGACTCTAAACTAGTTACCGTATTCGTATAAGTCGAATCTAGAAGTTTCTAGAGAAAGAACCGTACGAACGTTGAATGGCAAATGCAGGTGCACGTTTGGATCTAATAAATCAAACCTCAGGATCGGGTTATCGACTCGGGAACATGTGCAAGGCTTCCATCTGTCTCGACGCATATGTAATTAACTTTAAGGTTCTGAAAACGGCTTATTCTGTGATCACCTTCGATTTATAATCTGTTTAAGAGGGTTGCACGCTATTGAAGATTTAGAGGTTTCATCAAATTAATGATAGAAGAAATTGAAATTGATTTGAATTATTATTGAATTTCTATATAATGTATCAAAAGATTCTCAGAAGTTTCATTGGTATAGACAGCTGATTTTGAAGCTTAATTAATTTTCAAAGTTTGATGGGGTTTCGTTCACAATTTATTAAAGTTAGTGTTCTTAGGTTGAAATTATTCTTCTTATTTTATATTCTAGAACAAAAAACTAACTCTGTTACAGTTTTTTAGGTCACATTAAAATTTGTGTTATACTAACCCCCTTATTCATAAACGTATTTTAGCTAAAGTGTTGCTAATCTCTCCTTTGTCTTTTTCTATCCTACACATTTGACAATGCAACTGACAAGGACAAAGCATTCTATAGCTAAAACGTATCTAATGTACGTTTATGAATAAGGCGGTTAGTGTTTAATATTAAATAAGCAAATAATGCAACCTAGAGTCACGAATGTGTATCCGCAGTCAAAGAGAAAGTTTTTTTTTTCATCTGGAAAGAATCCAACTACCAGTTTGATAGTAACAAAAATTATGATAATTCCATCACTACCAACCATCGTATACATTTTCAAACACAATTTTAATCCGTAACCTTACAAAACGTATATTACAAGTCACGCTATAAGGTACAATTTGTATTCCATGAGTTATTAGCGTCATATTTCATAATCATAACAATAATTTTAATGTAACAAACAGACGATAAAAATATTGTTTCATAAAAACAATCTCTTCGAATCATTTATGAGAAAAATCAATGATATTTACGAGCTCATAACGTCCTTGCTGCATCAAAGTAATGTAATAAAAAAGAAATAAGTCACATGTCATAGTAAATATTAAAGTAGTTATTCTGCAAAGTTTAATAAATGTAAGTGCCACTCAAATTAAGGTTTCGGTCACGTTTGCGAGACCATTCAAATATCTAGTTGCTAGAGCTGGTATATTACAGAATTGAAATGGTTTATGACCTTTGCAAGACTCAAACTCATATTTTATTGGTAATTTCGAAGAATTGAAGATATCAGGTCCAGAGGAAACCCTTTTACGATTTACTCGAAGTAAGTGCACTTTAACAAGTCTGAATGTAATAAATTTGATAATCGTGATCCGTTTATGTGAAGTTCGCGTGGTCAGTGAACGAGTCGCAAATGTACATTGTATTGCATATATTTTTAGGCTTGAGTATAGATCCTATACTCATTCGTGTGTCTGTCAAATCTGTATGTCCGTCTGTAACAGCCGATTGTTTATTAAAGTACTGAGCCGATTGAGTTAAAATTTGATACACGTAAATTAGTGACTTAAACGAGTACATCCGAGGTTAGTAAATTGAATCGAAAAATAAGGAGATTAATAAGACTTATTCGTCCATTTATTTACAGAGGTATAACAGTATGTTCTTAGGTTTTCGCGAGATACACTCATTGAAGTAATAAGTATGTATGACGGGCTTGATTTTTAAATAATCATTTTAGTTTAATATACGCAAGATAAATCCGAAACTAGTTTTATTTCAATGAGAGGTACAACAGTTATTGCCTCGTTAGTGGCTACGAATATCCTAGTTTTGTGAAAATAGCCAATCACAGATATCTATACAATAAGCAATGGTCAAAATGTAGAAGTCATCGTCTAGTTAAGGCTTAAGTTATTTTGCCCCTATGAAAGTTATTAGTACTAATGACTATACATTACAATTAGTAGACTTTCAGAGAATATCCGTCTAAATTTAAACAAGCATCACAACATAACCTCAAATTATCACCTCGTAAACTCTACCCAGAAAAAGGCAAAGCTTAATTAAAGGTTGTCTTATCTAAAATATAGGGTAATTTCGTTAATTGCTTTGTCGATAGGCAGCTATTTCAACTCTTTACGAGCTTGCTACCGCCACGATAACGTCTCTAATTGTCGAATAAAAAAGGATTAGAGTTAATCCTTCATTAATAAAAATGTTAATCATGAGATTCCCCGACGCTCTATGCAAATGTTATTGCAGCCGCGACGACTGACAACGGACAAAAAGCGTGGTTAGTTGTTGGTTAACGAGGTTGTTTTTTGGATACTTACATTTGGTGTGGTTGTTTCTATTGTTTATCTGACTGTCCTAGTGTAATAAAAGCAGGTCACTACTGTTACGCTGTCGTGCTGCATTGAATCACCGGGTCGAAGATTAAGTGTTATTGGGTTATTGTTTTGATTAAAAGATTTCCAGTAATATTCTAGGAGTTTGGTTATGTATTCTGTGAATGTCAATAAGTAAGCCAATTATGGAGTCTCTAAACAATCTTATCTTTGTCTACCCTTTTGGAAACTACAGACTGCAAGGCAGAGGAAAACTTACGCATTGGACGCTCGTTCAAGCTGCCAAATCACTGTGTAAAACACTGATGCTTTTAACCAAATTATCAAATTATTATTTGATTAGACAAAAGCTGTAGGATCCCAGTAGTATCTATTCTGAACTACACAAGCTGAAAATCGAACAAAACATCCCGTCTGTGTGGGAGAATCCACAAATATTGCTTTTATAGATGCCTACTGCTTCCACTGCCGCGATGTGCCTTTATGCGTGCACCAATTTAGTTTTCAAATACTCGCTTTGTAGTGGCAGATAAAATAGAAAACTGCTAGCTCAGAATGTATTACATAACCCTAATATTCGTTTCCGCGTTAATACCATGCAAACATTTAACTACCAATGTTTATTTGGTATTATTGAATCAGATACACTACTTGTTTGCAATAAAACCTTTGCAAATGGAATCCCAGAAACAAAACTCGGGAGAAACGTTGCGTGAAAATAAGGCTTGTTATTTTTGTTACCTGCCAAAACCACACAATATTTTATAAAGGGCTTATTAGGAAAGTTTCGTATCCGAAGGTTGAACAAATATCCGTAATATAAACGGACATATCATTAAGGTGGAAATTCTTGCGGATTATAAAAGGGCCCCTGAGGTCTCGGCGAACGCAATTTTTAAAGCGTGGTTTTACGATCTGCATACGTTACTTGATAGTGTTGTGCTGTGTCTGGCTGGACATTTAATATTAATATTGATTTTTGAGATTTATTCTACATTTTATTTAAACCATCATATCTTGGGTGTTAAATCTCTCATATAAAAGCTATTGTGAACATTCTTCAAGTGCTTGCAACTTAAAATTTTTAAAAATTCCTTATCACTTACTACTTAAGTAATTCCTCAACTTACTTTTAATGTTTTTAAACTCCTTATCACTTACTAGAGGCATCTTACACTTCGTACAAGGATACCTCCTAACATAAGACATGTTTTATAGTAAAACAATGGAAAACATTGTATCATCCTCTTTAGGACTGATTCATTTTTGAAGACGGTTTATTTTTAATAATATTTTTGATTTAATCAGCAGTTTAATTTATTTATAAGGTGTTGGCAAAAAAAAATACGTGATACAGGTACAGTGGCAACCATCTCATACAAATATCCTGAAGAAAGACGAAAACGAAGATGAAGTTACAATTCTAAGTAACGACTCTTTTCCACACAGACATCGATATCGATAAAATCCCACATCCCTATTCGTTTGCACGTTTGAAAGCGAAATTTATTCTAACAATTCATACTCTCCCACAAGTCGGATTATTGTAAATAAGTATAACGACCGACACCCAGATTAATCCTCGCTTTTTAATGAAATGCGAAAAAGTTGCTTAACTAACTTTCGTTAGGCCGCACTTTTATAAGGCCCCGTTGAAATATCGCTTTCCCTTAGAATTATTTCTATCAATAGAAAATGTTTGCAGAAAATTTGCCTGTTCAAACAGACGCAAGTTTGCGGCTGAAATATTCGGGGCCAGAGTTTTAAAAGGTGTGTTTGACTTTACTAATAAATATGCGGGCATTTAAAGTGGATCCGTAAATTTGGTTCGTTGACTTCATTAGGTAAGGTTTTTAAGGTCCTTATATGTATTTTTTTCAATGGCCGTGTCTGGTTGTAAAGATTTAGTTGAACTCGGGAAAGTTCTTTTTTTTTTCTTTTTTTAATGTTATGGAACTGGCAAACAAGCTTGCAGTTTACATTGATGTTAAGTGATGACTGCAGCCTATAGACACCCACACAAAGCCCAAGGTCAAAATGCAGATGCGTTACCAATCCTGAAGCCTAAGGTGTTATGCCTCTGTGCTGGAAATTACAGGGCCGTACATTACCACCTGACCGGAACACGATAATGCTGAACACTATCTACCATTTAGCGGCAAGTATATTAGGTAATGCGGTGGTGCCTACGCCTTTGAGCTCCGTCACTGTAGCTCTACCACCAGTACCATGTTTCAACATTTGCCAAATTCCTAAAACCTTTAGTCAATCGGTTTTCTTTTGTATTAAGTTATGTATTGATTTCACATAATCCTTTTATGTTATGAAGGTGGCAAACAAGCATGCTGGTCATATTCATGGTAAGCGACTTCTACAGTCAAGAAAACTGCTTTCATAAAAACCGAAGTTGTATCTGCCACCTCTGAGGCAAAAGTGAACACCGTGATAGTTATAATGGAGCCATACCTATATTTAGTATACGTAACGTAACTTCACGCCTGTAATCCCCGAAGGGGTAGGCAGAGGTAAATGCATGCATTCAAGCATACATGCAAACACCCACGATTCGCCGGTTACGTTTTGGCCCATGTAACAGGTGGCGAGCCTGTTGACATCTCCGGGCACATTACCAAACTTTGAGGTACTGGGAAATTTCCAGAAAATGGAAAAATCCCAATAGAACCAGAGATAAAGGCTTTTTCACCATTATCTCTGATAACCCCCTACCCGGGAATCGAACCCAGGACCTCAGCGTAGTAGTAGTGGCCTGCTACCACTAGGCTACCGAGGCAGTTTATTTAGTATATTTTTATTCAATACTAGCTGTTGCCCGCGGCGTCGCCCGCGTGGATGTCGTTTTATAAATAACTATTGCTATAAACCTCACGGACCTTTCTAACGAATGCAAAACCGTGGAAATCGGTTCGTGCGTTCTGGAGTTATAGCGTCAGGAAGGAAAACCCGATATATTTTTATATTAGCGATACACTTAAGTAAGTAGAATATTAATACAATTTAATTACTGACTTCAAAAATATTTTTATAGCTTCCGTTTGTTACGTTACTTGACGGTTAAATGTGGTCATTTTTGTATTCCAATGGCTACTTACAAGCAGAAAATTTTCTTTCTTTCTTTCTTTTAGTGGCTTGAAAGACCCGTATTGTTGAATGATTCATGTGTACTAAGAAAGAAGTCCTCGTGTTTCATATGCTCGTCACGGTAACTGGTAACACTAACTGAGCCAATTTAGCAAATGTTTTAAAGTACCATCTGATCAAGATACGGTTTCCATCTCGTAAAAGCTGTTCAGTCCAATTTGTTTGATTGAAAGAAACAAGGGTTTTACGAACCGCTGCACATCGTGACCTATATCAGCAAAAGCTATCCCGTTAATTGACCATTCGAATAATTTAAATATATTGCGCCCGCCGGCGATATTTCACCAGGATAATATAAATCAAAGGCTTAGAAGCGGAATCAGGTAAATGGATACTAGCGATGTATGATACACGCGCGGTTATAGGGCGATAACGACAATATAATCGCGGGGGAGTCCGGCACAGCGGGGTGTGCCGGGCAAAAAGTACTAAGTGCGAGTTAAATACCCTTTGTCGTCGTGCTCTCCTGGTACCATCCATCGACGCACGAGGACCCTCTCATTATTCAGTCGAAATTCGATTATTTTCCCATTTCACAAAATATCCATATCGTCCCCGGCTTTCACTCTAATTGAAAATGGAGAAGCGTTTTGGACGTCACAATGATCTCTCTTAATTTATTTATACCTACCCACTTGTTTTTCCGTTGGTTTTATTTCATTGTTTTGCGATGCGTTGTGACGATCGCATGTAACAAAATCTATGCTCCAATAACATTGACAACATTGATTTAGTTACAAAGTTGTAATTCCTCTCCTATATTACATTAATTGTAATATGACCTGAACTTTATAAGTTTGATCCAGTGCCGACTTACAAAGAACTTCCGTAATTAGATTATTAGAAACCAATACACAATATTTTTTCCATTATCGAAGGTTTTTAAAAAAATATATGTCTGACTGGATTTGGCCCTTGACTACGGTAAATAAGTGTTAAATAAAACTCTGTAGGTCGAAAATTCTAATAAAAGTGGAGCGATTTTTCTCCTCATAATAAAATAAGCTCCTTTCCTTTCAAAGAACCACGACTTCATAATGCAAGATCTCAAACCCACCAAAATTGAATATATACTAGGTATACATAATGATAATAAGACCGAATAACTGTCTTATTAGCTCCACTTTCATATATTTTCTAGCTGAATCACCGCACCCCAGAATCCTTTTAATAAGAGGCGAGCCGTAACCGTAGCTCACAAGAACAGACGGAAGTAAATATCCTGTCCGAAAATGATTACTCGGCACGCGCAGTTAACCAACGTTATGACCGGCTTATATCCATTCCGGGGGTATTAGTCTCCTGGCCACCAATTTCTCTAATTTATTAAGAGTCTCGCTTACACACCCGCTTTTCGGTGGCTTCCATTTTTCCCTCGAAGGCAGCCCCGGAAAGAAATAAGCAGTTAGCCGCATGTGATCAAAGACCTGCCTTGATCCCTAATATTTCACTCATAATTGGTTTATTCTAAGCTCGCAGCGTTTCCGTATGTTCCCTTTGATCCGTCCACTGTATTAAGTTGTAGCCAGAGATGTATGACGCGCATTATTCGTTCGGATCTGAAGCTTTAGTCAATGGCGTCATTTGCCATCCAGGCGAGGTTTGGAGAAAATATGGAACTCTTTTGACGTCGAACAAAGGTTGTATAGTTGCATTTGTAAGGATTTAAAGGTGATTTCATATTTTTGATGGAATTGATCGTACATTTATTTATTTAACAAAAATTACCTATATTTTTACTGTACATTAGTGTTCTCCCAGGAAACTAGTGTACCACAATTCTATATTATTTTACACAATAAAAAATAATAGTAACATTTGATCCACACAACCATTTTAAATTCTTAACAACATACTGAAAATTCTTAGGCTTGTTTCCTAGATTTGAATGTAAAAGAATCCATAATAGCTCTGATTTGTTTAATTTCACTTACATTGTCAAAGTTTCTAATTCTTATTCAACAAAAAATTACAAACACCATTCGAAAATTAAACGAGACGAATCACATATGAAAAGCGCATATTTATATCCTGGATTTGCATATTGCCCAACTACTTTTAATATTGTTAAGTCAATATGACTTAACAGGATTAAAAGTAGCTCCCCAGGGATAACAATGTCAACGCAAGCGAAGCTGCGGCTATCGGCAAGTTGATTTAAATACGTTGCCAAATTAAACTACCCGGTTAATTTTATTATTTTGGAAAAGTTTATTAATCTTGTGAAATATTTTTGGAAGCCATTATTGTGTACAATTTTTTTTAAAGTTTAATTGTTGATGAACTGTTTAAATACGTGTCTCATTCGCGTCTTATCTATATAAATAAGTCTATAAAATACTTTTACTAACTAATAAGTTACTGTATGGACTGAAGTAGATACTTGTTACAATCTCAGACTAAAGGAAATACCTTTAGACTTAGGTTACAATGTGCTTGCTCTCCATGTGCAAATCTTTTTTAATTTTACCAATGCGAGGCCAAGAGGCTAAGTTTTTCAAATCAATCGCAGATTTTGTTCATATTGTTTTGTATATGTGAAATAAAAAAAATAAAAAAAATGTGCGACCGAGCGGACGTGCTTCACTCGGCCACATGCTAGCATAGAGCAACACCAGAGGGGAGTAGCTATATGCAGGCTTTTCCCTCTGTCAAATTACAAGCCCAAATGGGCCTATACCTGTCGCCTAGATGTTTAAATGTGTGCGTGAAAATGTTTCTGTGTTTTGTTAAAATCAAGGTGTGAGTTTCGTAGTAATAGACGATTTTTGAAGTGCGCGAGTGTGTCGCACGCATGTCCCCCCGCAAAAAATGACAGACTGTTATGCATCGGTAATACACGCTATGGCTACTCCCCACCGGTCCGCCGCGACCGGTGGGCCGCGTTGCTCTATGCGTGCTAGCGATCACCTTACACTCCTTACATCGAGTAAACTCCCGTCATGCGTCGGAGCTGAGACACACTTTTTCTCTATTCTCCCGTATTGCATACTTAAGTCTTTATGGCTCAGAAACAGTAAACACGTAGTTGAAATTTGTCTCTTCAACAGAGTTGTTTGATAAATATGAGATATTGAAATAAAGGTTCAGAATGTGCTCGACCCATTTACTAAAGCAATTGCTAACTTTCTGTTATGATTAACGTATATAAGTTTCCTATAACGTAACAGCATTGTTTTTGCTTACTTTGTCCCTCCGGAAGCCGTCTGCCCTTGTCCCTCCATTTCCGTCCGCTGAGCTTGTCAAAGACCAAACTTTGCTTTGACATACGCCGATTTGTTTATCATTTATTTTATTTATTTTGGTAGATTTAATTTAATAAATGTTTGCTCATAGACTGTACTTCGATTTTAATAATTATTGACAATTATAACAGCAACAACACAACGATCTTGCAAGTTTTAATTTTATTAGCATTATCTGTTGGATAGTGAATGTAGCATTTCATTGTATTGTGCTACTATGGCAACATTGCTTGTTATCTTTGTTCTTCCTGTGTTCAAATTTGTAATCTTAAAGAAAGAAAGAAAAGAAAGATATCTCTTTCTCTCTCTCTCTCTCTCTCTGGTACTCTTACCGCCCTACGAAGTATACATACTGTTAAAAATCTTTTCCTTTAAATAAGTAACCGATCTACAATTCACTCATTATCGTTCATCAGTAGCTTGCAAAAAAGCAAGTAATAAACCAAATAAAAAAAGTATCATACAGAGGAGACTGTTTCTTTACTGTTCATATTGATTGATTTAAATAAGCATTTTTTTATGTAATGAAGGTGGCAAACAAGCATGCCGTTAACATTGGTGTTAAGTGATGACTGCAGTGAGATGGCCGTTTGATTCGAAGGGTCGCGGGTTTGATCCCCGCACCGGGACAAATATTTGTATGGCCTACAGATATTTGTTTCGGGTCTGGGTGTTTGTGTGTGTGTTGTATGTGTACAACGGCACCCACGACACAGGTTTATACCTACTGTGGGGCTGTGAGTGTAAGAGTATAAAAAAACAAATAGGTATGAACTAAGTTAAATTATGTAACATATGTATGTGTATCACACACATTTTTAAAACCGGGTCGTTACGCGATAATATTTTCGATAAAATTATATACTATATGTATGTGTATGACCCATAGGTAATCTAATACACACGTACCGCCCTAATCCAACAACCTCACAACGAAGACGCGAGCATTATTTGCCGTACGATAATTGACCATATAAAACCGGGTAATAACGTCCAAGAAATCCATTTATCCCCGACAATAGTGACCAACTTGTCCCTAATGGACCCAAAGAACCTTGCTCTTAACCGGCATCTGCAGTGGACTTTATGATAATAGATTAATATCGGGCAGTTTTAACGGTCTACGGTAGTTTTCATTACGAATCTCACTCCGCATTTTACCCGGGCAGGCATTGTATTAGAAAATGAAAAGCACGAGTCTGATTGGTAGCATTTGTAAAAGGCACGAGTTTTCCTCTTTCTAAACGTCGTATTGCACTGATTAATGTTTACCAGGGTAACTACGAGGTATGGAGTTAGTTGTTAGTTTTATACTGAAACTTTTTAGACTGTTTACGCTCTTGCAAGTTTGGGTTTTATGCATTTTTGTTAATATCCGCGGAGGAGTGCTGGTTATTTTTTGGACTAGGCAGTACCTTTACTCCGTTGGATATTTTTGTTTGAATATAATTATCAGAGATATCTTTGATAATTATAATTGTGGAACATACATTTATTTTACTTTGATGGCATAGCAGAAGGAAGGATTGATTATTCACAAATTAATTTCAGACCTGTCTAACCACCTATTTTTAAGTAACTTCTAGCAAAACTCAAAAGATAACTTGAACATGTTAATAAACTCAAGATATCGCGTTTAGCTATATTTTTAACTTTTCAGTACTTACATGCATTACGATTCAATTACAGATGGTCTTTATTATAACTAGAAGATTTTTGAGAGATAAGATAAAAACAAAATATTTTTATTCCATACCTACTTTTGTAGACTTTTCTCACAATGGTAGATATGACTACTTTACTCGACGACAAAAGACCGGGAAAGAAGTTAAAGAATCCTACAGTTACAATCCCAATCCTGTTATGATAATTCCTTCGTCAGAAAATTAACAATTCATTAAAAAAAATATTGTTTAAATTAAAATGGTTATTTAAAAATTTACGTCGGTATTAATCACACACTTTTAAATAGCAACTTACTCTAATTCTAACAGATATCAGACCATTGTGGTATTATTTTTTAAATAATTAAAACCACATCGTTCCATTTCGTCCAACATTTCTTCTCATGTTTATGTCAGGCTAGCGCAAATAATTACGCATCCGCACCATAATTGGGGTAAAAACCCTTGTTTAAACCGGCCTAAGATCTGCAGGGGACACTATTGTATTGAACCCCACTACTGCCCTCTAACTGACCGAGAACATTATAAATTGTTCGTAAGAGACCACTGATTAGGTATTGTTAATTTAATAAGGCCTGCTGAATGGACAAAAGGGGCGGATAAGGAAAATTTCCTTAGAGAGAGTATAAAAGTAATCTGTATAAGAAAAAGGATCGATACAGTATAAAGTTTTATTGATGGGAGAGCTCCAGTGATAGCCATAGGCACCATACCTAATATACGTTGCCGAAAAATGGTCGTATTAAACGCTTTATCGTGATCCGTTCAGATGATTTACGGGCCTTTAATTCTTGGCCCATAGGCATCACATCTTAGGCCTTGGGAATACACCTACATTAAGGTCTTTGGTGTTATGATGTACATGGGCTATAGTATTTACTAACCATGTAAATTGTATACCTATTTAAAGTGTTTGTAGCTTTTCACAAGCTACACTCATTGAAATAAATCTATTAAATAAACAAGATCATGAAGAGAAAAACCAGGGGCCGGTATTTGACCGTGTTTGATTACGCGACTTAGAGAAGACGTAACAATCAAGTCAAGCAAAGTGTCAGAAGTGTTGAGATTATGATGAGTTGGACCAGAAGGCAGAATTGAAAGATTGAATGACTCGAATATGTTTTGAAGCCTGGAGGATTGTAATGTAACATTTAAAAGATTCACATTGAAATCACCCATGACGATGTGATGTGTGTAATCTGCACAGTAAGAATCCAAAACCAGCTCAAGATCTGCATAAAAATCGGTGCCAGGAGGACAGTACACCACGCCAAGTAGAACCTTAACGTGATGCACTTGGTTTTCTAGAAACAGATATTCCGCCGAAGCGTTGTACAAAGAAGGTGAAGAAGAGAGAATAGTGTGTGGAATACTAAGCTACTTGAAGATATATGGCAACCCCGCCTCCACCCTTCCCGGTTCTGTCATTCCTCAGCAAGACAAACCTGGGAGACCAAAAGACGTACTTGAGAGAGATGGCTTGAACCAGCTCTCATAAATTAAAACAGCGTCTATTTAAGAATGAGAAGAAAAGGTTTCTTGGAAATCGTTATAGTGAGAGGGTATACTCTGCGCATTAATGTGACACACATTAAATGAATTTTTCACATTTCCTAGGGTGTTCTTCAATAAATTACCTAGAGTTTCAAAATCCTGAAAAGAGTCATCACTAGATGAATGAAAGGTACAAGCAGAATAATATGAATCATTATCAGACATAATAAATAGGTAATATTACATAAACATAAAATTCTAATAAATAAATAAATAATATAATACTACAATACCAAAAAAATATTATTATATTAATGTGATAAAATAAGATAAAGTACATTGTTATAAATATAACTTTAAAAAAAAAACACAATTTAGTAAAATATCAGATTGAGGCACAATTAAGGTTATGTAAAGATTTAACAACAAAAAAATAAACAATAACTAATCAAAACAATAAGTTATTTTAAAAATAAAATAAAATAAAAGAACTGTCACACAAAAAAAAAAACATAAAAAAAAGAATGTGACACTATTACCCTAAAATGCCCCTGAGTCCAAGTCGTTAAAACCAAAAGCTTAAAGTCATAGGCATTAGACATTTCATTAAACAAGTCATTGGTCTGTGATACAAGTGTCACTGTCAAATTTACTAAAGCACTCTAAAAAAAAAACATTTAGCAAAAAACAAGTTTAATTAAATGGAGGTAATAGGTCTACAAAGAATAAAAATTAAACTACTCTCAAGAACGAGTATATCTAGAGAGCACACAATATGCATTTTGCATCCACAGTCTATTTGTGTTTTGTGCGAACAGCCCTTTTCAATTTCTGCGGCTGTTCAGTTATGTTAGCCTCCACTGAGCCTGATAAAGTTGGAGCCTGATCATGTCTCTTTATTTCGATCAAAACTAAATTGGCTCCCAGTTCGACAACGAAGACAAACACGGCTTCTTTCTCAACTCTTTTCAATTCTTTCAGATCCTTGTACTCCTTCTTATTTAAAATGTAAATTTCAACATCTTTCATCTTCACACTCACTACAATTACGCTCTAGTGATTCTAACATCCTTTCCATCCCTCTTCATCGCTCCGGCTTTATATCCAGCTCATTTGGCATTCAAGTAGTACGTTTGTGGAATGCTCTTCCGGAGGATATACGTCGACTCACTTCAAAGGCTGCTTTCAAAAGAAGAGTCAAAGCATACTTTCAAAAATAGTAAGTATCAGCAAAATCATCATCTATTATAAGCATATGTATATATCTATATCTATATATATTTATGTATTATAATTTCATAATTTTAGTATTATATATATCTTAATATATATAAATCTCGTATCACAATGTTTGTCCTCAATGGACGCCTAAACCACTTAACCGATTATAATAAAATTCGCACACCATGTGCAGTTCGATCCAACTTGAGAGATAGGATAGCTTACATTACGCTATAACTAATAGGAGCAGAGCAGCGCGGGCGAAGCCGGGGCGGGCCGCTAGTATATATATATATATTTATAAAATTCAGAATATTATTTAGGTATGTATTTAAGTATATTTCATTATAATATGTACGTACTGTTGAGTGTATGTATTAAGTATTTTTTTTCCTAATTATTCATTAATTCCGCCAACCAATTTTTCTACACTACCAATGGTTGACTGGTAGAGAGCGCTTTTAGCGTTAAGTCCGCCATTTGCTCATATATTACGTATATTGTGGCAATAAAGATTAAATAAATAAATAATTAAATATTTTTGTTTAGGTAAATAAATTCTTTGAAGCCATTCTCAATCATCATATTCCTGACGATCCAACTGATTAAAACGATAATTGAAGACTGACCGTTACTTATGTCAAGTTCCAAAAAGTTTAGATTAGAAAAATTAATATAATCGCGAAGTTGTCTTATTTTTTGCGCAACTTTCAATTTTCTTCCATACAAACCTTGTCCGAATAATTATAAATACAACACAAAATAAATTAGGAAAATCGGTCCAGTCGTTTTCAAGTTTTACGCTTATTGTTGTAACACACGTCCGGATTTGGTACGGAGCGGACAGCGGATTCTGCACGCTCCGAACTAAATCTGGACGGACATGTGTAGAGGAGTCCGGCGGACAGAATTATTATTTATCAAGTCCGATGCGGTCCGCTCGCGGGAGGTTTTTTCGGTCGTGTGTTACTACTATTCGCAACACATTTAACGATTCAATTTTATTAATACAGATTAGTACCTAAGTAACGAATATATCTCGTCCAAAAGTTCTCTCGGTAACTTTAATTAAGATAGATCTATCTAACGCAAAACATAAATAGGTTATGCGTAACTAGATACATTAAACCGACGAATATAATAGAGGGCTAATGTTAAGGTATCAAATGTTTGAAGCGTAGGGTCGTCCCTACAGTTTCTAATTCACTTAATTTGGGCTTTAAATCTCATATTGCAAAATGGACGCGGCCAATAATTGCGTTTGTAAACACCAACGTAGAGGGCCAGGAACACGGAGTATCCATTTGACAACTAACAAGGTAGCTCGCTTATTCAAGTAATGACATTGTCTTTATTTATGTTGTAGCGATGGTTGTGGATGTGACCATAAATTGGAACTAAAATCATCTCTAATTTCGAAAGAAGTTACATATTTTAACTGCCTCGTTGGCTTAGTGGTTGCAATCGCGATGGTGAAGCGTCTAGGCGTTTCCGTCGGGAAAATGTATCATTGAGGAAATTCCTAATAATTGCCCGGAGTCTGGCAGCTGTGCCTCGGAGAGTAGGTAAAGCCGTCGGTCCTGCACCCAACCACTCTCCGATCGTGTAGGATTGCCATCCTATCGGACTATGAGAGTGTGGGAATAGAGAGTGTACCTGTGCTTGCGCATACACTTATGCACTATAATATCTGCCGCGCAGTTGGCTAGTCTCCGTTGGCCGTGGCCGAAATTCGGTCTCGGACATTATTTTAACCTTGTTGGGCTACTACATTGTGGCAGAGCGGTTGCAACAAATCCGGTCATCAGATTCAGCATCGTCAAGTTTCGTTGAGATGGTAACAACCCAAGACAATTAAATGTTAATGCCTTATGCCTTGCAAATAATTAAAAAAAAGTGAATAATTTGAGTTAAATTTATTTTCAAAATCGCCTTCCAACTACCGCATTGTAAGATTTACCATTTTTTGGAAGATTATGATGAGTATAGTAAACTATTCTTAAAAGATAGATATATAAATACTAATACTATACATATGCCATTATGCCATCGCGGACTATTTTGTAGATCTACCAAAGAGAAAATATTCCACGTTGTTTTGTTTCATCTTAAAAGGTTTAAGCAGTGGCTTTGGTGAAAGCTCCCGAGCGGTTTTTATTATTATTTCACTTATTTATTTTAAACCTCATTTCCTATTTTTTACATACCTAAATAAATATCAAAAACAAATATATATTATTATATTATTATGTATACATTTTTAAATAATTATGTTATCTATGATAAGGCCGTGGGCGTGAACTGTTTTTTCATAGTTCCTCGATGAAACAGACTTCTCTAATCATTTCGCCTGTACATCTATGTTCCTATACTTTCTATATCTTTCTGCTACACTAAGATTGAACGAACATCGATGGGTATCCATTCGAGTAATCGAGTTAAGGGCTTTGTCTGGATGCAGCTCTGCTTTTAGGATCCAGTTATCTTGAGTAGGTACAATCAATATAACGACAGTGTTTTGTTTTAGTATACATGTATCAGTGTTTCTGTATACGTAGCCACAACTGTTTTACTAACTTACATTCTGCAGGGCGCATTACGTATCTTGATGGCCATTTGAAAGACACTGTGCAGTACATTGCTGATTTTCTAAAATGATGATAGTTATTGTATTACGTCAAAGCTGTAATGTGCTACATAGTGGCTTTTAAAATGATGTAAACCGAGTTACATAATAATAATATGCCCTCTGGTCTGTTACCGGGGCGTCCATTATTAATATTTTTTGTGAATTTTCTACCCCTTCTCCTGGTGAGATGTTTTGAGATTTTTTTGCAATATGTTTATCTTATACCTAGTAGTACCTACCTATTTGATTTTACTTGTAAAGTGGGGAATATTGATGCCTTGCCACTGCTGAGGCGTATGCTATGCCTTTCTGCCGGAAATTACAGGGCCGTACGTTACCACCAGTCCACGATCACGATAATGGTGAACACTACCATTTACCAACAAGTAGATTATGTAATGCGGTGGTGCTTACGCGAGTTCCGTCACTGGAACTCTACTACTAATCAATTTAATATAGGTATTATTACGTTGATATTCTTTTTAAGGTTCCGTAGTAAACAAGGAACACGCTAGAGACTTGAAATTTGGCACAAGTATACACCTTAATTACGCCAATAAAGTGATAGAATAAAAACGTGAAAAAGGTTTTTTTTTATGGTAACCTCCCCTACTGGTAACGCGCAGATTTTATTTTATATTTTCTATTTTCCTATAGTGTGGGGTATCGTTGGATAGGTCTTTTAAAAATATTATGGGTGTGCAAACACGATCGATCGATCGAAATCGATTTAGTTAACTGTTCGTGACTTATTAAGCTTTAAAGTGCAAATTTTCGTCACACTCAAGTGTCCCCCCCTACAGACTAAACGGTTGTTGTTGGAAATTCAAACGTTACGGCGATAGTAGCTGCATATAACGAAATTAAAAGGAAAACTATCACACCTAAGTTGGCCCTGCAAGTTTGCGAGTAATAATCGACCAAATGTATTTTACTAGAAAATTTCGAACAACTGCATAGAAAATATTTATTTATTTTTTTCATTACATTTCTTACTCTGTAACTACGGAACCCTACACTGCGCGTGGCGCGCACTTGACCGGTTTTTTAAATACGCTTACACTCACTGCTCCACATAAGGTATATTATAAACCTGTGTCGTGGGTGCCGTTGTACACATACAACACATACACAAACACCTAGACCCGAAACAAATATCTGTAGGTTTTTTTTTTTTTTTTATGTTATAAAAGTGGCAAACAAGCGTGCAGTTCACATTGATGTTAAGTGATGGCTGCAGCCTATAGACACTTACACAATGACCAGAGGTCAAAATGCAAATGCGCTGCCACTCCTGAGGCATTAGGTGTTATGCCTCTGTGCCGGAAATTACAGAGCCGTACATTACCACCTGACCGAAACATGATAGTGCTGAACACTACCATTTAACGGCAAGTATATTAGGTAATGCGGTGGTGCCTACGCCCGCGAGCTCCATCACTGGAGCTCTACCACCAGTAAAAATAAGTCATACAAATATTTGTTCCGGTGCGGGGATCGAACCCGCGACCCTTCGAATCAAACGGTGGTATCGCACTAACTCGGTCGACTAACCTGGTCGTCAAACCAATAAAAGAAGTAACTACATATTTTCGACAATACAGTTAAATAGTTTTGTATTTATCAATGAAAACCATTTCGCTGGACATATAAAAGAGTCACGTCATTCTCGTATTCGGCTTATTTCCTCGGCAACGCAACCATGGGCACACGAGACCAATATTGCTGGTAATTTGTTCGATATAAATTATACAGGCTGTTGTTCTGCGCGATATAATATACTTGTAGTATTTTATTGATGCTATGTTGCATTACAAGGCTTTTCAACATAAATTACTAAGAAATGAGGATTTTATGAGACCAGGTTTCTCTTGCTTCTCTTAAGTTACTTTTACATTGATTTTATGAATAAGGTTTTAAGAGTCTTGATAAAATTGTGCACATTGACCAGTTCGGAGTGAAACTCCGAAAATCTTCGTATAATAATTATGCTTTTGGTTAATTACATGTAATAACATAATATAGAGATATATATATATATATATATATATATATATATATATATATATATAGATATATATATATATATATATATATATATAAGGTTGGGGAAAAAAATAGCATTTTTTAAGATAATTCAAAACATTTTTTAATATAGTTTATTTAAATTTAACTAAAGTATGTATGTACCATTTTGTTCATTAACCTTTTGCCATCTTGTAGGTAGGAACATGATCCCATTGCTATAAAAATTTTGGGACTTCTCATCAAAATACCGCGACAAGTGGATTTGGCAGTCCTCTCGTGATGTTAACCTAACGTTGCATAAAGAATTCTAACGAGACCGAAACAGGTGGAAATGTAGGTGCAAGGTCAGGACTATACGGCGGATGCATTAACACCTCCCAGCCAAACTCTCTTAATTTTTGCTGAGTGGCTATAGATGAGAGAGGTCTAGCGTTATCATGATGATCAACAGAAGGGGTGTGGTACCCCTTCTGTTGATCAATTCCGGCCGCTTTCTCTCAACTTCTTGCTTTAATATCATCAGTTGTTCGCAGTAGAGTTCAGAATCGATAGTCCTGCCTGGTGGTAATAGCTCATAATGAATAATGCCCTTCGAATCCCACCACACACACAACATCACCTTATTGCGAGTTAACCCGGGTTTCGCCACGGTCTGTGAAGCCTGACCGGCCTTTGACCACGACCTTTTTCGCACGTTCTTATCGTACGTGATCCAATTTTCATCACCAGTTATCAGCTTCTTCAAAAATGATTCGGTTTCATTACGTTGTAATAAAGAATCACAAATGAGTACACGGTTCATTAGGTTTCTTTCAGTGAGCTCGTGAGGTACCCAAATATCGAGCCTTTTTTTGTACCCAGCTTTTTTCAAATGCGCCAAAACTGTTTTGTGATCAATTCTCAGTTCTTCAGCTACGTCGTAACTACTGATATGTCGATCTTGCTCCACTTTTTCAAAAATGGCATCCATTTTATCCGTAATAGGGCGACCAGAGCGAGGTGCATCTTTGACATCAAAATTTCCGGACTGAAAACGCTTAAACCAAATTTGTGCTACTCTCACAGACACTGCACTAGGTCCATAAACATCGCAAATTTTTTTCGCGGCTTGCGTTGCATTTTTACCTTCTTAGTAGTAAAATTTTAAAATGTATCGAATTTCTTCATTAGATTCACTCATCTTGACAGTACGAAAAACAAATGAAAATCACACATTTGCCTAATTTGAATTTGGAATTATGTTCTTTAAAATTTTAACTTTCAATGATACCAAAACCAGCCAGATAAAAATACTACAGCCAAAGAGATTTTATTACAAGTTCATACACACTATAAAGCGAAAAGACTTTTTCCCCAACCTATTATATAGATAAAATCGATTGTTTGGTCTTTTTCACAGATTTGTAGCACAGAATTGGTAAGCGCTTGAAGGATAACAACAATAACATCAAATAATATTAAAGTTTTAAAGTACAGTTTCCGATATCTGAAGATAAAACCTATTGACATCTCCGGGCACATTACCAGACTTCTAGGTACCTACTGGGAAACTGCCAGAAAATGGAAAAATCCCAATAGAACCAAATATAAATGATTTTACACCGTTATCTCTAATATTTCCCGACCAGGAATCGAACCCAGGACCCCAGCGTAATAGTAGTGGCCTGCTACCACTAGGGTACTGAGGCAGTTACAAAATATAAATTTCTAATTATCTTATTTATAGTGAAGTAAAAGCAATAATACTATAAAAGTTAATTATAAAGGCAAGCACTGAAGTGCATTTGTATAATTTCTTCGTTATATTCGTACCTTTGCTTTGAGTTTTAAGTTAAGGAGACCTTTGAAGCTTAATAAACTATATAAAATAATTAATTTTGTCAAAGTGAAGTCTTTAAACGTTACTTTACGTTTCTCAGATTTTTCAAAATATATATTTGTTGAGAGAAGTGCTTGGCATAGTACGACTGCTGGTTTGAAGATGCTAGTTGAGACTGCCCGGCTCAGCTAATAGTCATGTGTGTGGTGTTTTTAATTGCAAACAATTATTTATTTTGATACCAAGACTTATTCAAAGACGGTTGATTAAACATGTTCAAAGACAAAAAAGAAAGATAGTTTCAGCTTCAAAATATTATATTTTATCTAAAACCCATATATTATTATACTATTTGATGTCATTCAAACGAAAAACATTTTACGCTTTTGTGGATATGCCATTATACAATATTCATGCTAAATAGGAACCATGCTGTATATAGTTTTCACGTAATCATACCAGGAAATGTCGCCCCGTATCACATGTCGCGAATAACGGAGTGTTGGCAGATCTTCGCCTCATACTGTATTGTGTTACTTACACAAGTAATATGACGACATAGTCCAGATCATCTGATTTTTCCTAGCAAGGAAATATAATAATCGAGGTCGAAAAAGAAATTGGTCGCTCGAGCTTAAAGTCCAGATGAGAACATGCTAAGTAAGTATTCTTTTTTGTCTGACTATATGATGATGATAATTTCCTGATTTCATGATCTATTAAAATTTATCAAGAAATATAACTTTCGTAATTATTAACCTACTTAAATTAATGGAATTCTTTCAATTTTTTTTACTTAGAATGTGCTGTAATATAATAGTGTAATATAAAATTAATTTTTTTTTTATTCGCCGTCATTCGTCTGAAAATCGAAAGTCAAGCAGTGGTCTATGGTATGATTGCCAACGTTTAATAATTATACCCCTAAAAACACTCAAATCTAATTTTTATAAAGCTAAACCCCCTTATTTATAAACATACTTTAGATACGTTTTAGCTATAGAATCTGTTTGTCAGTTGCATTGTCAAATGTGCAGGATAGAAAGAGACAAAGGAAAGATTAGCAACACTTTAGCTAAAATACGTTTATGAATAAGGGGGAAAGAGTTTATCAACTTTTTAATAATGAATTTCATTCATCATTAATTTACAGACTTAGTTACCCAAAAATGTTGTTTGTCAGAATAAAAGAAAACACTACCTGTAAGTTTTTCTTTTGAAAACATCAAAAATAACGATACCGGGTAAAATACGTAAAAGGAATACGAGAACTGGTTTACCAATCCATCATTATTATATAATAGTCTCTATTTTTTGAAAAGCCCACCGCTTCGCAAAACCCCGACAGTTGGGGCGCTTACCCTTGCGTTGACTCTTAACAATGCCAATCAATGAAACATGAAATCCGGCTAAGCAGATGCATTGATTCTTTTAAGAACATCCAAATACATCGATCCAAGACTACAAATGTAAAAGAATCTTAGGTTGTTAAACAGAAGGGTACATTTTCCATGACCGATTTGTTCTTTACATCTTTTTTCCACGTGACCTGATGTCATTGTTAAAGCTAAGCCAATGGCCAATCAGTTCCATCAGCACTTGAGAAGCCAATGAAGCGTGTATAATTCCTCACTCCATGAGGGTTAAGTCTTTACGCAGTTGTTTTTGTCATTTTATCGATATGGTCTCTATGTCATTGTTGCGTTTACGAGTAGCTTTAAGGCTTGGAAATATCGTTTGGATTATTCTGATACTGAAGTGAGGTTGCTTTATCTTTTTATTGATCTGTAAAACAGAAATTTCTTTCATCAAAATGGAACGTAATTTACGAAACTGGAATCTTATCAAGGCAGAAAGGAATGTTGGTTTATAGTTTGTATCAGATTATATCTGTTGGTGGGGGGTTTGAAATTTGCAAAACTAACTAATAACTACTGGAAGAGGTTAATGTCATTAAAAAGGAAAAAAAAGATATATTTTTATGAGTACTAAAATCCATTTCATTATTTAATCGTTCAGTTAAGTTCGTTTCAGTAGTTAAAAGTATCCGGTACAAAATTAATAAATCAGTAATAAATATAATTATCTACAACGTGTAATGGGAATAACTCACACCCTCAAATACCCCAATTAGAGTATCGAGTTATAATCATGAAACATGAAATAAAATTACATGCTCATATATTAAACATATTGTATTTATGAAATAAGTTGTACTAACTAAACGAACAGTATGCACATCCTACGCACCCATACTTACCCTACTTACTCTGCCTACGGCATAGTAGGTTACATAGAAGGCCACACATAGAACACAAACCTACTCACACACGCACACTGCGCAACACCGATAGTAAGAAGATTCATTTTCACCATTTAATTTCTTAAATTATTATTATAATTAAATTAGATTTGCATTTTATGTCGATAGATGTAGGTCTCATTTTCGTTTGTATTGACTGTTCACTAAATGGGTGACCATAATTTACTTAATTGTAATTAAAGGAGATGTTGCAAAAATATATGGACCTCCGGCCATGTATTGTACACGATATCATTAACAAGCAAAATCAATATAAAAACGTTTTTTACTGCATATATTCACTTATTGAGCTTTGTTTGCAGTTACAAAACATTATTTGCAGTTAGAATTGCAACTCAAAACCAAGATGGCGAATATGGCGGGCGATGTCATTTTGACAAATTACACTAATATTCATATTGAAAATGATAAAAGAGTTTGAAGTAAATGTGGTTGTAACTATAAAATATATTCTTGAATAAATTAATTGTATTTTTTTCGGATTCTTCTTTAATTTATCCATTTTTTCAGGTACTGTACATACCAGAGCCGAGCTCGCAACATCTTCTTTATCTAAAAGTCACATATTTTTCGTTACTATATGTTAGTTATTTATATTTATTTGTGAACACTGGCCGCAACTCGTCCCATCTTAAATTGACTGTCCAAACTGTCATTCCATCAAAGTTAACACAATTATAATTGTAGTAAGCCTTCACTTAATAATTCGCAAGCTGTCGTGTTAAGATAATCTAAAATCCATTTGAATACACTTCAATAAATGTTGGATTATCAAGTATTGAAAATAGATGTCTTGATTGGCTCAGCTCTACGTCGGCAATATTCTAAGTTCATTGACATACGACCTTTGTAAACAATGAATGATTGCGGTCTATTATAATTATATCGTATATGGCGTATATGTATGAATAATGGTATAAGATATCGAGATTGGAAAACCTTTTGGATGAAGAATAATTTTAGATGTCGAAAAATTGGAAAAGAATTCTATTACATATTTTGTTGTTCGAGTCTATATTAATGGTAAATTATTTCTGTAATATACAAAGTTTAAAAAAATACGTAATTTCAATAAGTACGTATTTAAACTAGTGATTTCTTGTTTGACGATAAAGCTTAAAATTATTATATTACTTAGTGGTCAGTTTCTTTCTTGTCTTGGACTGGTTTATATTGACAAACATATTATACCTGTATATATCCAGTTTAAATTCATGGCAGTGAACCAAATATCCTCATTAAAAATGTGTACCTACCTTAAGGAAAATAATAATATACGTGTATTTATAATCTTACATATATTACATTGCCTGTACCTTACTCGGTAAAAAATAAAACTTATTGAAATCGGAACAATTTTATTATCACACAGTTTCTTTTTCAGTGCTTTTTATATGGTCGTGCACTGTTAAAAGTTGATAAAAAGATTTTAATTATATATATTTGTAAAGAAATACTATTTCTTTCTTCGCACTCTGTGTGTTTATTTACCATGAAGTTTGGTTATAGTTTTTAACTTTTTAATTGTCTGATTTTAAAGAAGAAACGAATTTAGAATGTCAGATGACAGATTTAAATACGAGTTGATTGACAATTGCATAATCAATGAAAATTTTAATATTATATTATTTTATGTTTTAAAAGTGAAAGAATAAACTTTCACTGTCGTTTCTTCTTTTCAGGTTTGAGTTCATATTGTTTTATATTACCTAAATAAAATAGTCTCTGTATAAAAAAAACTAACAATAAAACTTCTTTTCAGCAACACAAGGTTTATTTCTTTCATGTAGTAAAACAGACTTATATATTTACTAGCTGACCCGGCAAACTTCGTATTGACTCAGAATGAAATAATGTGTCATGTGTCAAAGGTTTGAGAGATACGGACTATCTGTATAGGAAAATGAAATTGTGGTTTTTACTATTTCCCTTCAATTTCTTCATATTTTCTTAACTTTTAAACCTTCTCTGGACTTCCAACAATCATTCAAAACCAAAATTACTCAAAGTCGATAAAGCCGTTCTCGAGTTTTAGCGAGACTAACGAACGGAAATTGATATATATATATATATATATATATATATATATATAGATATATAGATAGATAGATATAGATATATATATATATATATATATATAGATATATATATATATATATATATCTATATATAATAAGATATAGATGTGTGCAATTATGTGTACAACTGTATTTAAAAGCATATAAAAAGGAAGTTCATAAAAGTGCCTCTACGCAAAAAGTGTATCTACGAGAAATAATTCTAGGTTGTACTCTTCTCTCTAAGGGCAATTATATAGAAAGTAAGCTCATATTTCACAAGGATTGAAAGGTAAGTAATTTGAATGTACCTATTATTATGTATAGTAAGTTTCACGTATGTGAAGCCCAAAGAAGATTTATATTGCTTCGTCGAATGTAATCGCCGTAAGAGGGCAATTACTGGAGGATTAGTTGCCTAGTGACGTCACCGCACTCAACCTTAGTAATCCGATTAAGATAATTGGCGAAAATCTCAACTGTTACTATCAAAATAAAGATATTTAAACATTGAAGAATTAATTTTCGTTCCATTTATACGATTGAATTTTAATATAATTTGTCTTTCTAATTTTATCTCATAAAAATTAACTTCATTGTAATGTGAACTATAGAAATTAAAAAAAAAAAAAACGGAAAGAAAAATTTGACCCAGCCGCTTTACCACTAAGTTACTGAAGTCCCACACCGATGCGTCAAATTTTGCTACCCCTTTTGATTTTTAACCAACTTAGGGTCGGTGAATTTTTTTTCTTTCATTTATATAGTTCACTCGCATGTGTTATTACGAAAAATATAATCGTCGCGCGTCGAAGGCGTCGCCTAATTTTATTACTGTGGACCTGGTGAAAGTTCCAGAGTCGAGGCTTTAGGGCCTAGGGCGTAGGCACCACCGTATTATTTAATCTATCTGTCGGTGCAAATTAAAGTATCCAGCACTTTCGTGTTCCGTCAAGACAGCAGTTTACATACGGGCCCGTAATAACAGTAACTATTACAGATGCATAACAGCTAAGGCTTCAGCGGTGGCAACGCATCTGCATTTAGAACTCTATAGGCAGCAGTTATCACTTAACTACTGAGGTCTAACTTTACTGGTGGTAGAGATCCAGTGACGGAGCTCGCGGGCGTAGGCATATCGCATTACCTAATATACTTGCCGCTAAATGGTAGTGTTCAGCACTATCGTGTTCCGGTCAGGTGGTAATGTACGGCCCTGTAATTTCTGGCACAGAGGCATAACACCTTAGGCCTCAGGAGTGGTAACGCATCTGCATTTTGACCTCGGTCTTTGTGTGGGTGTCTATAGGCTGCAGTCATCACTTAACATCAATGTGAACTGCATGCTTGTATGCCACTACCATAACATAAAAAAAACTTTAGCTCTAGAATCAGCATAATAATATTTTTAAGACCAGTTTAAATTTCTACAATTTTTAACATTTACCGTCGTTTAGCATTAAATAATACGAAAAAGATTTTAAAATCTACATTTTCAATTCCCCGCGGACCAGTTTGTTAAATGGATTTAAAGAAAATACATGTTACATTTCTTTTCTTTTACTATGAATTTTGTTTGCCAAATGCTAAGGTAGAATTGTATTTGGATTACAGGTGTCGGCAACCTGTATTCTAATTGGCATTGAAACGGTTGGCTACCTCTGGCATTTGTTAAGATCGAGGAACTAGAAGGGGCCAATCAATTTTTTCTTAGGTTAGTTGAGCCAATGCCTAAACGTCAGTCCGGTCTACTGTAACCGTTTTTTTATGATACTATTTATTATTTAATCAGATGTCAGCACTGAAGCAGTAATTAATATTATTGACTAGGTATTCAAAATCAAGGAATGGTTAAATAACAAAAGTATAGTATAGTTTATTTATTTATTTGAATATTCACATACTTTATTTACCAAGTTTCATGAAGTTTTTCGCTGAATAATAAATGCACTGAAGAAAATGCTGCTAGAAAAAGATGTCCATAATTTGAAACAATAGATGATAATATGTATTAGGTGTTATTTGTCAAATCCTATGGTAGCATTGATTCAAATCACGGGTTGTCGATACATGTGTTATTAATTGGCTATCAGACGGTTGGTTACCTCTGGTATTCGGTAAGACTTAGGAATCGATGAAGGACCCAATCAATAAATCTGTTCTTAGGTTAGTTGAGTTACATTAAATTTGTGTTGGTCCGGTCGATTAGTTTACGTTAGGTAGTACGTCAGTTTTTTATGGTCCTACTTATGATGACTAGATTACAAAAATACCTAAAAAGTATGAATTAAAATAATGATACAACTTTTGTTTTTATAATGTGTTGTCTTGGATTAATTAATTATATTAATTTCAGATGATCTACTGAATACAGAATACCAGAAGTAGTAAAAATACTTCAATAAATATTCAAAATCAAATCAAAGTAAGGGTTTAACTTACAAAATTTTGTTTGTCACATAAAACAAGAGTTTGGTGGTTTCGTTTGATTAATATTAACATTCTTAGAATTAGTGAAAATCATCTTCAGAATTCATGGAATAAATTATTATTATTAATAAAAATAATCCAAAATAAGATTGCCCGGTGTAGTAGACTAGTGCCGTCTTAAAACGCGTCGCCTAAATAAGTACGTCCGAAAAAAAAAGCAGTAATATTGGGGAGACTTTTGTCCAGCGGTGGATGTTTTAAGGCCGAAATGATAATGATGAATCATTACTATATGATAATGATCCTAAAGGTGTACGTTCATTCTACGAAAATGGGAATTCGATTAATCACAGAACCCACTAGACTGGCGAGGCGTTATAATAAATCTTACCGAAAGTGTAACGTATTCCCAAGGGGCACATTAATATAAGAAACAGTGGCAGATCCCAGATTAAGTATTAAACGCCACTGCAGAAGAATCTAAATTGTAGCAAAGTTAAAAATAGAAAGATATTTCAGTTTGTTAGCTGTAATGTTGAAGATTATCTACATGAATATATTATCGTTATTCACATCGTTGTTTTTTGTTACTCAAGTAACAAACGAGTTGTTTATATTATTGATTTTTAAATAAAAAATCTGCATGTACCTACACCTGAGGGACATCATAAAAAAAGTACAAAACCCTGATGTTTTTTTTTAAATTCTAAGTATGGCGTCCAATTTATATATATTTGAAAAAACTTGAATATTTTCACTTAAACATTTTTTAGAGATTCGGTCAATTTTCGTCTTTTTTCTTGAATAACTTCAAAATTATATTTTTAAAAACTTTTTTTTTAATTTCTCAATTTATCCCACATATGTCGCTTTTATGATTTGAATCCACTTGTTTTTGTTACAAAGATAACTTTAGCACATTGATTTAGGTACATGTGTGTAGTAAATGTACAAATCGGGCCGGGTCTTTTTGAGAAAATTGACGTGTCACATGTAAAGACACAGGCGCATGACTGATCTTAAATGTTTCCGTTTTTGTTTCTTTTTGAATTACGGAATCCCAAAAAGACTATCTACAAATGACTGACAAATAGAATATAACCTAAAGCAATGCATTAAAATGTGAAGGAAAAATTAGACAATCAGGTCTTCGGTAGCTCAGTCGGGAAGCTATTGGGTACAATGAAGTTTTTTTTTTGTCATTTTTTCTTAAATATAGAATATAGTTTTAATATGCATAGAATAATATTAAACTTAGCTCTTACATTTTTAATTCAACCTACAGCACACACTCGCTTCGATTGGCACATATTGTTTGATCTTAATTAACACACGTTGACTCAAAATGAACGGTTGCTTAGATCAAAGCGCCCGATGCTAATATTTGTCGTCGTCTATTGAAAGAAGTCATTGCCACCACTCTAGAGGACTTGTAGTTTAAATAATTTACTTAGCTACGCAACCCGTACTTGATCAATTTAATAATGTAGCTGTAGGAGTTTCGCAAATATTCCCAAGAGGTGAAGAGACTACAAATAAATCTTAGCTAAAAATTCTTGCTCGTCAGATAGGCTAATTGCCTAATAATAAAATGAATGATAATATATGATATATATAAAAATCAATTGCTGTTCGTTAGTCTCGCTAAAACTCGAGAACTGCTGGACCGATTTGGCTAATTTTGGTCCAGGGAAGGTTTAAAAGGTAAGAAAATATGATGAAATTGAGGAAGAAGAATAGTAAAAACCACAATTTCATTTTCCCATACAAATAGTCCGTATCTATCAATCTTTGACACATTATTTAATTCTGAGGCAATAAGAAGTTTGCCGGGTCAGCTAGTAACTATTATTTATTTATTCTACAGTCTATAATAAGTAAATATTATTATCTACATGTTGTTCAATTTAAATATTATTTAAAATTATTTGAGATTCGATTGCTATATCTGTTGTTTTGAATAAATATTGAACGATCATCAATCAGTACGCATATACCTACATAAACTACCAACGTAATCAATAATCGCAATCGCGTGTAAAACTGTAAACATTTCAGGCGATCCTTGTGATATGTCGACCCGAAATCCGATTCAATACGTCTTATACTAAAGACACACACAAGTTGACGTGAGACGAAATCACATCCTGTATTATGTTGACAATGGACTACTACTGTATCTCGATTGTAATACATTTCTCAACTGATTGGCTGGACTGGTTATCCTGAGGTCGCAGGTTCGATTTCGTGCCCGAAGACAAATTTGTCTCGCCGTTTTTTCTTTAATTTCTAAAGTTTACTCGCATGTCTTATTGCGCATTGAGGTCGCAGGTTCGATTCCTGCTCGAAGTCAAAATTTTCTTTCCTTTTTTTTCTTTAATTTCTAAACTTGAACTGTCCTGCAAACACCTTGAAAAATCACAACTCAAAAGAAATAAACATGAATATTGTACAGAACAATGCAGCATTAATATAGTAGGGGCAGCCTTTATCGTCAAGACTTGAAATCTCCCAATAAAGCGCGGAGACGATCCCATACAGCCAGCGGCCACAAGTTTCCAATAAGTAATTAAAATCCCGAGACGCGAGATTACATCCTTCGCCACAAAAGCTGAGTATTTGCTCCGTACGCCTTGGCGGAGCACTTCAAATCGCTTTTCTCGTCGACAATTGTTACCGTAAAATGTGGACTATAATCTCACTGTAATAACTGTTGTTGAACAAAAATGTCCATTGAATAACGAAAATGGAAAGGCATAATAGTTGAAGTATACATTCTAGAAAACTATTTTTGGTAATATTCAAAATTCGGGTGCAATGAATATGCTTAACGATTTATTATATTTTACGATAGTTGACATATACGTTCTTTAGAGTGTGGCTTAGGGTATTTTTTATCTGACTTCAAAAAAAAATTTAGACAAGCCCAACAAGCTTTAAAACTGAACTGAAATATCGTACACTGAAAATAATAAGGTATTATGCCTCTGTGCCGGAAATTACAGGACCGTACATTACCACCTGCCGGAACACAATAGTGCTGAACACTACCATTTACCGGCGAGTAAATTAGGTAATGCGGTGGTAGCTCCGTCACTGGAGCTCTACCACCAGTAACAACTAGAATTATTGGGAGCATAATTATTGTAACAGTTTTGTATACAATGCCTCGGGTAACCTCGCGTTACCGTAAAATCCTCCTTGGCGTATTGCAGTCGGGTAAAAATTGAGAGACATCCTCCATTAATTAAATGTTTTGATTTCATAAATTTAACGCAACTTACCTGGTTTCAATTTCAAATTTATAAATAAATTCAATGAATGTATCTATTTATAAATGTTGTATTATACTAGTAGATTACTGTTTCGCCTTTGAGAGTATTTTATAAAAATAATAGTTAAGTTTACTTAAGTTTTGTAATTTTATTATTATAAATGAATGGAAGGGATAACAAATTACATTCATTTATTTGTTTAATTTTAAAATATTTTTTCCTCAAATTATCTCTTACATACTGTGTGCTCAATAATATTTTACTACAGCAAGCATCAGTTTCCAGAAAATTTACATTTCTAAATATTGAATAAAACAAATATTCTACAAAGATGCATATCATGTACAAATATTTGATTCCGGTGTTAAATTTTTAAGAGTTTTAAGTAAAAACATTTACATAATTTCATGTATAAATAAAATAGAATATGAAACACCAGTAGGTAGGGTTGTGCAAATTCTTATTCCTTTATCTGACAATATCAAAACAAACTTAAAAGAGCTGAGATACGTGTAAACACAGTAGTGAGACAAGTTAACATTATGTTAACTTTAAAGTTTTACAGACGTTCTTAAGCATACGTATTAAGCATCTTGTGTAAGTTATTTCGTTACTTAAATTAATATTTATACACGCCATATTCCTTTGTTGGAACAATGTAAAATCTATTAAAATTTATCTGTTTTAGCTTATTGTTCGATTATTCTAGACTATCGTAATTTACACCGAAAACAATGTTATATTTGGAGAAACGTTTAAATTTATCTTATCTCTAAAGCCACAAAATGAAACAAAACGTTGCAGTGCGACAACGATAAATAATTTTAGAAATGTATACACTGCGGTCTCCAAAAAGGATTATAGGAGATAACGTCATAAAAACACGTGAAATGTTATAAGCCCCTGCCCCTGTTTATCTAAGCCAGTGTTTAGACCATTTTTATGAAGTACAGAACAAATAGCCTAGCACAAACATTAATCTACTTTGAACAACAGGGAAGATGTAAAGGGACTGCAGAGTCAATATTTTCTTAGGGGACAAAACTCTGCTTTATGGTAGCTCTTGGCGCCAATTAGAGCGTGATATGATTTTTGGGTAAACTTAATTTAAGTAATTCTTGTTTAGCCGATGGAAGTCCTATCTTTAATTAATTAGTTGTCAAAAGAACAAATACTCGCTGTCTGCCATTAATTTAAGTATACTTTAATTTGTGATAGAAATTAAACAGGAGGTTTCATTAAAATTTTCAATGCGTTATTATCGTCAACTGTTTAGTTTTTGAGCTATGAAATATTTGACGGTTTTTGACAGAGTCGATCTCGGTATGAATGAATGAATGAATGAATGAATGAATGAATGAATGAATGAATGAAAAAATGTACGGCCCTGTAATTTCAGGCACAGAGGCATATCACCTAATGCCTCAGGAGTGGCAGCGCATCTGCATTTTGACCTCTGGTCATTGTGTGGGTGTCTATAGGCTGCAGTCATCACTTAACATCAATGTGAACTGCATGCTTGTTTGCCACTTTTATTACATAAAAAAAAAAAAAAAAAAAAAAAAAAATTTATGAATGAATGAATGAATGACCGGTAGTGGTTAGTAGTTGCAGTTGGCAAAGCGGTTCGCGTTATCATCTAAAAATATCGCATTATCTTTACCTACTGCCTCGGTAGCCTAGTGGTAGCAGGCCACTACTACTACGCTGAGGTCCTGGGTTCGATTCCCGGGTAGGGGGTTATCAGAGATAATGGTGAAAAAGCCTTTATCTCTGGTTCTATTGGGATTTTTCCATTTTCTGGAAATTTCCCAGTACCTCAAAGTTTGGTAATGTGTCCGGAGATGTCAACAGGCTCGCCACCTGTTACATGGGCCAAAACGTAACCGGCGAATCGTGGGTGGTTTGCATGTATGCTTGAATGCATGCATTTACCTCTGCCTACCCCTTCGGGGATTACAGGCGTGAAGTTACGTTTTTTTTTTTTATCTTTACCTAAATGTATCCCAATGGAGGAAGGTATTATATATTATTATTTGTACGTATAGAAGTGTTTGTATATACGTATTTTTGTTTTTTTTTTGCACTCCGTGAATCGTAAGCGGTTTAATGAATTTTGACGAGGTGTTGTTAGATTCTGTTTAACCGTATGAGTGACAAAGGTTACCTATCTATATTATTTACATTCGACACCAGCAAATAAGTAGGTTAAGTGTAAGTGTAAAAAAATCTTTCAAATATGTTTTCTTGCGTTGTCCGCACTGCTACAGTTTGGTTTTTTCTACAGATCGGAACTCCTCAAGCATACCTACACATATATACACCATTTTCAATATTTTATCCATAACAATCCATTCCATCAATTCTGATGATGGATTTTTTTATGAAATATTGTAAATTTCTATGAAATAATGTATTATTATAACCGTTCGTCGAATTACTTTTTCTTGAGTCGGAAAATATAGAACACGAATTAATTTGTGTCTTATGATTATTACTGTTCTCAAAATCGAGTAATCATGAAACATTGAACGCGATCTAAATTAAACCCTTTACAGCCGATCGTAATTCAATTAAGGAAGTCGTTATGACAATCGATGCGTGTCTTCATTTAATTCTGTTTTAGTTTAAAATACGGGCAACTATAATTTATCGCGGTGACTCCGGGTTGATTTATTGACACTCTTGAGAGGGAGTCACGGTGACTGTGCAGTTTTGTTCCTAGTGTTACTCCGTTTCTGCGGAACCTCCAAATACAGGTTGTGTTTAAAGTTATACATATTTTTTAAATGATCTATAAACTTGAGGAAACAGTTTTGAGAACGCTCCTAATTATATGTAATCCACCCGTGAAAACCGCGATCAAATCCGTTAAGTCGTTTCGAAGTTATAACGTACCAGACAGACAGACACAAAAATTCCAAAAATTGTTATTTTGGTTTCTGTTACTCTTTTTTAATCGCTTCCTATCTGTTTTTTGAAAAAGAAAATGTACTAATACTCGATTTTTTGTTATACTTACGTATTGATAAAGTATTGTTTTATGTCTGAAGCGACTAACAAGCATTGATAATAAATAATATTAAAGTATAGGTTTTTGAGTAGAGTGTGTACCCTACTCTATGTAAAAACCAGTAAATATGCCTCTGTGTCATTTTATACAACACTTTTTTTATCAATGAAAGTGGCAAACAAGGATGCAGTTCACATTGATGTTGAGTGATGACAGCAGCCTATAGACACCCACACAAAGACCAGAGGACAAAATACAGGTGCGTTACCACTTCTAAGATCTAAGGTATTATGCCCTCTGTGCCGGAAATTACAGGGCCGTACATTACCACCTGACCGGAACACGATAGTGCTGAACACTACCATTTAGCGACAAGTATATAAGGTAATACGGTGGTGCCTACACCCGCGAGCTCTACCTTATGAGTCACTGGAGCTCTACCTTATGCGTCTCTCTTAAGCTCATCACGTTACACACACACACAATTAGTACAATGTTTAATGGGCTTAGAATTTTGAATTTATAATAATTTTATGTGTAGGCTTTACATCAAGGAAGAACAGGGCCACCTAATACATTTCTTACTAATAACTCTCACCATAATGTGTAACCAATTTTTTGTTAAATGATTTGTAAAGAAATAAAACATTTTACAATTTTTTTAAGGTAAATAAAATTTTTGGGAAGGGATTTTTTTCATATAAAAAAAATACAAAATACTGTCAAACAATGGCGGGCAAAAATTAGTTCTAGATATTTCAGAGATCCCAACCACAGACACAGCCTGTACATTAGCGATTCTAACGCCAGCAAATCCGAAGATTACAGAAAGTTTGAATTTAAATTAATTTTGCGGATTATTAACTTTGAGTAACGAACTAAAATTTTGCATAAAATGATAAATTTTCAGACGTTACGCTTCAATGAATCACGTTCGGTGAAATCAACATTAATAATGCAATTAAATTTAATATTTTACGTTCGTTCAGGCATTTTCATTAGTGAATCGTCATTAGATCGGTACCTATCTTTAAATTTTACGTAGTTTCATAAATACCTCATATATAGGTATGTAACAATTAAAGGGCTCAATACAGCCGCGTTGTTACTCCGAAGAAATAAGATAAGTTTGCTTTTGTGTCAGAATTTACTTAGAAACGAAAGCGTTTACATTACTTCGATGTCTTTTCGAATGGAATCTTACATCTTCGTAGTGTAGTCTATGAAATAGATTTTTGTTTGGAAACTAGGTACTTACCGAATATTATATATTTAAATTCAAAAATTCAAATTTCCATATTCCAGTTCTGTGTCTCGAAAACAAATTTATCTTTCAAAGATAACTTTTCAAGAAAATCGTAAAAAATACATTCATAAAATACTACGTCTCTTACTTGAAAGAAAATGTAATATTACACGATAGGTACCTCGAAATTCACTATTCTAAAGCCGCTTACGAAGCCTCGCATTCGTTAGTAATATTTGAGTTCGTCGCAAGGAGGGTACAATCAGAGAAACAAGTCTGGAGTGTTCCAGTTGCTTATTTAAATATAAGCACCTCGTTTGCTGCTTTATTCAAGATTACGCGGACTTCCAAAAGTGGAGCTAATTGCAGTTGTAGGAGTTAGCGGGGCTCCAAGCAGGATCTACTAAAGCTGGGAATGAGTGTTAAAAGATTTATATCAGGGTACGAGAACGATTTCGCAGCTTAATCCCGAATACGCGTCGCCTTCAGGAAATTAAGACATTGGTGAAATTTTCTCGCGCGGCTCCATTAGGCTAAAACCACTTTCGGGAACTCGATTGAAACGGTGTTATGTGTTCCAACATAATTAATTGAATTTAAACTTCTTATGAGTTAAGTTAAGGACGTTATTAAAAAGTTTCGCAATAAGGGCTTTAGCAACGCTTTGAATTGTAGATTCTAAATACGCTGAACCAATGTTTACATCAAGCTTTATAATAGCAGTATGGTAAGTATTTCTCATAACATTAATTACAAATTGAATCAGCAATAAGTCTCTAATTCTATTGTCGTCTGAAATAATGTATCAAAGCAAAAAATATGAAGTCGCGCAATACCCACAGTTTTTGAGTGAATTAAGAAAGTAATTATATTGATCGAAAATGTATTCTTTTAAATCTTTTTACTATTAGGATTAAATTTATTGGTGCTAATTCAACATAGTTTAATTCTAAAATAACCCTTCAAATATTCATCATATTCATTGGAGAAATATATTGACTTATTATTACATATACATAGATGAATGTATGCTTGAAAGGGTAGTCTGTGATTCTCAGCGTACCTTTTCAAGCCAAAATTAGTTATAGAACATCAATCTATAACTTAGTTTTGCTTTTAGAAAGAGAAGCCCGAAACGTAATTCAAAAACGAATGCATACAACAAAGATACGTTAGAACTTTTGTTTCTAGATGTCAATATTTACAATGTTTGAATTTATCAGACAATCTTTTGAATACGACACATCCATAATAGAAGCATCTAAATAATAAAACAAACATAGGTATCAGATAGGGCTCGCAGTCCGATGACTGTAATACAATATCAGTTTGCTTATTTATTAAATTTGTGTCTTCAAGCGACGTTATTTTCGGATTTTGTTGCGGGGAATTCTGAATTTTTGCATCAGGTACGTCTCGGTATTACTTTTCCATCAGATATTATGGAACGACTGGTTCTTTTTTTTTTGAAGCAGTTTCATCTTTAATGATAGTCGTGCAGCAACTTGAAATTTATATAAACTGGTACTTAAGTACTTAAAATGTATTTATATGATATTTTCCTATGACATTTATAAAAAGCTGTAAGATATTCCGATTAAACCTGAAATATTTTTAGCGTCTGCAGGGTATTTCGTTGCCATGTTACACCGTTGCGCTTTGTTAGGAACAGCGGAGTCACTAACGCGCAACACTGATTCGATTTCCCCCTATTCATGACATAAATCCTAGTCGGCGATGACATATACGTTAATTTCAGTGAGCTTGTATACTACGTAAAGAGTAAGTTGACGTTATTTTTTGATCTAATTTTGTAAAAAAGCTAAGACTAAAAGAAACATTGCCACTTCAAATATATTGAAAGTCTTGATGTTATACTTTCATATCTGTATTAAATCTATGGCACACCGCGGACACTCCGCCAAAATTCCATACAAACGCTTAATTTGGTCTCTATTACACAGACATCAATCAGTGACGTGTATTTACACGTGCACCTGTGTGCGTAGCACGTAGAGAATACCAAACGTCTCCCATAAGAGGGGAGGAGGTTGAGTGAGGCAGGGAAATCGGGCGGGACGACGAAGTGTCTATTCTATACGTAGTAGGTATTATTACATATTCTCTGTCTATGGTTCGTAGCAAATCTTATTAAAAAATATTTACGTTAGACATTTCTTAATAGCTATACCATAAAATATTTCCAGCGTCAGCAGGGTATGTCGTTGACATGTTACACCGTCGCGCTTCGTTAGGAACAGCGGAGCCACTAACGCGAAACACTGATTCGATTTCGCGCTATTCATGACATCGCCGTAAATCCTAGTCGGCGATGTGATTTACGTTAATTTCATTTCGAAACTCGCCGGTCTAAACGCGCCTTGATTAAGGTTGAAGACATCCCAAAATTTTTGTATTAACTCTGCTTTTGGTTTTCGGCAGAATTATGCAAAATTTTTAAGAAGAATTGAATTACTGCTATGGCGTTTAAGGTTTATAAGGGCAAAACGTTTTTAGTTACAGAAATAGTTGCAATTGTATTGAAATCTCTGTAAGTATATTTGTAGAAAGGTAGTTTTATTATACTCGTTTTTTTTTTTTATTTTGGTTGAATAATGAACATCCTATGTATTCAATAACTTTTTTCACTGATTATTAGATACCACAGAATAGATAAATAAGGATAGAATGGCTAAAGACTCATTTTCATATTGAAACCGCTGTCGCCAGTTGCACACATTGACATTGACACTACAGAGACAATTAAAACTGCAATCGGTCAATTGAAATAGACCACTCCCAAACACTTATTTCTCACAAAACTAACTCTTTCAACTTAAGTAATTCGGTTGCTTTTCGTATGCTCTGATTTCGCAAAGTTAAGACGTTTTGATTCGAAATATTCGAATGTCATAATTTCCACAAACTGTATTACCAGTTTATAACATTTCCACAATGATCGTGCAATTACTGAATCATAGATAACATTTAAAATATTTAAAAAATGCACATCAATCCATTGACATAATGATAATAAATATGTGGCATACTTTTTACGTTCGATTAAATTAATTTCTAATAGTTATTATCGTGATATATAAAAAAACATCCAATATTGATACTAATTTTTCACAAATTATTTCGTGGAAAAAATTATTTACTGGTATCCCAGCGTAAGAGATGTTCTTTATATTTTATCGACTTTTTATCTTATTATCGAAATTGGTGTTTTTGTTAAGCAATATTTTTAATTAATTATTTTAATTTTATTTAAGAGTATTGAATGTGACCTCTATTGAGATGTTTAGTGAAAACCGTGCTCAGAAGCTAATATTGTCGCAGGTGGTCGCACATTCACAGGTGTTTTTAGTTAATGGTGAATATGACATCTTTTTTCGAATCCAAGATGGCAGACATAATTATTTTTTGAAAATGTATTAGAGGAGTCAATTTCGAGGTTTTTGGGGTGCTGATTACGAAAATGACTTCTATTTTCAGATACAAGATGGCGGAAACCTAAATGTGATATGGGTGATATGTTCTTAGGGTTTCGCGATTTTTACGGATTTATCTCGCGTATATTAAAAAGATTCATCAGTATTTAAGACCCATTAAAAGTAACATTCCATTACAAAATTCTGGCATTTATAAATTAGATTGTGATTGTGGACTCTCATATATTGGTCAAAGATAAGATAAGATAAGAAACATTTATATGACACACAGCGAGACACATAAAACAGACATAAAACGTAACAGGTAACAGAGAATAGACAACACATTTTCTAAAAATTAATACATACCTATACACGTAATATGTGTCTCACGGCTGCCAAAAAGGTGTCCTGTTCAGCAAATGTCAGGTACCTTCATGTAAAAGGTACCTGACGCTGGTTTTCAACAGGACCCTAAGTGAGTGAACCACGGATGTCAAATTTATAATAAAGGATAATTGTACTAATACTTATACAAGGTACATACATACGGATATAAAACAGATAATAAGCCATTAAAATAACATACTTAATTAAACGATAAATGTAATACATACTAGTAGGTACAAACAATAATAAATAGATTAATACCAAAGTAAATAAAATATAAGTAGATAAAAAACATCTTATTAAATATCATAATAATAATATTATGCAATGAAATAATTATAACGCAATTGTGCGGTGGCGCGTCGATCGCCGGGAGCTGGGAGTCACCGGGAGTGATGCGTCATCCCCACCACAGGCACCACAGCGCGATAACGACCGGCCGAGCGCAGCAGGCTTAATTGCGATGCCGATGCGCCGGTGTCGCGTACGTGAAACCGCGTTAAGGTAACTTACGTCCGATATTTGTGGGCATATTAAGTATTTAATACTTCACTCATGGTACCAATCCATACAAGTGATACGGCGTAGTACGTGTATACAACGTTACAAAGGTTTGTGGACTCATCTTGTATGAATTATTTATGAGAACAATTCACCTTATGATCACTATGTACCTATACATATATCCTTATTATATAATTTACAGAGGAACGCTATGGCAGTTAATGATATTCATATGGAAAGGGCGGTGCACAGTGAAAGAAAAATAAACAAAGATATAAACAAAATGGAGAACGTCCTTGAACGAAGAGAGCTGTATCCACCCGCGTTAAAGAGCACATTGCTGATGTCAAAAACCGAAGAACAGGGAGGTCTGCAGTCTGTGAACACATAGCGGATAAGCCGAACCATTACATCCGGTTTGATAAAATTAAAATACTCGCTAGAGAACACAAACCCATTCCACGAATGGTACGCGAGGCTATTGAAATTAAAAAACACTTAAATTTCAATAGAGAAGATGGATGGCGATTATCAACATCATGGGATCCCATACTTAGCAAGATTAAATCCCAGCCGCAGCAGTCTGCAAGACCTCAAGATACCATAAGTAATTATTGTGTTAATCCTGAACGCTACACAAGGCGTTTACGAAATCGATGGAGGTAGCTACATATAATTTTTTCAAACTTCTGTCAGACAAATGTCACCACAGTCTGCCCGGGACCACGGAAGCTGAAAAGCGACCGAAACGTCGGGTTGGTTTTAAAAATCATTTTAGTTTAATATACGCGAGATAAATCCGTAAAAATAGTTTTATTTCAATGTGATATGGGTGTCAATTTGAAGGTTTTCTGGGGTGCTGATTACGAATGGCGTCTGTTTTCGAATCCAAGATATTGTAAACCTATGGAAATCGGCTGAAATGTTGATGTTGATGATGAGTATTTTATTATTAGACCGAGCCCATATTGCTTTGTAGTGTTATTTCTCTAGTTTATGATAATTGTCCCCCGCAAAGAACTTTTTTTTTTCAAAATGTGATATGGGTATCAATTTTGGGGTTTCTTGGTGTGCTGATTACGAAAATGGCATCCGTTTTCAGATCCGAGATGGCAGTCAGACTTTTTTTTCAAAATGTGATATGCGTATCAATTTTGAGGTTTCTTGGGGTGCTGATTACAAAAATGTCATCCGTTTTCAGATACAAGATGGCGGACAGCCTTTTTTGAAAATGTAAATGGACATCAATTTTGAGGTTTCTTGGGGTGCTGATAACGAAAATTGCACCCGTTTTCAGATCCATGAAGTATGAAGCGTAATCGGTTTTGAGTGTTATTTTAAAAAATTGTATAAAAGTAAAATGAAACATTGTCACATTAACTTATTATCACTTTCATACCATCGGGTACACCACCCGGAACTAAGCAGTTGATCTGTATTTCATATCTTTGACGCAATGTTCCAAATGTTCCGAATGTTCCAAATGATGCATAAAATGAATCGGCACAGTTTAGTGTTTCAGATGCTAATGTTCCATCCACCACTGTCATATTTAAAAAAATCTACATATGTAACTATACAAATATCGATATGGACCATAAAAAAATATCGATATTGTATATATCACAACACTAGTGAAGATTTTCGTTTTAGTTCAATTTAATAATTATTAAAGGGTTTTTAGGGTAACGGTGGTTTTAAATATCTGTAACTATACCTCCTCGATTTACTGGAGGTCTTACTTTTCATTTTACGTGTTAAAATAACACAAAACGGCATTTTTACCCAGAGATGTGTTGTTCTAAGCTGTCTACACGACACTACGAGCGGCGAACGAATGGTTCGGCCGAACTATGTGTGTTCAGGCATAGTTGTGGTGCGCTTGCCACGCCCACATTACCATTCCATCTTTATTTATCTATTCCGTGTTAAATACAAGTGATTCTATTTTAAAACTTTTAACTCTTTGTTTTTATTCTTGTTGGTATTTTATATTTCAAATAAACTACCTACTAAAGTTGGGTTTAAATAAAACTATATCTGCTCATTTGCTGTTTAATTTTCAGTTATAAATATTTTTTTTATTTAGCTCGGTGGCTTATTCCTCGTCGGTCATTACTTTAGGATTCATGAGTCCAGGTTGTTTGCATTGTGTTGACCATAACGAGCATAATGGCTTAGTCTCCAGTATTGGCAACGTATTTACATTGAAATATTTGGTTTCTATGAAGATATTTATAAACTACAGTGTTCAATACCATACACGTGAACTGTATGCTTCTTTACGCCTTCATGACATAAAAATAATAGAACTCTCTATTACGAATACAACGATTCTTTAACCAATCATGTGCTTGATTGCCACTTTCACATAAAAGAAGAATCTACTCGTACAAGATGATATTTAACTTTTTAAATCAAACGCTTCAAAAGTTATAATGAGCGTAAAGTACCTACAGTTGGAATATAAATAGTGCCTGCATTTACCAGGAAAATTTAAGATGATGAATGATGAGAGAAAGATTTAAATTTAAGAGCGTAACATAATTTTCAAACTTCGTACATCGTTCACAAAATATCAAATTCAAATTTCGAACGTGCAATACGAACTTTCCATCACATAAGCACATAATAACTCAGTCTGCTTGCTTCCTCGATTTCCTAGTTATTCCTAAGGAGCTTGAGTCTTTTCAAAGAGTCTGTCGAATGCATTTTATATGAGCAAGGAACGTTTTAGATTAAGTTGGTTTAATTACACTCTAAGCAAACAAGGTAGAGTGTATAATCACGATTAGTAATTAGCAAACGTACAGTAGACATAGCGAGGGGTGCTTAGGCAACTTCCAAACGTAGCAACTAAAGGTGGATATGTGTACAGTTTAGATTAATCAATATTTATCCAATAACTTATCTTTGATGATGTAATTGCAGTATTAGTTAGAGTTGACATTCAATCGAAGGATTGCTGGCTGTATATGTCCATGAGCATGTGTGGTTAAATCATCAATCCGATGGCGGTCATGTAGAAAATAACAAAAGATGATTTAGTATGTATGCACTAAAAAGAAAATATAAAATATTCCAAACTAGAAAGAGAAACACTGGTATTACATTATATATTTTAAAGAGATGACTGTGTTAGGAACAACTTTAAATATTTGCGTAGAAGTGCATTGCTACTTTGCTAAATATATAAATAATCTAGCTTTTACCGGCGACCTGCCGTGTGTACTTTTTAAATAATAAGTATCCTGCGTTACTTTTATTGCCTGCAAGAATATTTGTATAAAGTTTCATTATGATTGGTTAAGTAGTTTTCTTGTGAAAGTAATATTCGTATTAAATAATACAAGTAGGGATTGTGAAAAATGTAGGCCCTATAATTGTTTGCATAAGCCTTAACCATTCTGATGAAGACTAAACTGAAGCTCTTATTAATTTTATCAATGTATAAATATTGGGGCTAGCTTTAGTAAAAAAAAAAAGGTAAATCAAACAATAAATAATATCACCACAACTATGAGGCAAAATTAACCATTAAAATAATTAAAGCGTGTGAGAGTAACCTTAAAAAAGCTCGTAACGTTACAAAATCATCACGAGTCAAAAGCATATGGTAAGAAAGTTTGTTAATATTTAATGAATATGCCGAAAATGGCGTTGATTTGTAGGTGCTTTGCGTTTAATTTTCCCTCCAAAAGCCGCGAGCCGTTAATTCAATAATTTGACAAGTAGGCGTATGTGGTGTAGACAGGTTATGCGCGCGTGCGGCATGCGTGTGCGGATTAATAGTTGATTACTGATGTTCGTGTCGCGAATAAAGGAAACATGAGTAACATATATGATTTGTCGACGAAATTAATAACGAATAAAATCAGAATCCAGTTAGACATAGAATCGTTTTTTATTATTTTTTTAATGAAATATGCTTAAGTTCTTTTGGATGATAATCTACAAAAACTGTCAAGAGTAATAACTTATTGACTTTTTATGCATTTGGTCTCACATCTTATTTTTTAGAAATGTAGAAGTTGTTTTATGCAAATTCAAAGAACTTTGATAAATGACAAATAATAGAGGAAAATGTTTATGGACGGAAAAACTTATTAAAACATTTTTAAAACTTATTGCTGATGCGAATAATATTAAGCCCACGAATCTTATTTGGATTTATCTATATAAATAAAGATTTATCTATTTCGTGATTAAGCCTAATCGTTAATCTCATTTATTTTTGAATACGAACGTTTAAAACTTTGTTACACACTGTTATATATTATAGGTAACAAAATATATTTCGTTCAAAATAAAGAGCTGTGAAGTAAAAATATTTTATAGTAGCTGTTGCCCGCAGCTTCGCCCGAGTGGATTTCGATTAAAGAGTAGCCTTTGTTCTTTCTCAAACTCAACTCTATCTCGGTACCAAATTTCATTAAAATCGGTTCAGTCGTTTGGACGTGAAAAGGTAACAGACAGACAGACAGACAGACAGACAGACAGACAGACAGAGTTACATTCGCATTTATAATATTAGTAGGGAAGTAGGGATTTATCAATATTCTATTAGAAGAGACGAAGATTTAATAAGGCGAAGATTAAATAAAGCAAAGGTAGAAGATTACGAAACACATTAAATATTATGAAGTGAAATAACTATATTTTTATACGTAAAATGTAGCCATGAAACATGGATTTCACTATATTTTAAGGTACAGGTAAACTTTGATTGATTTTCTTTCTACAATGGAGGTGTATTGCACACTTAGAAATGGGATTTTCAACTTGTAGGCAACTGTCACTCAGCTTTAGCTACCTTCATCATTCATTTATTGTTAAAAGGTTGTTTACCTCTCATTTATACAGTTGATATTTAAATGTGAATCAAACGTAAAAAGGCTATATTTTGCAGAGATTTCAAGACTTTTATTTGAATTATGAAAAATACTTATTCTGGAGTAAATAAGCGTAATATTTATCCCAACATTTTATCTACCTACGAGTAACATCTGCCAAGCTGCGTCGGGGTTGTGGGTTTTTTAGTAGGTATCCATTTGTTGTCTACTTCTACATAATAAACGACGAGTCAACGTCATTACAATAAATTTTGGTTTCATTCTGATCTAAAATAAAACATTGAAATTTTGCTTACGTATTTAAAAAAATATATAAATAAACTGTATAAACACCCACAGGTATACTATACATGTGCACAAAATTTCATCGAAATCCGTTCTGCCGCTTTAGCGTGATTGAGCATCAAACAAACAAACATCCATATTTTCACATTTATATATTAGCACTAAGATTCAAAATCATAATCATAATCATAATCATTTATTTACGAGAATATTACATAGTTTTGTACAGATGGTGAGAGTACAGCTTAATCAGATTATAATATTCTACCATGACAATGGTGTGTAAAAACAAATTAGAAATATAGACATTTTTTTGTTGAATTTCAAATAGTAGATATTAGTTTCTTAATTATTATTATAGTTCATTATAGTACATTTAGGAAACAACAGAGAAAGTCATAAAATTTACAATATTATTACTAATATTTTAAACATAACAATTAAATTTATTGGTGTTAATATAAAATTGTAAATACCTGTAAAATGTCATGATTTTGCATTTAAGTTTGGATTTCAATTATTAAAGTCAAATTATATTAAAGTAATTATGTCAAGTTGTGTGACTAAATATGTCAAAAAAAGAAAGTCAGATTTATTATGTCTCAAATTAATATTCGATTTACTAGGAAACAATTAGGTAATTACAGTTTTATTTTATTTGTCATATATTCATTAATGTCATAAAAACAGATTGTCATTGATACTGATGCCGGAATGACTATTCCTGCGTGGTTATTACTAGGCGCCATACAAAACTTCAAATCAGCAACATCAACTCTCAAAAATTTAATAATCTACCTAATAACAACTTCGAATAAAAAGTCCACTCAAAGAGAAGAATCGATACAGTACTATAAAGGGTCTTTTATGACAGATCTCTAATAACTGAGCAGCCGAAATTAATCAGGAAGGGTCCGATTCAAGGTCAGTATACAGTCCTATAGGTACACAACTCCATTCCATCCCTCCTATATTTAAAATACTATATAATAATACAATTATCAGCCTGTCCCCCTAACACAGACAAAATCGATAGTGTCTGCATAAGCGTATGGGCAAAATGGGGCGATGCTTCATTCGTTTTTTTTTTTTTTTTTTTTTTTTTTTATTTTATGGAAGTGGAAAACAAGCATGCAGTTCACATTGATGTTAAGTGATGACTGCAGCCTATAGACACCCACACAAAGTCCGAGGTCAAAATGCAGATGCGTTACCACTCCTGAGGCCTAAGGTGTTATGCCTCTGTGCCGGAAATTACATGGCCGTACATTACCACCTGACCGGAACACGATAGTGCTGAACACTACCATTTAGCGGCAAGTATATTAGGTAATGCGGTGGTGCCTACGCCCGCGAGCTCCGTCACTGGTGCTCTACCACCAGTAAAAACCACCACCACCAGTCGTATTACGTCATTTAATATTTGTTCCTACTTTTGCTCGTGGGAGCGATAAAATAAAAGGTGGACTGTAACTTAAAGTAATATAATTAATGACTTGAATGACAATGATGATGATAAGCAAGCAATGAGCGATGAGACGTGTGTCGTCGATGATTTATGAAAATGGAATGAAGAGGCGCGCGGCGGCGGCGGCACGGTGACTCGGTGAGGCGGCCCGGGGGGGCGGGGTGGCGGGGCCCTGCGCCGCGCCCGCGCGCACCTCCCCGCGCTCGTCCTCCATCCGGCTTCCGCGCACTGCACAGTGGACACTCGCCCGCGCACACCGCGGCCGGGTAGTGCTCCAACAGCTCCCCGGGTTGAAATCTTTATTTCAAAATAAAGGCAAAGGACAAATATTATTATAGGCCCTAATAATTGTTCCCCGTTTGGTTTTTATCTCAACCACTCTTACGGCGCCGTCCCTGCCTGGAAAGGTCTTCGTCACACGCCCCAGAGACCACAACAAGGGTGGTAATCCCCGATCTTTCACTAGGACCAAGGTGCCCACCGACAGGCTTCCGCTTGAATGGTGCCACTTTGTCTTTTGTTGGAGTAACGATACGTACTCCAACTGAAATCTGTTCCAAAAATGTTGTTTGATATATTCTATTCTACGAAATCGCTCGAGTCGGCTGATGTTGGTTTCCGTCACCTGTGGACTTGGAACAGATGTAAGTGATCGTCCAATTAAAAAATGGGCAGGTGTTAGGACTGTTAAGTCTAAGGGATCAGAGGATTGCGGGATAAGAGGACGTGAATTAAGAATGGCTTCTATTTGAGTCAAGCATGTGTTCATTTCCTCAAATGTGAAGTGTGTCAAATTTAGCAATCTTTTTAAGTGATGCTTTGTGGATCGAACCGCTGCTTCAGCTATACCGTTAAAATGCGGTGAGTACGGAGGAGTAAACGAAAACTCAATGCCCTGTCGAACAACCTCAGATGATACATTTGAGTCAGCAAGGTCTTTCAACAAATGTTTTAATTCGTTAAATGCACCCACGAAATTGGTGCCATTATCTGACAAAATTGTTTTAGGCTTGCCGCGACGAGCCATGAATCGGTTCAAAGCAGCGATATATGCTTCTTTGGTCAGATCACTGACGAGCTCAATGTGAACTGCTTTAATTGCGAGGCACACAAAAATACAAATGTACGACTTCACGAGCTTGCACCCTCGCCCCCTTCGATCGGCTATAAATATCGGCCCGGCATAGTCAACACTACAATTTAAAAAAGGAAACTCCAAGGCGGTTCTAGAACACGGTAACTGACCCATTACGGGCTGTAATGTACGACATTTAAATTTAAAACATTTTAAACACTGTCTCACAGTACATTTCGATAGATTTCGACCACCTAGAGGCCAATACAATTGTCTAATATTTGCCAATAATAATTGAGGGCCAGCGTGTAATAGCTCGTGGTGATATTTCCTGAATATTAACTTAGTAAGGTGATGCTTACTACATAGCAATATGGGATGTTTTACATTGTAATCGTAGGGAGAGTTGCTAAGTCTGCCGCCTACACGCATAACACCATCAGTGTCTACAAAGGGACTTAAGCGCAACAGCCTATTTTTATGAACCAGTGGTTTACCGGATTGAAGTATTGCGTATTCGTCCGGAAACATATCAATTTGAGAAACATGTATAATATGATGAAATGATTTCATCATTTCTTGTGACGTTAAAGGACCGCATAATTTATTTTTGTTTCTTAAATTATGTATGAATCTTAAAATATATGAAACTACTCTCTGTAAACGATTAAAATTAGAATAATTATGAATTAATGATATTAAATCTGATTGAGGATGACATGATAATGAATTATTATTATTTTGTGAGGTGAAATGACATGAAATTAGTTCAAGTGAATCCTGTGTCACGCTTTCATTTGGCGTTTTAGGCCAGTGTAACTCTGATTTGAGCAAAAATTGTGGTCCCGACCACCACAGCGAACACTCACTGATACGATCAGCCTTCAGCCCGCGAGAGACAAGATCCGCTGGATTGTCATGAGACGGCACGTACCTCCACGTCTGTCCAGCGGTACTTTCTTGAATTTCATCAACTCTATTTCGCACAAAAGGTTTTAATGTATTAGGGGCCATAGCTAGCCAACTTAACACAATTGTGGAATCGCACCAATACTGGCATTTATTTATAGTAAGACGTAATGCATTCATCACTTTAGTACACAGTCTTGTTCCTAGTAATGCCCCACACAATTCTAGACGAGGAATTGTAGTAGGCTTGATAGGTGCAACACGATTCTTAGAAATTAACAGCCGAGAATTAATTTGACCGGTCTTGTCTATTGACCGAATATATATACAGGCACCGTACGCCTTTTCGGAGGCGTCTGTGAAAACATGAACTTCATGAATAACTGAATTTTCGCATAACACCCATCTAGGAATTTTCAAAGCGTTAATATGTGTTAAATTTGCCAGAAAGGTAGACCATGAACAAATTATATCCTCAGGTACCTTCTCATCCCAGTTACACCCACTTAACCATAGTCTCTGCATAATCAGTTTTGCATCTACCACACAAGGCCCAACCAGACCTAATGGGTCAAATATCTGACTTATGACTGATAAAATACTTCGTTTTGTCACCTGTTTGTCACCATTTATGCCAATAGAAAATGCAAGCGTATCTGACTCACACATCCAATGTAACCCTAATGTTTTTGAGGATACATTTTTATTCTCTGATAGGTTTAAACTATTGGGACATCCCGATTTGCCAGTGATAGCAGTCAAAATACATGAATTATTGGACTGCCATTTACGAAGATTAAAATTGGCAGACGCCAAAATAGAAATAACTTCTTTTCCTAATTTTATTACTTCTTCAATCGAGTTGCCACCACTTATGTAATCATCAACATAAAAATCTTTTTCTATAGAAACTTTCACTTCTTCACTGCTAGCAAGTGATGCTAAACTAACTAAGCATTTTGTTGCCAAATCCGGCTCGAAGGACCAAATGTTCCTACTTTTGCTCGTGGGAGCGATAAAATAAAAGGTGGACTGTAACTTAAAGTAATATAATTAATGACTTGAATGACAATGATGATGATAAGCAAGCAATGAGCGATGAGACGTGTGTCGTCGATGATTTATGAAAATGGAATGAAGAGGCGCGCGGCGGCGGCGGCACGGTGACTCGGTGAGGCGGCCCGGGGGGGCGGGGTGGCGGGGCCCTGCGCCGCGCCCGCGCGCACCTCCCCGCGCTCGTCCTCCATCCGGCTTTGCCAGCATTGCCAGTTCACAATTCCGAAGCTCTTCCTTTGATAAATAATCCAGATAATATAACTTTATCCAGTAATATTCCGTTACAAAATACTTCGTCTAGTATTTTACTGTCCACAGCGTTGGTGAAAGTGAGGAGCGAGGACGGGGAGTGGCTCAGCGCACGGATCTTGCTCGATAACGGTAGCACAGCCAACTTTATCACTACAAGCTTAAGCAACAAGCTGGGATTGCCACGACGTGACACGACCTCCACGATTTCTGGTATAAATAGTAAAACATCAATTAGCACACAGTCTTGTAATGTAAATATTAAATCATGCAATAGTGCCTATAATGCCAATATAGAATGTTTGATACTGCCTGAAATCACAAAAAAATTGCCTTCTGCATTCATCAACGTTACAAATATTTCAATACCGTCTGACATAAAACTAGCAGATCCATCGTTTAATGTTCCGTCTGTCATTGATATTCTCGTTGGTGCTGAGGTCTTTTGGAATGTTTTGGGTATCGCATCCGTTAATTTAGGGAAAAATTTACCTAAGCTACACGAGACTCAGTTCGGATGGATAGTGTCAGGTCCTATTGTCAATGTTAAATCAGTAAAAAAACATTCATATTCAGAAAATATAACACATTTTTGTAATGTCTCTGTCGATGATTTGAACAATAATATAAATCGATTTTGGGAAATTGATACAGTATCTTCAGAGCATTGTTTATCTCGGGAAGAACGAGCATGTGAAGAAAGTTTTCACCTTAATACTACACGCGACAAGGATGGTAGTTTTGTTGTAACAGTACCCTTAAAGCAAAGTCCTGAGGTTTTAGGTGATTCTTACGAGATGGCTAAACGCCGGTTTTTGTCACTGGAACGTAGATTTCAGCGATCCAGTGTTCAAAGACAGATACATAGAATTCATGCAGGAGTATGAGCGTTTAGGGCATATGACGGAAATAAAAAATTGTCAAATTACAAATACGGTTGAATATTATGTGCCACATCATGGCGTCATTAAAGAATCCAGTCTGACGACAAAACTCCGAGCGGTTTTTGACGCGTCGGCAGCCACCACATCTGGATTATCGTTAAATGATATCCAAATGGTGGGACCCACTGTTCAGGATGATTTACTATCTATATTGTTGCGTCTTCGGCAACATAGGTATATTATATCTGGAGACATTGAAAAAATGTACCGAGCTATTAAGGTAACACCTTCACAGCATTCTTTGCAACAAATAATTTTTCGTGAAAATTCTAGGTTGCCACTTAAAATATACAGCCTTAACACAGTTACTTACGGTACAGCCTCCGCCCCGTATTTGGCAACAAAATGCTTAGTTAGTTTAGCATCACTTGCTAGCAGTGAAGAAGTGAAAGTTTCTATAGAAAAAGATTTTTATGTTGATGATTACATAAGTGGTGGCAACTCGATTGAAGAAGTAATAAAATTAGGAAAAGAAGTTATTTCTATTTTGGCGTCTGCCAATTTTAATCTTCGTAAATGGCAGTCCAATAATTCATGTATTTTGACTGCTATCACTGGCAAATCGGGATGTCCCAATAGTTTAAACCTATCAGAGAATAAAAATGTATCCTCAAAAACATTAGGGTTACATTGGATGTGTGAGTCAGATACGCTTGCATTTTCTATTGGCATAAATGGTGACAAACAGGTGACAAAACGAAGTATTTTATCAGTCATAAGTCAGATATTTGACCCATTAGGTCTGGTTGGGCCTTGTGTGGTAGATGCAAAACTGATTATGCAGAGACTATGGTTAAGTGGGTGTAACTGGGATGAGAAGGTACCTGAGGATATAATTTGTTCATGGTCTACCTTTCTGGCAAATTTAACACATATTAACGCTTTGAAAATTCCTAGATGGGTGTTATGCGAAAATTCAGTTATTCATGAAGTTCATGTTTTCACAGACGCCTCCGAAAAGGCGTACGGTGCCTGTATATATATTCGGTCAATAGACAAGACCGGTCAAATTAATTCTCGGCTGTTAATTTCTAAGAATCGTGTTGCACCTATCAAGCCTACTACAATTCCTCGTCTAGAATTGTGTGGGGCATTACTAGGAACAAGACTGTGTACTAAAGTGATGAATGCATTACGTCTTACTATAAATAAATGCCAGTATTGGTGCGATTCCACAATTGTGTTAAGTTGGCTAGCTATGGCCCCTAATACATTAAAACCTTTTGTGCGAAATAGAGTTGATGAAATTCAAGAAAGTACCGCTGGACAGACGTGGAGGTACGTGCCGTCTCATGACAATCCAGCGGATCTTGTCTCTCGCGGGCTGAAGGCTGATCGTATCAGTGAGTGTTCGCTGTGGTGGTCGGGACCACAATTTTTGCTCAAATCAGAGTTACACTGGCCTAAAACGCCAAATGAAAGCGTGACACAGGATTCACTTGAACTAATTTCATGTCATTTCACCTCACAAAATAATAATAATTCATTATCATGTCATCCTCAATCAGATTTAATATCATTAATTCATAATTATTCTAATTTTAATCGTTTACAGAGAGTAGTTTCATATATTTTAAGATTCATACATAATTTAAGAAACAAAAATAAATTATGCGGTCCTTTAACGTCACAAGAAATGATGAAATCATTTCATCATATTATACATGTTTCTCAAATTGATATGTTTCCGGACGAATACGCAATACTTCAATCCGGTAAACCACTGGTTCATAAAAATAGGCTGTTGCGCTTAAGTCCCTTTGTAGACACTGATGGTGTTATGCGTGTAGGCGGCAGACTTAGCAACTCTCCCTACGATTACAATGTAAAACATCCCATATTGCTATGTAGTAAGCATCACCTTACTAAGTTAATATTCAGGAAATATCACCACGAGCTATTACACGCTGGCCCTCAATTATTATTGGCAAATATTAGACAATTGTATTGGCCTCTAGGTGGTCGAAATCTATCGAAATGTACTGTGAGACAGTGTTTAAAATGTTTTAAATTTAAATGTCGTACATTACAGCCCGTAATGGGTCAGTTACCGTGTTCTAGAACCGCCTTGGAGTTTCCTTTTTTAAATTGTAGTGTTGACTATGCCGGGCCGATATTTATAGCCGATCGAAGGGGGCGAGGGTGCAAGCTCGTGAAGTCGTACATTTGTATTTTTGTGTGCCTCGCAATTAAAGCAGTTCACATTGAGCTCGTCAGTGATCTGACCAAAGAAGCATATATCGCTGCTTTGAACCGATTCATGGCTCGTCGCGGCAAGCCTAAAACAATTTTGTCAGATAATGGCACCAATTTCGTGGGTGCATTTAACGAATTAAAACATTTGTTGAAAGACCTTGCTGACTCAAATGTATCATCTGAGGTTGTTCGACAGGGCATTGAGTTTTCGTTTACTCCTCCGTACTCACCGCATTTTAACGGTATAGCTGAAGCAGCGGTTCGATCCACAAAGCATCACTTAAAAAGATTGCTAAATTTGACACACTTCACATTTGAGGAAATGAACACATGCTTGACTCAAATAGAAGCCATTCTTAATTCACGTCCTCTTATCCCGCAATCCTCTGATCCCTTAGACTTAACAGTCCTAACACCTGCCCATTTTTTAATTGGACGATCACTTACATCTGTTCCAAGTCCACAGGTGACGGAAACCAACATCAGCCGACTCGAGCGATTTCGTAGAATAGAATATATCAAACAACATTTTTGGAACAGATTTCAGTTGGAGTACGTATCGTTACTCCAACAAAAGACAAAGTGGCACCATTCAAGCGGAAGCCTGTCGGTGGGCACCTTGGTCCTAGTGAAAGATCGGGGATTACCACCCTTGTTGTGGTCTCTGGGGCGTGTGACGAAGACCTTTCCAGGCAGGGACGGCGCCGTAAGAGTGGTTGAGATAAAAACCAAACGGGGAACAATTATTAGGGCCTATAATAATATTTGTCCTTTGCCTTTATTTTGAAATAAAGATTTCAACCCGGGGAGCTGTTGGAGCACTACCCGGCCGCGGTGTGCGCGGGCGAGTGTCCACTGTGCAGTGCGCGGAAGCCGGATGGAGGACGAGCGCGGGGAGGTGCGCGCGGGCGCGGCGCAGGGCCCCGCCACCCCGCCCCCCCGGGCCGCCTCACCGAGTCACCGTGCCGCCGCCGCCGCGCGCCTCTTCATTCCATTTTCATAAATCATCGACGACACACGTCTCATCGCTCATTGCTTGCTTATCATCATCATTGTCATTCAAGTCATTAATTATATTACTTTAAGTTACAGTCCACCTTTTATTTTATCGCTCCCACGAGCAAATGTTCCTACTTTTGCTCGTGGGAGCGATAAAATAAAAGGTGGACTGTAACTTAAAGTAATATAATTAATGACTTGAATGTAAATAAAAATGTAAATACCTGTAAAATGTCATGATTTTGCATTTAAGTTTGGATTTCAATTATTAAAGTCAAATTATATTAAAGTAATTATGTCAAGTTGTGTGACTAAATATGTCAAAAAAAGAAAGTCAGATTTATTATGTCTCAAATTAATATTCGATTTACTAGGAAACAATTAGGTAATTACAGTTTTATTTTATTTGTCATATATTCATTAATGTCATAAAAACAGATTGTCATTGATACTGATGCCGGAATGACTATTCCTGCGTGGTTATTACTAGGCGCCATACAAAACTTCAAATCAGCAACATCAACTCTCAAAAATTTAATAATCTACCTAATAACAACTTCGAATAAAAAGTCCACTCAAAGAGAAGAATCGATACAGTACTATAAAGGGTCTTTTATGACAGATCTCTAATAACTGAGCAGCCGAAATTAATCAGGAAGGGTCCGATTCAAGGTCAGTATACAGTCCTATAGGTACACAACTCCATTCCATCCCTCCTATATTTAAAATACTATATAATAATACAATTATCAGCCTGTCCCCCTAACACAGACAAAATCGATAGTGTCTGCATAAGCGTATGGGCAAAATGGGGCGATGCTTCATTCGTTTTTTTTTTTTTTTTTTTTTTTTTTTTATTTTATGGAAGTGGAAAACAAGCATGCAGTTCACATTGATGTTAAGTGATGACTGCAGCCTATAGACACCCACACAAAGTCCGAGGTCAAAATGCAGATGCGTTACCACTCCTGAGGCCTAAGGTGTTATGCCTCTGTGCCGGAAATTACATGGCCGTACATTACCACCTGACCGGAACACGATAGTGCTGAACACTACCATTTAGCGGCAAGTATATTAGGTAATGCGGTGGTGCCTACGCCCGCGAGCTCCGTCACTGGTGCTCTACCACCAGTAAAAACCACCACCACCAGTCGTATTACGTCATTTAATATTTTTCAAATATTTGTTTTACTTTTTTTTTTGTATTACCCGGCAAAGGGTAAAGAAAGTAAAGAGGGAAATACAAATATGCACGTATACTTGCAAACACCCACGGTTCGCTATTTGTTTTGTCTTATCCAAACGTGACTAGTGTTTTATGCCAATGAGTGACATAATAGGATAGATTACCAAAGAATGAAAGTGGCACTGGGAAACTGCAGAAAATTTAAGAAATACCTATATTATGAAAATATACTCACTGATGGAAATTCGACCGTCGTCATTATTAAACATTTTAGAAAAAATACTATTCCTTTACTCTGTCGAAAACTACATATGAACAGTGGCTTAGGGATTGATTTGCGGTCTTGCTTTAACTAATGCGCATGACCTATGTTAGAGCAAGACAGCGCACCGATTTAATTTCGAATCACTTTGTGTTACGAGAATCAGGAGTGATAGCGCGGCTGCAAAATTCTGTAAACGCTTCCTATATTCATCAGACATCTTTGTGAACTGCTGTTTTATTTGCCATTTTCTATACATAAACATAGCGAATGCACATTCACATAATATATTTTAATCAGAAACTTTAATGGGCACCTGAATAAGTTCCATAAAATATTAAAATCTGTCTCACGTTTTCTCTGCAAATTTTCAGTGTTCGCGTATCGAGCGGCTTTATCTGCGTACCTGTAGTACGTACATATTTACAGTGATTGTTCCGTCGTATTTATACGACACAGCGCTCGCTGGCCGTGGGCGGAGGTTTAGGGTGATACTTGTTTGTTTTATGGCAAATTTAAAACTTGTGATGGGGCACCTAAAATGCTGCGCGTTCAGAACTCTGTGCAACGGTGACGTCGACAAAGTTAATACTTGTATGCGGTAGCGCTTTCGAGAACAGACGATAATACCCTTTGAGTAAAGCTTCTGTGTTGTTGGTATATAAGCTTCTGTCCGTGACTTTGTCTGTACGAAATATAATAGGAGTTTTATCATACTATAAATAATTTCTGGTTCTTCAAAACTGACGACTAAAGAGTCTTTCAGAGCGGGCAGTGCGTTGACAACTCCCTTGAAGTTTTTTCTTTTTTTTTTGTTGATTGCTATTACGCATATTGCCAGTGTCAAGTAAAACGATATTTTGTATTTATTTAAGCAGCGTCAAAGTTAGTATAATATCAAGTATAATATGTAAGTATCAAGTATATAAGTTATCAAGTATAATATGTCAGTCAAGTGAGTTACAGTCAAGTTATTCGAGTAAAGCGATGGCTACTTTACCAGAACATTTACAATGAAGTTTTGGAGGCAACCTGAAAGGTCGTGTTTTCGCACTGTTATTCTATTTCACTAAACACGGACACTGTAATAAACGTATATCAAACAAAATGCCACCAACTTTATTAAATATAACTCAAAAAGACACCAAGAAAACGATATATAATAAGAGCACCATACGCGTCTTTCAAGGTTCCCGCCAAAACTCCTCCTCCCTTGAAGTTTTTTTTTTTGATAATGTAATGGCATCGCTATTACGCATATTGCCAGTGCCAAGTAAAACGATATTTCATATGTGTTTAAGCAGCGTAAAAGTTAGTTTATTATAGTCAGTCAATTATTTATTAAGAATGTCAGTCAAGTGAGTTACAGTCAAGTTATTCGAGTAAAGCGATGGCTACTTTACCAGAACCTTTAAAATGATGTTTTGCAGGCAACCCGAAAGAACGTGTTTTCGCACTGTTATTCTATTTCACTATACACGAGTACTGTAATAAGCCTATATCAAACAAAATGCCACCAACTTTATTAAATATAACTCAAAAATACACCAAGATAATGAAATAAAATAAGAGCACCACACGCATCTCTCAAGCTTCCCGCCAAAACCCCTCCCTTGAAGTAGCAAATATCTATAAATTAACTTTTTTTTAAAATGTCGAAGGCCTCGTAAGCCAGTCGGCCACTATTTTTAAAGACGTTTGATCTTCGGGTTTCTTTTTATTTATTGAATATAATTATTATGAAATATGTATTGTTGTGATCTTTGTATGAGTCATTGCGTCATGCATTGATATATAATAAGTACCTCTGATTTCGAAACTCAAGGAATAAAGACCTGGATTATTTATTTTAGTAAATGTTTTTCTTTTATGTACATAACGTTATTTCTCATCTACATTGTAAGAACAAACCCCGAAGTTTTCAGCCTTCTTGGTATAACTGTTTAGGCTGGGCCTGATATGTGAATAAATATTAATTAAATTAATAAAGATATACTCAGGGTTAATATAAATTAGCGCATAAACAAATGTTGTTGGGATTGATGTAGAGAGGCTGTCTGCAAGAGGTGGTGAGCTAATTTCAAATAGCAGTATAGCTGGTAAAATCCCTGGTACCTCCCTCATGGGCCCTGCAGTTTCGGGCCTATAGAATAGAACTGTATCCTCTGCCTGTCGTAAGAGGCAACTAAAAGGGGATATGAGCCGCGGGCGGAAAGAGCGGGCGGCTCTGGTCCGTGAGGACGGTGACCGAGGTAGCCGCAGGTCATCGTGGCAAGTGACGATGGGAGGGCTCACAAAGCCCCCGTGGACGAGCCTTGGATGGAGGCGAAGTGCGAGGGGGGAACCGGAGCAGTGTTTATAGTGTACCCGGATCCCCCCCTTTCTGCACTGAAGTCGGCACGGAGTCGGTTTTAGAGGTTCCAAGTCCCTCATATCCCGACTCTTCCCCCGAAGAGTCGGTTTAATGCAATGGCGTTTCCACCTCGTCAAAAAAAAAATCGTAACTCCCACATACCTAATCGGATTAGGTGAGATATAGGTCCCTTTTGGCGTCGCTAATTGACATGGGCGAACGAGCTAAGTAAAATAATATCACACTGTATTTTTGTACCAGAGACTTCGTCTAAAATTATTGAATTAACTTGCAAAATCTTATTTAAAAGTTAATATACGACCAACCATAATTGAGTTTATTTATAAATGCACTTAGAGCTAAAATTTTATTCAAATTGTTATAACTCTGAGAGTTAATTTTCTTTTGTACTTTAGATTGAGATTGTTTTTAACGTTTTGACTCTTTAATAAATTATAATTTATGCTATACTTTAATTTTTACCTGCCTTATTATTACGTTTGATTTTTATGTGAACCTAGTTACCATAATTATGCATATTCATAATATCGCAATGGGTAGGATTTTACTGGTGTTAGTGCTCCACTGACGGAGCTCGCGGGCGTAGGCACCACCGCATTACCTAATATACTTGCCGCTAAATGGTAATGTCAGCACTATCGTATTCCGGTCAGGTGGTAATGTACGGCCCTGTGATTTCCCGCACAGAGGCATAACACCTTAGGCCTCAGGAGTGGTAACGCGTCTGCATTCTGACCTTAGTCTTTGTGTGGGTAGGCTACAGACATTACTTAATATGAATGTGAACTGCATTTTTTTTTTATGTTATGGAAGTGGCAAACAAGCATGCAGTTCACATTGATGTTAAGTGATGACTGCAGCCTATAGACACCCACACAAAGACCGAGGTCAAAATGCAGATGCATTACCACTCCTGAGGCCTAGGGTGTTATGCCTCTGTGCCGGAAATTACATGGCCGTACATTACCACCTGACCAGAACACGATAGTGCTGAACACTACCATTTAGCGGCAAGTATATTAGGTAATGCGGTGGTGCCTACGCCCGCGAGCTCCGTCACTGGTGCTCTACCACCATTGTTTGCCACTTCCATTACATAAAAAAGGTAAGTTTTAATGCGGTGAGAAATTGTTTAAATAAATATTTGCTTACTAGTGATTTATCGGCTACTAATTATATTTATTGGCCATGTGCCAATAATTCTTGCTTTAGACATCACCATTCTTCATTATTTCACTTTCATGCAAATGGGAGTGAACTTTAGCGTGGTTAAAATTATTTGAATAAAAAAGCTGGCACTTAGCATATAATAGTAATAATGGCAACCCTTGATGTGCCCCGCTACTGGGTCTCTTGCCTTTTTGGGGGGAGGCCCCTTCCAAATTCGTCTGGAATCAGGAAATCTACAAGTAGAGTTGCACTGTCGGAGCTTAAGTGCGTAGGCACTATCGCATTACCTAATCTATCAGGTGGTAATATATGATACCGAAATAACTAAGAAAAAAAAGTCTTCACCAACCCGCATGGAAAGGTCTCGGGCTCCGTGAGGTTTATAGCTAAGAAAATTCGGGAAAAATATCAACGCGGGCAAAGCCGCGGGCAACAGCTAGTCTATAGTAAAAAAATAAGTCGGGTTTTCCTTCCTGACGCTATAACTGATAACTGACGCACGAACCGATTTCCACGGTTTTGCATTCGTTGGAAAGATCTCGGGCTCCGTGAGGTTTACAGCACAGAAAATTTTGGAAAAAATATTTATAAAACGACACCCACGCGGGCGAAGGCGCGGGCAACAGCTAGTCGTTAAATGAAAAATACTTGAAAGATTTAATCGGAACACGTTCGATCAATCACGGTGACACCCTAGAACGTGAAATAGTTTCCCCTTACATCTGTCGACGGCAGCCAGTCAAATTTTCAAGCAAAATCACGCACGTAATGTAAGGAAAACATACATCATGAGCACAATGCAGTATAATATAGTATGTGAATGCCGATTTCAATATGTAAATTTATCCGATTTTGCTCGACTTCCCGTCTGGAATAGCATACGATAAAAAGATCGGCGTCTTTGCGATGTTTTGAAAATATGGTACTTGTGCCTTACTGATTTTTTTTTTGTAGTAATCTTAGAAAGATATTTTTAAGGGTGAAATACATATATTTAATGTATATATGTATATATTTCGGCCTTAATTTCTTTCCCTCTTCTCTCCTATCTTACCTGTATTTTTAGATAAGTCTTTAAAATATAATGATAAATTTGTGAATGCCTTATGTATATATCTTCATAGGTATAGCTTAACGCCAATTCCCTCACGGGGTAGACAGAGGATGTGGAGCGCTAGATATCCCGGTCATGACACTTCTTCAACATTCATAATTCCCTTCATACGTCGATTCCTAAGACTTTTAATGGCGAAATGTATGTTATATTTTAGTCTGCTGATTGGTTAGAATTCCATACAGTAAATAAATACAACGCGTGACCAAATGTATGATAATAAACCCGCCTATGTACAAAAATGTATAGAATTACAGCACTTCTATAGTGTCAAACGTCGGCCATCATCCAGTTGATGATGCTCTACGCATAGTGTGTACAATAATATAGTTGTAATGATTATAAACACTATTTAGCTATCAATTTTCTCTTTGGTAGATCTACAAAAAGTCCGCGATAGCCTCCTACTGTAACCCATGAATATCTTGAAAAATTTGTTACCTACAATGCCGTAATTGGAAAGTTATGTACACCAACTCAGTATTATTCCTTATCAAATTGTTACCAAGCATTTCATGCACATGATTATAATACAAATTATACATACAATATATTTAAAATCAATATCTTACTTAAGTGGACGCAAAGAACGGCGCGCGGGAGAGATAAAGAAGGATGACCAATTTTGTGTGGGAGTTTGCCCTTCTTGCGTCTCGACGGGATTACTCGCAAAATATAGGTATTATCTTAAGAAATGCGTGCGCAAAAAAGAAAAAAGGTATCAATAGTAGTTTTTAAAAAACTGCATTACAAACTTTTGGTTATTTTGAGGTTAAGTTTTGTGTGCTGTACCTGCCAGAGGTTACTAAAATAAGCGAAGACTATTTTAAAGTATTGTGTAGCATCTTAACTGTTTTACTTACATTAAGTAGGTATTATAGTTTAACCGCATGGCGTAGTCATGATTCTTCTCCAGGTAGTAATACCAGACAAATATTAAATACTTAACAATTAATATATAAATACCTGGTTTTCATGTGGGTGTTTTTATGCTATATATTCACTTACCATCAATGTAAACTGTTTTTCTATTTGCCGCTTCATGATAATAAAAACTGAGACATTTATATGATGAATTTGAGCTAAGTCAAGACTAAGGTTCTGTTCAAATTATATCCACTCAATACCTAGTGATTATACAAGACAAATAGTAGACATGAATAATCTATTCCGTTGAATATCGATAATATAGCAATCGATCGTTGAAATCGATTTTATTTCGACAAAGTTATAATGGTCCTAAAATGACCAGTGTCCAACGCAAGAAAGTGAATAATGCAATAGTGTTGACATTGGCAGCTTGGTTATTGGTCTGTGATTGGCAGTTCACTGCAAAATAATTTATTAACTTTTAAAAATATCTTGTAAATCCCCTTTCGTTTTAACGTGAAGAAAATGTGAGTGAAATCTAAATTCAAAAAACAATTTTTTACATACAAGTTGTTAAGACGCCAATCAGGGCGACTTTGGTCATTCTGCTTTAATTCAAACGCGTTGCGCACACAACACGCGTTGTTCTTAATTATTTTAAAGCCATAGCTTAAACATTTATTGTATGGCAGAACGACGTTACCGGGTAAGCTAGTCATTATATAAAATAATCTACTTTTGCATAAAAAATCCTAAAACAAAGCTACAAACTCTGCCGCTACAAATATTGTAAAAATTAATACGTGCTACGCAGTGCTACGCTACGTAGCACAAAAGTATTCAATCATTCATTCGTTGCGGGTAAAAATTAAAAACAATAAATTACTCCAAAATCGTGGAACAAAATTTTATTGATGTGCAGAAATGATCAAAATAACATATTTGATGTAGTTAATATCAAAATATTTTTTCCATTCTTCATCACAAACATTCGTATCAAAACATAATATAAAAGGGATATATTAACATCCATCACATTATTATATGACTAACTGTTATTTTATGAGCATCTAATGGTCCGATAACGGTATTTTATTATTCCCTAATGGCTTATACCTGTCTTACGACGTAACGGGCACGATGTGTTATGACCACGTATTTCGGCACCAATTTCGCATAACGGTTCCAAAGATATGGATATTACGACGGAAAAGATATTGCTATCAATATTACGAAGATTCGAGGTAAATTTATACTGTGATAATAAAAATCACTAGCTACGGCTGATGTCCCAGATTTGATCCAGGGAATCGGATCGGAGTTCTTCTTTCACAGATTTTAAAACGTGAATCATAATGTTCTACGTTGGTTTTTGTTTTTTATGTTTTGTTCAAATATATTTGTCGGGGATAAAGATCACAAACGTACTGAGCTGAGTAAACCGATGATTATAGAAACTCCTTAACAAAGTAATAAACATACCCAGTAATTTGATTGCCAAGTGTCATCAATGACACTTGTCAGTTAAATTAGAATTTGGAAATGACAAAATAAAAGAGGGCGGTCTAGGCCGGTTCCTTGATAATTCTGTAACTCGATATAGCAATCTAAATTCAAGTTGTACAGTTTGTTATAGTTGTATACGAGATATAGTAAAGATTCGCGTAGTACTGAATTGATTGGCAGAAGAGATTTACATTGTGCAATGAGCATTGGTACTCCGGTAACTGTGTCCCCGGTCGTAAGAGTTTTTTGTTCGTTCTTCTCTGCCGGCGTAATCGAATGGGCGGATCTTTGGCAATAAACGACTATTGCTTCATCTTCTTCCAAACCATGTGCTTTATTTCATCGCCCGCTCGAGTACCCACCTCAGACGCCCACAAACACGAATAACATATCAGCTTATGGGAAGACACGCAGAAAACACTTCCTAGATGTCCTGACTGGAGAGGCCTACTGTCGATATATTTATGGATACAGATGTGTTACCATTCCTGAGGCCCAAGGTGTTATGCCTCTGTGCCCGAAACTACAGGACCGTACATTTCCACCTGACCGGAACAAGATAGTGCTGAACACTACCATTTAGCGGCAAGTAAATTAGGTAATGCGGTGGTGCCTACGCCCGCGAGCTTCGTCACTGGAGCTCTACCACCAGTGAAATAAATAATGAAATAATTATTATAATATGCTGAAACTTGGCATATTGGTTCCTTGGAAAGGTTTCGTCCTAAAAGTCTTACAGGGTAGGGAAAAACTGTCTGTGACTCGAGAAGTTATAAAGCGAAATGTGTTTAGATTTAATACGAGCATAATAATAAAAAATGCTTATTTATTTTTTATTTTACTAAAGACCTTAGAATTCCAAGACTTCAGGCACAGTTCAGTGGCTTTTATGCACCATTTGATAAACGATTTAATTTTCACCACGCCCGATTTGTTATTGCGAAGGTTAACAGGTTTGCTTCAAGTAAATTCTAATTTATGTGTTCAACCAAACTCAATTTAATAGTCATTGGTTGATTTGTGAATACACAAACATAATGTAAGCCTGAAATAGAAATTCGACAATAAAACTATCCCGCTACTGTCTTAAATTTTAAATAAGATTATTAAAATTTAGGTAATAACAATAATATATAGCTGAAAAGGATAAGGAATTAAAATATCTGGACCTTGCTTACGAGATTCAATAAAAGATGCTATCAACATACTTGTATTGCAACGTAAACGCAGTTGTTTTTTGATAATTTTTTTTTTTATTTCATCAGATTCCCCATGCCTCCTTTGAAGTTTTGAAAAGGATTGTGCATAATTTGATTCTAAAAGTGCAACTGGCTAACGCATGAAATCATCTCTGCCTTTCCCTTTGGGCCATTAATGCGTAAAGTAACGTTATAAATATAACTACGTTAAGAAAAACCGAAAAAGTAAAAAATAATAAAGATTTAGTTGTAATTAGATACTACCTAATATTTATATGTGCTATTTACTAATAGTTTTGAAGTCGGTGCCAAGCCTTAAACAAATAATTATATTTTAATCACTTAAATATGAATACGAGCAAATTAACACTGAACAAAACGTAACCGGCGAATCGTGGGTGTTTGCATGTATGCTCGAATTCATGCATGTACCTCTGCCTACCCCTTCGGGGATTATAGGGGTGAAGTTACGTTTTAATACAAAGAAATGCCTAGTTTAGTGATTTTGGCTTGGCACCGACTTCAAACCTATTAGTAAATAGTACATATAAATAATAGGTAGTATCTAATTACAATAAAATCTTAATTATTTTTTACTTTTCAGTTTTGAAGTCGGTTTTTCTTAACGTGGTTATATTTATTTAATTCTTTTTAGTTTATTGCTGCATTGTCAATAAGATTAATGTTCACATCTGATAAATTTGTAAAATCTGATCTCTTTTAGCTTCGCGACAATTAGATACCTAATTTAAATTGTTTAGGTATGTTGATAGAAAAATTATTACACGACTATACGAAATCAATGAAAAAAAAATATCCACGAAGGAGTAAATATGCTGTGTTGTGTCGTCGATGAGTAAATATGTCATTGTCACTTGTTGTCATCTTGTTGTCATGCGCATTAGGACCATCTAGGACGTCAGTGGATTCAACTCACTGTATGACAACTCGCCGTCTATTCTTATTCCTTTAGTCTGAGGTGAAAGTAAGTAAAAAAATGCTCATAAAATAAAAACTGCTGGGCCTATCTGAATCAATTTTTTATGGGACCAATACGAAACAATTCCGCATCAAACAAAAAAGAATTACGTAAATCGGTCCAGAAATCTCAGCGAAATTCACGTACATACATAAAAAAAAAATCATATTATATATATACCGGCCGAATTGAGAACCTTCTCGTTTTTTGAACTCGGTTAAAAATAACCGAAGTCAATAATAGCTTCGCTCTTACCTCCCAAAAAATGAACTCTATTTTAATGATTTCAGTGTGATTCCGAAAGCTTTTATATTTTATCATTATTTGTGTAACACTCACTGGAATTTTAAATCGCACTGAAAAAGCAATATCGTTAATGAAATAACGCGATACCAAAAACCTGATATAAATAAAACTGTAACTGTATTCGTTATTATTCCGTTATTTCATGTCTGTGATGGGAAACGAAACAGAAATTTTATTGCTGCATTAGTTAAATTGTTCAGTGATTTACGAATATGTAGGATACCGATTGAAATCGAATTTAGTTATTTTTGCATCGTCGATAAAATATTGGGTTTGAGTGGGAATTTCAATTAGTGATATAACTAATAAATCATGCAAAATAGAAATTTATTGTATGTAAATAAAATTGTTTTCAAACTTACGTATTTTAAATTGAAGTGGTAATAATAAATGTAGTAATTATAGGCAAGCATTACTCTCATAGAACAGAGTTTGATAGAATTTGGAAATAGTTCGGTGATTGTTGCTAGTTTATTCTTTTTTTTTATGTAATGAAAGTGGCAAACAGGCATGCAGTTCACATTGATGTTACGTGATGACTGCAGCCTATAGACACCCACACAAAGACCAGAGGTCAAAATGTAGATGCGTTACGCCTCTGTGTGTTATGCGTGTTATGCTTTTGTGCCGGAAATTACAGGACCGTACATACCTGACCGGAATACGATAGTGCTGACATTACTATATAGTGGCAAGTAAATTAGGTATTGCGGTGGTGCCTACGCCCGTGAGCTCGTCACTGACGGAGATTAATTAATATTCATTTCGCTGTGCACATAATGTTGCCATCCATAGTAAAAATATCTCAGTCCATCAGCTTCACCACTTATCGATCGAAGCCCACTTGTCAAGTAGGCTTTGGTAGCTAAGTGGTGAGTCAAATTATTCCTTCCATTTTTTTCTTAAATTTCTAAATGCACTCGCATGTGTTATTGCGAAATAATAAAAATATTACAAGAATATCATATTCAATGTAATGGCTACATTCGTTCTGCTGCTTCGATTTTTTTTTGTGCATGTGTTAAATTCAGCTGTCGCAGTACAATTTGGCAAACAAATTTGTAATAGATGGCGCTGCTGCTACCATAAAGCAATGCAATAGATGTGAAGGAAAGATTTGACAAATCGGGCAGGGCTTCAGTAGCTCAATTGGAAGAGCGGCTGGACTAGATTCCCAGTAGGTCGCGAGTTCGAGTCTCGCCTGAAGTCAAATTTTTCTTTCCATTTTTCTTTAAAAATAAAAAACAAATTTGTTGTTCACCTTGTAAGTGAAGTGAACACTAGAGCTAAAATAGATATCTTCACAAATCCGTCTCCATGTCTGATACCAAAGTTGTTAACTTGTTTTGAATATGTTCCACTTGTTGACAAAGACTCGATTTAATGTTGTTTTTGGGCGATCCAGAACATACGCGATGGCCTGGATGGATGGAAGACCTGGCCAGACATCCGGCGTGATATCTCTGTCCATCCAGACCTTAAGAAAAGTGAGTAATACCTAATAATGTCGTTAATTTTTTCTGCGACATCTATTAGGGATGAAATGATACGCGTAAATACAAGTACATACTCGATACTTTTCTTCCGATATCAAGAACTTTTAGCATCGATACTTTGAAACGAAGTATCGAGTAGGTATCGAATAAAGGGTCCAGTAGTTGATACTTTTTTTATTATTAAGTATTTTGGACCATTATTTATTTGATTTTGTTAACTTTGACATATTAATCAACGTATCAGTCGTTAATCGCTTTAATTTTATATTAGTAATTTGACCTAAGTATCACAAGCAAATTCTATTATTTCCATATGATTAAATGCATTTTTGAGTTTGAGTACTCATATGTATAAAGATACGAGTACCTTGCTTTATTTAATTTTTTTATGCTCAATTATATAATTTCACCGATACTATTCGATACGAGTAAGTATCGATACTTTTCAACCGATACTGAGTAAGTATCGATACTTGACGACCGATACGGTATCGAGTAAAAGTATCGATACCTCGATGGTATCGTTCCATCCCTATAACATGCTCCATCCATAATGCTAAGGTTCGCAGTCAGAGCATGATTCTTGTGTGCGTGTGTATGTCACTCAACTCCTCCTAAACGGCTGGACCGATTAGAAACATTTTTTGTATGCGTTTGGGTGGCGCCTTGGATGGTTTATTCACAAATCAGCCCGGCAGATGGCGCTGCAGTATATAGGTTATTATGTATACATACTAATTAATAACGTATTGAGGCAATACGAAGTTTGCCGGGCCAGTTAGTATAACAATTATAAATATCACGAAATATCTACATCGTTTTCAAAGGATTTACTGGTGGTAGAGCTCCAGTGGCGGAGCTCGCGGGCGTAGGCACCACCGCATTACCTAATATACTTGCTGCTAAATGGTAGTGTTCAGCACTATCGTGTTCTGGTCAGGTACCGCCCCTGTAATTTCCGGAACAGAGCCATAACACCTTAGGCTTCAGGACTGGTAACACATCTGCATTTTGACCTTGGTCTTTGTGTGGACCATAGGCTGCAGTCATCACTTAACATCAATGTGAACTGCATGCTTATTTGCCACTTCTAATACATACTCGTAAAAAAAGGATTCGTTTTCATTATTATTTGTACAAACAAAGATAAATCGCAAATAGTTTTGTTCTACAAATCATAAGTATTTAAAATGTTTCTTGTTTGCCGTAAACAAGAAAACGGATTGTTTCGTTCTTTATGCTCTACACCAGCAAAGTTTTTAAAGATGGCTGCGTTGCCTAGATAAACACGCAATGCGACGAACATTCAAACATAAATCAACTCAGATTATCTTGAGGTGACAGTGTGACTTATCTGCGGGATATGTGAATAAATTGTGAATTTTGTTATGAATTTTGACGCTTTATTTGTTTGTTCGTGGGGAATAAAGAAATTAAAAAAAAAAAACCGCACAAGTGCGAGTTCGACTCGCGTGGTGAGGGTTCCGTAATTTATATAAATATTTTCGAAAATATTACAGATTTAAAATGCAGGGACATAGCGGTTACGGTGGTACCGGCAGGGGGGGTTATATTATTAAGAATTTTCGATTTAATTTGAATACTCTAACTTCTTATAGGTTTTCCAGTAATCTATAGGCAAAGAACTATTTCTCACATTTTTTTCAAAATTTTAAGTTCAGTAGTTTCGGAGATAGTGGGTGGTGGTCAATTTTCGTCGTGTTTCTTAAATAACTTCAAAATTTGTTTATGCAAAAATTATAAAAATGTATATCTGAGATGCTGACAACAACTTCTTTCATTTGATATGTCACACGACACAGTTTACGAATTTGTTTTTTTAATTTTCTGATTTACCACTCGAAAGTGGCCCCCCTGTTGAAAATTTATTATTTTACTTCACGTGTTCATCTTTGGGTCACCAATTTACATATATTCATCAAATTTCATCTCAATCGGTCCAGTAATTTCGGAGCAAATTGGCTGTGACAGACGGACAGACAGACAGACAGACAGACGCACGAGTGATCCTATAAGGGTTCCATTTTTCCTTTTAAAATACGGAACCCTAAAAAACAGTTATCAAATTCGAGAATGAAAACGTATCATTTTTAACTAGCGAATCTGTAATTTGTACTTTAATTGTAACGTTACAATGAGAAAACAAATGCCAACAAATTGTGTGTCGCTATCAAAATGAATTTAACTTCTAAACTTTTTTATTGAATGATTTTTAATGATTTTCGCTATAATAAAATAATCCACAGAAACAGCACTTATAAAATCATAAGACCAACACATTTACTAATTTACTAAAAAACAGATTTTAAAGGGCAATTCATGTTCATATTCCATTTCAGTCCATGACTGAATTCCACACAGACTCAGTCAATAGCCACACATTAGCAGATTTCAAACGGCTGGGTAAATTAGCCTCAAAACCGCATGAAATGAAAGAGGAAGCTCGTATTTTTCAAAACGCCAACATTATGGAGTGATAACGTCGCTCCGCTCCGTACTCCGATTTTCAAATAGCGTGTAAAGTATCGTCCAGACTAAAGTGATGAACGCGTTTCAAAGTTGTTCAATCTTGCCTTGAAATAAAAAAATATAAGCTGATGAATGTACTTCACCAGTTTATGATTTCTCACAGGTATTATTTTCGCAGGAGTTCAAATTAACAGGTCTTTAGTACTAACAGCAGATAGCCCAGCGACAGACATGTAACCGGAAATAATACACCTAGTAACCTAACCAACCTTTGACATGAACCTACCAATCAGGAGATGCGCTGTATGTATATATGTACGCCAAGTCCTTTACGGGAGAGGCAGAGAGTGTCGAGCGCCATATATCCTGACACACTTCCCGTCTTTCTTCTACATTCATCACTCTCTTCATGCACACCGATTCCTAAAACTTTTGACCACCCTAAGACAGTACTTGACCTATTTGGACAAGATAGGTCAGTCTTGGTCTTCCTGGGCCTCTGCAACCATCCACACGTCGGATTGTATATCTGTTTAATCATCCGCTCATTCAACATTCCTATACAGATACACTTTTAAGTACCTACCTACGACCAGTTAGTTCAAGTATGAAACGAATCGTAAAATTTTCTTAGATGTGTCCAAACCCTTAAAAGTTATGAGCCACAACTCGGCAGTTTGTATTCAAGCCGTCGGTTCTTCATTGATGATATTGAGCTATAATCATTCATAATGGATATTGGAGTGTTGTATGAACACGATTTTCTATAACACGGTGTGTTTTTTATGGTTTCGAATTTTAGTTTGACGGTAAAAATATGCGCAAATATTTTATATCGCAATATAATAGAGGTACTTTGTTAGCCGTGATTATAAAAAAATGAGAGAAGTGATTCATTGCAGCCTATAAAGAGACCGAACGTAATGTAATATGTACATAAAACATTTTATTTACTGTCTACGATATAGCCTCGGTATGTTCCCATGTTGACTGTAAAATGGCGTATTATTTATTTCTACATCTACCTTCAATTTCTGTACATATAAAGTTTGATTCATAAATCGAATACTTTATGTTTTTTAAATCATCATCAACTTGGTGTATGATTGCTGAGGGGTCTCTTGTTTATTTTACACGATTTTATTGACACCGATGGGTATAAAATCGGGATAAAATTTCAATTGCAAGTACTGCAGACAGCAGCGGCTTGTCCTCGCAGTTTATTTATTGTGTTGAACCCCAAAGTACCAGGGTTAACGTGATTTACAGCTACTGGAATTGGCCCGAGTGCATTTTGAATACATTGATATAGATATTTTAAATTGAAATGAGGTTTCGAAGTGTTTTACAATATGTCCCTTATACAAGCGTTTATTTTTATTTTGTTGGATAACATTCGATTTACGATACTTGATTTTATAAGATTTCTGTTATAATAAGTTTTTTTTTTGTAATCTTGTAATAAAAGTTAAAGGCAAGCCAGCATGAAGTTCACAAGAATGGTAAGTGACTACTGAAATCTATATACTGGTGGTTTTTTACTGGTGGTAGAGCTCCAGTGACGGAGCTCGCGGGCGTAGCCACCACCGCATTACCAAATATACTTGTCGCTAAATGGTAGTGTTCAGCACTATCGTGTTCCGGTCAGGTGGTAATGTACGACCCTGTAATTTCCGGCACAGAGGCATAACACATTGGGCCTCAGGAGTGGTTGCGCATCTGCATTTGGACCCTGGTCTTTGTGGGGGTGTTTATAGGCTGCAGTCATCACTTAACATCTGTGTGAATTGCATGCTCGCCCACCTTTTTTTTTTATCTAATGGAAGTGTCCATTAGATTAAAAAAAAGGTAAATAAGTGTCACATCTAGAGTTCATACATCCCCAATTGCGGGTGAGCCCTGTCGCTTCCACTCGAAAAAATTCAATCGTGCCTTGCCAGTCTGTGAGGCCACAATGAAAATCCAGAGAAAACCTGAAAATGCGAGCTCATGTGTCGAAATGAGATAAGTAAGGTTTATACTCCCAATCACGTTTATTTCTGTCTCTAATTGAATTTATCCATTGTAAGCACGTAATTTAGGAGCAAATATTAGATTTAGCCGTAACAACGGCTGGCTGATTCTCATGTTCGCTTGACAAAATTGAAATACTAAGTGAAAATATATTGGTTGAAGACCTTTGCATAAGTACCTACGCCATTTTAGGGTTTACAACAACAACAACAACAATACACTTTATTGTACACCAGTAAAGAATACAAAGAAATACACAATAGAGTTACAAAGTATACAAGAGGCGGCCTTATCGCTAGATGAGCGATCTCTACCAGACAACCTTTGGGTAGAGGAAAAGATGTAAAAGAGTAGGTTAGGGGTGTACAGATCAAAATATAGAACAGTAAATACATAATAATAATAATAAAGATTTACACATAAATAGACACATAACAATATCAATACCATATATCATAAAATATCTACTATAATTAAATAAATACAGGTACTTAATAATATATAGAATAATATAATAATATATACAATAATACATAAAATAATAATAATTCCAAATAAATAAAGCATTATATATGAGTGCATATCTACACGACTTGACAACAACTTCTAATTTTTTGTGTAGTAAAAACTTTTTAGGCGATTTTTAAACGTCTCAAGAGTTTGAGCTTGTCGAATATTTAAGGGTAAGGAATTCCATAGACGTGTGGCTTCTACAGTAAAGGAGTTTGACACAAAAGATGAACTATGTAAAGGAATTTTAAGAATAAGATTTACGGAAGAGCGAAGGTAGAGAGGATGGGTTAGGCCGAGCCAATGAAAACGTTCTTTTAGATAAGGTGGGGTCTGTGGATGAAATAGTAGACAGTAAAGAAATGAAAGAATATGTGCATTCCTGCGGAGGCGGATTGGTAACCACTTGAGTTGTTCGCGAAATTCTGAAACATGGTCGTATTTTCGTAGACCAAATACGAACCGGATACAAAGATTTTGAAGGCGCTCAAGTTTATTTAGTTGCTCTTGTGTGAGGTCAAGATAGCATATGTCAGCGTAATCTAAAATGGGGAAAAGAATAGATCTAGCTAGCGCAACCTTAGTGGTAGAGGGTAAGAAATACTGCAGTCTTCTTAACGAACCAAAAGCCGCAAACATCTTCCTGCTTACCTCGCTAATTTGTGGAGCCCATCACATTGTGCGGTCAAGGATTATTCCCAAATTACGTACTTCATTTGCATAATGAATAGTAGCACCTTCAAACTGTATGGGTGGTAAATTAGCATAATCAACTTTGGAAATAAAACGAGAGCTGCCAATGATGATTGCCTGGCTTTTACCAGGATTGACCTGCAAGCCAAAAGCTTGACACCATTTGGAAATTGTTACGAGATCATCATTGACAGCCTTGATGGCCAAAGGTAAGTCATTAACGTTAGATTGATAATAAATCTGTAGATCGTCAGCATAAAGGTGGTAGAGAGAAGATAAATTATGCGTGATAGAATTGATAAAGATGGAAAAAAGGAAGGGAGACAACACGCCACCTTGTGGTACACCGGCAGTGACATTGCACCAGTTGGAGAAGGTATCGTCAGCTTTAACACGGTGCCGGCGACCAAACAAGTAACTATGAAACCATTCAATTACTGTCGGAGATATGTTAAGAGAAAGAAGGATCGCTAATAAGATGTCAAAATCTACAGTAGTAAACGCATTGCTAAAGTCCATTAGGGTGAGCACAGTCAGATGTTGTTTCTCCATACCCCACCTAATGTCTTCAGTTATTTTGACAAGAACCGTAGTTGTGCTGTGACCCTGACGAAAACCAGATTGGTAAGGATTTAAGAGATGATACTTGGACAGAAAGGAATTCATTTGTTGATGGACAAGGCGTTCAAGTATTTTTGAGAGGAATGGTAAGATGGAAATAGGGCGGTAATCTGAAAAGGTTTTGGGATTAGATTTTTTAGGCAATGGTATAATATGTGCGTCCTTCCATGAGGCTGGAAATGATCTGCTAGAAATGGAATAATTGAGGATGGAAGCGATGATAGGGGTAAGGATGTCAATCAGTGGAAGGATCATCTTACGACTTATATTGTCGCTGCCTACAGCATCAGAGTCAATGGCAAGTATGTTTCTCTTAACATCACGAGCAGAGAATTGATCGAAGTAAAATATTGGAGTATCAGGAGTTGGAGAATTAGAAAGGAGATTTATAGTATTGGTTTTTATTGTATTACTAATACAAGGAGACGAAGAAAAATGCACATTGAGTAAATCTAGATCGACATTATTAGAAAGAAGAAAAGAAGAATTGTTACTCAATTTCCCAACTCCTAGCGACTTAAGAAATCTCCAGACCTTCGCTGGGTCCCCATTAGAGACAGATTTGTGAATGTGGCGTCGTTGCGCATCTCTACACACCTTATTGCAACGGTTCCTAACCAATACATATTTGTCGCGATTAATATTATTCGGATTTAATTTAAATTTTCTCTTTGCATTATTCTTTTGATGAATTAATGCTCTAATATCATCTGTTAGCCAAGGAGCAGGAAGATGTCGAACTCGCACCGGTCTTATAGGGGCATGTACGTCAAATAACTGCGTGATAAGAGAATTAAACAGGTTGACTTTTTCAGTGACATTGTTCACGCTATCCATTACCGACCAGTCAATTTTCGATGCATCCTCACGAAGTTTATCGACGTCCATACCACTAAAGTTACGTAACAGGAGAATTTTTGCCTTAGCTTTAGGTGGACGGATCTTATACGACATATATAACAGGTCATGATATGAAAAAGCATCGGCGGAACACTGACCATATTTACCAACATGGTCACTAGAAGAGACTATTAGGAGATCAAGAAGAGATGGTGTGCAATTCGGAAAAAAATGGGTAGCAGACAGAGGGAGAACATGCAAGTTAGAAGAATTGACAATAGTTTTAAAGCGAGTGGACCTGCTGTCGTTTTTTAACAAGCATGTATTAAAATCTCCCATAATAATAGTATGGTTGTACCGAGGCAAGAGCTCCTCAAGCACTAACTCAAAGGAAGAAAAATAATCAATGTTGATAGATGGACTGTAATAAACACCGAGAAGAACTTTAGTATGGGAAAGAATAACTTCAAGAAATAAATGTTCTGCTGCATCACTACATTGTGGAGACATGCTAAGAACAGTAAAGGGTATATGAGACCGAAGGTATATAGCAACACCACCCCCTCCCCGCCCAATGCGGTCATTACGGATTAAATGGAAACCAGGCAGGGAGTAGGAAGAAGAAGGGAGACATGGTTTTAGCCATGACTCGCTTACCAAAATGGCGTGGATATTTTTATTGTCAAATGAAGCTAACATATCAGGATAATGCGCAGGAATACTTTGGGCATTGATATGAATAACGTTAAACTGTTTGGGAACACCAGAAAAATGATAATTTAGGGTTTCATATAGGGACGGAATACTTTGAAAGCTGTCACTACTTGATCCACTGGAAGATGAGGGACAGGAACAGAACGAATCAACATTATTACTATTGTTATCACTGGCATCTACACTCATAATTTATAAATAGAAAAATATAAATATTATAATAAAATAAAATATTAATATACTAGAACAAATATTATTATATCTAAGCTATGTGAAACAACATAAAAGCTTATCTACAAATTAAGTCTTCCAGACATACCCACCAGCTATCTGCATGATTTGTTAACTTAAAGTTGGCAACATTATTCAAAACAGCACAGAGACACGACAAAGAGAAAAAAGAAAAAACAATTAAATTGACAAATGAGATGACATTTGATGACAGGTGAATGAATAGTGACATTGTTGACATGACAGTATTATCAATTAACAAAAACATTGTCGAATTTGGTCTGTGCTGTGGATACAATACAATAGAAAGTACTATTAATGGAAATACACTATTACAATAAGTGGGGGTAGGGTAACTCACTGAAGATCGAAACAACATTAAACAATAGTGTCTACCTACTTATTTTTGATGACACGCTTAGAGCGCGCACCTTGCGTCACATCTTCAGGCGGCTTTGGCTTCGAATTCCCGGGCTTCGGCTGCGTCTGCGTTTGCATAATTGGTGACCCAGATTCCGGCAATGACCCACTGGAAGAGATTCCATCTAATTCAGCAAGGGACTCAATGCTTTGCCGAGATCCATCACGAGTGACTACAATGATCGTGCCACCCTTCGTCCAGCATTTATTCAAACCAAAACGCCGCCGGGCTTCCAAAAACACTTCATGCCGTGTCTTGGTTAGAAATTCGGAGAGTGTAATACCCGTACCTTTTAGACTTGTTTTGTTATGCCACACTTTATTTCGTACCAACAAATCTCGGAACTTGACGAGTATGGGTCGCGGTTTTGTATCTGAGACACGGCCCATACGGTTGCAGCGACTCATACATGTAGTTGAGAAGTCAGGGGCATCAAGTTTATCACCAACAATACCTAGTATGGTAGTGAACACGTCCTCAGTCTTGCTCTCCGGAACACCATGAAAGAGGAGCATCTTACGACGACTCCTCAACTCCTGTCTATCCTTCTGCAATGCAAGGTATTCAACCTGCTGCTGTAGCGTTTCTGTTGGGTTTATTACCTGAAAATTTCAAAAAATGAAATCTTTGTAGGACACTCGGATGTTTGTTTGTCTGTCAGTCATAGCCAATTCAAAATTGCCGATTGAATCGAAAATTGGTACCCATAATGTAAATCAATAACTTAAACGTGCACTTCCTACGATAATAAATGTTTTTTCAAACACGGGAACAGTTTTGGGTGATGGATAATGACATTCAAAGAAAAAGTGTCACGAAATATATTTCGCCACATATTAGATTATTTTTTTAGGCTTTGTCGTGAAGATCTCAAACATGTTTTATTCAAATTGTTTAAGAAAATTCGAAAAAATTAACGATTTCCTCCCTGTTCTTCTGAGATCTCATATCTTATGCCAGGAATTATAGTCAAGTTAGATAAGGATCCCTTCGAACTCAAAACCTCTCTTGTAGTGAGGTGTTAGACAGGGTGATGTCATACCTTCGAAACTGTTCACCGCTACATTGGATGATGTCTTCAAGCTTCTGAACTGGAATGGACGACGATTACATCTTCCATCTCCGATTTGTATTATTGTCTGTGTGATATACAAATTAATAGTGTTTCGTTCATATCATTGTCATGAATGCTGTTAGGCTGGATTTCTCAAATTCGATCGCAGAATCGAGGAATACTTGATAACATGGATTATCTTTAATGATAAATCATAAGCAGACTTTGGAAAACAAAGCTGCTAAAGTGTGGATGGATGTACGTTTGCATGTATATGTAACATATGGATATACGGCCCGCGCGGGTGTTGCATTGCATAGAGCAACACGGGCCACCAGTCACGGCGGACCGGAGGAGAGTAGCTATATGCAGGCTTTCCTCTCTGACAAAGTACAAGCCCAAGTGGGCATATGCCTGTCGCCTAGATGTTTGAATGTGTGCGTGAAATTGTTTATGTATTTTGTTAAAGTCAAGGTGTGAGTTTCGTAGTAATATACGATTTTTGTAATGTGTGTGTCACACGCATTTCCTCCCGCAAAAAATGACAGACTGTTTTGCATTGGTAAAACGCTATGGCTACTCCCCGCCGGTCCGCCACGAATAATTTTATTTACGGGGGAACCCATCATTTTCACCCAACGTCTAGTGGGAAACTGACGGCGGGTAGTGTGAGACTTTTGCTGACCGGAGGAAAACCACGCGGTGTTCCTCCTCGGCGCCTTTTGTTGCGGAGTCACGTGAAAACTTTCGTATACTTCCGCGACTCCACCAGCAGCTGCCCGAATCCGGGTCCATCTTCAGAAGCTCATCGTTTTGAACTCAAATCACCACTAGTGGCGTGCGGCACACTGGGCCTACCAATTACAAATCATCCTGAGGCGGCTCCATTCAACTCACGTACATACTATGGACACTACTGCCAACCCTTTTAGATTTATTTAAACTTGGGATTAGTATAATAAAAAGTTATAAATAACAAGCGTTAATCAATAAATGCGCGGTGAGTATAAGAGATGCTTTTAAGATCTAGAAGATCTGGTTTCAAATAAAACCCAGACATATCAAACTCAGCTTTAGTTCCTTTCGAATCTAGACGCTAAAAAGACCTTTTAAAATCCAAGAAGTTTCCAGTGTTTGTTTCAAACACCGCAACTTCAGACTAAAATTTTTAAATAATGGTCGTAGTTGTTGTTTTCGTTGCCAACAAAAATCTATAAATACTTGAACTTTATCATAAAGTTGGTAGAAGTATATATTTTTTTTTTATCTAAGTAACTTTAATTTATTGACGTGACAACGTCTTAAATTAGGTTGCGGCTCGGAGTCACTCATGAAAAAGTGTAACGCCCGGTAACGTAACGATGAGTCACCGAACGAGAGACAGGCCTGCCGGACCGGCGAATGCCTTTCAACCGAGAAAAAGACGTTGTCACGTAAAATCTTCGCCCGTAAAACCGACTTTACAGGCAACCAGTTTTTTTTATTTTAACTATCTCAGTAGTCTAGCGTTAGTAGGCGATTACTACTAACGCTGGGGTCCTGGGTTCGATCGCCAGGTCGGAGATTATCCGAGACAAAGTTGTTTTATAAAACTTTATAATAGCGCAACCACTGTCACTGAACATTTTTGAAATTAAAAGAAACATTATTATTGCCTAGAAATTGAACCTCGAACATCTGCATTAACTACCAAGCCACAAAATCAATAAAATTAGGTATCATGGACATTTTCTTTTTATGTAGGTAATGGAAGTGGCAAACAAGCATGCAGTTCACATTGATGTCAAGTGATGACTGTAATCTATAGACATCCACACAAAGACCAGAGGTCAAAATGCACATGCGTTACCATTTCTGAGGCCTAAGGTGTTATGCCTCTGTGCCGGAAATTACACGGCCGTATATTACCATCTGAACGGAACACGATAATGCTGAACTCTACCATTTAGCGGCAAGTATATAAAGTAATGCGATGGTGCCTACGCCCGCGGACTCCGTCACTGTAGCTCTGTAATATCTGAAATCGAAACAAAAATCTGAAAAAATACTGCATAAATATACTCCGAGCGATACAATTTTTATCAGACGGCCCTAGTCCATAAATTCCGGTTGAACATTGTAAAAACGGCATGGAGCATGGTCGACACGTGCCTGCTCAGATAAATCTGCGATTTATACTCGTTTATCATGGCGATTATTAAAAATGTGAGGTATGTCTTTTTTTCAAATCGTTTTTTGTTGCAAAATCGTTTATTCGCTTTTCGTAATGTTTTAATTTTTTGATATGGCTCTTTGAATGGCTGTGGACAAGCTATCATTGTATGGTTTAGAGAGCTTTATGTACTCGTCTATTGAAGTAAAAGTTACGTTAAGTTACTAAAATATTATGACGTTGTCGTAACTTGAAGACTATAATCCCAAAAGGAGTAGGCAGTAATAGTTTGATTTTATGAATAGGTTTATTGGTGAAACAAGATTTTTGAATTATTTTGTTGGCTGGTTTAGAGGCGTTGGTGACTGCAAATCCACTCTTTATCAGGCTACACGCTTTAGCTTAGGATCACATAAATTAATTTTAGTGTCGAAACCTATTCCATCATTTACAATTATATCAAACATAGAACATAGCATAACCCACCACAAAATTGGCGACAGAATGAAAAATATACACAATTTTGCATACTAAAATATGTAATACAAGCATGATTACTACGCAAATAGGTGCACTTACATCGTACTATCGCGCCGTATAAATTATTCATGTCGACCGAACATGCAGAGACGACGCATTCAAAGATAATCTCCTGTGATTTACGATGAAGAACTTGCATTTACACTCAACTTCAATTTATATCAACATTTCCAGACATGCAAACGTAAATAAAATGTAAAAATCCACCACGAATATTACTGTCGTATTTGATAACTTTGAAACAGCTCTAAGTTTTGAAATAAGTGAAAATATTACAGCTTAGAGATACAGACTCGCGTGGGAGAAGGCAATATTTCCCAAAGGTCCTTATGAAAAGAAATAAACACTCGTTTATAGGCTCCTTTACATAGAAACGAAGGAATGAGTTTCAATTTTCATAGCTTTGCAGAAAGAAATAGGTATTTCAAAAAGTACAACTCACCTGATGTTAGATGTTCTTGTTAATACTGTCGACTTGAAATTCAGAATTTGAGCACATTCACACTACTATTCAATCATTTGATACATTATATTTAAAACACTATTCAAATAACATGCAATGATAAACCTAGTCAAAGGATCTTCGTCTGATCCCAGCTTTAATAATGTTACGTTCAAAAGAGGTAAATCCATTGAATAGATGGCTAGAGCGTGTGAATTCTTGCATCGTAATCCTTTTGCACTTCCGAATAGGTTTTCCAAATCTTATTTACGTCTCAAAGAAACTTCTGGAAGATTTGCAGTGGACCGGTAAACTATCTCAAATTACACGCTTCGGTGTACGGAAATAGTTAACATTATCATCGCATATAACATACGTTTTTTTCCTTTCTTTTCTCTGCTGAATTTTATACATATATTTCGCTTCTTTCCTCGATATTATAAGCTTTACTTTTGACTCTGCAATATCAAATTTAAACATAAGCACAACACTTGTAACTTGATGATATATGCGTTTGAATCGAAATAACGGTTACCGATGTATTTAACACTGTGAAAGACTCAAAATAGTTGTTTTCGTCTCTAATTCTAACGTTTAAATATGTGTGTTGATTGTTTGTTTTCATTGACGCGATAGTTTTAAGACACTGGAAAGTCTTAAATGATCGAAAATTTAGGAATGCATTACATTTCAATATACACTTAATCGTCCCGTATTAGTCTTAGTAACGTTATTTTTCGTCAACATTCTATTCGCGTACCTCAAATATCGGTATCACCTAATTCACAGTCAGGTATTTCAAACATTCAAGTATATCACAGGCCATGAACACGATAGTTCCAGAAGGCAACACGGTGGAACACTGCAGTTGCACTAGTGGCCTAGTGCAGCCGCGCGCATCTGACCTCAAACGATGGCGAAAGTGAATCAATACGCCTCTTCTTAGCTGTCGGATATCTTGTCCAGTGTAATTAGCAGGCGTTCAGGTGATTTTATGTATTAATGTATATGATTACTACGCGGTGGGTCGACGTTCTCGTTTTTTTATTTAAGTAAGGTGGCAAACAAGCATGCAGCTCACATTGATGTTAAGTTATGACTGCCTGTGAGCCTATATACCTCTACATAAAAACCAGAGGTGAAAATGCAGATGCGTTGCTACCCCTGAGACCTAAGTTGTAAAGTCTCTGTGATAGTTATTACGGGGCCATGCATTGCCATCTAACAATAGTGCTGAATACTACCATTTGGCGGCAGGCAGATCAGATAATTGCCGCTAAATGGTAGTGGTCAGCACTATCGTATTCCGGTCAGGTGGTAATGTACAGCCCGGTAATTCCCGGCACAGAGGCATAACACCTTAGGCCTCAGGAGTGGTAACGCATCTGCATTTTGACCTTGGTCTTTGTGTAAGTGTCTATAGGCTGCAGTCATCACTTAACATCAATGTGAACTGCATGCTTGCTTGACACTTTCATTACATAAAAATAACTAGTTGTTTTTTTCGATATTTTAAATCAAAAAATCTATTTCCGAACATGGCAAATAATATATATGGAATCTATAAAGGTTCCATAAATGTCATGATGCCATGCGTTTTGTTTAGGGTTAGAAAATGTAGTTAACAGTTTTCTCGTGTTAAATACTTGGGTATTAATCACCTTTCAGAAATTGATGCGTAGTCAACGCTATAATCGTATTAAACAGCCTATATAACTATTTTTTTAATTTATACCACGTCGTTTAGATTGCTATACAAAGTGATTTTTATGTTGTTTCCATGGCGAACATAATCTGAATCATTCATTTATTAAAAGTTGTGATAACAGTGGCAAGGTGGATACTTTTATGAAAATAATGCTTTTATCTAAAAAGTATATTGAATACCCGTATGTCATCTACTTAAACATACCTCTTGCTTGTATTTGTAGGAACACAAATCGGAAAAAAAATAGTATATGTCCCAAAGAAGGCTTCTCTGTTGAGTATAAGGAGAGAAATTCACAAAATGATATCAAATTATTTTGAAGAAACTAAAATAACAGACGTATTCCAAACGATTGCATATTTTAATGTTACAACTATATATTTGAATGCATTTGAGATTCTCTGCAGCAGTCTTGTTAAGTCCGAGTCTAGAACACATATTCCCGAAGGCCGACTGTACCTCAAACGAGAGTCCCTGAACAATCTCAAGAACTTTTCTTCCGATTTGTACTACTTGTTTCGGTTTATTCTCGTTATTTTATGTGAAAATCGTGATATTTTACGTTTTCTATGCATTTACGTTATGTGTTTCATACTTGTTTAAATCCCAACATGACTTATGGTATGTTAGGAGGGCTGAGGGCGTCCACAGTGGTTCTCCATCTCGATCGGTCTTGAGCCTCGCGCTTGATTTCACTCCAACATTTCTTCTTCATTTCGTCAGTAACTGTTCGTCACCAAGTCTGCTTCGGACGACTACGTCTTGCTTTCCTTGGGGGTTCCAGTCCAAAAATCCAAACATAACATTAGAATAAATTATATGCATTGCTATAATTTATAGGCGGTAATTGTGTACCTTATTAAAGTTTGATATCGCGAACGACCAGTTAATCAAATTATTTTTATTTTAATCTTTTATTTTTCATCCGCTTTTTCCACCTAAATGTCTAATAAGAAATTTAAATAAGGAAAATAATATTTAATCCTATTTTGAAATTATATTGCATTGTATTTTATAAATAGAAAACGTCGATACGTGCTAATTTTACGTTAGTTATATTTTCAAATAGTCTTCAAAAAATCTCGCTTTCAGTTGCCACGAATGCCAAATTAAATTTATAATTAATTATAATGTACAACAATATCTTATTGGCTAATTATTACATCTAAAATAAAGGAATGAGTCGACTGATCTATATAACAACGCTTTACGAAATACTTTCCAGACCGATTAGGCCGTGTAGGCGTATATATACCTGCTACAAGGACTTACGTGAGTTAAGAAAAATCTTACAAGTCCAGAAAATCTCTCGTGTATTATTGAGTTTCTGATACTTTTTTTATGTAATGGAAGTGGCAAACAAACATGCATTTCACATTGATGTTAAGTGATGACTGCAGCCTATAGACATTTTCACAAAGACCAAGTTCAAAATGCAGATGCGTTACGACTTCTGAGGCCTAAGGTGTTATGCCTCTGTGCCGGAAATTACAGAGCCGTACATTACCACCTGACCGGGACACGATAGTACTGAACACTATAATTTAGCGGCAAGTATAGGTAATGCGGTGGTGCCTATGCCTGCGAGCTCGATCACTGGAGCACTACCACCAGTAAGATATTTTTAAAAAGTCGTAAAATTATATATTAGAATAATATTATTATACGCATATATCTATATCTTTGGGAATGTCGATTCATACATTGGTATTGTACAATGCAACAGACATAACTGTGAAAACGTGCATAGAACTAAAAAAAACTGTACATAATAAATCTATAAAAGTATTTACAAAACCTTATTTATAAAAGTTGCAACTTAAAAAAATATTCGTACCTGTAACCGAAGCAAAATCTTCAAGCAATTTTCACTTTGTTTGCCAAATCGTTTATTTAAACACCAATCTTCAATTAAAGACCGTGAGATAATCTCGTTATCTCTACCTACCAATTCTTAATTAACAAGAATAAAATTCTTACAATAATAGCTTCAGAGGTACTGAACCGTGTTACGGGATTGCGAGGGGATGAAACTGGTTCACAGCTTTGTTAAATCTGCCGTTTATAATAAAGATGTATTGATTCTTAAATCTTTTTATGGTCCACAATGTTCACACTTCAAGCACTGAGAACAGTTTTTTAGGATTCTGTAGCCAACAAGGAATACTTATAGTTTCATCGTGTTTGTCCGTCCGTCGATTCGTCTGTTCGCAGTTCAGCTCAGAGACTTTATAATTTGGCATGAATTACATTTGAATAATGCCAACAAAGTGGTATAAAGCACGTATTGTGATGTGTGTGATATTTGGTGATAAAAGATTTTTTTTCTCGCTTGCCCTGTGTGGATGTGTTTGATTCCCGTTTATGATAAATAAAGGTATAAAATTCAATTTTTGTTAGAGTCAAATGTCTCCTCCTTCTACCAGCGAAATTGCTGTATTTGGATGCGTGAAAGAATCACAGCAGTAGTAAGTATAACGCTTTACAAGTTTACGAGTAGCAGTCGATCAACTGAAATGTTATTGGAGTAATGGAACCCTCCATTAAGTAAGCATGGATCAACACACACTCGGCCGGTTTTCGATTGTAAAAACACAATAGTGTGTTATTCTGTAGCTTGTTTACCGATTTTTATTAATAACATCAGATGGTTTTATTGATTGTCAATCCTATTCATAATTATTATTTTGACCATGAACCGCGATGAATAAAAACCATTTTTAACTAGTTTGTTCATTGACAAAGTTTTTACTACGTACTCTATATTACAAATGCATAAAATATTTAATGGATTACTCATAGAGGGTAGATTTATTTATTATAACCAATCTAATCAGTACACGATAATGCTGATCACTACCATTTGGCGGCAAATAGATTAGGTAATGCGGTGGTGCCTACGAGCTTCTGCACTGGCGCTCTACCACTAGATCATATTAAATATATGTAATTCTATAAATAAAGATTTAGTACTTCATTTATGACTCTACAGGAGTTTAGGGTATGTAAATGGACTTTCATCCATAAAACTATAAAGGTAAATTCATCTATTCAATATTATAAAGTCTTATCTATCGATAGCCAAGTTGGAAAATTAATCGCATGGATACATGCTAAACATGCAGTGGTCCGAATCGCTTCACAGATCGAATTTGTCTACAAAGTTTGAATGTTTCAGAACAACGAATGAAGTTGAAAACGGTGGTGTATGGCGAATAGAGAATGGACGAACGAGTTATTGATGTTTATAGGAATAGTTGCACAAGTGATTTCTATCTCAACTATGAGTTTCTATTTTGTAAACATTTTAGTAGATACTCGTATACACTATTATAAACGTATTTTAGCTAAAGTGTTGCTAATCCCTCCTTTGTCTTTTTCTATCCTGCACATTTGACAATGCAACTGACAAAGACAAAGCATTCTTCAGCAGCTTAAACGTTTCTAATGTACGTTTATGAATAAGGGGGTTAGAATAACATACTTACGTGAACAACCTGGTGGTAGAGTTCCAGTGATGGAACTCGATGGCGTAGGTCTCATCGCATCACCTGATCTACTTGAACCTAAATGGCTGTTTCCAACGCTATCATGTTCCGATCAGGTGGTAACATATTATAATTACCGTCGCAGGCACATATCTATCTATATATATAAAAATCAATTGCTGTTCGTTAGTGTCGCAAAAACTCGAGAACGGCTAAACCGATTTGGCTAACTTTGGTTTAGAATGATTTTTGGGAAGTCCAGGGAATGTTTAAAAGGTAAGAAAATATGAAAAAAATTTTAGTGAAATATTAAAAGCCACAATTTCATTTTTCCATACAAATAGTCCGTATCTGTCAAACCTTTGACACATTATTTCATTGTGAGGCAATACGAAGTTTGTCAGCTAGTATTATACATTAGCATAGGCAGCTAAAGCCTTAGAAATAGCAAGGCATCTACATTCAAGTCAAAAAATTTGATTCTTTAAGCCATTAATTATGCTAACAATTCTGGAATGATGCCAATATTATTAGAAATGCGTGATCAGTGAGGCCTTAGGTTCGTATTTAGATCCATTAGTGAGTAAACATTGACATTGTTTCTCGTTACTTTCAATCTTAGCATGATTCTATATATACCCAAGTTAAATAAAAACCTTAAATAATCTCCATTATTCAATACCCAATTTGTTAACGTTCTAAAGCTGTACCTACTCTATCAATGAACTCAATTTCAGAATCTTCTTTATCAGCTTAATATAAATTTACAATTGATGGAAACTGTGAATAGACGAGAAAAGCATGTAATTGGATCACAACCTGATAAACGTTAGATTTTGATTAGCATTATAATTAGGTACCTATTAGTGTTTCAATAATGTTGTCTTAATAGCATAGCTTAATGAATATTGCTGCGCTGTAATATACCTTTCTTCGAAATTAAGCAAACAAAATATTCAGAACTATCCTCGGATAACGTAGTTGGTGATATATTTACCAGTTCGAAACATTACACATCATCATATTGGTAAGACATAATATGTAACTGTTTGTCGTTCATAATAAAATAGGCATCTAGTACCGCATTTCGGTTATGTTCGTGCTCGCGCTTAATTAAGCATGCAAGACACGTAAAAAGAAATCGGTATGTTTGCACTGCATAGTTTAAAATATAACTATACAATTATCGTAATGTGATAATCATAGAGGTATAGTTGGAACTTTTTTTTTCAAACGTAAAATAAGATGACGTGTCTATTATACTCGTACTTTCATACAATTCGTGCATTAAAATAAATCTATTCCAAAGTCCACAGAACAAAATATTATAGTCTTTTATCGAAATCAGTAAACACCTATGGTTTGTTTGATTTCACTCTCACCGATTTCTTATTTGACACTCCACTAAATGGAACTGTCATCTGGATATATTTGGCGACTTCATATCGTTTTGAAGGTAGCGGATCCAATTAATGGTGAGCCTTGTTAGTGGAGGAAGTGCTTGGCAGTGTTGGCGTCGTAAGAGTTCTATTTAAATTGGCGTTTGCGGTAGAAACGTAGCCGTCAGACGCAGGTGATAACTGGATCGAGTAATTAGAAACTGACGTTCCAGTTAATAACAGCTAAGTTTGACACTCGTGCACAGATGCTCTTGTAACTTGGAACAAGTCATTAACTAAAGATAGGGTAGTGTGAGTGAAGACGACGTAAGTATAAGATAAAATTAATTGTGTTCTAACATTTTTATAAGAACACTTAAAATTTTAAAGCAATAGTCAAGGAATGTGTAGAGTTCCGTAGTTTTTAGGTTTGAATAATATAATGGAATAAGAAAATAAATATTTTCTTTGGAGTTGATCAATATTTTCGAGTAAATTACATTTGGTCGATTATTTTTCGTCGTTAAACCTTGTCGGAGGCTTTATGGGCGGTTTAAAAATATCCGAAAGTGGGTTGGCCACTAACCCACCCACCTCCACCAATCCGCATTGGAGCAGCGTGGTGGAGTAAGCTCCAGGCCTCCCCCCAAAAAGGGGAGAGACTCGTGCCCAGCAATGGGACGTATAATGGGTTGCCATTATTATCTCTCGTCAGCACGGGGTCCAATTTGAACCCCGGACCTTTGTCAGGCTTGCGCGGGGACATGGGGGGTCCAACACGTAGAGGCCCTTTCGAGAATTTTGATCTACTTTGTAATGGGTTATATTCGGCGGGACCTCTCTCTGACTGCATCAATAGTTAATACAGACACAGACAGACCCCGCAGAATATAATGGAACTATTGTAATGAAAAGTGATTTGCCAAACTTTGGGCTATGTGGGTGAACTGGGGGGACTAGCTGGCTGGGCCTATGGAGTGAGATCCGGCACCTGCCTATATTCAACATCTCACATTATCGAATCCTACTTTAGGCAGGTGATGACTCGCCTCTCCTTGGTGGGCCCCCCAAACAGCCAACCCGATGGTCGACAGGGGGCAACACTGTTGAGAGAGGCTGGGGGTATCGAGAGGTGTGGCCCCGGTTTCACCATCACGAGCGAGTAATCTCGAGCTCGGAGCGGGCTTCCCCGCTATTATGCCTTTAGACACTTCCACCCCCGAGTGTATGGCTCTTTCAGAAATTTAGACAACAGCCTATTATCTAAATTTTTGCAAATGCCATACCTCTAGCGCCCCACTCTGACCGGCCAATGAAGGCAAGCCAGAGATGAGAGACCTGATGCTCTGTCCGGCCGTACCTCTGTGTGGCGGACGAGGCGGAGCCCAGTTCTCTCGGAGGAACTCGAGATGATGGTAGGGGGTGGTGTCGCTACTCACCAACAGCTCGCCACAAGCTGCTCTGCCCCCCATTATTATTATTATTATGGCCGTAACGTTTGAATTTCTAACAAAAACCGTTTAGTTCGTAGAGGGGGGGGGGGGAGACACTTGACTCTAACGAAGATTGGCACTTTATAGCAGACAAACAGACGCGAACGTAACTTCACGCTTGTGATCCCCGAATGGGTAGGGAGAGGTAAATGCATGCATTCAAGCATACATTCAAACACCCACAATTCGCCGGTTACGTTTTGGCACAAATCACAGGTGGCAAGCCTATTGACATCTCCAGGCACATTTCCAAAATAATGGAAATATCCTACTTTCTGGAAATATCCAGAAAATGAATAATACTAATAGAACCATACATAAGGGATTTTACACCGTTATCCCTGATAGTCCCTGACTCGGGAATCGAACCCAGCACCCCTGCAAATTAGTAGTGGTCTGCTACCACTAGACTACTGAGGTAGTTTACAACAGTTAGAGAAACATACATTCTCGTCAAACATCCCGCATCCCGCAGTCCTTGAAGACGAAAGTCTTTAACCAGTGCGTTTTACCGGTGATGACCTACGGTGCCGAGACGTGGTCTCTCACTATGGGTCTCGTACGAAAGTCACTCAGCGGTCAATGGAAAGGGCTATGCTCGGCGTTTCCCTACTGGATCGAATCAGAAATGAAGAGATCCGTAGGCGAACGAAAGTCGCTGACATAGCCAAGCAGATTTCCAAGCTGAAGTGGCAATGGGCAGGGCACATAGCTCGGAGAACCGATAGCCGCTGGGGCAGAAAGGTTCTCGAGTGGAGACCACGTATCGGCAAACGCAGCGTAGGACGTCCACCTGCAAGATGGACCGACGACCTGATCAAGGCTGCAGGTACCCGCTAGATGCACGTCGCTTCCGATCGGTCGGAAGGAGGCCTATGTTCAGCAGTGGACGTCTTATGGCTGATATGATGAGAGAAACAGACATAGATTTTTATATCATAGATGACGAATTTGTCACGAACCAAACTAAATTAGGCGTCTATTAAAAAAGCCACAGAATATGTCTTCTATTCAAAAGATACCGATATTAAATCCAATCCGAGAGAATCTAACTAACGAACGCTGATCATTCGAGGCACGTCCAGACTGAATTTCTTCTATAAATTTATTTACCTATCCATATAATTTCTGCGGGTAACTCGCTGGACCGGCTATTATTAAAACCGCAGCCGGACTTACAGTACGGCTTCTAATTAACTTCACAGTAGCAGAAAGCTGAACAGCTGTTACTGAATCATGCTGCCCGGGTACTCGTAGACGATGTATGTGCGCTACGTATTCAAAGTTTGCGATACCTTAGACTTTGTTATTAAAATAGTTTGCTTATAACCTGTCCAGTTTGTAGCGAATTTATTGGGGTACTTAATATTGTTTCCAGAAAATACGTGTTTCAAGTAATTTATGTCGAAATTCTTTGTGAAGCACGTTTGATATTAAGAATCGATAAAACGATTTAGATGAAAAGGATTTAGAAGTGCTAGATGTTACATATTAGATTATGCTTATTTCACTGAGAATGTAGAATTCATAATCTATTTACATAGGTAATTTATCTAACATGTTTTTGGAGAATGCTGCTGATCTGGCTGTTAGTAAAACAGCAGCCGGACGTGCCTTGTGTACTTTAGTAACAGAAAACTGAACAGCTGTTACTGAATCATGCTGCTCTGGTACTCGTAGGCGATGTACGTTCACTACGTATTCAAAGTTGCGATACCTTATAGCCTTTGTTATTAAAATAGTTTCCATAGAAGCTGTTCAGCTTGTAGCAAACTGTTTGGAATTCATTGGGGTAGGTACCTCATTTAACGATGTATCAAGTAAATATATATGGTTCAAATAATTAATGTCGAATGGCTATGTGAAGCACGTTTCATAAAAAAAATATTTATCTTCTTCTACAATTTATTCAGATAAAATGTTATATGTTCACTATGGAACATAACTTCGTACTTATACCTTTCTGAATCGGGTGGCAGATAACTACTCCAGCTGCTTTACAACTAAGCTACCGAAACATTTTTTATAAGATTTTCGATCTGATTCTCGCTGCCCAATTTCTTTCCTTTTTGCTCCAAATTTGTAGTCGATAGTTTGTTTCGGTGTTATTGACACTATTGTACTTGAAAAGTGTATTGACCACCGAATGATCCTAGTTTCAATAAACAACGAAAGCTTAGATTCAGACATGACCTGTTATTTTCTTGATCAATTCAAAATCAATCAGTTTACACAAAAAAAAAAAACACATTTAAATTGACTATGGATATATTAGGTTAGGATCCCACTGCAGAATCATTTTGTTCATCCAGATATGCTGCAAACCTATTTTCTCATTATTATGATATACGGGAGCCAAATTAAATCGGCCGCAAGTAAGAGTCGCTGGCTGTTAAAGAAAAAATAATTGAACTAAAAATATTTGCGGCCAAATTTTTATAAGCAACCTAGTGGATAAATATTCTCTAGATTATAAATATGCGTAAAAATTAAGGTTGCAGCATATCGGGATGAACGAAATGATTATGCAGTGGGATCCTAACCTGTATGGATATACATATAATATACATGTTAGGCGTTCTGACGTAAATTACTAAATTTCAGTTCTATTATATTATTGAAAAAAAAAAAAGTTTGACATTGTCTCTAGTGGCTGGCCTGCCGCCGGGGTCGCGGTCTCTGACGATACAACCTGATGCAAATTTGTTTTTGCAAATAATCGTCGCGCGTCAGCTGTAATATTTCATTAAAACCGCACTAACAATTTGTTGGCACTAAAACAAATAGTTCGATTCGGTTTTACTTCAAACAGTATGACACCGACCAGCGATCGGTTGCAAATTAAATGAAATAATAAAAATTGAAAAACCTAGCTATCGAATCTGAATTTGCAATTGTATGGAAATGGATTTCCTTTTTAAATGTAAACCAAATTCAATGTCATTCGATCTTCCTTTGTAATGCCAACAATTAAAAAAAATAAAACCATTCGAATTTTAAAACGTTCGCAATGTTTACTTTGAAACGTTTTGTAGGTTTAACGTTGTAAGCAATGGATTACCATTCAAATGAGTGCTGTTTGAACATTTATTATGGACTAATATAGAAGTCTGCTGCGGTTTATTCTTCGAACAATGCAGATATTAAGACATAAATCAAGCCTTTATTGTCCCGTTTATATTTTTTATATTCATAAATTGAACTTTCTGTTGTCTTAAATATTAAAATATCTCTTACATGTTTGTAGCTATTAGTTCTGGAATTATATTGTCCATTAAAAATGTTATTTCTTTTGAAGAGAGTAAAGAAAGTTGGTATATCGACTTGAGATATATTTACCATTGCAACGCTTTATAATACTCAATACTTTTAAAAAACATTATCACTTTTTCTTTAAAAGGTAATTCTTTCCACTATGGTACAGTAACCTGAGGGGGAGGGGGAGGGTGGAGAGAGGGGGATGTAACCACTCCCCCTCATACCACCCCCACTTCGCGCAACCCTATGGTTTAGGAGATATGCATGATTAAAGTTTGGGATAAAATAGCACTGATTCCGTTAAAAACACTCAATTTTGTAATAAAGGGGGGGTTTGTGGGGGATGGGAGAAGGTGGGCAGGAGGGTGAACTCTTGCCTCCCCTATACCCACCAACCAAAGACAAGTAGTCATTAAGAAAAAAAAAAATTGTCGCTAGTAGGTTTTTTTTTTTAAAAGTTCGACTCTGGCGCTTTCCCGGCCGCTGCCGCGGCACGCTCGCTACCCTCGCTCGGCTCGCACGCTGTATTTACATATACAACCTAACCTAACCTATTTTCCTACAAGCGGCTCTATTGAGTCCATAACTTGCACACACTCGAACGCCACGGAAGCGGAGGAGGTAGTATAAGTGCCTCACTTGAGTCCAACACTCGCACATCACTCGACTCCGGTTCCGATAGAGCATGAGTAGAAGACGACATGGTAGTCACTGATTGGAAATCTTACAGGAGTACGCCAAAACAATCTCAATTGCAAGAGCGACAAACGGTGACTGGACTGACGTTACACAGCTGTCACTTCATGTACACAAACAAAATGGCGTCCATTTTGCGTTTCGTTCCAAGCAAAGTAGGCACGAGTTTGTATATTTTGTGTTAAAAAAGTAAATTTGAATTTGAATAATAAAAAAAAAAAATAAGATTGATAATATGTGCTACACGAGTTAATATTCACACAAAACTTAATAATTTTTATTATGAAACAAAGTCAATTTACGAAATTAAATTCTATATAGCATGGTATGAAATAGCACTAAACGCTGTTGATGAGAAATGAAACGTAAAATGTCAATGCAATTTGAATTAGTAGTAGAGTTCGTAGTAGAGAGATGAAAACTGATTGTAATTCAATCTTAATTTTCTTATATCTATGCTTATATTATTACTTAATCTTCTTGCTTATTTCAACGGATGTGGTCTACCTTCAGGAAATAATCATATCAATCTTGCAATACTGTGAGTCGTCAGAGAATACTCGATTCTCAAACTACGTATATTTCAAATTCTTTGTTAGAAAGCCAGCTTCCTAGTAGCTCTGTACTAACAACGTTTGTAGCTACATATTATTATGTTTACGTTATAATAATGTCATCTTACAACGCAGAGACGTTATTTTCTCGTATGTGAAGTTTAAGCAGTGGTTCTCAACAACCACCTACTTAAGATTCACAGAGCGCCCAGTCAAACGGCCCTCGCACCAAATTATACGTTCAGGCCAATTGTCTCCACTGGCCTATCCCGGCTCAGATCCAGAACGGTGAGCAGAATATAAGGTTTATCTTTGGTCTATATTTGGTTATTTTTAAATTCCTTCAGTGAAATAAAGAGGCTCGAAGATGTGTTAACAATAAATTGTATAACATTAGGTAATCAAATAAAACAAATAATTCGATTAAATAGGTATTTGTTTGTTTTGGTTGTCAAAATGTAGATGCGTTGCCCCCCTCCCCCTGAGACCTAAGGTGTTATGTCTCTGTGATAGTTATTACGGGGCCATACATTACCATCTAACCGGAACACGATAGAGCCGAAGGCTATCATTTAGCGTTAGATAGATTAGGTAATACGGTGGTGCCTACACCCTCGAGCTCCTACGCTTGGGACTCTACCACCAGTATTTTAATTAGATTTAATTAGTAGAGTAAGTATTATGTACCTTGCGTCTTTTTATATTAAAAAATAAAATCAGTCCAAAACAAATGAATATTTTATCTCTCAAGGGAAGTAAATCAGTAGTTACGCAGTTATGTAACTTGTTTCAGTGTAGAGGCGTAACAACTTTCCTTATATTTGAAGTGTATGCAGTGGCTCTCCAAGTACCTACTTGAGATTCACAGAGCGCCCGGTCAACTGCGGCCCCCGTTCCAAATTATACGTTCGGGCAAATTGTCTCCAATGGTCTATCCCGGCTCAGATCCGGTACGGTGAGCAGAATATAGATGTCACTAGAGTTCAGTTTTTTTTTGGCTTAAATTAGTTTTTATTTTCTCAAATCTTTCAAGTGTGTTCAAAACGCTAACTTTGTAGATGGAATAAAATCAGAATTTGCTCAATTATGCAACTTGTTCCAGTGTATAACTATTTTCCTTATATCTGAAGTTCATCCAGTGGTTCTCAACAAGTAACAAGTTGAAAATTGTAAAAAGGTACAGGTTCCAACTAGCAAGCCTACGAACCCCTCAAAAATATTTGATCTTAAGGACCAAGATGAGGAGTGCTGTGACGAATTCCTGGATCCCGTTGAGACAAATAGCCTTCCTTCTCCATCCGTGCGCCATGCATCAGATGATTTGGTACATGAAATTAGATGTCTTAGGAACGAGATGCGCGAAGTCCGAGACGAACTTCGTGAATATCGACAGGAGGTAACTGAGCTGCGTTTGTCTATGGAACTTTGCACAAAGCGCATTGAAACTGTGGAGACCAGACTGGAGGCACTTGAGAAGCGACAGGGCCTTGGCTCCACAGAGACTAATATTACCAAACTGGAAAGTGCCGTAGCTCAACTCAAGCTCGATTTAAATGACCGAGAGCAGGAGATGCTCGGTTCGGATGTTGAGATTGCGAACTTCCCAGAAGAGGAGGGGGAAAACACGATGCATATAGTTGGCCTTATCGCGACGAAGATCGGTATCACCCTCCAGCCTCATGATATCGTGTTTGCGGAACGCATAGGATCTCGCATCGAGCGTTCTGATGACACCAGGCCAGCGAGGGAGCGGCGCATTGTTGTGAGGCTTTCAAGGCGCGGACTGCGGGATGAGCTATTGCGGAACGCGCGACTGCGTCGAGGTGTTACTTCCGAAGGTCTTGGACCCATGGGGCGACGCTTTTTTATCAACGAGAGGCTCACTAGGAACAACAAATTCTTACTATACCATGCACGTGAAGCTGCTGGCAAATCGGGCTGGAAGTATATTTGGGCAAAGCATGGACGCATTCTTGCAAAAAAAGCTGATGGTAGTAGGACTTTTTGCATTCGTGCAGTTACTGACATTGATAGTGTGTTTTACGCTAATAATACTTAAAATGCCTCATAGCTCAAGTACCTCATATGTCCATCTATATTTTTTGTATGCTCATTCTAGTTTAAAAGCCATTTCTATTTAATTAATTTGTATGCTCATTTTAGTAAAGCCATTTCTATAATTTAGCTGTAGATGTAATAGCGTTTGGTTATGTGAAATCAATAATTTGAAACAAAAATATGTTATAATAGCAACTTTTAAAACAGTAATACAATATATATTTATTTACACTACTAAAATCAATAAAGTAAGTATACCTACCTTTTACTAATAAGTATCATTATTATTATTTTATTTTTTTTATGTTCAAACTACGAACTAATCACATAAGTATTATAAACAAATATATATTTGCGTTCATTAGGTATAACAATAATGTTTGTTTTTGTATGTATATTTAATTCATTTAATATAATTACTTGTATATATATATGTATGTATGTAACTTCACACCAGGTCCATTACGGGGTGGGCAGGGAGTGTATATATAATTAGAAATGAGTATGATATAGGATTATCACATATATTAGATAAGATAGGCATTTTTTATTCTGATAATTAAATCAGTCATGTATATATGTCATAGTGTCATATTTTTAAAATTCTTTCTATGTGTTATTTTATGTTTCTCGTTAACATTTTATTCAAACTTGTTGTTCGTAATGTTTATCTAACATAGGGCCCATCAGAATATCAGCGTTGCAGCATTTGCTGCGACATATAGCTGAGATGGGTACCATTTTTCTTGGCTTCACATAACCATACCCTTTTTATTAGTTTGTCTTGTTATTTTTTTTTATATTTGTATGTAAAAGTTGTGTGGGACCAAGGAAATAAAAATACATTCATTCATTCATTCATTCAAAATCGCAGAGCGCCCAGTCAACTACGACCCTCGCTCCAAATGATACGTTCGGGCGAATTGTCTCCACTGGCCTTGCCCGGCTCAAATATGGTACGGTAAGCATAATATAGATGTTTTTACAGTGGGGGTTAGTTTTTTTTGGTTTTTTTTTAAATGTCACAATCACGTAGGTATCCAAAAAGTTAGGTTAAGTCGAAATACACTGGGGTCAAATTTTAGGAACAGTTGTTTTTCGCCAAGTCAAAAAATACCGCTAGTTTGTATTCCAGAATGATTGATCAGGATAACAAGTTTGTGAACAAAAGATTTTGTGGTTATTCATAAATCATTTTGAACTTAATGTGTTTGTAGCAGCCACTAACAGCAGAAACGGTGACGAAATAGTTCCTAAAAGAACTGTTTCAGTACAGCACGCATTGACGCACAAGAGACAGGAAAGTTCTTAAAAGAACTATATGCTGTACAGATGACGTTCGACAGAGACAGGATGGTAGCTCTGAAAAGAGCTGTTAGAGCTCTTCATCTGCAACCACGCTCTAACATCTTCAGTCTTCGACGTCTCCACTTCAATACTCACCGCACGACTTCAGATCCAGCTTGAACTCATAGCCACATCAGTCTCCGCTTCAGTCTACATCTTCGGCACGCGTCGTCAGCCGGCGAGCTCCCGCGACGCGTGCGTTCATCTTGCGAGCCCCGAGCGAAAGAGCGAGCCAGCGAGCGCCGCACATACTTATACTGGTGACTGGCGCATGCGCACTGGAGTTCACCGAACTTCGAACGTATCGCGCATGCGCGCATTGCTCCCGCGCTGACCTTGACTGATAAATCGACACGTGCCGGAAAAGAGACAGAAATTGAGATAGCATTATCAATTATCTAAAATCCTATTGGTTGTTAATTATTTATCTGTTATTTTATTGGTTTTTCATATTTTCCTTTTTTTGTATAAATTGTGCTGTTTTTTGTGTAAAAAGATATTCTACTACAACCTTCTGAAGAGTTTCATTATAATCAAGAACGAACACAAGTAGTCTTCAACAGTGGTGACCCCCGACAATCCACGGCTGTGGTACATAAATTTCGAGACCGCCACTGAAGACCTAAAAAGAAGTACCGCCCAGCTCACGCAGATGGTCCTCGTCCAGCTCGATAAAGGGGACGTTGAGCAGATCGCCGACATCCTCTGCAACACACCACGGGACGAGCAATACCAGGCCATCAAGAAGCGACTGATCTCCGTTTATGAGGAATCAGATAGCCGGCAGCTACAAAAACTACTGGCTGAAATGGAGCTCGGTGACCAGAAGCCCACCCACCTACTACGACGTATGCGCATGCTAGCGAAGGACAAGGTCACCGACACAACGCTGCGCATGATGTGGACCAAACTCCTCCCAGCCCACGTCCGATCTGTCCTCGCCGTCAGCGAGACATTTAGGCACCAAACAACTCTAGAAGAGCTAGCTTTGCTCGCCGACACTATGCTCGAGCAAACCCACGATGTCGCCGCTATCTCCGTGCAACCACCATCACCACCTACCCCAGCACCAACCAGTCAAGCCGACACCCAATTCCTCATCGACGAGATCCGCAAGTTGACCTTGGAAATCAACGAGCTAAAAACAAGACCGCCGTACCACAATAACAACAACATGCACCGGTACCGCCAGCGCTCCCGCCAACGAAGCACCTCTCGTCAGCGTTCCCGGACGCCCACTGACTCTCCGGCACACTGTTACTACCATCGACGCTTCGGTAGTCAAGCGAGACGATGCACTACACCATGTACCTACAAGCAACAGTCGGAAAACTAGAACGAACGTTGGCAGAGGCGGATACCGGCGTTCCCAACTCATCATACCGCCTATTCGTCCGTGACCGGAAGACGAATTACTCCTTCTTGGTAGACACTGGGGCTAACATATCCGTGCTACCAAGGAAGCAAGGCCAGACACCAACGCCGCTCCCATTCAAGTTGTACGCAGCAAACAACACTACGATAAATACCTACGGAGAGAAAACGCTCGAACTTGACCTGAATTTACGACGACCATACAAATGGAAATTCATCATCGCCGACGTGTCGAAACCGATACTTGGAGCCGACTTCCTCAACCACCATCAATTGATCGTAGACATCAAACATCGAAGATTGATTGACGGCGTCACAAACCTACAAGTCGCCGCTCCACTAATGTCTACAAACATACCTACAATACGCAGTATCGACATCCGCGAGTCCTACCATGACATACTTGCGAAATACCCTGGCACTACGCGACTCACTTCAATGAATCTGAATTCGAAAATCAACGTCGAGCACTACGTCGAAACCACCGGACAACCAGTACACTGCCGTGCCCGTCCGATACCTCCGCATCGATATGAAACCGTTCGAAAAGAATTTGAGAACATGATGCAACAAGGTCTATGTCGTCCCAGCAAGAGCCCATGGTCATCACCACTACATATAGTACCGAAGAAAAATGGAGATATACGAGTGTGTGGTGACTATCGCCGCCTCAATACGATTACAACACCCGATCGCTACCCAGTTCCCAGAATCAAGGACTTCACCTACCACCTCTCCGGAAAAAACGTATTTTCGACAATTGACCTGAACCGCGCATATGCCCAGATCATAGTCCGAGAGCAAGATATCGAAAAAACCGCTATCATTACACCATTCGGTTTATTCGAATTCCCACGCATGTGTCCCGGCTTGAAGAACGCAGGCCAAACTTTTCAACGATATATACACGAAGTACTGCGTGGACTCGACTACGTTTTCCCATTTATCGATGACGTCCTGATCGCCTCAACCAATGAAACGGAACACCGAGAGCACCTCAACACCGTACTGTCACGATTGGAAGAAAACGGCATCACAATCAATCCCGCCAAGTGTGTTCTCGGTCAGCCGCAAGTCAAATTTCTCGGCTACATCGTGTCAAACGAAGGCATCAAACCACCTGAAGAAAAGGTCGAAGCCATTCTTAAATACACCAAGCCAAAGACAATCGAAGAACTACGACGCTTCCTCGGCATGCTGAACTTCTATCGCGATCACATACCTAACGCCGCTTTATTACAAGCTCCGCTGAACGCATACCTACACGATGCAAAGAAGCGCGATAAGACAGTCATCGAGTGGACCGACGCCGCGAATCAAGCATTTGACGCATGTAAAGTCAGCATCAGTAACGCAGCTTTACTCGCTCACCCGTCTCACCACGCCACTCTCGCAATATTCAGCGACGCCTCAGACAAGGCCGCAGGAGCAGTTCTTCAACAATACATAAACAACACATGGCAACCACTTGGATATTTTTCGAAGAAATTTTCCGATGCGCAACAGAAGTACTCTACCTACGATCGCGAGTTACTAGCTATACATATGGCAGTTACTCACTTCCGTAAAATCTTCGAAGGGCGACCACTCATCATTTTCACCGACCACAAACCGCTGACATTCGCGATGAACAAAACGCAGAGTAACACCGAGACGCCACGGCGAACGCGACAACTACTCTTCATCAGCGAATTCACCACGGATATCAGGCACGTATCCGGATCAGAAAACGTTTGTGCCGACGCTCTCAGCCGCATCGAAGCCATATCCTGTCCATCATCCATCAACTACGAAGAGATTGCAAAATCACAAGAAAAAGATCCGAGCATCCAACAATTAATGCAACAACCAAACCTATGCATTAAAAAAATCAGTATACCAAATACCAACATCGAACTATACTGCGACACCTCCACTACATACGTGCGACCGTACATACCTACCGAATATCGCCAAGAAGTATTCAACAGTATACACAACATAAGTCATCCCGGAACGAGAACAAAACGGAAACTTATTACGAGAAAATACTTTTGGCCGGCAATGAACAACGACATCGGAACGTGGACGAAGCAATGTATAAACTGCCAGAAAAGCAAAATACATCGTCACACCCACAGCGAGATCGGAACTTTCCCGCCAACCGAGCGATTCACTCACATTCACGCCGACATCGTAGGACCGCTACCTACGACCGCTCAAGGACATCGCTACCTAGTAACAATGATCGACCGACACACCCGATGGCCCGAAGCTATACCTACTACCGACATCACCGCCGAAACAGTCGCCGAAGTTATCTACAACAATTGGATTTGTCGATTTGGATGCCCTACAACAATAACTACGGATCAAGGAAGACAATTCGAGAGTAATTTGTTTACAAACCTAATGAAAATAATGGGAGTAAACAGAATACGAACAACTCCGTATCACCCGCAGAGCAACGGAATCGTCGAAAGATGGCATCGCACGCTAAAATCATCTTTACGCGCCAAATTATCAGACGCGCGAAGTTCCTGGAATCAAACACTGCCGACCGTAATGTTCGGTTTACGCGCCGCTCTCCGCTCCAATAGTGACGTAAGCGCCGCCGAATTAACCTACGGACATAACCTACGTCTACCCAGCGATTTCTTCGAGGCAAGCACATCGACAACGCCTACATCAATGGACTACGGCTACGTGCAAAACCTACGAGAAATCATCGCGCAAAATCGACCGCAACAACGTAACGCACGAAACAATAAACACATTTTCGTTCATCAAGACCTACATACCTGCAGTCATGTGTTTATTAGAGTCGACGCGATACGCACACCGCTTCAAACACCCTATGAAGGTCCCTATAAGGTCGTAAATCGCACAGACAAAGTGTTTACGATCCAGTTACCTGAGCGTCAAACCAACATATCTATCGACAGACTCAAGCCTGCCTATGTTGTGGAAGACACTGAAAACTTACCTTTACCACAAGTCCACTTACCTCAAAAACCTTTACCGTTACCTAAGAATCACATACCTTTACCTGAAAACCTTTTACCTTTACCTAAAAACCTTATACCTATACCTCAAGATCAGTTACCGAGCACTTCGAGCACATCACAGCAATCGACTCACCGAGTGACAAGTCGAGGCCGAGCTGTCAAACTGCCGGTACGTTTCACTTGAGGGGGGTTACTGTAGCAGCCACTAACAGCAGAAACGGTGACGAAATAGTTCCTAAAAGAACTGTTTCAGTACAGCACGCATTGACGCACAAGAGACAGGAAAGTTCTTAAAAGAACTATATGCTGTACAGATGACGTTCGACAGAGACAGGATGGTAGCTCTGAAAAGAGCTGTTAGAGCTCTTCATCTGCAACCACGCTCTAACATCTTCAGTCTTCGACGTCTCCACTTCAATACTCACCGCACGACTTCAGATCCAGCTTGAACTCATAGCCACATCAGTCTCCGCTTCAGTCTACATCTTCGGCACGCGTCGTCAGCCGGCGAGCTCCCGCGACGCGTGCGTTCATCTTGCGAGCCCCGAGCGAAAGAGCGAGCCAGTTTTTTTTTTTTTTTTTTTTTTTTTTTTTTTTTAGGTCGGGCTTTGTGTAGGCGGCCTGTCTCGAGACGGCACTAGTCTACTTCACCGGGCAATCGGCGAGCGCAGAGGGCGCTCCAGCCTAAAATTTAGCGCAACTGCCTAAGGGTGACCCATGCGGGTCCGTGCCTCGGCTTAGGACGTTGCGGAGAGACATATGAGACATATGCGATTATGGGCGGTGCAACTTTCGCTCTACTCCATTCGGTTGGCGATAACCGGAATGTCATCGGCCTCGCGGGGCCGGAGATAGGGTCGGGATCAGGGGCGGGCGCGGCGCAAAACGCGTCGGCGCGTTGTATTATTAGCGGTTTGTGCAGTGTGATTCTGTAATCGATTGTTCATTGCGGCGATGGCCAACGTGGTTTCATCGTCCGGATCTTTTAAGACGTGCCTTGGACGTCTCCTTTTGGCGCGATCAAAAGGAGTGTAAATCGCGGCCGCTCTGACCAGCGGATTCGGGTGGTGACTCGCCCGATCGAAATAGCGAGCTGAAGCTCGCTTCATAAACTGCCGGATGGTAGGCAGATTTGCGTCAATGTGCAAGTTTTTATTACGTACGTACCAAGGCGCGCCTACGGCTCTACGTAAGAATCGATTCTGCAAAGTTTGAAGCTTATGTAATATTGTGTTTTTCGCGTGGGCGAATACCGGGGACGCGTAACATAGTATGGGCCTTATGCAGGACGTATAGGCACGGAGTTTGTTCCGGGCCGATAGCTTGCTCTTTTTGTTCAATAAACAATGTAATTGGGACAACACGAATGCAGCCTTTGCGCGCGCTGCTTTTACATGTGCAGCGAAGGTCAGATGCCGATCAAGCGTCACTCCTAAGTATTTGATTTTGTCCATCCAGGGGATAGGCTCGTCAAACATAAGGACTGGGGCTACGTTAGGTCTGGGAGCGCGGTCCCGTATAAAGAGTATGGCAGCGCTCTTGCTAGGATTTACCTCTATACGCCAGCGGCGGAACCAAGACTCAAGGTCTTTGGCCGCCGCTTGCAGGGCTTTCCTTATGATCTCTGGCTTTCTGCCAGAGACGTAAATAGCAGTGTCGTCAGCGTACATTGCCACCTGAACGCCGTGGCGGACAGGGATATCGCTAGTGTATAGCGTGAACAGGAGGGGGGAGAGTACGGATCCTTGGGGAACACCGGCTGTTATGGTGTGACGGTTCGAAAGGGTACCCTCAACCCGATATCGAAAGCCTCTGTCCGACAGAAAATCGCGAATGATGTGCACGATTTGGGTGGGCACTCCGAGAGTGTACAGCTTATATAATAAGCCGTTGTGCCACACGCGGTCGAACGCTTTAGCGATATCGAAGAAGAGGGCTCCCGTCATAATCTTTCTATCGAATTTACTGAGTATATGCTCAGTAATTCGATGTACTTGATGGACACAGGAGTGGCGAGCACGGAACCCAAACTGTTCGTCCGGGATCAAGTGCCGCACTCGGGTGAAATCTAAGAGTCGAGCGTACACGACGCGCTCGTAAAGTTTACTGAGAGAACTGAGCAGACTTATCGGCCTGTATGACGAGGCCTGGTTGCTCGGCTTACCGGGCTTTTTAAATCCGATAACTGTGGCCTCTTTCCACGCGCGTGGAAACATACTATTTTTAAACGCTGCGTTGAGTATCGCAGCCAAAAGGGCAATGAGCAAGGGGGGAAAGTTTCTAACTGTGCGATTGGAAACGCCGTCCGCACCCGGCGCTTTCCGCACTTTTAGACGCTTGATCAGGTCTGACACCTCTACGACTGTCACAGGTCTGAGAGGATCATCATTATTTTCGCTATTGTCGTTAGCGTTTTCATCGAACTGCGTGTCGGTAATGGGACCGGTTTCGCGCGGAGGGGTTGGCGGTCTCGCGTTCCTACGTTCGACTTCAGAGTTAATCTTATCTAAATGATCGGCAGCTATCGGCATCGTACTTGGAGAGCATTGAGTCTCGAGTTCGCTCGCCAGGCATTCGGACTTTTCGAAGTCATCGAAGGCTGGCGGTTGGTTGGGACGGATGAGGGGAGGCATGGATGCCTCGTTGGGAGATTTGAAGCAGCTGAAAAGCTTCCAATACTCTGTATGAGTGGGATCAAGGTCAGTGAGAGCGAGCCAGCGAGCGCCGCACATACTTATACTGGTGACTGGCGCATGCGCACTGGAGTTCACCGAACTTCGAACGTATCGCGCATGCGCGCATTGCTCCCGCGCTGACCTTGACTGATAAATCGACACGTGCCGGAAAAGAGACAGAAATTGAGATAGCATTATCAATTATCTAAAATCCTATTGGTTGTTAATTATTTATCTGTTATTTTATTGGTTTTTCATATTTTCCTTTTTTTGTATAAATTGTGCTGTTTTTTGTGTAAAAAGATATTCTACTACAACCTTCTGAAGAGTTTCATTATAATCAAGAACGAACACAAGTAGTCTTCAACATGTTCTTGTTAACAAAAACTGTTTGTATGACTTATTTAAAAAAAAAATATATATAAATCTAAAGAGAATGAACAGAATGGACTGACACAAAAACTTTTTAAACCATTGACTCCATAAGTTTTCGCATTAAAAAGTAATTTAAAATCGACAAGAGTAAAATCCACAAAGAATCGTAACGTTAAGAATACAGCAGTTTGTTAGACGCACTTGAATGAAAGCTGTGCTCCCAACGCTACTCGGGAGCCACTCCAAAAGTTAATAATTCGAGGCTGCCACAGCTCTTGTCTGATTCCCCATTCATATTCATATTTATTTCGTTTTACCTATTCGCATCGGGACTCGCGAAATTTAAATTTAAATCCTTATAATAACAAGACACGCGGAATAACTTACGAGTCGGCCATTCATGTAATTGTTCGCTGAAGTAGAAACTGATCTACATTGTGCTTAACACGATTCAAATGAACAATTTAATAAAATCTCATATTAATGTAAATGAATGCCGTAATGAATGCAATTGTTTCGCCTTTGGAAACAAGACGGGGAAACGATTGGTTCTTCGCGAATGTATTATTTTGTTTGTTCAGTTCTATTGTGAACTTTTGTAATAACATAATAACAAATATCATATGAATTATGGATGTTTGATTCTTATTCCCGTAGTCTTAAAAATACTCTGTAGGTATGATATAAGAATGTGTACTAACAGATTTTCATCTACAATTACCTAGTTTGCTGTGAAAAATAAAAGTATTCAAAATGTGCTTTAGAAGTTTAACGTTAGAATACCAGTATTGCTACGCTCTGGTTCGATTTCGTGGTCGGGGACTATCAGTGATTAAGTTGTGTTATCCTTTATTTCTGGTACTAATTATATTTTTCCATTTTCTGGAAGTTTTCCAGTGCTACCCTTGGATTTGGTGCCACTGGACCACTTCAAATCCTATTGACATATCTACAGATGTCAATAGGCTCCTCAACTGTTACATGGGCCGAAGCGCAAACGCAACGGAAAACAATTGAGTCGTCGTTTTTCGTTTATATGTGTTAGCGAGTAAAGCACTTGATTGCTCAATAACTCAATTATCGTTTTCGTTCATTCTATGTTTACTTTGCATCTCCCGACATCTTCATCTAACTTATTCTGTTATACTAAACAACAAATTAATAAGTCATAAACAATAATTATAAGAACAATTACAACAGATTAAATCGTTGCCGCAAACTCGTTTATTTCAACAAAGACATTCCTGAACTTATTTGTTGTTGCCGTCTCTAATTCCGGAATATCTTAAGTCCCTTATAATTTAGATACCGAATTTCGAATAACTAAAGAAACCGCATGGACAGGAATGCAATCACCATTCAGTTAATTAATAATTCTAGACCGGTCTGAGGACGTAAAGTCTGCGGTACGGACGACTCGCACACCCACACTATTAGTACGTACTTCGTTTTAATACTACCCACATTTAGTTCGTACCACTCCCTACATATTAATTTTAGCGGAGCACTATTGTTGAGAATTGAAATATAGTGGACGAGACCCTTTTATTAAAAAGCTGAAATTAAAAACGTCGCTCTCAGTATAATTGAGTTTTTTGCATTTTAAATACATGAATAACGTTCTAGAAAAATCATATTTATTGAAATGTTTGAGCTGAGTCAAATTTGTGAGGTAATTGAACTTGGACGAAACGATATTTTAACTTAGTATTTGCATCGAATATTTTTATTTTTAGCAAAAATATTAATTACCTGGAATATTGTATTAATCGCACTGAAAATCCAAAGTACTGAAATGATTTAGAGGGACATAGATTAGGTAATGCAATATTGGCTACGTCTTAGACGCCTATGTTCCAGCGTTATACTTTTACCACCGATATTTTTTTTTCTAAACGTCTCTGATGTACGTACTCGTAAATTAACATAAAATAAACAAGTATTGTTTTAGTGTGTGTGTACACAAATCGTTTAAGGATGTAAATATACGCCTTTAGAAAATCAAACCAGAGACAGAGGTAAGTGCCAATATCAACATGCATGCATTCATGTTGGTAAACTACTGGACAATTACACTACAAGTCCCCTGTAACAAGATGCGAGCCTATTGACATACATCGCGAATATACCCTAACTCCGAAGTTTCCACTGAGACCTTTAAGGTCTGTAAGGTCTCAGTGGGAGAACGGAACAGTCATCTAACGGTAAATTCCTAGGTAGGAGTTTATTTACATATATACGTATAGGTATACTTATAATTCTTATAAAGCACTTACTCCCGGACGGAGAATAGAATCCGGGTATCAGTTACACAAGTAGGTAGCATAAAATATGCAAATATTCTGATTTTACTTTTACTGGTGGTAGAGCTCCAGTGACTGAGCTCGCGGGCGTAGGCACCACCGCTTTACCTAATTTACTTGCCGCTAAATGGTAGTGTTCAGCACTATCGTGTTCCGGTCAGGTGGTAATGTACGGACCTGTAATTTCCGGCACAGAGGCATAACACCTTAGGCTTCAGGAGTGGTAACGCATCTGCATTTTGACCTTGGTCTTTATGTGGGTGTCTATAGGCTGCAGTCATCACTTAACATCAACGTGAACTGCATGGTTGTTTGCCACTTACAATACATTATAAAAAATACTGGCATGGACAAAATGCAGTTCATTAATTAATTAAAGCACACCGTAGCTATCGCAATGATAAAGAAGTCAGAAAATGAAGTACATATTTTGGTTTTCCTTATTCCGCCGTTCCGTTGTATATTATTTGGAACTGAGCCAACTTTGTACGTATTGCCGTCAACTTATTCCAATAAATGGAATGATAAAATATGTTTTACTGGTGATAGAGTTCTAGTGTAGGAGCACGAGGCACCACCGCATTACCTAATGTATGTTTGTATCTTCACGCCAGGTCCCTGACGGGGTAGGCAGAGAGTGTAGTAACCTAATGTATCTGCCGCTAAATGGTAGTTTTTAGCACTATCGTGTTCCGGTTAGATGGTAATGTATGGCCCATAATAATTATCACACAGATATAATAACTATTCTCAGGGGTGGCAACGCATATGCTTTTTGACCTCCGATCTTTGTGTCTATAGGCTGCACAAATCACTTAACAGTGCACTGCATGCTAGTTTGCCACCCTTATTGTATAAAAAAATATTCTGACGTCATTTTTTTTAGTAATTTCGTAAGGCAAGAACTGTTAAAAAAGTTTGACTTAAAAAGCAAAGTCAGTAACTGAAAAACTTACGAAGATGTTATTGAGGTTCTAATACATAAGAAATTACTAGATCATTTGCGGGTACTTGCGAAATAATTGTTATAATATTGACACTAGCTTTGACCAAAGCAGGCATATGGATGGTTACGTATTACACTAACAATAATGGACCTTTATCCTAATAATTACGGGCCTGTAATAATAATAATAATGTCAACCCATTATAATATACGTCCCACTGCTGGGCACGAGTCTCTCCCCTTTTTTGGGGGGAGGCCTGAGCTGAGAGCTTACTCCACCACTCTGCTCCAAATCGCCCATAAGGCCTCCGACAAGGTTTAACGACTGCTATCTCTATCAATAGCAACCGAGACCGATGGCTTAACGTGATTTCCGAAGCACGGAAACGCACATTTTTATTTGCCACTAGCGGTCACCCATCACACACCCGACCGCGCCCGTAATGCTTAACCGAGTAGATTGCTTGCAATCTACACCAGCCGCGGGCCCATGCACGCTTCCACGGGGCTTTACGGGGCTGTACGACAGAGTAAATAGATATTTAATCTGTTACGTCTTATCAAAGATATTTTGCTGGCTTATATTAGGCTAGCGATTTACATTACAGTTTACTTCATGAATATTGCGGTTAACGCTGCCATATAATGTTGTAAAAATGAAAAAAAACAAGCTACGATGGTTCGGGCGTATAGAATGAATGTCGAATGAGCGAATGACTAAATAAATATACAATGCAAATGTGGATGCAGAGGCCCAGGAAGACCAAGACCTGAACTAACATGACCAAATAAGTGGAGTACTGTCTAATTATGGAGTCAAAAGTCTTAGAAATCGGCGTGCATGTATGAAGAGAATGATGGATGTAAAAGAAGCACGGGAGGAGTGTCAGGACCGTGATATCTGGCGCTTCACACTCTCTGTCTACCCCAAAAGAGACTTGTCAAGATACATATGTATAACATACATATAATGTTGACATTTTTGTATTTGCGTATTTTATTTTTACCCTTAATTTTTAATTTGATTTGTACAATTCGGTCTGATAATAATTACGTGAAGTTACAGAGTTTCTTCTTATCGAAATTACCAAACTGTGAATGCATTTTAAGTAAAACGGAAAAATGCTTGCAATAATTTTGCAGACTCAATAGGTACACATGATTAGATTGCAGAATCCGCCTGAACTGATATTGCTACGTATAATATACTCACAACATAAAACTCTACATTTACGATCATCTGCAAACATTGTTGCAGTCACAAAATAAGACTGATTGCTTTCTCACATACAATGTAATACCAGACAGAATATTCGAGAACATAATATTTAACTCGAAGCACGCTACACAGACTTTGAATGCGAATATGATAGTAATCTTATCCTCTTTCATATTAGATACTATAGAGCGTGAAAAATGGTTATAATGTCGTATCGAACTCAATCATCTTGCGCACTCGGGGAATATAAGGGCTCTTACACAACTATGTGACGTAACCACAGAAATTTAAATATTCAGACAATAGAAGAGCTTGTTGCTAAAAACGGTATAAAACACGAACAATAACTACGTACTTAAGTTAACACAGGCACTCAAAATATAACATTTGTGTACACACAAAACTACACACAAAATTATTGAAGCGATTTGACTTAGATGGGAAGAAAGAAGAAGAAGAATTATTTATGAGAAGATTTGACAGATCACTGGAATTGGTGTCGAACACTGTCGAAGAGCCACCAATTTGTCGACATGTTTTCGCGATCAAGGCACTTCTTTTGTCTTATTATTTAGATTTCTGTAGACGTGACCGTCTAGTTTCAACGTCTTAGGTTTAGGCTTTTGACACCAATTTCAGGTGTGACATTTGAATTGCTAGGAGTTGCGTGCAGTAAATCTGTTGAAAGTAAAAGATAATGATTATTATCTCTCTGCTGCTTAAACGTTATATACTTAGGTACCTATTGCACAAATATTTGAAATAGGTACTTTTTTTTTCAAAGAATAGTCTTCATCATCTATATATCGATTAAATTTTTTCCGATTGTTCCTTATCGATTTGTAAAAAATAAAAAAACTACCAACTACTTTAAAATTATAAATTATATGTATAAACTAAAGATGATGATGATCTAGATTTTATATGAGTCCAGCCTATATAAAATCTAGACCGAGACAAATTTGTTTACTACTGTTGAAATAATTATGCTCCAATTGGATCTTCATATATTTTTTTATATTTATTTTATAAATGTGATACAATATTGGATGCAGTGTGACTGAACCATAAATAGTTCCGATGTAATACTGTGCGTGACAGCGACGTCACAATACAGGCGTGTTGCGTTTGACGGTAGCCGGAATTTTCGTTCGTGCGATAAAAATCGCGGCGATTATTGCATTGTGATTACAGTACGTAAGGCGAATGAAAATATGTGACGTTTTTGTACACTTCCTGATACGTACTGTATATTTTTATTTGCAGTGCGAATATTTTTTCTATTACTATTACGTATTATGGTATCAATATAGGACAAGTTATATTTGGAAAAATTGTAATGAAATAAATAAGTACACGAAATGAATTAAAGATACAACATGAATAATTCCTTTTGATCTCAAGAAACGTGTTTACGCAGGTGACCTTATTATTTATATATTATTATTACTAAGACACGTTCCTCATAATAGAGCAACACGGGCCAGCCATAGCGTTTATTACCGATGCAAAAATTACAAAAATCGCCTATTACTACGAAACTCACAACTTGACTTTAACGTAATATATAAACAATTACACGCACACATTGAAACATCTGGGCGACAGGCATAGGCACACTTGTGCATGTACTTTGACAGAAGGGAAAGCCTGCATATGGCTACTCCCCTCCGGACCGCCGCGGCCGGTGGCCCATGTTGCTCTATGTTCCTAATAAAGATTCACTTATGCCACATTGGCGGGTCGTTAAAGTTTAAAAGTTACAATAATACTGATTTCTTTTGATTACGCATCTAGTATTTATTCACTCTAGGTTAGTTTAAAAAAAATGACGATGTAAAAGTGCTCTCCAGGAGCCTAATAATTATATGAAATAAATGAATAAACTGAGTTTAATAAGACGCGTTTTAGCCTAAAATGTCATCCAATTTCAACCTTATCATGAACAGTTTTTGTCGGTGACATCCAAATAGTGTTATTGAACTGGTTTAAGAACGTAAAATGCATTTTATTGCGACGGCGAAATTGGCCCTTAGTAATGCCGCGGTGTAATAAGCGAATTAAACTAGTTTTAAAATATGGAACTCGATGCGCTGTAAAGACCATGAATGAATAATCTCTTTCATAACACCGTATCAAGCATCGGCAACGCGAACGTTATCGAAATACCGTATCACTTCAATTGGGTTTTGACACGTTCCTAGATTTTAACACAAGCGACTGGCGAGTCGTTCGAAAAATACGCATACACTCACAGCCCTACAGTAGGTATAAAACCTGTGTCGTGGGTGCCGTTTTATACAAACAACACATACACAAACACCTAGACCCGAAACAAATATCTGTAGGCCATACAAATATTTGTCCCGGTGCGGGGATCGAACCCGCCACCCTTCGAATCAAACGGTCAACTCACACCGCTGGTCCAACCGGGTCGTCGATAGTTACAGTAATACTTCGTTTGGTTACGTATCTAGTAAGCGACTAAAGTGTGAGATTCACAGACCGCACTACGACTTTACTTTGAGCAAAGTATGCTTAGAAGTGTCAGTACAGTATGGGATTTGACAGTTCGAAGCGTACTTTGCTCTAAGTAAAGTCGTAGTGCGATCTGTGAGTCTTACACTGTAATGCAGCGTTGGAATAAGCAAATTAAAAGCGAATGCACAAAATGACATAAGGACCCAAAAGAAATAATATATTTAATAACAGCGTCTCAAGCCATAAATCGGCAACGCGAACGTTATCGAAATACCGCATTACTACAATTCGGTTCTGACACGTTCCTAATTAAATTTCACACAAGAGACTTTGGCGGGTCGTAAAATTTTACAACCCTTTGAGTTTTCATCGGAGCGATATTATTGTCGCTTTACTATCGCCGGTTTAGGGATCAGTTTTGTAGGTGAGGGTGGCGAGGGATTATGTTGGTGTTGTATAAGAACCCTTATGCAGCGTAGGTACCGTGAAACGAAAATGTTCCTGAATAGTTCATAGTTGTTGGTATTTTTCGAATTCTATTTAATGGTTTTTTTATTGACTTTAAAAAAGTTTATCTTTATCGATTTCTCCGTCAGTTTCGAATAAATTTAACGAATTTGTGATGATGACCGGCGTCTCTTCGTATTGCCTCTCGCACGCCAACCGTCAATTAACTGATCGCTACAACATAAGTATTAACATACTCGAACTTCTCTGTAACGGTTTTCGACAATAAACGTTTGTTCCGAGCTTCAATAAAATTTTTCATTGAAAGAAACCCTCCTGAGGTCGTCCCCGAGTTGCAGAAACAGAAAGATTACACTACCAAATTGATCTGATGATAACATTCTTGGAAAATCCTTGCTGTGTGGACATTGAAGATTCATTGCGTTTTTTTTTAAATTAATTTTCTAAATTTAATAAATGTATATATAGATTTGCATCCGAAAGTCATCATTTCATTCTACTGAGCTTATGTCGGGAGCCACAGCATTCCTTATCCGTTATGAGATAATACTGCTACTTGTCGAGATAAAAATTAAATGCTCAATAGTGTTTGGGTAGATGTGGACGTGTAAGTTACGAATCAAAATTTACACTAAAAAGAGTATACTCTTATCAAAGAAAAAACACAGCAATCCACGTAATACTTTATTTTTGACTGTTTGATTTTTGTAAGCCGTTACCTAAAGCTACCTACTGAAATATGTTTTTTTTGTATTTTTTTTAAAAGCTGTATTGCTTTTCTGGTGGACATCGAAGACGATGTTGTATCTATTCGTAATTATTGATGGTAATGGTTAGGCTCCATAATTTTAACAGAGGTTAAAGATCTTATGTTTGATGAGTAAAAAGCATATTTTTTTAGACCTTTACTTTTAAATATACTGCAGAATTCACTTATTATCAGCGGTATAACTATTTTAAAAAGTACGAGCAATATTACAAATATTGGTATAATTCCGAACAATATCTGAACTAAAATAAAAGATTGTATTGCATTGTGACGATCTTTTAAACTCTTTCCTAGCAATTATAAGAGTCATTATATCAATAAAAAAAAAATATTTGTTTCTTACAAAACAGAAAATTTGCGTAAATCCAAAACTCTGTTATACACCGATGGCGGGCAGTTAATAACAAAATCAATAACAAAATATTTTCTCCGAAATTAAACACATTCCATATTCGTAGTGCATTCAATTTTTTCCCATTAATTTCAAAACTTTTTCTTGGCATGGACTAACCATTTAAGTATCCTCTCCAATTATAATAACAGACAGTGATTGAACTGATCGTTGAACTCCAGTTTGTTCAGCTAATGTGAGCTGTATTTATTATAATCCTCATTCGAAAATCTATAAAGCACTTTGTTGAGGTTAAAATAATTAATGCTCTAGAGAATAATAACCTCATAATAGAAAATTGATGTTTATTTTTGTACCTAGTCGTTAAAAAAAAGCAAATAATAAGTAAATAGTCTACGTTGATCATAGGTTCGGGCATATTGAAATGAGTAATTATAGATGAAGATAAAAAGACTCGTCAAGAACGAAGTTCCTGATTGAATGCTTGCGTAGTATTTACAGTGCTCGTCAAGAAATAATGCACATCGAGGCTATGAAAGTGACAATCGGCTAGTTTCTTCTTTATAGAGAGTTATCTCTGCTCCTACATAAGCATCCGTCGTCCGGTATTGGTCAAAACTTGATTAAAATGGTCGACAACGTCAAGTAAGTAAGGTACGAAAGAGATAACGCTCTACAGATCCGAAATAAGCCGACGTGTCTTCCTGAGGTCGATGTGCATGATTTCTTATTGGATACTGTACACGGATATGGCATTAAAACTATGGAAACAATAAATACTTTTATCAAGATTTTTTTCAATGATTGGTGTATGTTTAATTAAACACACTTGACGCAGTTTACACTAACGCAGTGCAGAGTAATCGGTTTTAATCCCCTGGCCCCGTAATAACTGCAACAGAAGCAAGACATCTCAGGCCTGTGGCCGATGGCAACGCATCTGCATATTGACCTCTGGTTTTTGGGCAGTTATCACTTAACATCAACGTGGACTGTATGCTAGAGATCAAAATTCAGATACGTTGCCACCCCTGAAACCTTAGTTGTTATATCTCTGTGATAGTAATTACGAGGCCATACATTACCATCTAACTGGAACACGATAGTGGCGAATACTACCATTTGGCGGCAGATTAGGTAAAACGGTGGTGCCTATGCCCTCGAGCCCCTACAGTAGGACTCTTTCTACTACCTATAATCCTCATTTGAAAAACCATAGAACACTTTGTCGAGGTACAAGTAATTAATTCTCTTGAGAATAATAAGCTAACAAAAGAAAATCGTTATTTGTTTTCCGTATTTTTTTCTCCCCCGACGTCGGATCTCGTTATTGTGCGGAACACAGCTTTATTCCTTTTTTCCCGTTCGTCGTGTAGTAATTAAAGATAAATATAATATAAACCGCTCCACTTCACAAGGATCTCGATTCGGCTTTTGTCTTCCTAAATGGACTCATGCTGATAGATTGTCAGCCATTGTTTTCTTAATCTGCGCGACTGCCTGGGGAAAGAATAAATGATTTATAAGTTTCCAGTCATGTTCGTTCATACCAATGCTCTGGAAAATATAACAAGTTAAATATTTATGCTACGAGCGTATGGTTTGCAGTTTGTTTTGTCGGTTTTGTATTTTGTGAAATACGGCATTTTTATTTTCGTTCAATGTTGATTATAAAAAAAACTGCTTTTAATTTTACTATATTTACAACAGTATTTTTCTCGTGCTGTGAGTATTGTGAGTATTTTTTATTATAGAATATTATACTTTACAGGTATCAGTAGAGCAACAAAGGAAACGATCGATTTTTAATCCTGCATATTATTATAACAAAGAAGTAAGCATTCTTTGTCGGTAGTTTTTTTTAAGTAAGTATTGTACTTTGTATGCGCTTACGACCTAAAAAGTCTAAAAACCTTAACTAGATCTTTAACATATTTACCTTTATAACAAAATGATCAAACATTTAAATACACTTTTACATTCACACATTGATGGATTACATTGTATCCTATTAGATTATCAGCATATATCCAGTTACGTGAAACTTCACCAGACTCATTTATTGAAAACTTATAAAATCCGATTTTAAAACCGCCCGAGTTCGCGTTCGCAAACAAATCGTAAAGCAGCAGTCATAAAAGTGGTACACCTTCGTTGATACAAAAGGAAATTGCTTATTTTACGTACTAGTGACGAAGCTTTTCATTCTCTTATTACAGTTTTCAAACTAAACATTTTTACGAGCAATTTAGATATCTGGATATTTTTAAACAACTTGCGAGAACGATTTTTCAATATCAAGATTTATGTATGCGAAAACGGTAAATATTTTGTAAATGTCAGGGAAAAGAAGTAGGTACGTAATGTACGTATACACCTGTTCCACTTGTACTTTAAAAAGAGGTTGGCAAAGCCAAATGCATACTTGCAAACCCTCCAATGAACTACTAAATCACATTCCAAACATTAGATTGTTGGCCCCTTTAAGCCTTTTGTTTGTTTTAGGTAATTAAGTTCATGGTTTTAACGTTAACAAATAAACTTTTCTAGATCTATTTCTTTAAGAAAATCATATTCAACATTTGCTGATCAACTTGCTCATTGTTGAGGCGTAGTCCCTAACTAACCTAGCTCGGGTGACTACTCCGGAATAAAACTATAGAATGGACTATTACTGGTATAATTTTTAACTGTCAATATACAAAGAGAGGTGACGTGCGGGAGCGTTGGGGACGTTGAGATAACTGGATAGCGGTGCTCCGCCAGCTCTAGTGTTGTTGCAATAGTAGTAGTATTGTGAACTATCGTGACCTCGAAAAAATAGTCGATAGCGCGATAGTACTATCGAAAATATCGCCATACTGCAATTCTATCGATACTATTGACCTTATTGACTATTGTTTATAACAATACTATCGTTACTATCATTACTATTGATCTTTGGCAATAGTATTGCTTATTTTTAACTATCGATACTATTGATAGTATCGATAGTATTGCAGCATGGCGATATTTTCGATAGTACTATCGCGCTATCGATTATTTTTCGAGGTCAACTATCGATAGCGCAACTATCGATAATTTAGCAACACTGAGAGAGCTTCTGAGCTCTCCACTCGCTGGCCCGGTGGTGAAGGCGGAGCTTGCCGGCATCGCCGCCCGCCCTCTGCGCGTCGCGCCCCGCACCGCGCTGATGCGCGGGAGTATCGTGCGCGAACACTGATATTCCAAGCATTAGCTTGTGCTAACCACCTAGTGTCCGACATTTTTTTCAAAGTAGGAATGTTAGAAGTACATTCTTTAACAGGCTTTGTACGAATCGACAACATTTCATATTTTTAACCTATATGTTTTATTACATTATTCAAAAGTAAAACCAAAACTAGGGCACCCGTGTTTAACCATTTTTCGAAATTTTGTACTTTTCATTCATAATTTCTAATCTGAAAGTTAGTGTATTCTAAAAAGACGTATGTGCCATATGACGTCACACATACGGTGGAATGGCGATAGAATCATTGCCTTGTGCCGTAACCCTTTAAAAAAATTTGTCTTGTCGTTGTCAGCTTGTCAAAATCGATGTAGGGCTGTGATCTTTTTATTTTAAAATACCAGTACCAGTGTTCGATTTATCGAAAAAATTATCGATATATCAATATAATTTTTAAGAAATCTTTGACATTGCGTGTCGTCGATAATCTCTTAGTTGATCTAACTACAAATAAAAAATATCAATATTATATTGACATTTAACAGCCTGAGGGCTAAGTAAGTAAGTAAGTAAGTAAGTAAATATTCTTTATTGTACACCAGTAATGTTCAATAAAAACAAAAATAGAAAAAAACAAAGTGAAAGTACAAGACATGGGCAAGCTAAGCTGGCTAAGTCGTTGTTTAAAACTTGTTTTTATTTTAATAAATAAGTTCGTAGCAGCTTTTCATAGACTTAGTAGAAGGGATGGCGATTCTGTACTGATGATGATGTACAGATACTGTACTATATTTGTTAAGTACGGACTGAGCTCGCGGGCGTAGGCATCACCGCATTACCTAATATACTTGCCGCTAAATGGTAGTGTTCAGCACTATCATGTTCCGGTCAGGTGGCCGGCCGTATAATTCTATTATTTCTGGCTTAGGCCTCAGGAGTGGTAACGCATCTGCATTTTGACCTTGGTTTTTGTGTTGGTCTATAGGCTGCAATCATCACTAAACCTTAACGTGATCTGCATGCTTGATTGCCAAATCCATTACATAAAAAAATGCATGGATACACATTCTAATAGGTTAGAAGTCTATCTCTCTATCTGGCTATCTCCTTGAAGAAACACTAGGGTGTTAGGGTGGTACTTTCACTTAATTTTTAATTTTAGGAATTTATGATAATTTTAAACCACTTTTCCATCACAAGCTCAACCCGCATCAGAGCAAAAAAACCCGTACACTTTAAAGTAAAAACTTTTTAATATTTATGAACTTTCGTTTTACGACTCTGTCCAATACAACTTTATCTATCGTATAAAACGTACGTGTATTATTTGTTGAAAAATAAAAAAATAAACATGTATACATGTGCTAAGGACATAAAACGAGATAGTGTCAAGTTTCTTATCCCAGACGAATGGACATAGAATACTGATCAAGAGCGAGTGGAACTTGCACGCAGAGGATTCCGTATAGTTGTAATTTTTTGTGTTCCTTTATATATAATGTACTATATTTGTTAAGTACGTATATTTTTATTTTAAATTTAAGAAAAATACGTAAGTAATTTTTCGTTGTGTAGGTAGCCAAGGTTCCATATCTCTTTTTTTTGGGTATTTCTGTAATCTGTTAAGTATTTGTTACATATATTTTTGCTTTTTACTTTAAATTTAAGAAAAATGCAGAAAAAATGGAAGAAAATGTTAAATTTTTGTCTTTTTTCCATAATTTACATAAAAACGACTTTATTGAACATCATAGAAAAAAATTGAGATTTCCAGAGATTTATTTTATTTGATATGTTTCACAAATAGTGCAAATTATTTTTTTTTTAACTTTCTTATTTTTGCCTAGAGGTGGTATGATGATAAGATTAGTTTATCTACGTTATAAGTGTTTGTGTACCCAATTTTAACTCAATCTATGTTGCGATTTTTAATCAAGGACACAGAAACAGACTGTCAGACTGGCAGCCTTAAACACAAGGGATCCTAAGGGTTCTGCTTTTCTCTTTCAAGTACGGAACCCTTAAAAGTACTGAATTTGTCTTCGTATGAATGCGAATCCATCTTTGGTGGGAAGAAACAGGTGCGGCTCTGGTTACTATTATCTTGAACTTTGTTGCCAAAGTTTCGTATAAACAAGTTTATTTTCCTTGTCTTCCTTCGCTAGTTTCATTTGTAATTGATATTACTTTAGACGTGCCAAAAAATACTTTTATCGCAAAAAGAAGTGTTTTTTGTAAATACAATGTCGAAGATTCCGTTTTTAATTTCATTAATAAACATTATCATCATCCGCCATCGATTGTCCACTGCTGGACATAGGCCTTTCCCAATTTTCGCCACCACACTCGATCTTCGGCTTTTCGGACCCATCCGCTTCCTGCCAACCTCTTTAGGTCGTCAGTCCATCTGGCAGGGGGCCGTCCCACCGGGCGTTTTGTACGGGGTCTCCACTCTAACACACGTCTACCCCAGCGGCCGTCGGCTCTACGACAAATATGCCCCGCCCACTGCCACTTCAGCCTAGCAATTCTTTGAGCTATGTCGGTCACTCTGGTTCTCCTTCGGATTTCCTCGTTTCGGATTCTATCTTTCAGAGATACACCGAGCATAGCCCGTTCCATAGCTCGCTGAGCCACTTGAAATTTGTGGACGAGGCCTTTCGTAAGAGTCCATGTCTCTGCCCCGTACGTTATTACCGGAAGGACGCACTGGTCGAATACCCGAGATTTTAGGCATTGAGGCAGTGGCGAATCGAAGATTTGACGAAGTTTTCCGTATGCTGCCCAGCCCAATCGTATTCTTCTGTCAGCCTCTTTGTCGAAGTTGTTCATCAATAAACATTAGGTGAGATAAAATCGCGTAGCATGAATAAATCAACAGTTGGATTACTATATTAGTGATTTTTGCAGTGAAAACATGTTAAGCGGCGTTGTGCACTTTATGTGATCGGTAAAAATGAACTCGCGCCAGGACATGTAACCTGACCAAAAATTCGTAAGACGGAGGCAGAGTAGACCGCCGTCGTGGCGTAGAAGAGGAAGTAGGACCTGAATAAGGATAATAATAATAATGAGATATCAGCTTCAATTTAAATTGGGGGACCTGATATCCCGCCCGACACGGGATGATAAAATTTTATAATCTATTTTTTCTAAATATCATGTATTCCATTATTATCAGATAATGTTGTTTGAGGTCTTCGTTATTGTATGTTCAGATTTTTACCTACCTACTGACGTAAACTAGGTTAGCATACTTACAAACCTTTTGTTAATTTACACTACAGTAAAAGGAAAAAAAAAAGTATCTTTCAAAAAACGGCCAAAATGTATACCTGCAGGCGCAGGTCCTGCTGTTTCTTTTAGGCGGCGCGGCGCATAGCGTTTGCGCGAATATGCGTGTCTTTGTGTTACTTTTTTTTGCCTACCCATTCCAAAATATTAAAATGCCACAACGTTAATATTCAATTTTTAATTTCTTCCGGCACTCTCGCAGTGCAATCCGTTTTTTTGTGGTAACTTATCTGCCCTGTCACTATTATGTATTAGTCAAAAGTCTATAGATTTCCGTATTCTCATAGGAACCATCGATATGAACTACAGTAGGTACGCTTACTCTACTTTGTCATTTTTGTTACAATAGGTAAAAAGTTTCCGACACACACTGATATTAGAAATACAAACAAACACAACGAACGAAAATGCGATGTTTTAGCCTTGAAAATTTCGTATTTTACCATCCCTCTCTTCCCACAAGTACTTAAGAGGACTTTCAGCCCACCCAGTTGGCGCAGTGGTTACGCAATAACTGCAGTATGTGTCTGCTCATCGTAATTGATTTGTCTGGAATGCTGTAAGTTTATTGCTTTTTTAATATTCTAAGCAAAAAGTACTTTTTTCGTTGTATTTTTATTCTAGACGGGTACATGGTCGGTTTTTTATATGTGAACATCTGTATTGGAAGTGGTAAACAAGCATGCAGTTCACATTGATGTTAAGTGATGACTGCAGCCTATAGACACCCACACAAAGACCAAGGTCAAAATACAGATGCGTTACCACTCCTGAGGCCAAAGGTATTATGCCTCTGTGTCTGAAATTACAAGGCCGTACATTACCACCTGACCGGAACACTATAGTGCTGAACACAACCATTTAGCGGAAAGTATATTATGTAATGCGGTGGTGTCTACGCCCGCGAGCTCCGTTACTGGAGCTCAATCAAAAGGGAAATAAAATTGATTTAGATGTGAATCACAGCTTGGTCATAAAACTATTAGCTAATCCAAATGCATTAGTGAAAATAGAAGCTTGAAGAAAATATACCCTGAGATTGCACATCTGCGATTATTATATCCATGTTACAAAGATCGAATATTTTATTCCATTAATAAAAATGAATAATAAAATACTTATTTATTTTACTTTCATATTTAGTAGGTAAATGTATCCCCACCTTACTTATAAGGCATCAGATCTTCAATCGGTCCAGTAAGCCTCAATAAAAAAGCCCAAAAGTCGGATTGAAAAGGTATGCATCAACAATAGAAAATCAAAATAACGAGAAGCGCCACCAAAACACTGTAATTTTAGTCGGAGCACATCCAGGGTTCCCTTGAAAAAGAAACGACATCGCACGTGAGCTGAATCTGCGACTGGACCGATGGACATAGAATAAATTAGGATGTGAACACTGAATGAACGAATATATTGACTGTTAGCTACAATATTAATATTTTTGATAAGAATTTTGCCCCCAAAGCGACTAGCAGTTGGCAAAAATGTATGTAGATTTTATAAACTTACACCATATTATACTTTTGACTTTAAAGGTTCTCCTTCTTTAACTGTTGTGCCGCTCAGATAGCTCTCTAGACGCCCGATGGTTAACTGGAAAAGAGCGCTTTAAGCGTTTAATAATGGCAACCCATTATACGTCCCACTGCTGGGCACGAGTCTCTCCCCTTTTTGGGGGGAGGCCTGGAGCTTACTCCACCACGCTGCTCCAATGCGGATTGGTGGAGGTGGGTGGGTTAGTGGCCAACCCGCTGTCGGATGTTTTCAAACCGCCCATAAGGCCTCCGACAAGGTTTAACGACTGCTATCTATCGATAGCAACCGGGACCGACGGCTTAACGTGCCCTCCGAAGCATGGAAACGCGCATTTAATTTGCCACTAGCGGTCACCCATCACACTACCCGACCGCGCCCGTAGTGCTTAACCGAGCAGATCGCTTACGATCTACACCAGCCGCTGGGCCATGCGCGCTTAAGCGTTTAGTTCCCCATTTATCAATATGTTTTATATTGTGGCAATAAAGTATTAAATAAATAAATATGACGCTAAGCCGTCATAAGGTGCTTATAAAGTCCACATATATCTTGTAATAACTTATTTATACGGGTGGTAAACTGATGTCCAAATATTTCTAAACTTATGAAGACAACTTGAAATCTGTAAAAATAATGAAAAAAAACACTTGTTACAAATATCAAGTAAACTTTATAAATACCAACACTAGTTGACCTTACCATTAATTACTTTATGGTACACTATGCTACCATATCCTTCACTAAATTACCCTACTCTACACTAGCCTACCTTACACTACTCTGCACTACCCTACATTATCCTGTACTACTCTACGTACGTACTCTACGTCCTTGGGGGAGGCCTATGTTCAACAGTGGACGTCTTATGGCTGATATGATGACTCTACGTAAAAATGAACGGCTAGATAGAAGTTTTGATTAATGTTTTATTGACAAATATCATTTTTAATACTATCTTATTCCAAAAAAAAACCTAAAAACTCTAAACTAACTTCTTCTGTTTTATATGTTTAGGTATTGATTTATTGTATGCTTGCTGATGCCACGGTACGTAACTGGAAAAACCATCAACAACTGTATCCAATCTACGTGTTCCCAAAAGTTTCTTCATTGTAACATTCGTATTGCGCTGCAAAAGTATTTTCAGAGAGAAATTGTAAAAATTCCAATTCTCGTCGGTTGTAGGTAAAAAGGATTTTATGCAGGGAAATGGTGAAAAGTATTTGCAAATATACCTTCAATATTATTTAATTTTGTATTATGATATATAACATGTATTTTCTATGTAGTTGTTCGAAATTTTCGAGTAAAATTCATTTGGTCGACTATTACTCGCAAATTTGTAAAGTCAACTTAGGTGTGATAGTTTTCCTTTTAATTTCATTATATATAGCTACTGTTGCCGTAACGTTTGAACAACAACCGTTTACCTGGTGGGGGGGAGGACACTTGACTCTATCGAAAATTTGCACTTTAAAGCTTAATAAGTCACGAACAGTTAACTAAACTGAAAAATGATGTTCAAACATCCATATTTTGATAGTCCTATAATATTTTTGAAAGACCTATCCAACGATACCCCCCTACACTATACAGAAATCGAAAATTTAAAAAAAAATCCGCGCATTACATATAGATGAGGTCACCCGAAATATTTTTTTTATGTTATTATTCTACCACTTTGTCGGCGTGATTAAGTTGTATATTTGTGCCAAATTTCAAGCCTCTAGTACCTACTTATAGTTTTTGCGCTAAACCGAGGACGGACAGACAAACAGACACACAGAAGATGGACATGGCGAATCTATAAGGGTTCCTCGTTTACTAGGGAACCCTAAAAAAGAGGTATAGTAACAGGAATATAGTTTGTCTTAACTATGTCCAAATAATTCCTGTTAACTGCCTATTTTAACAATTCTTAGGAGTTGTTTCGTATTCTTATATTAATGCGCTACTTGAAACTTATTATTCTTCTAACTGCATGAAAATGAGAACAATCTACTCAATCCAAAACATATCATTGAATCACATATAATTAAATTGCCTCTGTTTTTGTGTAAGTAATTTTTAAAGTACTTTAGAGATTAATGCCGTAGTTTTTGCAAAGATGCATTTGATTTGCAATTCAAGCTTTTCAACTTCATGTCGTTTTATACAACATCTCAAATAAACTTCTCAAAAAAACAATTATTTGTCATGTCTAGACTCTATACAGTTCAAAAAGTTTCTGTAAGGAGATTATAGGCGAAATATCTTCTCTACGTATTTTATTGTTATGGGAATTCTATTCTTCCTGAAAGCATTATTGAAAAATAGATGGCGTCGCGCTCGGCCGTGCGTTTTCTACGTGTCCGGTCAGTCAGGGTTGTGCGAAGTCCTTTTGAGGTAACAATTTTAATATTTTATTTATTGCCTTTACTTAACCGCATCATAATCACGATTGATATAATGAAGAAACCTGGCCGGCCGGGCTCTTCGTTGCCGCTTAGTAGGTACAATAATTATATTCAATTCATGTATGAGTAGCTTTTGCTCTTTCCAACAAATTGAAATATATTTTTTTAGATGGACTTGGTATTAATGTTGTCGTTTTAACACCCTCACCTTAGCGCCAAGTTTATAAGCAAATGTTACCAAACATTTCTGCTGTTTGTGGGATGTACAAAGAGGCTTTACACTATTCACGGGACATTTGCTGACTGAAATAAGATTTCGATAAATATCCATTGATCAAAATTGGATCTAAGGCGTTACGTCATATCTACTACTCTTACTTTATTTTCTATATCGCCAAAGTATAATACAATTTAAATAAATTTGCTTTTTCCATGAATTTTTTTTTTGGTATTTATTATATCATAGCAAATGATTTATATGTTTTTATTGACTAAAAATGTTTTCATTCGAATTCATTCGAGTGCAGGAACTCGAATGTGAATTTACTGAGAACTTTGCTCCGAGACTACTCAAACGTATTTGTTCCTATTTGGGGACAATGTATGTTAGATGTATGAATATCATACGTTTAAGGTTCTGTATTCACAGCCAAAGTAACTAACAATCATAAATCCAGGAGTTATGTCGTCGTTTTCTTGTGCATTACAAAAGTTATAGCCATAGTTCAAAATAAAATCAAAAAGTGTACCGTGATATAAAAAATAATAAAATTAAAAGAACGCGAATGCAGCCCTAAATGCAACATCAGTTTCTACTGTACCTATGTGTGATGTACAAGGAGGCTCTGCACCATTCGCGGGACATTTGCTGCATGAAATAAGATTTCTATTAACGTTCATCGAACGGAACTGGAAAGGATATTTAAGGCGTTACATATATCAAACTTCTATTCCTCTTATAAAATATTAGGAAGAAACAATTATTTTTTGTGATATGAAAGTGATATAGAGGCTTAGTGAAATTATTTTATCCCACATGGGGATAAAATAATTTCACTAAGTACTGTATTGCACCACGATATTTGTTAAATATTTGTCAATTGAATACATTCAGTCTTTGGGGTAGGCTTTGTCCAGCAGTGGACGTTTTTAGGCTGGAGTGATGATGATGATGATAAGAAATGGACGCCCTAGAAATGATTTACTTACTTAAAATGCTAGTAATCGATACTTCAGTAAATTTTAAAAACTGTAAACGACAATTTATTACTTAAACGACTGCACTCACAATAATCAGGGAGAGGAAGTAGTAAATCCCACATGGGGATAAAATAATTTCACTAAGCCTGGGTTGCACCACCACATTTGTTAAATTTAAAGTTATTGTAACATTTCACATCCCTCTTTATCTTAAAGAAATCTGTTAAGGTTAAGTTGTTTAAGTTAAGAGGCACACAACATATAATTCAAGTTGATTGTGAGTAGATACTATTGCATGCAGATATTTGCACAAAAGCTTGATAATCCTATAAAAATTAGATGTGTTATAACTAAGATGCATAATTTTTTTTTTTTTTTTTTTTTTATGTAACGGAATTGGCAAACAAGCATGCAGTTCACATTGATGTTAAGTGATGACTGCAGCCTATAGACATCCACACAAAGACCAAGATCAAAATGCAGATGCGTTACCACTCTTGAGGCCTAAGGTGTTATGCCTCTGTGCCGGAAATTACAGGGCCGTACATTACCACCTGACCGGAACACGATAGTGCTGAACACTACCATTTAGCGGCAAGTATATTAGGTAATGCGGTGGTGCCTACGCCCGCGAGCTCCGTCACTGGAGCTCTACCACCAGTTTATTGCAGCTTAGTTATAACATGCAGCATATAGCATGCAGTTCACATTTATGGTAAATAAATACAACAGCCTATCTATTATATAGACATCTACACAACAAACCTGAAGGTTAAAATGCAGATGTGTTTTTTGCCTCCGTTAGTTATTAAAATAGTTGTTAGTTAGTGTATAAGGCCAGCTAATGATTGAGAAAAAAAAAGATCTCATTTGATAACATTATATTCGTATCGCGTACATGGTTGGGTACGTAGTAAAATATTGAAGATATTACAATGTAACAAATTATATATACAAAAAGATATTATAACAAATTTAAAGTTGTAACATTTCACATCCCTCTCTAACTTAAAGAAATCTGTTAAGGTTAGAGAAGGATGTGCAATGTTACAATAACTTTAGCTTTAACAAATATCGCGGTGCAACCCAGGCTAAGTATTGTAAGCGAAAATTGCCAAAATTTGAGAGTTGGGTAGCCAAAAGGCAAAGCACGTCTGTCTGTCTGTCAATCCGCATGTCACATCCAATTTACACCGAAACTGCTAAGACGAAATACTTGAAATTCGGTAGGCTGATTTATTTTGGTTCTTAAACAAAAGTAAAAAATATGGGGGTTTGTTATTTGGAACTGAAAAATAACAAACTTTCTTCATCAAATCTTTTCATGTTATCTTTAAAAATGATATTTAGGTTTCAAAAGAAAAAAATTGTTTCTCAAAGTCAATCTTTTGATAAATAGACACTTACAAAATGGAAAAATATGACTAATATTTCTCAAGAGTTTGAAATATAAAAAAATATATTTTATAGTACGTCTCGATGTTAATGTATCGAGTTTGATTAGCCATGTGCGATAGACACGTACAACAGACTTTGTTCTTTCTATTTCAAAATATTGTACCTACTTATATTTTTTTAGACATTTTCTAATGGTATGCATTTTTTTTCGTTTCCCTCTTTTTTTTTCCTTTCAAAAGGGGGGACCTAAATTTACCAATATTGTTAATATAAATTTACCGATAGTTATTTACCACTACAATTTGCCAATAAGCCAATAGTACGGAGATCTGACGTACTATATATATATATAGTTCACTGTTTACTGTTCATTAATTAAGAGTTCAGAAGGTTCTATTTGGGGGTTGAATATGTGAAATTAAAGTCCAGGCTAAACGTATTAAGTTATTATTGAAACAAGTATAACACAGTAAAAATACACTGGTATACAAGTATAGCCTAGTGAGCCTAGCGTTACGGACCAGGAACGGGGAACGACTGAAGTCCGTAGTTGCATGAAATAAGTTTACAAAAAATGTTGACGGTGTCGCATGTTGCTACATACGTAATAAAAACTTTCAACAAAATTTAGTATTCCTAATAGTTTTTGACATCGAATATATTTTCAAATACTGCATTAAACCTCGATAAATATTACTTGCTTCTACGGAACCCTTCATAGGCGAAAACGACCCGCACTTGACCGCTTTGTTAAAAATCCGCACTGCTCCTGCACCGCAGCAGTTCAGACCAAACGCAAAATTTGAAAGAGCACTAATAAAGCTGCAGACCAAAATATATCGTATATTTTCATAACACCAGCTGCAGAACCCGAGAGCCAGACGGTTAACCAATTATCGATGCGTGTGTATTGAATAATTAATGAACAAAATGAGATTATCTATCTATGAGTTAGTCTGTGGTAATGAATAAGGTTAATAATATCTTCAATATTTTACTACGTGCCCAACCATGTACGCGATACGAATATAATGTTATTAAATGAGATCTTTTTTTCTCAAACATTAGCTGGACTTATACACTAACTAACAACTATTTTAATAACTAACGGAGGCAAAAAACACATCTGCATTTTAACCTGCAGGTTTGTTGTGTAGATGTCTATATAATAGATAGGCTGTTTGTATTTATTTACCATAAATGTGAACTGCATGCTTAGTTGAGACTTTAATAACATATCAAACGGTAATATACCTACGACTCTTTCATTTTAGTCAAATGAATTAAGTAGGTTAGTTATAACACATCTATTTTTTATAGGATTATCAAGCTTTTAAGCAGATATCTGCACGCAATAGTATCTACGTGGTATCTACTTAACATTTATATTATTTTGTTTGGGACCATAACCTAGTATATTTTATACTATTCGATTTTGTACAGAATTCTATGCAAACCCGGGCTGTCCTGAAATTAAGTATCATTAAGTCAATAATTAAAGCGAGAACGCATATGGGTATGTCGGTCACATTTCAGATTGTAATTTGTTGAAACAGGAGCGACATTTTTTTTCCTCTGCACTGTCACCCTGTTATTTACGAGGGTCCGCTTGTTTTAATACCTTTTCATTAACAATTTTAAGGTTCACTTTATTGAAGTCGTAAATAACTCGTGCAATTGTCCAAGAGGCACTGTCGGCGAAGCAATTTGGAATATACTAAATTACTCATTTCGAGTGTAAAAAACATTTTACTACTTCCTCTCCCTGATTATTGTGAGTGCAGTCGTTTAAGCAATAAATTGTCGTTTACAGTTTTTATAATTTATTGAAGTATCGATTACTAGCATTTTAAGTAAGTAAATCATTTCTAGGGCGTCCATTTCTTATCATCATCATCACTCCAGCCGAAAAACGTTCACTGCTGGACAAAGCCTACCCCAAAGACTGAATGTATTCAATTGCCACCTCTATTTTTTTGCGAAAGAGATAGTGAGCATAATTTTAAAAAATGATGGACATTTGATATTTAGTCAATTTTTACTTTGTTTATATTGTTTCAAATTTTGTAACGACTTTCATACTACTGTTTTTATTTTTTTTCTATTTCCATTTACGATGGTTCAATCTCACCCGAATGTAACCATGAATCGCCGCTTCGAATCCATTTGCGGCTAACTCGTTCAGATGTAACTGTCCTTAAATTATTAATTAACCCGCCGCCGCGCTGGGATTTATTGGATTGGGAGGGAGATGAAAAAATAAATCACGTAATGAAATCGAAGCCACCCCGCGGTCGAACAAACGGTTGCTATACCCGATCGCGTTCGTCGAAGCGCGAAATCGCCATTAATATCGTAGTCGTGCGTGTGGATGCCGATTTACCTATCGTAGACATTTTTTTGCTCTCATAAAGTTAGCTCTCTTTAAATTGTATGTGTATTGGGAAATTTTTGCTTTCAAACGAAATAAATTTAATTTTGTTACTTTTAAGTAATTCCATATTGCATTTAAGTACAATTCTTCACCTTTGACTAAAATAACAGACTCCTGTGACATAGAAGTATCAAATAAACTTGAATCTGAATGTAAATATCAACAGCGTTTATTTAACACTCATGCTCTTGCCTTCATACCTAGCTCTCGCTTCCATATTAAAGCGTTAGAGTAAGTACAGCATTGTGTATGGGTAGATGAACTGCCTTTTAGATCTATAGATTCAACTAGAAATAAGTTACCTACCCAACGCTCTATTCACAGCAAACACCTTTCTCTCTATGTCAGCGGTGTACCTACTACCCTGGCTAAAAGCACATCAAGGATTTGTTCAACAATAATAATAATAGTAAATAATGTAATGGCAACCCTTGAAATGCCCCACTGCTGTGCACTAGTCTCTCTGCTTTTTGGGGGGAGGCCTAGAGCTTACTCCACCACGGTGATCCAATGCGAGTTGGTGGGGATACGAGTTAGTGGCCAACCCGCTGTTGGATGTTGTCAAAATGCCCATTAGGCCTCCGACAAGGTTTAACGACTGCTGTCTATCGATATGTGCCTTCCGAAGCACGGAATTGCCCATTTTTAATTTTGGTATTAGCGGTCACATATCTCAGACCCGACCGCGAGTAGATCGCTTGTGATCTACACCAGCCGCAGAGCCATGTCCGCTTCAATTATATCTACCTGTAGTTTCAGTTACATAGGCATCCATTTTGCGTTGTGTTCTTATTCTCTTTATTGAGAGCGGCCAATACACCTTACCAGATATTCGGATATTCCTTTAGTGGTATTCTCGGAATTTAGAAATGTACTCGATGAATGTGGATAGAATCACCACTCATGTTTTAGCGAGCAAAAAGTCTGATTTGTGATACAATAAATGTATGTATGAATGCATGTAAATATGTGAAGAAAATTTTAAGAAGGTCCCTAAGTTTAAAGACGTAGAATTATCTTTATGAAATTTTGCAATTAACTTGCGCGGTCGACTTTTAGTTGTGGTAAAGACGTGTCTGTAAACATTTATACACATGTATATTATGATAGTGTGGCGGACCGCTCCCTTAAGGCACGCATACTATAACACTGTACATGTACACACTTTCACGTCTCACCACAATCAATGACGACCGCACTCGTGAATTGCTAAAACTATACTCGTACAAGTAAATATTTACCCCTTTAAATTCTTGATTATTTTGAAACTCCACCAGTAAATAGATATAAAAAGTTTGGAATGAAATCCTTAAATAACGAGCCTTGTAAAATCTCAACTAGCCAGACTTGGAAATAACCTCACTTGGGTTGAAGATTTAAAACAAAAGTTTTGATCTTTATTTACTGTCTACTCGCTTTTAACAAGGCATTACGTTTCTCGCATATTTTGTTGTATCAAAAAGAATGTTTGGAACTTCGAATGAAGTTTGCTGATGCTATCTTCAAGATGAAAAGTTGTTAGATACCAGATTGAGTGATATGTATGTATCAAGCTAATTCCATTAAAAGGTGGACAGAGTGTCAAAGGGATCAAAATAGCAATATTTACAAACTTTCTTTGCTTATATTATCAATAATGTTTCACATTCGTCAGTATACCTGGATTTGAACACTTTTAGTTTTAATAAAAATATGCGAGGTCTTTTATATACGTAGATAGTAAAGTTTCTCGCATATTTTGTTGTATCAAAAAGAATGTTTGGAACTTCGAATGAAGTTTGCTGATGCTATCTTCAAGATGAAAAGTTGTTAGATACCAGATTGAGTGATATGTATGTATCAAGCTAATTCCATTAAAAGGTGGACAGAGTGTCAAAGGGATCAAAATAGCAATATTTACAAACTTTCTTTGCTTATATTATCAATAATGTTTCACATTCGTCAGTATACCTGGATTTGAACACTTTTAGTTTTAATAAAAATATGCGAGGTCTTTTATATACGTAGATAGTAAAGTTTTCGTGACTTTATCTGTTTGACGTTAGCATATAGAGAGCATTCTTTAGGCTGTTCAGAGTATAGTTTAACAAATATTAATTGAATAAATTAATGTTACAATTAATGTGAACTGCATGCCTGTTTGTGATATATACACTTTTAAAAATCGAGATAGAGCCATAATATGGTATATATTTACTGGTGGTAGAGCTCCAGTGACGGAGCTCGCGGGTCTAGGCACTACCGCATTACCTATAAACTTGCCGCTAAATGGTAGAGTTCAGCGCTATCGTGTTCCGGTCAGGTGGTAATGTATGGCCCTGTAATTTCCGGCACAGAGCCATAACACCTTAGGCCTCAGGAGTGGTAACCTTGGTCTTTGTGTGGATGTCTATAGGCTGCAGTGTTGCTAAGCGCATAGCTCGAGAACGACTGGATTGATTTTGTTAATTCTTTTTTGTTGTATTTGTAACTGTCGGGAAAAGGTTTAAATGAAAAGAAAAAAAAATAGGAGATTGCGCGAATAATTAAAATTTGAAGGAAAACTTAACGAACAATGTTAACCACTATAGACCGTCACCACGCCAACGATCCGGTTTATACCCGCGCCAATAGATGTTTCACATCAAAAATACAACATTTATTTGACATTATAGATAAAAATATATAGGAAATGTTTACTTTGGGCAGAGATCGAAATTGTAACCCCTGGATAACTAGCCAAATTGGGCTAACCAACATTCACAGGTTTGATCGCTGTCCCAAGTCAACTTTTTCGTACAATTTTTTTTTAATTTTTAGATTCACTTGCATGTCGATTAGCGAAAATGAAAATACGAAGCTTTATATTTTATTCATTTGTCATGTACCTTAACAAAAACACTTAATTAGTTTCTAAATGAATTCGAAATAAAACACGAAATCTAAATACCAATTGGCCTAAATAATTCACGACCATGAATCCATTACATTGCGCAGTAAAATCTCCCCTAGCAATAATATAATAATCTATACAGATGGGTATAAAACATTTGACCTTGGGGATTGGGCCCCCGTAGCCTGGCAACGCCAACATTGTACTCAGATCCCCTTGCCTGGGTCTAATCTACAGATAATCATACCTATAGGGTTCCTACAGATCTACATTCTGAAGCTAGAAATAAAAGTGTGTGTTTGGTATGGACTGGCTAGTTTAAATTTCACTGTAAATATTGAAGTAGCGTTAGATAAAGATATTCAACAATATTTGAATTATTCTAGTACATGTTTAGATTGCGAATGCGAAGCGCGCATGGCTCCGCGGCTGGTGTAGATTGGAAGCGATCTACTCGACTAAGCGATATGGGCGCGGTCAGGTGTGTGATGGGTGACCGCTGGTGACAAATTAAAATGCGCGTTTCCGTGCTTCGGAGGGCACGTGAAGCCGTCGGTCCCGGTTGTTATCGATAGATAGCAGTCGTTGCACCTTGTCGGAGGCCTTATGGGGGGTTTGAAAACATCCGACTACGGGATGGCCACTAACCCGTATCGCCACCAATCCGCATTGGAGCAGCGTGGTAGAGTAAGCTCCAGGCCTCCTCCCAATAAGGGGAGAGACTCGTGCCCAGCATTGGGACGTATAATGGGTTGCCATTATTATTATAATCATTAAATATAATTATAATAATAATAGCCATTATTATTATAATAATTAAATATAATTATACCTAAACTAAAAACAAGATGCATCTAAAAATTCCGCATAAAATATAATATATATTACAATACTTTTTTATTTTTTGTAAATATTATTTAGCTTTTAAATATATTTTATTTTTTTAAAGTTATTATAATTCATTTAAATGACAATAAACTTCTTAAAATATTATAATAATAATAGCCATTATTATTTTGTTATACTATATATTTTTAGGATTTATAGACACTTTTTTCACAAAATATTCATGCTTTTCATATAATTATATTACATAATTTATTGGTACATATCTACGTATTATTTCAAAATATTTAAAATAAAATAAAAGAATATACATACAATAATATATTTAAAAAAAATATCGATGACGTTATCGAGATTTTTTACGGTTCTCTTTTTTACTATATTATTTTATCAGTCATAATCTAAAAGACATAATATTTATGATCTTAATCATCGTCTGTCCCAATCATAACACGGAACTTTATGCCACCGAACGCTCATTGATTTTATTTTTCAATAAGTTCTCATGAAACATCTTTCGGAATATTCGGAGTATTCCTTAATACATAATATCGTAGAATTCTTAAAACATATGACTTTGTTTCATACAAAATTAGTTAGTATTCGATATAAATATATAGTACATAAATTATTTATTATTTTTTATTATTTATTGTTTTATGTGTTAAAAATATCATACTTACAAAAAAAAATTATCTTTATGATTCTAAACACTATGGTTACTGAAGTTTATAGCAAACGTGTTATGGATAATGATTTCCGGCTTAATAATTTTGTGTGAAGTAAGGGACTCCCATTTTTAACAAATTGAATAGTTATAATTATTTAATTCAAAAAAATGTTTATTTTTTCACAGTCAATTGTTTGTCAACTTTTTTTTTATTATCTCAAAATTACAGATAAGTAATGACCACAGTCATACAATAATAAATACGATCTTTAGATGTCATAGGTCATAGAGGTCATACTATAAGTAGGTACTTATACCTATTTAACATTCAAGTTTAATTATATGACTTGTATGTACCTTATAACAGTAAACCGAACGACGTTACAACGTCGGGCTGTCAAAAGAGTCCTTCAGGGCTGGCAGCGTGTTTATAACTCCCCTGATATTGTAAATGTTCATAGGCGACGGTGACTACTGTCCATTAGGTTGCTATTTGCGTGTCTGTCAACCTTATGACATAAAACATTGGAACTTGTTTGTTATGGAACTTAAATCACGAGAACACGCAAGAATATGCTTTTCTCATCGAGAAATCTTTCAGTCTCCGTCAGTAATTACGGAGACTTTTTACTTTACTATCTCAGAAGTCTAATAGAAGTAAGTCACTTCTTCGTCTTAACCGATCGACTGATGATCGACACGGGACAGCTTCAATCCCCAAGTCGGAGATAGGTGCTATTGAGTTTTTTATCAATATAAACGATCCAGCCGCTTTTCCACTAAGCTACCGAAGTCCCACACCGATGCGTCAAATTTTGCTTCCCTTTTTGATTTTAACCGATTTAGCGTCGGTGAATCCTGAGATCGCAGGCTCGATTCCAGCCCGAAGTCAAATTTTTCTTTCCGTTTTTTCTTTAATACTAAATAGTACAAATATAAGCGACACAAATAGGTAGATTGCATGGCGAGTCCCGATGTCGATATTTTCTCGAATTCACTACGTCACTTCATTCCCTACTTTTTTACGTAATTCCCCACTTTGGATGCACGCGATACGTATCTACAACTCTATTATTTCAAGAACAGACTTTCGAACACAATCTAAATTAATTAAATGCCCTGAAATCAAAAATTGAATCTATATACCTAGGTATATACTGTAATGTCACTGTACTAGCGCAATTATCCATTTTAATACAATTTTGCTAAACAATAAACCATACAAAAAATATTAAATTTAAACTACACTATCGAAATTAAAAGTCATATCCATTTGGAATGCATTCAAGATTACTGCGTACATGGCAATGCGTCAGGCCCCCGCCCGGCAACAGCGTTGCGTCACTCCCCTGCCTCCCCACTCGATACAATCAAACTGATGAATACTTTCTACGACCCACTCCGCTCTCATATAAATCGGTTGTGAAGTTAAATTTTAGAGTGACCAGCCCTAATTGAACGTTTGCGCGTTAGAAGATTTAAAAAATAACGAATTGTCCTGAGAATACATTAAAAAATAATTTGAAATAGGACACTTGATAGTTATTATATCGTACAGAGTCTGTACAGTTTAGTTGTGGTAGAGCTCCAGTAACGGAGCTCGCGGGCATAGGCACCACCGCATTACCTAATATACTTGCCGCTAAATGGTAGTGTTCAGCACTATCGTGTTCCGGTCAGGTGGTAATGTACGGCCCTGTAATTTCCGGCACAGAGCCATAACACCTTAGGCCTCAGGAGTGGTAACGCATCTGCATTTTGAACTTGGTCTTTCTGTGGGTGTCTATAGGCTGCAGTCATCACTTAACATCAATGTGAACTGCAAGCTTGTTTGCCACTTCGATTACATAAAAAAAAGAAAGTCTTAAAAAATGTGGAGTTTTGTTTCGCTATTGCCTTGTATGAAATACGAAGATCGATCTAGATCAATAGATAGATGATTAGATAAACGTATTGAATTGAGAGAATACCTGATTTTTACCTCTTAATCGTGTAATGTGCCTCAAGAATGTGAATAGTCTCGTCATATATTTTACTTTAAAATAAAATGCGAATCGTGGGTGTGTGCATTAATGTCATAATACTTCTCAGTATAAAAGTTGTTGACACGTTGATGAGCTATACAATGCTACCCATATATAGATAGGATTTTTAACTGATGGTTGAGCTAGAGTGCAAAAGCGTAGGAAGTAGTAAATATTAATTAGGTACCTAAATTTATCTGCTGTCGAATGTGAATGTCATATGCTTTCGCGTTACGGTTAAATGGTAATATAGCTTAAAGAAAAAGCTTAGAATTTTAGAGTAGCAACAAGTTCAAACTTCTAATTGTTATAGGCTTGTAAAAACTAAACTAGCTCTTTTTTACAAAGCTTGTATAAGCTTTGTAAAAGAGGGTATGAAATATTCTGTTGAGACCTATTTTTATTATTAAGTATTTTTAGACCATTATTTATTTTATTTTGTTTACTTTGACATATTAATCAACGTATCAGTTGTTATTCGCTTTAATTTTATATTTGTAATTTGACCAATCACAAGAAAATTATTTTATTTCCAAGTGATTAAGTGAATTTTTGAGTTTGAGTTTTGCTTAATTGCTCGTTTGTCATAAATGTGCTGTGTGTATGTTTGCCATACACATAAGATAAAAAGGAAAAAGGAAAGTATGGAAATATTTTCTGTAATTTAATACAGCGCCAAATTGTAATATCGCCCTCTGGTAGAGATGTTGCTTATAATCATAGCTGCGAATTTGGCAAGGTGACAAAATTTTCTGTACTCCGAGTCTTGCCGAAGCATTTTTATTCAAACCATTATACCATATGCGCCATCTTGAATGTTAAGGTTATCATTTCAAGCTGCTTATTTCCATTTAAAAAATTTATAAAAGTAACAGCTTGTTGTGGTTTCGCACTGTTGAATTAATTGAAGTACATTTTTACCTACTCGTGGTGGAATTTCAGGAGTTCAAGGATGTATACGTACGTACGTTACGTAACTTCACGCCTGTAATCCCCGAAGTGGTAGGCAGAGGTAAATGCATGCATTCAAGCATACATGCAAACACCCACGACTCGCCGGTTACGTTTTGGCCCATGTAACAGGTGGCGAACCTGTTGCCATCTCCGGGCACATTACCAAACTCCGAGGTACTGGAAAACTTCCAGAAAATGGAAAAATCCCAATAGAACCAGAGATAAAAGATTTTAAAGCCTTATCTCTGATAGTCCCCGACCCGGGAATCGAACCTAGGACCCCCAGTGTAGTAGTAGTGGCCTGCTACCACTACGCTACTGAGGCAGTTTAAGGATGTGTTTAGTGTTCAATGCTAATGTTTTTTAATTATTCATACTGTGACCTTGTTGTTGTTGTATAGAGAAGGCATAATATAAAAAATGGCAACAGAAGCCCACCTCCCTGGCGGTAGAGCTCCAGTGACGGAGCTCGCAGGCGTAAGCACCGCATTACCTAATATACTTGCCGCTAAATGATAGTGTTCAGCACTATCGTGTTTCGGTCAGGTGGTAATGTACGGCCCTGTAATTTCCGGCACAGAGGCATAACACCCTAGGCCTTAGGAGTAGTAACGCATCTGCATTTTGACCTTGGTCTTTGTGTGGGTGTCTATAGGCTGCAGTCATCACTTAACATCAATGTGAACTGCATGTTTGTTTGCCACTTTACCACCATTACATTAAAAAAAAACATGAGTTACTACATCTATCTTAACAGAGACTATCACTTTTTGTCTAAATATCTATGGAATAATTATTAACAAGTTATTTTTAATGTGACATATATAATTGACGATTCAATATCAATTAATATTTCTGAGCCCCACGTAAAATATAAGCAGGTATATTGAATAAGGTAGAGTTAAAGAGAGAGGCCTGAAAGGGATGTACTACTGTGAACGAAGTGGTAAGTGTTTCGGTATCACATATCTGGTGCTCGCTTTCTGTGGTAGAGATAAATAATAAGAGAAAAATATTCAAAGGGTAGCCTTTGAATATTTTTTGTACAAGTTACCAATGTCGGAAACTCCTTATATAATTATAATTTAATCCTTAAAACCTACCTAATATACTTGCCGCTGAATGGTAGTGTTCAGCACTATCGTGTTCCGGTCAGGTGGTAATGTATGGCCCTGTAATTTCCGGCACAGAGTTATAACACCTTAGGCCTCAGGAGTGGTAGCGCATCTGCATTTCAACCTTGGTCTTTTTGTAGGTGTTTATAGGCTGCAGTCATCACTTAACATCAATGTGAACTGCATGCCTGTATGTCACTTCCATAACATAAAAAACCATGAGAATGAACGAAGTTGTCACGTCTCTGTGAAGTTATTACGGGGCCATACATAACCATCCAACTGGTACACGATAGTGCTGAACACTACCATTTAGTGGCAGATAAATTAGGTAATGCGGTGGTGCCTACGCCCTAGAGCTCTTGCACTGGATCTCTACCACCAGTGTGCTTCCCCCATCTAAATATACGTGAGAAACCAACTAACCAACCATTCAACCAATAAGTCAGAAAGATCAGTTAAAGTTTATTTATTTACCAATAATACCTAAACAGTTTTTTCTGGTAGTAGAGCTCCAGTGACGGAGCTCGCGGGCGTAGGCACCACCGCGTTACCTAATATTATTATACTTGCCGCTAAATGGTAGTGTTACTGTTCTATCGTGTTCCGGTCCGGTGGTAATGTACGGCCCTGTAATATCCGGCACAGAGGCATAATACCTCAGGAGTGGTAACGCATCTGCATTTTGACCTTGGTCTTTGTGTGTGTCTACAGGTCTTTGTGTGTGTCTATAGGCTGCAGTCATCACCAAACATCAATGTGAGCTGCATGCTTGTTTACCACTTCCATTACATAAAAAATAAGTAGTAAACAGATCCCCTGTTTTCCAGTTAACAGTAACTAGGCCCAAAGTGATAATTCCTGGCATGGGTGTATATGAAAATAATAATTTTCTTCAGAGACTAAATAAATATTTAGAGTATCAGCAGATTTTATTATTCATAAACGACCATAATACCTCGTCATCACTCACAAAGTGTACTAACAAAAAGAAGAATAAAAACTTCCAGAACTTTTCTGCAAAGTATTCAAAAAAGAAATGTCTTAACTCAGCACCCCATGATCTATACGTCACGTGTGTTATGCGTGTCTTCAAAAAGATCAACAGTGACACAGTGAACTGATGCGAACCGACACGCTTACCTCCACTGCACTCTACCCTCATATTTTTGTCCTTACAACACACTCTCCCTCTGACACACTTGATGTTTCCCCCCATAATTACTTCCCCTATTCCCCCGCCCCCTTGCGGCGCGGTACCTAGGTCCCAACTCAATCTAGATATAGCTAGGCTTAGATACTCAACGGGATTTGCGAGGGGAACGCGAAAGGGCTGCGTGTTGGTGTGATATACACAGGTTCCAGATAGATAGGTTGGACAAGGGGAGCCTTAATGCCGTTTGTCTCTGTTTAAAATAAATTTTTCCACGAAAACTGAGGGCTTTTGAAGGTTATTTACCAAAAACTCAATAATGCCCATATGGAAGTGAGGAGCATTTTTGAATATAAAAACTGCTGAAAGTAAAAAAACGTTTTTTTATATATTTTCGACAAACAGAGACAAAGGAACGTAAGTACGTAAATTGAATTTCAGTGGTTTAGGTGCGGCGCCATAGACTGAGTTATAGTGATAAAGTATAGACCTATGATTATTAACGTGAATGATAGAAGCTCATGTAAAAAAATAAATACATTCGTTGTTTATTTTTATAATCGATATAAAATAAAATTAATTTTACTATAGTGAATGTAGCAAACGAGCATGAATGGCGTGATAATGGTAAGTGAGTTTTCAAACAAAAGACAACGTAATGCTTCGATTATTTTAATACGCACCATAAATTACTGTTGGATATTTTAGTAACGTCACACCGCGGACACTTTGCCAAAATTCCATGCAAACTTTTGATTTGGTCTCTATTACACAGACATCAATCAGTGACGTGTATTTACACACACACGTGCACCTGTGTTGATTCGGTATGGGTTTCGAGGCACGTGCCCCTTTGCCTCGGCATCTTCTGCTCCCATAGTAATGAGAGCGGCGTCTTGTCTGGGTGGCATCTGTGTGTGTAGCACGTAAATAATACCAAACGTTGCCCATAAGAGGGGATGAGGTGAGAGTGAGGCGGGGAAATCGGGACGTCGAAGTGTCCATTCTTTACGTAGTTTTATTACATATTCTCTGGTAACGTATTAAATTAGTTACTTTTATCTAAATGTACGTACGTATTATTAGAATGAACATGTTACTGAAATTTCATCAGTATCATCATCCTTTTGTTCAGTCGTAAGATATCCACTGCTGGACCAGAGTCAAGTAACCAGTTAATGGGTCACAATTATTGATTATTAAATAAAGTGTTAGAGTACTTTGAAGTACTGTAGCTTAAATTTCAATGTAATCGTTAAAGATAACCATCATCCATTATTGTTTGTTACGATTTGCCGCTATACCCACCCTAAAGAGACTGAATGAATAAATATCACAGGTATATTATGGAACATTCACCAAAATATTTTCGCCGGTGCTCGTTAAAATATATACTCCGACAATGTCACCGCTACTCTGCAAGTTTAATGAATACTCCATTCAACCAAATAAATTGGAAGTCATCTAAAAGTGTATTTTAAAAGGATCGAACGCCCATCGTCAAATTAACTCGGGCAAAAGTTTACCCTCAAAATAATTAAGGATTCACCGCAATTATCACCACAAAATCAAACTTCCCTTTGATCGTTATCTAGAAAAAGTCTAAATGTGATTATAGACTTTAAATATTGATCATTACGGTGCAGTTTCCGATCGAAAAGGACGTTGTTGCGTAAGGCGAATTTAAATAGCTAAGACGATGTACCCAAAAAGTTTTGTACCTTTGCCTTTTTGTAAATCACCAAAGGGAGACCTCGATGATAATTATAATTATTTACCAATTGTGAGCGAAGTTATTAGAGCAACTCCAGAGTAATTGCGAGTCTCTTAAAGTATCATTTAAAATGAATAATGCCCCGATTTCAATAGAGTTCGAGGCACCGTTCAACGGCGAAATTATCGGGGAAAGGCAGTCAGTTTTTAATTTTTTTCTCACTGGAGACTCGTCGCGAAGTTAAATTATTTCGCATGAAAACGCTCTTTAAGGTTTTACTGATTCTGCAACTGAATATTTCTGATACTGGCGGGACGTTGTTATAAAATCGGATTTGCCGAGACTCGATCTTATTCGGCCACTAATTCCTTTTCGCCCGCAATTTCCAGACATTTGATGAAATTTCTATCACTTTGCACTCGTTTAATTTCAGTTTCATTTTGTTATCTTACATTCGCTAGAATGATTTTTAAATTGCACGTTTATTTTTTGCGAATCTTGAGAGACGTGGTATGATTAACTGCTTGGTAACTGAGGTAAGTTCTTTCATATATTTATACAATTAAGAGTAGAATTTATATGTAGAATTTCATTTTAATAATAATTAACATTTGCATGTAGGTAGTTTGACTTTAAACCTCTGATACAAAGACCAATAATACTACGTAGGTGAATATGTTTGAATCTCAAGCAATCAAATTAATAGAGATTTGTTACAGTAAATACCTGATTTTATGTGGGTTTATGAATCGAAATCTCAAATAATAAATTCACTATTGTTTGAGGCCTTCAAATAGCAGGTAGCACTACACATAAACGAGGGCATTAAATTCAATGTTATGATATTTATATTTTTAAAATAAAAGTTTATTATTTTATAACATACTTGCCTTATTTTTTATTTTATTATATTGTAAAGTGATGATAGACCCATCAATGGCTTCCTAGAAAATATACACCATCAATGCTGACAAAATTATCTAACCCATCTGATAAATCTCGCACTGTCTTCAAACTATATAAACTGAATTTAATACAACGCGATGTTCAACAGCTATTATTAATTCTAGAAGCAGTCAATAGTTGGAACGCGTGAAAAATATCTTCAACCTTTCAATATGCAGCTCTATCTTTATCGAAAAGAACATCCATCATCGAAAGTGGTTATCTGTATAGTGTCACGCGTGGATTTATTTAGAAAAAAGCCATGAAATGAAGCCGTCATACTCGAAAGGCTTTCGTCGGCTCCATCAATCACAGGTCGCGATGCATGCTGGGGTTCGTCAAATCTTATCTCTGAGTAGAGTCGTCGGAGCGCGTAATAGCTATTTACCTGACAACCCGCGTTCTTCAGATTATCTGTTCCTCTCGATTTTGATTCTTTTTTTAGATGCGAAAGATTAGCGAGGGTCGTTTGTTGATTCTCAAGTATCAGTATGTAATGTAATTTTAAATCGCTTATTTATATCTCCCCCTTTTAATACTGTTTTTAAGACTTGTTTGCAAATGAATGGTATTGAAAGTCGGTTCGCAGTGACATCTGATTCCCTTTATTGGTTTGGCTGATTGATATTTTTGTAATGTCAAAAAAATAAAATCTTTGTAGCAATTTCATTTATTACCCATTGTAAGAACATTTCGCAAATTAATATTTAAGGAATGCGTTGGCGGGTTTAGATGAGGAATTCTAATTTAATATCTTGAATACCCTTTAAGCTTCCATATACCTATTACGATCTAAGCGGAGCTTAGAATTTACGTCCTATCATATCTACTTATTAATGCACACTGAAGAATTCAAATGAAACCGCACGAATCTAGCGAGCGTTATACTAAGCTGGCGTATAAAATATTAAAGCGTCGTATATTTGAGTAGACTGGAGTGTACTTAAATATTCTAGTGACATATCGTACGGTTCAGGAAAACCATTATACCACGGACCCCATTCAGATTAAACACTAATTCTTGTCCCGAATAAAGCAGAGTTGTAAACTTATCAACAAGACTCGGACCTCACAAAGCGGCTAATGGTGCACTGGGGACCTCTCCTTTAATGGCCACTCGTAAATTGAACGAAAATAATTAAAATCGCGCGTTCGCACACTTGCAGACCAAAACACGACCATTAAGCGAGTGGACTCCGATGTTATAAGAGGGTTTTGCATTCGATAAATAAACTAGAGAACCGTTTAAATTGTATGGGTAATGTTTACTATTTTATTTATATCTTTTATTCTGTCTGAAAGCGTACGAGTTTTAATATATTTATACGCGCCATTGAAATCAATTCAGTGTTTATCACGTTTATAGGTACTATCTATATATATAAAAATCAATTGCTGTTCGTTAGTCTCGCTAAAACTCGAGAACGGGTGGACCGATTTAGCGAATTTTGGTTTTGAATGATTGTTGAATGTCCAGGGAAGGTTTAAAAGGTAAGAAAATATGAAGAAATTGAAGGGAAATAGTAAAAACCACAATTTTATTTTCTCATACAAATAGTCTGAATCTATCAAACCTTTGACACGTTATTTCATTCTGAGGCAAAACGAAGTTTGCCGGGTTAGCTAGTTTAATAAAAATACGATTTACATGGAACATATTTTTGAATTGAATGAGATTTATGTTTAGTGCTATATTTATCAGAAAACAATAAAATGAAAATATCACTAATAAAACAATTTTAGTAATGCAATGCAAGCATTACTTGGTAGATTCAACAAAACAAAAAAATTGCCACTATTGAGGCTCCAAAACGTATATTATTGAACTATAGAGATATTATATTATATTTACTGGTTTATTTTCCAGTGACGGAGCTCGCGGGCGTAGGCACCACCGCATTACCTAATATACTTGCCGCTAAATGGTAGTGTTCAGCACTATCGTGTTCCGGTCAGGTGGTAATGTACGGCCCTGTAATTTCCGGCACAGAGGCGTAACACCTTAGGCCTCAGGAGTGGTAACGCATCTGCATTTTGACCTTAGTCTTTGTGTGGGTGTCTATAGGCTGCAGTCATCACTTAACGTCAACGTGAACTGCATGCTTGTTTACCACTTCCATTACATAAAAATTATAACCTTCAAGCCAGGCTACAGTTACGTTGAAAAATGCAAAGTAATTGCATTTAATGCACTTGATCTGTCGTACTATTACTATACCATTGAAAGAAGCGTTTATAAAGAAGTAAAAAGCAGAGGTGAACGCATTCATTCAAGTGGTCAACGCCCACGAGCTCCGTCACTAGTGCTCTACCACCAGTGACGGGACTTGTAGGCGTTGGCACCACCGCATTACCTGACGCAAAATGTTAGTGTTCAGCACTATCGTGTTCCAGTTAGGTGGTAATGTACGGCCCTGTAATTCCCGGCACAGAGACATAACACCTTAGGCCTCAGGAGTGGCAACGCATCTGCATTTTGACATCTGTTGGTTGTGTAAGTGTCTATAGGCTGCAGTCACCACTTAACATCAATATGAACTGCATGCTTGTTTGCCACTTTTATTACATAAAAAAAAATATAGATAACGAAGATAAGACAACACTATTTCTAATATTAGTACATACCTACACCTAATATGTGTCTCACGGCTGCCAAAAAGGTAAATAGCATTAACACCCGACCCGGGGATCGAACGAAAGGGGAAATGAGACATGTAGTGATATACTTTTAACATTAGTTTATTACATTTAGTTTTATCATAGTGATATTCTTGACTTTACATATATTTTTTATCTTGTTTGACATGTATTTTGTTTGTTTTTGACGTGTCATAAGAGGTGCCTGTCACCCTAAATGAATAAATGAGTTTCTGATTCTGATTCTGGACCATTGGGTAGCAGTAGTAGTCTGTTACCACTAGACTACCGAGGCAGTTTAGTTGAATTTTCATTCCTTTACAATATAAATAATGATAGTAATACGAACTCGAAGTTGATGTCAGCGTTTTTTTTAAAACTGCAGTAAATTTTATTCGTTGCAGCCACATCGCAATGCAGTTTCCAATCACAGCACTACATTACTCTAAACAGGTTCAGGGGTGGTGAACCGGTGATAAATACCGAGACGCGACCGCGCTGCGGTGCGATCGTAAAATATCGTCAATCACAACTGCACTCAACTAGATTACATTTGAGTGCTACGGGAAATACGATTCTGATAAAGAATGAAATGTTTGAAGCTCGGAAGTTTCGCGTGTTAAGCCAATTCGTGTTTTTTTAAGTTATAAGTCAAGAAATACTATAGATTGAAAGATCGACTTTTGAAAGATGTTTTTTTATAATTTAATACTTTAAACTCATCTGAATTTGCTTACGGGTACCGCCAATAATAACGGTAAATAACTTACCTGTGTCTGTTTTGCCTGCTAGCTTAACACTCTTGATGAATAACAGATTGTCCATCATGCAAGAATATTTTGGGCCATACGATACTGTTTAATGATGTGAACACAATTGGGCTAAACACTACCATTTAAGCGGCAGACACTACATATGCTGCAATTATGTTTATTCGTTGCAGCCACATCGCAAATGCAGTTTCAATTCCAATCACAGCACTGCATTACTCTAAACAGGTTCATGAACTAGAATATTTTTGGGGAAAGATTTTGTCCAGCAGTGGACTCAAGCTGAAATCTTTTGGCTGAAGTAATGATGATGACATTACGATCTAACTGGACCAAGATAGTGCTGAACTACCATTTGGCGGCAGATAGATTAGGTCATGTGGTGGCGCATGCGTCCCCTTAATCCACTGTTTCCGTCTATCTTTTTTTATGAAATGGAAGTGGCAAACAAGCATGCAGTTCAAATTAATGTTAAATGATGACTGCGGCCTATAGACACCCACAAAAAGACCAAGGTCAAAATGTAGTTGCCACTCCTCCTAAGGCCTAATGTGCTATGCCTCAATGCCGGAAATCACAGGTCCGTACATTATCACCTGACCGGAACACGATAGTGCTGAACACTACCATTTAGCGGCAAGTATATTAGGTAATGCGGTGGTGCCTACGTCCGCGAGCTCTTTCACTGGAGCTCTACCATCAGTAATCTGTCTGACTAGATGCGGTTTTTGAAAACACTACCAGCTAGTTCAATAAGTATTCATATTAGAGCCGCTATAGTAAAAATTGTAAGAATTACCTGTAATATAAATTAAAAATTACCTGGGTATACAAAAGCCTTTGTGTATGAGTTCAATTCACACTTAACAATTTTTTTACACTAATTTCATTCGTTAACAGCTTTTCCACAAAAGTTACGACAAAAATTTATTTAACTTTATCAACGTAGTTGGTTCCATGAAAAGTATGTACTCACCCCGAGCCATAACTTTTTTGTGTACCCATTAAAACAATTCGATAATGTTTCGTAGTGGCCAACAATAATTTTCCACTGAATGCGTTAGTTACTTTTCGCCATTCTCATTTTTAGCGTTGCGCCATAATTCAATAGAGCACATAAATTACACACAGCGTACTTTTCGAGCGTACCTACAATAGAAAGGGAAATTAATTTGTTTTCTTACAATGGGACGTCTAGACAATCGCGTATAATTCAAGTTTCACTTAGTTTAGCAGACTCTAATGGCTGTAAGAGCGTATACAAAGAAGTGTATCATCATTTCAAAGGTGACCGGTGAGGGCACTTTAATCTTTACCTTCAAAACATATAAATTAAAAGTCACTAAGTGACGATAAAATTATTCTTATTGAAATTTATGTTTTTGTAATAAATTGACAAAAACGGAGCTCAAGTGTGAAACAGTACTACTAATTAAATATTTTTTATGCTGCTGAATGAAAGGTAGTTCTTAGTGAAACCATGTTAAATATAAAAAAAAACATTTCAGCAAAAAACTGCTTCAAGACTGGCACTACTGTTTCCAATAAGAAATATTGCTCATCAATCTCAGGAAGAAGACTTCGGCTTATTTCAGGTCTGAACTTTTATAGAGCGTTATCTTTTTCGCATCTTACCTATGACATTTGTCCACCATTTCGATCAAGTTTTGACCAATTCCAGACTATCAATATTTACGTAGGCAGCAGAGATAACGCTCTACGAAGCCGAAACTAGCAGATTGTCACTTTTATAGGTTCAATGTGCAGATGAGTACTGTAGGTGGTCTTAAATACTTTCTATCGGGTGTCTCGTCTGATTGTCCGTCAACCTAGTTGACATAATAAATGACAATCTCAGACTTTACCTCTGCCTGTTTCTTCACATAGTTAGCCTTAAATGCGGATTTGGTCAAGTTTGGTTCTGCGGGTTACGGTTTCATGCTACACTCACTAAAATGGCGCGGCGGTATATTATAAGGGTTCCGTTTTTCCCTTAGAGGTACGGATATCTTCATGTAAAGTGAATATGTATTATTTATACCTCAGATCCAATCGGTTGAAAACTACAACAGCCTAACATTTCAAATTATCAAGTATACAATCTCAAGATACTTAAAACTATCACAGAAACAATGGACTGATAGTTCCTTTCACACTTTTATTTTATTTTATTTGTGGCGTTGCTTCGCAGCTTTTTTATCTGAAACCGGTTCAGTGATTTTATTGCAGAAGTTTCTAGGACATTTTTAAGGGTGGCAACAAAAAACATTTCACTATTTAATATTTCGTTTTGTAAAACTGTCCTGTGGTGTTGATGGCTTTTATTTCACGTAATTATGTTCATATCATTTTATTGCTTATTGATTATAACAATAATGGCTACCCATTATACGTCCCACTGCTAGGCAGGAGTCTCCCCTTTTGGGGGGAAGCCTGGAGCCAAGAGCTCCACCACGCTGCTCCAATACGGATTGGTGAAGGTGGGTGGGTTAGTGGCCAACCCGCTGTCGGATGTTTTCAAACCGCCTATAAGGCCTCCGACAAGGTTTGACGACTGCTATCTATCGATAGCAACCGGGACATATTATATGTATCTTCACGCTGGGTCCCTAACGGGGTAGGCTTAGAGAGTAGAGCGCCAGATATCCCGGTCCTATACCTCTCGTGCCTCGTCTACCTTCATCATTCTCGTCATACATGCACGCCGATTCCTAAGACTTGACCCCACCATCAGACAGAACTCGGCCTATTTGGTCATGGTAGGTCAGTCTTGGTCTGTTGTCTTGGACAACCGTCACTGCGATCGACAATCCGCCTGCCAAGCATGGCGATTATGGCATGCTCCCCTAATGATGCACACAACGTCTTTTGAGGAAGGCTTTGTCCAGCAGTGAACGTCACTCGGCTGGAGTGATGAAGAGCCGTTTTAGTATTGAAAGGGTATGCTTTTTAACCTTACCTATCTATTTTTCAAAATAAATCTTTATAAGGTTCGATGGCACCAAAATGATTCTGACGGTTATGTTTTGGCATTTATATAGATATTTAAAGTGTACTACAGTTTTCACTATATAAATGGAAGAAATCTGAAATCAGCGTGCATGTATGAAGAGGATGATGAAGTTACGAGGCACGAGAGGTATGTCAGGACCGGGATATCTGGCGCTCTACACTCTCTGCCTACCCCGTTAGGGACCTGGCGTGAAGATACACAGTTTTCACTTAATAAAAACTGTATGCTTGTTTGCCACTCTGTGATGATTCGTGAAAAGCAAACATTAAAACGGTATATTAAAATTTTCATAGTTACAATAACTGTGAAAAATTTTCACCAAATTAATTAATTAGTGTCGGAGCCATAACGCATACAAATTGTCACGAAAACTATCTAAAAACGTATAAACCATTTGAAAGTGCCAGAAAATATGCTGTGGTGTCCATAATCATTAATATTCGCAGTTAAAACTGAAGCTTAATGGCAGTTTTACATCTTATTAAAGGGTTGTAAAATTTTATGTGACTCTTAGAAGTTAGGGACTTTAATTAAAAACGTCTTCTGAATAATCATGCGATGTCTTCTTCATAATATGTTATCCGCGGTAAAACGTTATTAAAATTATTTATTGGCAAACATAATAATGAGATACCTTGAGTTCATTGCCTTGGTTAATTAAGTTCTGGAAAAAATAAAGTGGTTTTTACTCTTAATAAAATCTGAGCTCCTTATAAATTTCATTTGTTGTAAGAATTTTCTTTGAGGATATTCAAGGAACGTCACACTAATTTGACTTAAATAACGCGTCTATTTCATGAAGCATGAGGAAGAGACAAATTATTCAAGCATAAAAAATAAGCATACATGCCAACACCCACGATTTGCATTAACCTTATGTACTTAAGTACTAGAGTGGACATTCCGCGTGATAGTATGTTTCCAATTTTTTGCATGCAATTACCTGCACTTTACCTTAGTAACTGACGTGTAAACTTCATACAAATTAACTGTCAAATCAATTAAAAAACGGAACCGGCTGTTTGTACCCGGTGTCTACTCTTTATATTGACCTCATTGTCGATTTGTTACAATTTTTTTGTACGTATAATAAATGGTAAGGAGCTTTTTGACATCACGAGACATACAACCAAACTCCGAGGGTGGATCAGGGTCATCATTCGAAAAGTGGTAAAATCCCATACACGAAGATCGAACCCGAGAGCTCAGCGTAGCAGTATTGATCTTATTTGCCAACAAAGCATTTAATTTCCAATTGAGAAGACTACAATGGTAAGATTGTGAGATTGTCAATAAATGCTTAGTATTTCTCATAAAAAATAATAAAATATTTTTTTAGAAACTCAAAAAGTTTTTATTACGTTGTCAATCCTTACTTAACGTTGCTCGTTGAAAGTTTTACAAAAGTACAAGAAAATTCATCACAAGTTACAATACAAAACACGACACATCCGACGCGAATTGTTTGTTTAAAGCAACATTTAAAGAAAGTGCTCGCGTTTGAAGTTGCCAGCTGTTCTCAAATCTCTTTTGTACGTGCTCAAGACGCCAGTCACTGTTTACTCTTAATGAACAACTCTTTACCACTCCACAGCTTCTTATGGGGCTTTTAATGAGTGACGTGGAAATTAAATTCACTAAAAATGCGAAAGAGTATCGATTAAATTGTTTTGAATGCTCATTTTTACTTACAAACTACAAAGAATGTCCCTTTTTTTTGTTTAGTCTTATCTTGCCGTTTGTATAAAAGAGTATGGAACATTCTGTTGATACCTATCTTTATTACTAAGTATTTTTGGACCATTACTTATTTTATTTTTGTTTACTTTGACATATTAATCAACGTATCATTTGTTATTCGCTTTAATTTTATATTTGTAATTTGACCATTGACAAGCAAATTCTATTATTTCCAAGTGATTAAATAAATTTTTAAATTTGAATTTTGAAACTTCTAAATATTTTTTTTAGATAAGATGTTTAAAAAATGTTGGTTACTTCAGCGTATAGGTATCTGCACTAAAACCGGAGGTCAAAATGCTAATGCGTTACTACCCCCAAGACTTAAGCTATTATGTCTCTGTGAGAGATATTACCATTTTTCTTTTAATTTCAGTGCATTTTCTTACTATTATGGGTCTTATTTTGTTCTATGTTTTTTGGTATCAAAAATTTGCAACCATGGCCGAACGGGTGCTGATATTGTCTTCATCAACCGACAGGTAATAATTTATAGATGTTGGTAAGATATAAAAAAACAGGTATAAATATAATATCACGGACTGTTAAAACCTGTTTAACAGTTCTGGTAGTGTTAATGTAATCTGAGAGGTAAATTGAAAACATAATTCTACCATGGCCATTAAAATACTCAAAATTACATAGTTACTTCAAGAATTACCGGATGCCATCTCACAAAGTATCTTTTGATGGTCGTAAAAACATCCCTTAACGACCGTCCGATCTCACTTGTCCTTTGTGTTGAGCTACGAACATTTACCGAGCGGGAGCGTAAAGAAGCGTAAGCGAATAACTGTATGAAGTACAATATCAATATTATTTTTCTTATCCAAAATTAAAGAAATCCAAAAATAAAGTAATCCATAATATTTTACGAATTGAAAAGATTACGTTGTATTTCACTATTTTTGAAAAGCAGAATTACGAAATCAACACTTTCATTTAACCACTAGCCCGAATTACATTTCATTCGATTAAAGAACTACGTTATTTATGCAATCGCATAAGTTTCGCTGTGCCTACATCATGTTATTAGGCTCAATATATATCAAAAAACACTTTCACAAACAAATACAAATAAAAATTAAGTATTTAGAAATTATTTGAAAATACTAATTATTTTGGCGAACATTGTATTAACTTAGCGGTATAAAAATAGCTAGAACATATTCTTAGACTTACCGGAAATATACAACATATTCATAACAATCGGTCAGGCCCGTTTCAAAGGAATACAGTTTCAAAGACTGTGATGAGTGCTGAGTGTACAAGTGTACATCAACGTCAACGCTAAGCGGTAAGCGGTTAGCTGATACGTATGTTCATGGCCATGCTATCAGCCCCACCCACCTTCTGTAGAACTTTTATGCTCTACTCCGACCGTCTTAACCCCAATAATAAAATGCGGGCTGTAAATAGATAATAAGGGTGGAATACGCAGCAGAAGCCATTAAGGGCGCCATCAACGTAGTTTAACTGTCGCTATCTAAGCTCACTAATCGGCCCGCTGTAGTATTTTAATATCACTTTTATTATTCAAAATCGCTGTTGTACACAATCGCGCTTAATTTATAGCCACCAAAAAAGGTGAAAGTTTTCGGGCACTTTCATTATTGAGACCGTGATTGGATCACGTCTACGTTTTAACTGTTTTAATAATAGAATGGAATTAATTTTATTCATTTAAATTTAGATGTTCTTGTAAGAATTTACTATGACTGTTACACGCTTCGTATAAATTGCAATTAAACTAAAATGTATCAAGAATTATGTTCAAATGTTGGATGAATCCATGATAATTGTAATTAGGTTTACTCACAATGAATTAAATCTCTAGACTATTAATTTAAAAGTTAATGAAATATATTATTAAAATCGTATACACTCTCGTAGACGTTTCGTAGAGGGTCTACGCACGTAGTGTCTACGTCTTTGATCATATCCTAGACGCACCTTTGGAGTGTAAATATTAATATTTTTTACTATGGAAATAGAATTTCAAGACAAATATTTTCATATAAAGTAATGCTAAAACGATTAAATATTGCTCCCATAATTAAAAACAGTTATGGTAGCAGCACACATTATGGCAGCAGCACGCGGCAGCACTGCTGCGGAGTACGGAATCGTACCTTAACTCTAGTAACTATATTTCATTCAAAATGAACTGAACCCAAACATTATATTGGTGGTCAAACCATTCTTAAGCTTGCGAGCGTAGATGGTAGTGTTCACTACTATCGCTTGCCGCTCAGATAGTAATGTATGTCTCTGAAATTTTAGGCATAGTAGATGCGTTGCCTCTTTTAATTCCTAAGGTAGGCATTAAAAGGGGCAACATATCTACTATGAAATCTCTGGTTTCATGCACACTGTAAGCTGTACGCTTGTTTGCCAATTCATGACATAATAAAATCTCTAGTTTTCAGCCGACTTCAATAATAATAAACAAATATAACTAAATATCCAAATATTTATGGTCCAAGAGATACTGAACCCTCCAAGCACCGTTGGTCCTGTAAGGCTGGAAATTTTTGTAGGGATAAATCATAACACGCCAAGTACAAAAACCATCGCCTGGCAAGGATCAGCCATTCACGTCACTAACCCCACATTTTTTGAAAATGTAAAAAAATAAATTTTTATATAATTAAGTTCATGAATAGTAGAGTTTAAAAAAAAATGACAGGCGATTTCGATGAGCACAAGTGCCTGCCAGGCGAACCGAAAGGTGTGCTATATGTATGAATTAAAATAAACATTCTTCTGTAAAGTTGAAATTTATATAGGTGTTTGTCTAAGATATTTGAAGTAAGTAGGTTCAATAACAGGTGGTTCTGGACAGCATAAAAAAGTCAGCCAAGTGCGAGTCGGACTCGCGCCCAAGGTGTTCCGTAACCTGGGGATCAAACCCAAAATCTCAGACTTCACCATCGCGATTGCGACTACTCAGTCAACGAGGCATTTCAATAATACAAGTGATGACAAAAGAAATACAGTAATGAGGCAAGCACATTTAATGAATACATCAACTCACACTAAAACCTCTTTAGCAAATTACACAAATCGCATCCACTCAAGGGTTGTCCGAAACGTAAACGCGGGAGGGACGACATCATCTAATAATGTGGATAAAATAGTGTCTGTGGTATTACAATGCTAGTCTCGTTTCAGGTAATCGAGTTAGCGGTTGCTCGGCGCCGATCATTACTGCAGCGCGTACGCGACCACGTAGGTGCTCGTTGACTTAATGGTACTGGAAAGGCCACTGGAAAATTAATCAAAAGGAGGTAAAAATTAAATAAAAATAAATACGGTTACACTCCCAACTTTACACAAGGTATAAACCTGTGTAGTGGGTGCCATTGAAAAAAATAATATTTCATAACAATTTCTGGTTTCGGATTTTATATGGGATAGCCCTTTCTCAGTCTAATAATCACTATCGCCTACTTTCTCCTGTACGTATCACAGTGGAACATACATTCATAACGTAACGTAACTTCACGCCTGTAATCCCCGAAGGTGTATACAGAGGTAAATGCATGCATTCAAGCACGATTCGGCGGTTACGTTTTGGCCCATGTAACAGATGGCGAGCGTGTTGAAATCTCCGGGCACATTACCAAACTTCGAGGTACTGGGAAATTTCCAGAAAATGGAAAATCCCAATAGAACCAGTGATAAAGGACTTTACGGACTTTACACCATCATCTCTGATAACCCTCTACCCGGGAATCGAACCCTGGACCTGAGCATAGTAGTAGTGGCCTGCTACCACTAGGCTACCGAGGCAGTTAATACAACATACATTCGATTGAAATATACTCGTATGTAGTATAAAACGGATATTATAGTCTTTGCAGTTTTTATAATATCGTTAAGACTTTTTTTTTTTTTTTTAATTTTGCACCCGAAATATTAACGATATTGTATAAACTGCAAAGTATATTTAACACAGACGTTTTTTATTTCCCTCTTATTGGTCGTAGCTTGATGTTATAATGGCTTTTCCGCAATAAGTTGATTGTCTAACACAAAAACATATATTTAAATTCAAATCTGTAGTGCCTGAGAGTAGCGCGCTTGACCAAACACATAGACTCTTCTGCTTTATAATATTGGTTTACCTACAGTCACACAGTCTTTTTTTCGGTACCCACATTTTGTTTCTTTTTTTTCACCCTTTCACTTACCTTCTTGTTTCTTTATATCCATGTAATATCCAGTCGTCATGACGCGTCAGCATTTTTCAGGAATACGAGATAATTCCAATCGCCTTCAGAATCGCTGGCCCGTGCTACGTTGTTAGGGACGATGATCATGAAGATATTCTCGTTTTCAGATTTTTTTATTGGATAAAAGAATCGTTTATCCACAAATTGGTGAAAACAATTTCACTATCGTCAATACGATGTAAAAAAAAGATTATAAAATCCAAACTAAAGTGAACAATAAAATTTTAAATAAACATGGAAAAGACCAAGATCATGTTGTGTGTCATGTATCATTTGTGTATAGTGAGTGTATCATGTCATCAAGATGTCCATGATACACTCACTCCTGTTGTGGTCGAGGGTACTACGCTTGATCATTGACGCATTATCGAAGTTGTAGACCTGGGACAAACAGTCCAGCTAGGTAGGTCGAACTTAGAAAAAGAGTTCAATCGCTGAATCGAACTTGGTTGGGCAGCTTTCGGAAAACTACGGGACACATATTTTTGTTGAATACATCACAATAGAAGAAGAAGGTCTTTGACCATTGTGTGTTGCCTGTGATGACATACGGAACCTAAACCCTGGTCACTCACTTTGCACCTCGTAAGAAGGCTCAAGGTCACGCAGAGAGCAATGGAGCTATACTCGGAGCTTCCCTCTGAGACTGAATCAGAAATGAGTAGATCCGCATGAGAACCAATGAAACCGACATAGCCCACCGAATAGCGAAGCTCAAGTGGTAGTAGACAGGGCACATAGCTCGAGGAACCGACAGCCGTTGGGTCAGAAGAGTTCTCAAATGGTGACCACGTACTGGTGAAGACGACGCGTAGGCAGGCCTATGCCCGATGAAGTGGTTGTAAGGGTTACGAGCGATCGCTGGATGAGGGTGGTCCAGAACCGATCGTTGTTGAAACATTAAACTACAGTACTCAACAATTAATATTGCATATCGAGCCTGCGAAAGAGGCGATCGGCTCGTTTCGACTTCGTAGAGCGTTATCTCTGTTGCACACTGCCTGCGTAAGCACTGACAGTCCGGCATTGGTCAAAACTTGATCAAAATGGTCGACAAAGGTCAAATAGGTACGGTGCGAAAGAGATAACGCTCTACAGACCCGAAATAAGCCAAAGTCGCCTTACTTAGCTCGATGTGCAATATTTATTGCTGAACACTGTACATGCCTAGTTAAAGAAATATTTTTTTGATTCACATAAATTGAAACCAGACGTCAATCATAGTAGTTATGTACCTGTGAACAATTTATTTTAGTCACATTTTCGTACGAATGAAATCCAATTACTATATTCTAACGACTACAAAATTAAATCTATCTCAATTTCATTTTAATTCTTATCCATGGTTGAATATTTATTATAGAAGGCGCTCATAATCTGTGTTCTGTTAATCTGATTACAGTCAAGTGTTCTAGAAAATGTATTCAAAATGGAATAGCTAATAAACCAAGAGTTATATTAATTTTTCAGAGCGGTAAATTCAAAATAATTTAATCTTCATAATTTAGTTCGCACAAACTCACGCGTTAATTGAAATCTGATATTTTAGTCAAAATTGATGTGGATACATTATAATTTAAATCCACTACTTAATGTAATAAAGACGATTTTTTTTTTACCAAATGTACAATGAACATATTTGATGAGATAGCACCCAAAAATCAATGAGATTTTTATTAAGTGCTAAGGTCTACAACAGAAATACTAAACAATACCTATACAACATGTTTTTTAAAACAAAAAATGAAGCATTAAAGTTACTAGGTAAGTTACCAACATTTAAATCTGATATATTCTAAATGTGCTATATTATAATAATAATTGCTAATTCAATCTGGTATTCGAAGTAATATTGATAATGTTTTATTTTAGTATACTCAGAAAGTATGACTTAAGTGTACGTTATAAAACATATTTATTTTTCATAATGCTTAAGGTACGCATATCGGGCGGTAAGGCATTAATTAATCGAGGAACTTGATATGCAGTTGTTCGCGTGCCGTAGGTATTGGTCGCGCTCATCGTGCACAACGACCAAAATAGAGTAGCATGTGATGTTCCATAGAAACCTACGATAGATGACGACATTAAAAAAATACTTTACTGGTGGTAGAGCTCCAGCGACGGAGCTCGCATAATATATTTCACAAGCATGTGTTAATGCGAAATAAGATAAAACAATTAAAAAATAATATTCCGAACTCCCTCTCTACCCTTTAGACGTATAAATACATCTATACCCCATTAGATAAATTTTAGCTATAGAATGCTTTCTTTGTCTTTGTCAGTTGCATTGTCAAATGGGCAGGATAGAAAAAGACAAAGGAGAGATTAGCAACACTTTAGCTAAAATAAGTTTATGAATAAGAGGGTTATTATTTATATCACTCAATATTTTGACTGATATAATAGTATCCGCTTTAAGGTCTAAAATATTGCTGCGGTATGTTAAACAATAAATTATATTTAACGGCTAATCTAAATAATAATTAAGGAAACCGATGCGGTATGTTCGAATTATCGTGACATTTCCTTTTTGGCTCGTAAATAAATAAATCTGGACAATAATGGCGGATGTCAACGTAATAAATGTGACGTCAATCTGCGTCCATTTGCCGTTGGCGTCGGTATGTCGTTGGATGCGTTGAGTGACACACTGTCATGCCCTTCAGTCAACTTATGGGCAAAAGTAGTAATATGTAATTTAAAAAATACACCATGTTAATATCCTTTCTACTATTTTGCTGTTCAATGTGATAAATTTAGTAAACTATAATCTGTTTTTATTAAATTGAATTAGTAGATAAACCAATCGAAATAAAATTAGAAATCATGATGCGTTATGAAGACTCGACTTACATCCAATTAGTGGTTTGTCTAGACATACTTATAGGTAAGAGAAGTTGAATTTTGTTTAAAACACAATTTTGACAATAATGTGCTTTTTTATTTCCAAAACAATTTACATTTAATTTTTCCTTGAGATAGAATTTATTAATAAACACAATTAGTAGTATTATTTTTTTATTGGACATAGGCGGCTCGTCTCGACACGGCACTAGTCTACTCGTACTTTATCGGGAAATTGGAGAGCGCAAAGAGCGCTCAGCCTAAATCAATTTATGCAACTATCTAAGGCCCTGCGGCTCCAATCCTCAGCTTACGGCGTTGTGGTGACATATGCGATTAGGAGCGGTGCAACTTACGCGCTAGACATCAGTTGGTACATAGACATCGATTGGTGGAAACAAATGTTGGCCAACATAAAAGTGTCTTTCAAATGATTTTTCAACGTAACGTCCGTGTATCACCTTAAGTCGCAGATCCGAAGTCTAAGATGGGGGGAAGACAAAAACTTAATGACAAGTGGACAATGAGGGAGATTTGAAACGCTTGTCACCGCGATTGTCAGGAAGCGTGGCGGATTGTTGGCGAGCATTACTGTGACAGGGTATATAATAGTTGACAAATTGCTGCCGTGATGGACAAAGCTTTTTAGCGATGTCAACTCGACTTGCCTCTAATTAGTGGCAAAGTTATTTTTCTTTAGATTTTTGGCAGTGATAGTGGTCGACTTGGACAGTGCTGGATAAGAGGAAACAGTTGCTACAATAATTTTTCTTTTAAAAATAAACAGATTGGTTTTTGGAAACTAAAATCAAACTAAACATTGTTTTTTTTTATGTAATGAAGGTGGCAGACAAGCATGCAGTTCACATTGATGTTAAGTGATGACTACAGCCTATAGACTCCCATACAAAAACTAGAAGTCAAAATGCAGATTCGTTTCCACCCCTGAGTTGATAAGCCTTTGTGATAAGTTATAACGGGACCGTACATTATCATCGTACCTGAACACGATAGTGCTGAACACTACCAGCAGATTGATTATGTGATGCGATGGGGCCTTCGCCCTCGAGCTCCTACACTGGAATTCTACCAACGAATGTTTTTTAAAATAATTATACCTACTATATAATTCGATGTAGCAGATTACAGGTATAATTAACGATTCCAATTATAAAATTATTTTATTTTCATTGATGTAATGTATTATTATTTTTATTTCATTTATGTATTTTTAACTGCCTAGGTAGCCTTGTGGTAGTAGGCCACTACTACTACGCTGAAGTCCCTGTCCTGGGTTCGATTCCCAGGTCACAGATAATGGTGTAAAGTCCTATTATTTCTGGTTCTATTGTACGTTTCTTATGTATTTTTTTGCCCAAAAAATAGAGGTGTTACACAATGAAGAAATGTAGATAAAACATAATCATCGCTCCAAAGTATATTACTGTCGCATAGGTAACTTTTTTTAACCTCTGTAACACAACTCAAGCTCAAGTTGACTTGGTTTTAAAATATGTTATTTCAATGAATGTTATTAAAAAACTAACCATCTAAAAAAATAAACCGTACACCAGCAAATACATTAAAGAGATTGGTCATCACCCGAATTTTTAGAGGGTTGACCTATGTACACATTACTTAGTAATAAAGCTTTAAAACAAATACGCTGAGAGTACTCCATAGGGAGTACATTCGATCAAATAAGAGGAAAACAGGGCTGGCAACTTAAAGGGCGACATTGGAAATGAAAAATGTACAACTAGCAGTCTTGGACACTGTCCTGTCCGTTACAGGTTGTGTAGCTAATGCCCATTCTGCTGATCTATTCTAAATATTAGCGAGATTTTTTTTAGCCGGCAGTACAGTTCGGAACATACACTTCAACATAGTAAATGTACTCATCTTTTCATATTTAAATAAATATTTATTTTTAACTAGAAGTGCAACAAAAAACACAAACCGTTTCTTTTCAAGACTATATAAAATTAACATTAACGTAAGATAAACATGTCTGTTTATTATTATACGAGTAATATATTATGTAGAAAACATGAATATTAGGCTTTTTATATTTAAATGTATAATATTTGAGATTACAATACCAAATACAAGATAAATGTCTATTTCTGTTTAAACGAAAATCATTCAAGTACCGAATTAAAAACGAATATATACAACAACCCTCACGTAAGTGTATAAATATACATATTTACATTGTAACAGATTAAATATTATCGACAATACTTGTGAATTCTTTTGTTTAATCATATTTTTGTTCAGTGTATTAATTTAAGATACATAAATGTATATTTTAACATGGAGGAAAAATAGTATTATAATGTGTGGCAACCCTAATGTAGATAGGTGAGGACGGTCCCGTCACTCCCGACCGCGTAACTCGAGTTGATTGTTTGTTCTACGGACATGGATTTTTCCACTTGATTGTCTGATTTGATTTACCAGCCGCTTCTTAGATTGCCGGGCAAATAGATTGCTTTAAGCTTGGACTCTGAAGAGGTCTCCATTTGAATTCTTGAAGAGAATAATCGATAAGCTTTGAATGTGAAATGTGTTCAAAATTGTGTTTTTATATATTATACTAGCTGACCCGGCAAACTTCGTATTGTCTCAGAATGAAATAATATGTCGAAAGGTTTGATAGATACGGACAATTTTATGGGAAAATGAAACTGTTGATTTTACTGTAAAATTAGTCAAATCGGTCCACCCGTACTCGAGTTTTAGCGAGACTAACGAACAGCAATTGATTTTTATTTATATTAGAGTTCCGTACTTCACCATACGACCGGAACACGATAGCGCTGAAAGCTACCATTTAGCGGCAAGTAAATTAAGTATTACGGTGGTGTCTACACCCGTGAACTCCGTTATTGGAGGTCTACTACCATTAAATTTAATATCATTTTGTCAAAAATGATACGAAAATTTGTTTTATAGACCCGAAACTATGTATTATGAAGGTTTAAAACTAGACTTAGTATATAGAGCTAAGCATTTACTTGGCTTATGTGCATTTGTTACTGCGATCTTTCTCTTACTTTGGCAATGAAGCTCTACTGAATTATTTTATTTTAAAGAAAAATGGAAAGAAAAATTTGACTTCAGGCGAGACTCGAACTCGCGGCCTACTGGGAATCTAGTCCAGCCGCTCTTCCAATTGAGCTACTGAAGTCCTGCCCGATTTGTCAAATCTTTCCTTCACATTTATTGCCTTGCTTTATGGTAGCAGTAGCGCCATCTATTACCAACTATGCTAGTTAGGCAACCGATATAATAGACTTTTCAGTTTATTGAATATCGTAAAGAAGTCGCTTTTACCCTTAATAATTGTTTTTATATTATTTCGCATTAACACATGCTTGTGAAATATATTTTATTTTAAAGAAAAAGGAAGAGCGGCTGGACTAGATTCCCAGTAGGCCGCGAGTTCGAGTCTCGCCTGAAGTCAAATTTTTCTTTCCATTTTTCTTTAAAATAAAATATATTTCACAAGCATGTGTTAATGCGAAATAATATAAAAACAGCTCTACTGAATTGTTCGACATGGTGCCACCATCTCTTTTCCTACACCGTACTATTAAATTAATTAGATATTGGGATACTTTTATCCCGAAAAAATGTTCCCGTGGCATCCCACAGGAACATTTTCCGACAGGAACATGGCATCCCATGGGATGATTTTATGAGTTTCGCCAGTTTACGCGAAAAGCGATAGACACGCGGACAACAGCTAGTTCATCAATATTATTAGGATTAACCTAAAATCTTCCTATCTTCATGATCAATCTGATTTTGGATTGAGTCACAAGTGAATTCTCATCTTTGTAATTTCAACCTGTCTTCGTGTCACGTTTCACAACGACCTCATTCTCAATCATCAAATTAGCAAATAAAGTAAAAGGACGGCCGTAATCGTAATTTATTCACGGCGTCAAATACAAAAAACTTGTACGTTCGAACCATGGAAGGGTCCCGTAACCCCTACAAAAAGGTGTCAATTTTTGAAAGATTGCACCGCGTCATGAATATTATATGAACGAATCGAGTTAAGGGTATTTTGCGATAATGTTCGACGGCCGTTTGGAGGCTGTCAGCCTATGTCATTTCACATGGATTGGCCCTTTGTTAAAAGTAACACGTACAGTGTCAAAACGGGACAGGAGCTATCGTGTGGAAAATTTGCCGCATAAAATCTGGCCTGTTTTTATTTTATACCAACGAATTTGATCTCATTATATTAGGTGATACTTTTGGGTTATGGATACGTTATAATTTAAACAACACTCTTAAATTGTGTTGTACTCGTACTTTGTGATGTCTCTCAATTTGATTCGAATTCACTTTCAAATGGTTTTAATTACAAGGGAAAGAAAAAATTGTTGCTTGGATGGCTTTGGTAGGTGAGCGGTAAGGGCTCCCAAACTAAACACAAAACGTTTCACGATGCTACGTCGCATAGAGGAAATCTATAACGCGACATCGTAACGTGCCATGATGCACGACACGACGATGATTGAGAGAAATGGGTGCATCTAGTATCTTCTGAGTATCGGTTTTTTTCTGTATCCGTCTTCTTAATAACAGCATGAGCAGGAAACTTCCTTTTTTTTTTTGACGGTCTTTGTGTACGTGGCCTGTCTCGAGACGGCACTAGTCTACTTCACCGGGCAATCGGCGCGCGCAGAAGGCGCTCCAGCCTAGCAAAAAAGTTAGCGCAACTGCCTAAGGGTGACCCATGCGGGTCCGTGCCTCAGCTTAGGACGTTGCGGAGAGACATATGAGACATATGCGATTATGGGCGGTGCAACTTTCGCTCTACTCCATTCGGTTGGTGATAACCGGAATGTCATCGGCCTCGCGGGGCCGGGAATAGGGTCGGGATCAGGGGCGGGCGCGGCGCGAAACGCGTCGGCGCGTTGTATTGGCGGTTTGTGCAGTATGATTCTGTAAATGATTGTTCATAGCGGCGATGGCCAACGTGGTCTCATCGTCCGGATCTTTTAAGACGTGCCTTGGACATCTCCTTTTGGCGCGATCAAAAGGAGTGTAAATCGCGGCCGCTCTGACCAGCGGATTCGGGTGGTGACTCGCCCGATCGAAATAGCGAGCTGAAGCTCGCTTCATAAACTGCCGGGTGGAAGGCAGGTTTGCGTCAATGTGCAAGTTTTTATTACGTACGTAAGGCGCGCCTACGGCTCTACGTAAGAATCAATTCTGCAAAGTTTGAAGCTTGTGTAATATTGTGTTTTTCACGTGGGCGAATACCGGGGACGCGTAACATAGTATGGGCCTTATGCAGGACGTATAGGCACGGAGTTTGTTCCGGGCCGATAGCTTGCTCTTTTTGTTTAATAAACAATGCGTCTAGCTCCCTCACTCGTTTTGTATCGACGGCGTCGTGTCGTGCATCGTGGCTCGTTACGATTTCGCGTCGTAGATTTCCACATACGCGACGTCGCCTCGTGAAACGACGCCACATTGCGATACGACGCGACGTCGTATCGTGTTTATGTGTGGGAGCCCTAAATCAACTCTTCTAGTTTAGCCGACCTCTTTGTATATTAATGCTTACTATACCAGGTATGAAATTCATAATAATATAGCCTCTATATTGAGAGGAACGTAACCAGTCAGCCATGGCACGATATTTACATCGCGCTATGTAACTTCTTAGTATAAAATAAATAAGGACGAAGTAATCTTTATCACCACAAGGTCATATAAAAGGTATAAAATACGTTAACATCTAACCAAAACACGGAAGCGCTGAATAATAATTATATAATTTACTGGCACATAGATTCAGCAATGCCTTCAAGATCCTATACTGAAACTTTATAGTCAGAAATAATTGATTACACTAACTAAATAACTTTTTATATTGGTATTTTAAGCCCGACCAAATATCATATTCATAATAATGGCAACCCATTATACGTCCTACTGCTGGGCACGAGCCTCCCCCCTTTTTTTTGAGTGGCTAACCCACTTTCGGTTGTTTTCAAACCGCCCATAAGGCCTCTGACAAGATTTAACGACTGCTATCTATCGATAGCAACCGGGACCGACGACTTAACATGCCTTCCGAAGTACGAAAACGCGCATTTTAATTTGCCACTAGCGGTCACCTATCACACACCAAACCGCGCCCGTAATGCTTAACCGAGTAGATCGCTTACGATCTACACCATTCATGGGGCCATGCACGCTTCAATTTTATTCATATTCCCTTTATATTTAGAGGAACATATCCAGTAAGAGTCTTTGATATTATAATTATTAATGTTGGCCACATTCAAATGGAAACTCATAAACATTATTGCAAGACTCAACAATATCGCAAATAAAATCGAAGTGATGATGTCTCCATTTTTCTAAAGTTATCAAACTTATAACAAAGAGTCGTAAATAATATGTATCACCGATTCAACAGTTCGATAGCACGATACTTCACGGAACGGAAATCGTAAAATAACTTTTTCTGCGTTGCCGCCGCCCCATACGGCTGTCTGCTTCGACAAACAGTTAGTCTACATACAAAAATAACGATATACGGATACAAACGTTATGTGTTCCATTAAATAATAAAGCTACGATGCATATTAATGTGTGCATTTTATGTACTTTTGAGGTTTGCATAATGAATCTTTGTGATTATTTCACACGATCTCTATTGATAATAATATATGTTTAATGTTCTCTTATATTGTGGTGAGATCATATTTTTTTATTTTTACTAAATGCACATGTGTGTATACACGGTACATATACCAAAACAACATTTTTTACAATTTTTGTCTGTCTGTCTGTTTGGCGGGGCTAATCTTGGGAACGGCTGGACCGATTTTAACGGGACTTTCACTGGCAGATAGCTGATGTAATAAGGAGTAACGTAGGCTACTTTTATACTACCCACGATTTCGTCCGGGCAGATACTGAACAATCATATTTTTTCTTACGTGGATGAAGTTGCGGGCACAGCTAGTATAATATATATGACATACAATCAATCAAAAATCAATAACTTTCACAAAGACTAAAGTCTCAGGGGTGGCATTGCATAATCATTATAACCTATTGTTTTTGTGTGAATGTCTATAGGCTGCAGTAATCACTTAACATATATGCGAACTGCACTCTTGTTTGGCACATTGGTGTCATAAAAAAAATCTTCTTTTTTTTATAAAATACGCTTACACTCACAGCCTCACAGTAGGTATAAACCTGTGTCGTGGGTGCCGTTGTATACAAACAACACAGGCACAAACACCCAGACCCGAAACAAATATCTGTAGGCCATTCAAACATTTGTCCCGGTGCGGGGATCGAATCCGTGACCTTTCGAATCAAACGGTCATCTCACACCGCTGAACCAACCGGGTCGTATATCCGGGTATCTAAATATTTTTTTTTTTTTTTTTATGTAATAAAAGTGGCAAACAAGCATGCAGTTCACATTGATGTTAAGTGATGACTGCAGCCTATAGACAACCACACAATGAGATTGATGATGAGAGCCTATAGACACACACACCAGAGGTCAAAATGCAGATGCGCTGCCACTCTTGAGACATTAGGTGTTATGCCTCTGTGCCGGAAATTACAGGGCCGTACATTACCACCTGACCGGAACACGATAGTGATGAACACTACCATTTAGCGGCAAGTATATTAGGTAATGCGGTGGTGCCTATGCCCGCGAGCTCCGTCACTGGAGCTCTACCACCAGTATACCGATGACAACCAACATTCTACTGTAACTGCAACCAAAATAAAAACTTATTACAACGATTCGGTGAAACTATTCATTTCCCTTCGAAATTTAAGAAGCTATCAGCCGCACGCCTCCGTTTTTACACGAAAACCAATTTATACTTGATTTCAGCTCCCCAATAGGTTTACGGGCAAATAATTTTCATGTCAAACACAATATCGGTTCCACAATGACGGGTGAGTGGAACGGTACTTGATTTTTCTTTACATTGTTGCTGAAGCCTTTTTAAAATTTTCGGTTGGCAGTCGACGATGTACAAGTATCGGTTCTTAGAATGTATTTTTAAATATCAATAACTGATTGCAAGCTAAAGAGATCACGAGCACTTTTTATAAATAAGTACACATGCAATACATCATGTCAAAATACAAATACTGCTACTCCTGAAGCAAAAGTTGATTTGCCTCAGCGTTGCTGACCTGAACTAAGACTGATAAACTCAATATATGATATCGTGTATTTTTCATGACAGTAGGTACCTACCTAAGGATCATTTTTGGCGCTGACGATGTGCCTCCAAAAGTGGCAATGCATCTCCATTGAGATTTCGAGTTTTTATACAGATAAACGTAGCTATTCCATAAGTGGTATTCACTTATAATCAACTTATTACTTTAGGTACACTTTTAACAAAAACTGTTATATTGTTGGCAATGTTGAATATGTAACATGAATTTTGAAAATTTCGTTATGAGAGAAAACCTTTTTCTGAAACATGGGTACACATGTAAACGATATCCTTACCAGAAGACGCGTCATTAATCAAGGTCCCAAAATTTTCCTTTTCTCTTAAAACACAACTAAGCCCATTAATATCGAAGAAACCGGATATATTATTCAATATATTATAACCAATGACTTGATATTTAATTCAGGCGTCGACACGTTGTCAAACCCTAAACGAATTCCCTTTCATGTCGTTAAAGCAACAAAATGAAATAGGAAATCGTATTACTTTTCCACCGCACTCCAAATTCATTAAAAGCTGTTCTTAGTCAAATGTTATAATTTATTTACGTAACAAAAATCCCCAAAAGTAATATTCATTGAGGCGTACAACGTAAACCGGAGACGCAAAGCGAGAAAACGTATTAATACATAAATAATTCAGAATATCTTTCAAGGCATTATGTCATTTACGATGTAACGTTTTAGACGGGTGTTTACACAAAAGAATGGCGAATCAAAAATGATAATTACATGTAAATCTCACTCTTGATCCTCTGAGGGAGGCAATTCATAGTGATGAGGTATAAGGAATATATTTTACGTAACTTCACGTCTGTATTTGACAAAAAAGTAGGCAGAGATAATTTCATTCGTGCATGCAAACACGCACGATTCGCCGGCGCACTTTGGAAGGCGATCCTATTGGCGCATTATCAAAATTTAAGTGTGGGCACTGGAGACAATCAGAAAATGGCGATATACTATGTAATATGTAAGACTTATAATTTTACTACTTAAGTTTTCAATTTTGGAGGTTTTCTTGCAATCTATAGGCAAAAAAAAAATCCTTTTTTTGTTAAAATTTAGGACAGTAGTTTTGCATATAAAAATAGAAAAAAAAAGGTAAATATTTGCTTATTATTGCAAATATATTTTTGACTCTTATTTTTCATAATAATATAAAAGAAATAATGGTGGAAAGTTCCACTACACATTTTATTCTATGGTGTCTCACAATATTTATTGCAATTAATATGCTTTTTGCAAAAACGCTTTTAAATTTTCTTATACATTTGCCTTATGTGGCTCTCATATTTTAAATGTACTTATTTATATATGACATGATGTCCATCTCTGGGTCAACATTTATGTAATTATATGTATCAATATACTTTCAATCAGCTTAGTAATTTCGAACTTAATTGATTGTGACAGACGTACTGACAGATAGACACGTACAATTGGAGGCATACAAAAATCTCAACATAAGGTTTTATTTCCCAGTGTAATGTTGTCTACAACGCTATTGAGGCAGTTAGAAATGTTAGAATAAATTTAATGATAATATCGCATGCTTAACGCTCCGGTTGAAACAACTGTTTCTAAGGAATTAAGCTTAAAATTACAGATATTAACTGTACTTTGATTTTAGTTTAACTGTAATGGTCGCAATCTAGACAAAAGTCTTAATTTTACAGTTATGACGGAATAATACATGAAGTCGTTTCTTCAATGTAATGGTTCCGAATTAAGGCAAGCAATAGAATTTATAAAGAACGTGGTAATTGTCTACGTTTTTATTTACGACAGTAAATGGAATCATAAAGATCTTTTACATCCCTTCTTACTTATTTTTACAGAAGTTTTACCGTCTTAATAATATCGTTTTAGTATTCTTATTGTCAGTTGGTTACTTTTTGTCAGATTTGTAATGATAAAGCAGTAACTTTGTTTTTTAAAACTGACATGACAATTTTATATCTTTTAAATGAACATTATGTAAACGTGGAGTTGCTTACGGGTAGGCTGAAAGCGTGGCGTCCGTGTCTAAACATTTACTTACAGCCTCCAAAATTACCATTTAACTGCTATTCAAAGGTTAACCCAATAAAAGTGACAAACAAGCATGCAGTTCACATTGATGTTAAGTGATGACTGCAGCCTATAGACACCCACACAATGACCAGAGGTCAAAATGCAGATGTGGTGTCACTCCTGAAGCCTTAGGTATTATGCCTCTGTGCCGGAAATTACAGGGCCATACATTACCACCTGCCCGAAACACGATAGTGCTGAACACTACCATTTAACGGCAAGTATTACATATATTAGGTTACGTTAAGTAATGCGGTGGTGCTAACAACCGCGAGCTCCGACACTAGAGCTCTACCACCAGTAAAATATAAGCAGGAAGATAGAACGCGCCTCACCACCTCATCAAAAAATAACATGAAGTCATATTATTACATATTCTCTGCTGAAGTACTTACAACTTATTAATTATTCAAAATTATAGCCTTAGTCAATTCGTCTTTGCTAGCCTCCTAAGTGGTAGCAGGCCACTACTAAGCTGGGGTCCTGGGTAAGATTGTTTCATATTATTTCGCATTAACACATGCTTGTGAAATATATTTTATTTAAAGAAAAATGGAAAGAAAAATTTGACTTCAGGCGAGACTCGAACTCGCGGCCTACTGGGAATCTAGTCCAGCCGCTCTTCCAATTGAGCTACTGAAGTCCTGCCCGATTTGTCAAATCTTTCCTTCACATTTATTGCATTGCTTTTTGGTAGCAGCAGCGCCATCTATTGCCAACTATGCTCCTGGGTAAGATACCTGGGTCGGGGGCTATCAGGGGTAGCGGTTTAAAATCCTTTATGATGCTATTGGGATATTTTCAATTTTCTGAAAGTTTCGCGGTACCTCGGCGTTTGGTAACGCACACGGAGACGTCAACAGGCTGTTACACTGGCCAAAACGTAACCAGCGAATCAAGGGTATATGCACGTGTGCTTGAATGCATGCATTTACCTCTACCTACCCCTTTGGGGATTACAGGCGTGTAGTTACATTTTTTTATTGCGATTGCCACATACATAATTTTTTATGTTTATATTTTTTATGTTTTCTATATAACTCAAAGGTTGACTGGCAGAGAATGCTACTTAGTATTAAGTCCGCCTCGTGTTACATTTTTGTGCTTGAAAGTGTAAATAAATAAATAATTCAGTTATCTATATTACATATTGATCTTAAGTTAGAAAACAAAGATTCTTTGTGTTGTTTGTTACCACGACGCTTGCGATCGTATTATTTATGGTTCATTTCGTTTATTTCTGTCTTCGCATCGAATTTATTCGAAAAGAATCGAACAACTTAATTTTAAAAGTACTGTCTGTATTGGAGACGATTCCGAGAAATGATGAACTATAAATAATTGTTTATTTTTATACAAAACATTTGCATTCGTAAATGTATTTCTTTATGCAAATGACAAACATGTATATCTCCAGTATATTATGATGATAGTCAACCGAACAATTGTGGTCAAATCATTGCACAGTAACGCAATATGGGCAGCAGCGTCCTGCGATGAAACAATCGCCACTGCGATCGCCAATCCGCATGCCAAGCGTGGCGATTATGGCATCCACCGCATGGGTAGGCTTTGGTCTAAAAGTGGACGTTTTCTGCTGAAATGAATGATGATACGATGGTAAGCAAATATTTTAACCTTTAAGTCCACATGCATCTAGAGGTCTCAAAATTAAAATTAAATGCAAATATAACTCCTAAGCAAAGATGTATCCACGGATTTATTTATCTCTCTCTTCACTCATGTCTATCACAGGTTAGACAGAGAACGTTGTATAATATTGAAATAAGGTATATATTCTCGATCTTTTTACCTGAAGCTGTATTATATATTTCGGTTTACATCATTATAATAGCCACTTTAGCAATACGTTGCTGTTTGGACGTAACGTGATAATTACAATCATTTTAGGATTACAGCAATGTACTACAAAATTGCTTTCAAATTTATGACCACCGAGTTACATAGATATAGAATATACCTGCTGGTAAGAGCGTGGTTTGTTCCTATGTTACTTCAAATATTATCACTTCAATATATTATAATATATTAGGTTGGGGAAAAAGTATCTTCGCATTTTTTAAGATAATTCAAAACATTTTTTAATATAGTTTATTTAAATTTAGGGCGACCAGAGCGAGGTGCATCTTTGACATCAAAATTTCCGGATTGAAAACGCTTAAACCAAATTTGTGCTACTCTCACAGACACTGCACTAGGTCCATAAACATCGCAATTTTTTTTTCGCGGATTGCGATGCATTTTTACTTTTTTTGTAGTAAATTTTAAAATGTATCAAATTTCTTCATTAGATTCACTCATCTTGACAGTACGAAAAACAAATGAAAATCACACATTTGCCTAATTTAAATTTGGAATTATGTTCTTTAAAATTTTAACTTTCAATGAAAACCAGCCAGTACAGCCAAAGAGATTTTATTACAAGTTCATACATACTATAATGCGAAAAGACTTTTTCCCCAACCTATTATATAAGAATTTTACATCAAATATTGGCACCTCACGTAAAACGTAAACAAAACAACATTGTATCGCATATTCACAACATCCAGTGCATCATGGTCGACGAACAAACTAAAAAATTCAAATTCCTCTATCTTGTATTCTTGCAGCGCACGTCGTTCGTTAGGACAACACCGCCCCTTACCTGCGCTGCATATGTTACGCACTATGTCGCTACAGTTTTTCAAACTACACATTCTTTGTTTATTTGTTACCGAGTGAACTTCGAATAAATCGAGTTTCCTTTGATTCGTCGAGGGTCGAGTTTGGAAAGGAAAATTGTTTGTTACAATTTGGACTTTTCGCAAAACAACATCGTACAATACAATCTTAGGTTGTCTATCTATCTTTTATTATCTAATTACGTCAAGCTAAATTTATTTTTGTTGTGTGATGGGTGACCACTGGTGGCAATTAAAATGTGCGTTTCCGTGCTTTGGAGGGCACGTTAAGCCGTCGGTCCCGTTTGCTATCGATAGATAGTACTTAGTCATCAAACCTTGTCGGATGCCTTATGGGTAGTTTGAAAATATCCAACAGCGGGTTGGCCACTAACCCTTATCTCCACCAACCCGCATTGGAGCATCCAAGGTGGAGTAAGCTCCAGGCTTCCTCCTAAGAAGGGGAGAGACTCGTATCCAGCAGTGGCACGTATCAAGGGTACTCATTATTAAATCTCTTAAACAGCCGACTGTTTTGTTTTTCGGACCGTTACTAAATATGGTTATATTAAAAATGACGAAAATAAATGTTAAATTGCACTTTCCCTAATGAGATGACTGAACCCCAGACCTCAAGCCTACGACGTCACTGAACATAGGTATCTACGGCGTTCCAGAGATTGAGGAGCTCAAATGGATCCTTTTTTTTTACTCGAGTCCACGGCGTTACCACTTTATGGCTTTTAGAGATTGACAGGTTCAAATAAAATATGAAGTACAATAAGTATTCCACGTTATTCCAGTGAAAAATTCGTCATGTTCGTACTGCATATTTAAAGGATCATCAAACTCCAAATTATGTCATGATAAATTCATTATCCTTGAACGCACTATACATAAGAAAGTAGTTCCGTGGGCAAAACGATAACTTAATAACGGGGTTAAATCTAAAATTATTACCCGAAACGAAAACCTGACTAACCGCGATCTTAAATATTAATGGGCCAATTATCTTAATTGATGACGCAAGGTAACCATTACATTGGCTTACTCCTATGTGTAGGCATAGGGACTATTATATTTTACTATAATTAACATCAAAAACCATATTTAATATATTAATGTAAAGGTGGTGTAAAGCTGGAATACGTTTTATTTTCTTCTTTTTCAAGACATCCTCATATGCTCGGCGGTACTTTTATTTATATTTTATTAGCTGTTGCCCACAGCTTTGCCCGCGTGGATGTTGTTTAAAAAGTAGCCTACGTTCTTTCTCAAAGTCAATCTCTGTACCAAATTTCATTAAAACCGGTTCAGTCGTTTGGACGTGAAAAGGTAACAGACAGTCAGGCGCAGAGTTACTTTCGCATTTATAATATTAGTAGGGGTTTCATTTATGAATTTTAATACTTTTTTTTTTTTTATGTTTTAAAAGTGGTAAACAACCATACAGTTCACATTGATGTTAAGTGATGACTGCAGCCTATAGACACCCACACAATGACCAGAGGTAAAAATGCAGATGCGTTACCACTCCTGAGGCCTAAGGTGTTATGGCTCTGTGCCGGAAATTACAGGGCCGTAAATTACCACCTGACCAGAACACGATAGTGCTGAACACTACCATTTAGCGGCAAGTATATTAGGTAATGCGGTGGTGCCTACGCCCGCGAGCTCCGTCACTGGAGCTCTACCACCAGTAAAGTTATTTAACGTTTGTATATTCATTTTGATAATGTGCATCAGTTATAAACGGCAATATTTTTTTTCAAGTTTTCGCTATATTTTGTCGGTTATAAAATTAAAATATAATACAAGTGGCTCGCCCCAGTTTTGCACGGTAGGAAAGAATGTAATATATCCTATGTCACTCAGTGAAGATGCAGTTTTCGGTCGAGTAGTTTTTGTGTGAAAACGTCACAAACATACGTACCTACTAAAAACACAAAATGTTTCCTATTTATAATATTAGTATAGGCAATACGTATATCCATTCTGAAACGCGAGTTTTGGAAGTAATTCACTGTATGTCACATGGGTTCAGACAAAGTGAAAAAAGTGTAAATATTCATAAATTTTCAGACTAAATCCAGACGTCGTAGCACATGTTGTGTAATACGGCTCGTAATATACAAAGACCAATTGTACTTCCAACAAAAAAAAAACGTTTTGCTACGGGGAAAAAAACCATTACGATTCCGCCATTTTTTTATGTAGTGAACGTGGCAAACAAGCATGCAGTTGACATTGATATTAAGTGATGACTGCAGCCTATAGTCACTTATACAAAGATGCAGATATGTTGCCACCCCGGACACCTTAGTTATTATGTCTCTATGATAGTTATTACCGGGCCATACATTACCATCTAACCGGAACACGATAGTGCTGAGCACTACCATTTGGCGGCAGATAGATTAGGTAATGTGGTGGGGCCTACGCCCTCGAGCTTCTGCACTGGAACTCTCGTTCTCCTTCCAGACAAGCAAATATTTGCTTGATGAAGTCCGTTCATTAAAGTTTTTATTTCTCAACGTGTATTGAATGCCATTGAATCTAATAATTAATTAGTGGTACTACTTGAACTAGTATGATCACCACCGCCATGCGCAGCTTGCAAACTAAACACAGAGTATATATTCATAGATTTTCATAGTTAAATTTGATCTCATGGTTTGTGATACGGTATAACTAATATAGATACAGATGCATATACCTACAGAGCGATTGTACTTTCAAGAAAAAAAACATTTTCGTTTGAAAACAAAACATAACAATTTGAGTACATATACTTGCGCTAGATAAAATAGAACCGTATAGTAATTATCATCCGTTAAATATGAGCATCGTCATAATATACTTCTTCATTAAACGTTTTCAAGTACGAATTTACTTGTTCTCAGTCGTGCGCAAATATGTAAACATTCAATGGTACAGAACAATGAGTTTTCCAACTGAGATTAAATGCATCAGCGAAACCTAACTTATAGAGTTCTGCGTAGCTAGCTGCAGTCATTCTCCTTCCAGACAAGCAAATATTTGCTAGATGAAGTCCGTTCATTATAGTTTTTATTTCTCATTGTACATTGAATGCTATTGAGTCTAATAAGGAATTTGTGGTACGTTGGATTTGTTTCCAATAAAATCGGTACGATCTTGCTTTCTGAAATGCGAAACTTGATATTGCAAGCCAAAACCTCCTTGGAATGTTTGGTCTAGACGAGTTATTAAAAATGTATTCTCATAGAATTCGATAATGCTCCAACTGCGCGTTTTCTTTGTATATTGATGAAATGCTGCGATATCTATTCGTCCGAAGGGGAAATTTATAGCTGAAAACAAACTTATGAATAAATATTTTATTTTCTGTGCAGTGCAATGACTACCGATTTAATTGATGTATTTTTTTTTAGAAATCTCTTTGTTCAGTGTTGGTGGGTGCTAAATGATATTTATATGTCAAAAAATGGCAAAGAAGGGCTGGTGTTTTTAACGTAAATGTAACACTGTAGCATATAAATATCTACATCAAACCAGCGATTTAAATGAAGATGCGTTGCCACTCCTGAGGCCTTAATTATTACGCCTCTGTGCTGCACGTTAGTGCTGAATACTACCATCTAGCGGCAAGAAAATAAATAAATGCGTAGGTACCTACACCCGCGAGCTCCATCACCAGTAAAATTATGATTATATTATGACCGGGATGTCTGGTGCTTCACACTCTACCAACTTAATGAGCGACTTGGCGTGAAGAATACGCTTATATTTTCACGATGTATGTATGTATGTATATGTACATGTTAGCGCATTGAAACAAGGAATCCCTTCACTCTATAATATTATATTAGGCCAGAAACAGTAACTACTGAACACATCATAAACTTTGGTTCAACACTGATATTACTTCGAAGAAGTAATGGTCTTATTTAGTTTCCAAAACAAAGTAGACAGTAACGCAGTTACCGTATCCTCTTAATTTAGTTGTCTTGTTACCATCAATCTTACAAAATGGCTTGCATTAAGTTCCCGGCCCAAAAGGTCACTTCCTAGTAGTTAATTATTATAATCGACAAAAGGGACGCAAACCACGTGCGCAATATTGAGAGACCACTTTGTTTCCGTACCCTTGCTGAAATTAGACTGCGGTCAAAGATGAATTTTAATATAATAAGTTAGTAGAGAGTTACATTTTAAGTTTTGTGGATACAGAAGTCTTTAAACGTTTTCGAAGATATCAAATTATTATTTCTGTTTATAGACCAAGATCTGAATCGAGGTCGACCTTCACGTAAGTATCTGTTTACCGAATAAAACATTGCTTTCAACAAATTTCATTTAATTTATAATTTGTTTAAATATGAAATTTGATTTGAAAGTTCTCACGTCCTGCATGTATAAAATATGTTCATAGAATTAATAAAAAACCAATCAAATGTCTTGTAAACAAAATGTTTTAAGCATATAAAATTGGTAAGGTGCCCGTGTGAGCGATCGATGAATGAATTGTACTTACATAATATTATTATTGTTTAGCTTCTAAATCTCATGCATGTGAACTTGTGAGTTTTTATGAGAAATAAATTGTCTTTAACCGGAAGGTGCAGTTACCTTTATTTACTTATCTGTTTACGCCGGCTTGCCATGATCGTAAATACGTCTAGATCTATGATAAGTTTTATCTTCGAACAAAATTGATGATACAATACAAAATTAATGACTCGATCAATGTTCTCCTATTACATATTTTTAATGAGAATCGATATAGTTTAAGCAAATCAATGAACGTCTAATAAACATTTTATCGAATCACCTCGTAATGAGGAAACCAATTGTCGCATAAACTAATTACCTGTTCGAGATAGCAAGAGACCCTTCATTTCTGCATAACTTAATTATAAGCGTTAACAGACAAGAACGCCTACCACATGACCGACATAATGAGACCTCTTAGCTATGTGTACACGCATACAAGTTAGCTCCTATCAAACGTAAAAGCAAGTGAAAACAAGGATCAATAAATGATGGATGACGTGGAAACGTTCAGCTATTATACTGTATTTAGATTAGCCTCTTGTAGACTAGGGAGGGAAGCAATTACTTCTAAAATAGTTTGTTATGCATATGTTACGTTGGAGTGCTCTTGTGATCGTACTGAATCTAATATCCTGTTATTAGCAAATGCCTATATTGGCAACTAGGCGCAGCGGGCGAACTCATTAGCTCCATTCGAGTAGACTTGGTTATTTCATAACTAAATAACGCCCAAAATAATGGAAAATGTATCGAAAATAAAGATGAACGTACCTTCCCGCCTGTAATCCTCGAAGAGGTACATAGGTAATTCATGCATGCAAACACCCTCAATTAAAGGAAATTTATGAAACTGATGAACGAAACAATAAAACGAAGTCAGTATTGAATGGCGAAAGATTTTGCCGACGCTGTTTTTATACAAAAAAAACATTATTTTTATCACCATAAAAAAAGAGTTTAAGAGAAAAAATCCAACGAGGAGATTTTTTTAATTTCATACTACTTTCGTTGGGGGAAAGACAGGAAGATTAGGTAATGCGGTGGTGCCTACGCCCTCAAGCTTCTATACTAGAGCTTATGAAGCTCAGTATATTTCAGAAAATTCTCCTCTTAAAATTCGTGATGACTGCCTTACATTTTGTCTGTGTCATAAAATTATTTATATAATTCCTTAATAAACGTAACTTCACGCCTGTAATCCCCGAAGGGGTAGGCGGAGGTAAATGCATGAATTCAAGCATACATGCAAACACCCACGATTCGCCGGCGTTACGTTTTGGCCATGTACAAGAACTAAGTAAAATGTTGTTCACATTATGTTCACGCGTCTAGGTTTCAAAAACTATTCGCCGTGCCACTTTATTAAATTTAAAAAATAAATCATAACGACCGTGTGTCGGGGGTAAACTTTTAATGTATGCCCGTTTCGCTAGTGAGTACCAGGGATGGATGCCCAGAGCTGTGGGGAAGGGGGAAAAGTTGCTCCGTCGATTTCAGAATCTTGAAGAACTAATTTAACTACGTCTGCTAACTGCCACTTCAATAAATTCTAAACTAATATAATATGTTTTTTATGTTTCAATATATTTCGAGCTTAATGCTAGATTTGGAAACTTTTTGTTTTAGGGTTTTGCATTTTGTTTCGCAACGTTTTGTAGTTAATGAAAAATAATTTCAAATACTTAAGTTTTATAACTGAACAGCCAAAGGGCAAATATTGTACATTAATGTGAGTCATTATTTTCACAATTTTCGAAAATAAAAAGACTTGGCATAAAAAATATCGCACGATTTTCTACTAAGTACCTACTTAATTAAAAAACAAACAACACTTCATATAAGGTTGGGTAAAAAGTTTCTTCGCATTTTTTAAGATAATTCAAAACATTTTTTAATATAGTTTATTTAAATTTAACTAAAGTATGTATGTACCATTTTGTTCGATAACCTTTTGCCATCTTGTAGGTAGGGACATGATCCCATTGCTATAAAACTTTTGGGACTTCTCATCAAAATACCGCGACAAGTGGATTTGACAGTCCTCTCGTGATGTTAACCTAACATTGTATAAAGAATTCTGAAGAGACCGAAACAGGTGGAAATCTGAAGGTGCAAGGTCAGGATTATACGGCGGATGCATGAACACCTCCCAGCCAAACTCTCTTAATTTTTGCTGAGTGGCTATAGATGTGTGAGGTCTAGCGTTATCATGATGAAACACCACACCCCTTCTGATCAATGCCGGCCGCTTTCTCTCAACTTCTTGCTTTAATCTCATCAGTTGTTCGCAGTAGAGTTCAGAATTGATAGTCCTGCCTGGTGGTAATAGCTCATAATGAATAATGCCCTTCCAATTCCACCACACACACAACATCACCTTATTGCGAGTTAACCCGGGTTTCCCCACAGTCCCCCCCCGAGGGTTTCCGCCTTGTCGGGGGGGGGCTCAATACCCGGTGGTTGGCCTCACACCAGAGAAGCCAAGAGGAACCCAGAGAGGGAGCGGCGTTTGGCGTGGCTCTGCCCGCCACTCGCTGCTGTGGTGAGGAGACGGCTGGGGAAGAGGTGTACGGGTAGGTCGTTGGCCCTGCACCCTATCCCCAGCTGCCTAGCGGTTGTCCCGCCGTAAGATGGGGACGTGGTGGGGAGGCGGCTGGGGAAGAGGTGTACGGGTGTGTCGTTGCCCTGCACTCTATCCCCAGCCGCCTAGCGGTGGTCCCGCCGTCAGATAGGGACGTGGTGGGGCCGCGGGGGGGTGGTTGAAGGTCAGTTCATCTCTGACACTCCCGCTCCCCCGGGGCCGGACTGTGTGCCCCTGGACTTCTCCCTGGCTGGCGTGCAGGAGATCCGCACGCCACTAGTGTTGGTTGGAGCCGAAAGGTTCCGAGGAGGGCTCGGCAACGAGCAGCCGCCGGTGGGGTCGCGGATGTGTGCGATAGCGTTCCCGTGACCCCACCAGTGATGGCGGACGAGTCGGAACACCCAGGGGTTTTTAGTGGGTAGTCGGATGCCTTTCCCGGTTTCCACATAACCCACCCTTCTCCCCAAGGGTGGGTACGCGTAACGCACTTTTCCCTGGTAAAAAAACGTACGTACGTGATCCACTTTTCATCACCAGTTATCAGCTTCTTCAAAAATGATTCGGTTTCAATACGTCGTAATAAAGAATCACAAATGAGTACACGGTTCATTAGGTTTCTTTCAGTGAGCTCGTGAGGTACCCAAATATCGAGCTTTTATTTTGTACCCAGCTTTTTTTAAAATGCGCCAAAACTGTTTTGTGATCAATTCTCAGTTCTTCAGCTACGTCGTAACTACTGATATGTCGATCTTGCTCCACTTTTTCAAAAATGGCATCCATTTTATCCGTAATAGGGCGACCAGAGCGAGGTGCATCTTTGACAACAAAATTTCCGGATTGAAAACGCTTAAACCAAATTTGTGCTACTCTCACAGACACTGCACTAGGTCCATAAACATCGCAAATTTTTTTCGCGGCTTGCGTTGCATTTTTACCTTTTTTGTAGTAATTTTTTTAAAGCTATCGAATTTATTCATTAGATTCACTCATCTTGACAGTACGAAAAACAAATGAAAATCAAACATTTGCCTAATTTGAATTTGGAATTATGTTCTTTAAATAAAAAAAATGGAACTTAAAAAAAATTAAAAATTTTAACTTTCAATGATACCAAAACCAGCCAGATACAAATACTACAGCCAAAGAGATTTTATTACAAACTCATACATACTATAATGCGAAAAGACTTTTTCCTCAACCTATTACATTTAAATGTTAACCAGCGTTAAAATTCATTTTACATTTGAAGAACCTACGTGAATTTTTAAAAACAAAATGTCATTACCTAAATAAACATTTGTCATGCTATTTCTCGTATATCTTATATCTATATATATAAAAGTCAATTGCTGTTCGTTAGTCTCGCTAAAACTCAAGAACGGCTTGACCGAATTGGCTAATTTTGGTTTTGAGTGATTTTTGGAAGTCGAGGAAAGGTTCAAAAGGTAAGAAACTAGAAAGGAAATAAAGGGAAGAAATTGAAGGGAAATAGTACAAACCAGAATTTCATTTTCCCATACAAATAGTCCGTAGGTATCAAACCTTTGACACATTATTTCATTCTGAGGCAATACTAAGTTTGCCGGGTAAGCTGTAAGGTTAATCTGACATTTCATTGTTTTTATTTTTGACTAGGTATATTACTGAGTGCCAGTGACGCATTCACGAATGTTAATCTACAGTGTGCAGTTAGTCAATATTGAACATTGATTTGATTAAAAAGACATAAGTGCGCACAGAACATTATATCATAGATATAGGTATATTCATTATAGTTTTATTTAAGCTACTCTACCATCAATAAATTTTACTCCAATTAATGCCCACCTAATTTTTGACGCCGCTTTAAGCCGGAATGAAGCAGTAATCAAATAAAAGGGTTCGCAGCTATTAACGAAATAATATCTTATTCTACCAGGTTAGTTCTCCTAATTAGACGTCCTGCTACGAGCAGTGCATGGTAACGACTGACATTTGCATTCTCTTATCATTCTAAAGCCGTGAACACAACTATGATATGTCCTTATAAGACAATATCAAAGTGACTGAATAATATCCGAATCTATTCTATACATTCTGTACGTATAATTAAACCTTAATAAAAATACGATGTGTATTTATAGAGCCAGTAGATAACAATATTATTCTTTGTTTAATTTTTGTCTGTACGTTTGTACGCACATCACAGAAAATGAAATTAGAAGCGGTTTATCCAATTACATAATACTGTTTATATCTAAATTAAAAACTGATGCATGTTTCATCTTAATTCGCCGCATAAAACCTGAACAATTCATTGAACCTGTGCAAAGTCTGGGCGGATCGCTAGTTATCTTATGAAACATATTTCTTATGTCATGAAGTGGCAAACAAGTATACAGTTTACATAAATAATCAATTGTTGTCTGAAATAAAAAAATAAATGGTATGTAATACTGTAAGCCTATAAACATCTACACGATACCAGAGATTTCATAAAAATGCGTTTCCACTCCTGAGGCCTAGGACATTATGCCTCTGTGTCTGGACAGGGCTGTACCACCTAACTGACTGAATATGATAATGCTAAACACTACCATTTAGCAGCAAGTAGAATATGTAAAGCGGTAATCACTGGAGCTCTACGACCAGTACTTTACTTTCGGACTTGACTCTTACATCAAAACATTGCGGTAAATAAGAACGATATTGAACTCTGTAATTGTACTATCGACAGGAATAATGTATTTACCTGAAGATATATCGGTAATCGAACAATCTGATTAATGAAGCTAATATCACTCGCAGTACCACTTAACCTCAATATTGATCAACTACGACTAGTAATAGATACAACTAAGTTAGTACTGAAATATCATTCAATTTAGATTGGCACTTAGTCTTTCTATAGCTACAAAATACATTAGAACAATAATTAAACATTTAAACATTGATAAAGCCTAACCCCCTTATTCATAAACGTATTTTTCTGTCCTGCACATTTGACAATGCAACTGACTGACAAAGACAAAGCATTCTATTGCTAAAACGTATCTAATGTACGTTTATAAATATGGTGGTAAGATTAAAACTTTGCTATAACGTTTCGATATTTGGTGTTAAACTGTTTACAGTTTTCTTTTAAAAAACTAGATCTGCTAATTATTGTGAGATTGAGGTAGAAATCCAGTAATGGAGCGTGAAAGCGTAGGCACCACCGTATCACCTAATTTTTTTTGGTAGAGCTCCAGTGACGGAGCTCGCGGGCGTAGGCACCACCGCATTACCTAATATACTTGCCGCTAAATGGTAGTGTTTAGCACTATCGTGTTCCGGTCAGGTGGTAATGTACGGCCCTGTAATTTCCGGCACAGAGGCATAAGACCTTAGGCCTAAGGAGTGGTAACGCATCTGCATTTTGACCTCGGTCTTTGTGTGGGTGTCTATAGGCTGCAGTAATCACTTAACATCAATGTGAACTGCATGCTTGTTTGCCACTTCTTTACATAAAAAAAAAAAAAAGTTATAGTAACATTTCACATCCTTCTCTAACTTAAAGAAATCTGGTAAAGTTAGAGAGGGCTGTGAAATGTTACAATAACTTTAACAAATATCGTGGTGCAACCCAGGCTAAGAGTTCCAGTTGTATGTAGATCTTTAAGGACTATATTCAGGTATATTTTATTTTTAAAGAAAAATGGAAAGAAAAATTTGACTTCAGACGAGACTCGAACTCGCGACCTACTGGGAATCTATTCCAGCCGCTCTTCCAATTGAGCTAATGAAGCCCTGCCCGATTTGTCAAATCTTTCCTTCACATCTATTGCATTGCTTTATGGTAGCAGTAGCGCCATCTATTACCAACTATGCTAGTTAGACAATGTGAAGGAAAGATTTGACAAATCGGGCAGGGCTTCAATAGCTCAATTGGAAGAGCGGCTGGACTAGATTCCCAGTAGGTCGCGAGTTCGAGTCTCGCCTGAAGTCAAATTTTTCTTTCCATTTTTCTTTAAAAATAAAATATATTTCACAAGCATGTGTTAATGCGAAATAATATAAAACTATATTCAGGTAATCGGTAAACTATAGGCTTGTTACCTCTTTCATGACCTAACTAGTTATATTATAGTTGAGTATTTGCAGTTACAGTGATTAGTTAGTAGTTAGGTAATAGAGATTATTATTTAACCGCCTCGGTAGCCTAGTGGTATCAGGCCACTACTACTACGCTGAGATCCTGGGTTCGATTCCCGGGCAGGGGGTCATCAGAGATAATGGTGTTATCAGAGATAAAGGTGTAAAGTCCTTTATCACTGGTTCTATTGGGATTTTACCATTTTCTAGAAATTTCCCAGTACCTCGAAGTTTTGTAATGTGCTCGGAGATGTCAACAGGCTCGCCACCTGTTACATGAGCCAAAACGTAACCGGCGAATAGTGGGTGTTTGCTTGAATGCATGCATTTACCTCTGCTTACCCCTTCCGGGTTTTCAGGCGTGAAGTTACGTTACGTTTAGAGATTAGAAACTGAAAATGAAAATATTTGGTTAGTTTAACATTGGCCTTAAAACATTATTAACTTCATAACTATTTGTATCAATAATATTCAGAACACACATTTTCAGACAACAAACACGTTTTTAGGAGTAACTATTTTTGAGGCCAGGGATGTACGACACTTAAATTAGGAATCCGCTTAGTTAACGGCTTAAAAAATAACAAATTTCTCGAACATATGGCTGTAACTTGGCTCTAATGACTGCGCCCATGTAAACATAGCCCGCGACGGGGCCTTACACAACTGTCAAAATCACCACGTGATCATTACACCGGGGAATGAGTCGGAAAATGAGCGCGCACGGATAATTGGCGGCGCGGAATGAATTTGTGATTCTGTAACGCGATATTTTGATGAGGTGCGGATGACAGCATATCGAATAGGGCTGTCACTATTGTGCACTATTATTATCTGTGATTAGTTCAGTCAGTGTTTTTTGTTGTGATTGTGGATATTTAAAAAATATGAGTCAATGTGTCAGTTAAGTATTGTTTGTCCCTAAAAGACTTTACAACATTATTAGTGACCATTATATAAAGCTTTCATGAAGTAAGACAAATTTATGGATAGTATCATTGGAGAATGAGTCGCAAAATGAGCACGTAGGTGGTGCGGAATGAATTTGTGATTCTGTAATTAATGAGTTGCGGATGACGGCATATCAAATAGGGCTGTCGCAGATGGTCACTATTATTTAACTGTGATTGATTGACTATCAGTGTAGTATGGTGTGATTGCAAACATAAAATAATATGTGTCGGACTAAACAATTGCATGGATTAATACAACGGGCAATGAGTTAGAAAATAAGTGAGCACGGATAATGGCAGGCACGGAAAGATTCGCGATTCTTAAACGCGATATTTTGATGAAGTGCGTATGACGGCATATCAAATAGGGCTGTCGCTAATGTACTCTATTATTAACTGTGATTGGTATACTGTTAGTGTTGTTTGTTGTTATTGTAAATATTTAAAAAATAATGCCAATCAATGCGTGTACATTTTTGTTACTAAATTTAACAGAGTCATAATACTTACCATTTGGGCCGTATTTTTTTCTGTGATGATCTTAACTCAACCAGACTTAATAATTTTGCCATAGAAACCATTGACGGCACCGAAAATATTTTAACGAAAGTATCAGTTATAGGTAGTTCGGAAATAGGTATATCTAATGAAAATCAATATACCTGGTATGAAATAACAAATATGTACATTTTAATACTTTTTTAGGGTTCCGTACCTTAAAAGGATAAAAAGGAACCCTTATAGGATCACTCGTGCATCTGTCTGTCTGTCTGTCTGTCCGTCTGTCAGAGCCAATTTGCTCCGCAACTACTCGACCGATGGAGTTGAAATTTGATGAATATATATTATGTAAATTGGTGATCCAAAGATGAACACGTCAAGTAAAATAATAAATTTTAAACAGGGGGGTGGTAAATCAGAAAAAACTTTCGGGTGGTAAATCAGAAAATTAAAAAAAAATCGTAAACTGTGTCGTGTGACATATCAAATGAAAGAGGTTGTTGTCAGCATCTCAGATTTATTTTTTTTATAATTTTTGCATAAACAAATTTGAAGTTATTTAAGAAAAACGACGAAAATTGACCATTCCCCTCCCCTATCTCCGAAACTACTGAACTTAAAATTTTGAAAAAAATGTGGAAAGTAGTTCTTTGCCTATAGATTACTGGAAAACCTATAAGAAGTTTGAATTATGTACGACACCCTCACCACGCGAGTCTAACTCACACTTGTCCGGTTTTTACCTTTTTTAAATTATGGCATCGCTGTTACGCATATTGCCAGTGTCAAGTAAAACGATATTTCGTATCCTTATGCAGCGTAGAAGTCAGAATAGAATCAGTCAGTCAATTATCAGTCAGTCAGTCAGTCAGTCAGTCAGAGTCTGTCAGAGTCAGTAATTCGAGTAAAGCGATGGCTACTTTACCAGATCATTTACAATGAAGTTTTGGAGGCAATCCGAAAAACCGTGTTTTAGCACAGTTATTCTATTTCACTGTAATAAACCTATATCAAACAAAATGCCACCATCTTTATTTAATATAACTAAAATACATCAAGCAAATGAAATAAAATAAGAGCACAACACGCCTCTTTCAAGTTCTCGCCAATACTCCATTTTAATACTTTACCGTTTATTAATAAACCGGATTTGAAGTATCCTTCTTATAAGCATGAAACCTCATTATTCCTAAATAAGGTAGTTTGCTAACGCTAACTATAGGAGCTCATTTCTCTAAGCGCTGGGAAACTATCTTTGTACGACATTCATAAATTGTTATGGGGCTATTTGCAGTAAGTAATGTTAAGTGTTTTGTGAAGTAGAGAATGAGATATTTCTTCTTATGACATTATTTAATACAAAAATCGTACTAAGACCATCATATTAAATGATGTGCAAAAATAATAAACAAGAAACTATGTGATGAACATAGTCGTTTCTACTAACATTGTCTTTAAAAAAGATAATTAAAAGTATAAACAACTTTAGAAGTTTTGTCTTAGTTACGAACAAGTTAATCAAAATGAAGATTTAACGATCTTTAAAAATGCGTTCCTATAATTTCATAAAAACCTTTATTACTGAACATAAAGATTTAACCCTGAAATAATCTCAAATAATGAATCAAAATATCTGCAAAGAATCGTGCTATGACGTAAAATAGTTGAAATTAATTGAACCTTATGAAATTGAACACCTATAGAAAGCCACAGACTATCAATAGGTATACTATCAACAAGTCCGCACCATAAGCTCATTTGAAATATTTCAGACATGCATATTTTTTTACATAGACTCATAATAGAAACTGTCCTTTCCTAGCATTACGATATTATTATAACCAAGCATCTTGCCATACGCATTTACCACAAAGCCATAGCAAACTAACTCCGTCGGGCATTAAATTGTTATAGCGCTATTTACAGTAAAGTATTATAAGTGGTGTCTGGAGTTTCTGAAGGCTTCTTTATTCTTATTGCGCGTTTATAATATTTTTGTTATTCTCGTACTGGATACTCCTGAAATTGCAGTCTATTCCTGTGGGATATTAAACCGCCCGTTGAGTTTTTCCGTTCCCTTTTCCCATGCAAAATGAACTAGTTCCTGTTTATCGCTTTTTGTTGGCATAAACATTTTGAATATTCTAAATAACTGTGATGATATAAAATGGGATTTGCTAACAGAGGCGAGAGAGATGGCAGATCAGGTTTGTTTTTTTACATAAAGTTGCGGTTTTGGGTCTCGGTTGATAGAGCACGCACTATGAACCGAAAAGATAAAATTATGGGACACATAACCAGAACTGAATGTATTTTTTTAAAAGAAAATATGGAAATAAAAATTTGACATCAGGCAGGACTTGAACCTGCGATCATTGGGATCTCCGCTCTCCCAACTAAGCTGTCGAAGTTGCGAGGTCTTTAAAAATAATTCACTAGCAGGTGTTTTTGCAAAAATCCAATAAACTAAGACCTATAACGTAAAAGCATTTTATTTACATGTTTTATTTTATTTAATTTAATATTTATAGTTCGTTTTGAGTAATTTCTACTTTTTTAATTCTTGTTATAACAACATAAGTCTCATTACATTTTGAGTGAAATAAGATAGAACGTAAACGCTAGGAACTTTTATTTAATGGTGTTAAAGCTACAGCCAAGAAACGTTTGTAAAATTATACGTAGTAAATTCTATTTTATTATTAGTGACAATTAGTAGAATCTAGCAATAGGTAGGTACCCAGACTAATTATCTCACGAAAAGAATCAATAGGTTTATGCATTCACGAGAAAACTGTATGAAACTAGTTGGGAATAACGGTATAATTAGGTACTAATTAGCATCTGTGAAACAAAAATTTCCTGGTATTTTTTACGAGAAATACCAGTTTGTGCACTTTAAGCATACTTACAAAGTCTGCGTCTATAAAAGTTAACAAATCGAAATAATTCATATTTAATACAAAAGCCAGCTGCAAATGAGTCCGTCCCCTTGAACTGATTAAAAATGACAATCACATCTTTAATTATAGAGTGAAAACAATAGAAACAGTGAATCGACCGAAATACGCAAATCGGAATAATTACTAACGTACCGCTTGCAGCATGTTTGTTAAGAACGTGGGGTTCATTATGGCATATGCCTGCCGAAAGTATTTAAAAAAAGGCTTTTGTAAGTAACCCTTTCGCTATGTGAACGTTCGCTATGAAATGCTCTTTTATGCTTGAGTATCTTGTGTTACGATGTCAGAAGCATACCGGGCCCTACGAAAACACTCGGATAGACAATGCGTTTTGATAATATAACTCTTTTTGATGAGGGTCTCGAATGAAGAGTGCTCCTGTAATGGATACGTACGGTTTTTCATTGAGTGAATTGGAGTTGTTCTTTAACGCTTCCTTGTTTTTAATGGTTTTATAAGAATTTGGTTAGAACTTTTCTTTTACTGTGGCTGTGTGACTGTGGTTTTACTGTCTCTTTGTTTATGTTGTTTGTGATCGTGTGACTGATTGAGTTCTAATGATGGAGCTTGAGGTCGCGAATCTCTCTCTGCTTTATCTTTATCTAGTTTATCTGGCGCTAAATTGTAATGGCATAATAAAGTGATTATTATGTTGTGTTTGGTAAATACTAACCCTAACTAAACGTATATTAGAAACGTTTTAGCTATAATACTTTGTCTTTGTCAGTTGCATTGTCAAATGTGCAGGATAGAAAAAAACAGAGGTGAGATTAGCAACACATAAGCTAAAATACTTTTATGAATAAGGGGGTAAGAGTTCCAGAGTTACGGTTTTAAATTCGGTGTAATTAAATGAAAATATCGAAGGTGTAAGCATTATTTATTTATGAGGATATTAGAGTGCACACTGGAAAAAAACATATCAGATATTAAAAAATAAATGGTGTAACATTCATTCATTCATTACTAAGGTGTCTCGGATATATTCCAGAATAATCTTATTCAATGCCAAAATGAAAGTCACGTATTGCTTGTCCTTAGCATTGAACCCTGCATATTGCTAAGACACGTATGAAAAGCTTAAAGACAAGGTCTAAAGTACTTACAGAGAACCTTATCCCCGTGCACATCTGTGTCCAAGGGCTTATCTACCGTAGCAACACAAGCTGGCCGTTACACCAACATCAAAATACGAAGTTCTTATCCCTTACAAAACTTCTGCAATATCCAATCAAAGAGGTTTATAATATTACCGTCAAATTTACATCATAAACATTAACAACTAACGTATCAAACGAGAACCGAAATTCCCCAATAGTTTCGCCCAAGGATTACCTTTTGTAAACTAAAATGGGACGCAATCATCATCTTGTGGACCAGGATTACAGAAGGGAGTAGGATTACACCAACTATGTCTTACTTATGCAATAGAGATATTGCCGCGGGCGAACCGATGCGACCCTCGTCCTCTACAAATATTACATATAATCATTCGCTTTTAATTATTATTGCTGCGGCTAAGTTTTGTTTGATGTATTGATTAAAAGCGTGTTTGTGATGAGGTGGTGCTGTACGCGGCGGAGGCCGTGTCAATAGATACCGTAATCCTTCGGGACGACTCCCGTCATTTGATAAAGGACAATGCTCTGCTGATTACTTTGGGAGGGTCAGCATGTCACTCTTTTGTCAATTATACACCGTTGCAAACGCTTCAGATGAATATTAGGTACCCATCAGCTTAGTTATTACTCGTATTATTGGATTTTTGTTGGACTTCATATTTGTGTAAGAATACTTACCCAAATTTCAACGAATAGTTCGTTATATTTTTTTATATTTTATTTAAGATACTGATTTATATTACAACAAATGTATTAATATACAAGCAATAATCATAAACCAGGCCATTTTTACTATTCTGATGGTGTTACTGAGATAAAGAGCACTTTGTTTACAAAGAACAATGCTTCTTTGCTTAATTGCTTAATTTTGAGACTAAAGGCAGCTATAGCTGACTCGTATAGATACTCAGTATCAATAATCATACTAATAATCTTACCGAATTATAAAAGCAACAATACTCTATTTAGTACAGTAGTTAAGACAGTCTTTATAAAAGGTATTAAGCGGCAAATCAAACTTTCACATTTTAACATCATATTAATGGCAACAAAGATGGACTTTACACAGTTTAAGCTAAGAACAGACCGACATCCAACTGCATAAAACTCCATGAAGACAAACAGCCTTAAAATATATAGCTATATCTACAATCAAATAGCAAAAGGGCAGAGATACAAAGCTTTTTTCCCTAATGTATAGACACCAGTAGAATGGCACTAAGTGTCATGCCCTCGCAATAAATAATCGCCAAATGGCCGTTACATTGAAAATTTAATATTTGGCACATAAACACATAGGGCGACGTTGTAATGTAAACTATTACAAGTTACTTTACGATCGCATAAACATAAAAACCTCATCGGGTCCACAAGAGAAAAATATAAAAATGCACCTAATAACGTTCATATATGCGGATAAAACTTTTTCCATTTAACGGGTACATTGTCGGATGCTATTTCCCTATAGAAGTCATAAACATGATGCTTAGCGGCGGGCAGCCTGTGAGTTGCCCACCTCCCACACCCCTTAAACCCCTTCCAGCCACTACTACCTATTCTGAACCTCTCTTGAAGTTTTTTTTTTTGTCTTTAGAGCCTGGCTCTACTCGTTATATTCCTTACAGATCCATTAGTACGTTCAAATTAGATTATGCATTTCAATTCACGCGTTTTTTAAATTAAAATTCACTTTAAATCTATTAACATTTTAATGTAACAAAATATTTTCCATTTATATTCCATTAAAAATGTAGACGCCTCGAAATGCTTCTCCGCGATTTTGTTTTACCACCACAAAGATGAGAAAGAAATCTCATTAAAGAACGCCGTACTTAAAAGCCGTTTTACCGTATCTTAAGTAGCTACAATAAAGTAAATACAAGTATATTTTCCGAGGTAAGAAAGAATATAATGAATAAAGAAACAATACATCTCTTTTAAATAGAACGTATTTTTTTATAATCATGTTACCGTTCCCCAAACGTAAGAGTCTATCGGACGTGCTATTTAGGGAATCAAGAGGCTTGAACTAAAGCCACGGAGGCAAATAAACTCTGGAACGCACGGTAATGAAACTCAATTGGATTAAGCCTGGTTTACGTAAGCCTTAATAATAATAAGCAAAAATGCACGTAGAATGGAACGTGGTCGAGTATTAAATAACTCACTCAATAACATCTAATTTAGGGACCTCTGAATATACCCGGCACATTCCGCCCCGATCCGCTTTATGCGGTAGATGCTTTAACTTTATGTTATTCTCATTACGTTAAATGCTATGGAAGTTTATTGCTTTCATTTTTAAATGATTTAATTTTTTTTCTCAGTTCTATTAGATTTTGAGAAGTGGATTGGGAATTTATTCTACTAGCATCAGTGTATACACTCAAAAATAGGTTTATGAGTGTATTTGATTTATTAAGATAAACAACTCTAGTGTGTACAACTTAATTTTTGATTTCATTTATGCTTGTTTAATTAGTTGTAGTGAGGGATTCGAATGTAAATCGACCTCATCTATCTGTTTACCAAACACATGAAACATTGTTTTATCAATTTTCATACTTATGCAAACACGTCTTGAAGATCGATCCAGATTCTGATATTAGACTATCGCATGTGCTTTGAATTCAATATACTTAAAAAAAGAGAGATTATTTGAAAAGTAAAAATAGGACTAGTTGTAGAGTTACAGTGTTGGAACTCGAGGGCGAAGGTACCACCGCGTTACATTATTTATCCGCCGCCAAGATACAGCATAAGCGATCAGCATTGTGACTTTTTGTGACGAATGTTTTCACGTAAAATTTTCGACGATTCTACAAGTGGCAAGCAAGCATGCGGTTTACATTGGTGTTAAGTGATGACTGCAACCTATAGACACTTACACAAAGACCAAGGTTAAAATGAAAATGCGACGAAAGACTCCTGAGGCCTAAGGTGTTATGCCTCTGTGCCGGAAATTACACGGTCGTACATTAGACCACCAGACCGGAACACGATAGTGCTGAACACTACCACTTAGCAGCAAGTATATTGATGCGATGCTCCCTACGCCCGCGAGATCCGTCACTGGAGCTCTACCACCAATGTTTACAGACAACCATTTTTTTAAATATACAATTTGTAATTGCAACGTATTCTCTATTATATCTCCATTCATAAACTCACCCAACTGCAACCGAATGCACTCGAGACTAAACCCCGGATATTTAGGAAAGAAAATCTATTGTAACAAAGATAGCACGTTGCAGCAGAAAAATATATGTGAATTTAAAACAAATTGCTGGAGGTGCAAATGGGGCATGGTACATTATTGCAGTCGGGGCGCGTCGGGACAAATGACTCGAAATTGTTCGAACACGACACCTGAGCGTACAGTCTCTGTAGTTTTGTAAAAACATTGGACTCGGACTTTATTGTTTGTACTTGTTAATAACAAAAAATATGCTTCTTTATTTATATTACTAGATGTAAACCCGGCTTCGCTCGGGTGATATGTGACTCTTATTACTCACACATTTAGGCTTAAAATGTGGGGAGATATTTCTGTAGTCATCGGTTCTCATGGAATATTAAGGGTAGAAGCGAGACAGATCCGTATAGCTTAGTTTATTGTGATTAATAAATATAGTGAATAAAAATTGCAAAAGTTTTTACACAAATATTTTTTTATTTTAAATCAACAATGAAAATAAACTAACATAAATTATGTAACAAAACATATTTATAATTTTTAAGTTTTAGTCCTCTTGTTATACCTAAGCACTCAGTCTTTTTTCTACTTTGGCAGGTTAATAATTTTAACTTAATAATTTTTAAATTAAAAAAACCGGTCAATTGCGTGTCAGACCATGCGCAGTACACTGTGGGTTCCGTAGTTTTTAGGTTTGAAGAATGTAATGAAAAAAAAAAATATTTTCTTTGATGTTCTTCAAAATTTTCGAGTAAAAAATACATTTGGTCGACTATTACTCGCAAACGTTTAAAGCCAACTTCAGTGTGATAGTTTTCCTTTTAATTTCGTAATATGTAGCTACTATTGCCGTAACGTTTGAATTTCTAACGACAACCGTTTAGTTAAATTGGCACTTTAAAACTTACCTTATAAGTCACGAACGGTTAAAAAAATCGAAATGATATTAGTACATCCCTAACATTTTTGAAAAACCTATCCAACAGTATATCACACTATATAGAAAACGCAAAATAAAAAAAATATTTGCGCGTTACATGTAGGGGAGGTACCCTAAATAATATATTTTTTAACGTTTTTATTCTACCACTTTGTCGACGTAATTAAGATGCATACTTGTGCCAAATTTCAAGTCTCTAGTACCAATAGTTTTTACGCTAAACCGCGGACGGAAAGACAGACAGACAGACAGACAGACGGACATGGCGAAACTATAAGGGTTTCTTGTTTACTACGGAACCCTAAAAAATGAAACTGTTGTTCCTAATTCAAATCGGCTAGATCAAAATAAGATTAGGAAGAATAAATTGTAAATTATTTGCAAAAATATATTATGGGTTTTGGCGGGCACCTTGAAAGAGGCGTGTGGTGCCTCTTATTTTATTTAATTTTCGTGGTGTATTTTTGAGTTATTTTATATAAAGTTGGTGGCATTTTGAAAACACGTTCTTTCGGGTTGCCTACAAAACTTCATTGTAAATGTGCTGGTAAAGTAGCCATCGCTTTACTCGAATTAGGTACTGTGACTGACTGACAGATTGATAAATTGACTAACTGACTCTGACTTTTACGCTGCTTATTGCGAATGCAAAATATCGTTTTACTTGACACTGTCAATATGCGTAATAGCGATGCCATTACTTAAAAACAAAAATTATACAATTAAACGTCTAGTTGTACACATTCTAGACAAACTTATAATAATGTCATTTATTATCATTTGTCGGATATAGAGAAAAAATATTCAGCCGCTTACTGAGTATAATGTTGTCACATTCCACACATCGACTACACATTTGCATTTGCTTGCAGTTTCTTGCAAATATTTTGCCATTAGAAAAATTGCATGTCACTGGAAGTAAATAAGTACATAATTTATTTGAATGCAAAAAGTTTTACAATCCACACTTTAAGAATTTTTTTTTTAAAGTGGCATCGCTATTACCCATATTGCCAGTGTCAAGTTAACTATCACATAAAATAACACAGTCACATTAGTCATAGTTGTTTGTGAAACGGAACGTTTATTAACTACCCAAGATGGCGACTGCGGTTTGTTTGTCAGTGCCATTAGACTTTAACGAAATTCTCCATTATCCGAATTTTGCGGATACATGTTCTCGACTCAGAATAATTATTTTTATACGATTCTTTCGGTCGAGTCTACCGTAGACCTGCACGAAATTATTAATATAGATAAGAAGGTTAAATTTAAATTATTAAAATATTGTTCTACGAAACTACTCATAAGTTTAAAATAACTTTTATAAATATTTAGGATAGAATATCGGGGTATACATAAGTTGTAATATTTTAATTTTTGGAATAGGTAACATATGCAAATGAATCTAGGAATGAAAGGAAAAATGGAATGAAAACATTTAGCTTCAGGCAGGGATTGAGCTTGCGACTTAGCCGCTTACATTGATATAATATACAATTGTATATCAATGGCCGCCACTTGTATATCATTGTATATCAATTACCACTAAGTAACTTAGTGTAGTTAGTAACTAGATGAGATCTCTGCCCGAAGTCGCATTTTTCAATCCATTTTTTCTTTCATTATTTTTAGACACAGGTAAGTAAGTAAGTACTGCACTCGTATTTAACATGTTTTTTTTAATGTAATGGAAGTGGCAAACAAGCATGCAGTTCACATTGATGTTAAGTGATGACTGCAGCCTATAGACACTTACATAAAGACCTAGGTCAAAATGCAGATGTGTTACCACCCTTGAGGCCTAAGATGTGCCATGTGTGTGTGATGTGTGTTACAGGGCCATACATTACCACATGACCGGAACACGATAGTGCTGAACACTACCATTTAGCGGCAAGTATATTAGTTAATGCGGTGGTGCCTACGCCCGCGAGCTCCGTCATTGGAGCTCTACCACCAGTAAAATGCTGCAAGGGTAGTTTTCTAAAGCACCTAAATCCTGTGATAAGTATGACTTTCTATAAATTGAGAAACAATTCCGAGGCCCAAAAAGAAAATAATATATTTCGCCTATTGCCTACAATCGAAAAATTTCTAGCCCCTTGGCTTGGGGACCCTGGTGGATGTAACCCCTTAAAGCTACTAGCAAGTTGACCTGAAGGATCGTGGGTCTAAGTCATATCTGAAGTTAATATACCTATTTCTAAATATAATTCTTTTACATTTTTCAATAGAAATATAACGTTAAAATTAAAATATAAAAAACAATGTTCATAATCCGTAAAAATAATTTATTTCTACACAATAAAAATTGGTTGACTGGTATGAAGTAAATATTTTGATTTCCATTGTGAGAAGTTGGCATTGTGAAAAGTTGTCATTTTGAGAAGTTGACATTTTGCGAAGTTGCCAGTTCATGAATGCCAACTTCTCACAACGCCAACTTTTCACAATGGTACAGTACCCATCAAGAAATATTCCACATCGAGCCTACAGAAGAGACAATCGGCTAGTTTCAACTTCGTAGAGCGTTATCTCTGTTGCACACTGCTTACGTAAGCACTGACCGGCAAAACTTGATCAAATAGGGCGACAAACGTCATATGGGTAGGGTGCGAAAGAGATAACGCTCTACAGATCCGAAATAAGCCTCCTTCCTAAGCTCGATTTGCAGTATTTATAGTTAAGCACTGTAGTTTGATTCTGCTGAAATTCTGTAGTATCAGCGATTTTCTTCTTTAACAAATAGCATCAAAACACAAATCTCTCAAGCATTGCAGCGATTGTAAATAATATCCCTTTCTACGCCACATTAATATAAAAGCAGAAATCATCGCCACGTCGTTGCTTTATATCTTTTGTTTCCGTTCTGTAAAATTTCGCCCCATAACATTATGTTGATGGCGGCAATAACGCTTGAAATATTTACGAATATCCTAACAAACGAGGTTTACTGATAAATAGGCGATACTCGCGGTGGATGGACCGTGGTTGAATAAAGATTAGGAACAATGTTATTCAATACGTGTACGAACCATTTGATTTTTAGGGTTTCGCACCTAAATCTGAAAAACGCAGTCCTGGTTGGATCACTTGTTTGTCGGGTTGCTCATCTGTTATCACCAATTTAATCGGAGAATACTGTGCCGTTTGAAAAATTTGATATATATATTATTTTCTAATTCAATGATCCAAACATTGACTGGTAACTAAATGAGTTTCAAATATGGATACCACTTTTAGGGATAACTAACATTTACAAAGTATCAAATATGCTCGTATTATATTTTATACTAGCTGTGCCCGCGACTTCGTCTACGTGAAAAAAAGTATGATTGTTCAGTATCTATCCGGACGAAGTCGTGGGCGCAGCTAGTATAAAAGTAGCGTAAGTTACTCTTATTACATCAGCTATCTGCCAGTGAAAGTCCCGTCAAAATCGGAGACACTCAAATTCTGTTTATTTGTATGTATGTATGCATGGTTGTATGGAGATAAAAGTAGCCTAAGTTACTCCTTATTACATCAGCTATCTGCCAGTGAAAGTCCCGTCAAAGTCGAAGACACTCCAATTCTTTCTAGGTATGTATGTATGGATGGATGTATGGAGACAAAAGTAGCCTAAGTTACTCCTTATCACATCAGCTGAAGCCAGTGAAAGTCCCGTCAAAATGGGTCAAGCCGTTCCCAAGATTAGCCCCGCCAAACAGACAGACAGACAGACAGACAAAAATTGTAAAAATGTTTTGGTATATGTACCGTGTACACATACATATGCGTTTATTAAAAAGCGGTTATTTTAATAATACAAGCAGACACTCCCATTTTATTTATTTGTATGTATGTATGTATATAGATTTATTATGGAAGCTACAATACAACATAAGACCTAAAAATTCTGTGAAAATTTTAAGCGTCTACATTAAAGCGGTAATAGAAATACATAATTTGTGAAACTAAACTAAAACTAAAGTATTAGTATTTGAAAGAGATGAACAGAGAACAAATGCAAGGGTAGTAGTAGATGATGCAGTGTTAGAACAGGTTGATGAAATTGTATATCTTGGATGTGCTTTTAGCAAGGATGGTAGGTACACCACTGACATAGAAAGAAGAGTGCTTGCTGGGAATTGCGTGAATGGAGCGTTGGGTAAGCTGCTAGAATCTAAACATCTCAGCCAGCGGGCTCGACTAGCCGTACATAATGCTGTACTTACTCCAACGCTTTTATATGGAAGCGAGAGCTGGGTATGCAGGAAAGAGCATGAAAGTAAGTTGAACGCGGTCGAGATGAGATCTTTGCGCAAGATCTGCGGTGTATCACTCACCGATCGCGTTCGTAATGAAGATGTAAGAAAGAGACTTTGTGTGAATGATAGTATCGGTGTAAAAATGAAAAAAGGCATGCTCCGATGGTTCGGGCATATAGAAAGAATGTCGAATGAGCGAATGACTAAACAGATATACAATGCGAATTGCAGAGGCCCAGGAAGACCAAGGCTGACCTACCATGACCAAATAGGTCGAGTTCTGTCTGATGGTGGTGTCAAAAGTCTTAGGAATCGGCGTGCATGTATGAAGAGAATGATGAAGGTAGACGAGGCACGAGAGGTTTGTCAGAACCGGGATGTCTGGCGCTCTACACTCTCTGCCTACCCCGTTAGGGACCTGGCGTGAAGATACATATATATACATACATATATAATTTGTGAAAATGTTAGCTTTTTAGCTATCACTATTTATGTGATACAGCCTGGTGACAGACAGGCGGACGGACAGACAGACAGCAGAGGATTAGTCATCCGTAGGGTCCGTTTTTACCTATTAGGTACTAAACTCCCTAAAAGATAGAACTAAGATACAGAATAGCTTAAAAATATTCGATACGATTCTTTAATTTGACATAATTTTTTTATTTCTGAACCGATTCACATGAAACAAACACTAAATGTTAAGTGATACTTACTACAATATATTAGTGAAAACCGCAAATCGAATAAGCCGTTTCTGATATTAGCGTGCACAAACACACAGACAAACAGACATTTTTCCGGGATAAGAAGTACCCAGTGTTGTGCGCCAAAGGTTAAAGTATAATCATACCAAGTTTCATTGTAATTGATTATGTGATGCTTGAACAAACAGACAGACAGACAGACAGACAAAAAAAATTCTAATCACATATTTGTGTTCGGTATCGATCTAATAACATCCCCTGGTATTTATTTTTTCAATATTTTTAATGTACCGAATTTACACTTCTACAGATTTATTATAATAGGTTGGGGAAAAAGTCTTTTCGCATTATAGTATGTATGAACTTGTAATAAAATCACTTTGGCTGTAGTATTTGTATCATTGAAAGTTAAAATTTTAAAGAACATAATTCCAAATTCGAATTAGGCAAATGTGTGATTTTCATTTGTTTTTCGTACTGTCAAGATGAGTGAATCTAATGAAGAAATTCGATACATTTTAAAATTTTACTACAAAAAAAGAAAAATGCAACGCAAGCCGCGAAAAAAATTTGCGATGTTTATGGACGTAGTGCAGTGTCTGTGAGAGTAGCACAAATTTGGTTTAAGCGTTTTCAATCCGGAAATTTTGATGTTAAGGATGCACCTCGCTCTGGTCGCCCTATTACGGATAAAATGGATGCCATTTTTGAAAAAGTGGAGCAAGATCGACATATCCGTAGTTACGACGTAGCTGAAGAACTGAGAATTGATCACAAAACAGTTTTGGCGCATTTGAAAAAAGTTGGGTACAAAAAAAAGCTCGATATTTGGGTACCTCACGAGCTCACTGAAAGAATCCTAATGAACCGTGTACTCATTTGTGATTCTTTATTACGACGTAATGAAACCGAATCATTTTTGAAGAAGCTGATAACTGGTGATGAAAAGTGGATCACGTACGACAAGAACGTGCGAAAAAGGTCGTGGTCAAAGGCCGGTCAGGCTTCACAGACTGTGGCGAAGCCCGGGTTAACTCGCAATAAGGTGATGTTGTGTGTGTGGTGGGATTGGAAGGGCATTATTAATTATGAGGTATTACCACCAGGCAGGACTATCGATTCTGAACTCTACTGCGAACAACTGATGAGATTAAAGCAAGAAGTTGAGAGAAAGCGGCCGGAATTGATCAACAGAAGGGGTGTGGTGTTTCATCATGATAACGCTAGAACTCACACATCTATAGCCACTCAGCAAAAATTAAGAGAGTTTGGCTGGGAGGTGTTAATGCATCCGCCGTATATTCCTGACCTTGCACCTTCAGATTTCCACCTGTTTCGGTCTCTTCAGAATTCTTTATGCAATGTTATGTTAACATCACGAGTGGACTGCCAAATCCACTTGTCGCGGTATTTTGATGAGAAATCCCAAAAATTTTACAGCAATGGGATCATGTCCCTACCTACAAGATGGCAAAAGATTATCAAACAGTACCATTTTGTTTCATACATACTTTAGTTAAATTTAAATAAACTATATTAAAAAATGTTTTGAATTATCTTTAAAAATGCGAAGAAACTTTTTCCCCAACCTTAAGTATAGATGAAAAGCCTTAACGTGGAGAACTCGAATACGTCTGGTTAACGAAATAAATATTAAACATTTTGGAGCTCCACCACAACATCCGTTGTTGCGAATAAAATTACTAAACTACCCTATTTGCTCTATAAGGCTGTTATACTATACAATCAATGTAAAATATTTAAAATTTAGATTAGTTTTTTTTATGTAACCAAGGTAGCAACTAGCATGCAGTTCACTTGGATGTTAAGTGATGAACCTTTAAACATCTGCACAAGACCTAGAAGCCCCGACACCTCAGTTGTTATGTTTCTGTGATAGTTATTTGAAGGCCATACATTACCACCTAAACTGATAACGATATTGCTAAACACTACCGTTTGGCAGATAGATTAGCTTTCGACTCGAGCTTCTACACTGGAATTCTATCGCCATAAAAAAGAAATAAGTAACCAAACCAATATCTTGATAACAATATGTATAAGTACAGTCTGCAGTGTTCACTGTACTGTATGCTTCTTTGCCACACCATGACGTAAAAAAAATATATCTGCTACTTCTACTACCGCAAGTCACTGGCTTATTATCACTAGACTACTGAGTATGCAGTAGTGCTACGCTGAGATTTTTACAGAATCTTCTGCGTGCAAATTCGACTCGCACTTGGTCGGGCTTTTTTAAATTAGTCGAGTATTATATTTTTACTTTATCACAGTGTATTAATTACTATGTCACTAACCTTAACACATTGCCAACATATAAGTTTTGCTCTTAATAATAATAGATGGCTTTATAATCGGCATTCGTCAGTTGCCCGCTTGCTGTTGATCCATCCTTTTCAAGGAAAACAACGACACAGACTGAATAGTTTCCTTTGTTGTTATTGAATTCTTTAAGAGTTTGTATCAACTTGAATATGGCTTTTGCAAAACGAATTGGACGTAGAGAAAGCTCAAAACTGCCTTTTGTGATGTCTATGATGTTGTTTCAAAGGTCTCTCAGACTTTATAGCTATCTCTAGTACCTAATATTAGTTGATGGAAATCCATTGGAGTGTTGCTATCATGTCTGCCTATTACAAGGCTATGTTATTTTTACGATTTGTTAATGATATTTCCAACACCAATTACTATATATACCATTAGGTATATGAGAATTCGACCATCGTATCACTAAGGCTAGGTGCACCATCTTACCTACTTTAGCTTTAACAAGTTTGTTAAACTACCGGTTAAGTGAAAAAATAAGTTACACCATTTGAAAATTGTTAAATGATGTCACCGTAACTGGCCTGCGCTGGGTAATAATTATCTGTCAGATTATATGGGAATCTGTCAACCCTACCAAGAAAAAAACAAGAGTGGTCTTTTTTGGGTAAGTAGATGCCTGAATATTTTTTGGCTGAAATACGCCGCATAGAACCTGAGAAACATACAATTTTTTATTTAATTAACCGAGTTCAAAAAACGAGAAGGTTCTCAATTCGGCTGGTATATATATTTTTTTTAATGTATGTACGTGAATTTCGCCGAGATTTCTGGACCGATTAACATAATTCTTTTTTTGTTTGATGCGGAATAGTTTCGAATTGGTCGCATAAAAAATTGATTCAGATAGGCCCATCGGTTTTTATTTTAAGAGCATTTTTTTACTTACTTTCACCTCAGCCTAAAGGTATAAGAATAGACGGCGAGTTGTCATACAGTGCGTTGAATCCACTGACGTCCTAGATAGTCCTAATGCGCATGACAACAAGATGACAGCTAGTGACAATGACACATTTACTCATCGACGACACAACACAGCATAGTTACTCCTTCGTAGATAATTTTTTTTCATTGATTTCGTATAATCGTGTATTAATTTTGTATCGCACCTAAACAATTTAAATTAGGTATCTAATTGTCACGAAGCTAAAAGAGTCAGATTTTTCAATTTAACAGATATGAACATTAATCTAATTGGCAATGCAGCAATAAACTAAAAAGTATTAAATAAATATAACTACGTTAAGAAAAACCGACTTCAAAACTGAAAAGTAAAAAATAAATAAGATTTAATTGTAATTATATACTACCTATTATTTATATGTGCTATTTACTAATAGGTTTGAAGTCGGTGCCAAGCCAAAATCACTAAAGTAGGCATTTCATTGTATGAAAACGCAACTTCACGCCTGTAATCCCCGAAGGGGTAGGCGGAGGTAAATGCATGAATTCGCCAGTTACGTTTTGTTCAGTGTATTAATTTGCTCGTATTCATATTTAAGTGATTAAAATATAATTATTTGTTTGAGGCTGTATGAAGCTCGCGAAAACCTACGAAAACGTTATTAACGTAGTTATATTTATTTTATTTCTATACTTACATAACATGAAACTATATGTAAGTGGACTATATCAGTACATCGGATATATAAATGAAAAAAAAATAAGAAGTGTCTTTATAGTTTGGTATAAAAATAATAGAAAGACAAAAATAGGGCGGCACTTTTTTCGTAAAAAATCAATACAGCATTTAAATAGAGGATAAAATTTGGCCAAGTGAACGCCGCCTCATTTTGGTTTCGAATTCTACGCCGACGATGTCACGGGACAAATCTAGAAGGTAATATTTCCCAATCTTTGCAAGTGAGATGGCAAGGCAATTGATCTGAAACTTGAATCCACAAAAATAAAAAAAAACACAATGAAAATTTTATCAGTCGTCAGCAATATTAGATCCCTCGTTCATTAGCAATGGATTCGATGGCGTGAAGACCCTCTCATCTCGGATTATATCGGGTCCAAATCCCCAACGTAACAATACCGTCCACTGTACCTTGATTCAGCGGCTGCTCATTTTGCAATTCATTGTCTGTGACACACGGATGTGGAAAATTATGTTTATATATTTTTTATTTTTTTTTTATGTAATAAAAGTGGCAAACAAGCATGCAGTTCACATTGATGTTACGTGATGACTGCAGCCTATAGACACCCACACAATGACCAGAGGTCAAAATGCAGATGCGCTGCCACTCCTGAGGCCTAAGGTGTTATGGCCTTTGTGCCTGAAATTACAAGGCCGTACCACCACCACCTGACCGGAACACGATAGTGCTGAACACTACCATTTAGCGGCAAGTATATTAGGTAATGCGGTGGTGCCTACGCCCGTCACTGGAGCTCTACCACCAGTAAAAATAATAATTGAAATAATATTTTTTTTAACATTATAGACAAAACGTTTGACTACCTACCACTCAGTTTTTGTTTCATATGGATGCTTTTAATAATATTATGGCATTAATACTATCTATGATTTTGTCATTAAGTTTTTATTGTATGAATCGTGATTTATAGTAGTTAGATCAAGTATCTGAAAATAATATTGTACTGTTATTCAAGAAATTTCGACCAAGCGCCTAAAGTGTGTATAAAAAGGAATTATGTATTTGAAAACTTTCAGAATATTCTTTTCTATTGCATGTTTGAATCACAATGAAACAAATTACAGAATATGTACATAATAAAAACAATTCTTGAAAGGAAGAAGGCTGGCCGGCAGGGCAGTAAAAAATCACCATTGCCATCCAGAGTCGCAATGCTGCCAGCCTTCTGGAGACATTACCGAAGGGTAAATTCTAAATGGATTTCTTAGATGCTTGCTATTTGTTACAAATACTACTTACACATAATTATTTGTTTATGTTAAATTACTTTAGCTCATAATTTCCGATATAGCCGTGTGTATCAAACGGTCAGCAGCCGTGCCAACGAGTCAATATAGAGATCCCTAATTAGCCTGAACTACCAGTTAACAACAACCCAATTACCGCTCATATTTTGAATAGTTACACTAATGAATGAGGAATTGCTATTGTAAAATTGGACAACGGTCAACGTCCCTATGCTTTTGAAATTGAAGAGGACGTTATAGGGGATACCTTCGGAATAATTAATAGGCACACGATTCAGAGAGTATTGCCCGTTGATGTTGAATTGTAATTCTTTGATGTTTCTGCAGGCTCAGTTAATAACCCTACTTCCCTACTAATATTATAAATGCGAAAGTCACTCTGTCTGTCTGTCTGTCTGTTACCTTTTCACGTCGAAACGACTGAACCGATTTTAATGAAATTTGGTACAAAGATAGAGCTGACTTTGAGAAAGAACAGGCTATAGGCTACTTAGTTATTTATAAAACGACATCCACTCGATCGAAGCCGCGGGCAACAGCTAATAATTTATATGTATAAATAGTAAAATAATTATCCCGTTCTATTTTCAATAATAACACAAATATCGACAATGATGATGTACATTAAAAGGGCAAAGTTACTTTCACTTTTTGCAAATAGCCTAGCATAACTGTGTCAATAACTTTATGTATTTTTTTCTATTCTAAAAATATTTGACTTCTCATGATTTGTTCACTCTTTTTGTCCGTGTCTGCGGGGAAAATTTAGTGCATTTTTTTTTTAATTTTCTGCAATTCAAGTGTCATCTTCGACGTTGTGTCCTTAGCCTCACCATCTAGTACTTCAGACAAAATGTAAGCGTTGGTGGATGTTTTCATGCCTGAAAGTTATTTTTTCTTGTCAATAAAAATAACTGTATCACATAAAATAAAGTCAAAGCACTTATTACCATACGACAAATAACTGGTAGAGGAAGTAGATTTGTTTTGCAACTTTAACTAAATTACCTTTACCAAAACGTAAATATCATCAGCGACCCTTTGTATTATTACAATTCATCAACGAGCACATTGTATACTTAACAAGAGTAATATTAATGTATAACAAAGATAAATTCATGCGCCGTCACGATGCTTACGTCACGTCAATTCCACGCGATCCGATTTCCCTAAGGACGTCCTCCAGAAGATATCTAATTACAAATTCGATGCGGCCAATAAATATTCCAATGGTTTCAAATTTACATAATGCTACACTTTCAGGCGAACGTGAACTTTAAATAAGCTGAGTCGAATTGGAACTAAATAATTGATGAGGTTCGATCAACTGTTTTCGTTTTAATATCAAAGTCCAATTTAGGAACGTATACAAATACGGGGACATCAAAAGGCAGTTACAATTTGGAAGATAGTTATAGAAGCCCTTTATTAGGTACGTGAAATAAGGCAATTTGGTGGACAAAAGGATGCCTTTCAGAACGAGATGGTTGCTGAAGGCGATTCTAAATTTCCAGTTGAGGTGGTCGGCCCTTGTCCGAATTTATTCAATTTCGTCCCGAGCGCGAGGGATGACCACATATTTACTGTTCTGACGTGTATTGAAAAGGGTGACATTGATATAAATATTGAAGCTATATTTTTGGATACATCTGATAAAACTCAGTTAGATTTGAAGCAACGGGTCTTTGAAGATCCATATATTCTACTTTTTTTGTTACCAAAATGGCAAACAAGCGTGTAGTTCACATGAATCTTAAGTGATGATTGTATTCTATAGACAGCTTTAATAAAACCAGAGGTCAAAATGCAGATGCGTTGCCACCCCTGAGACCTAAGTTGTTATGTCTCAGTGATAGTTATTACGGGGCCATACATTACCATCTAACCGGAACACGATAGTGCTGAGCACTACCATTTGGCGGCAGATAGATTAGGTAATGTGGTGGTGCCTACGCCCTCGAGCTCCTACACTGGAACTCTACCACCAGTAAAATTTAACATTAGACGGTGTTTATTTTCATTCTTTCGCTATATTTTTTTTTTATTTAAGAAAGGATTCATCCCAAGATCGCACTTTCTAGTACTGACCAGAGTTTAGATCTCCCTATCTTCATTTATCGGGTATTTAACGCATCTATTTGTTTGTATTTTTTATTAATTTGAAGTGTTAATATAAAACACCAACTGTAATTTACAGACAGTTGATGGATGGGATATTTTAATTAAAAACACAATGCAATGTTAGCTGTGTACCGCACGATAACCAACATTTCCACAGTACACAACAAACTGCACAGTTTGTATTTTTCAGGTTTCTGTGCACAAAAGAGTCAATGGGACTCCATTACCAATCCAATTTCTGTTTACCTGTAACAATTTTTATGCAGTCAAGGCTAATTAAATATCATTCCATATCTGTTTGGAATTGGCGTGCATGTATGAAGGAAATAATGAATGTAGATGATAAACAGGAGTTGTGTAAGGTACGCGATATTTGAATTCATGCTGTCTTCCTTAAGGGATATGGCATGAAGAACAAAACCCATTTCAAATTCTTAAATCAAGTAGGTAGATATCGTAGTTTCATTAAGATATTGATCTTATCTCGTCCTTATACGTACTCATTATTTCTCTAAATAAATTCCAATTTTATAAATTGGTAGACATAGAACATATTATTAAGTTCATTCTAAAATTCAGTTCAACAGAATTGCGAATTTGATTTAAAATAAATAAAATATTTGATGACCAAAGATAAACTCGACATCCGCCCTGGCGAGATGGATGGAAGTTGTTGAAATATAATTTGACCTCTATTGTTTTGTTGATAAGGGTGATAGTTCCCATTGTTGTAGTCAGTTTACAATGGTAAAATGGCTGCCGACGGCAATACGACAATTTGTCCCTAGCAAGGGAGCTTTTCAATAATAATTCCGCCATAAATTCTACCTCTGACCGCACAGGGATAGTGGTGGCCCACGATTAATTATTATATTGCTTTTTTGACAGCGTTCCGGACATTGTTTCCTTATTGAGTCCGTGTTTTACTTGATACTATTATAAATCCAGGAAAATAATTTTGTTATTCACGTAATTTGATTTCGTTAGAATTTAGTTTAATAGAAATATAAATATCTGTTGCTGAAAGTCCACGTGTTGAGCAACATCATTTTCATCAATCTATTTTTCACTGGTGGTAGAGCTCTAGTGACGGAGCTCGCGGACGTAGGCACCACCGCATTACCTGTATCTCCGTCAAATGGTTATTGATTGTCGTCAAATATGTTCAGCACTATCGTGTTCCGGTTAGGTGGTAAAGTGGTAATGTATGGCCCCGTAATAACTATAACTACTTAGGTCTCAGGGATGGCAACGCATCTGCATTTTGACCTCTGGTTTTTGTGAAGCTGTCCATAGAATACAGTCATCACTTAACATCAATGTGAACTTTAGGCTTGTTTGTCAACTCCTCACATAAAAAAAAACATTTAGCAATAGATATAATAGAAAATAAGGTGGTCCTTCGAGCTCCAATCTGAAGCTCCAACATTCTATGAAAAGCACCTTTGAAGGAAATCCACTCCTGGAGATTACCAGAAAACATTAGTATATCCGTTTTAAGAGTATTTTTGTCCCTTTTTATTGATAGCTCTCTTAATGTTGGCAAGTAAATATTGGTAAATAATCGGTATAATCTAACGGTTAGTAGTGTTCATAACTATCGTCAATATCTGTTATGAATACGATAGTGCTGAATATTACCAATTGGCGGTAGATGGAATAGGTTATCATGTGGTGCCTCGAGGTCCAACAACAGGTTGAACTCGACAACCAGTAGAGAAAAGACCCGAAAAATAAAGCCACGAACTAGTATGTTTTAAACACAAAATCTCCACAATATTTCACGTGGTTAATGGTTTGAACGTTTTAAACTGTTTACCTTGATATTATTTAACCATATTATTATTATCCAAGGTTCATCCACCTACCCGACACGGTGTCTAGGGCAATTTATTATTGTAATGTCGGCAATCTGTCGTATAGGCAACGTTATAACTCAGGACAACGTCGCTATGTAATGGTTATTTTGTTAGTTTCTTTTTTTCTCGATCATTCTAGCGCTATCGTTTCGTGTTATGATCGCATTTGATGACAAATCGTTGTCATTTTTTATATTTCTTTTTATAATGATCATTTTTGCAGTAAAATACATATATTGTCCAGTCTAAGGGGTCAATTCTAGGGATTTAGTGATAACTGCAAGAATTTCAGTTTCATTTATTGTAAGTAAAAATTCTGGAGTGAGTTTATTCTGGGGTAGGTACGGTCTACCCGGAATAATTAATTCATGAAAAAAGGTGTTCTGGACTTGAAATCGAACCCAGGATCCCAGCATAGTGGTAATGGCCTGCTACCACTAGCCTACTGAGGCAGTACAAAATTAAAATCATAGAAAGTAGAAAACAAAATAGAATAAAAAATAACTGAAAGAACACTTTCAGGATGACATAAAAGTCCCAAAAATGGCTTTAAAATTACACACGTCCCTCGTATAGATAGACCTTATTAAATTTCAAAGGTCTGGCCCATTATTCATGATGTGGTCACGCTTGATTCCCCACACGAAATAGTTGCAATAAATTGGGACAAGTTTATTGGCTATTAAAATAAGTAATGAAACCATTCGTGAAGCTACGCTATTGTGAAATTAGTTAAGGTACGGTTTTTTTTAATGGTAACTTACTGGCAAAGTTTCTGTCTCGGAGTTCGATTAGTTCGATTAGACCACCGCATTACCAAATCTATCTGCCACCAGATTTTTATGTTCAGTACACATATCGTAATCAGTATAGTACCGTGTTCCGGTTAGATGGTTTTATGGCCCCATAGTAACTACCACAGAGATATAACAACTAAGGTCTCAGGGGTGGCAACGCATTTGCATTTTGAACTCTGGTTTATGTGAAGATGTCTATGGGCTGCAGTCATTACTTAACATCCATGTGAAATGCATGCTAGCTTGGCACCTTCGTTACATAAAAAAAAACCTATTATAATTTAGTCCTAGTGATTTATCGTGCGAAGCTCGCATGGCCCCGCGGCTGGTGTAGATCGGAGGAAGCGATCTACTTGGTTAAGCGAAACGGCCGCAGTCGGGTGTGTGATCGGTGACCGCTAGTGGCAAATTAAAATGCGCATATCCGTGCTTCGGAGGGCACGTTAAGCCGTCGGTGCCGGTTGCTATCGATAGATAGCAGTCGTTAAACCTTGTCGAAGGCCTTATGGGCGATTTGAAAACATCCGACACCGGGTTGGCCACTAACCCTTATCTCCACCAACCCACATTGGAGCAGCGTGGTGGAGTAAGCTCCAGCCCTCCAGGAGAGACTCGTGCCCAATGGGACGTATCAAGGGTGGCCATTAATATTTATTATTATATTTTATCGCGACATGACAAAACTAAGTTAATCAAATTAACAACATAAAAGCACTATTCCAAGTCACAAAGAAACTTGAACCACATGTGACATGTTCCTATCTCGTACAAAACGAGAATGAAATTCACTTACAAACGAAGTACAAGGAATAAGTTTTTCAGAAACCTACAAAGAGGAACAAAATCCAATTTGCAGCTTTATTTACAGCAAAAGTATTCCTGTACTCGTTTGTAACGTCTGAATGGCCCTCATTTTGTGCAGTGTCTGTTTTAATTAGCACAAGTACAATACTTATCGTTCTTTGGAGCGGCTTGCGAGTAATAAGTGCTTGTTACAATACAGTATTCTGTTTTCATTCTTAATTACATCGTCGTAGTTTAAGTTAATTCTTAGTTTTATTTGAATATTTAAAAACTTTAAAACTGTTGAAAAGAGAAATGTAAGAAGCATTATAAAAAACTACCTCATTTTCCTGGTTGTGTAGCCTCTTTTTCCTTGACTGATTGCAGCTTTGTTTTCTACGTGGCAACAAAAAATATAATCAAACTCAAACGAAAACATGTTGTTTGACCAAAAGACTTGTCTTCATTTCAGGCGTGCATCTACACAAATAAATAAAATTGGAGTGTCTATTTGTAATATTAAAATCACCACTTTTTACTAAATGCATATGCATGTGTACACGGTACATATACCAAAACAATATTTTTTACAATTTTTGTCTGTCTGTCTGTCTGTCTGTCTGTCTGTCTGTCTGTTTGGCGGGGCTAATCCTGGGAACGGCTAGACCGATTTTGACGGGACTTTCACTGGCTGATGAAATAAGGAGAAATTTAGGCTACTTTTATACTAGCTGCGCCCACGACTTCGTCCGGGTACATACCGAACAATCATAAATTCTTATGCGGGCGAAGTCGCGGGCACAGCTAGAAGAACAATAAAACTTTATTGTAATATATTAATTTGTTTAATCTTCCAAGCACAATAAAAGTACATGAGGCGGACTTAATGCTAGGTAGCATTCTCTACCAGTCAACTTTAAGGTAGTGTAGAAAACTCAATGTGGTGGTAGTGCAATTGAAAATTTCGCGAAGGAAAAGAATAAGGCTTGTAATCTTAATTTTCCGCTCAATGCACTTTCATGAGTTTCATACCATGTTACCTTATTGTATTCATCATTAAGGTGTCATTGGTGTAACTCGTCGGAGTTTTTTTTCGCAAGCAGCAAACAGTTTATATTGACGACCCGGTTAGTCCAGCGGTGTGAGATGACCGTTTGATTTGAAGGGTCGCGGGTTCGATCCCCGCACCGGGACAAATATTTGTATGGCCTACAGACATTTGTTTCGGGTCTGGGTGTTTGTGTATGTGTTGTATGTGTACAACGGCCCCACGACACAGACACAGGTTTATGTGACTACTGTGGGGATGAGAGTGTAAGCGTATTTCATTTTATTTTTATTTTTATTTATTGATGGTTAGAGAATCATCATCATCATCATCATCACTCCAGCCGAAAATCGTCCACCGCTGGAAAAAGCCTTCCCCAGAGTTGTCCAAAGCAGTGTTGTGCGTCATTAGGGGAAAATATGCCATAATAGCCTCGCTTGGCAGGCGGATTGGCGACTGCATTGGTAGTTTTATTGACGCTGCTGCCCATCCCGCGTTGTTATTTTTACTACCGCCCTTTTCGATTAGTTTCACCGCCATTGTTCGGT